>JBBGZY010002505.1:710000-2018827 GCA_037952925.1 Lithobates clamitans | reverse complement strand
CAGTTCCCCCTGGGAAAAAAAAAGGAAATACAGCCGGGGTCCTCACATTTGGAAGAGCGCCTCCCCAGGTTCTCATTGTCCACGGTGTCACACGTCCACTCCACCTTCTTATCCGGCTTCCTCTTCCTGAGCTTCAGTGTCAGTGAGCGCGGCTCCTGCAACAACAACAACAAACTTCAATCAGCCATCGGATGAGCCGCAATTTTCTTATGTCTCTGTGACCGAGGATGTGAGGAGAACACACGGCTGAGACTGACCGAACCACAGAACCATCAGCCCCGAACCACACACTACAGAACCACTCGACCCCGAACCACGCGCTACAGAACCACCCGACCCCGAACCACACCCTACAGAATCACCCGACCCCAAACCACACCCTACAGAATCACCCGACCCCAAACCACACCCTACAGAATCACCCGACCCCGAACCACACCCTACAGAATCACCCGACCCCGAACCACACCCTACAGAATCACCCGACCCCGAACCACACGCTACAGAACCACCCGCTACAGAACCACCCGCCCCGAACCACACGCTACAGAACCACCCGCCCGAACCACACGCTACAGAACCACCCGCTACAGAACCACCCGCCCCGAACCACACGCTACAGAACCACCCGCCCGAACCACACGCTACAGAACCACCCGCTACAGAACCACCCGCCCCGAACCACACGCTACAGAACCACCCGCCCGAACCACACGCTACAGAACCACCCGCTACAGAACCACCCGCCCCGAACCACCCGCCCGAACCACACGCTACAGAACCACCCACCCCCCGAACCACACAAACTACCCGCCACCCAACTACACAAACTACTCACCCACAAACCACAGAACTACTAGCCCTTGAACCAAACGAATTACCTGCCCCCGAACCACTTGCCCTCAAATCACACGAACTACCCGCCACCGAACCACACAAACCACCCACGAACCACAGAACTACCCACCGCCGAACCACACAAAACTACCCGTCACAGAACCACCCCAAACCACACGAGCTACCCGCCACAGAACCACCCGCCCCGAACCACATAAACTACCCGCCACAGAACCACCCGCCCCGAACCACACAAACTACCCGCCACAGAACCACCCGCCCCGAACCACACAAACTACCCGCCACAGAACCACCCGCCCCGAACCACACAAACTACCCGCCACAGAACCACCCGCCCCGAACCACACAAACTACCCGCCACAGAACCACCCGCCCCGAACCACACAAACTACCCGCCACAGAACCACCCGCCCCGAACCACACAAACTACCCGCCACAGAACCACCCGCCCCGAACCACACAAACTACCCGCCACAGAACCACCCGCCCCGAACCACACAAAATACCCGCCACAGAACCACCCGCCCCGAACCACACAAAATACCCGCCACAGAACCACCCAAACCACACAAAATACCCGCCACAGAACCACCCGCCCCGAACCACACAAAATACCCGCCACAGAACCACCCGCCCCGAACCACACAAAATACCCGCCACAGAACCACCCAAACCACACAAAATACCCGCCGCCGAACTACCTGCCCTCGAACAACAGAAGCACCTGCCACAGAACTACACGCCCCACCATAGAACCACACAAATTACCCGCCCGGCACAGAACCACTTGCCCCCGCCACAGTATATATCAGTGGGGTGTACTGGGATCAAGGGGGGGGGATACATGTCAGTGGGGTGTAGATGACAGTGGGGTGTAGATGACAGTGGGGTGTAGATGACAGTGGGGTGTACTGGGATTGGGGTGTTTATGTCAGTGGGGTGTACATGTCAGTGGGGTGTACTGGGACTGGGGTGTATATGTCAGTGGGGTGTACATGTCAGTGGGGTGTACTGGGATTGGGGTGTATATGACAGTAGGGTGTACTGGGAGTGGGGTGTATATGACAGTGGGGTGTATATGACAGTAGGATGTACTGGGATTGGGGTGTATATGACAGTAGGGTGTACTGGGATTGGGGTGTATATGACAGTGGGGTGTACTGGGAGTGGGGTGTATATGACAGTAGGGTGTACTGGGAGTGGGGTGTATATGTCAGTGGGATGTACTGGGAGTGGGGTGTATATGTCAGTGGGGTGTACTGGGAGTGGGGTGTATATGTCAGTGGGGTGTACTGGGATTGGGGTGTACATGTCAGTGGGGTGTACATGTCAGTGGGGTGTACATGTCAGTGGGGTGTACTGGGAGTGGGGTGTACATGTCAGTGGGGTGTACTGGGATTGGGGTGTATATGACAGTAGGCTGTATATAACAGTGGGGTGTACATGTCAGAGGGGTCTAATGGGAGTGTGGTGTATATGTCAGTGGCGTGTACTGGGATTGGGGTGCATATGACAGTGGGGTGTACTGGGATTGGGGGGTATATATCAGTGTGGTGTATATGTCAGTGGCGTGTACTGGGATTGGGGTGTATATGTCAGTGGGATGTACTGGGATTGGGGGGTATATATCAGTGTGGTGTATATGTCAGTGGGATGTACTGGGATTGGGGTGTATATGACAGTGGCGTGTACTGGGATTGGGGTGCATATGACAGTGGGGTGTACTGGGATTGGGGGGTATATATCAGTGGGGTGTATATGTCAGTGGGATGTACTGGGATTGGGGTGTATATGTCAGTGGGATGTACTGGGATTGGGGTGTATATGTCAGTGGCGTGTACTGGGATTGGGGGGTATATGTCAGTGGGGTGTACTGGGATTGGGGTGTTTATGTCAGTGGGGTGTACTGGGGTGTATATGTCAGTGGGGTGTACTGGGATTGGGGTGTATATGACAGTAGGGTGTACTGGGAGTGGGGTGTATATGACAGTGGGGTGTATATGACAGTGGGATGTATATGACAGTAGGGTGTATATGACAGTAGGGTGTACTGGGATTGGGGTGTATATGACAGTAGGGTGTACTGGGAGTGGGGTGTATATGACAGTGGGATGTATATGACAGTAGGGTGTATATGACAGTAGGGTGTACTGGGATTGGGGTGTATATGACAGTAGGGTGTACTGGGAGTGGGGTGTATATGACAGTGGGATGTATATGACAGTAGGGTGTATATGACAGTAGGGTGTACTGGGATTGGGGTGTTTGTCAGTGGGGTGTTTATGTCAGTGGGGTGTACATGACAGTAGGGTGTACTGGGATTGGGGTGTATATATCAGTGGGGTGGAAATGTTAGTGGTGGGTACTGAGATGGGGGGGGGTTGTACTGAGATGGGGGGGAGGGGTGATCATGTCATTGAGGTGTCAGATGACGTCACTCACCGGCTGGACCTCGGTCTCAGTGGTCACCGTACTAGACGCGGCTCCTCCCACCACCGCCGTCCCGGAGGATTCGGCCATGTCACGTGACGTTACGCTCCCCCCCGGGGTACACCACTACACCCAGGAACCGTCCGCTCTCCTGTGTGTAAGGACAGAGCGTCCACTCAACCGCTTCCGGCGCTCTATCCCACCACTTCCGCCCACCTCTATGATATAGATGAAGGAGGCTTCTGGTTATTGGTGAATTGAAATAAAAATAAAAACATTTTATTGTGTAATTCTGACAGAATATAAATTAATAATTACAGAACGGTTCAACTGTTGAAACGAGAAAAAAGACTGGTAATTCCATTTACTTCCGCCATAAAGAAAAATGGAGGCTACTATGACACATAACTATGTCACACGATTTACAAATGTATTCGAATATATTGTTGTTATTTATTAATGGTAAATATTACCCAACACTATTGTAAGATTACATTTTATACAACGATAATACAATGTAGCATTGGTTGTCAGGCATTAGAGAAGAAGAATATATGTCGTCAATTACTCTTCAGTAAGCGAAGGGTGTCAGCCATTTTATCAAAGACAAACACGCAGTGTGTGATCAGTCAGGCTCAGGCAAAATGTCCGCCTACAGAAGACATCCAGAGGATCAGAACACGCGCTCTAGAGACCAGTCAGCGACAAGTGGGCAGGCCGATGTCCCCAGCTTCTCACGTGACACCCCTTCCACCAATCAGCGTCCTTGCGGCTCTTTCCCAGCGACATGTGTCTCCTGTGTTGATAAATTCGCGCCGAGCTGCCTGAAAAGTGGCGGAGGTGTCGGCGGCCGGTGCGGGGAGACTGCCGGGCTCTCTGTCAGAGAGTGCTGGTGTCAGTTGCTATGGCGACGGCGTCCCAATAGCGGCTTCCGGCGGAAGTAGAAGCGGGGAGGAAAAAGGGGGGAGCGAGTAGAGAGAGGGGGAGGCAGAGGCTGCAGAGACCTGAGGCAGGGAAGGAAGAGGCTGAGAGTCACGTGACGGCAGGGTAGGTGCTGTTGATGTCACTGACCGACGTGTTACGTCATCACCCGGTCCATGACACCCCTTGTGAGGCCATTGTGTGTTATGTGACGTCATCACCCCTCTGTGTGTGTCTGGAGTCCATCATCACCTGTCAGAGCATCCTGAGAACCCCATCAATGTGTGTGAGACCCCTGTCCCCCCATCCAGGTGTCCCCGTCCTCACATTTAACCCGTGTCCCCGTATATAATCTGCCTCCGATCTCAGGAGGTGTCCCCGTCATGGGTTGTAGCCGGTGTCACCGAATATAACGGGCCCCTGAATCTCAGGAGGTGTCCCCCAATATAACGGGCCCCTGATCTCAGGAGGTATCCCCCAATATAACGGGCCCCTGATCTCAGGAGGTGTCCCCCAATATAACGGGCCCCTGATCTCAGGAGGTGTCCCCCAATATAACAGGCCCCTGATCTCAGGAGGTGTCCCCCAATATAACGGGCCCCTGATCTCAGGAGGTGTCCCCCAATATAATGGGCCCCTGATCTCAGGAGGTGTCCCCCAATATAACGGGCCCCTGATCTCAGGAGGTAGCCCGTGTTCCCCAATATAATGGGCCCCTGATTTCAGGATGTGCCTCCGTTGTTTGCACCCGGTGTCCCCAAATTTAATGGGTCCCTGATCTCAGGAGGTGTCCCCATCATTGTTTGTAGCTGGTGTCCCCCCAATATAACGGGCCCCTGATCTCAGGATGTGTCCCTGAATTTAACGGGCCCCCGATCTCAGGATGTGTCCCGGTCATTGTATGTAGCTGGTGTCCCCCAATATAACGGGCCCCTGATGTCAGGATGTGTCCCCGAATTTAATGGGCCCCTGATCTCAGGAGGTGTCCCCGTCATTGTTTGTAGCTGGTGTCCCCCCAATATAACGGGCCCCTGATCTCAGGAGGTAGCCCGTGTTCCCCAATATAATGGGCCCCTGATCTCAGGATGTGTCTCCGTTGTTTGCACCCGGTGTCCCCAAATTTAATGGGTCCCTGATCTCAGGAGGTGTCCCCATCATTGTTTGTAGCTGGTGTCCCCCCAATATAACGGGCCCCTGATCTCAGGAGGTGTCCCTGAATTTAACGGGCCCCCGATCTCAGGATGTGTCCCCGTCATTGTATGTGGCTGGTGTCCCCCAATATAACGGGCCCCTGATGTCAGGATGTGTCCCCGAATTTAATGGGCCCCTGATCTCAGGAGGTGTCCCCGTCATTGTTTGTAGCTGGTGTCCCCCCAATATAATGGGCCCCTGATCTAAGGAGGTGTCCCTGTTATCGTATGGAGCTGCTGTCCTGGAAATATAATGGGCCCCTGAACTCAGGATGTGTCCCCATCATTGTATGTAGTTGGTATCCCCCAATATGATGGGCCCCTGATCTCAGGAGGTGTCCACGTCTTTGTATGTAGCCGGTGTTCCCAAATTTAATGGGTCCCTGATCTCAGGAGGTGTCCCCGTATATAAATCTGCCCCTGATCTCCGGATGTGTTCCTGTCATTGTAAGTAGCCAATGTCCCCCCCCCCCAATATAATGGGCCTCTGATCTCAGGAGGTGTCCCCATCACTGTATGTAGCCGGTGTCCCCGAATTAAATGGGCCCCTGGTCTCAGGATGTGTCCCCGAATTGAATGGGCCCCTGATCTCAGGAGGTATCCCCATATATAATGGGCTCCTGATCTCTGGATGTGTCTCCATCATTGTATGTATGCGGTGTCCCCCAATGTAATGTGCCCCCCAATCTCAGGATGTGTCCCTGTCGTGTGTAGCTGATGTCCCCGAATATAATGGGCCCCTGATCTCAGGATGTTTTACCTTCATTGTATGTACCAGTTGTCCCCCAATCTAATGGGCCCCTGATCTCAGGAGGTGTCCCCGTCATTGTATGTAGCCGGTGTCCCCCAATATAATGGGCCCCTGATATCAGGATGTGTCCCTGTCGTATGTAGCCGGTGTCCCCCAATATAATGGGCCTCTGTTCTCAGGATGTGTCCCCGTCGTATGTAGCCGGTGTCCCCCAATATAATGGGCCTCTGTTCTCAGGATGTGTCCCCGTCATTGTATGTAGCCGGTGTCCCCCAATATAATGGGCCTCTGTTCTCAGGAGGTGTCCCCGTCGTATGTAGCCGCCGGTGTCCCCCAATATAATGGGCCCCTAATCTCAGGATGTGTCCCTGTCGTATGTAGCCATTGTCCCCCAATATAATGGGCCCCTGATCTCAGGAGGTGTCCCCGTCATTGTATGTAGCCGGTGTCCCCCAATATAATGGGCCCCTGATATCAGGATGTGTCCCTGTCGTATGTAGCCGGTGTCCCTGTCGTATGTAGCCGGTGTCCCTGTCGTATGTAGCCGGTGTCCCCCAATATAATGGGCCCCTGATCTCAGGATGTGTCCCTGTCGTATGTAGCCGGTGTCCCCGTCGTATGTAGCCGGTGTCCCCCAATATAATGGGCCCCTGTTCTCAGGAGGTGTCCCCGTCGTATGTAGCCGGTGTCCCCCAATATAATGGGCCCCTGTTCTCAGGAGGTGTCCCCGTCGTATGTAGCTGGTGTCCCCCAATATAATAATGGGCCCCTGTTCTCAGGAGGTGTCCCCGTCGTATGTAGCTGGTGTCCCCCAATATAATGGGCCCCTGATCTCAGGAGGTGGCCCCGTCATTGTATGTAGCTGGTGTCCCCCGATCTCAGGATGTGTCATTCTATGTATCGGGTTCCCCGAATATAACGGGCCCCTGATCTCTCCATGCTGATCTTATAACACCATATAAATCATCTGTTACATATTAGATGTCCCCATCACTGTATGTAGCCGGTGTCCCCGAATGAAATGGGCCCATGGTCTCAGGATGTGTCCCCGAATTGAATGGGCCCCTGATCTCAGGAGGTGTCCCCATATATAATGGGCCCCTGATCTCTGGATGTGTCTCCATCATTGTATGTTTGCGGTGTCCCCCAATGTAATGTGCCCCCAATCTCAGGATGTGTCCCTGTCGTGTGTAGCTGGTGTCCCCGAATATAATGGGCCCCTGATCTCAGGATGTTTTACATTCATTGTATGTACCCGTTGTCCCCCAATCTAATGGGCCCCTGATCTCAGGAGGTGTCCCCGTCATTGTATGTAGCCGGTGTCCCCCAATATAATGGGCCCCTGATATCAGGATGTGTCCCTGTCGTATGTAGCCGGTGTCCCCCAATATAATGGGCCTCTGTTCTCAGGAGGTGTCCCCGTCGTATGTAGCCGGTGTCCCCCAATATAATGGGCCTCTGTTCTCAGGATGTGTCCCCGTCATTGTATGTAGCCGGTGTCCCCCAATATAATGGGCCCCTGATCTCAGGATGTGTCCCTGTCGTATGTAGCCAGTGTCCCCCAATATAATGGGCCTCTGTTCTCAGGAGGTGTCCCCGTCGTATGTAGCCGGTGTCCCCCAATATAATGGGCCCCTGATATCAGGATGTGTCCCTGTCGTATGTAGCCGGTATCCCCCAATATAATGGGCCTCTGTTTTTAGGAGGTGTCCCCGTCGTATGTAGCCGGTGTCCCCCAATATAATGGGCCCCTGATCTCAGGATGTGTCCCTGTCGTATGTAGCTGGTGTCCCCCAATATAATGGGCCCCTGATCTCAGGAGGTGTCCCCGTCGTATGTAGCCGGTGTCCCCCAATATAATGGGCCCCTGTTCTCAGGAGGTGTCCCCGTCGTATGTAGCTGGTGTCCCCCAATATAATGGGCCCCTGATCTCAGGAGGTGTCCCCGTCGTATGTAGCTGGTGTCCCCCAATATAATGGGCCCCTGATCTCAGGAGGTGTCCCCGTCGTATGTAGCTGGTGTCCCCCAATCTAATGGGCCCCTGATCTCAGGAGGTGTCCCCGTCATTGTATGTAGCCGGTGTCCCCCAATATAATGGGCCCCTGATATCAGGATGTGTCCCTGTCGTATGTAGCCGGTGTCCCCCAATATAATGGGCCTCTGTTCTCAGGAGGTGTCCCCGTCGTATGTAGCCGGTGTCCCCCAATATAATGGGCCTCTGTTCTCAGGATGTGTCCCCGTCATTGTATGTAGCCGGTGTCCCCCAATATAATGGGCCTCTGTTCTCAGGATGTGTCCCCGTCGTATGTAGCCGGTGTCCCCCAATATAATGGGCCCCTGATCTCAGGATGTGTCCCTGTCGTATGTAGCCGGTGTCCCCCAATATAATGGGCCTCTGTTCTCAGGAGGTGTCCCCGTCGTATGTAGCCGGTGTCCCCCAATATAATGGGCCCCTGATATCAGGATGTGTCCCTGTCGTATGTAGCCGGTATCCCCCAATATAATGGGCCTCTGTTCTCAGGAGGTGTCCCCGTCGTATGTAGCCGGTGTCCCCCAATATAATGGGCCCCTGTTCTCAGGAGGTGTCCCCGTCGTATGTAGCTCGTGTCCCCCAATATAATGGGCCCCTGATCTCAGGAGGTGTCCCCGTCGTATGTAGCTGGTGTCCCCCAATATAATGGGCCCCTGATCTCAGGAGGTGTCCCCGTCGTATGTAGCTGGTGTCCCCCAATATAATGGGCCCCTGATCTCAGGAGTGGGCCCCGTCATTGTATGTAGCTGGTGTCCCCCGATCTCAGGATGTGTCATTCTATGTATCGGGTCCCCCGAATATAACGGGCCCCTGATCTCTCCATGCTGATCTTATAACACCATATAAATCATCTGTTACATATTAGATTGATTCTGATAGTTGCATTTTCTTCACCTTCTGGATATAGTGAGATACTGGTGATGTGGTCTCATAACTTCCTCCTGGGAAGACTACGTCACTGGTGCCTTCCAGGAAGATCTCAAGAGTAAGCAGTGAGATTGATGGAAATCTCGGAGGTAAAGGCATTTTAAACACAGAGCAGACGCAAGGTCTAGTGATGGCTTTACCAGTAGGCTGGACGGGTGAACTTGGAGGAAGCCGGCCAGCAATGACGTCCTCTGGGTAATATGGTGGTGCATTTCTTTTGTTCGGGAGAACAAATGAGGGAGCACCATTTAGAGGGACATCTGAACATATAAGGGAAAAAAAGTCCTTTTCTGTATTTCTGTGGCTTTGATGACTACATGATTAGTCTGGTCTTCATATGCCGGGGGGGATAGAACATGGAGACACGCTCCTACATTGTAGAGATGTTCTGCAGACACTTTACCATAAACGTTTCTCAGTGAACGCATCGATCGCACAGACTGCGGGCAGCAAGTATTCCCTAATAGGGATATACAGCCATGCGTAGACATTCTGGTGGATTTGATGGTCTGCCATTAAACTTTGGCCACTCGTTGGATTGGTTTATTCACCTTGGAGTAGCTCCATGTTAAAGCAATTGCGTGGTCATGCAACGCTGTACCCAAATTACATTTCTATCATTTTTTCCACATAAATAAAGCTTTCTTTTTGTGTTATTTGATCACCTCTGTGTTTTTTTTTTGTTTTTTTTATTATGTAAATGAAAAAAGATGGAAAATTTAGAAAAAATCCCAATATTTTTTACTTTCTGCTAAAAAACATCCAAAAAAAAAAAAAAATCGAATTTCTTTAAAAATTTAAGAAATGTATCCTGCTACATATCTTTGTCAACACAGGGCTCTGAGCTGTGATTGGACACAGCCGATCAGCAGGTCTAAGTCATGAGTCATTGGCTGAAACTAGCTAACAAAATCCTGATCTGTCCATTTTTATAAGGGGAGTCGACATGGGGGGGGGGCATACGCCCTACACCCTGAAGAAAGAAGCTACCCTATTTCCCTGAAAATAAGACCTAGCGTGATTGTCAGTGATGGCTGCAATATAAGCCCTACCCCCCAAATAAGCCCTACCCTGTTTCCCCGAAAATAAGCCCTACCCTGAAAATAAGACCTACAAGGACTTTAACTAGGGTTTATTTGGGGGGTAGGGCTTATATTGCAGCCATCACCGACAATCACGCTAGGTCTTATTTTCGGGGAAGCAGGGTACATACAGGTATGTTTTGTTGTGCCTGTATGAAAGGTTCCTAACCACCATTTTACTGCGGGAGGGTGGTCCGGTCCGTATGTGGTTAAGAACCTTTGTTGGATTTTCTAATCATTAGTGGGGTCAATTTGATGGATGTTTTCCACCGCAGCGACAAGAACATTCAAAGGAGCAGGTTGGTAAAAGGTTTTCGTTCAAAAACTACAGTCATTCAAAAATTTCATTTGCTGTTAACATTCGATTTAATACACAATTTAATACATTCAATACACGATTTTAAAACAACTATGATCCATTCATCGAATGTACAAAGAATTTTGATATGAATGAATGGATGTTGGTGTTGGGAGGAATAGCCGCTATCCCTGCATCATTTTATAATGGCAACTGGGACTCATGTGGCTAATGGGAAAAGGAGTGTGAAAAAGTCTGTAGCAGACATCTTGTAGAGTTTGCTCTTGGCGCACATTTCCTTTAACCACTTAAAATCCGCCCTCCTCATATAGACTGCAGCAGGTCTGCTCTATTGCGCGAAATCGCGTACCTGCACGTCATTTTGTGCAATAGATACTGAGGGTGCCTCCCATTGGACAGAGGGTGGAGCCAATGTCTGCTGGCCACCCACGATCGTTCCCCAGAGAGGCAGAATGGCAAACAAGGCAGATCGCCATTCTGTCAGCGGAGGACACAGAGATCCTGTGTCCCCCCCCCAAGGCAGTCCATCCCCCACACAGTAAGCAAGCACCCCCTAGGGACACATTTAACCTTTCGATCGCCCTTGTTAAGCTCTTCCCAGCCAGTCATTAGTACAGTGCATATTTTTTAGCACTGATCACTGTAATAATGTCACTTGTCCCCAAAAAAGTGCCAAAAGTTTCAGTTAGGGGTCCGATTTGTGTGCTGCAATTTCTCAGTCCCGCTATTAGTAAAAAAAAAAAAAAAAAAAACTAAAAAATTAAAAATGGCATAAATCTATCCCATAGGTTGTAGACGCTATACATTTTGCGCAAACCAATCACTATATGCTTATTGGTATTTTTATTTTTTTTCCCCAAAAAATATGTAGCAGAATACATATTGTCCTAAATTGATGAGGATTTTTTTTTTTTTTTTCATTGGATAGGTTTTATATCAGAAAGTAAAAAATAGTTTTGTTTTTTTTTTGTTTTTGTTTTTTTTCGAAATTGTCGCTCCTTTTTTTTATTTGTAGCACAAAAAATAAACACCGCCGAGGTGATCAAATACCACCAAAAGAAAGCTCTATTTGGGGGAAAAAAGGACATCAATTTTATTTGGGTACAGCGTCGCACGACCGCGCAATTGTCAGTTAAAGTAACGCAGTGCCGTATCGCAAAAAATGGCCTGGCCTTGAAGCGGGGGGGTTAAACCTTCCGGGGGCTGAAATGGTTAATAATGCTGCTGAACGGGTCCAAGGCCTCCATTGCGCTCACAGCTGCTCAGTTTGTCTGGCGAGGTGTCAGAAGCTCATTGCAAAGCAGACCGTTGCTGATGCCAGCCGGTGTTTGCTGATCAAACTGAGGAGTGTCACCCAGGGAACTGCAAATCAGCACTGGGAAACGAGGACTTCCAGGCAACCAACCTCTGATATCTAGTAGTAGTTGGTCACATTCATCGTCAAAATTATAGAACAAGTCCAGTTCATTGTGACGAACAACTACTAGATATACAATGTCCCGGATCAATGAGAACTTTCACAGATCAGTGAGATTCTAATGCCATCCTGCAAAAATTCTGAAAGGTCACTCAGGCTACCCTAATCTAAGGTTTGCTTAATTCACAAATCATCTTACAGGGTCACTGGGAGTGTACTTCCTGAAGATTACGCTGTGTAACTCCCTCCTTTTTTTTTTTTTTTTTTTCTGGACACAGAGCCTCTTGGGGAGTGTTTTGGAATAGCGCCCTGCATCATAAGCTGGGTTTTCAGATCTTCTCACAGTGTGCGTTAGAAGCTTCAGCAAGTCAGATAGAGCCCCCTCATCTGGCTGGGGGACGCCCAGTCTTACTGTCCATGGACCACTCCTTTCATTCATTAGATTTCAGTTCTATTATTCAGCATCACATGTGGGTGTTACCCAGGATTCTCTGCATATAAAAACAGCCTGCCTAGGACCGTCCGCTCCTCCAGACTGACACAAGCCCATCAAGGCATTTTGGTATTTCCATAACTCCTCCCAAGAGTCAGCCCACTGCTTGCATCCAAGCTGAGGAGTGCTGAGGCCGGGTGTTGTCACATCTTCAGGAAGTTATATACAGCACCCTGCTGGCCCCTCCCACCAGCCACGATCGGCTTGTATTGCATAGAAACCCGGTGATGACATCACTGAATCTGAATTAAATTCTATAATGAAAACAGATTTCGTAAAAAAAAAAAAAAAAAAAAATGTATATAGCATGCTTCTAAGTGGGGAATAAAGGAATCAGGAAAGACAAAATATACGCAGAATAAAAGTCAGCTTTAATATCGCCCATTTTAATGTAGTATAATGGATGGACATCGCACAATGACGTCAAGCTTTCTTCTTTCTTGCACAGATATATGAAGGTGAAATCCAAAATAAATTACGCAGGCGACTGTCAAGATGGAAGCCTGGAGCAAGTGAGTATTAGAATGAAAAGTGTAATATTGTGTAATGAATTATTCATTATATGTGTGTGTGTATATGTTGCTTACCTGTAGGTAAAATGAATATCTCCTAAACCTGTATGGTTTAGGAGATATTCACTTTGCATGCAGCCACTGGCATCAGCGACGCTTGTGCTGTGAATGCCCGGCTGACCTTGCCGACTCACGTGCAGGAGTGACGTCATTGTGGCCCTTGCCACTCGCAGCGCCAGAGCCGCAAACTCTGAAGAAACGTTCAGGGCAAAATGTCAGCTCCCTTGGCGTGGACCGACCCGTGATACGGGGACCTCGTTCTAAGGTAAGTATTTCATGAAGGGAAAGGGAACTGCAGTGCATGCTAGCTCATTATGCCTTTTCCTTACAGGTTTTTTTTTCTGAGGGTATACAGCCGCTTTAAGAGTTCCCTTCTCTGGAACTAAGAGGCCAAGCCCAGCCCCTGAAAAACAACCACACACCATAATCCCCCCTCCACCAAATGGTTTGGACCAGTGCACAAAGCAAGGTCCATAAAGACATGGATGAGTGAGTTTGGGGTGGAGGAACATGACTGGTCTACACAGAGTCCCAATCTCAACCCGATAGAACACCTTTGGGATGAATTAGAGTGGAGACTGAGAGCCAGGCCTTCTCGTCCAACATCAGTGCCTGACCTCACAAATGTCCTTCTGGAAGAATGGTCAAACATTCCCATAGACACACTCCTAAACCTTGTGGACGGCCTTCCCAGAAGAGTTGAAGCTGTTATAGCTGCAAAGGGTGGGCCAACTCAATATTGAACCCTACAGAATTATGCCCCGTACACACGGTCGGATATTGATCGGACATTCCGACAACAAAATCCTAGGATTTTTTCCGACGGATGTTGGCTCAAACTTGTCTTGCATACACACGGTCACACAAAGTTGTCGGAAAATCCGATCATTCTGAATGCGGTGACGTAAAACACGTACGTCGGGACTATAAACGGGGCAGTAGCCAATAGCTTTCATCTCTTTATTTATTCTGAGCATGCGTGGCACTTTGTGCGTCGGATTTGTGTACACACGATCGGAAATTCCGACAACGGATTTTGTGGTCGGAAAATTTTATAGCCTGCTCTCAAACTTTGTGTGTCGGAAAATCCGATGGAAAATGTGTGATGGAGCCCACACACGGTCTGAATTTCCGACAACAAGGTCCTATCACACATTTTCCATCGGAAAATCCAGCCGTGTCTACGGGGCATGAGACTGGGATGTCATTAAAGTTCATGTGAGTGTAAAGGCAGTTGTCCCAATACTTTTGGTAATATAGTGTGTGTGTGCATTTATATACACGCTATATCTGTCTATCTGTATGTACAGTATATATAGAATTTGTGTATACTGTACATATACAGTACAATTTTGCCTAAACACAGTATGTATAGGATTTGGTGTATTTTATTTATGTATGTCAGTGCCCCCATGTCCGGCATGAGCTATATCTGTAGCCGTTACTTAAAGAGATTGTAAAAGCTTTTATTTTTTTAATAACAAACATGTTATACAGTGGAATCTCGGATTGCGAGTAACGTGGTAAACAAGCGTTTCGTAATACGAGCACTGTATTTTTAAAGATCGTAACTCGGTTTGCGAGTGTTGTCTCGCAAAACAAGCACGAGTCAGGCCAAAGTGGTGTGCAGTACCGCGTTTGGCCTGAGGTGGCCGAGGTGTCCTCGGGCCTTTCTGGCCATTTCTGAGGCTCTCCGGCGCTCCCACCTCTGGCCGCATGCGGTATTCCATGCCATTGAAGTCAATGCGAAACAAATTATTTTCATTTCCATTGACTTCAATGGGGAAACTCGCTTTGATATGCGAGTACTTTGGATTAAGAGCATACTCCTGGAACGGATTATGCTCGTAATCCGAGGTTCCACTGTACTTACCTGCTCTGTGTAATGGTTTTGCACAGAACATCAAGTCCAGCTGTCTGTATCAATAGACGCAGCAGCAGGGCACGGGTGTCCTGAAGGAGAGCGCTTCTCTGATGGGGCACTTGGGAAGATGAAGAGCCAGGAGCGCCGCTGAGGGACCCCAGAAGAGGAGGATCGGGGTCACTTTGTGCAAAACCAACTGCACAGAGGTGGTAAGTATGACATGTTTGTTTGTTTGTTTTTTTTAAACAAGGGTTTAGTAACCCTTCAAGGCTTAAGAACCACTTTAAAAATAAAATTATATATATATATATATATATATATATATATAATATTTATATTTATTATTATTATTATTATTATTATTATTATTATTATTATTATTATTATTATTATTTTTTTTTTTTTTTTTATTTTTTTTTTTATATTTTGCTGGTGGTTTTCCCTTTGTGTCCAGGACAGAAGGTCATAGGAAATTTAAAAGACAGTTGACAGTAGACAGTTGTCTGTGAATGATGGGGCGAGGGGAACGCTCTGCTGTTCATGAGACAACTAAAATAAATATAGCTGAGCCTGCATCAGATTACCATTTATAAAGAATGCAATATTTGGCTAATATCAGCGTTTCCTGCAGACATATGATTTTGTTTAATACAGTCTTTTTTTTTTTTTTTTTTTGGCATTTCCCAGCTTGTTGCCCAATGCTGGGAATATGTTAATAAACACTCCCTTTAAGGACCTGTATGCACAGCATGCTTATAGCGGAACTAAACCCATCAATTCAGCTGTTTTCCCAAATCGTTACATTCATGACAACGGTCACAGTTGCTTGTGCTCTCATCGGAATTGTCAAGCCATCAAAAAGCTGATGTTATAACTAATCACATGTGCAGCACCATGGCAACTGCAGATCAAACAGAGGCTAAGATGGCAGCTTCTTTAGCTGTAAAGGATATGGAGGGTTTAGTTCCGCTTTAAGCTGGAAAAACACACAGAGAAGTGCGCAAACGCCTAGCACATTGCCACCATTGACATTTAATCTCATAGACAATTGCATACTCACAAATAAAATAAAGGGGGTATCAAACAATAACTTCAGCTGTAGGCAACGTTATTTGCTCATATACCGCACGGTTGGAAGGCTGACATGTTTCGGGGGACAAGCCCCCTTCCTCTGAGCTCAGAACTTAAGGCTTAATATACACGGGGTGTTTTTACAACCTCTCCTGAACGATTTAACTTGACAGATAATAACCCACGTTTAAAATGGCCGTTTTGCCGCGTTTACTTGCCGCGTTTGCGTTTTTAGAAGCATTAAATTGGGAAAAAAAAAAAAACATTTTTTCTTTAATTTTTTTCAAAATGGCCAAAAATGAAAAACCCCTGTAAACGAAACGCAAGTTACCACATTTAGCCGCGTTTAGAAGCGTTTGGCGCTTCAAATGCCTCTAAACTCAGCGTCTGAATTGAACTGCCTAAAAACGACATTAAACAAAACTTGTGAACATGGACACATAAGATAACATTGGATGAGTTCAGGGGCAGCTGAAAAACGCATCCAACTGCCTCTGAACGTCCATTTACCAGGAGCTGTGTACATGAGGTCTTTAGTGTTTTTATCTTATTTTTTCTTACTTGCGTTTTCCTTTGCGGTAATATCACGTGACATAAAATTGGAACTACCACTATTTTATTCTCCAGGTTTGGCATGTTGGTTATCTATTTACTCAGTGCAGCCTCGTCTTTTTATATTTGACCAAAAATGTTGTTAGTTTATTGCGTTTGTTTGCTCTAAAATTCACTTTAATGTGTTTTTTACTGAAATTTTGTGTTACTAGACCTTTGATGTAATAAGGTGTGACATAAAAAACTGGAACTACCACTATTTTTTTTCTCTAGGGCGTCTACCTTCAGAAAATATATATTATGTTTCGGGCGGGGTGGGGGGGGTGGGGTTGTTATGCATTCTTCAGGCCTCAAATATTTTTTTTTTTAAATGTGTGCAAAAACTGATCTGGCAGAGAAAGAATTAAAGAGAAGCGCCCCCCCCCCCTCCAAAAAGAAAAGTCAGCAGCTGCACATATATACTGTAGCTGCTGATTTTTAATAATAGGACACTTACCTGTCCTGGAATCAGTCGGGTGGTGCCGCTGCCATTGCGGAAACCCAATCTGTGAAGCATTGCGGCTTCACAGCCGGGTCCCTGCTGCGCATGCGCGAAGCGCTCTCTTACTGGCCCCGGCAGCAGGGGGAGGAGGAGGGGGGGCGCCAGTCTTCTGACATATTTCGCCGTGGCGCAGTCCGACGGAAATGGGGACAGGGTACCTGTCAAAAATGGGTACCCGCTTCCCTCTGAAAGGTGCCAAATATGGCACCTGATTGGGGGGGGGGGGGAGGAATCGGGTAAGTGGAAGCTCCACTTTTGGGTGGGAATCCGCTTTAAGGAAGGGGGGATTTCACTGAATAAGCAGACCTAGCCTGAAATTAACCCTTTTGCTGCCAGGTCCGTACGTTGAGGGGACTGACAGTGTGTGGGGGGGGGGTTCATACACCATGTGATGGCTGCAGTTTTCTGGATTGTGTGTATAACTGATAGGCAGACTGCTGCCTGTCACGTGAAAGCATTTGGGCGACTGTGCTGCTGCCGCCCAATTGCTCACACACTCCCCCGGTACCGGCACGCCGCTTTGCCCTGCCATGCTTTCCGGGCTCTGCTTGCCCATCTTTGGGGCCGGGAGCGACATGGCGGGTGTCAGCGGCTGGAGACTTTTTGTCCCAATGTAATAAAAAAAGTTACACCCAAGTCCAGAAACTTTTTGAGGTCCCCCCCCACCCCCAAATGTACGCACGCACGTTCGTACGAACATAAACGCACATGTTGGGGGTCCCTATATGTGAATTTGGCGTTTGCGATATACATATCACCGTGTACGCCGGAGTGAGGGCAAAAATTCTAACACCAGAACTCCTCCCTGACACTAAACAGATATCTATAGGGGGGCTTTTGAAGCGTCGCCTATAAAAAAAAATATAGAGTACTGACATTTGCTGCCATTTCACAGCACACACAAATTTGACATGTTGGGTATCTATTTACTCAGTGCAACCTCGTCTTTTTATATTTTACCAAAAATTGGGTGATTTATTGTGTTTGTTTGCCCTAAAATTCACTTTAGTGTTTTTTTCTTGTGTTTTTTTTTTATCTTTGCAGTAATAACATGTGACATAAAAAATTGGAAGCTCCACTATTTTATTCTCTAGGGTGTCTGCTTTCAGAAAATATATAATGTTTGGAGGTTTTGTTTAATCTGCAGTCCTAAAATGATTTTTTAAATGTGTGCAAAAAAGCAGATAAAAGGCCCTGGCAGCGAAAGGGTTAAAAATGATGGTTCCTCGAATGCTTTTCATTACGGAGTTCATCAGTTCATTTTACAAGAGCTTGACTCATCGGCTTTTACATCATTTGTTTTGCAGGAAAACACTCACTCCTTGTAAATATTTAATGATAATCAGTACTTCTCTTCTATATGCTGGCTTGTTAACGATGTACCTGGCCGGGTTATAAGGGGAAGCCGAGAACTATTTATTGCCCTCTACATTAATCATTGTTGTACGAGATTCATGTCGGGGTCACCAAAACGGCAAATTAAAAGCAAACAATTCTTCCAGCTGAACTCTTTAACATTCAGGTGCATCTCATAAAATTAGAATATCATCGCTGTGCTCTACATAACACAAGAAGAGCTGTGGGAGGGGCCCAGCAGGCTCCACCCACTACAGAAGGGGGCGGAGACCAGACCAGTCACCCTGCACAAGGAGAGAGAGCAGCAGTGAGCGGTCTTTATTACAGGAAGGGAAAGTCTCACACTGGATTACTGCACAGATCTGGAAGAAATACACAAAGCTCACCGAGATTCAAGAAGAATACACATGATGCATGGATTTAGATATTATTTACTTATCCTGGAGTCCAGCCTTCAAATTTTGAGCATTGTTTAACCACTTGCCGACCGTATACTGTATATATTAGGGGTCGGCCGATTATTGGGGGGGGGCGATATTCACTTTTTTTTAAGAATTGGTATTGGTAACAAACTTACCAATATTGGTCTCCCTCTGCCGCGGCGGCCATCTATTTTGGGCCCGCTATGTTATTGGCCCAGGTAGAAGAAGCCAGGACTCCGAAGGTTTTGCACTGCAGGCCCGGTGTGCAGAGTCCACGCACTGGGCCTGCAAACGTTCTGACAGTCTGAGTTCTGGCTTCTTCTACACGGATAGGGCAAAGACCGCCGGCTCCCTCGCCTTGGATAGTACATGCCACGGAAAGGATGGACCAGAGAGGACATGTCAGCCACCCACCCACAGCGGGGTTCCATCCATCCAGCCACCTACCCACCCACAGCAGGGTGCCATCCAGCCACCCACCCACAGCAGGGTGCCATGCATCCAGCCACCCACCCACAGCAGGGTGCCATGCATCCAGCCACCCACCCACAGCAGGGTGCCATGCATCCAGCCACCCACCCACAGCAGGGTGCCATCCATCTATCCACCCACCCACAGCAGGGTGCCATCCATCTATCCACCCACCCACAGCAGGGTGCCATCCATCTATCCACCCACCCACAGCAGGGTGCCATCCATCTATCCACCCACCCACAGCAGGGTGCCATCCATCTATCCACCCACCCACAGCAGGGTGCCATCCATCTATCCACCCACCCACAGCAGGGTGCCATCCATCTATCCACCCACCCACAGCAGGGTGCCATCCATCTATCCACCCACCCACAGCAGGGTGCCATCCAGCCACCCACCCACAGCAGGGTGCCATCCAGCCACCCACCCACAGCAGGGTGCCATCCAGCCACCCACCCACCCACAGCAGGGTGCTCTCCATCCATCCACCCAACCACAGCAGGGTGCCATCCATCCATCCACCCAACCACATCAGGGTGCCATCCATCTAGCCACCCAACCACATCAGGGTGCCATCCATCTAGCCACCCAACCACATCAGGGTGCCATCCATCCAGCCACCCAACCACAGCAGGGTGCCATCCATCCAGCCACCCAACCACAGCAGGGTGCCATCCATCTATCCACCCAACCACATCAGGGTGCCATCCATCTAGCCACCCAACCACATCAGGGTGCCATCCATCCAGCCACCCAACCACATCAGGGTGCCATCCATCCAGCCACCCAACCACAGCAGGGTGCCATCCATCCAGCCACCCACCCACAGCAGGGTGCCATCCATCCAGCCACCCACCCACAGCAGGGTGCCATCCATCCAGCCACCCACCCACAGCAGGGTGCCATCCATCCAGCCACCCACCCACAGCAGGGTGCCATCCATCCAGCCACCCACCCACAGCAGGGTGCCATCCATCCAGCCACCCACCCACAGCAGGGTGCCATCCATCCAGCCACCCAACCACATCAGGGTGCCATCCATCCAGCCACCCAACCACAGCAGGGTGCCATCCATCCAGCCACCCAACCACAGCAGGGTGCCATCCATCCATCCACCCAACCACAGCAGGGTGCCATCCATCTATCCACCCAACCACAGCAGGGTACCATCCATCTAGCCACCCAACCACATCAGGGTGCCATCCATCCAGCCACCCACCCACAGCACCATAAATCTATCCCATAGTTTGTAGACACTATAACTTTTGCGCAAATCAATCAATGTAAGCTTTTTGGGATTTTGTTTACCAAAAATATGTAGCAGAATACATATTGGACAAAATTAGTGAAGAAATGTATATATTTTTTTATTTTATTTTTTTTATTGGATGTGTTTTATAGCAGAAAGTCCAAGCTCGGGCAAGCTCACGACAATGAAGTCGGAATCCGCCCACATGCCTGGACCGGTATTCTATCAGATTACCGCTGCCCGTCAGATCGTGTAACCAAAAAATACTGCGCATTGCGCCACGTGTTCCAACATGCGTTCCACAGCGCTATGCGTTCCAAACACTTTTGTGATCTGACGGGTAGCGGGAATCTGATAGAACACCCAGCAGGACATCTTACTACACCCAGCTACATCTTGAATTTGAGTAATATTAGCAATAAACTGAGCGTATATAAATAAATATAGTATATTGACATCTTTTGAAGCTGTTTGGATGTTTTATTTTGAAAGCCTAAAGGTTTAGTGCTGAGCAGTGCGGGGTGTACCAACATGGCCTCCGCCAGCTTCTTACTGCTGGCGTCCAGCTCAGCTTAAATGTAACATCCAAACAGCATCACAGATGTCAAGAGATATATATATATATATATATATATATATATATATATATATATATATATATATATATATATATATATATATATATATATATATATATATATCTCTATCTCTAGATATTCCTCTCTTTCATTCTCTCTCTCCATTCCTCTCTTTCATTCTCTCTCTCCATCTCTCTCTTTCATTCTCTCTCTCCATCTATATATATATATATATATATATATATATATATATATATATATCTATCTATCTATCTATCTATCTATCTATCTATCTATCTATCTATCTATCTATCTATCTATCTATCTATCTATCTATCTATCTATCTATCTATCTATCTATATCTCTCTATCTATCTATATATATATATATATATATATATATATATATATATATACTGTATTGCTAAAATTACTCTGAAATTCAAAACGTAGCTGGGTGTAGTAAGATACAGACACTTCCCGTTATACTCTCACAGTTTAGTTTTACATGGATGATATTGAAAAGAAAAACAAAAAAGACAAATTCCCCCAATTTAGAGGTGAAAGGGCTTCAGAAGGGTGGAAATTGCTGTGCCAATGAGCTGACTTCTCCTCTTAGTTGTCGGTGGGCTTGTGTGTCAAACAGTAACCTGTGCGCTCTGCAGTCTGTCACCTTTGATCGATGAGCTGTTGTGCTGCACAGAAAGGAGCCGATCCGTCCCCTCATTACCTCCTACAGATGATGTATTATTATGTGTATAGAATAGGAAGACGGCATGTGACCAGCCATAAAACATAATGGCAGACATCCTGCGGCTGTCATCATACACAGAGACAGCCACTGCTGGCCAACGTCTGAGCATTCAGCTATAAATATTCTGCAAGATTTATAATGATCTTCTCATTCAGCTTTACTCGCTTTGTGCCATGACTGCTTCCTATTCAATGTGGAGCTCCAGCAAGTAAAAAAAAAAAAAAAAAAAAGGGAAAAAAAAAAAGCTTTTAAAAAAGACCTCACAGTAAAAAGCAAAGTCCACTGATTATCTAGACCCCCTCCCTCTACTGTAAATAGTGGGATAAAAGTAACAAAAAAAAAACTAGAGAAAAAATTATTAAAAGGCAAGTTTTAACCCCTTCAGCTCCGGCAGATTTACCCCCCCTTCCTGACCAGGCCATTATTTGTGATACAGCACACAATGAACTTGGTTAATGAATAATTGGACTCACCTGTAGCTGAATTCTTGTTAATTAGGATTTTGTTGTCTAAAATTTTAGCTTTGCTCCTAAGACTTTCAATGGGGTGTATTAGAGCTGGACGATTAATCGTTAAAGAAAAAATGGCGATCTTGATTCAACCCCCTCACGATCATGATTCGCCACATAATTCATTCATGTAAGTGCAGGGTCATTCTTTGATCACTCACAGCTGTCAAAAAAACCCCAAAACATCCAGCAAATGTTTATCAACATTACTCAGCGCTGAGATAAAAGGAAACATTGTAACATTTAGTTTTTTTTTAGATCAAAGGGATGAACTTGGGTCTGTAAATGAGATCAGTTTAACCACTTAAAGTCTAATTAATGTACACGGGAAGTTTTACAACCTCTCCTGAACGATTTAACTTGACAGATAGTAACCGACGTTTAAAAACATCCGTTTTGTGGCGCTTACATGGCGCGTTTAGCCACGTTTGCGTCTTAGAAGCTTATTTTTTTAAATAATCAAAAATTAAAAATGTCTAAGCTTACAAGTTAAAATCAGTATTTTTTGCTAGAAAATTACTTAGGACCCCCAAATAATATATATATATAAAAAAAAAAAATAATGTGTGTGTGTGTGTGTGTGTGTGTTATCTTAGCAGAGACTAAAAAAATAAAATGGCGATCGTTGCAATATTTTATGTCACACTGTATCTGCGCAGCGGTCTTTCAAGTGCAATAATACATTTTCTTTTATTTAAAGGTAAAAAGCATTTACAGAAATCTTTAACCGGTTCCCGACCGGCTCCTGTACTTTTACGTCGGCAGAATGGCACGGCTGCGCAAAGTAACGTACCCATACATTACTTCGAATTTGCCGCCGTGTGCGCGCGCCTGCCGCGATCTCCGTGGATCGGGTCGCGGGTCCCGCGGGCATACCCGCGATCGCCTCACGGAGAGGACGAACGGGGAGATGCCGTTGTAAACAGCATCTCCCCGTTCTGCCTAGTGAGAAGTGTCACTCGATCTCTGCTCCCTGTCATCGGAGCAGAGATCAGTGACGTCACACACACAGTCCCTCCCCCTGACAGTTAGAAATCACTCCCCTAGGACACACTTAACACCTCCCCGCCCCCTAGTGGTTAACCCCTTCACTGCCAGTGTCATTTATACAGGAATCAATGCATTTTTATAGCACTGATCGCTGTATAAATGACAATGGTCCCAAAAATGTGTAAAAAATGTCCGCCATTATGTCGCAGTCACAATAAAAATCGCTGATCGCCGCCATTACTAGTAAAAAAAAAAATTATTAATAAAAATGCCATAAAACTATCCCCTATTTTGCAAATCAATAAACGCTTGTTGCGATTTTTTTTTTTTTTACCAAAAATATGTAGAAGAATACGTATCGGCCTAAATGTTTTTTTATATATTTTTTGGGGATAATTATTATAGCAAAATGTAAAAAATATTGCTTTTTTTTTCAAAATTGTCGCTCCTATTTGGTTTATGGCGCAAAAAATAAAAAAATCGCAGAGGCGATGAAATACCACCAAAAGAAAGCTCTATTTGTGGGGAAAAAAAGGACGTCCATTTTGTTTCGGAGCTACGTCGCACGACTGCGCAATTGTCAATTAAAGCGACGCAGTGCTGAATCGCAGAAAACGCTCTGGTCAGGAAGGGGGTAAATCCTTCCGGGGCTGAAGTGGTTAACAACAATTATACAGTTAGCCCAATTTTGTTCTATAATGTGAAAGATGATGTTACGCCGCAAGAATCGTGATCTTTATTCTAAGCAAACAAATCGCAATTCTCATTTTAGCCAGAATCGTGCTGCTCTAGGGATGTATTCATTTTTGCAACGTGCTCTTGAATAAATTTGTTAGGGAAAAATACTTTTTTTTTGTGTGTGCAAATGAACAGATCTTTGGTTGCAATCAATGGCCCGCATTTGTGGGAGTGTTTTGTAGTATAGTGTCCCATAGAAAATGCAGCTTCTGAAAGGAAAGGAAGGTAAAGTGGGTTTTTTTTTGTTTTTTTACAAATCTGTTGGGGTGTACTCATTTATGCTGAGCACTGTGTGTGAACACGGTGGTAAGAGGTTAAGGGAGATAAGCGAATGGACATTTTCTGATCTCCTGCCACGCTCCATCCTGACACCCGACATGGAGGTCCCGGGCAACCAAAGGGGACAGGGGAGCCCGCATCACCTTCCTCGGCATGTAGAGCTGATCCAGTGGCTTTACAGTTGCCTGAATCACTTTTCTGAAAAACCTGATCTACTGTAGTGGCCGGTTTGTTTATATGACGGCACTGCTGCTGATTTAATAGTTACGACGCGACAGCAAAAGAGCTAAATTCAGCAGAGGTGGGTGGGGTCAGATCCGGGTCCTTCTTTCTGACAGAGAAGAAAACTAGCTGAATAATAATGATAAATGGTAACTGATTTGTACTTCTTTGTCTAAAGCAGTACATGAGTCAGCATAAAAGAGCAGCAAACCATTTTTTTTTTTCCTAGACCGATTCCCTTTAACCCTTTCACTGCCAAAACTTTTTTTTTTTTTTTTTTGTCCACATGTTTTAAGTAATTGTAGCCCTGAAGATTACTTAAAACCCCCAAAATGATATATTTTCTGAAAGCAGACATCCTAGAGAATAAAATAAGGGTAGTTCCAATTTTTTATGTCACATGGTATTCGTACAACGGTTTATGAAATGCTAAATATCAATGTAAAATACACTAAAGGTAATTTAAACTGCATCAATACCGGCACTTTCACCCCCTTCCTGCCCAGGCCAATTTTCAGCTTTCAGCGCTATCGCACTTTGAATGACAATTGCGCGGTCATACAACACTGTACCCAAATTACATTTTTATCATTTTTTTTTACACAAATATAACTTTCCTTTGGTGGTAATTTAATCACTGCTGGGTTATTTATTTTTTGCTAAAAAAAAATTCCCCCCCTAAAAAAAAAGTCTGAAGTCAGAAAATTTTGTACATACGTTTTTTTTTTCTTTACTGACGGGCACTGATGGGCACTAATAGGTGGCACTTATGGGCAATGATAGGTGGCACTGAAGGGCACAGATTTGAATCACTAATGGGCACTGTTGTGGCTGCACTGGTAATCGGGGCACTGATGAGGAGATGCCAGTGTGAGGCGAGGAGAGATGATAAACGGCATTTCCTTGTTTACATGTGATCAGCTGTGATTGGACGCAGGTGATCACATGGATAAAGAGCCTCGTCATTGGCTCTTTATCGAGATCGGGGTTGAGCCGTATTCTAGGGACACGGCACAACCACGATCGCCATGCTGTGTGCCCCCCGCGGGCGTGCAAGCAGGGTAGGACTGGGGTGACATCATATGACCTCGTACCAGAACAAAAGAGCATCCCACCCACTGTCATTAGTCTATGTGGTGGCCGGGAGGTGGTTAGGGTCACCTAAATATAATATAATTCCCAATTTTTAGTAATGTATAAAAGAAGAGGTTGCGCCGAGTAAATCCTTACCTAACATGTCAAGGCTTAAAATTGTGTTTGCCTGTGAAATGGCAACATACTTCTATACCTTTTATATTTTTTTTATAGGCAACACTTCAAAAGCCCCTACAGATCATTAGTTTAGAGTTGGACCCCTTTCACACTGGGGCGGTTTGCAGGCGTTATTGCGCTAAAAATACCACCTGCAAACCGCCCCTAAACAGCCTCCGCTGTTTGTTCAGTGTGAAAGCCCGAGAGCTTTCACACTGAAGCGGTGCGCTGGCAGGACGGTGAAAAAAGTCCTGCAAACCTCTTTTTTGGAGCAGGGAAGACGCGCTGTATTCACCGCTCCTTCACCGCTCCTGCCCATTGAAATCAATGGGACAGCGCGGCTATACCGCAGCTATAGCCGCGCTGTACGAGGGATTTTAACCCTTTTTCAGCCGCCAGCGGGGGTTAAAACCGCACCGCTAGCGGCCGAATACAGCTGCAAGAACGACGGTACAGCAGCGCTAAAAATAGCGCTGTTGTACCGCCGACGCCCCCACCGCCCCAGTGTGAAAGGGGCCTTAAAGGGGTTGTTAAGGCAGTGCACACAGCCACTACCAGCCCCCCTGCGGGGATTGCATGATGTGTATATACTATATGCCATTTTCTAAAATTCTTCTTAAAAATACTGTTATTCTTATCCCCGATCATCGGTCATGTGACTGCCCGGCGCTGTCTTTGTCCACTGTATGTATTCCAGAGGGAGGGGCTGAGCTCTCCCTCTGATGTCTGCCGGGTGCAGGTCTGGTGCTACCACTAGGCAAATTAGGCAGCCGCCTAGGGCGCCCAGCCACTGGTTTTCCTACTCTCTTCTCTCTACCGCAAGCAACTAAGTCTCAGCATCAGAAGGCAGCCGCTGCTCCGTTCGCACATAGTGTCAGAGGCACAGTGGTGGCGGAGGACTGGGTCTGTGTCCCGACTCCCGAATGAATGGAAGCAACCAAACATTCATTGATGGGCACTGGTGGGCTGCATTTGATGGGCGCTGGTGAGGCTTTATTGATGGGCGCTGGTGAGGCTTTATTAATGGGCGCAGGTGAGGCTGCATTGATGGGCGCAGGTGAGGCTGCATTGATGGGCGCAGGTGAGGCTGCATTGATGGGCGCAGGTGAGGCTGCATTGATGGGCGCAGGTGAGGCTGCATTGATGGGCGCAGGTGAGGCTGCATTGATGGGCGCTGGTGAGGCTGCATTTGATGGGCGCTGGTGAGGCTGCATTTGATGGGCGCTGGTGAGGCTGCGTTTTGGTGGGCGCTGGTGAGGCTGCATTTGATGGGCGCTGGTGAGGCTGCATTTGATGGGCGCTTCATTAAAAAGGTGGGTTTACATGGGTAGGGAAAAGGGGGTGGAGTCAGGGATGGAGCCAAGAGGGGGGGGGGCAAAATGAAGTTTTGCCTAGGGTGTCAAAAATCCTTGCACCAGCCCTGGCCGGGCGGTCACGTGACCTCCCTCTGTAATACAAACATCAGAGGAAGACAGTGCCGGGAGGTCACGTGACCGCCCGGAAGATGTCAGAGGGAGAGCTCAGCCCCTCCTTCTGGAATACATACAGCGAAGAAAGACCGCGCTGGGCAGTCACATGACTGATTATTGGGGATAAGAAAAACAGTATTTATAAGAAGAGTTTTAGAAAATGGCATATAGTATATACATCACGTAATCCTAGCAGAGGGGCGTGCAGTGATTGGGAGCAGTAATGTGTGAGCTGCTCGGAACAGTGATAGAAGGGGAGCTCACACACATTGCTGACAGGCAGAGAGGGGAAGGGGGAGGAGGACACAGGAGCAGAGAAGAGAGCGGATAGCAGCCTGCTGATGAGAGGCATGTAAACTGACCATGGTGTCAGGACTCAGCAGCCATGATACACCGTGGTCAGTTTACAGGGGAGAGGGCAGAAACTGGCAGGATTAATCAGGTATTTCAGGTGTTACAGGGGGCCAAATCACACAGCACAAGTACCGTGCTGTGTAAAATGCTTTAAAAAAACCAGGATCAATATATATATTTTTTTATGGGTTAACAAACCCATATTATGAATAATGAGCCTAGAGTTATTGCTCTCACTCCAGCGTGTGTATATAACCTGTGTATCGCAATCAACGTTTTTTTGTGCAGGTGTCCCTGACGCATGCATTTACATTTGTATGGGGGGGGGGGGTCAAAAATTTGGGGGGTTTTCAGTGCTTGGGTAGAACTTTAGTAAAAAGAACTTTTTTTTTTTTTTTTTTTAATTTAAACTTTTTTTTCCATAAAAAAGTCTCCTGTGTGATGCATTTTTTTTGACAGGTTCACTTTAACCAATTCACCACCAGAAGATTTACCCCCTTTGTGACCAGGCCATTTTTCTGTAATGCGGCACTGCATTACTTTAACTGACAATTGTCGTGTGACGCTGTACTCAAAAACAATTAATGTCCTTTTTTTTCCCACAAATAGAGCTTTCTTTTGGTGGTATTTGATCACCTCCTGTTTTTTTTCTTTTTTTTGCGATATAAACAAAAAACGACCGACAATTCTGAAAAAAAAAGTTATTTTACTTTCTGCTATAAAATACATCCAATAAAAAAAGTAAAAAAATCAACTTTCTTCATCAATCTAGGCCAATATGTATTCTGCTACATATTTTTGGTAAAAAAAAAATCCCAGTAAGCGTATATTGATTGGTTTGCACAAAAGTTATACCGTCTACAAACTATGGGATAGATTTATGGAATTTTTTTTTTTTTTTTTTTTACTAGTAATGGCGGCGATCAGCGAATTTTAGGGGGACTCCGACATTGCAGCAGACAAATCTGACACTTATGCTGGCCATACACTATACAAAAAATCGGCCGAACCCATTTTCGAAAAACGAACATTCGGCCGTGAGAGCAAACAATAGTGCCATGTAATGACCGATAAATCCTTCAGTGGACATAAATGAATCAATTTTTTGTTTTGTTTTTTTACATATACCTAGTGCAAACAGTTCGGACGGGAACACATTAACCTTTCAATTTATCGTTCGTTTGGCAGAAAATTTCCAAACTTGTCCTTTGTTTTTTTCGGCTCAAAAACGTCCCAACAATTATCGATCTTGTGCCCATTAACTGGCCGAAAAACAAACAAACTGTCTAAATGACCGAATTTCAGATGATTTTTCGTATAGTGTATGGCCAGCATAAGTGACACTAATACAGTAATCAGTGCTAAAAAAAAATGCACGGTCACTGTACTAATGACACTGGCAGGGGTTAACATCAGGGGCGATCAAAGGGTTAAATGTGCTCATAGGAAGTGCTTGATAACTGTGGGGGAGGGGCTTTGGCTGTGAGAAGACAGGGCTCAGTGTTCCTGCTTAGCAGAAACACAGGATCTCTGTCTCCCCTACTAGCAGACCACCGTTCTGCCTCTCTCATGAGCGATCGATGGGTCCCGGCGGACCTCTGGTCTGCCGAAACCGCTGATTGGCTTCCGCTGTGTCCAATCGCCATCCAAACCCGGAAGAGGCGATCACATACAGGTACATGATTCAGCCTGTACCCTGTTCCCCTGAAAATAAGACCTAGCGTGATTTTCGGTGATGGCTGCAATATAAGCCCTACTCCACAAATAAGCCCTAGTTAAAGACCTTGTAGGTCTTATTTTCAGGGTAGGGCTTATTTTCGGGGAAACAGGTTAGGGCTTATTTGGGGGGTAGGGCTTATATTGCAGCCATCACTGACAATCACG
The DNA here is from genome assembly GCA_037952925.1 of Lithobates clamitans. Taxonomy (NCBI): domain Eukaryota; kingdom Metazoa; phylum Chordata; class Amphibia; order Anura; family Ranidae; genus Lithobates; species Lithobates clamitans. Next base: position 1,989,278 of record JBBGZY010002505.1, on the reverse strand, counting down.
CTAGGTCTTATTTTGGGGGAAACAGGGTAGGAGCCGCCGCCCCGCGGTATATGTACGTGGGACGGTTGGCAACCGATTAATGAGACATCCGAGGGTCTAAAACAGTGTTTCTCAACTCCAGTCCTCAAGGCGCCCCAACAGTTCATGTTTTCAGGATTTCCCTCAGATGAAACGGCTGTGGTAATTACTAAGGCAGTGAAACTGATCAAATCACCTGTGCAAAATAATGGAGAGCCTGAAAACATGACCTGTTGGGGCGCTTTGAGGACTGGAGTTGAGAAACACTGGTCTAAAAGACCCCTGATGTCTCACTTGTCCTCCAGTGAATCTAATGAAGTGCACATCGCACTCCATTAGACTCTTCCCCGGCCATACTGGCTGAGTACAGCGACAACGGGACCCGAAAGTGGCGTTTTACACATCACTTTTGGGTCATCACAATGAAGGGGAGATCAGTGAATGGATGTTTGCTGATCTCTCTTGTCTCTACCCGATTTCACTCGATACGCTGGTCTCTTTTTTTTTTTTTTTTTTTATTTGCTTTTTTTTTTCTCACAAGAGTGGAGTTGCCCTTTAAGTTGGGCTCAGCTGCAGCCCCAGGGGATGGTCGGCCTGTCGGTGTACACATGGAGGGGAGGACGAAACCTGTTCTTTTGAACATGCCGTAATTTGCCTGAAGCCGATCTCCTTGACACCGCTGATTGTCCCGTGCTGTTATTGTTGGTGTCATTACAGAGAAGCACTGGAAATGCTGGTAGCCGGCCAAACTCGCTTTTCCAGATCTGATGTGGTATTTGTTCCAGAATCTGTTTTACTCTTTTCATGGGAACAGAAACGTCAGACTCTGCAGACATATTTGCTAAGACTTTACAATCATTTCTAGGAACCTTTTCGGTGCTGTTAAAATTAAAGTGATTCTAAACGAAGAAAGTCTTTTTACCTAAGTTACATTCTATGCATTAAGGTAAAAAAAACCTTCTTCATGCACCTCCCCCGGCGGCGGTTTCCTGCACCGTAAGAACAATCAAAACAGCTGTTCTGCCGCTTGAGCGCTCTTGCGGGAGGGGACTTCCTCCGCCCCCTCCACCCACCACCCTTTGGTGCTTCTACAGGCTCACACGTGCGATCGGCGCCCTGGAAGTTGGCCATAGAGAAAACCGACGGCCTGGTGGTCCCCAGTCATCTCTATGACTCTCAGAGGCCTGGGTTCGACGTTATGACGTCACGTCCGGGCCGGCGGAAGTAAACAATGCCGGGGGGCTCAGCTGGAAAGCCTGAGATCGTTTATTTATTTTGATCTCAAGCTTTCCATCCTGAAGGAGAGATGGGGGGGTCTTGTAGACCCCACATCTCTTCATAAAGAGGACCTGTCATGCCCTAATTCTATTACAAGGGATGCTTACATTCCTTGTAATAGGAATAAAAGTGATCAAAAAAAAATTTAAACAAAGTGTAAAAATATTATTTAAAAAAAATAAATAAATAAAAAAAAATTAAAGCGCCCCTGTCCCCACGTGTTTGTACGCAGAAGCAAATGCATATATAGGTGGCGCCTGCATATGTAAACGTCGTTCAAACCACATGTGAGGTATCACCACGAACGTTGAAGCGAGAGCAATAATACTAGCCCAAGACCTCCTCTGTAACTCTAAACATGTAGCCTGTAAAAAAAAAAGTTAAAACATCGCCTATGTAGCGAAATTTGGCGCCATTCTACGAGTGTACGCAATTTTAAAGCATGACAGGTGAGGTATCTATTTACTTGGCGTAACATCATCTTTCGCATTATACAAAACAATTGGGCTAACTTTACTGTTTTGTTTTTTTCCATGAAAGTGTGTTTTTTTTTTTTTTGTTTTCCCCCAAAAAAATAGTGTCTTCGAAAAATTCCTGCGCAAATACTGTGTGACATGAAAAGTTGCAATGGCTGCCATTTTATTCCCTAGGGTCCCTGTTAAAAATATATATAATGTTTGGGGGTTTTGAGTAATTTTCTAGCAAATAAATTGGGGGTTCTGAGTAATTTTCTAGCAAATATGATGATTTTTACATGTAGGAGTGAAGTGCTGGAATTCACGCGGTATGGAAGTGGTTAATGCTCAAGAGCTAAATGCACTTGGCATATATAGGAGAAGTACAGCCAAAGCTAGTCTGGCTCCCCCTGTAGATAACAGGAGTGGAGTTCATTCTGCACTCCTGTGACCCGTTTTCAGCTGTCGGCTGACATCACAGAGCCTGAACCTGCATCCGGCTCAGCCTCTCAGCAAGCCAATGAGAGCCTGAGCCGGCCGCTCCCATACCCATCACAGCCCAGCGATCCAGTAAGTGCGGGGAGGGGGGTCCAGAGAAGAGAGCCGGTGACTGACAGCCACCGTCTCTGCTCAGGGAGCTCTGAAAACCCCAGTGATATGTGTTTGATCTCTCGGTTCTCACCCTTAGAGCCGCCGGGGGACAGATGCTGCATCCACCTAGGTAACTATGATTCTGCAAAAAAACAAATTTTCCATACTTCTCTTTTAAGCACATTTAGGCACATCGGGCGTTTTTTCTTCTCAAACTTTCCTTGTGATTTTAGTGCACCTAAGCGCTCCTGCCTCTAAACGCCTTTTTAACACCAATGTGTGCATGGATACATACTATAGGTTATAAAAAATATATTTAAAAAAATCTAGAAAAAAAAGTGTAGCACTAAAGAGAAAAAAAATGAAAAGTTTGTCAAAAATGAATTGGTTGAAGACGATCGAAAGAAAATCCTCTAAAGATAGATCTGGATCCGGACGTATAGGAAAGCCACCACCAGCACCCAATACTACTGACTCTTACTATCAGTGTATAGGGTACACTCATAAAATGTAAAGGTTGTGATCCCAACGATCCTCCTCCACAGATCAATCCACTCCACGGATCGACCACTCCACAGAGATTCAAAATATACCTCATTCAATAAAAACAAAAAGACCTCCAAGACTTCCTCCATAGATAGGAATGCCACGAATAAACTCCAGCATCCACATAAATATGAGAAAGAAGACTGCTCATTGCGCAGGCATCCAAATGATTACATTTATTAAATGAAAGAAACTGTTAAACTCACATGTTTAAGAGATTTAACAGGCAAGGGAAAATGACCAGCTTTTCCAACCGACAAAATGGCCGCCGTGTCCCTGTCAGCATCCTATGGCTCCACCCAAAGTTTCGTCATAAAAATGCGTCATCACGCCCCTGATGACGCATTTTTATGACAAAACGTTGGGTGGAACTAAGGACCTGTGATGTAGGACACTGACCTGGATAGAGCGGCCATTTTGTTGGTTGGAAACGCTGGTCGTTTCCCCTTGCCTGTTAGATCTCTTAAACATTTGAGTGTAACAGTTTCTTTTATTTAATAAATGTAATCACTTGGATGCCTGCGCAATGAGCGGTCTTCTTTCTCATATTTATGTGGATGCTGGAGTTTATTCGTGGCATTCCTATCTATGGAGGAGGTCTTGGAGGTCTTTTTGCTTTATTGAATGAGGTTTATTTTGAATTTCCTGTGGAGTGGATCGATCTGTGGAGGAGGATCGTTGGGATCATAACCTATACATTTTATAGTTACATAGTTGGTAAGGTTGAATAAAGACACCAGTCCATCCAGTTCAACCGCACACTCACATCAATCCCTACCCTCAATCCAAGGTCCCCATTCATATACTAGGGCCAATTTTGGACAGAAGCCAATTAACCTATTATTATGTGTGTACCCTACACACTGATGGTAAGAGTCAGTAGTATTGGGTGCTGGTGGTGGCTTTCCTATACGTCCTTATCTGGATCTATCATTTAGAGCAGGGATATCCAATTAGCGGACCTCCAGCTGTTGCAAAACTACAACTCCCTTTATGCCTCTGCCTCTGGGTGTCATGGTTGTGGCTGTCAGAGTCTTGCTATGCCTCATGGGGCTTGTAGTTCTGCAACAGCTGGAGGTCCGCTAATTGCATATCCCTGATTTAGAGGACTTTATTTCGATCGTCTTCAACCAATTCATTTTTGACAAACTTTTCATGTATTTTTTTTTTTTTTTTTTTTTACCGCTACACCTTTTTTTTTTTTTTTTTAATTTATATTTAGTATCATTGCACCCAGCAATATAGTGTTAGCCTCTTTTTTGAGTGTATACTATTTTCTAAGCGCAACTAATTTGTATTTTTACATGCTATAGGTTAACCACTTGAAGACCAGGCCTTTTCTGACACTTTTATTAACATTTTTTTATATTTTGGAAATTGTTATTTTTTTTTTTTTTCTCGCAGAGGCCGTAGAGAATAAAATGGTGGGTTTTGCCATTTTTTTATATGTCACAGTATTTGCACTGCAGTTTTTAGATTACAAGTTTTTTGGGTAAAACATAAAGGATGACACCAAGTAAATAAATGCCTAACGTGTTACGCTTTAAAATTGCGCACACTCGTGGAATGGTGACAAACTATGTTGCCATAGGCGACACTTTTAAAAGTCTTTCGTGGTTACCAGTTTAGAGTTACACAAATGATCCCCGTTGCTCTGTTTGTGTCAATACCTCACATGCGTGATGCAATCACCGTTGATGTATGCATGCGGGACCAACACGTGTTTGCCTTTGCACGTGAGCGTGAGAGGGCAGGGGTGCTTTAGAATTTTTTTTTTTCATTAATTTAATTTTTTTACTTGTTACACTAATAAACCTCGGGTGTCTCCTCTGCCCTTAAAAGCATCTGATCACACCAAGATCGATCGGTGTGATCAGACACTTTCAAAATTTAAAAAAATGGTGCGGTTCACATCCGGGAAGTGACAAAAATGCTCCACGCTTCCGGTTTCTTATACCATAGAGATCATCGGGAGCCTTCTAGACCTCCATGAGGTCTGTGGTAAGTCTGTGGAGTCGCTGACTTTTCATTCCGGGCTCACTGGTGGAACAGTAGAGCCCCGGAGAGGCACCGGCCGGTGGTTGGGGGGGGGGGCGGCGGAGTAACCCTCCTGTCACCTGTAAAAGCTATCCAGCGGCTAATTAGTTGCTAGGATTGCATTGTCGGCCATGGGTATAAATAACAATACCAGGTTGATGCCTGTAGCTCACATGGAGTGGAGTCGCTGACTTTTCATTCCGGGCTCACTGGTGGAACAGTAGAGCCCCGGAGAGGCAGCGGCCGGTGGTTGGGGGGGGGGAGTAACCCTCCCGTCACCTGTAAAAGCTATCTAGCAGCTAATTAGTTGCTAGGATTGCATTGGCGGCCGTGGGTATAAATAACAATACCAGGTTGATGCCTGTAGCTGCAGGCATCTTCCCAGTACAACCACTTGCATGAGGACTTTCAAAAAGGGATAGGCAGGGACAGTCGGCAACTACAGGTCCAGCTGTGGCCCCGGTATGCGCTTCCAGCCACTGGTTGTCAGTCACACTGGGACTTGTAGTTCATCACAGCTGCAAATTGTCTGACTCTTTGCTGCTGATTGACCTTCATTACTTGGCCGGAGCGTTGTACGCCGTGTTCAGCATAGTGCTGGCAAGTCTCTACTAACGGGGTAAAGATCGGGAGAAAGTAAACATGTTTCCAAAAAGTTCTATGTTGCGTCACCCAATGTCTGATGAGCCAGATCCCCAACATACCAGTCTTGTCTGCTATTTCGGAGGCCTGATTTTGAAGCAGGCATGGTCTCGGCGGGTGATTAGACATGCACAGCTGTTTCTAATAGAGCGGCATTACACGCACCCCCCCCCCATTGCTGTGCTGCAACAGCTCTTCCTAGGGAGTATGAATGACTGAATGGAAGGAATTCTGACATGAATAGGAATCTACCAACAATGCTACAAATGTCTGATATCTCCTGGGCCGTTTACAAATGGAAATGGCCACGTGTGTATTCATGAATGTTAAAGCGGAACTTTATCTATAACAGTTTGATAACCATTTGTTCTTTAACAAAATAACATACAGTGCTGTGAAAAAGTATTTGCCCCCTTCCTGATTTTTTTTTTTTTTTTTTTTTTTTATTTGCATATTTCTCACACTTAAATGATTCAGATCATCAAACATATTTGAATATTACACAAAGATAACCAGAGTAAATCCAAGATGCAGTTTTTAAATTATTATTTCATTTATTAACCACCTCAATACCGGGCACTTTCACCCTCTTCCTGCCCAGGCCATTTTTCAGCTTTCAGCGCTGTCACACTTTGAATGACAATTGCGCGGTCATTCAACACTGTACACAAATTACATTTTTATCATTTTTTTCCCACAAATAGAGCTTTCTTTTGGTGGTATTTGATCATCTCTGCGGTTTTTATTTCTTGCGCTATAAACAAAAGAAGAGTGACAAGTTTGAAAAAAAAAACACAATATTTTTTACTTTTTGCTATAATAAATATCCAATTTTTTCTTTTTTAAAAACACATTTTTTCCTCAGTTTAGGCCGATTTATGTATTCTTCTACATATCTACAAATCGCAATAAATGTATATTGATTGCTTTACGCAAAAGTTATAGCGTCTACAAAATAGGGGATAGATTTATAGCATTTTTATTATTATTTTTTTTTTTTTTTACTAGTAATGGCGGCGATCTGCGATTTTTCGTGACTGCAATATTGCGGCGGACATATCGGACACTTTTTTGACACATTTTTGGGACCATTCACATTTATACAGCGATCCGTGCTATAAAAATACACGGACTACTGTATAAATGTGAGTGGCAGGGAAGGTGTTAACACTAGGGGGCATCAAGGGGTTAAATTTTACTTAGGGAGTAATTCTAACTGTAGGGGGAGGGGACTCACAAGGGGAGGAGACCGATCGGTGTTCCTCTGTACTGAGAACACACCATTGGTCTCCTCTCACCTGACAGGGCATGGGTCTGTGTGTTTACACACACAGATGCACGGTCCTACACTGTTACTGGGCAATCGCGGGTGCCCGGCAGACAGGGTGGCTGCCGGGCACGTGCATCGGGTCCCCAGTGACGCTAATGCTAAATCATGAATGAACTGCGATTAACCACAATTTTTTGGAAAGCTAAGTTAAATTTCACTTGCCACACCCAGGCCTGATTACTGCCAGACCTGTTGAATCAAGAAATCACATAAATAGAAGCTGTCTGACAAAGTGAAGCACGCTAACAGATCACAAGAAGCCACACATCATGCCACAATCTAAAAAAAATCAACAACAGATTAGAAACAATGTAAAGTACGTGTATCGGTCTAGAAAGGGTTTCAAGGATTTGGAACTCCAGTGAACTACGAGGAGAGCCATTATCTACAAATGGAGATAACTTGGAACAGTGGGGAACCTTCCCAGGAGTGGCCGGCCTACAAAAATTACTCCAAGAGCATGACGACGGTTCATCAAGGAGGTCATAAAAGAACCCAGAACAACATCTAAAGAACTGCAGGCCTCACTTGCCTCCGGTAAGATCAGTGTTCATGATTCAACAATAAGAAAGAGACTGGGGAAAAATGGCGTCCATGGGAGAGTTCCAAGGCCAAAGCCACTGCTGACCAAAAAGAACACAAAGGCTCATCTCACATTTACCAAAAAACATCTTGATTATCTCCAAGACTCTTAGGCAAATATTCTGTGGACTGATGAGACAAAAATTTTTAGTTTTTGGAAGGTGTGCGTCCCGTTACATCTGGCATAAAACGAATACAACATTTCATAACAAGAACATCCTACCAACAGTCACATATGGTGGTGTGTAGTGTGATGGTCTGGGGTTGCTTTGCAGTTTCAGGACCTGGACGACTTACCATAATTGATGGAACCATGAATTCTGAGCTCTACCAGAAAATCCTAAAGGAGAACGTCCGGCCATCAGTTAGTGACCTCAAGCTCAAGTACACTTGGGTTATGCAGCAGGACAATGATCCGAAACACAACAGCAAGTCCACCTCCAAAGGGTTCAAACAAAGCAAAATTTAGGTTTTGGAGTGGCCTAGTCAAAGCCCGGACTTAAATCCAATTGAGATTCTGTATCGTGACCTTACACAGGTTCATGATGGAAAACCCTCAGATGTGGCTGAATTAAAACAAATCTACAAAGAAAAGTTGGGCCAAAATTGCTCCCCAGCAATTTGAAAGACTCAATGCCAGTTATCGCACACGCTTTATTGCAGTTGTTGCCGCCAAGGGTGGCACAACCAGTTATTAGGTTTAGGGAGCAATTACTTTTTTACATAAAGCCAGGCAGGTTTGGGCAGTTTCTTTGCCTTAATAAATGAAACCATCATTTAAAAATTGCATTTTGTATTTTACTCGGGTTATCTTTGTGTGATAATAAAATTTGTTTGATGATCCGAGTCATTTAAGTGTGAAAAATATGCAAAAAAAAATGTAAAAGAGTGATCGCCTGTTCCTAGTGATCAGGAACAGCGATCTCTCTGTACTCCCAGTCAGTCCCCTCCCCCCCCACAGTTAGAAACCTCCCAGGGAACACATTTAACCCTTTGATCGCCCCCTAGTGTTGACCCCTTCCCTGCCAGTGACATTTACACAGTAATCCGTGCATTATTTTAGCACTGATCACTGTATGGTCCCAAAATAGTGTCCAACCTGTCCGCCGTAATGTCGCAACCCCGCTAAAATCCACCGATCGCCACCATTACTAGTAAAAAAATAAAAATAAATAAATAATAAAAATACCATAAATCTATTCCCTATTTTGTAGACGCTATAGCTTTTGCGTAAACAAATCAATATACGCTCATTTCGATTTTTTTTTTTCAAAAAATATGTAGAATACATAGTGCCCTAAACTGATGAATACATTTTAGTTTTTTTACATTTTTTGGGGGATATTTATTATAGTAAAAAGTTAAAAATATTGTTTTTTTTTTTTTCAAAATTGTCAGTCTTTTTTTGTTTATGGCGCAAAAAACACAGAGGTGATCAAATACCACCAAAAGAAAGCTCTATTTGTGGGGGTGAAAAAGGACATAAATTTTGTATGGGTACAGTGTCGCACGACCGCACAATTGTCAGTTAAACAACGCAGTGCTGTATCTCAAATGGCCTAGTCATTAAGGGGGTAAATCTTTGGGTCCTTAAGTGGTTAAATAATAATTTTGCAACTAATTTTTATACAATTTTTTTTTTTTTGTGTCCATGAACCTGAAAAGTCCATTTTTTTTTTTTCCCCACATTTGCCTCTAGTTCTTTGTAAACTGGTCTTGTTCATGCACTTTTCATAGTCTTCTTGGGGGAGTTTTCCCCCTATCCTTGTGAGCAAGTCAGAAGTGGCGAAACGCGTCAAGGAAGGTTGGTTTTTGGGTTGGAGGCACCATTGTGTGCAGTCACTGCACTAATTATTAAAATTACTACAAGAAAAGCTAATTTGAGTGCAGAACACAGTGCTGAAGTTCACAGATCTTCCTATGAGATGGAAAGGAGAAAATATCAGGGAGATAAGATATGACTATTCTGGTAAGTTTAACTCTTTTGTGTCTTTTTTTACCCTCCGTCGCCTCCCCTGCTCTTCTTTTCTTTCTCCCTAATCTATGTCATCTTTGGTCTGTTGGCACCAAATGTCCATTCATTGCTGCCTTTACAACTAAAGCTGACATCCAAATCTTGGATCCTTGATCCAAAATAACCATTCATGGGAATTGTTCCCATTAAATAGTACAAAGCAACAGCCCTAAAGAGGGAGGGGGGGGGTCTATTCCCCCGAAACGCGTTGGCTTGATGTATGTGTTGCTACTTTTTTATGACCGGCAATGAACCATACCTGGGTGGTGGGGGAAGAACTTCTGCTCAGATAGTTGGAGTGCGACTTAGGCAGCTGCCGTAGGGCACGGGGGGGGGCGGTAACATCTGAATTCCCAGCCACTTGCAAAATGCACCTTCACCTGCGTAGTCCTTGCACTGGCCCTGCCCCCAGTCTGTGTGAATGGAGAAGCAGCAGACTAGTCTTTCTGTCACTCTGTTCTTTTCTCCTATCAGCATGCTGCTTCCTGCTCTTCCAGTCTGAGCTCTGCTGTACATTTGCAGTACATCACATGCTTATTTGACCACATTTTATCCCTTTTGTAGACCCCAAAAAACACCGGTTGATCTGCCAGAAATGCTCTCGGCTCCTAATTTCCCTATGTAAGCTGATATCATATGGCCTTTTGCTGGACGGAAAATTAGGAAGAAATGGTTTCAGCCCTGCCCGCTTGTCTTTTGTTAAATGAATGAATCCCCCCACCCCCCACCCCCACCCCCGGCATCTACATAACATACCGTGTTTCCCCGAAAGTAAGACAGTGTCTTACTTTCTTTTTATCCCTAAAAGCCCCACTATGTCTTACTTTCGGGGTATGTCTTATATTGGGAAAAAAAAAATTTTTTTATTCTTTATTGCAATATGTGTTTTTTTTTTTAATCAGCCCTGTTGGGGGGCTTTGGTGAGATATCAGGGGTCTTAACAGACCTCTGATATCTCCCCCTTGAGACAGAGAAAGAGACAGAGGATAGAGATTCCCCAGTCCCTTTCTCTGCAGCCTCAGCTGCACTGAGAATGAAAGGAGAGAAGACAGCGGCTCATCTCCATTCATAAACTGACACATAGTAATCACAGGAGATTACAATGTTTCAGTTATGTGAATGGACACAGTCAGCTGACTCTGTCTATTCACAAAGGAAGGAGGGGGAGGACGGAGGAACGGAGGGGGAGAACGGAGGGGGAGAACGGAGGGGGACAGAGAAGGAGGGGGGAACGGAGGGGACAGCGGGGAGGCACAGAGGAGGAAAGCGGAACGGAGGGGGAGAACGGAGGGGGACAGAGAAGGAGGGGAGAACGGAGGGGACAGCGGGGAGGCACAGAGGAGGAAAGCGGAACGGAGGGGGAGAACGGAGGGGGACAGAGAAGGAGGGGAGAACGGAGGGGACAGCGGGGAGGCACAGAGGAGGAAAGCGGAACGGAGGGGGAGAACGGAGGGGGACAGAGAAGGAGGGGGGAACGGAGGGGACAGCGGGGAGGCACAGAGGAGGAAAGCGGAACGGAGGGGGAGAACGGAGGGGGACAGAGAAGGAGGGGTACCGCACTTCACTGCAGGCAAATCCCCCCGTGTTTCCCCGAAAGTAAGACATATGTCTTACTTTCGGGGTATGGCTTATATTAGCTGACCCCTCTGAAACTCCCGATACGTCTTACAATCGGGGGTGTCTTACTATCGGGGAAACACGGTAGGGAGTAATTGCTTTGTAGCCCAAGATAATAAAGGGTGGGACGATGACGCAGGCAGAGTGAACAGAAAAGCTCAGGATTTCTGACCAGATCAACCCGTATATCATGTCTAGGGAGCAGTCATCCGCATTATATTACATTTTGTCTTTAGGTTACATGAGTGTACACCCATACGAGGGACTGCGTTTATCCGCACAGGTGTTCCTTGCTTCCCTGTGCAGGCGTTCCCCAGGCATGGGTCCCCTAACTCACATTGAGGGGAACTTCCTGTCCCGTTGACACAACAGGAAGTGAGAAGACACTTCTCTCCTCCCCAGAAATCCGCCACACCAGCAGGAGTCCGGTCCGGTTCACACCATGAATCGCACAGGAACACGCTGTACATTCCTGGGCTATTCACATGCGATCCAGGGATGCAGTGCGATTTTAGCCCATTCATTTGAATAAACTGAAATGATGCCGGACCACACCAATAATGATGCATACACTGCTTTAACCATTTCCTGCCCCTAGGATGTCATATGACGTCCTGGAGTTTCAGCGGCTGTACCAGGATGATGGGTGCAGCTGTAGGCACCATCCCTGTATCTTCTTCTTTTTTTCTTTTTTCTCTTTTTTTTTTTTTTTCAGCCGGCGATTTTCTGTAATGAAAAAGCCATCCTAGCCGCTGGATTGCTTTTACAGGCAGTGAGAGGGGAGGTTAAACCCCCACCTCTCCTGTGCAATTGGAGAGCCCCGGTATCCGATCCAGCGGTGTCACTGGGCTATCACCGAGCTGGCCGGAGACCGGATAGTCCCAGGCTGTCTCTATCATCCTGGGAGGCCAGACACAAGATCATGACATCCCTTCCGGTTCTGGCAGATGTAAATGCCAACATTTTTTGGAAAACGGAGGTCAATGTTTTATTTATTTTTTATTATTTCATGCTTTCCAGGGTAGAGGAGAGATTTGGGGTCTTATTGACCCCAGATGTATCCATAAAGAGGACCTGTCATGCCTCATTTCTTTCACAAAGGATGTTTAATGCTTGGACCCTGAAGAAGCGGACATACGCCGAAAGCGTAGACAGGGAAGCTGGTCAGAGTTGATGGGAAGATGGATGGAGCCAAATACAGGACAATCTTAGAAGAAAACCTGTTATGCCGCGTACACACGGTCGGATTTTCCGAAGGGAAATGTTCGATGGGCGCTTGTTGTCGGAGATTCCGACCGTGTGTATCGGCCGACAACAAATGTTTGAGAGCAGATTCTCAAACTTTCTGACAACAAATTCCGATCGTGTGCACACAATTCCGACGCACAAAGTTCCACACATGCTCGAAATCAAGCAGAAGGAGCCGCACTGGCTATTGAACTTCCTTTTTCTCGGCTCATCGTACATGTTGTATGTCACCGCGTTCTTGACGTTTGGAATTTCCGAAGATTTGTGTGACCGTGTGTATGCAAGACAAGTTTGAGCCAACATCCTTTGGGGAAAAAAAATCCACGGTTTTGTTGTCAGAAAATCTTATAGTGTGTACGCGGCATTAGAGTCTGCAAAAGACTTGAGACCGGGGCGGAGGTTCACCTTCCAGCAGGACAAGGACCCGAAACATACAGCCAGAGCTACAATGGAATGGTTTAGATCAGGGGTCTCCAAACTGTGGCCCAAGGGCCGTATGTGGCCCTTTGCTTGCCTTTATCTGCCCCTTGGGACACACTTTTTCTTTTACTGATACAAGACATTATAACTCCCACTGACACCAACAATGGGGCACCATTCCTTCAAATGACACTAATGATGGGGCACTATTTTTCTCACTGACTCCAATGATGGGGCACCATTTTCCCCACTAACACCAATGATGGGGCACTAGTCCTCTTACTGACACCAATGATGGGGCACTAGTCCTCCCATTGACACCAATGATGGGGCACTAGTCCTCCCATTGACACCAATGATGGGGCACTAGTCCTCCCACTGACACCAATGATGGGGCACTAGTCCTCCCATTGACACCAATGATGGGGCATTAGTCCTCCCACTGACACCAATGATGGGGGCACCAGTCCCCACCTAATACCAAAGATGCATTGTTTACTCCCACTGATGCCAGGGCAATTTCTACTCCCAATGGCCACAGTCTAACCCCCTAAAGTCTGAAGGACAGCAAATTGGCCCTTTGTTTAGAAGGTTTTTAGACCCCTGGTTTAGATCAAAGTATATTCATGTGTTAGAATGGCCCAGTCAAAGTCCAGACCTAAATCCAATTGAGAATCTGTGGCAAGACTTATAAATTGCTGTCCACAGACGCTCTCCATCCAATATGACAGAGCTTGAGATATTTTGCAAAGAAGAATTGGCAAAAATGTCCCTCTCTAGATGTGCAAAGCTGGTAGAGACATCCCCAAAAAGACTTGCAGCTGTAATTGCAGAGAAAGGAGGTTCTACAAAGTATTGACTTGGGGGGCTGAATACAAATGCACCCCACACTTTTCACATATTTATTTTTAAACTTCTCCACAACTTTATCCCTGACCTGTCTAGTGTGTTCCTTGGCCTTCATGATGCTGTTTGTTCACTAAGGTGCTCTAACAAACCTCTGAGGGCTTCACAGAACAGCTTTATACTGAGATGAAATGACACACAGGTGGACTCTATTTACTAATTAGGTGACTTCTGAAGGCGATTGGTTCCACTAGATTTTAGTTAGGGGTATCAGAGTAAAGGGGGCTGAATACAAATGTACACCACACTTTTCAGATATTTATTTGTATCATTTATCATTTTCCTTCCACTTCACAATTATGTGCCACTTTGTGTTGGTCTATCACATAAAATTCTAATAAAATACATTTATGTTTTTGGTTGTAACATGACATAACATGACATAACTCCGATTGTAACATGACAAAATGTGGAAAATGTCAAGGGGTATGAATACTTTGTCACGGCACTGTAAGTAATTTTCTAGCAAAAAAATACAGATTTAAACTTGTAAACAAAAAGTGTCAGAGTAGGCCTGGTTAAGGAGGGTGGTAGCGGTAGAACGGCGCGTTCAATGAGCAGCCTTGGTAGGCGTCCTGTGTCGCTCCGGTGTCACACGTGTTTCCAGGTTCCAGGTTTTGTTTTGCATGTGGCCGTCGTCTTGCTGTGCGTGTCTTTCTCGGAATGGCTCATTATTCTCTCCTCCCCCCCTGGAGGGCAGGCTCCTCTCTTCTCCTCTCCTCTCTATGTAATCTAATACTTCTTTTAGCTGACTTCCTGAACAGAGCAGGAAGAAGCCGGGCAGTCAGTTGGTGAGAGTCTGTGGAGGAGAGAGGGGGATCTCAGAGGACTTGGGTGAGTGTTGGGGAGAAGGATGGATAAAGATACTTTGTCTGGGGATGGGGGGACATTCTTGGGGGGCACCAGGAAAAGTTTGCTGAAAGTTTGATGGAAACTTTGGAGAAGTTGTCCCCGGCATTGATTGCTGGAGACCTCACCAGCTGTTGATTGTTCGTCTTCCTCGTCTTCTATTGGCGTCTTTTTTTAACTTTTCGTAGTCGACTTCTTTAATAGTAGCCGTCTAGGAACTTCACCGTCAACATGTTTCCCAACGTCTGGAGAAGATGCGGGTTCCAACAGGTTGGTGGTTCGGGTCCACCGGGACCTTTAATCCCATAGCACGGGAAGGTCCACATGTGTCCTACCTGTACGATGTAGAAGGCAGTTGGGGGTTTGTTGTTCTACCCAGGAGCCTTGCTGGTACTTGTAGTTATTTTTGTACAGTTCAAGAGATTTCTTCTTATGGACAGGACAAGGGTCAATTTTAGTTGTTTTTTGATCTCATACGTTCCAGGGTAGAGGACAGATCTGGAGTCTTATAGACCAGTGTTTCTCAACTCCAGTCCTCAAGGCGCCCCAACAGGTCATGTTTTCAGGCCTCCCAATATTTTTCACAGGTGATTTGGTCAGTTTCACTGCCTTTGTAATTACCACAGCTGTTTCATCTGAGGGAAATCCTGAAACCATGACCTGTTGGGGGCGCCTTGAGGACTGGAGTTGAGAAACACTATTATAGACCCAAGATGTCTCCATAAAGAGGACCTGTCATTGCTAATGTCTATAACAAGGAACATTTACATTTCTTGTAATAGGAATGAAAGTGATAAAAAAAAAAACATTCCATAGCACTGGGAGTGACCTACTTGTAGAATGTGGTAGACACTCATGGATTTGTTGTTCTACCCAGGAGTCTGCTGGTACTTGTAGTTCCTTTTGTACAGTTCAAAAGATTTCTTCCTATGGTATAGGGCAGTCTGTCTAGGAACTTCACCGTCAACATGTTTCCCAACATCTGGAGAAGATGCGGGTTCCAACAGGTTGGTGGTTCGAGTCCACCGGGACCTTTAATTCTATAGCACGGGAAGGACCACATGTGTCCTACCTGTACGATGTAGAAGGCAGTTGGGGGTTTGTTGTTCTACCCAGGAGTCTGCTGGTACTTTCAGTTATTTTTGTACAGTTCAAGAGATTTCTTCTTATGGTACAGGACAAGGGTCAATTTAGTTGTTTTTTGATCTCCTACGTTCCAGGGTAGAGGAAAGATCTGGAGTCTTATAGACCCAAGATGTCTCCATAAAGAGGACCTGTCATTGCTAATGTCTATGACAAGGAACATTTTACATTTCTTGTAATAGGAATGAAAGTGATAAAAAAAATATTCCATAGCACTGGCGGTGACCTACTTGTACAATGTGGTAGGCACTCATGGATTTGTTGTTCTACCCAGGGGTCTGCTGGTACTTGTAGTTCCTTTTGTACAGTTCAAAAGATTTCTTCCTATGGTATAGGGCAGTCTATCTAGGAACTTCACCGTCAACATGTTTTCCAACGTCTGGAGAAGATGCGGGTTCCAACAGGTTGGTGGTTCGAGTCCACCGGGACCTTTAATTCCATAGCACGGGAAGGACCACATGTGTCCTACCTGTACGATGTAGAAGGCAGTTGGGGATCTGCTGGTACTTACCGTTCCTTTTTGTACAGTTCAAAAGATTTCTTCTTGTGGTACAGGACAAGGGTCAATTTAGTTGTTTTTTTGATCTCATGCATTCCAGGGTAGAGGAAAGATCTGGAGTCTTATGATGTCTCCATAAAGAGGACCTGTCATTGCTAATGTCTATAACAAGGGACATTTACATTTCTTGTAATAGGAATGAAAGTGATAAAAAAAAAAATTCCATAGCGCCGGCGGTGACCTACTTGTACAATGTGGTAGGCACTCATGGATTTGTTGTTCTACCCAGGAGTCTGCTGGTACTTGTAGTTCCTTTTGTACTGTTCAAAAGATTTCTTCCTATGGTATAGGGCAGGGGTCAAAGATTTATTTTATTTTTTTTTATTTCATACGTTCCAGGGTGGAGGAGAGATTTGGAGTCTTCTAGACCCCAGATGTCTCCATAAAGAGGACCTGTCATCCCTTATGTCTATAACAAGGGACATTTACATTTCTGGTAATATGAAATATTTTTTTTATCACTTTCATTCCATAGCACTGGCGGGGACCTACCTGTACAATGTGATAGGCACTCATGGATTTGTTGTTCTACCCAGGAGTCTGCTGGTACTTGTAGTTCCTTTTTTTTTGTACAGTTCAAAAGATTTCTTCCTATGGTATAGGGCAGAGGTCAAAGAATTTTTTTTTTTTTTAGATCTCATACGTTCCAGGGTAGAGGAGAGATCTGGAGTCTTCTAGACCCCAGATGTCTCCATAAAGAGGACCTGTCATGCCTTATTTCTATCACAAGGGATGTTTACATTTCTTGTAATGAGATTAAAAGTGATCAAAATAGCACTGGCCAGAACACGTGTGCTCTATTTGTATAATATAGAAGGCATTCAGGGATTTGTTGTTCTACCCAGGAGTCTGCTGATACTTGTAGTTCTTTTTTATAATTTTAAAAGATTTCTTCCTATGGTAGAGGGCTGGGCAGATCCTGAAGTTGGTTATACACGGTAAGGCCACACATTGGCTATACACAACCACACATCCTCAATTTGATATTTCGATTGATGATATAAAACTTTGTTTTTGTGATCGCTTGTAGCTAGACCAATCATAAAATGATCCGTGTATGGCCAGCTTTAGCAGTACACGCCCCCCAGTGGTTAGACAGGAGACGTACACGTATAATGGTGAGTTCAAAGACATCCATGTATGGCCGTTCCCGTTCGAGAGGAGTTGATTCAGCGATAGGCTCCTCCCAAACAGGACTGTTAGTATATTTTTTGCTCGATCATCGCTTGCAGCCAATCGGCTGCAACGCTGATCAGTGTTTTCAGGCCGCAAACTTCTCCGCCAATAGTGCAGCAGGAGGGATTCCTCCATCCACCTCCAATGTGTGGATGGGGGAATTGTTTTGTTTTTTACTACCTCCCACCCGGCGTATAGTAAAATGATGGTCGGCAGGATCCACTCTTGTTCTGGGGCAACGCCATATGACGTCTGACGGCATATGACGGCTTTCATGGGGGCGGGCTGAGATTGTGGGACATATGGCGACACCGATCTTGGTAAAGAGCCAATGACGCGGCTCTTTACCCATGTGATCGGCTGTGTCTAATCAGAGCTGATCACATGGAAGTGCACTTACGGGCAGCGAGTGCGCACCGTCGCCGGCTTCCTCCCGCTGTGATTTATACACAGCGGGAGCTGATGGAGGGTGGGGGGATACCGTGGGTCCGATGTCTGCCGGCACCCGCCAATCATTCGTTACACGTGCAGAACGGCAGTCTTCCTCTGTAAACAAGGCAGATTGCCGTTCTGTCAGTAGGGAAGGCATAGATCCTGTGTTCCCGCAAAGCAGGAAATAAATTCTATCACTTCCCCTAGCAAAAACAGCACACACTACACCAAAACACTGGCTAGGCACACATTTAACCCTTGGCTCGCCCCTGATGTTAACCCCTTCCCAGCCAGTGTCATTAGTACAGTGACAGTGAATATTTTTAGCACTGATCACTGTATTGGTGTCACTGGTTCCCGCAAAGTGTCAGAATGTCTGCCGCAATATCGCAGTCCCGATTATCAGTCGCTGATTGCTGTCATTACTAGTAAAAAATTTATTAACTAAAATGAATAAAAACATCCCAAAGTTTGTAGACGCTATAACTAAAATGAATTCATTAAACTAAAATTAAACTGCAAACTTTGGGATATTTTTATTCATTTTAGTTAATTTTAGTCTAATTAATTCATTATTTATTTTAGACGCTATAATAAAATGAATTAATTAAACTAAAATTAACTAAAATGAATAAAAATACCCCAAAGTTTGTAGGTGCTATAACTTTTGCGCAAACCACTTAATATACGCTTGAGACTTTTTTTTTTAAACAAAAACATGTAGTAGAATACATATTGGCCTAAATTTATGAAGACATTTTTTTATTGGATATGTTTTATAGCAGGAAGTAAGAAATATTGTTTTTTTTCAAACTTGTCTGTCTTTATAGCGCAAAAAATAAAAAACGCAGAGATGATCAAATACCACCAAAAGAAAGCTCTATTTGTGGGGCGGGGGGACGTCAACTTTATTTGGGTACAACGTCGCACGATCACAATTGTCAGTTAAAGTAAAGCAGTGCTGTATCGCAAAAAATGGCCTGGTCATTAAGGGGGGGTAAATCTTCCGGAGGGCGAATGGTTAAACAAACAAAAAGTCTTCCCTTCTAGTGTTCCTTTTCCTGTTTGTTCTTTTCCTTCTTTTGCGTCCGTCCGATCGCTCACCGTCTCCTAATCCTGCTTATTTTTACCATGTAATCTCCTCTTAGCAGGTTTATCTGGGTGGGGTGATGAGTCAGGAAGTGAGAGAGGTGAAGGAGGCCGAAGTACAATACCAGGAAGAGGGCAGACAGTACAGCCTATAGGAAGCCGAGATCACCGCACTTTCCATGCGTCGCCGATCACGAGGGGGGAGGGGGGGGAGGTGTTCAAAAAGGAAATGAAAGCCGTTATGTAATTACTGTACAAACACTTCTATAAAGTTTACTGACCTGAGAGATTTAAAGCGGTATTAAACCCAAAAGGAAACATTTATTATATCACAGCCTAACAATACCTAGATGTGGCGGCTGCATTCGTTTTTTCTTTTTTCTTTTATTTCCATCTGGTGATCCAGCCAGCGAGTCTGCTGTTTTTTCAAAAGCTCAAGCTCTCCAGCATAATGTATACGTTTACAGAGGTGAGACAAACTATTTACCACTGAGGGTGCTTATGATGAGCGGCTTTTATTTAGTCATGTAAAGTTAAACCATTTTAAGCTTAACCACTTGCTTACCGGGCACTCCCCCCCCCCCCCCTTCCTGCCCAGGCTAATTTCCATCTTTCAGCGCTGTCGCACTTTGAATGACAATTACGCGGTCATACAACACTGTACACAAATTTACATTTTTATCATTTTTGTCACACAAATAGTGATTTCTTTTGATGGTATTTAATCATCACTGGGTTTTTTTATTTTTTGCTAAACAAACAAAAAAAACAAAATTTTGAAAAAAACAAAACAAAAAAGTTTTTCAGATTTTGTTATAAAATTTTGCAAACAGGTCATTTATCATTTTCACTGATGTGTACTAATGAGGCGGCACTGATGAGGCTGCAATGATGGGTGGCACTGATGAGGCAGTACTGATGGCTGGCGATGATGATGATGAGGCTGCACTGATGGGTGGTGGTGATGATGATGAGGCGATAATGATGATGAGGCAGCACTGATGGGTGGCGATTGATGAGGCGGCACTGAGGAGGCGGTATTGATGAGGCGGCACTGAGGAGGCGGTATTGATGAGGCAGCACTGATGGGTGACACTAATGAGGCGGCACTGATCGGGAGGCACTGATGGGCACTGAGTAGCAGTACTGGTGAGCACTGATAGATGGCACGGATTTGCAGCACTGGTTGTTACTCAGGGGACCGATGTCCCTCTAACAGAAGCCGGTTACCGGCTTTATTCTTTTCTTCACGCTGACAGCTGATCATGTGGTGAAGGGCCCGCTGTGATTGGCTCTTTACCCTGTTCTGTAAACGGCAGAGTCCGAAGAACTCAGCAATCACAAAGCGCGCCCTCTGGGGCATCGTGAGATTTGAGGTCCGCGCTGTAGCTGTCTTTTGACTATATAGTGCGGACCTCAAAGGGGTTAAGCTGCACAGGGGGTTTTTCACTGTCAGGTCGGTGAGAATGTGGAATTCTCTTCCACAGTTGGTGGTGTCAGTGGGGAGTATGGATATTTTTAAAAGACTCTTGGATGTGCATCTTAGTGGACACAATGTACATGGATATGGGAAATGATTATAGACACTGACACACGTACACCCACACAGGATGGACCATTGTCTTTATTCAATCTTACCTACTATGTATCTACCAAACTGTTATCCCAAAAAGGGAAAAAAAAACAGTTTGCTGTATCTGATTATACAGTGTGAGCTGGAATGTGACTTCAATGTGTTAGTGTATTTATATCTGCTAGTCCATCTAATAACCCCCCCCCCCCCCCCAGACCGCCAATGCTGCTGACTGCTGTGCCCCCTGTGCTCCTTCATCCAGAGTGGGGGGCGCTCTAATACAGGAGGTGTGTTACTCGCTGGATCACCAGTTGAAAACGCCTAAGAAAACAAATGCAGCCACCACATCTCATGACCTGTAAGCTGTAATATATGACCTTTTTGGGTTTAAGGGCCAGTTCATACCACATGCAGTCCAGTGAGTTTTTTTTTTTTTGCATGTAGGTTGTGTAGTTTCCAGTGGCATAGTTTACACCAGTGCAGTCAGTTCCAGAAAAAAAAAAAAAGGTAGAACCTGCTGCATTTTCCTGCACTTAACTGTAATGGAATGCAGCAAAACACATCAAAAACGCACTGAACGCCAGCACAGTGAAAAGTTCACACCACATGAAGTCCAGTGCATTTTTTGCATGGATAGTAGGTTATACGGTTTCCAATGGTATAGTTCACATCAGTGT
Organism: Lithobates clamitans; assembly: GCA_037952925.1. Lineage (NCBI taxonomy): Eukaryota > Metazoa > Chordata > Amphibia > Anura > Ranidae > Lithobates > Lithobates clamitans. The sequence goes on along the minus strand of JBBGZY010002505.1, from coordinate 1,968,096 downwards.
GGTCGGTTCCAGGAAAAAAAAAAAAAAAAAAAAAAAGAAGAATATGCTGCATTTTTCCTGCACTGGACTGAACAATTTAACCTCATGTACGAGGCCTAAGGTGAGGAGCCTATAGCACCACCTTCTGGCTAAATAAAAGAATACAGTAGTTATAGGGATTTTACTGAAAAAAAAAAACCATATAAGTGTGTGTGTGTATATGTGACAGCGTTGCAGGTGAAAAAAAACAAAGGTGCGGTTTTATTTATGCTATATGCAGTGAAAAATATAACAGCAAAACAAAAAGAAACATGAAAAGAAATCCTGGTCAGTTTGACCGCTTACTACACATGTAGATTCCCTATCTAACAACCAGGTGCAGCCTTGTGCTGCCCCAGTCCCTATCTCTCCTTTAGAAGTTTGCCACACAGGCGTTAACTCACCGCACAGGACTGATACCATACTCCCCAGTCTACACACACAGAACTGGTTCCAGGATGGAGCATCTCCCTAAGCATGCTGGGTGTTTTCTATAGGTCTTAATGAGCCCACTTACTTCAGCTGGGCTCATTAACTCTTCTCCTGCAGGACTCCCAGCACTCCCCCTAGTGGTATAAGTCGGCATAAAGGCTAAATCTTGGGCATACATATTTTCCATCCTGGATGCAACCAGGTGATTTTACCTGCCTGCTGTCACAATATCTATCTATCTATCTATCTATCTATCTATCTATCTATCTATCTATCTATCTATCTATCTATCTATCTATCTATCTATCTATCTATCCACAGTATCTCACAAAAGTGAGTACACCCCTCACATTTTTGTAATTATTTTCTTCTATCTTTTCATGTGACAACACTGAAGAAATGACACTTTGCTACAATGTAAAGTAGTGAGTGTACAGCTTGTATAACGGTGTACATTTGCTGTCCCCTCAAAATAACTCAACACACAGCCATTAATGTCTAAACCTCTGGCAACAAAAGTGAGTACACCCCTAAGTGAAAATGTCCAAATTTGGGCCCAAAGTGTCAATATTTTGTGTGGCCTCCATTATTTTCCAGCACTGCCTTAACCCTCTTGGGCATGGAGTTCACCAGAGCTTCACAGGTTGCCACTGGAGTCCTCTTCCCCTCCTCCATGATGACATCACAGAGCTGGTGGATGTTAGAGACCTTGCGCTCCTCCATCTTCCGTTTGAGGATACCCCACAGATGCTCATTAGGGTTTAGGTCTGGAGACTTGGTTGGTCAGTCCATCACCTTTACCCTCAGCTTCTTTAGCAAGGCAGTGGTCGTCTTGGAGGTGTATTTGGGGTCGTTACCATGTTGGAATACTGCCCTGCGGCCCAGTCTCTGAAGGGAGGGGATCATGCTCTGCTTCAGTATGTCACAGTACATGTTGGCATTCATGGTTCCCTCAATGGACTGTAGCTCCCCAGTGCCGGCAGCACTCATGCAGCCCCAGACCATGACACTCCCACCACCATGCTTGACTGTAGGCAAGACACGCTTGTCTTTGTACTCCTCACCTGGTTGCCCCCACACACGCTTGTCACCATCTGAACCAAATAAGTTTATCTTAGTCTCATCAGACCACAGGACATGGTTCCAGTAATCCATGTCCCTAGTCTGCTTGTCTTCAGCAAACTATTTGCGGGCTTTCTTGTGCTTCATCTTTAGAAGAGGCTTCCTTCTGGGGCGACAGCCATGCAGACCAATTTGATGCAGTGTGCGGCGTATGGTCTGAGCACTGACAGGCTGACCCCCCACCTCTGCAGCAATGCTGGCAGCACTCATACATCTATTTCCCAAAGACAACCTCTGGATATGTCGCTGAGCACGTGCACTCAACTTCTTTGGTCGACCATGGCGAGGTCTGTTCTGAGTGGAACCTGTCCTGTTAAACCGCTGTATGGACTTGGCCACCGTGCTGTGGCTCAGTTTCAGGGTCTTGGCAATCTTCTTATAGCCTAGGCCATCTTTATGTAGAGCCACAATTCTTTTTTTTCCAGATCTTTAGAGAGTTCTTTGCCATGAGGTGCCATGTTGAACATCCAGTGACCAGTATGAGAGAGTGAGAGCGATAACACCAAATGTAACACACCTGCTCCCCGTTCACACCTGAGACTTTGTAACACTAACGAGTCACATGACACCGGGGAGGGAAAATGGCTAATTGGGCCCAATTTGGACAGTTTCACTTAGGGGTGTACTCACTTTTGTTGCCAGCGGTTTAGACATTAATGGCTGTGTGTTGAGTTATTTTGAGGGGACAGCAAATTTACACTGTTATACAAGCTGTACACTCACTACTTTACATTGTAGCAAAGTGTCATTTCTTCAGTGTTGTCACATGAAAAGATAGAAGAAAATATTTACAAAAATGTGAGGAGTGTACTTACTTTTGTGAGATTATGTGTATGTATGTATGTATGTGTATTTTTATATATATATATATATATATAATTATTATAATACAGGATTTATATAGCGCCAACAGTTTACGCAGCGCTTTACAATATAAAAAGGGAGACAATACAGTTATAATACAATAAAATACAAGAGGATTAAGAGGGCCCTGCTCAGAAGAGCTTACAATCTAATAGGGTGGGGCAGGTGGTACAAAAGTAACTGTGGGGAATGAGCTGGTGGAAGTGGTAGGAGATTAATGTATATATATAATGTGTATGTGTGTATAATTTAAAGTGGTTGTATCCCTTTTTCTTTGGAAGTTGTACCTATAGGTAGGCCTATAATAAGACTTACCTATAGGTACTGTAAACATCTCCTAAACGTGCACTGTTTAGGAGATATTTACCTTTTTAGTGCGCCGATGATGTCATCAGCGCATGCGCTGTGAAGAAACAGCCCTCCGTGCCGTTTCTTCCCGAGCAAATGCCGTGACTGGCGGCACATGCGCCGTAGTGGAAGAGAGGCGAAGATGGATGCAGCCTGCAGCGGGGACATTGCGGGCTTCGATTGCAGGTAAATGGCACATAATGGGCTAGTATGCAATGCATACTAGCCCATTATGTTTTTACTCTGTAGGGGAATAAAGAGGAAGTAAAACCCACCAGGGTTTACTTCCTCTTTTAATTGTATTTATTTAATTTGTTTTTATAAATATGTCCCAATTCACAATCTTTTCCCACTAGGAAGGCCGTGTGCTGTGTACAGGAAGTCTGCAGATTGTCAGATGGAAAATGTCTGTTTGTGTTGCTGCAGATAATTAGTGATTATAGCCTGAGAGCTTCTCACCAGTCAGAGGTCAGAGATAAGAGCCCAGCTACATGACAATTAGCGCCCCTCTCATCCTGCTTTGTGTCCTTTCATCATTCTGTAATCCCTTTACATTCTTCTCATACTTTTGCCTGCTTTTGGCATTTGGCTCTTCAGGAATTTTAATATGTCATACGGAGGGGGTTACCAAGTGTCATGTCTAAAAATAGCCCAAGATCCAAAAACCACGAGAACCACGCTAAGGTAACCCAAGGATAAAAGCCATTACAATAAATAGAAAAGAAAAACCTTATTATTTGTTCCTAGGGTTGCACCAATACTGCTTTTTCTTTTTTATCGGCGAGTACGAATACCGATACTTTTGCAGTGCAATTTGCATCAATACAAAATAAATGGGCGCAAATCGTACTGCAATGAATCGCATGCGATTTGAACAGCAACGTGGTGCGATTCCTTTCTGAAATTGCATACGATTTCCTCCACTGTTTTTGTGTGTAAAAAGGAAAGCGCCATCTAGTGGGCAGTTTATTACCCACTTAAAGGAGAAGTCCATCCTGAGCTCGTTTGGCTGGGCTTCTCCTCTGGGTCACAGGAGTGCAATTTGTTTTGCACTCCTGTGACCCGTTTTCAGCAGAGAGCGGATTGAAGTCCGCTCTCTAACGTCACAGGAATCGGTCCAGGCACCGCGTCATCCCGACAATAAAGTCTGGATCCGCCAGGTCCCTGGACTGACACCCGTCTCAGCCTCCCAGCAAGCCATTGAGAGCCTGAGATGGACGCTCCGCCCCTCCATAGCTCAGCGCATCGGTAAGTGCGGGGGGTGCAGAGCGGAGAGCTGTGGCTAACAGTCTACAGCTCTCGGCTCGGGGAGCTGAGAGAACCGAGCAATCTGTTAGTGTTCGATCGCTCGGTTCTCTGTAGAGGCGGCAGGGGACAGATGTAGCATCGCACCCGTGCTGCATCCACCTAGGTAAGTATGATGGGGGGGGACCCATACTTATCACATACCTGTACACGATTTCTATTGTCTGCTCTGGGACCTGCCGATCATTACCTGGAGAGGCAGAATGGCGGTCTGCCCCTATGTAAGCAAAGCAGACCGCCGTTCTGTCAGAGAGGAAGAGAGAGATCTTGTGTTTCTGCTAATCAGGTACACAGATCTCTCTCTTCCTCCAGTCGGTCCATCCCCCACACAGTAAGCACTCCCTAGGAGCACATTTAACCCTTTGATCGCCCCTGATGTTAACCCCTTCCCTGCCAATGTAATTTATACCGTGACAGTGCATTTTTTTTTTTTTTGCACTGATCACTGTATTGGTGTCACTGGTCCCCAAAAAGTGTCACTTGGTGTCAGATTTGTCCGCCGTAATGTTGCAGTCCCGCTAAAAATTGCTGATCACAGCAATTACTAGTAAAAAGTAGTAAAAAGTCCCTAAATCTATCCCATAGTTTGTAGACGTTATAACTTTTGTGCAAACCAATCAATATACGCTTATTGGGATTTTTTTTTTTACTAAAAACATGTAGCAGAATACATATTGGCCTAAACTGATGAAGAAATTAGATTTTTTTTTTCAATTTTTTTTTAGTAGACATGTTTTATAGCAGAAAGTAAAAAATGTTTTTGTTTTTTTTTATCAAAATTGTCGCTTTTTTTTTTGTTTATAGCACAAAAAATAAAAAACCGCAGAGGTGATCAAATACCACCAAAAGAAAGATCTGTTTGTGGGGAAAAAAAAGGACATACATTTTATTTGGGTACAACGTTGCTCGACTGCGCAGTTGTCAGTTAAAGTAACGCAGTGCCATATCGCAAATAAATGGCCTGGTCATTAAGGGGGTAAAACCTTCCTGGGCTAAAGTGGTTAAAACTCATAACAAAGAGGAGTCCCCCCGTCCCCACAAAAAAGTAAAAGCCAGCAGCTACAAATCCTGTAGCTGCTGACTTTTACTATAAGGAAACTTACCTGTCCAGGGAGCCCGCGATGTCGATCTTCGAATCGTCTGTCGGGTGCAGCTGCCGCCTTTCCTGGTAAAGGAGACCGGCAGTGAAGCCTTTCCACTTCACAGCCGGTTCCCTACTGCACATGTGCGAAGCGCGCTGCGCTTTCTTATTGGCCCGGTGGCGGAGGAAGCAGGAGGGGGCTGAACTTAAGAGACAGCCCCATCTCCCGAAGTGGGGAGCAGTACTTGTCAAAAACAGGTACCCGTTCCCTTTCCCCCCTGAAAGGTGCCAAATGTGGCATCAGGGAGGGGGAGGAGACAGATAAGCTGTTGTGTGGAACTCCGCTTTAAGTACATATCTGGTTAAATGCAAAATCTGCATAGGTGTCCCAGTCCCGCCGATGATGGCAAATCACGGCTGCAGGAGATGCTCACAGGGTTGGAGGAGATGTGGGAAGTTCCGGGATCCCTATGGGTATAAGGCAGAAGGGATGTCAGTTTGGGGGCGGACCACCTATACATCTCCAGCTCTGTGAGCACCTTCAGTGGCCGTGATTTGCTATCATCAGCGGGACCAGGACACGATTCTTTGCCGTGTGAGTACTCGTAAAAATGCCCGGTATTGGCACTAATATCGGTATTATTGCATCCATATTTATTACATGTATTAATATTGCACTGACAATTTACAGACTATACATTCAAATCTGTCTCGGTCCTCAGGAGCTTACAATCTACCCTATTCACATACTAAGGTTAGTTTAGTTAGAAGTAGGGTTGCACCAATACCAGTAATAGAAGTGGGGTTGTTCCAATACCAGTATTAGAAGTAGGGTTGCACCAATACCAGTATTAGAAGTAGGGTTGTACAATACCAGTATTAGAAGTAGGGTTGTACAATACCAGTATTAGAAGTAGGGTTGTACCAATACCAGTATTAGAAGTAGGGTTGCACCAATACCAGTATTAGAAGTAGGGTTGTACAATACCAGTATTAGAAGTAGGGTTGCACCAATGCCAGTATTAGAAGTAGGGTTGCACCAATACCAGTATTAGAAGTAGGGTTGCACCAATACCAGTATTAGAAGTAGGGTTGTACAATACCAGTATTAGAAGTAGGGTTGCACCAATACCAGTATTAGAAGTAGGGTTGCACCAATACCAGTATTAGAAGTAGGGTTGCACCAATACCAGTATTTGAAGTAGGGTTGTACAATACCAGTATTAGAAGTAGGGTTGTACAATACCAGTATTAGAAGTAGGGTTGCACCAATACCAGTATTAGACATAGGGTTGTACCAATACCAGTATTAGAAGTAGGGTTGCACCAATACCAGTATTAGAAGTAGGGTTGCACCAATACCGGTATTAGACATAGGGTTGTACCAATACCAGTATTAGAAGTAGGGTTGCACCAATACCAGTATTAGAAGTAGGGTTGCACCAATACCAGTATTAGAAGTGGAGTTGCACCAATACCAGTATCGGTACCGATACTAGGCATTTGTACTTGTGTAAACTTAAAACCTACTATCTAAAACCAAAGAGGAATGTGGTGCAATTACTGTCCGAACCGCATGCAGCTTCGTGCACCGCTCCTATGTGAACCCAAGCTTGTCATAGTGACTTCAGCCTGGGCTTACACAGGAGTGGTGTGGTAAACTGCATGCATTTTCATACAGGAATGGCACCGCATTCCTATTCAAATCAGATGCAATTCTATTCAGTGCGATTTGAGCCCATTCATTTTTTTTTATGGGCTCAGATCGCACCACAACGGTATCGGCGATACTAATATAGTATAGTATACCAATATATACCCACTATATATATATAATATATATATATATATATATATATATATATATATATATATATATATATATATATATATATATATATATATATATATATATATATATATATATATATATATATATATATATATATAGTGGGTATAGAAAAGAAAAAATATATATATATATATATATATTGGGTATAAGGGGAGAAGAATCGCCCCCCCTTTAAAGCGGAGTTTCACCCAAGAGTGAAACCTCCGCTTTAAGCACTCCTGACCCCCTGACATGCTACACTTGGCATGTCTTATTTTTTTTTTTTTGGGAGGGGAGGGGAGCAGGTACCTAGTTTTGATAGGTACTCAGCTCCTACTTCCGCTCACCGCCCAGACAACTCAAGCAGAAGTTCTCCTCTCCCTCCCTGCAATCTTCTGGAACACATCACACGTCCCAGAAGATGGCCCGGCCACTCAAGACACACAGTGTGACTCACGCATGCGCGGTACGCACCCAGCTGTGGAGCCGCAAGTTATCGCAGCCGGGTGCCCACACTAGTGAGGTGGGGGAGAGAACCAAAGGTTTGGGGTGGCCACATCGCTGGATGGTGGGACAGGTGAGTGTGTGTTTATTAAAAGTCAACAGCTACACTTTTTGTAGCTGCTGACTTTTAATAAACACAGAAACAGCTGGAACTCCTCTTTAAAAAAAAAAATCACTTTTTTTGATGCTTTGCAGCCTGAAATGAAGACGGACACAATTTTTGTTTTATCCAGCTGTATTTACTCAGTGCAACATATGACACCCAAGTCAAAGATATAACACCAATATGTCATAAAAAATTCAAAAACAGAATCACTGTGTTGGAAAAAGGATCACCCCCTTGTGTCAGTATTTTGTTGAACCACTTTTTGCTTTAAAGAGAAAGAAAACTTCCTTGGTTTGTTTGTACCTACAGGTAAGCCTATAATAAGGCTTACCTGTAGGTAGTGTAAATATCTCCTAAACTTGCATGGTGTAGAAGATATTTACTGTATAAGCCGCCTATGCCGTTTCTTCAGAGCCATGTGCTGTGACCGGCCATGTGACATCATCGCGGCTCCGGGCCACTTACAGTGCCGGAGCCGCGAACCCAGAAAAAACACCGGGAACGATGTCAGCCGTCTCAGCAGATATTACCCCCTCCATGCTTTACTGTAGGGATGGCATTGGTGAGCTGTATTGGATTGCCTCCAGACATGTTGTTTGGTGTTGAGGCCAAATAATTCAATTTTAGTCTCGTCTGACCAGAACACCTTTTTCCATGTGGCCTCAGAATCTTCAAGGTGTGTTTATGGTGGCCAAATGAGACTAAAATTGATTTGGCCTTAACACCAAACGATATGTTTAACGGAAATCCAATACAGCTCACTATTACCAGGTGGTATAAAATACCTGACAGAAGTTCTAACCCCTCACCACTCTATCTAGAAGTGCAACGTTTTGGCTCTAGATACATTTCTGTATTTTTGTGTGTTTTTTATTAAAAACGTGGTAATAATTTACCTATTTTATGTCTCTTGCCAGGTTGGTGAAGGAAAAAAATTATCCTGGCCGAAGCAGATCTGTTAATCTGATGTTGGCCCAGCCGAAGTTGCCTAGAGATCTGCAATGTTTTTGGTGAAGTGTGAAGGCTCGACGTGTAGACTTATCTATTGAGAGCGTTTGGCCGCCGTAAGACCTCGCCTTTCCGCTTTTAACTTTGCAAGACCGGTTGTTCAGAGGGTCCGGGAACTAAGCTGGGACCCCCCAGGGGAATGCCGCGCAAGGTTAGCGTGGCGGCCTGGGGGGCGGCCCTCTTTATCTCATGGAATGCCATTCTCCTCCTCTACCTCATGAGCCGACCAAAGGGTCCTGATGCCACGGACCTCACAGCGCACGTCATCCGACTGGCAGAAGAAGCCGAAACAGAGTTGGAGAAGCAGAAGGGACTTCTTGAACAAATCCACCATTACAGCGGTCTTCTTAAACGTCACCCGCCTCGCCCAAATGCTGCACGTGGTCTCGAATTACCCCAGAGACTTGCTAACGTTTCCATTCCTTCTCCAACGCCCTTGGCCTCTGACCCGGAACCGATGGTCATTCCCATCCTTGTGGTAGCATGCGATCGTCCTTCCGTCAGAAAATGTTTGGACTCTCTGCTTAAATATCGCCCCTCCGCGGAGCAGTTCCCCATCATCGTTAGCCAAGATTGTGGCCATGCTGAGACGGCCAGGACCATTGACTCGTATGGAGACGCCATCACACATATCAATCAGCCCGACCTGTCTGAGGTGCCTGCTCCGCCAGAACATAGGAAGTTTCAAGGCTACTATAAGATTTCCAGGCACTATCGATGGGCACTTAACCAGGTAAGTGTGGCTGGAGAACACTCCAGTGCTAGATCCAGGGGTTTTCACTTTTTACGGTGCTTCAATAAGCAATGCCTCATTGGGGGTGCAACTCTCCTCGGACTGGGAAATCTTCAATACACTAAAAAAACACACAGAAGGGCGCAAACACCTTGTGCATTACCATAGACAAATGTATTACGTATACCAAGACAAAACGCGGTGTGCACGTCATAGAACCAAACACGATTGGATATCTGACATGTTTAGGGGGACAAACCCCTCTTCCGTAGAGATCTGCGGAAGGGGGTTTTTCCCCCGAAATACATCAGCCATTCACAGTCTCCGGCCTCTAACAAGTTACCCACCTATCAAAGGCATTTTGAATTTACATAACTCCTCCCAAGAGCCAGCCCACTGCTTGCATCAGGACAGAGGGGTGTTGAGAGGAATGCTAAGGCCGGGTGCTGTGATGTTTTCAGGAACACGCTTTGCAGGCCTGCATTGCACAGAGAAGCACCGGGTGTAAAATAAGATGTGTAATATTTAACCACTTCAGCCCCGGAAGATTTGGCTGCTGAATAACCGGGCCTTTTTTTGCGAGTCGGCACTGCGACACTTTAACTGCAATTGCGCGGTCGTGCGACGCTGCACCCAAACAAAATTGATGTTCTTTTTTCCCACAAATAGAGCTTTCTTTTGGTGGTATTTGATCGCCTCTGCGGTTTTTATTTTTTTTTTGCTATAAACAAAAAAAAGCATCAATTTTGAAAAAAAACACAATATTTTGTACTTTGTCGCTATAATAAATATCCCCATTTTTTTAAAAAAGCTAATTTTTTTTCTCCGTTTAGGCGATATGTATTCTACATATTTTTGGTAAAAAGTGCAATAAACGTATATTGTAATGCTCAAAGTGTCCTCTATGCTAACGCCCTCTGCACTAGGGACACCTCCACCGCGCCAAAATTACCCTTCTTACAACTAATAAGCAAAATACAAACACCAATGACAGTGGTATAGATAAATGAATCGGAATAAACAATGTTGAGCTGCCCCCTACATGTCGGTTTTCCATTGGTGGTATATAACCGAGATGTAGGACTAAATTTAATTCTTCAATAAACGTATATTGATTGGTTTGCGCAAAATAGGGGATAGATTTATAGCATTTTTATTATCGACCGCGGGCATCGGCACCCCTGCAGTGCAGCGGGCGCGTGCACGCCTGCTATCCGGATCCCGCGAGCCGACGTATAGCTATGACGGCTCATGGGATCGTGCCGACCTGCTGCAGTATAACAATGGCGGCTGGTCGGCAAGCAGCTAATAATAATATTAGCATGGTGAGGGGGAAAAGGAGGAACCAAGGAAGGAAAAATATAGGCAGATTAAACTTCAACCATAAAAATATTCTTATGCTTAACCACTTCAATACCGGGCACTTTCACCCTTTTCCTGCCCAGCCCAATTTTCAGCTTTCAGCGCTGTCACACTTTGATAATTGCGTGGTCATGCAACGCTGTGCCCAAACTAAATTTTTATACTTTTCCTTCCGCAAATAGAGCTTTCTTTTGGTGGTATTTAATCACCACTGCGGTTTTTTCTTTTTTGCGCTACAAATTAACCACTTCAACAAGGTTTAGCCCCCTTAATGACCAGACCATTTTTTGCGATACGGCACTGCGATCTTTAACTGACAATTGCGCGGTCGTGCGATGTTGTACTCAAACAATTGACATCCTTTTTTTTTCCCACAAATAGAGCTTTCTATTGGTGGTATTTGATCACCTCTGCAGTTTTTATTTTTTGTGCTATAAACAAGAAAAGATCAACAATTTTTTTTTTTAAAAACTATTTTTTTTTTTTTTTTACTTTCTGCTATAATATATATCCAAAAAAAAAAGAAATATAAAAAAACGAATGTATTCATCAGTTTAGGCCGATATGTATCCTTCTACATCTTTTTGGTAAAACAAATCTTAATAAGCGTATATTGATTGGTTTGCGCAAAAGTTATTGCGTCTACAAACTATGGGATAGATTGGGGGACTTTTATTGTTTTTACTGGTTATGGCGCCGATCTGCGATTTTTAGCAGGATTGGGACATTGCGACATACAAATCTGACCCCAAATGACACTTTTTTGGAGACCAGTGACATTATTACATTGATCAGTGCTATAAAAATGCACTGATCAATGTAAAATTGACACTGGCAGGGAAGGGATTAACACTAGGGGGGCGATCAAGGGGTTAAGTGTGTTCCCTGGGTGTGCTCTAACTGTAGGGGGGGATGGGCTACCAGGGACATGACAGAGATCACTGTTCCCGGTCACTGGGAACAGAAGATCTCTGTCATGTCATCTGGCAGAGCAGGGAATCACCTTGTTTACAATTCCCCATTTTGCCTCTCCTCACCACAATCGGGGGTCGCCAGCAAACATCGAGTCCGCAGGCATGCTCCCGTGGCGGGCGGGCGCGCACCCGCTTTCCCTCTTGTATGGACCGATGTACAGCTATGTCGGTTTGTGCGGGAGAACCGACCTGCCGCAGCATATCTGCGTGAGCTGGGCGGCAAGTCATTAAAACATACAATTTTAGTTTTTTCCTTCACTGACGGGCACTAATGAGGCGGCACTAATATGCAACACTCACAGGCGGCAATGATGGGCACTCACAGGCGGCAATGATGGGCACTCACAGGCGGCAATGATGGGCACTCACAGGCAGCAATGATGGGCACTCACAGGCGGCAATGATGGGCACTCGCAGGCGGCAATGATGGGCACTCGCAGGCGGCAATGATGGGCACTCACAGGCGGCAATGATGGGCACTCACAGGCGGCAATGATGGGCACTCACAGGCGGCAATGATGAGCACTCACAGGCGGCAATGATGGGCACTCACAGGCGGCAATGATGGGCACTCACAGGCGGCAATGATGGGCACTCACAGGCGGCAATGATGGGCACTCACAGGCGGCAATGATGAGCACTCACAGGTGGCAATGATAGACAGCACTCAGTCATTACTGATGGGCACTGATTGGCATCTGTGATGGGCACTGACAGGCGTTACTGATGGACATTGATAAGCATCTGATGGGCACTGATTAGCATCTGTGATGGGCACCTCTGATGGGGACTGCGCTGATAATCAAATCAGATCTCCTTTGCTCGCATCTTGTCAGAACAAACCTAGGAAAGCCGATTTACGGGCACTTCCTGGTTACCGCTGTGAACCGCTGTGATTGGACACAGCTGATCATGTGGTTAGGAGTCTACGTCATAGGCTCTATACCACGATCAAAGATGCAGTGTGTCGGAGCAACACAGCGCACCACTGATCACTGCGCTGCAAGCCCGGGGTGCACGCACGAGCGTCCTAAGACACCCAGTCAAAATAACAGTCAGCGCTTCTGGTTCCCCCTGTTCGGCAGGGCGGCTGTGTTTGGGGGGGCAATCATGCAGTCTCGATCCTGAGCTCTCCTGTCTGCGTCAATAGATTCAGACAGCACAGCTCGCCCCCCCCCCCCCCCCTCTCTTGTAACAGAATTTGATTGACAACAGCGAGAGCCAGTAGCTCCTACTGCTAACAATCTGACCAGTGAGGAGAGAGAAAGCAGAGAGTGCCACTGTTCTCATGCACAACAATGGATCGTCATTTTGCTCAGGTAACTATAAGGAGGGGCTGGAGGGGATCCTCTGACCTAGAAGTTTTTTTACCTTAATGCAAAGAACTTTAAGGCTTTAGAACCACTTTAACCGGTTTCTGCCCACCGTGTAGTAAAATGACGGTCATTCTGGGAGGACTTCATATGACGTCCTCCCACTTTTGCTGCGCACTCCCCTGGTGGCGCACAGCGCGGCGACCGATGGTGGGCTGTGTCCCTCGGAGGGTAAAGAGCTGATGTCGTAGACTCTTTACCATGTGATCATCTGTGTCCAATCACAGCTGGTCACATGTAAACAAATGCCGGCTATAGGCATTTCCTTTCCTCGGTGGTGTCAGTATCTAAAGCCTCGTACACACGATCAGATTGTTGGCCAAAAAAACCTCAGACTTTTGTCCGAAGTGCGTGTGTCGGGAACTTGTCTTGCATACAAACGGTACACAATTGTCGACCAACAAACACAAACATAGTGACGCATTACGTGGAATTTCAGCTCTTGAGCACCACCCTTTGGGCACCTTCTGCTAATGTTGTGTTTGGTGAGCATTGATTCCGAGCATGCGTGTTTGTACTTTGGACTTTTGTGTGACGGACTTGTGTACACACGATAGGAAAATCTGACAACAGACCGTTGTCCGACGAAAATGTACTAGCCTGCCACCCAACATTTTTTGGCGGAAAGTTGGACAACAATTGTCGGATGGAGCGTACTAACGATCGGATTTTAGGCAAACAGTCTGTCTTCGCACAATTCCCTGCCGAAAATCCGATCGTATGTACGAGGCTTTAGGAAAGAAAAGCGATAACCGGCTTTCCCGTGGAGATGGGGACATTTACACTGGTCAGCAGCGCCCTGATTATCAGTGCAGCCCCATCAGTACTGAATATCATCCATCAGTGCCCATTAATGCTGCCTTGTCAGTGCCCATCAGTGCCGCTTCACCAGCGCACATCAATGAAGAAGAAAAATGACTTAGGCCCCTTTCACACTGGAGCGGTTTGCAGGCGTTATTGCGCTAAAAATACCGCCTGCAAACCGCCCCTAAACAGCCTCCGCTGTTTGTTCAGTGTGAAAGCCCGAGGGCTTTCACATTGAAGCGGTGCGCTGGCAGGACGGTAAAAAAAAGTCCTGCGAGCCGCATCTTTGGAGCGGTGAAGGAGCGGTGTATTAATCGCTCCTGCCCATTGAAGTCAATGGGACAGCGCGGCAATACCCGCGCTGTACAAGGAGTTTTAACCCTTTTTCAGCCGCCAGCGGGGGGGTTAAAACCGCACCGCTAGCGGCCGAATACCGCGGTAAAACATCGCTGACAATTGTGCGGTCGTGCGACGCTGTACCCAAACAAAGTTGATGTTCTTTTTTTTTCCACAAATAGAGCTTTCTTATGGCGGTACTTGATCACCTTCTGTGGTTTTTATTTTTTCCGATATAAATAAAAAAAAAGACAGATAATTTTGAAAAAACAATATTTTTTACTTTTTGCTATAATAAATACCCCCCCCCCCCCCCCAAAAAAAAAAAAAAGTAAAACAACACACTTCTTCCTCAGTTTAGGCCAGTATGTATTCTATATATTTTTAGTAAAAAAAAAAATCGCAATAAGTGCAAAAGTTATCACATCTACAAAATAGGGAATAGAATTATGGCATTTTTATGTTATATATTTTTTTTTTTACTAGTAATGGCGGTGATCAGCGATTTTTAGCAGGACTCCGACGTTGCGGGCGGACAGATCGGCCACTTTTGACATTTTTATGCAGCAATCAGTGCTATAAAAATGCACTGATTACTGTTTAAATGTCATGGACAGGGAAGGGGTTAACATTAAGGGGCGATCAAGGGGTTAAATGTGTTCCCTGGGAGATGTTTCTAACTGTGGGGGGAGGGGACTGACTGGGAGTACAGAGTGATCGCTGTTCCTAATCACTAGGAACAGACGATCACTCTGTACTTCCCTGTCAGTAGAAAATCAGGTGTGAAGCCGCAAAGGCTTCACTGCCCTTTTCCCTTACTTAACATGGCGGCGCCTGCAACCAAAGCCGATTGGAGAATTGGCTTTGGGTGAGGTCATCGCTGGATCCCTGGACAGGTAAGTGTCCTTATATTAAAAATCAGTAGCTACAGTATTTGTAGCTGCTATTTTGATTTTTAGGGGGGAGACTGGAGCTCCTCTTTAAGCTCCAAGTTGCGACTTGAAATTTCTACATGGGTTGGTTTCATAGTTTCTGACAACTTAAGAGTGTTGATAAAACAAAGAAGGAGGGGGAATGATTGCAGGATGGATGGCGTGAGTTAAGTGAACCTTTTGCTTTGCCTTGTGTGGATTTTAAACTTAAAAGGTTCACACTACATGTATTATTAGAGAATTGAGTGTCCAGATGTTGTACCTTATCCACTGGCATATTTTAGGTTTCTCATGCTTTGCATGGATAAATATTTTAGGCTAATGTCCTCTAATAATGTTTTCTTCTCCTTTTTAGATCTTCAGAGTGCTGGGTTACAAGGCGGCCATCGTAGTAGAAGACGATTTGGAAGTAGCTCCAGACTTCTATGAATACTTCTCAGCCACCCATTCCCTCCTCCGCAAGGACCCCACATTGTGGTGCGTCTCTGCCTGGAATGACAACGGCAAGGAGAACTTAGTGGAGCCCAAAGGCAGTTCCATTCTTCATCGTTCTGACTTCTTCCCAGGGCTTGGCTGGCTGCTGCTTCGGGAGCTTTGGGAGGAACTGGAGCCAAAGTGGCCAGCTGCCTTTTGGGATGACTGGGTCAGGCGCCCAGAGCAGAGACTTGAGAGGGCATGCCTGAGACCAGAGTTGCCTCGCACTCGAACATTTGGAAGGAAAGGGGTTAGCCAGGGCCAGTTTTTTGACCAGCATCTGAGGTTTATCAAACTGAATCAGGACCCAGTATCCTTCACTAAGATGGATCTTTCATATCTTCTAAAAGAAAAATATGACCCCTGGTTTCTGGGACAAGTTTATGAAGCACCCAAAGCCCGTGCAGAAGAGGTGCTTCAAGGGCAAGTGCCCGGAGGAAGGACGGTCAGGGTCGAATACTCAACTAGAGACACTTTTAAGGCCATGGCCAGGTCCTTTGGTGTTATGGATGACCTGAAGTCTGGTGTGGCTCGAGTTGCCTATAAGGGTGTTGTAACTTTTACACATAGGGGGAGAAGGGTGTTTTTAGCTCCCCCTAAAGACTGGGCAGGCTATGACCCATCATGGAGTTAAGGTGAACTATTGTTCCTCCGGATTGAGGGGAGGAGGACATATAGCAGATAAGGACATTTTCTCTGTGAGAGGTTCAGAGGGTCCAATATGTTTAGGTGCTATCTAATGCCAGGTCTCTGCAAAAATTAATGCGCTTTAGGTTCCAAGGGACCAAGTTGGAGGTCAGAAACCACTGACTTTGGTGCAGGTGCAACATGGGGATTGTCAGAAACCACTTTTGAGTTACTGGGAGATGACCAGGAGCCTTTGAACCTCAAGAACTGTGTGGTATGATAGAGCTACACCTACGCACTCAGGAAGAGATCATCTCAGCCAACTATGTTTCACGGCACGGGGGAAGCAACTCTCTTCCCCTTTTATTAATTCACCTCAATAAAGTGACCTTTATAGCCAAACAAGTCTGATTCCTGATAACCATGTAATGGCAAAAATGCAGTGCAAGCTGCTTTGGGTTTTTCCTGAATACAATTATTTGCATAATCCGTATCGGATGTCCTCAAAGGACAAAGGGTTGTTTACCTCTACTGAGCGTGTTTTATTAAGATCTGATAAGCAATTTAATTATTAAATAATAAATATCCAATCCCTACAGCTGTGGATCATAACATACCTCGATTCATTCCTGGTGAGTGCAGATCTTCTCACCGGAAAGGTGTAATTTAATGGGTCACATATTGTAAAATTGAATATATTGCAGGTCGCCTGTCCCTGGATGAGGTGGCTGCATTTGTTTTTGTTTTTTCTGGCTAAAAATATTTTCAGCAAGTACAGACAATACTGGTTGATCTTGCCAGAAATGCACTATCCTTGGAACTACATGTGAGCTGAAAAGAGAGCATAAAATCCTTATCTTTATTGTGTAAACTACTAGTCCCATCAGTCCACCATGTAGGGGAGATGAGCAAAGGCAGGCATGTTTGAAGTCCAAAAGTGGATATTCACTGCATCTGAGCACCACACACCAAAAACACTATTTAAAGGATACGTTTTAAAAATAAAATAAAAATAAATGCATGTTTTTTTGCAGGTAAAAAAAGTGCATTTATTATTTTTTGTTGCAGGAGTCTGAAAAGCATTGCACCAGCAAACAGCAGATCACTGATGCCATGCAGGTCCCCTACAGACCTGTCAGTGTATCGTGTTACCCGTACATCCCGTACTGGTAAGCCGATACTGCCTCACAGGAACACTCAATGAACTACCACAGTGCTCCACAGCGCCATGGTAGTTCATCAAGAACTACAACCCGGAAGCCACTAAGGATGTTGAGGCTTGTAGTCCATTTAGGATCTGGAGCTGTGTCTGAAATGGCGTGGGCAGAGCCCCGCACACCCGCACTGGTTTTTAACCACTTATTGCCCGGCGTATAGCAGAATGACGGCTGGGCGGTGGTTCTGACTGGGCGTCATATGACGTCCAGCAGGATAATATGCCAGGGCGTGCAGCGCGGTAATCGCGGTGTGTCAATCTGACACGCTGCATCTCCGATCATGGTAAGGAGCTTCTGATGGAGGCTCCTTACCACGTGATCAGCTGTGACCAATCACAGCTGATCATCGGATGAACCAGGAAGTGCCGTTAAATGGCATTCCTCGGTTTGCGCTGACAGGGCCTGGGGGGCTCTCGGTGAGACCCCGGTCTCTGTGCTGGGAGTGTAGTATAGGGCCTGGGGGGCTCTCCGCGAGACCCCGGTCTCTGTGCTGGGAGTGTAGTACGGGGCCTGGGAGGTTCTCGGTGAGACCCCGGTCTCTGTGCTGGGAGTGTAGTACGGGGCCTGGGGGGCTCTATGTGAGACCCCGGTCTCTGTGCTGGGAGTGTAGTACGGGGCCTGGGGGGCTCTATGTGAGACCCCGGTCTCTGTGCTGGGAGTGTAGTACGGGGCCTGGGGGGCTCTCAGTGAGACCACGGTCTCTGTGCTGGGAGTGTAGTACGGGGCCTGAGGGGCTCTTGGTGAGACCCCAGTCTTTGTGCTAGGAGTGTAGTACGGGGCCTGGGGGGCTCTTGGTGAGACCCCAGTCTTTGTGCTAGGAGTGTAGTACGGGGCCTGAGGGGCTCTTGGTGAGACCCCTGTCTTTGTGCTAAGAGTGTAGTACGGGGCCTGGGGTGCTCTCCGTGAGACCCCGGTCTCTGTGCTTGGAGTGTAGTACGGGGCCTGGGGGGGTGCTTTCCGCGAGACCCCGGCCTCTGTGCTGGGAGTGTAGTACGGGGCCTCTCGGTGAGACCCGGTCTCTATGCTGGGAGTGTAGTACGGGGCCTGGGGGGCTCTCAGTGAGACCCGGTCTCTGTGCTGGGAGTGTATTACGGGGCCTGGGGGGCTTTCTGTAAAATCCTTGGTCTCTGTGCTGGAAGTGTAGTACGGGGCCTGGGGGCTCTCGGTGAGACCCCAGTCTCTGTGCTGGGAGTGTAGTATAGGGCCTGGGGGGCTCTTGGTGAGACCCCAGTCTCTGTGCTAGGAGTGTAGTAGGGGCCTGGGGGGTTCTCAGTGAGACCCCGGCCTCTGTGCTGGGAGTGTAGTACGGGGCCTGGGCGGCTCTCCGTGAGACCCCGGTTTCTGTGCTGGGAGTGTACTACGGGGCCTGGGGGGCTCTCGGTGAGACCCCGGTCTCTGTGCTGGGAGTGTACTACGGGGCCTGGGGGGGCTCTCCACGAGACCCCGGTCTCTGTGCTGGGAGTGTAGTACGGGGCCTGGGGGGCTCTCCGCGAGACCCAGTCTCTGTGCTGGAAGTGTAGTACGGGGCCTGGGGGGCTTTCTGTAAAATCCCCGGTCTCTCTACTGGGAGTGTAGTACGGGGCCTGGGGGGGCTCTTGGTGAGACCTGGTCTCTGTGCTGGGAGTGTAGTACGGGGCCTGGGGGGCTGTCGGTGAGACCCAGTTTCTGTGCTGGGAGTGAGGCGCGCTCCCCCACCACAAAAGGAGATATGCAAATACGTGACCCTGCTAAAAAAAAAAAAGCCCAGTCTAATGGGACCGCATATTTGCGTACAGTCAGTGTAAAGGGGTTAAAGAGTAACACCATAGGTTAATAGTCCAAATATACGTTTATTCCGATGTAAAACGAAATAGATGACTTCACAAAAGAGCCAGTACGCTTCAGAGGTCAAAACTCACCCTTTATCAGGACTACAACAATAAAAGGACACATAGATTTATCTAGTTAGTATATGTTTTTTGACATTGAACATATTCAAAATTTCGCAACTGCACTTGATTTTATATTGGTATAAATTTCTTAATCGTACAGGACATGGGCTCCTTTAAAGTGGCTGTAAACCCCTGTGTCTCACCTGAGGTCAGGCAATTCATTGGGTGTATGTAAGGGGTTACAACTACTTGTCTTGAACATGGGTTATATGTTGTCTCCTTCAGATGAGGGTATTGGCAAATAAAATTGTTAGGACAGCCTGTATAGCCCCTCCCACTACCAGCAATCCTCTGTTTTTTTGCTATTGTCCTTAGGTGATGGATGACCTCTACTGTGAGCAGGATTCCGGCCTATACTTCTGTAAGTACTGGAAGACTGGTTATTCACACAAAGAAACCCTTCTCTACCTGGCTGCTTCATCGCCACTGAGGCAAAATGATTGCAGCTTTCAGATTGATCGCGCCTCGGGGGAACCATACTCAGATCCCGACACAAGAAGCCTGTAGAAAGGGAAGCATGGAGCCGGCCTGTAACGTTGGCTTTGAGCCCTGAACTCAGAGTGCCCTATAGGCAGGGGCCTATCTACCGCGAGGCAAACACGTTTATTTTGGGCAGAATTTTTCAGGGCGGATAATGCTGATAGGTGAGGTGAGAGCAGAGAGATGAGCTTATCAATCTGCTGCTTCTCCTTTCACTGTCCAATCACAAGCTGGGGGAGGGACAAGACCTGTAAGCATTACTTGTTAGCAGAGAAAAATCAGGTCTCCTGCCCTGCCAGGACTGGATGGACAGAAATACAGATCCTTTTCTGTATGTTATCCATGTATTGAGCTGTTTGACTGCAGTTCAGCTTTAACTCCTTCAGAGCTGCTTTAGCTGAATGACGGCTACAGAGCGGATCTTCTTTGCCGGGAGTACGTCTATTGATGTCCTCCCCTTTGCAGACTTGCCACGCCCCCCCTGAAGGGGGCGCGCACTCTGATCACCCGAGTCAATGAGACTCGGGTGATCACAGATCCGAGTAATGGGCCGATACTGGCCTCTTACCCTTTTTCCCCCAAAAATAAGACCTAGCGTGATTGTCGGTGATATGTGCAATATAAGCCCTACCCCCCAAATAAGCCCTACCCTCTTTCCCCAAAAATAAGCCCTACCCTGAAAATAAGACCTACAAGGAATTTAACTAGGGCTTATTTGGGGGGTAGGGCTTATACTGCAGCCATCACTGACAATCACGCTAGGTCTTATTTTCGGGGAAACAGGGTACCACATGATCAGCTGTCAGCCAATGACAGCTGACCACGTGATGTAAACAGAGGATCGGTAATCTTTTTTTTTTTCTTCTCACGCTGACAGCATGAGGAGAAAAAATGCCGATAACTGGCTTCTGTTTGCAGGGACATCAGTCCCGAAGAGGAACAGCATGTTATGTGCCCACCAGTACCGCCTGCCAGTGCCACAAATCAGTGCCCACCAATCAGTGCCTACGTTACTCAAGTGCCAGAAATCAGTGCCCACAAGTGCCACCTATCAATGCCCACCAGTGGTGCCAATCAGTGCCACCTAGCAGTGCTGCCTATCAGTGTCACCTACCAGTGCCCATCACTGCCACCCATCAGTGCCACCTATTGGTGCCCATCAATGCCACCTGCCAGTGCCGCCTATTAGTGCCCATCAATGCAGCTTATCGGTGCCCATCAGTACAGCCTATCGGTGTAGCCTCATCAGCGTACATCAATGAAGGAGAAAAAATACCTGTTTGCAAAAATTATTACCAAAATCTAAAACGGTTTTTGTATTTTTTTTAACAAAAAATAAAAAACCCAGAAG
Source organism: Lithobates clamitans (assembly GCA_037952925.1). Classification (NCBI taxonomy): domain Eukaryota; kingdom Metazoa; phylum Chordata; class Amphibia; order Anura; family Ranidae; genus Lithobates; species Lithobates clamitans. The sequence goes on along the minus strand of JBBGZY010002505.1, from coordinate 1,946,883 downwards.
TGATCAAATACCACCAAAAGAAAGCTCTATTTGTGGCGAAAAAATGGTAAAAATTTCATTTGGGTACACATATCGGTGCCCATCCTCAGTGCCCGCTCATTGGTGCCGCCTTATCAGTGCCCATCAGTGAAAGAGAAAACTTACTTATTTACAAAAATTGTAACAGAAACAAAAGCAAAACTTATTTTTTCAAAATTTTCGGTCTTTTTTTTATTTGTTTTACAAAAAGTAAAAACCGCAGAGGTGATCAAATACCACCAAAAGAAAGCTCTATTTGTGGCGAAAAAATGATAAAAATGTCATTTGGGTACAGTGTTGTATGACCGCGCAATTGTCATTCAAAAGAGTGACATCGCTGAAAGCTGAAAATTGATCTGGGCAGGAGGGGGGTTTAGGTGCCCAGTAGGCAAGTGGTTAAAGAGGAAGTAAACCTCCATAGCTGACTTTTATATATAGGTAAGCCTATAATAAGGCTTACCTAATAGGTACTATAAATATCTCCTAAATGTGTGCCGTTTAGGAGATCTTTACATTACATGCAGCCAGTGACATCACTGGTGAATGAGCGCTGAAGGAACGGTCAGCCGGGCCGTTCCTTCCGAGCCCTGGGCCGTGAACATCAGCTCCCAGGAGTGACGTCATCGCGGCTCCGGCTAGTCCCAGAGGCGGAACCTGCGTACCCAGAAGCAAGATGGGTGAAGATGGAAGCGGCTGCAGCGCTGACATCTCGGCACTGAAACAGCTTTGTTTTAGGGTAAGTTTCACATAATGTGCTAGTATAGGATGCATACTAGCACATTATGACTTTACCTTGCAGGGAAAAAAAAAAAAAGGCCAGCGGTATACTTGCTTTATACTATGCTTTAAAAAATAATAAAATCAAAATGTATAATTAGTGGAGTTCTGTAGCCCTGGGTACATTTTGGAGTAGAAGGAGACTATTACATTGCAATAGGGTGTGTGGGAAATTCCTCTTAATATTGCTAGCGTGGTGATCTTTATCTTTTTTTCCTTTCAAATTCTGGGAAAGCTGACTATTACATTTTTATGTTTTTCCTTCCTCAACTCAAAAACAGCTGAAAGTAATGTAATTTTAAGACAAGAGCCAAAAATACCAACACCCCCCCCCCCCTCCTCACGCCATCCCCGTCCTACTCAGTAACATTACATATGTGGCATTGTCACACCACAGCCCAACGGCCACTTCCCTCTCGCATACTTTTACATTGGATTTACTACTTGACCTCCGGAAGATTTACCCCCCTTCGTGACCAGTCCATTTTTTTTTGCGTTACTTTAACTGAGAACTTGCGCGGTCGTGCAACGCTGCACCCAAATAAAATAGATGTCCTTTTTTTTCCCCCCACAAATAGAACTTTCTTTGGGTGGTATTTGAATACCTCTGCGTTTCTTTTTTTTTTGTTTTTTGTTTTTTTTACGCTATAAACATATAAAAAGACCAACAATTTTGAAAAAAAAATAACAATATTTTTTGCTTTCTGCTATAAAACATCCAAAGAAAAAAAAAAAATCAGATTTCCTCATAAATTTAGGCCAATGTTTATTCTGCTACATTGAAACGTAGTTTAAGGTGACCCTATGAAATTCGGCACCTCGTCCCTCATAAATGGAGGATAATGGCAACAGGGTCATTGGGATTATAACGGTGCCCAAAACAATAAGGAATGCATACGTTTTATATAAAAAAAAATTGAAATTTATTACATAGAATCAACTGTAAATATAGGGTTCAGTAAAAATTAGCAGAGCATGATACAGATCATGTTCAACCACTTATGCCCCGGACCATTTGGCTGGCCAAAGACCAGAGCACTTTTTGCGATTTGGCACTGCGTCGCTTTAACTGACAATTGCGCGGGCGTCCGACGTGGCTCCCACACACAATTGACGTCCTTTTTTCCCCACAAATAGAGCTTTCTTTTGGTGGTATTTGATCATTTTTTGCGCTATAAACAAGAAAAATAGCGACAATTTTTAAAAAAACGCATTATTTTTTACTTTTTGCTATAATAAATATCCCCAAAAAATATATTAAAAAACATTTTTTTTCCTCTGTTTAGGCCGATCGTATTCCTCTACATATTTTTGGTAAAAAAAAACGGAATAAGCATTTATTGATTGGTTTGCGCAAAAGTTATAGCGCCTACAAAATAGGGGATAGTTTTATGGCATTTTTATTAATAATGTTTTTTTTTTACTAGTAATGGAGGTGATCAGCGATTTTTATCGTGACTGCGACATTATGGTGGACACGTCGGACACTTTTAGAGCTATTTTGGCACCATTCACATTTATACAGCGATCAGTGTGATTAAAAATGTATTGAATACTTTGTAAATGTGACTGGCAGTGAGAGGTTAACACTAGGTGGCGCTGTAGGGGTTAAGTGTGTCCTAGGGAGTGATTCTAACTGTGGGGGGGAGGGGCTATGTGTGACACGACACTGATCACCGCTCCCGATTACAGGGAGTTGTGATCAGTGTTCTGTCACTAGGCAGAACGGGGAAATGCTAGTTTACATTAGCATTTCCCCATTCTTTCTCTCCGTGGGACGATCGCGGGTATCCCCGCGGACATCGAGTCCGCGGGACCCGCGATCACACTCACGGAGCTCGCGGCGGGCGCGCACGCGATGGCACGGCGGCAAATTTAAAGGGACGTACCTGTACGCCCATTTGCCTGTCCGTGCCATTGTGTTGACGTATATGTACATGCGGCGGTCGGCAAGTGGTTAATGGTCACTGATATCCATATGTAGTAGGTGATCAGTACTTGATGTCGTATCCCAACATGTTTCGCCAACAATGGCTTCCTCAGGGAATTTTTACGGACCAACGGTATTCCATACAGCTCAAGGGAGCATCAGAGGAAAACACAGAGCAAGCCCACAGAATTAGGGAGGCAATGTGTGATCACAGGGGATACCCTGTTCCCCAAAAATAAGACCTAGCGTGATTGTCGGTGATGGCTGCAATATAAGCCCTACCCCCCAAATAAGCCCTAGTTAAAGTCCTTGTAGGTCTTATTTTTAGGGTAGGGCTTATTTTTGGGGAAACAGGGTAGGGCTTATTTTGGGGGTAGGGCTTATATTGCAGCCATCACTGACAATCACGCTAGGTCTTATTTTCGGGGAAACAGGGTATATAGGGACCAGGAAAACTCTGCTGTAGACATAGATTAGTGCAGGGGCGCCAGCAAATAACAGCAGTCAAGCAGAGTGGAGCTATAACCTAATGACCACTCGTGCTGTGCACTACATCAGGACAGTGGTGGCCCCTGCCCTCCAGCTGGAATGTTTACAGAGATGGCACCTTACACAAGAGCAATGTCTTGTCACTGGTGTCATCTCCCTAAAACTTCTGTAGCCTTCTGTGGATGTCAGGCTGTACCCCTCCTTCATCAAGAACTCAATGATGACATACTGCATTTCCTCTGGAATCCATTATGTGCAATGAAAACAATTGCTACAGAGGAAGAGTTACTCAACTAAAATGTGAAATTTGAACATCCTATGTAAGTTCAGTAACTCACCCTCTGTAGAAACTCTTCTTTTGGGTACAAAGATTACTGGTCAGTAGGGATGAGGTTCAGATTTGCCATACAGTAGGTTGGTTTAGTGTAGAAATTCACCGGATGAAATTTTAACCACTTGCCGACCGCCGGCAGAACGGCACAGGCAGGCAAATGGGTGTACCTGTATGTTCCTTTGAATTTGCTGTCTATTGCGGGTCCCGCGGACTCGATGTTCGCCGGCGGCCCTGCGATTGCACCGAGGAGAGGCAGAACGGGGAGATGCCTATGTAAACAAGGCATTTCCCTGTTCTGCCTAGCGACATGATAGGGATCTACTGCTTCCTGTCATCGGGAGCAGTGCTCTCTGTCATGTTGTAGTGAGCCCATCCCCCTTATGCCCCGTACACACGGTCGGATTTTCCGACGGAAAATGTGTGATAGGACCTTGTTGTCGGAAATTCCGACCGTGTGTGGGCTCCATCACACATTTTCCATCGGATTTTCCAACGCACAAAGTTTGAGAGCAGGATATAAAATTTTCCGACAACAAAATCCGTTGTCGGAAATTCCGATCGTGTGTACACAAATCCGACGGACAAAATGCCACGCATGCTCAGAATAAATAAAGAGATGAAAGCTATTGGCCACTGCCCCGTTTATAGTCCCGACGTACGTGTTTTACGTCACCGCGTTTAGAACGATCGGATTTTCCGACAACTTTGTGTGACCGTGTGTATGCAAGACAAGTTTGAGCCAACATCCGTTGGAAAAAATCCTAGGATTTTGTTGTCGGAATGTCCAAACAAAGTGCGACCGTGTGTACGGGGCATTACATTTAGAATCACTCCTTAGAACACACTTAACCCCCTTGATCGCCCCCTAGTGTTTAACCCCTTCCCTGCCAGTGTCATTTATACAGTAATCAGTGGCTATTTGTAGCTTTGATCACTGTATAAATGACAATGGTCCCAAAATAGTGTCTGATGTGTCCACCGCAATGTCGCAGTCACGATAAAAATCGCAGATCGCCACCATTACTAGTAAAAAAAAAATAATAAAAATGCCATAAGTCTACCCCCTATTTTGTAGACGCTATAACTTTTGCATAAACCAATCAATATACTCTTGTTGAGATTTATTTTTTTTTTTACCAAAAATATGTAGAAGAATATATATTGGCCTAAACTGTGGAAGAAATTAGTTTTTTTATATATTTTTTGGGGATATTTATTATAGCAAAAAGTCAAAAATATTATTTTTTTTTCAAAATTGTCGCGCTTTTTTTGTTTATAGCCCAAAAAATAAAAACAGCAGAGGTGATCAAATACCACCAAAAAAAAGCTCTATTTGTAGGGAAAAAAGGACGTCAATTTTGTTTGGGAGCCACGTCGCACGACCGCGCAATTGTCAGTTAAAGCGTCGCAGTGCCGAATCGCAAAAAGTGCTCTGGTCAGGAAGAGGGTAAAATCTTCCAGGGCTGAAGTAGTTAAAGGACCTATAATGCCCTGTCAGACATGACTTTTCAGATGTGGGCAGCTGGCTTAGAAGGGCCAATACATGCAGTCCCTATGTTACAAACATCCGACTTGCATATGACTCCTACTTCCAAACGGAAGGAGACAACAGGTAGTGAGAAGAAATCTACCCCTAGGAAGGGAAATTCACTCCTGTAAGAGTTATCCTGGCAAAAAGGGGTCTCCACGGAAGTGTTATCACCAAATCCTAGGTTCCACGACAACCCAAAATTTTCAAAATCCAATTGTCACAGGGGCAGAAAGTAAGGTTAAATCTTCTGAAAAGGGGCACAGACAGCAAAACAAATGTGTTAACCCCTCCCTATGCTATCCAGAAAGCTTCAAAATTATTTTTGTTGGCTGAAGTTACACTTAAGGATCCTTTCACATGGGGCTGTCCATTTTCACAGACTTTGCTTGCTCAGTAGGGATCGATCCGTTGATCCACACTGAGCCGGCGGATGACAGGTCCATCTCCCCTCACTGTGCAGAGATGGACCTGTCAGAGCTCACTCTCCTCTATGGGGGATCGGATGAAAACAGATCCACCTGTCCGTCTTATTCTATTCGCCAGGCGGATCGAAAATGGGGTTTCCATCCATCTGGATTTAGCGGATCGGATGTCACCATTGACATCCGTCACCCCATAGAGGTACATGGAGCGTCCGTTCAGGTCCGCCTGAAAAACTGACAGGGGGACCTGAACGGTCAATATGTGTGAAAGAGCCCTAAAAAATTTGCAAATACAGGTGAAATTACTGCGCTAAACCACTATAGTGTCAAATAAGAAAATTCGGAATGAGAGGAAAATTCAGAAGCACCACATCCCAAATAATAACTTTAAATATTGGAGAAGGGCATTGAGGCCATTATGTAGGCCTCAGGGACTTTTAACGGTGCTTAAGTCAATAATATACCGAACGTATCATAAAATAATATTTTATTAGACACTCTCATTAAAAGGAAACAGACATTAATAAAAGACAATATACAAAACAGAAAAAAAGGGAGGATGACCCTTTGATACAGAAGTTAATACCACTTTCTCAACATGTTTCACTTTCATAAGCTTCTTCAGGAGATATATTTGTGATATTAGAGTCAACTATGGAAGAATAAAGAAAATATATCTGTAAACAATACATGTACATGTCTGCTTATACATCATACAATCATGATATTTAAATATGAGCAATGTACAAAAATGAAAAAAATATATGTATATATAATAGATAAATCTACATATGTGTAAGCATCATATATTAAAAAAAAAAAAAAACCAAACCACATTTCATATGTATAATCATCATTAGGCTTGAAAGAGCTTACCTGTAGAGAAATATATAATTAAAAGGGAGACTTGTGTAATGGCAAATGCTTCCTCCTCAGCTCCCACCTCACTATAAAGGCATACAAAGAGGGATAAAATCCCTAAAGCATAAGAATTCTTTAGTCCTCATGCACATGGACGTTTTAAAAAACGAGCTGTAAAGCTAGGTTCGACGCCTGGAAAAACCGGCGTTAAAAACGCGATTTTTACCGCGTTTTGCATTAGCGTTTTTGCGCGTTTTTCCGCGTTAGCGCTAAGTAGCGTTTTTCAATGAAAAACACATCTCTCAGCTATATACACTCCCAAATTTCCCACAATGCCACAGAAACCAAAGAAAATATGTTAATGAGCATGTGTCGGTGCCATTTTGGTAGGGGAGAGAGAGAGAGAGAGGAGAGAGTGTTTCAGAGTGTTTCAGAGTTTTCAGTATATTTCAGTATTTTTCAGTATTTTTCTGAGAAATATGGATCCTGTCATGCAAAAGATCGATGAGGCAATCCTTCTGATTGTGTTGCGGAGGCAGAGGAGAATGAGACAGGAGGAGGAGAGAAGCAGCAGACGTCGATTTTGGGTGCATCCAATGGTATCCAATCGGTTTTCTACGGGGTACTTTGGCAATATTTATTCCCAACTGCGCTCATATCCAACAAAGTTCTTCAACTTTACAAGGATGTCAGTGCCGCTCTTTGATGACCTGTTGGAGAGGCTCAGGCCAAGGCTCACAAGGATGGACACTGTGATGCGTAGCTCTGTGTCACCGGAGGAACGGATGCTAGTGACACTCAGGTAAGTGAATACACATATGGGAGGAGGGGCTAGGGTTACGGTTAGGGGGTTAGGGGTTAGGAGTTAGGGTTAGGGGTTAGGGTTAGGAGTTAGGGTTAGGGGTTAGGAGTTAGGAGTTAGGGTTAGGGGTTAGGAGTTAGGGTTAGGAGTTAGGGTTAGGGTTTAGGGTTAGGAGTTAGGGTTAGGGGTTAGGGTTAGGAGTTAGGGGTTAGGAGTTAGGGGTTAGGGTTAGGAGTTAGGAGTTAGGTTTAGGGGTTAGGGGTTAGGGTTAAGAGTTAGGGTTAGGGGTTAGGGTTAGGAGTTAGGGTTAGGGGTTAGGAGTTAGGGTTAGGAGTTAGGGTTAGGGGTTAGGAGTTAGGAGTTAGGAGTTAGGGTTAGGGGTTAGGAGTTAGGGTTAGGAGTTAGGGTTAGGGGTTAGGGTTAGGGGTTAGGAGTTAGGGTTAGGAGTTAGGGGTTAGGGTTAGGAGTTAGGGTTAGGGGTTAGGAGTTAGGGTTAGGGTTAGGGTTTAGGGTTAGGAGTTAGGGTTAGGGGTTAGGGTTAGGAGTTAGGGGTTAGGGTTAGGAGTTAGGGTTAGGAGTTAGGGGTTAGGGTTAGGAGTTAGGGTTAGGGGTTAGGAGTTAGGGTTAGGGGTTAGGGTTAGGGTTTAGGGTTAGGAGTTAGGGTTAGGGGTTAGGGTTAGGAGTTAGGGGTTAGGGTTAGGGGTTAGGAGTTGGGGGTTAGGAGTTAGGGGTTAGGGTTAGGGGTTAGGGTTAAGAGTTAGGGTTAGGGGTTAGGGTTTAGAGTTAGGGTTAGGGGTTAGGAGTTAGGGGTTAGGAGTTAGGGTTAGGGTTAGGGGTTAGGGTTAGGGGTTAGGTTTAGGGGTTAGGGTTAGGAGTTAGGGTTAGGAGTTAGGGTTAGGAGTTAGGGTTAGGGTTAGGAGATAGGGTTAGGTTTAAGGGTAGGGTTAGGACTTATGTTTATGCTTTACTCTTTCAATAACTAAATTTATTATGTTATCTTAGGTTCCTTGCCACGGGACAAAGTTATGCTTCCTTGCATCATTACTTCCTCCTTGGCCTCTCAACGGTCTCAAAAATAATAAAGGAAACATGTGTGGCAATATGGGAGGAATTGCATAACGTTGTAATGCCAGAGCCAACCGAAGACATCTGGGAATCAGTTGTGGACACTTTTTGGGAAAAAACTCAGTTCCCAAATTGTATAGGAGCCCTTGATGGGAAACACATCAGGGTGAAGAAGCCTCCCCACTCTGGATCTTCATATTTTAATTACAAAAAATATTTTTCGGTGGTCCTCCTGGCATTGTCCGATGCACACCTCAAATTTCTGTTTGTAGATGTGGGAGCATATGGAAGCCAAGGTGATGCCCGCATATTCCGCGAGTCGGCCTTCGGACGTCGTCTACATGAGGGACGACTCAATATTCCTGAAAGCAGGCCTCTACCCTGCACTGAAGAACCCAGCTTGCCATTAGTCATGGTGGCAGATGAGGCCTTTGGACTGGCTGAAAATCTAATGAGGCCATACAGTGGCACTGGTCTCAGCCGACAACAAAAAATTTTCAATTATCGGCTCAGCCGTGCACGCCGTGTTGTTGAATGTGCATTCGGGGTGTGCACGGCCAAATGGCGAGTTTTGCTGACAAGTATGCAATTGGATGTTGACAACGCCATTCAAGTCGTCCTGGCATGCTGCGTTCTGCACAATTTTCTGCGGGACAGTGACAGAAATAATGTTGAACAGGAGCCCATTAAACAACTTCTGAGGGTTCAATTTATGGACTTGCGTTCAACTGCACGTGTCATGGGCATTCGAAACCAATTTGCAGAATTTTTTGAATCCCCTGATGGAGAGGTATCATGGCAGAATGATTATGTCTAAAAAATATTTGCAATACATCTACCTTTGCTGTCTTGTGTTTTTTGAAATAAAGCATTTCAAAATTGAAGTTTGTTAATTTTTTGGTCCATTTGTCAACGATTGTTCTACAAGTCAATTTGACTCTGCCTTCGGGGTAAGCCTAGGCTAAGCCCAAAAAAGAGCAAGCTTACGCTTGTCCGAAGGCAGAGTACGATAGAGTCCTTTGCACTCTGCCTTCAGGGCAAGCAGAGTGCAAAGGAGTGCTGTTGTGCATCATATAAAAGACTTTTCAAAAAAAAATAAAAAATTAAATAAAGGATTGGGATCACAACTGGTATTTCAAGAAAAAAAAGATTTTATTTTGTGATTACAACTGGTGATAGGTGGTGGTGGATGGTTGATTGCATTGGGGATGTGGGGATTGGGGACGGGGTAACGGTTGGGCCTGGCGATCACTCCCAAAATCTTGCTGGTAGCGGGGTAGAGGGTATGAGGGCTGAAAATGGGAGGTGGAAGGTGGACAATCAGCATACGCTTGCAGGCTATGGTATGAGGTCTGGGACGGCATAGGTGGTGGTTGGCGTGGAGGAGGGGGCTGATAGTGAGAGTGGGGTGCTAGCACTGCTGAGGTCCCAGGGGCCATTGGGGGATCATGAGAAACATTATATGGATCGCATGGAGGTGGCCCGCCACTCAATTTTGCATGTCTGTATTGCATTGCAATACCGTACATGCGATCCATACAAAGTTTCTCTTGGTCTCCCCCAATGTCCTCCAGGATGTGGTAAAGGCTGCGGCAGAAGCAGGCGCGTGGGTTATTGGTGTCTAAAAAGACATCAATACTGCGCCTCTCCTGCCGCACTTCCTGCAGCAGTGCTAGCACCCCCTGTCATCAGCCTCGGGATTATAGCCGCCCCTCGCCTGACGTCCACGCCCACGGCCACGAACACCGCCACGACCGCGCTGCTCTCCACTTTGTAAACTGGCAGGAGATGGTGTTTCCACAGCCCTCGATTCCTGCAAAAGAACAAAAATGTTTACATTGACATGTACATGGACAGACAGACAATGAGATAGAAAGGCAGACCGAAGCAGTTACCTCATCTGTGCCCTCAACAACTCCCTCCCTGATCGGTCGTGGAGATCCAGAGGTGGTCATTGGACTGTTTGGTCTCTGAAGCTCTGCTTCTTCCTCATCGACCTCTCCAAGTCTAAAATTTGAAGTTGTCCTGCAAACAATACAAATTGTATAAACGTAAGTACTTTAGCCCCGACCATTTTTTTTTATTAGTAATGGGGGAGATCAGCGATTTTTAGCATGACTGCGACAATACGGCCGACACATTTGACAATTTGGACACATTTTTGGAAAAATTGACATTTTTACAGCGATCAGTGCGATTAAAATTGCAATGATTGCAAATTTTTTTTTATTAGTAATGGGGGAGATCAGCGATTTTTAGCATGACTGCGACAATACGGCCGACACATTTGACAATTTGGACACATTTTTGGAAAAATTGACATTTTTACAGCGATCAGTGCGATTAAAATTGCAATGACATACTGTAAAAATTACACTGGCATTGACCTCTTCCTCTCCCTGAGACGATCGCCGGTGTGCCCGCGGACATTGAGTCCGCAGGACCCGCTGTCAGACTCATGGACCTCAAAATGGGAAAGCGCGCCGCCAAGGCGGCAACTTAAAAGGGACGTACAGGTACGCCCATTTGTGCTGCCGTGCCATTCTGCCGACGAATATGTACATGTGGCATTCGGAAAGTGGTTACAATAGCCATGGAACATACTGCCTGAAAAGCAATGTACATAGGCAAATATATGCAAAAAACTTACGGTCTGGTATGGCTCTGCATATTTTGCCTGAGGAATTGGAGATTGGTGTGGTAAACGTGCTTTTTTTTGGTTGGCGCTGGTGCTCCGCTACGTGCCGCCTTGTCTTCGTCCGTGAGGTCCCTCCTGACACGGTCACGTAGGGACTTCGAGCGCCGCTGCATAATTTTACCTAAAATAACATGGAAAACAAAGGGTTAAATATGCCATCTTCATTTACATTACACACAAACAGATCATGCATTCAAGGAAAATAGACTTACTTATCTCCTTTCTTTCAGAATTTCTGATTTGTTCCCAGCCAGGGGTAATCGCAGCACATATGTCCTCCCAGGCTTTCACCTTGCGGATGTGGTCTCCATGCAGTGGATGTGCCACATCCCACAATTCTGGATGGGCCTGTACCGCATTTATTAATTCTACTTGAGAGACTGCACTGGCCATCTTGAAGCCTATATCACCATAGTCACACGGCTGTGCAAAGGACTCTTGGGTAATCTAATGTCCAGACAGGAAATTCCTGTTTTTACAGAGATTACAGTGTCCAATCATCTCTTTTTAACCAAAAAACGCCGGAGTTAAAAAACGCGAAAAAACGCAGCGGTCGCGTTTTTGCGCGTTTTTGCTTGTTTTTCCGCGTTTCGCGTTTTTACAGCTCTAGCGCCGCTCCTTGGAACGCACTGGTCCTGGGTTTTTTTTACAGCTTAAAAACGCCTAGGCTATTTGCAGCTCAAAAACGTCTAGGTGGGCATGAATCCATAGACTAACATAGACAGGCGTTTTTAAGCTGTAAAAAACGCTCAAAAACGCGGCTGTAAAAACGTTCGTGTGCATGAGGACATAAAGAGAGAAAAATTGAGAACAGTAAGTCTGAATGAATAAGGTAATTTTAATTGAAGTGCACTTATCAGTAGCATTGTGTATGAGGATGAAAAATCAAAAATCAATCGAAAAGTACCTCTAATAGAATCAATCAAAGATAACAAAAGGCTGCATCCAAAAGATGGTAGATTGCAAAATTGCTGAAAAAATGTAAAAGACGGTTCTTGTATTGCAGTGGAGTAGCAGTCAAAGAAGGGGGCAGTATACGTCCATACACAGCTGATGGATAAGCTGGACCTGGAGGTATTGCTGCAAACTCTCACAGAGAACCTAAAAGATATAGACATAATAAGAGGATGTCTCTGAGTATCATCTATACTGGAATGCATAATTGTTACAAAAAGCAAACGAACGTAGATGCAAGGACTTACTGTGATGATCAAGATTTCTATTAAGCAAAATTGCCCGTCAGGAGGATCCCTCTGCCCCACGTATCAAGCAGGAAATGACAGAAGTTGGCGGGGAAACAAAAGCCCCGCTTTTAAACCTCTCCAGCGTGACGACGTCTGACTCATCGTCACGCTGCGGACCGAAAAAGACACCTGCGCATGCGCAGGTATCCGATTTCCATTCGGAGAGCAGCGTAAGTGACGTCGGGTACTACAGGCGGACCCGCGGCCATCTTGGAAAATCCTATGCCCTGAGTTTGATAATAAGAAGGCTCACAGGGCTCAAAAAGGAAAAAATTGAGTTATGCTTGGTATATACAATGACGCAATCAAAGTCAATGGTCTCTGATATGGCGTGGCTGTCACACGGCCCTGTTTGGGGATTTTATTGCCCTGATACTTTGCATTAAAGGAGCCCAAAGATACTAACAGAGATTATATAATATAATGAATGCCGTATGTATGAATAAATCGGAAACAAAAAGAGCAGCACTCGGTGTCCAAAAAACGGGCAGCGAAGCAATCAAAACATTGATTAGGAAATGATTAGCTAGGTGCCCGGGGTGTCCGTACATTTTTGATTTTTCATCCTCATACACAATGCTACTGATAAGTGCACTTCAATTAAAATTACCTTATTCATTCAGACTTACTGTTCTCAATTTTTCTCTCTTTAAAGAATTCTTATGCTTTAGGGATTTTATCCCTCTCTGTATGCCTTTATAGTGAGGTGGGAGCTGAGGAGGAAGCATTTGCCATTACACAAGTCTCCCTTTTAATTATATATTTCTCTCTACAGGTAAGCTCTTTCAAGCCTAATGATGATTATACATATGAAATGTGGTTTGGTTTTTTTTTTTTTTTTTTTTTGAATATATGATGCTTACACATATGTAGATTTATCTATTATATATACATATATTTTTTTCATTTTTGTACATTGCTCATATTTAAATATCATGATTGTATGATGTATAAGCAGACATGTACATGTATTGTTTACAGATATATTTTCTTTATTCTTCCATAGTTGACTCTAATATCACAAATATATCTCCTGAGGAAGCTTATGAAAGCGAAACATGTTGAGAAAGTGGTATTAACTTCTGTATCAAAGGGTCATCCTCCCTTTTTTTCTGTTTTGTATATTGTCTTTTATTAATGTCTGTTTCCTTTTAATGAGAGTGTCTAATAAAATATTATTTTATGATACGTTCGGTATATTATTGACTTAAGCACCGTTAAAAGTCCCTGAGGCCTACATAATGGCCTCAATGCCCTTCTCCAATATTTAACACTATAGTGTCAAAGTTAAAACAGAAAGCAGCTAACACTCAAACAAAGTCCAAATGAAATAAAAATATACAGTGTAGCGCTATACACAAGGAAACGTGAACTGTGATGTCCTGTGGAAGAGTAATAAATACACAAAAAAGTCCAATGTTCACTGAAGGGGACTGGAAAATAATAATTCAAAGATATGTTACATAGTTACATAGTAGGTGAGGTTGAAAAAAGACACAAGTCCCATGCTTGATGGTAAATCTTCAATTGGACACAATACGAACACAAACAATATGCAAATAACTGTGCAATTGTGAAGAAATCCTCTGTGGGAAGAATAAGGTGGGTACTCTTACCGGATATGGTGGACCCACTTACCGTTTGGTAGTGGGTCAGTGTGCGTTATGTGGACCAAGTGCCACAGGGTTACAGTTGGTTAGAAGACGGTCACTCTATGAGGGATAATTCCACTCCTCATCCGTGCTGGTCAGGCCAGAGAATCCTGGTTCTTTATGGTTCTCCAACGTGGTAAAGAACTTCCACCCACGGGGGGGGGGGGGGGGCGTCTAAAGGTTGTTGTTGCACACAAAAAGGACTCAATCGGACCGGGATAGAAACAAGTATGTAGTATGGTTGCAGTCTCTGACCATCTTCTGTAGTATGTCTGCAGTCTTTGACCATCTCCTGTAGTATGTCTGCAGTCTCTGACCATCTCCTGTACTATGTATGCAATCTCTAAACCAGGGGTCTTCAAACTACGGCCCTCCAGTTGTTCAGGAACTACAATTCCCATCATGCCTAGTCATGTCTGTGAATGTCAGAGTTTTACAATGCCTCATGGGATGTGTAGTTCCGCAACAGCTGGAGGGCCATAGTTTGAAGATCCCTCCTCTAAACCATCTCCCGCAGTATGTCTGCAGTCTCTGACCATCTCCTGTAGTATGTCTGCAGTCTCTAACCGTCTCCTGTAGTATGTTTGCATTCTCTGACCATCTCCCACAGTATGTCTGCAGTCTCTGACCGTCTCCTGTACTATGTCTGCAGTCTATGACCATCTCCTGTAGTATGTTTGCATTCTCTAACCGTCTCCTGTAGTATGTTTGCATTCTCTGACCATCTCCTGTAGTATGTCTGCAGTCTCTGACCGTCCCCTGTAGTATGTCTGCAGTCTCTGATCGTCTCCTGTACCATGTCTGCAGTCTCTGACTGTCTCCTGTACCATGTCTTCAGTCTCTGACCGTCTCCTGTACCATGTCTGCAGTCTCTGACCGTCTCCTGTAGTACGTCTGCAGTCTCTGACCGTCTCCTGTACTATGTCTGCAGTCTCTGACCGTCTCCTGTACTATGTCTGCAGTCTCTGACCATCTCCTGTAGTACGTCTGCAGTCTCTGACCGTCTCCAGTACTATGTCTGCAGTCTCTGACCGTCTCCTGTAGTATGTCTGCAGTCTCTGACCATCTCCTGTAGTATGTCTGCAGTCACTGACCATCTCCTGTACTATGTATGCAATCTCTAAACCAGGGGTCTTCAAACTACGGCCCTCCAGTTGTTCAGGAACTACAATTCCCATCATGCCTAGTCATGTCTGTGAATGTCAGAGTTTTACAATGCCTCATGGGATGTGTAGTTCCGCAACAGCTGGAGGGCCATAGTTTGAAGATCCCTCCTCTAAACCATCTCCCGCAGTATGTCTGCAGTCTCTGACCATCTCCTGTATTATGTCTGCAGTCTCTAACCGTCTCCTGTAGTATGTTTGCATTCTCTGACCATCTCCCACAGTATGTCTGCAGTCTCTGACCGTCTCCTGTACTATGTCTGCAGTCTATGACCATCTCCTGTAGTATGTTTGCATTCTCTAACCGTCTCCTGTAGTATGTTTGCATTCTCTGACCGTCTCCTGTAGTACGTCTGCAGTCTCTGACCGTCCCCTGTAGTATGTCTGCAGTCTCTGATCGTCTCCTGTACCATGTCTGCAGTCTCTGACTGTCTCCTGTACCATGTCTTCAGTCTCTGACCGTCTCCTGTACCATGTCTGCAGTCTCTGACCGTCTCCTGTAGTACGTCTGCAGTCTCTGACCGTCTCCTGTACTATGTCTGCAGTCTCTGACCGTCTCCTGTACTATGTCTGCAGTCTCTGACCGTCTCCTGTAGTACGTCTGCAGTCTCTGACCGTCTCCAGTACTATGTCTGCCGTCTCTGACCGTCTCCTGTAGTATGTCTGCAGTCTCTGACCATCTCCTGTAGTATGTCTGCAGTCACTGACTGTCTCCTGTAGTATGTTTGCATTCTCTGACCATCTCCTGTAGTTTGTCTGCAGTCTCTAAACCATCTCCTGTAGTATGTTTGCATTCTCTGACCATCTCCCGCAGTATGTCTGCAGTCTCTGACCATCTCCTGTAGGATGTTTGCATTCTCTGACCATCTCCTGCAGTATGTCTGCATTCTCTGACCATCTCCTGTAGTATGTCTGCAGTCTCTGACCGTCTCCTGTGCCATGTCTGCAGTCTCTGACCGTCTCCTGTACCATGTCTTCAGTCTCTGACCGTCTCCTGTACCATGTCTTCAGTCTCTGACCGTCTCCTGTACCATGTCTTCAGTCTCTGACCGTCTCCTGTACCATGTCTGCAGTCTCTGATTGTCTCCTGTAGTATGTCTGCAGTCTCTGACCGTCTCCTGTAGTATGTCTGCAGTCTCTGACCATCTCCTGTAGTATGTCTGCAGTCTCTGACCGTCTCCTGTACCATGTCTGCAGTCTCTGACCGTCTCCTGTACCATGTCTGCAGTCTCTGACCGTCTCCTGTAGTACGTCTGCAGTCTCTGACCATCTCCTGTACTATGTCTGCAGTCTCTGACCATCTCCTGTACTATGTCTGCAGTCTCTGACCGTCTCCTGTACTATGTCTGCAGTCTCTGACCGTCTCCTATACTATGTCTGCAGTCTCTGACCGTCTCCTGTAGTATGTCTGCAGTCTCTGACTGTCTCCTGTAGCATGTCTGCAGTCTCTGACCGTCTCCTGTACTATGTCTGCAGTCTCTGACCGTCTCCTGTAGTATGGCTGCAGTCTCTGACCATCTTCTGTAATATGTCTGCAGTCTTTGACCATCTTCTGTAGTATGTCTGCAGTCACTGACCATCTCCTGTAGTATGTCTGCAGTCACTGACCATCTCCTGTACTATGTCTGCAGTCTCTGACTGTCTCCTGTAGTATGGCTGCAGTCTCTGACCATCTTCTGTAGCATGTCTGCAGTCACTGACCATCTTCTGTAATATGTCTGCAGTCTTTGACCATCTTCTGTAGTATGTCTGCAGTCACTGACCATCTCCTGTAGTATGTCTGCAGTCGCTGACCATCTTCTGTAATATGTCTGCAGTCTTTGACCATCTTCTGTAGTATGTCTGCAGTCACTGACCATCTCCTGTAGTATGTCTGCAGTCACTGACCATCTCCTGTACTATGTCTGCAGTCTCTGACTGTCTCCTGTAGTATGGCTGCAGTCTTTGACCATCTTCTGTACTATGTCTGCAGTCACTGACCATCTCCTGTAGTATGTCTGCAGTCACTGACCATCTCCTGTACTATGTCTGCAGTCACTGACTGTCTCCTGTACTATGTCTGCAGTCTCTGACTGTCTCCTGTAGTATGGCTGCAGTCTCTGACCATCTTCTGTAATATGTCTGCAGTCTTTGACCATCTTCTGTAGTATGTCTGCAGTCACTGACCATCTCCTGTAGTATTTCTGCAGTCACTGACCATCTCCTGTACTATGTCTGCAGTCTCTGACTGTCTCCTGTAGTATGGCTGCAGTCTCTGACCATCTTCTGTAATATGTCTGCAGTCTTTGACCATCTTCTGTAGTATGTCTGCAGTCTCTGACCATCTTCTGTAATATGTCTGCAGTCACTGACCATCTCCTGTAGTATGTCTGCAGTCACTGACCGTCTCCTGTAGTATGTCTGCAGTCACTGACTGTCTCCTGTAGTATGTCTGCAGTCTCTGACCGTCTCCTGTACTATGTCTGCAGTCACTGACTGTCTCCTGTAGTATGTCTGCAGTCTCTGACCGTCTCCTGTACCATGTCTGCAGTCTCTGACCATCTCCTGTAGTATGTCTGCAGTCTCTGACCATCTCCTGTACTATGTCTGCAGTCTCTAACCGTCTCCTGTAGTATGTCTGAAGTCTCTGACCGTCTCCTGTACTATGTCTGCAGTCTCTGACCATCTCCTGTAGTATGTTTGCATTCTCTGACCATCTCCTGTAGTATGTCTGCAGTCTCTAACCGTTTCCTGTAGTATGTCTGCAGTCTCTGACCGTCTCCTGTAGTATGTCTGCAGTCACAGACCGTCTCCTGTAGTATGTCTGCAGTCACTGACCGTCTCCTGTAGTATGTCTGCAGTCACTGACCGTCTCCTGTAGTATGTCTGCAGTCTCTGACCATCTCCTGTAGTATGTCTGCAGTCTCTGACCATCCCCTGTAGTATGTCTGCAGTCTCTTACCATCTCTTGTATCATGTCTGCAGTCTCTGACCATCTCCTCTAGTATGTCGGCATTCTCTGACCATATCCTGTAGTATGTTTTCAGTCTCTGACCATCTCTTCTGGGACATCTGCAGTCATTTATAGCTTTCTGTAGCATTACAGTCACTGGATATTATGTGTGGCCCCTTGGTGACATCAGGGGCCGCATTTGAGGCTCCCTATATCCGGTAAGCTGACCACCACTTCTGTACTTTGGCCATAGTAAAAAGTAATAGGTGTGTACATAGAAAGCTGTATAGATCAACTGTACTTATCTTTCCTGCACTCCCCACCACCCTAAGCAACCGATGCAATAAATCCTGCAGAGCATTGCACCTACGACCAGTGTGTTGTAATGTATTCTCCCAGCCTCAGGTCTTTACAGAGGTACAAACCTGCTGTTATGGAGCTGCTGGAAATGCAGCTAAACTACGACTTGAAGAGGGAAGCGGGATCCCCAGCACGCTCTCCATAGACCCTGCCGTTGTGGGAGATGGGACAGATGAGATGGGTAGGGGTTGCAATGAATGATCACGAACCATTGATGACCAGCACCGCTATTGAAGCCCCCCGAAACTGCCAGGTTTCGGATGTTGTAACTATGCAATCATGCTTCATGTTAGATGTAACATAAAAACATGGTTTAAAAAGTGGTCTTCACTTTTAATGCCGTTACTATAATGTCCTTCCTCTAACATAAAATTCCACTTATAGTTATTTGTGGGCACCTCCCAGGCAGGAACTTAGGTCTTGGTAAAAGCTCAGGGGCCCACCAACAAAGCTGTATACTCATACAGCAAATTGGGGGATTGAACAATGGATTTGTAGGCGTTTAATGTCTGATGAGGTCATGCCAGTACAGACAAAGCAGATGGGGTGGCTTTTCTGTGTCTTTTGCAATCCTTATCAATGCTAATTGAAGAGATAGTGGGGCCAAAGCTGGTACATTGCTTAGGGCCCTATTCTACTTTAATCTATTTCCAGGTGTAGGTACGCTGTCTTTGATCCCCTGTAAAGCCACTCACTCTAAACCTTGGGAGCTCCATGATGCTAAATGCCTACCAGGTTCATGGTTTCTTGTTTGGGCCCACCTTTTAACTCCTTATTACCTAAAATATTGGCTCATCACTGTAATGGGAAACCTTACCAACTAGTAGTAGATACCGCTTGCTGACTGCCGTTTGTAAATATGCAGCCTTTCAGTGAGTTGGTACATCAATCTCATTGCTGTAGCTGCAGCCATGAGCTTGGTGTCATTCTTTATAGCCGGTGATCGGATCTTTAGTAAAAGTGATCCAGACAGCTCAATAGCCACCCAATCACTTTTATGGTACCAAGAAGAGCCACCCTCCTCCTGCCGCCACCCGCTGTAGTTCCTGGGCTCTCCCATTCTTCTGGGCAGCCTGGGACCATGGTAAATATGCAGGACAGCTTCACATAGAGGAGATGGAGGAACATCAGTTCCCTGACCTCCTTTGTGACTAATGAAGCCAGAAGAGACGATAGTTCCGCAAGCAGGATCTGTGCTTGATTAGCCATTTGTAGGGGAGATATTGGGGTCTATAAGACCCCTGATCTCTCTATAAGAAAGACCTTTTACCTGCCCAAAATTATTACATAGGTGGCTTGTTAGCCCCCTTGTGATTGCGTAAAAGTTGAAAAAAAAATGTTTTAAAATATTTTAATAAATAAATACATTTTAATAAAATAAAAGTAATTAAAAAAAATAAAAGCACTGTGTCCCCCCGTGCTTACACCCAAATTAGGTACCCCTGCGAATGTCAGACTAAGAACAATAATTCTAGGACCATAATGCAGGATCAACTCTACACTGATAACCACTAAAGGCTTTTAGAAATAAGAATTAAAACATTTATTTATCATTTTGCAATAACAATCATAAAATAAAACACAGTTGTAGTTCACTCACATTCACCATCAGAACTGAGGGCCGCTGGCTGCTGCAGTGTCTGTGCCGCCATTTTAAAGCATCCTGTATGAAAAATTTTAGGAACCCTGGTTTGTCGCCATTTTTAGGGTGCACGCAATTTTGAATTTTGAACTGTCTGCTGTCTGTTTACTTGACGCAACATCCACTTTTATATTTTTACTAAACAATTGGGTATTATATTGTTTCTATGTGCACTATAATTCATTCAGCCCTCATTCACATTGAACACGACTTTGAAATTGTGCGGGTTCATCTGAGCTCGCACGATTTCAAAGCCGCATTTCAGTGCGAGTTCGGGGGGCGAACCAATTGGGACGCTCCTATTGCCCGCAATAGGCTCCGATCGGACATGAGATTTGACCTGTCAAATCACATACAGTAAAGTAATTGCCATATCAATAATAATGAGTAAATATTTCTTTGGGTACCTTCATCCTTGATAGATATTTACAGTAAATAGGGAAGGATAGGGGGAGGAGGGAGAGAAATTAGTAGGGACTACTCCAATAGGGTCCCCCCCTCCGCCACCCCCAGAAATAATTGGACTATTCCGGTACCTCATACAACAATACAATTATGAGTAAAAGTTTAGATTTATTCAGAAACACATCAATTATTAAAACATCTATATAATCAAAATATAGATCTCACAAACAGTACAGAATTACAATAACATGTTAAAACTGCCCACAAAGATGGTTGGAGGCTGTATACTTGGGAACGTGCCCTCAACAGTTTCGCGGATTGACCGCTTCTTCAGGAGGCGTCCAAGTGAATTCTCAAAGGATCAAATAGCTGCGCATCACTGATCATGGTAAACAGCCTATGACGTAGGCTCTTTAACATGTGATCAGCTGTGTCCAATCACAGCTGATCACAAAAGTAAACAGGAAATACCAGTTATCGGTAGTCCTCTGTCCACGCTGACAGCACGTGAGCACAAGAGAGCCAATAAGCGGCATTCCTCAGCAGGGGCATCAGCACTGACAATCAGGGCACTTATGATTAGTGCACCCCCATTAGTGCCCACCAGTGCTGCCAATCAGTGCCCATCAGTGATGCCTGTCAGTGCCCCCTAATGAGTGCCACCTATCAGTGCTGCATATCAGTGCCCATTAGCGCTGCATATAAGTGCCCATCAGTGCAGCCTATCAGCGCACATCAGTGAAGGAGAAAAATTACTTATTTACAAAATTTTATAACATTAACTAAAAAAAAAGTTGTTTTTTTTACATTTTTGGTCTTTTTTTATTTGTGTGGTAAAAAATCCAGTGGTAATTAAATACCACCAAAAGAAAGCCCTATCTGTCTAAAAAAAATGCAATTGTCATTCAAAGTGTGACAGTGCTGTAAGCTGAAAATTTGCCTGGGCAGGAAGAGGGTGAAAGTGCTCGGTAGACAAGTGGTTAACAAAAACTGCAGATTTACAAACATTGAAAACCGCTTTTAGAATGATACTAATATGTTAAAATGTATGCAATGTTTTAGCTAAGGCCCCAAAGCCAACTGAATTTTTCTCACTCAAGTCTTTGGGTACCATTGGACAAAAGCAATAATCAGAACATATCTAAGCAGGCTTCTTTTTTGCATTCTGTGTAATACTTTTCTAGCCCACAAAAGGGCTGCATCTACTAGGTACACACAAATGCTAATTAATGTTTTTTAAATCTGTCATCACATTGAAGTTTAGATCACGCTGCTCTTTCATAGTCCTGACTGGTATGTATCCAAAAACTTCCATGGCCTTCTTACATTGTTCTTGAATTTCCAACGCTACATTGTGTTTGAGGCCACCTCTCCATTTTTGAATGACCTGTTTGGAAATTTCTACGAAGTTCATGTAGCTACCTTGTTTTGGTTGGCTTTGGTGAGTGGCATTGTACAACCATCTCTTAAGGCCTTCTGTAAGGCTGAGACCCGCAAATTTGTAAATCTTCTCAACCGTTGACAAGGGTTCACTTGCCAGATCTTCATACCTTACCAGCATATAAAATCCTGGCAAAGATATGTCCGCTTTTTTGCTAAACTCATTAATCGCAACCTGAGCCGTGCAGATATTGGCCATAACATTGGTGACATTGGGCACACCTAGTTTGTTTTCCCAGTTTTCTGTGTCTCTGACCACTATGAGATCCTCATTCCCTAAAAGGTTAAAGTTTAGCCTTGAAAAAGCCACAGCTCGAGGGTCTCTTACTAGGTGGAGAATCCTAAGGTCAAGCTTGTCATCCTGAAGCAGCGGAAGAAGAACACCAAGGTCTAATACTCGAACAGTT
The DNA here is from genome assembly GCA_037952925.1 of Lithobates clamitans. Classification (NCBI taxonomy): domain Eukaryota; kingdom Metazoa; phylum Chordata; class Amphibia; order Anura; family Ranidae; genus Lithobates; species Lithobates clamitans. Next base: position 1,924,711 of record JBBGZY010002505.1, on the reverse strand, counting down.
TTTAGTACTACATGTTTGTGGATTTTACAGGATTGGGTCATCTTTTCCAAGGGGACATAACCACACCGTTGGAAACATGAGGGTCGATCATACTCTGCATCCATGGTAAAAGCTTTGCAGGCTGGTGGTGAACATAAAGCCCGACTCTCCGACCAAAAGGGAAGATCAGTTATGTATCGCCCATTTCTGGGAAGGTATTTGTGTAGAGGAGACATTTCACAGTTAAAAAGTGAGTGGAGAAGATCTCGTACAGGGGAGTGGAGAAGACTTGCATTACCCTGAGGAAATTTATTCCAAACCATCCTTGCTGGCTCATAGACATAGAAAACATTGGGGTGATGGTTAAATATCTGGCCAAGGAAAGAAGAGCCAGAGCGCCAAGATGTTAGGATGAGTATGTGGATTTGTTTCTCCTTTCTGTCATCCATGTTTGATCTCAGATATAAAAGCCAAGTGAACACAAGAACAGAACCAATCATAAGTTGATGGAGTCTGATCCGAAGAGCCATTCTATTAGAAATAAGAGAAGATGTTAAAAACACATTAAAATAAAATACAATTAGATTACGCTCCTGCACAGTTCCTCCAAAATCATACATCCCTAGCAAAAAAAAAAATTACTACAAATCGCTAAGCATGCATATGGTGAACGCAGCTAAGCTTTGCATACCGAATCATTGGTGTTCTAAAAATGCTCCGACAATGAGGGAATGGTTGGCGAGGGTCTCGAACATAAAAAAACATGGAAGGATTAATCCATATTTCTCAAGATAGCATGCACAAACTCACATTCACTTGGGCATGTTGAAACCATTTTTCAACATCTGACAGATACCGCCAATACGTTCCATAAAATGGTCCCGCAGAAGTGAACCCGGACCTCCTTAGTGAACTGGAGGATTTTAGGGCAGTTGGGGGGCGGGGACACATGAGAATGTTCCACTAACTTCCCCTCTTCTCCCACGCCTCTCCGCCATCACACTTATACCTATGTCCCGCCCCCCCCCCCCTCCCCCCCATTCTTTTTTTTTTTTTTACTCAACCTATTTCTATCTTTTTACTTTTTCATATACGGTTTTACCCTATCCCTCTCTCTTTTGTTGGTCAATTGCCCTGGATTCGACTGAAGCCTTCACAATACCTCTCACCCCTTCCCTCCCTATGTTTAGTCTGCTGTCAATATGTACGCTATCTCAGGTTACAATACGCTCACATTTCTGACCTGGAGCGAACGCGTAAGCTACCTCCCACGTTTGGCTCCCTGTAGTGGGGGGGGGGGGTGAAAATGAAAGGGAGACCCTTCACCTAACGATGCCATGTTTTATGCACAAGTTTGGTCCCTGGCAGATTCATCCCAGGTTGTTCTACTAAATTGTATCCTAAGACTGTAAACCCATTCTGTTGTTGAGAATGTGACTTTATTGACTCTCTTGTACTGTTCTTCATATGTACACCATTTTCTTACGGAATAAAATAAAAAACTTTTATGGAAAAAAAAAATAAAATACAATTAGCACACGTATCAGTGGTCCCAAAACCCAACAAGAAACCCAACCAGAATCCTTCCTTGTGCTCAAGCTACAGGCCCATTTCGCTACTCAATACTGACCTTACATTTGTCTCATATCATCCATCTTGATCAAGTGGGCTTTATGCATGGTAGAGAGGCTAGGGACAATACCAGAAGAGCACTTAATCTCATCCATTACTGCTCTACTTCCTCAACTCTCTTGCTCCTGTTGTCCCCAGACACAGACAAAGCATTTGATAGGGTCAACTGGAGCTTCCTGACACTCGCACTACAACACATTGGAATAGGCAAAAGTATGCTACACTGAATGCCTTATACTCCCCCTGACTGTTTGTTTGAAATTAAATAGGACCCTTTCCTCAAGATTCACTCTAGCAAACAGGATTCGGCAAGGCTGCCTGCTTTCCCCACTTATCTTTATATTATCCCTTGAACAGCTCCTTAGACACATACAGAAAAACCCAGATATTAATGGAGTGAATATCCACAGGACATTCGGACTATGCGGATGACATACACTTCTTTGAAACCAGCGATCCTCCATACTCTACTCAATTTCCCTCTGGTGCCAGTAATAGGTAGCTTTGCATCCCCTCCTGGATGTCAAGTACCTACATTTCATCCTTGCTTATCTTCCAACATCTTTTGGCTGATGGACACTAGACTTTAAAGGGCTCTTGGAAAACCACCCAAACTATCCAAACCAGGCTGGCAAGAATTCCAGCTCAGACATTTTCTTCTGGCTATACAACACAGGGGAGAGACACCTTCTGCACCCTCAACTTTTAAGCAATCCTGATCCTACCTCTCTGAGACACAGCCTTTCATTAGACACAAATCATCCCAAACAGGAGGGGAAGAGAAGAAGCAAGGGCTTATAGAATGACAGAAACACGTCATTAATAAAGTAAAGTATAAACCCTTTATTCTTAAATATAAAACATGGTAGTTAACTATGGTTACTAGTGCCGGACTTGCTCAAGAGTGTTATAGCTAGTCACAATGGACTGGCCAAACATTTACACATACATGTGGGACATATACAACAAAACATATGTATCAAAAAATTACGGACGCCAGGTATATTCGTATAGGTTGTACTCACTCGGACAATGCCGAGTACTCAGCAAATGCTGTAAGAAGAACAACCAAGCACCAACCCCCTGGAGGCTCGAGCCATGGGAAAAGATGGCTAAGGGAAGGGAAGGAAAGAGGCCGGGGGTGCTGGTCAATCCAGGATCCCATAGAAAAACTATAGTTTGACCAATGACACGAAAGCAAGTAGTCCCTCAGAAAAACATCCAGCAAAGTCTGAGGTATCAATTACTTGAATAATGCTTTGTTATGAAAGTATCCTTATATGACAAAACCCCAATATGGAGTTAACCTGGCAACAAGGTTAGTGAGTGCTTGATGGAAGTACGTAAATGATGCACACATCAACTTGTCACATCAATCGTACGCTACCGCTCCGGTTGGTAATTCAGACCAGATTAATATAACTAGTCCTCCTCAAGATAGCACAACTCGGAGTTATCCATGTATCCTTGTGTCAAGAGATTTTTTTCCCCCCGATCAGGTGTCGTCTGAAGGATCAATACTTTGATATCGAGCCTTCACTGCCTTCCCCCTGCCCATCAAGTGGGAGGATTTCCCATCTGTTTCCCGATAGGTTTTCCCATCTGTTTCATTAGCTTATGCCGAATTGACGCCCCCTCCAGAGAATTACGCTCCCTCCTATTTGACTGCATGGTAGAGAGATCAAGGCCAGAAATTTCTCAAGAGCAACGGGATTATGTTCTATTTTTTTGCTCATAAATCCTTGATTTTGTCACGACTGCAAAAAGCAAGATATATACTACTCACTGGGTAGTACAGGGTCCCTACAAAATTACAAAAAATGTTCCCAGAGGTATCTCCCAATTGTTGGAGATGTGAAAATGAAGAGGACACCCTATTTGATATATATTATGGACATGCCCGGGGATCTGTTCTTTTTGTTCCTGAGTTTGTATCCTGACCTTACTGACCAGAATTTGATTAACAACCCAGCAGCCTAACTTCTGGATTTAAGTACTTCCTTAAAGCAGAAATACAAAAAATCTCTAATGATCCACCTCTAAAATGCAGAAAAATCTTATATATCCTCCAACTGGAAGTCACCTCTGACCCTGCCTATTAATCAATGGATAAATACGGTAAACGAGACCCAGAATATGGAAGACCTCACCTTGTCGTTGTGCCACCAGGAAGAGTGCTTCCATAAGACATGGTTCTATTGGCTTTCTATAAAGACCTCTTATTGTAAGACCCTCATAGGCAACAGAATAAGAGACCTCCCCACCCCTTTCTCCCTCCCCCCATGCTTTCCTACTTCCTCTCCCCTTTTTTTCTTTTTTTTGCTCTCTCTTGTTGCTTTTTTGTTTTTGCGATATTAAAAAAAAAAGTTTTTTTAGCTGGGTTTTTTATTTGTTTTCTCCAAAATATCGTATCATCTTTTGGAGCCCCCCGCCTTGCTATATTTTGTATTCTGACTTTTGTTCTGCCAACTTACCTCACATCATTTATGTCTGACATGCCTTCTAGATGTGTAAGTTCAATGTAGTGATCTATAAAGTGTAATAGACCTTTGGTTGTACTGTCGCCTACCAAAAACTAAATAAATAAATAAAGTACAATTTTTGTACCTACCATAAAATCTTGTTCTTGGAGTCCATTAGGGAACACTGATAAAACAAAAAAAATGTTAACCCAGCTCCAGCATAACCCCACTTTCCATGGTCATGCCTCAGCTTTGTGAGCAAGTGGTACTTAAAGGAAAAGTGCAGTCAAAGCTCATCTGGCTGTAATTCTTCTGTGGATCACAGGAGTGTAGTTCCTTCTGCACTCCTGTGACCCGTTTTCAGCAGACAATGGGCTGAAGTCTGCTGTCAGCTGACGTCGCAGAGCCGGTCCAGGCTCTGGAAAGATAGCGACCATATGGTCAGGATCCACCCACATGCTTGGACCGCCAGCTGGCTCAGCCTTTCAGCAAGCCAATGAGAGCCTGAGCTTGCTGGTCCCACCCCCCCCCCCCACAGCCCAGTGCTCCAGTGAGCGCTTGGGCAGGGCAGAGAGCCGGCGACTGACCATCACCAGTGCTCTGCTCAGGGAGCCCTGAGAACCACGCAATCGGCGGTGTTTGCTTGCTCCATTCTCAGTGTTAGAGCCGGTGGGGGACAGGTGCAGCATTGGAGCGATACTGCAACCAGCTAGGTAAGTATGATTCTACAGAAACAAAACCCACACTTCTCTTTTAAGGCCAATAACATGGCGGGGCAGGGACTGTGTTCCTCAATGGACCCCCAAAATAAGATTTTACAGTAAGTACAAAAATCTTTTTTTCTTTATTATCCATTCAAGGACACTAAAATAGTTTATGACAAATGGAACATCCAAAAATCAATTCAACTGAGGGGTGGGCAGAGCCACTAGGAAAACCAGCAGGTTTGACATTTAACTAACCTCATCACCTGATTATTAACAGTTTACTAATGTGGAGAAGGACAATGTCGAATGGAGGCAAGTATTATCAACCTGGTGTTCCATATCAGATCTCAGAAATTCTTTTTTTTTTCCTTAAAGTTTTCATTAAATTGAAAGAAACATACATGTAACAAATCTCACAATTTCTCACATTAACACAACATGACCTTAACAGGAAGTTGATTTTATCACATGAGCTTAGAGGGTTAAGAAAAGAGCATATATTAAAGAACATTGATTTTCATGACGTAATCGCTCAATTTATTATTCTCAACTCAGAAATAACCACAAAATAGGGTTGGTTTGTTAATTTCAATATAAAATCTTTTTTTTTTTAAGATACTGTTTGAAAAAGAAAGGTGATTTTTTTTGTTTTTTTTTAATAAAGCCAGGAGGAAGAGGTAAAAATGTAGAAGACAGAGTAGGGGGAAAGGGAGGAGGGGGGAGAGGGGGGAAGGGAAGGGGGTTCCAGAATCCCCTCTCTCTTCGCTAGAGCATGTACAGGTCAAGTAAAGCATTTTGGGGTTAATCATTTATTACTAGGTGAAATGATTGGTCCCTCAATTCAACCGAGGCAACTTAGGGACCGTGAGGAGAATTATCGGAAGAGGTGTTGATTTAGTATCTATCTCAGTTGCAAGATCATGCCGAGAAGGAATCAACAGTCACTCTCAGAATATGCAGGTGTTGTCTTAAATTGTTGCCAACTGTACCATGTTTTTTTTTTATAATCAAAATTTTTATTTCCATTGTATAAATACAACAACCTTCATACATTATTATTAAATCCCCTCTTCACCCACCCCAAACCCATATTATATTACATCACTCTACCACCGCAATCACTTAAATCATATCTACTTATCCCCCTCCCTTTCAAAACCACTTAATGATCTTGTAATTATTCCTCGCCCACATACAAAAAAACAAAACAAAAAAAAAACAAAAAAAAAAGGGGGGATAGGAAGTGTACGTGTTTATCAATTTTATTTAATTGGTGTAAGAGGCCCTTTTTGGCCAAACTAACCTAACAAGTGTTGTTGCCTTTTACCCATCGTGAGAAAAAAAAAAAAGGGGGGGAAGGGATAGGAAGTGTACTACGTGTTTGGATAGGAAGTGTACGTGTTTATCAATTTTATTTAATTGGTGTAAAAGGCCCTTATTGGCCAAACTATTCTAATAAGTGTTGTTACCTTTTACCCATCGTGTTATAAAAAAAATAAAAATAAATAATAATTTCTCCCCCTTTTCCCTTCTTCCTTCTTTTCCCTTCCCTTCTCCTCCCTTTGGAGGAAAGTGTTCAAGTGTTTATCAAATACCTTAGTGAAAAAAGCCCTTATTGGCTAACCTACTAAAAAAAAAAAAAAAAAAAAGAAAAACACAAAAAAAACCAAACAAAAGAAAAACAAAAAACTACGTGATTCCCAATTCCATCACCCAGAAGGCAAAAAAAAAAAAATTATTAAAAGGTGTAGGGCGAGGGACCAAACACCTCCCACTCACTATACTAAAATTTCTGTGGAGATTGGGAGGGGAAGAGAGGGGAAAAAAAAAAACCCCAACCCCCTCCAAACCCTCCCCCATGTAATGGGTCAGCGAACTAATTTCAATACTCCTTTCTTTTCTTATAGGTCAGTACCTATTATTATACATATTTACAAGGGCTGTACCTCCACCTCTCTCTCATTTTAATCATTCTCTCTACATTTCTTCCAACCTGCCCATTTCTTTTCAAATTTCCCTTGTTGGCCCTTTACCACATGAACCCATCTTTCTGCTTCCATTATTAAACTTACTTCCCTTCTCCAATCTAATATTGAGGGACCCTGTATCTGTTTCCCAAAATCTTGGTATGGTTTTTTTCGCTGCATTTAATAGGTGCGGTGTTATACCCTCCCGATACTTTCTATTAGGGCCCCTGCATCCCATGGAACAAATAGTGTAGTGGTTGGAACTCCAAGTGCCCCACAGTCAATTTCTCGATCCATGGGGACACTGACTCCCAGAATCTTTTAATTACTGGGCATGCCCACCACAGGTGGAGAAATGTACCCTTCTGACCACATCCCCTCCATCACCTATCACTTATGGTTTGAAACATTTGTGCTAGTTTAACTGGGGTCCTGTACCATCTTGACAAAAACTTATACGCCATCTCCTGCACCTTTGAGCTTATAGATGAGGAGTGCGTTAATACAATCATCTTTTTAATTTGATTATTGGTCAATACCTGTTCTAATTTCTTCTCCCATTCCCTTATAAAGTATGGAGTTGTTCCTTCCTGTCCACTAAGTATCACTATGTACATTTGTGACAATACATGCCTGGGACTGGATCTCTGCACACATTGTTTCTCAAATATAGTGAGAGAATTCATAGGTCTTATTGATAACTTACTTTTATTAAGAAAACTCACTATTTGATTGTACTTCCACTCTGCCATATGCACTGTCCCAAATCTGGACACCACCTCTGTCAGAGATAACAAGACTCCATCCGGGGCAAACCTGCCACAAGTGGAGTCCCCACCTCTGCCCCAAGCCCCCAGATACCCCTTCTCCTCCCCCGGGGGGAACCAAGCGAATCCCTCCAGAGGAGCCAGAGGTGATATCCAGGGGGCATATTTCCCATTCTTATTCAACTTATCCCAAACTTTCAACGTGTTCTGGGTTAGTGGTGATACCCACTGAGACAGCCCCCTTGATGAGCTTTGAATCCAAGGTGCTCCTGCTAGGTTCCTTCCTGCCATTGAGTTTTCTACTTGAACCCATAATTTTTTATGTGTGTCGTGACACCAGTTCAAAATCCGGACTAAGCTCATAGCCTTATAATATAGAGCTATGTCCGGTATTCCCAGGCCCCCCTCGGCCTTATTCATTCTCAGAAGGTCGTGGGCCAATCTAGGTCTTTTATCGTTCCATACAAAAGCCACAAACATCTTACGCATTTGTCTGAAAAAGGATTCCGGTACCTTAATTGGTATTGTGTACAATATATAGATTAGTCCAGAAAGTATACTCATTTTTATGGCGTTAATCCTCCCAAACCAGGTTAAGTATTGACCTTTCCATTTTTTTAAATCTTCTGCTATCTCCGTCAATAATGCGCCATAATTAACTTCATATAGCCTTTTCATATCAACACTGATGCGTATCCCCAAATACATCAGGGACTCTCTCTCCCAGACAAATGCATATGTACGTCGTAGCGTCCTTTCCAGTCCTATTGAGACATGGGTAGGATGGATAATTGACTTTCCCAGATTAATTTTGAAATAAGATAAGGTGCCGAACTTTTGTACCTCCAACATAAGTGCAGTAAAGGATGTCTGTGGAGATGAGAGAAAAAAGAGAAGGTCATCCGCATAGGCTGCAACCTTGTGTTCCACCTGTCCTATTCGCGTCCCACTTATCTCTCTGTTGTTTCTAATTTTACGTAAGAATGGCTCTAATGTTATTGCAAATATTAAGGGTGATAATGGGCATCCTTGCCTCGTACCATTGTGAATACTAAAGCATTCTGACAATGTTCCATTTACCTCAATTCTTGCTCTTGGGCCCGCATACATCGACATTATCCATCCCATCATCCGCTCCCCCAGGCCTATCCCCTTCAATACTTCTCTCATAAAGCCCCAATTCACCCTGTCAAACGCCTTTTCGGCATCCATTGACAGTATGATCCTTGGGGCTTTATCTGGGCCTGACTGCGTCCAGTGGAGGACATGAAGCGCCCGAATAGTATTGTCTCTTGCCTCGCGCCCTTCCATAAACCCTGTCTTGTCCAGATGTACCATCCCCCCAATGTGCCCCTGGAGCCTCAGGGCCAAGATCTTTGCTAGCAATTGAATTGAATTGAATTGAAATATTTGCACAGTGGTTCTATTAATACTGGAAGTAATTTTTTTAATATACATACTCGTCAGCCCATCGGGCCCTGGGCTTTTCCCTAATGGCAATGTTGCTATTACCTTTCCCAACTCCTCTACCGTGATTGGGCGCTTCAATTCCTCTATAGTTAGCCTAGGCATTGATACTTCATTAATGTAGTCCTGTATCTCTTTTCTGTCAAGACTCTCATTATCTACTTCGGGAATGTTGTATAATGCCTCATAAAATTTACCAAATTCTGCAGCTATAGCTTTCGTTCCCACTACCTTCTTACCTCTAACTAATAAACTATGGACGTGTCTGGATTCCTGTTGCTTTTTAAGTTGTTTAGCTAATAACCGCCTGCACTTGTTCCCCTGTTCATATGCCCTATTTGCAAAGAACCTAATTTTGTTTTTGACTTTTTGTTCTAGGCACTGTGAGAGTTCCGCTTGTAAACCCTCCAAGCGCCTAATATCTGTAGGGTCAAGCTTCCCCTTATGTTCCCCTCCAGTTCACTGATTTTATCTAATAGTTCTTTTATCTCTTTTTTTCCCTTCTTTTTTTATATAAGAACCATACGCTATTAAATCCCCTCTTATGACAGTTTTATGGGCTTCCCACACCATTTGATCAGACACTTACCCTGTCTTATTTATTTCAAAATACTCTTTTATTTTAACTCCCAATTTCTCTACTATTTCTTCCCTATCCAATAGTGACTCATTCAAGCGCCACGTTCGCTCCAAACAACCCATCTGGATTAGATGGAACGTTAATGCTATTGGGGCATGATCTGATGTAGTAATGGGTCCAATTGTACTCGAGAGGACATTCTCCAGGTGGAACTGATCCACCAGGAGGAGGTCCAAACGCGAGTACATGTCGTGTGTTTTTGAATAATAGCTAAAGTCTTTAATTCCTACATGTGATACCCGCCAACAGTCCACCAGATGTTGAGAGCGTATAAGTTGCTTAATTCGTTTTAAGGCTCTAAATGACAAGGCTGTTCTCCCTGTTGATGTGTCCATATTTGGATCCAGCACCAGGTTAAAGTCCCCGCCCACCATCAGACATCCCTCTCTAAATTGTTCCAATTTCTTAAATGTTTTGACAAAAAAATTTACTGACCCTTCATTTGGTGCATAGATCGTTGCGAACGTATATCGTACACTATGCAGTGTACCCTTCACAAATAAGAAGCGTCCCTCAGGGTCACTCTGTACTGTCTCCATTTTCCATGGACATGAATTCTTAAAGGCAATTGTGACCCCTCTGGCCCTTGCGATTGGGGACACTGCATGGTACCATTGGTTCATAATGCTCTGGGGTAAGCTAGGGATGGAGTTACCCTTAAAATGTGTCTCTTGTGAAAAGACAACGTCTGCTCCATAGTGCTGCAGTTCAATCCACAGGCGCCCTCTCTTATTCGGTGAGCTTAACCCCCTTACGTTATATGAGATAATTTTCAATGTTGCTGCCATTCTTTAGGTTTCCCTTATAGGCTCCCGGTACCCGCCCCTCATTACTTTCTCCATGACCTTATTCTCATTTATTCCTTCATCGCTGACCCTACCTACCCACATATCCCTAAAACATCCCCTATTGAAATTAAAATTAAAAATTACATTCTCTACTTGTGCCATACAAAAAATCATACATACACCTTCCCTACACAATGATACTCCCCCCTGAAGTAACCCAGGGGGGAGTATCATTGTGTAGGGAAGGTGGAGGCCTGTGCAAGTGTACACCCCACAAGGACAGGTCCCCTCCCTTCCCTGCTTTTAGCAGGTTCTTTAATCTCCTGGCTCGGGATTGACCTACTGACCAAAAAATAGTCCCCATACCCAACCGTGCACCTTCATCCTCCCCCCGGGCATTATTTATAATCCCTTCCCTATTGGAATAAAAAGCAAGAGAAAAACAAAAGCAATAAGCAGGGACAAAAAGAAATAAACAACACAACTTCATCTCCCTTAAATCTAATAAAGAAAAAAAAAAAAAAAGAAAGGACCCCCTGCTACTTTGCCCTGACTTCTTGCCACTGCTCAGGCCGTTGTAGGGGGGATCCTACGAGATTTATTCTCCAATCTACAAAATCCACCATAGGGAGATCCAGCTTTTGCACAAAAGATTCTAAATCGTCTTTAGTTCGTAGTGTTGCTGTTTTCCCATTTCTGGAAGCTGTCAAGCTAAATGGGTATCCCCAACGGTATTTAATCTCTACCGCACGCAGAGCTTCTAACAGGGGTCGCACTTCTCGACGCTGGTACAGGGTCCGCCGTGATATACCCGGGTATAGTGCTATATTCAATCCTTCGAACAGAATTGTGGGTTTAATACGAGCTGTTCTCATTATATTTTCTTTTATTGTATATTTATGCACTTTGCAGATAACGTCCCTTGTTATATCAGCTTTGTTACTCGGGTGTAATACCCGATGGGCCCGATCTATTTCTATAATTTCTGGAGCCTGATCCCCCAAGATCTGTCTAAATATTTTAATTGTAGTGGGGATTAATTCTGCCTTTGGGATTGATTCGGGTAGTCCTTTTAAACGGATATTCTGTCTTCTGTCCCTGTTCTCATAATCGTCCAGTTGGTCCCTATACCCATTTAAAACATCTTCATGCTTCTTAATTACTTCTTGCACATCCACCACAGTATGTATTATGGCCTCTTGTTCACTTTCCACTTTCTCCAATCTATGCCCCAGAACCCTGAGATCCTCCTTCAGACTTTAAACTGCTTGTAAGCATGACTGTTCCACCGCACTGATTAATTGCTGCATGTCATTTTTTGTAGGGAGGGCCCTCAATAGTTCCCAAATGTCCTTTTCCCGGTTTCCACCCTGATCATTCATTCCCTGGAGCCCATTTCCTCCATCTTGGGGGTTCTGCTGCTTGGATAATGGTATATGGTTATATTCAGGAAAAGGCTGACCAAGGTCTGTATCCAACCTCATTTGGGGACTTTGTATCTCAGTTGTACCAGTGCTAGGGGTCAAATCTTCTCCCCTTATCCTGGGTATCATCTCTGTAGCCTGTGGGGCCTCTAGTGTCCCCCAATTTGCCTCCATATATTCAGATATCTCCTTATCCTGTGCAGCTATGTCCCATTTCTCTATAGTAGCTGATGAGATTCTTGTTCCGGGGCTTATGCAGTCCTGTTCCCCAGCCCCTACTTCCTCTCTCACGCTCCTGGGGCTCCCTCCACCACCCAGGATATTTTCTTCCACAGCTTTCCTCCCCCTTCCTGCAGATGGAGATCTCTTACCGTGCGGTGCCGTCTCCTACTGTTGGAATGTCTGCTTTCTTCTTCCCTGGGGTCCCGCGCTCTGATCTCTCTATGGAGCCGCTGTATTTTCTTATATCCTGTCCCCAGGCCTGTCGTCCTCCTCCATCAGCGGCACGAGGGGACATAAAAGCTCTTATACCATCCACTGAACTTCGGCCTCTTCCAGCCGGCTGCATGGCAGCTTGTCTGCGTGTGGTCATATCATCAGCTGTCTGCGGTTCGGCCGTGCTCAGCTGTTCCCAGCAGGTTGCAGCGTCGGCCCGGGAACACAGGAGAGAGAGTGGAGTATCTCCCGTTATTAGCGGTTCAGCGGTTCGGCATTCAGCTGTGCTCTGCTGTGCTCAGCTGATTGTAGCGTCAGCCCGAGAACACGGGGGGGGAGCGGAGCACTCACTCACACACGGCCCGGGAACACAGGAGAGGGAGTGGAGTGTCTCCAGCTGTCAGCGGTTCAGCGGTTCAGCGTTCAGCTGTTCCCAGCCGGTTGCAGCGTCGGTCCGGGAACACGGGAGAGAGAGTGGAGTGTCTCCAGCCGTTAGCGGTTCAGCGTTCAGCTGTGCTCTGCTGTGTTCATCTAATTGCAGCGTCAGCCTGGGAACACGGGGGGGGGGGGGGGCAGAGCACTCACTCACACACGCTCACTCCATCCCGCCTCACAAGCTGCTGCCGGTTGCTGCTGGAAATGCTTGTTGATTTGGATCGCCGAATGTACCAAGTTGATGTGAATTTGGATATCTTTTCTTGTGAAATACTGATGAGCTCTTCAATTCTTTCTATATTATTGAGTCTGTAATACCATTCTTTCCTCGTTGGGATGGAAGGAGAGCGCCAGTGGCAGGGTATGCAATGTTTAGCTGCGTTTATCATGAACATTGCAAGTGATTTGAGGTAACGCCTCCTTGGGATGACAGTATGATGAAGCAAGTATTGGGCCGGGGAGAATTCAATATTTTCTGAGGTGACCAAAAAAATAGTGTTATGTACTAGTTTCAAAAATGTTTGGATTATCGGACATTACCACCATATATGTAGCATTGATCCATCCTCGGCATCGCATCGCCAACATCTTTTAGGAATTGAATTTGAAAATTTGTTAAGCAGTGCTGGGGTTCTGTACCATCTCGAGAGGACTTTAAAACCACATTCTTGAGTGGCTACATTAAGGGACCCCCTGTGTATGTGAAAGCAGATAGATTCCCATTCAAGATCGGTGAATTTTACGTTAAGATCTTGTTCCTAAGCTAAACATGAGTTGCTAGAAAACGCTGAGTAGTCTTTGAATATTGAGGAAAACAATTCTGAAATGTGGTGTCTTTGGGGGATTTTTTGGGTACATAGTACTTCCAGGGTTGTTAGATTTTTTTGTCCAGTGTTGGGAAGTTGCCGGTCTGGTGAAGAAGTGTTTTATTTGCATGGATGTCCACCTTGGGATAAGATAAGGATCTAGTTTGGTGTTGAGGTCTTCCAGTGTTATGAAGCAGCCTCTGTGAAAAAGGTGACTTGCCAAGACATCTCTATGTGGCCAGTATTCATCCAGGAAGTTGTCATTTGTGCCTGGAGGGAAGTCTGGATTGGCCCGTAGTGGGGTAAGGGGGCCCAACCACGGGGTTGGATTAGAGATTTTTGATGAGGTGCAAAAGACTTCCAGTGTGGGGCCAATTAAGGGATGAGTTTTAGTCTGGAAAGAAATATGTTGTGGGTGTATCCATGGTAGGGATCTCAGGCATTGAGGGGTGACTTTGTGTTCTAGAGTAACCCAGTCCTTAACCGTGGGATGTATGTTCCAATCTACTACTCTGGCTAAATAGGTTGGTGGGTGTATCCATGGTAGGGATCTCAGGCATTGAGGGGTGACTTTGTGTTCTAGAGTAACCCAGTCCTTAACCGTGGGATGTATGTTCCAATCTACTACTCTGGCTAAATAGGTTGCCCAGTAGTATTGGCGTAAATCTGGGTGGCCAATTCCTCCTTTGTTTTTCAACTACAGTATTGCAGAAGATTAGAGTATTAGTTTTACTCTAGTGAGTTAACTTTCCAACATTCTAAGGTTAAACTTTAACAAGAGTATAAGGCTTCAAGTGGTGATGAGGTATACTGTTTGGCAACAGAACTTGGGGTCTACCTTACACTCAATAGTATCTAAATATGTCATTCATGACTGGTAAATGATTTCCAAACAGTAGGAAGTTATACAAGATATACATCCTAGTCTGTACTTTGATAACAGAATAGTACATACCCATTTGGCAATACAAAGGAGTCGGTCTTATTATTGTTAATTGTAGTATAGTTATACTTTATGTAATGTTTGGGGAAGAATGTAATCAAGGAGCATTATTTTAGTTGAGGGGTAGAAAGATGAGGTTGAGAATGAATAATATCAATTGAAAGGTATTTGATATCCGGGGTTACCCTCATCAACTCCCCTTGTTCCCCCCGTTTTTATTCTTAACCATGCTCCTTCTTCCTCTCTTCCCTTCTCCTTTAGATACGAGAAGGGGGATGGTTTGAGTGAGGACTGCTCCCTTGTAAATGCCATGGGGTGACAAAATATGAAGAAAACTAGTACAATCCTGAATCAAAAACAGACCTCTTAATGATCAGAGTCATGAGGTTTTATTATAGGTGTCGCAAAACCTAATGAGGAACATGCCCTCTATTGATAACAATTTTGTGTAGGTTGTAAAGAGTATATACTATGAGATCTTGATAATTAGGATCTAGGGTATGTTTTATTTTGACAGCATTGTCAATATTGAACAGTATAGCTGGCAGTCGTTTATCTAATTATGCATAGAGTTCGAGGAAAGGAAATGGGTAGACAAAATATACTTGCTGTGCATAGTGTGCATTCCCTGCGGACTACTTAGTGAATTGCGAAATCACTCCTGTGGGTCCTAAAGGGCTTTAGAGTTCTTCTTGGGTAAGTCATCTTCATGCTTTGCTAGAAAGAAAGATAACTGGAAGTATAAGTTAGTGTCTGGTGTTAGCATATTATCTTGGAACAGTCATAGGCTATACCAGTTAAAATATCTTTGTTGACTGTATATGCAGGGGTGAAAGGTGGAAGTCCTCCCCCTAATACAAGTAGGGTAGATTAAGATTGACGATTACAAGGAGGATCTTGAATGAACTTTAGGTGTCCATGTGATCCCTTCTACGAGGTGGGGATAAGCTCGGGCTCCTGGGGGCCTCGTCTCTGCGATTTGGGGTATACGCAGAAGAATTAGAGTGGTTGCTGTGTCTTCAACTTCGGTGTCTTTGTGCTCTTGAAGTGCAGTTGTTGGATACCTCGATCCAAGTTTCGGAGATGGAAAATTAACTGTACCAATCCAGTACTTCGATAAGGGGAATGCCCAGCGAGTCGCAGAATGCTTGTAGGTCATCAGGTGTACGGAGGTTAGCTGTGTAACCCCTCCATGTGGCCGACAGACAAAAAGGGAACTTCCATCTGCATGGAATTCCTCTGGTGCGGAGTTGATCCAGCAGAGGGCGTAAGGCTCTTCTGTGTTGGAGAGTAATGGTGGATAGGTCCTGAAATAATTTGATTTCAGACCCGTTTAGGAGAACACAGTTATACTCTCTAACTTTTCTAAGTATTGCTTCTTTTAGTGGAGAATTCACTAGGCAGCGTATTATGTCCCTAGGGGGGCCATTTTCGCATCCCTTGGGTCTTAGGGCTCTGTGTATTCTCTCCACCTCAATAGGGGAGTCTGTTGGCCTGTCCATTAAATCATCGAAGACACCTGGGACAGTTTGCTCAATATGCGGCTGATCTACCGTCTCCGGGAACCCTCTGATGCAAATTTTGTGACAGCGACCTCGATTATCAAGGTCTTCCAGGCGCCTGTGAATTTCTAGAATGTGTGAGAGGTTTGTGTCTGAGGACCTTTGTACTTGCCTGATGGCGTCAGCATGGTGGGTAGCAGTCTGCTCGATTGTCCCCATCTGAGCTGTAATAGAATGAATATCTGTTCTTAAATCAGTCATTTCCGCCGATAAGGTTGCTTTGATGTCCGCTGCTACAGCCTGTAAGTGTGTGAGGCATAAAGACTGTGTGACTGAGGTTGCTGTGCTTCCAATTTCCCGCTGAGCTGGTGTGGGTTTGCTTGCTATGCAAGGCTGCTCCATCCCTGAGGCCGCATGGCCGTCTCCTGAGGCCACGCGGAACATCACTGGTAAGTTACCGGTGGATTGGGAGAACGGGTCTTTGAGGCTGCGGGAAGACGGGATGATCGGATCGTTCTTCCCCATGTTTGCAGTGCTAGTGTAGCTCATTTTGTCCCTGAAATGCTGTTTTGCAGCTCCGATGTGCAGGAGGATTCAGTTTCATGCGGCCATCATGGAACGGAGCTAGACCACTAAAAATTTTAAGAAGTCAAGGATTTGACCAACAAAGTGGAGGACAAGTGTCCTCCACTTAGACCGAAATACAGACGGAGCTACACTAAACAAACAGGACAGTAACTTTGACTAGCTGTTAAGTTGATCAATCAAAAGTATAGGTGTGAAGGCTTAAGCCATAAGGCTTAAGGGAAAGGAAACCAGGACATACAATATAAGGCCAAAAAAAAAAATAAAAAAAAACAAGTAGGAAACATTTCTGAAATCTTGAGGAGGTATCTTTCACTTATGTCATTAACCACTTCAGCCCCAGAAGATTTTACCCCCTTCCTGACCAGAGCACTTTTTGCGATACAGCACTGCGTCACTTTAACTGACAATTGTGCGGTCGTACGACCTTGCATCCAAACAAAATTGACGTCATTTTTTTCCCACAAGTAGAGCTTTCGTTTGATGGTATTTGATCACCTCTGCGGTTTTTATTTTTTGTGCTATAAACAAAAAAAGAGTGACAATTTTGAAAAAAAGCAATATTTTTTACTTTTTGCTATAATAAATATCCCCCAAAAATATGTAAAAAAACTACTTTCTTTCTCAGTTAAGGCCGATATGTATTCTTCTACATATTTTTGGTAAAAAAAAATCGCAATAATCGCATATTGATTGGTTTCCGCAAAAGTTATAGCGTCTACAAAATAGGGGATAGATTTATGCCATTTTTATTATTCGTTTTTTTTTAATTGATAATGGCGGCGATTTTTATCATGACTGTGACATTATGGCGGACACATCTGACAGTTTTGACACTATTTTGGGACCATTGTCATTTATACAGCGATCACTGCTATAAAAATGCACTGATTACTGTGTAAATGACACTGGCAGGGAAGGGGTTAAACACTAAGGGGCGATCAAGGGGTTAAGTGTGTCCTAGGGAGTGATTCTAACTGTAGGAGGGATTGTCTCACTAGAACATGACAGAGATCACTGCTCCCGATGACAGGGAGCAGTAGATCTCTGTCATGTTGCTAGGCAGAACAGGGAAATGCCTTGTTTACATATGCATCTCCCCGTTCTGCCGCTCCGTGACTCGATCGTGGGCCCCCGGTGGACATCGAGTCCGCGGGACCCGCGCGCGCCCACAATGCCGAAATTTAAAGGGGACATACCTGTACGCCCATTTACCCAGCCGTGCCATTGTGCCGATGTATATCGTCATGCGCTGGTCGGCAAGGAGTTAAAGAAACCTAATCTGAGTCTCTGAAGGCAAGGTAAAACCTGAGTTTCATAACTGTCAGGATACAACCAACAAATTAACCCATAAGAAAAACAACAGGCAGCTTCCCACAAATGGGGGTGAGTCTTTATGTACAGAGCTGAACAAAAGAGGTAGGGACCTTTTGGCGTCTAGATCTGCCATAAAGATAAAAAAAAAGAATGTGTATGTCTACGAGGGACTGCTGTAAAAGTAGAGGAAGAATGAGGTCGATCCACCTCATCAACAGATCTCCGATGGGGAGAGTGCACATTACGAGCACCAGACAGACCAACAGGGTCAATTACAGAGCCAAAAAGTGGTCTACCCTTGAAGGCAGAGTAAATTTTATGCTCCTTATGGGCCTCGTCAGCTTCCCTGGAATGGAGCCAAAGCGCTATATGCATATGTATGTGTAGGGCTACCCCCAAAGAAGCCGCTAAGTAGATGCCCAGGGTTCTTTCCCCTAATAATTGCCCCGTAGTCAGGCACACAATTCTGATCGAAAAAACTGCGCTATATAGTGAAATGTGAAGAAACAGTATATGCAGTAAGCACACACATGTATATCGATGATATCAAATCAGTATTGCAAAAATAATAGCAAAGTTCATTGGTGTAAAGGAAAACACGAGGATTTCCCTGGCAGTTCTCTGTGAGATTCCAGTGAGAAATGGAAAGCAAGTACACCCTGCACAGTGAACCTCCACCACCAAACATATGCACTTACCAGATGGGAAGCACAAATAAACACATCTCAGGACGACATCTGGTTAGGGCTGCTAGACAATGGGGACATCCCTCTGGATACCACTATGAATGGTGAGCGTGTAAGCTGGATCCTGGTGTCCTATCTACGATCTCCCTTCGTGTAGCAAGGCTTTGACCAACCAACAACACGAGTTAAAAACATAAGGGTGGAAGAAGGGCAGCCATAGCGTAAATCCGATAAGGAGATTTATTTTAAAAATGGTAAAACACTTACAAAATAACAGTTTTAAAAAGAGCAATCGCCGGCCGGCAAGCGAGCGCTCATTTGTGGTGAATTGCAATGACGTCAGAGCGTCACCCTCCCGACGTACGTTTCGTCTGTCACTGACGTCGTGGGGAACAGGCGACGCTCGGACACATCGCACTATAAAACAAAGAAAGAGCACGCCCTGTTGTAAGATCTCGGAGGCGTCAGGCGTGGACAGCCAATCAGCTGTAGGGATAGAACCCGGGAGTAACCAGACCATGGGAAATTCGTCCACGGCCAATTACTCACTGCACCGGTGTAGACAGCAATAAGTAAATTAACCAAAGCTACAAAACCCTTATCATTAAACCCTAAAAAGTTGAATGAAAATTAAAAACCAGATAAACTACACGGATGTTACATACGTAGGTAAAAACTCACAATAGTATGCGCTCATGCCAATCTGATTATCGTAAAAAAGATTTAAATTCATCTAATGAAAGAGGTAACTAGAGTATATTAAGTTACGGCATAGCACCGTCTTGTGGAAGAAAAGAATATACTACCCAAAAAATATTTATTTAAAATCTAAAATTATAATAAAGTCAAATAGAATAAAAATCAAAACGAAAAATTATACAAAAAATATATATAAATATAATGGATTACGGCCTAACGCCATCTTGTGGGGAAAAAAATTAAAAAGTGAAAAAATTAATTAATACCGCCTTCAAGGAAAAAGGTATCCATCAAAGATAAGGTTTTATAGAAATGCGTAAAGCCTAAAAGTGGCCATATCTACATTAAATATATGGGCCTAAAACTTCCGATGACATACTCCCAGCATATGGAAAGCAACCACATACCGCTAACTAGGTGGGTGAGGGGCTACCACACAACCTCAGTAGTACAGTGGTATTAATTGGAAAAATAGATGCATAATATATATATTAGGAATCAGCAGTGACAACATATCATAAACCCAAAACAAAGAAGGGAATAGACTGATTGCTTGAAAAGATAAATGTACAATGTGTATGTTAACAGTAAATATGAACAATATATGCTTCCTAGAAAATTTAAAGATGGTGCATATACACATCATCATAAAACCAAAGGGGGAATATACAAACAAAAAGGGATGCATGCATGAAAGATCATTTTGCATAAACACATGCATACATCTGAGCCAATTATGTCCCTGAGAAGTCACAACAGGTTCACAGAGGCATACAAGATGGTATCGACATACAACGTGTACCCATAATATGAAAACTGCATCGTTAAGTGAAACTCTGAGATCCTAAACCAAGTATATTTGAACATACAGAGTGGTGACCACCAACAAAAGGAACAAGAAAAAAGAAAAAACCTCAAAAAATGCATGTACTATGGAGGCCAACATTTCTAGGTGTTATCAATAAACGCATTTAGGTCCACCTCTACGTTCAATCCAAATGGTGTATAACTCCTAATTCTATAAATCCAAGCCATTTGGAGGCGCAAAATACCTCGAACCAGAGAACCTCCCCTCCAAGGACAAGTAAACTTGTCTATCCCCAAGAATATAGTTTTATCTGGATATTTATTGTGAACTTCCAGGTAGTGCGTAGACACCGGATGCTTCGGAAAACGGTTAATGATGTTTGTCACATGCTCATTAAGCCTAACCATAAGGGGTCGTTTGGTCCTGCCCACATACTGTAGCCCGCATGGGCACTGGAGCAGGTACATGACCCCCTTGGTAGAGCATGTGATAAAGGGCTTGATCTCAAACTCGACCTGAGTACTATTGGATCTAAAAAGATGAGTTCACCTGTGAGTACAACCATTCAGTGAGCAAATTCTGCATTTTCTACACTGATAAAATCCAGTAAGGCTATCAAAAAACCCTTTCTTAAAAATGGGGGGGGTCAATGATATTATTGGCAATAGTGTTCCTAAGAGAAGGAACCCCCCTGTAGACCACCTGGGGTTTGGCCGGGAGAATAGTATTGAGAGTAGGGTCACTTGTAAGAATATGCCAATGTTTTTTGATCAGTTAGCTAACCGTCCTATGCTGGATGGAATATGTTGTAATGAAAGGAGCGGAAGGTGCCCTGTTGGTGTTGGGTGTCCTCTCCTTAAGCAATTCACTCCTATCGATACGTAATACCTCTTCAAGGGTACTCTTTAGGAGGGTATCCGAGTAACCCTTCTCTAGGAAACGCTTGGTCAGGATATCCGCCTGCAGAAGAAACTCACCTCTATCTGAACAGTTACGTCTCAAGCGGATATATTGACTTTTTGTTACCAACCTAATCCAAGCCTCATGATGGCAGCTGTTGGTAGGGATATAAGAATTACGGTCGGTGCTTTTAAAGTAAGTGGCAGTGGAAAATTGACCCTCTTTGATCCGAATGGTAAGGTCCAAAAATGAATCTCATGTTGGCTGGCTTCATATTTCAAAAAAATGCCCCTGTTATTGGTATTAAGTCCTCCAAGAAAGGAGTCAAGGTCGGACTTATCTCCATCCCATAGGAGGAGGATGTCGTCTATATATCTGGCCCACAGAACTACCTGAGGCTTCTGTTGGGCGTAGACGACATCCTCCTCCCACAGGGCCATAAAGAGGTTCTCCAAACTGGGGGCATATTTTGTTTGTTTTGTTTACACAATTCTGATAACTCTTCAGATTTATTAACTAGTTTAGGTGTTGCTTTTTTTGGATACTTTAATAAAAATTTGAACTTGGATAGGTAGTGGGTAATTGTAGGAAACTCCAGTAACCTTTAGTAGACATTTAAGGACACTAAACTTTCTCTTAGCACTGTGAACCAAATCCTTGTACAAGCGAATGATGGACTGAGCTTTGTAGTAGAAACCTGAGGAGGTTAATCTTCCTCTTGGAAATCCGAGCAAAGTCGTTTAACTAGGAACTAAATAGACTGAGCTCTTCAGGACACTAGCCATAATGTCCCCTTTAAAAACTCTGACTCTAGCATAAGAAGGATGGTAGCAGCTAGGGATGAGCTTCGAGTTCGAGTCAAACTCATATTCGACTCGAACATCGGCTGTTCGCAAGTTCGCCGAACAGCGTACAATTTGGGGTGTTCGCGGCAAATTCGAATGCCGCGGAACACCCTTTAAAAGTCTATGAGAGAAATCAAAAGTGCTAATTTTAAAGGCTTATATGTATGGTATTGTCATAAAAAGTGTTTGGGGACCTGGGTCCTGCCCCAGGGGACATGTATCAATGCAAAAAAAAGTTTAAAAACGTCCGTTTTTTCGGGAGCAGTGATTTTAATAATACTTAAAGTGAAACAATAAAAGTGTAATATCCCTTTAAATTTCGTAGCTGGGGGGTGTCTATAGTATGCCTGTAAAGGGGCGCATGTTTCCCGTGTTTAGAACAGTCTGACAGCAAAATGACATTTCAAATGAAAAAAAGTCATTTAAAACTACTCGCGGCTATTAATGCATTGCCGGTCCGACAATACACATAGAAGTTCATTGATAAAAACGGCATGGGAATTCCCCACAGGGGAACCCTGAACCAAAATTTAAAAAAAAATGACGTGGGGGTCCCCCTAAATTCCATACCAGGCCCTTCAGGTCTAGTATGGATATTAAGGGGAACCCCGCGCCAAAATTTAAAAAAAAAACGGCGTGGGGTCCCCCCAAAGATCCATACCAGACCCTTATCTGAGCAAGCAACCTGGCAGGCCGCAGGAAAAGAGGGGGGATGAGAGAGCGCCCCCCCTCCTGAGCCGTACCAGGCCACATGCCCTCAACATTGGGAGGGTGCTTTGGGGTAGCCCCCCAAAACACCTTGTCCCCATGTTGATGAGGACAAGGGCCTCATCCCCACAACCCTGGCCGGTGGTTGTGGGGGTCTGCGGGCGGGGGGGCTTATCGGAATCTGGAAACCCCCTTTAACAAGGGGACCCCCAGATCCCGGCCCTCCCCCCTGTACCCCTACCATTTCACTAAAAAAGTGTCAAAAATGTTAAAAATGACAAGAGACAGTTTTCCTTTATTTAAATGCTTCTTCTTTCTTCTATCTTCTATATTCTATCCTACTTTATCTTCTTCTTCTTCTGGTTACATAGTTACATAGTCAGTCAGGTTGAAAAAAGACACAAGTCCATCCAGTCCAACCATAAAAAAAAAACAAAAAAAAACAAAAAAAAAAACAAAAAGCAAAAAAAACGTACAATCCAATATACCCAATACTATACCCACAGTTGATCCAGAGGAAGGCAAAAAACCCCAGCAGAGCATGCTCCAATTTGCTACAGCAGGGGAAAAAATTCCTTCCTGATCCCAGAGAGGCAATCGGATTTTCCCTGGATCAACTTTACCTATAAATGTCAGTACCCAGTTATATTATGTACATTTAGGAAAGTATCCAGGCCTTTCTTAAAGCAATCTACTGAGCTGGCCAGAACCACCTCTGGAGGGAGTCTATTCCACATTTTCACAGCTCTTACTGTGAAGAAACCTTTCCGTATTTGGAGATGAAATCTCTTTTCCTCCAGTCGTAAAGAGTGCCCCCTTGTCCTCTGTGTTGACCGTAAAGTGAATAACTCAACACCAAGTTCACTATATGGACCCCTTATATATTTAAACATGTTGATCATATCCCCCCTTATTCTCCTCTTCTCAAGAGTGAACAAATTCAGTTCCTCTAATCTTTCCTCATAGCTGAGCTCCCCCATGCCTCTTATCAGTTTGGTTGCCCTTCTCTGCACTTTCTCCAGTTCCCCGATATCCTTTTTGAGAACTGGTGTCCAAAACTGAACTGCATATTCCAGATGAGGTCTTACTAATGATTTGAACAGGGGCAAAATGATATCTCTCTCTCTGGAGTCCATACCTCTCTTAATACAAGAAAGAACTTTGCTCGCTTTGGAAACCGCAGCTTGGCATTGCATGCTATTATTGAGCTTATGATCTACCAAAACCCCCAGATCCTTCTCCACTACAGATTCCCCCAGTTGTACTCCCCCTAGCATGTATGATGCATGCATATTCTTAGCCCCCAAGTGCATAACTTTACATTTCTCAACATTAAACCTCATCTGCCACATAGTCGCCCAATTAGACAGAGCATTGAGGTCAGCTTGTAAATTGGAGACATCCTGTAAGGACGTTATTCCACTGCATAGCTTGGTGTCATCTGCAAAGACAGAAATGTTACTTTTGATCCCAGACCCAATATCATTTATAAAGATATTAAAGAGTAAGGGTCCCAGCACTGAACCTTGGGGTACACCACTGATAACCTTAGACCATTCAGAGTAAGAATCATTAACCACTACTCTCTGAATTCTGTCTTTTAGCCAGTTTTCTATCCATTTACAAACTGATATTTCCAAGCCTGTAGACTTTAACTTACACATGAGCCGTGTGTGCGGAACTGTATCAAACGCTTTTGCAAAATCCAAATAAACCACGTCCACAGCCACCCCTCTGTCCAAGGTTTTACTTACCTCTTCATAAAAAGAAATCAGGTTTGTCTGACAACTTCTGTCTTTCATGAACCCATGCTGTCTGTTGCTTAAAATGTTTTTTTCCAGCAAGAACTCGTCTATGTGGTCTTTTATTAAACGCTCCAGTATCTTCCCGACTATAGAAGTTAAACTAACAGGTCTATAGTTACTTGGTAAAGACTTTGATCCCTTTTTAAATATAGGCACCACGTTCGCCCTGCGCCAATCCAGCGGTACTATTTCCGTCATTAATGAGTCCCTAAAAATTAGATACAATGGCTTTGAAATTACAGAGCTCAATTCTTTTAGGATCCGTGGGTGGATGCCATCAGGTCCAGGTGCTTTATCCACCTTTATTCTGTCTAAATATTTCTGGACCATATCCCTTTTGAGCCATTGTGGATCATTGGGGGCTGTGTCAATACCACCCCCATTATGGACATGAACTTCCCCATGCTCTTTTGTATACACAGAGCTGAAGAAAGTATTTAATAAATTAGCCTTCTCCTTGTCCCCAGTCACCCACTCTAGATTATTTTGTAAAGGGCCTACATGCTCAGACCTGACCTTTTTACTATTAATATATTTGAAGAATTTTTTGGGGTTTGTCCTACTATTTTTTGCGATCTCTCGTTCATTTTGAATTTTTGCACCCTTGATTTCCTTTTTACATATTCTGTTAAATTCTTTGTAGCATTTAAATGACACTAGTGTTCCTTCATTTTTATATTTTTTAAAAGCTCTTTTCTTATTGTTTATAGCTTTTCTAACTTTGACCGTGAGCCACATAGGTTTTCTTTTTAGCCTTTTAAACTTATTGCCCATGGGAATATACTTTGCAGTGAGGTCCCAAACAGTCTTTTTGAAGAATTCCCATTTCTGTTCTGTGTTTATCGCTGCCAATATTCCCTCCCAGTCTAAGTCCTCGAGAGCAGCCCTCATCCTTGGAAAATTTGCTCTCTTGAAGTTAAGTGTTTTTATCTTTCCCTTATGTATTTCTTGTTTACAGCTAACATCAAATGAAATCATGTTATGGTCACTGCTACCCAGGTGTTCCTTTATCTGCACATTAGTAATAAGCTCTGCATGGTTTGAGATTACCAGGTCCAACAGAGCTTCATTCCTAGTTGGGGCCTCAATAAACTGGACCATGGTTCTTCTGGCTCTGCTGGTTCTTCCTCCGGTGTTCTCGTCCAGCATCTCCTCCATGGCGTCTTTTTCCCTTCTTCTCCTCGGGCCGCTCTGCACCCATGGCATGGGGGGAGGCTCCCGCTCTTCTCTTCATCTTCTTCTCTTCTTCATCTTCTTCTCTTCTTCATCTTCTTCTCCGGGCCGCTCCGCACCCATGCCGGCATGGAGGGAGGCTCCCGATGTGTGACGCTTCTCCTCTTCTGACGGTTCTTAAATAACGGGGGGCAGGGCCACCCGGTGACCCCACCCCCCTCTGACGCACGGGGACATGACGTGTGAGAAGCGTCACACGTCGGGAGCCTCCCTCCATGCCAGCATGGGTGCGGAGCGGCCCTGAGAAGAAGATGAGGAAGAAGATGAAGAAGAGAAGAAGATGAAGAAGAGAAGAAGATGAAGAAGAGAAGAAGATGAAGAGAAGAGCGGGAGCCTCCCCCATGCCATGGGTGCGGAGCGGCCCGAGGAGAAGAAGGGAAAAAGACGCCGCGGAGGAGATGCTGAAGGAGAACACCGGAGGAAGAACCAGAAGAGCCAGAAGAACCAGAAGAAGAAGAAGATGAAGGAAGAAACCGAAGGAAGATAGAAGATAGAAGAAGCATTTAAATAAAGGAATTGTCAAAAACTGTCTCTTGTCATTTTTAACATTTTTGACACTTTTTTAGTGAAATGGTAGGAGTACCCCTTACCATTTCACACAGGGGGAGGGCCGGGATCTGGGGGTCCCCTTGTTAAAGGAAGCTTCCAGATTCCGATAAGTCCCCCTGCCCGCAGACCCCCACAACCACCGGTCATGGTTATGGGGATGAGGCCCTTGTCCTCATCAACATGGGGACAAGGTGTTTTGGGGGGCTACCTCAAAGCACCCTCCCAATTTTGAGGGCATGTGGCCTGGTATGGCTCAGGAGGGGGGGCGCTCTCTCGTCCCCCTCTCTTTTCCTGCGGCCTGCCAGGTTGCTTGCTCGGATAAGGGTCTGGTATGGACTTTTGGGGGGACCCCACGCCGTTTTTTTTTTTTTAATGTTGGCGCGGGGTTCCCCTTAATATCCATACCAGACCTGAAGGGCCTGGTATGGAATTTAGGGGGACCCCCCACGTCATTTTTAAAAAAAAAATTTGGTTCGGGGTTCCCCTGTGGGGAATTCCCATGCCGTTTTTATCAATGAACTTCTATATGTATTGTCGGACCGGCAATGCATTAATAGCTGCAAGTAGTTTTAAATGACTTTTTTTCCTTTGAAATGTCATTTTGCTGTCAGACTGTTCTAAACACGGGAAACACGCGCCCCTTTACAGGCATACTATATACACCCCCAGGTATGAAATTTAAAGGGATATTACACTTTTATTGTTTCACTTTAAGCATTATTAAAATCACTGCTCCTGAAAAAACGGCCATTTTTAAAACTTTTTTTTGCATTGATCCATGTCCCCTGGGGCAGGACCCAGGTCCCCAAACACTTTTTATGACAATAACTTGCATATAAGCCTTTAAAATTAGCACTTTTGATTATTCATGTTCTTGTCCCATAGACTTTAACGGTGTTTGCGTGTTCGAACAAACTTTTTTCCTGTTCGCATGTTCTGGTGCGAACCGAACAGGGGGGTGTTCGGCTCATCCTTAGTAGCAGCACACAGTCTCTGGGATCTCTTACACCAGTTTGTACCCACTAGTGTCCTTGCACGTTGTGCCTCCTTCCAATATCTTCCAGACACTTTCTCCCAGTGATACCAGACTAGATCCCCAAATGACAGCACATCAGTCAGCTTCAGCAAACTCTCAGCAAAGTAGGTTTCCAGATAGCCCAAATGAGGCATCAATGAGCCACAGACACATGGCAGAATTGCTTAGAAGAATTGCCTAGGGGCCAAACAGCCCCCCCCTAGGCTGTGATCCCCTCCTCAGGGAAAAAGACAACTCTGCTCTCAGTCTCAGTATTTATACACACTCCTAGCCACCATCTGGGCACATCTCCCCAAGGATTGGCCAGGGCTGCATAAATATTCAGCTGCTGATTAGACTCTTCCTGCCCACTATCTTCCAGAACATTTCTGGGCAAACAGGGGGAAACAGTTAGTCTTACAACAACTGAACACAGAGTAGACCAGAACAATCAAACACGCTACACTGATTACAGTGAGCCAGAATGAAATTTGCCTAGCAATGAAAAAAGCTCCACTGCATAGAGTGGGCCAGAAGTAAATTAACCTAACCTAGCACCTATCTAGGAAGGTGCTGCATATGGACAACTGGTTTATGCTGGCAGCAAGCTTAATAGCTTGTAGGAGACTACCACGGCTAGAATGCAAAGCTTTCAAAAGTTCCAGGGTCTTCCATGACCATAGTTTTTACTCACAAAGTGAGGTTTCAGAGACTGGGTCACACCACAGAAATTAAGGTTTGGAAAGCACCACAATACAGAGCTACACAGTACCCAAAGAGGACTTACCAGGTTCATCTTCACCATGACCTACAGTTTTATTTACAAAGCGAATTTTCAGAAACTGGCTGAGGCTATGCTATGATTTGGGACCTGGAGAATGCTTTGCATCCTATACATTACATTATGGGCTAGAAAGCACAACTGGCAGAGCTGCATTCTGTGACATCACCAGGCACCAGCCAGCAGGACAAGGTCTGCGGCTGTGTTTGAGTATCTTCTATCGTTTTAATTTTTGTAAGTGCAACAAGACTTTTTCAGTAAATGCCTAATTTTACGTACTGCACTATGAAGTTTTTCCTTCCTTGATATCTTCATATGCCAGAGAGCATTTACAGCAGGATTATCGGTGAAACTGGGAATATGAGAGATAACATTTCCATATCCAGGCGAAGTTAAAAATGAAATAAACACTGATGGGTTTTACTTCCTCTTTTGCTAACTTCAAACCCTGCAAATTTAAAGCATATGACACCTGCAAACAAAGCCCGCGCTGTCCCCTGTGCAGGCCGCGTCCATCTTCACCCCTCTTCCTTCCAGGGCCACGGACTCCGGCTCTGTAACTGTCCGAAGCTGCGTGACATCACTCCCGCGCATTCGTGCGCCAGTCACAGCACTTGCGAGTGAAGAAACGGCACGGAGGTCCATTTCTTCACAGCGCATGGGCCGATTACATCATGGGAATTTCCTAAACGGTGCATGTTTAGGACACAAAAGGGTTTACCTCCACTTTAATACTGCAACTAAAGGGAGCCTTCTTGCTGAAGCTGGAGGAGTGGAACATTGCTGGTGGTTTCAAGCGGGTTTGATCCCCTATCATCTGAGATCCATCCCTTCTGGTAAGACTGAGGCTTATGATTCCTTTTGTCTAAGAGATAACACTAGCAAAATACTTCGACATGACCTTTAGGGGAGGTAATGCGGGGATTAGCTTAGCAGGTTTCTGTTATGCCAGTGTCCAAAATATCTTGAAGGCAGCGGCATATCCACTTGTCATAGAATCTGTTAGTGGAATTGGGGACAATGGAGGTTGAAAAGCAGATACCAAAACTAAAGCAGACTATTAGCAAGGACTGCGTTTTGAAATCATGGAACAGCGGAGGTGACACAAGAGTTGTACGAGATAGGGCACGGCTTTGTCGCCAGTGAAGTTTTTAGGCAGAAAATAGTGTAATGCACTGATTAAATGTAAAGGATTATCATTCATGCATCATATCTGTTTTTTTTTTTTTTTTTAATTTTTTTGTCTGAGTATAGATCTATGTTTGTCCCAAGCATGTTGCAATCAACTTACTGTTAAATCACTCACTACTTCTGCTGGAAATCTGTTCCAAGTGTCAACTACTCTTTTGGTAAAATAATACCTTCTAAGGTTGTATGAAGCTTGTATGAAGGTAAAAAACCTTCAGCTTTTACAAACACTTTAATGAACTATAATACATAGAAGGGTCAATGACCCACTAACCCGCACTTAAAGGAACTGCAGCAAGGTTAAATTGAACTAGAACAGACAATGGCGTCACTAGGGGGGGCAGAGGAGGCCCTGACCCCCCAACATTATGCTGTGCCCCACCATGTGCCCCCCCCCAATTAAAAAAAACAATTTGTTTTTAATTTTTTTTTTTTACAAAAAGGCAATATCTTTTTGTTTGCATTTGCCGCATCTTACTCGGGCCGCTGCTGGAGTAACACAGTCTCTATTGCGAGGGAGAGCGTCCCCAGTCAGCTCCTGTGGGTGATTCCTCCCCCCTCCCTCTGCTCGCTGACACTGCATAATGCGAGCGATCACACCGCCATGGCTGCCCGATCTGCTCCTTCCCCTGCATCCTCATTGGCAGGGAGAAGAGCGAGTTGCAGGAAGAACTCCACCAGGACTCTCAGTTACTGAAAAAACAGACTGATTTCTCCCGTCCTTAGGATAGGAGAACCAGCCTGTAAATTCCAAGAGCAGGGTCAGGACAGCAAGAGGAGGCTGGGGAACCCCACAGTGGCAGAACACCAGGGCCCGGTGGCAAGACAACCTTTGCAACCCTGATAGTTCTCCCACTGCTTTGGACCCTTATATTTCCTTGGTGTGCTGGTGACATATCTCTTGTTTTCTGCCACCCTGGGGGGCCCAATACAGTAGGAAGGGAGCTCACTGCAGAACATGTGAACGGGCCTGTTGTGGGATGGTAGTAAAGGGCCCCGGGATATATATATATAATTGCATTTTATAGTTGCCCCTCTACTTTTGTCCCTGTCCCCCCATGTGCCTCCCCTAAATATGAAAGCTGGAGATGCCACTATGAACAGATGCAACTAGAGTCACTAGAATGACATCAACTATTACATAGCTGTATGCTCCCAGCTAGAATTGTGTACTTTTTAAAACTTAAATCATTGATTTATATATCTAGCGAGATAAGAGATTTGTCATTTTTGTGGAAATTAGTTTTGCACAAATTGCCACTATTATATTTCAGTCCCACTTTACTGCTTGCTTGTTTTGATCCCATAGTTAAATAGCTAGTCTGGTTAAAAAAAAAAAAAGTCTATCTAGTTTTGCCAATGGAAATAAATAAATTAAAAAGTAAAAAAAAAAATGTATAAAAAACAATGTATTGATATAAAAAGCATGTCCAAAGAGGATATGGCATTGCATATGGGGATTTTTTGGAAAATCTTGCTGAAGGTGAACTTACACTTTAAAACGCATGCACCTGGAAGATTCATCTGCAGTGAATGTTGGTTGAACCTCAGATCCACTGCTTGAGAAATACGTCCCGTGTTGTATATCTTCTACCGTTTAAAGAAATAAATGAATATAGAAATATACATTTTTTTGTAACAATAAGGAGAAGAGACACGTCTTACCCCACTGCCGGTTTGTATAATCATCCTAGGACAGGTCTGTCTCCTCTACTCTGGGAGTGTACCCGGATCTTCTTTCTGGTAACCTCCCATCTACCATATGTTGGTACAAAGTACAAACACTCAGTTTTGCTATGCTGAATTCAGAAACTGTAAGTAAGATAAGATAAGATAACCGTGCTTTCCATTATGAGAATCATCCTTTGTTGTCCAGTTTGTCTGTCTGTAAAAGTCCCAGCAGAACCAGTTTGCATGTTAGCCTTTAAAGCATTTGTTAACCCCAACAATACAAAATCATATTCTGGTCCCTTAAAGCAGATTAAACAGCACAGTGCTTGTACTTGTGCTGTGTTATCTGCCCCTCTCTAAACTGTAACCCACCCCCCCCAGAATATGCCACATCCTGTATGCCCTCTCTAAACAGACCACGATAACCAGGGCTGCTCTGCCCTGATCACCGTGGTCAAAGTGCGTCCCTCTGTGATAGGCTGCCCTGCTCAGCTCTCCTCTCTCCCCCCTCATCCCCCTCCTTCCTCCCTGTCATCTCCCTCTGTGTGTCTGTCTCTGCTCAGCCCCGCGCCCCGCCGCTATTATAAAAAAGAAAAAACTACAATTGTCACTGCCAGCCCCTCTATTAGAGGCTGGCATAGCACACTGTGTAAAGTATTTTAAAAAACGAGCAGTGTATATACCAAATTTCAGCTGTCTTCAGGCCGGTCACGTGACTCGCGGCCGCTTTACAGCTACAAACAAGGTATTTGGGGGGCACACCCTAAAAGATGCATTAAAGATGGTGCAGCCCCTAATCATGGGGTACTTTGTCGCAGTAAGTGGGCTTAGCACCATATAGCAATATGGTGTGACCAAATCCCCATATTTTTTGATAATGTTTTTTTGAAAATGTTCAGGTGTTTTAAACTAGCCTTGCTGGAGGTAAATGTCTTTTTTTCATGTGTGCGCTGTAATATTTTCTTCTACTGTACGGTCTTATGGCTGCACCATCTTTAATGCATCTTTTAGGGTGTGCCCCCCAAATATCTTGCTTGTCTATTGTATGGATTCTGGCAAAACCTTTTGGGTGAGGAGCACCCCACTCCCTCATTAAGTACCTCTCATTAGTGTCCCCCTGTGTCATGGGTGGAGACCTCAAGATTCTCACATTTAGAAGAGTGTATTGCTCTCATGGTTCAGAGATGCAGGATCTCCCAATCTATGGATAGTGTAGGACCCACTAATCATGGAGTACTTTGTCACAGTAAGTGGGCTTAGCACCATATAGCAATATGGTGTGACCAAATCCCCATATTTTTTGATAATGTTTTTTTGAAAATGTTCAGGTGTTTTAAACTAGCCTTGCTGGAGGTAAATGTCTTTTTTGCATGTGTACGCCGTAATATTTTTTTCCGCTTTACAGCTACAAGACAGAGCTTCTGGGGGTGGAGCCGAGCGGCTACGTGATCTCCCCGGCTGACGTCAGAGGAGATCACGTCCCCTCCCACAGAAGGCATCCATCGGAGCTGGAAAGTGGCCACGAGTCACGTGACCGGCCTGAAGACAGCTGAGTAGTATTTACACTACTTGTTTGTAAAAATGCTTTACACAGTGTGCTTTGCAAGCCTCTAATAGAGGGGCTGGCATAGACTTAGGCAAATGGGTTCACAAACCGTTTAGGGTCCAAAACCAGGAAATCTGAAAATTCTCCCCTGCAGTGTGGCTGTGACAAGGAAGGCCGTGCATTGCAAGCATCAACGGCTTGCTTAGATACAGGGGAGAGCAAAAGCACTCTTACTTACCCAATCCTCCACTCACCCAGGAGATGGCAGTCCTTATGCTGTGCCGGTGGACTGTCCCTCGGATTATCACATCCGTAGAAAAAGAATTAGCTATTGCCCTGACTGGAACCAAACTGTCATTGAGCGGGGCACATAAAGGGCCAGGAAAGTGTTAGGGAACACCAGGTAAAATAGATGCAGCTCCTCTCAAACTAGATCTTGAGATCCTCATGCACATATAAAAAACAAACACAAGAGGGGGCGTGTCCAAGATGGCAACCTGAGAGGACGCAGGATCCAGAGCTCTGCTGGTCACACGGCATTTATCCTCACCCTTGACTGATCTTCTGCTACTTAAACTCCCCTGACTTGCTCCAGATGTCCTACAGAACACGGCACAGGGGGAAAAAGCTTTGTTTCCTGCTGAGTGCGGAAGATACAGCCCCGTGAGCGGCTCCCCATTTGGCGGACTCCCGTAAGCGTGCAAACAACATGACGTCACAGACCGAGATAGAGGAACAGAGGGCTGAGACCCGGCTTGGATTTCAGGAGGTAATGGCAGCAATCGCATCCTGCCAGGCAGCCCTGCCCAACAAAATAGAAGCCGTGCAGCTGGATGTCGGCCTCATCCAGCACGATCTAGATAAGCTCCGCTCGAGGGTGTCAGAGGTGGAGCAGCACGTCGGGCAGACTGAGGACACCGTCATGGAGCATACAGCATCTATCCGCGCCATCCAGACTAAGATTCCGAGCCTTGGAATACAAGGTGGACGACGCTGAAAATAGGATCAGGAGGAACAACTTCTGGATCGTGGGAATGTCTGAAGGAGTGGAGGGGAAGAACCCTACGGTGTTCGTGGAAGTGCTACTGAGAGCCTTGTTACCGGCCACTCAGTTCTCTCCATACTTTACAGTGGAGCGTGCCCATCGGATTCCTCCTGTCCCTGGACCGCCAGGATCTAATCTCCGCACCCTGATGTTTTGGATACTCAACTTCAGAGACCGTGACGAGATCCTCAGGGCAGCTCATAGGGCGGGTGAGTTAAAGCACCAGAATGCCAGTGCACCCCTGTTACCCCCTTCTGTGTTATGTTAGTCAGACCCTGGGTGCAGTTTACGGGGGTGAGCTCAGGCGGCCTGGTCCTGGACTTATTCAAGCCTGGTCCCTTTACCCCCTTCAGTTCAGTTCTATAACACGGTTCCCTATTTTTATATTGTTCACAGTAACCTAAGATGTGTGCCCCTGCATAGATCAGGAGGCTTGCTCATGTGCCAGCATTCTACATACCTGTCCCCCGGAGGACTACACTGTACGACTTAAGTTTACCGGGTGGATGTCTATACTACTGCTACGGGATAAACTACCTGTTTGTTCCCCTGACCTCAGCAAGGAGACCTCTATGAGACCCAAACAGTGCTTCAGTCACTGGCAGAGAAGCACCTCGTGGAGCATTGCCAGGCACAAGAGGCCCCCCCCGCATGAGATCCAGAGGGGTCCAGCTCGCCTCTTGCATGGGCCCCCAATTCACAGCCTGCGAGTTGACTTGGGACTTGGGGATAGAAGCTCTTCCCAGTTTTAGGGGAACAAGCATGGAAGGGGGTGGGGATGGTTGCCCCTTTTGTTTTTTCTGTTATTTTTTAAGTTTTAGTTCCTTTTTGAGATGTAGTAATGTACTAACACAGCTTGTCTTGATTTTCCTGTCAGCATTGCACATATATTGCTCCTGTCTGTTCTGGGTCCTGACCTCACATCCACAGAGTAGCCCACGGCATAATCCTGTAATCTCACATTTGCTCCCCTCCATGTCTAATCTTAACGTTATGTCCTGGAACACAAGAGATCTGAACTCACCGATTAAAAGGTCACTTGTGTTTCAGTTTATTAAGACACACAACCCCCATATATGCATACTCCAGGAAACCCACCTGGTAGGCACTAAAACTCTAGCCCTTAAGAAACCATGGGTGGGTAGCCATTACCATTCTACCTACTCCACCTTTGTGAGGGGGTGAGTGTCCTAGTGAATAAGTCACTGCCCTTTAAACTCCTGGATATGGCGTAGGACCCCGATGGCAGATATGTTATCGTAAATGCCCGGATACTCTCCCAGACATGGTCTATTGTAGGTCTATATTTACCCCCCCGGCATCACTGACCATACTAAACAAAATAACATCCAAGCTTGCAGAATTTGCAGTGGACCATATGGTATTTCTGGGAGACTTCAATATGGCCCCTGACCCGACCTTAGACAGGATGGCCGCTACCACCTCACATCACTTTGGGTACGGGTTAACAGATGGGTGGCGTTGGAGGCCCCCTCAGACCCATGCCTACACGTGCCATTCCACTACACATAGATCCTTCTCCTGCATCGACTTGATCTTTGCGGGAGGGTCGCTCCTCCCCAGAGTTTGTAAGGTCAAAATCCTACCTAGAGGCATATCGGATCACGCTCCACTGCTTTTGATAATAAATGGCCAGGGCACCCCCATAAATAAACTCCCCCAACCCCCACTAAGGAGTAAGAGAAGGAATAAAAATAGAGAATACATGGAAAGGAGAGGGAAAGAGGGGAAGGAACAAAGAAAAAGGGAGAGAAAGAATAAGAGAAACAAGAAAGACTGCTAGAGAGAGGGATGGGGGGGGGGGACAAGAAATTCGGATAGAGAGAGATAAATAGGAAAGAAAGGAGAACAAATAGAATAAGTGGTACATCCTAAAATGTACCATAAGGGGTTTTTAATACTGTACGAGTGGAAGGGACTCAGGGAGCGCCAAATGTCCATGGGTTAGGGGCACAAATTACTTGTCTTGCCTTGGGTGCTGACAACCCTCGCTACGAAAATAGTTTTATTTGTAGCCCCCTGTTCCTAAAAATGGGGCTATAATGTAAATGTAGTTTTTGGCTGAGATTGATTGTACATAGTTTATTTGGTTCTGTCCTGAATTTGACTGTGTTGTGCATTTCCCACTGTTGCCAGTAGGTGTCACTAGTACCCAGTGCTGGGACAAGGCCATTTGGTGACCAGGGTGAAGATGGCAAACTGCGCCCCCGCGTTTTTAAGAAAGAATCAATGTCGTTTCAAAACAAGAATATACTTAAAAACAATACAAATTCAATTAGGTTTAATGCGATAGAAACAGAGTTCACTCACACATTTTAATTATATGTATTTTTATTGAAGGCACTTGGAAATAATAATGCAAAAATTGTCTCTCTTTTTTTGTTTATAGCGTAAAAAATAAAAACCGCAGAGGCGATCAAATACCACCAAAAGAAAGTTCTATTTGTGGGAAAAAAGGACATAAATTGTATTTGGGTACAGTGTTGAACGACCGCGCAATTGTCAGTTAAAGCAGCGTGGCGCGGTATCGCAAAAAATGACCTGATCATTAAAGGGGTAAAACCTTCTGGAGCAGAAGTGGTTAACACATGCCTAAGAGTAAATCCCCCCCAGTATAATCCCACGCTCACCGTGTAAATCCCCCTAGTGTACTCCCTGCAGTGTAATCCCCCCCGTATAAATACCCAATGTAATCCCTTGCAGTGTATTCTCCCCTGCAGTAGGAGGTGAATTAGTGGAGCCAAGTGCCTTGTTCCGGCACTGGGCTCTGGGACACCAGTGGTAATGGGGATCCCGGGCAGTGTTCAAGTGCCCAAATGGTTAGTCCACCCCTGCCCCCAGTCTGTCCTGATCATTCCCCCCTCCAGCTCTGATCTCATCTAATGACTGATCCCATTAAACTCATCATCAGAGTAGGTAGATATGTCTGTAGGCTTTACCTGCCTTGGGTCACTGCAGCAGCTTCTGCATCATGGTGCTCAGGTCCTCAGTCTTGACAGCCCGGAGCAGCTCCTGGTTCTTCTTCATCCTGGGTACTAGAGAAGAAGGCAGATCCTGGCAGAGCTTGATTGGTCCTGACATCCCCAGCATCCTACCCTGGAGATGAGGAGGAGGACTTAGAGATTGATGGGACCCCGGGTCAGATGTACTGCTGGGGCGGGAGTGCACACTCAGGAACACTCGGGAGCCGACCTAGGGAGGGAGGGGCAGAGCTGAGGTGCCGGGGGAGGAGCCATGAATACCTGGGGGCGAGCTCCATACTCAGGTGCCGAGCTGGGGAGGGAGGGGTAGAGCTGAGGCACTGGGATTGAGCCGGAGGAGGAGCCAGCAATACTCAGGAGCAAGCTCCATACTCAGGAGCCGTGCTGGGAGGGAGGGAGGGGCGGAGCTGAGGCGCTGGGGTGAGCCAGAGGAGGAGTCAGGAATACCCGGGAGCGAGCTCCATATTCGGAGCCAGACCGGGGAGGGGCGGAGCCGAGGTGCCCGGGTAAGCCGAGGGAGGAGCCAGGAATACTTGAAGGCAAGCTACAGAATCGGAGCCGGACGGGAAGAGGGGGCGGAGGTGCCGGACTAACCCCTGGGGAGGAGCGAAATGACATCGAGCAGCCAGGAGGGGAAGGGAGAAGGATCATAATCGCCCATTGGTCTCCTGATCCCACCTCCCTTCCTTAAGGGATCTGATTAGCTGCACTGACTGGCCAGGGCGGTGCCACCGCACACTCTGCACAGATGTTTATTATGGTCAGTCCTCCCCTGCTCGGGAGATGTCATCTGGCGGAGAATAGAGAAGCCATCAGCCATGGCTGCACCCTAGGCGGCAGTGCCTAGTTCACCTAGTGATAGCGCCGGCCCTGAGGACACTTCACTGCGCCCCCCACCCCCAATAAATTGTACTGCCCAGGGCATCTGCCCCTTCCACCCCCCCCTTGTACCGGCTCTGCTTGTACCACAGGACAGTGTGAGAATAACAACTGACTTAAGCTTTAATGAATATTCTTTTTCTAGAAACAGTCCAGTAGGAGGTTCCTGCCGCTGTGCATTCTGGGAAGGGGTATTTATTGAACAGATGCCATATGCTTTAATCAGTTCTCACCTCGTGGTCCTCCAGGCTTGAGGCTATGCTGTTGCAAGCTGTGCAAGTAGGCCCAGAAGCCTGTCTGGAGCCTACTAGTCCGGAGGTGGTCCTTAGGCTGTCTTGCCTGTTTGGAAGATGCCTAGCCAAGCTGAGGAGATCCAGGGGAGGACCCTTGCTGGAGAGAGCCAGGATAAAGGCTGGTCTCTCAGAAGGGCCTGGTGGCTTACTTGGAGGACGCACCTACATCTAACTACATTCACAGTACTGCTGGGTCAGCTTAAAGGTTCTGGTACTGTGAAGCTGTTCTACAATCCAATCAAGGTAATACATTCCTGGCTGCTAAGTGTGTGAGAGAGACTTAGCCAGGCATCTACTGGCTGCTGCTAAGTCTGTAAGAGAGGCTTATCCAGACATCTTACTGGTTGCTAGGTCTGTGTGAGAGAGGCCTACCCAGATATTCAAGATCTGCTGAAAGAAAGTTGTGTCTTTGTCCTTTGTCTGTAAGTGATCTGCTACAAAAGGGTATCTGCAACCTCCCTTCAACCTCTTTACCACTACTTCTTTCAAGTTCTTCATTAAAGCATTCAAAACTACCTAAAGTGGCTGGCGCCTATATTGTTCTAACTTCCCATTATAGCCATGGACTCAGCCCTGGGGTGAATGTAAGTCCGCTCCCTGTATCTGGAGGTACCCTCTTTGCTCCCAGTATACCCAGGGGGTGCTACATTTTGGCGCCCAATGTGTGGCCTGGCAGAATAAGTTTGCCGTTGTCCCTAGCAACCAACTGCAACTCAGGAATTTTGTCATGGCACCGTGGGGATTGTGAACTGTTACCTCAAGTAAAGCCCTTGAGACTGTTTCCAAAGTGCTGCACTATTCACTGGGGAAGAACCCGAGAGTCTATGCTAAAGAGGGGTTCCTGGACTTTGTCACTTTCTCCAGGAAAAGAGGGGTAATTGCAAGATCACATTTCTGCGTGAGCTGTGGGTGCAGTGAGAGAAGCCCGGGAGCTACGTGACCAGAAGAGCAAGTGGGAGGAGTCACTACCTGCTGCTGCGTGAGACGCTGTGTGTGTCTGGCGCTGAAAAGAGAAAAAGTTTTCTGCTACTACAGGGAAGATCAGAGCCCAGCTATGGCTGAATTTTCTCTTGTGAAAAATGCAGTGGGGTCCAAGATGAAACCTGTCAGCACTGCTGCAAGTACTATGCTGTCCAGAACTTTGATAACAGAAACCGGCATCTGCCTGAAGCCACATGGTCGATTTGTGCTGTATACCGTCGGGGACCATGAAGCGCTGGGTATGTTATGCCACAAGTGTGAAGGACTGGCCATACACCCCCGTCCATTTGTTCGTTGCCTGCACTGCGGGGAGTACCTGTTTGCTGTGGAACACCCTACCATGCCCCCCCCCCTTGCCTGCAGAGTTGATTGGGCCACAGGTGTTGCTACAGTGGAGTCTGCCGCTTTTGCTCCTACACTCACTGCGCCTGTTACTGTGAGTGTTCCAGTTGATGATGCCGCTGCTATTGTTCCTAAAGTGCATTAGCAGACATCGCCATTGCTACTGTGCTCGCTACACCCAGGGGCGGACTGACCATTGAGCCACTCGGGCACTGCCCGAGGGCCCTGGGCCACTAGGGGGCCCCATTAGGGTTGCCAGCCTCAGTAAAACCAGGGACAGTATGTATAAATCTGTTTTTTTTTTACATCTGTCTGTGTATACTGTGTGTACATGTATGTGTATACTGTGTGATTGTATACTGTGTGTGTGTATACTGTGTGGCCCCATAATCTCTGATTGCCTGGGGGCCCCATAATCTCATATTGCCCGGGGGCCCCATGAGTTATCAGTCCGCCCCTGGCTACACCTGTTCAGAAGAAGGTGGGCTATGTAAAGGCATCCCGCGGCCGCAGTCAAGGCCTACCACAGAGACCACCAGGACCGGAACCGGAGGAAGGCGTTTCTCCTGGAAAATCCACGTCAGGAACTGGTGAGAAATCTGGGACAAACATTTCAGTGGGGTCAATGTGTAAATATAGGCCTGCAGAAGAATTAAGGGATTCTGAGCTGGATTCCTTGCCTGATTTATCTGGTGATGATGAACTGTTTGAATCTATTTCACAAGAACTGTTGTGGGCTAATAGTGAGGATGTTGCTTCTGCCTTCACTTTCCCTGATTAGGTAGCTCTAGACTTTGGAGAGACTTCAATTAGTGTGGAACCGCCAAGTGTTACTAGTGGGCCTCTGCCTAAAGTTATCAGTCTTGCTCGTTTGCAAAGAGTGCTTAACAAAAGAGTTGCCACGGAATATGGTTTGGAATTTCCATATGTTCCTTCAGAGACTATGCAAGAAATTGAAATACAGCAAGAGGAATGGTGCAGTGAAGCTATCTGGGACTACCTGTCTGTACCAAAGCCTTTCAGAAAAGCTGGCTATTCATCTGTCATGGATGAGAGTTATGATGGATGCATGCTTTAATGGAACTATGACCGGCATATCTACTCTGACAAAGTGGTCATCTGCAGACCTGGAAAAGAAAATGTTGTTTACTTTGTCACTACTGTGGATAATCAAGGGAAACCAGTTACTTTGCCAGATCTTCGTTTCTACTGGTAACCATTTAAAGGGACTGTCATAGTTCAGCTGGCAAATATCAGTCGCTACTACAAAGCTACAGTTTTGTTCCTGTTTAAATTACAGAAGAAGGGTCTTCAGTTTTTGAAAGAGAGTACTGTAGCACATTACCCATGCACCACTTCAATACAGGGCACTTATACATCTTCCTGCCCAGACCAATTTTCAGCTTTCAGTGCTGTCGCAGTTTGAATGACAATTGCGCGGTCATACAACACTGTACCCAAACTAAATTTTTATCATTTTGTTCCCACAAATAGAGCTTTCTTTTGGTGGTATTTGATCAACTCTGCGGTTTTTATTTTTTGCGAAACAAATAAAAAAAGACAGAAAATTTTGAAAAAATAAAAGTTTTGCTTTTGTTTCTGTTAAAATTTTTTGTAAATAAGTAAGTTTTCTCTTTCACTGATGGGCACTGTTAAGGCGGCACTGACAGGCACTGATAAGGCGGCACCGATGAGGTGGCACCAATGAGCGGGCACTGATGATGGGCACTGATATGCGGCACTGATGGGCATTGATAGAAGGCACTAATGGGCACTCATGGATGGCACTGGGTGGCACTGGTGGTCACTGATGGGCACTTAGGCGACACTGATGGGCACTGAAAGGCTGCAAAGATGGGTTCTTATGGGTGGCACTGATGGGCACTAATAGGCGGCACTGCTGGGCACTGATAGGCGGCACTGCTGGGCACTGATACGTGGCACTGATGGGCACTGATACGCGGCACTGATATGAGGCACTTATAGGCATCCCTGGTGGCACTGGCAGTGGTAGGAATTGTGAGTGGGCACTGATTGGCAGCTGCCTGGGCATTGTTTGGCAGCTGCCTGGGCACAGATTAGTATTTCCCTGGGAGTCTAGGGGGCATACCTGGTGGTTCAGTGTGGATGGCTTTCCTGGTGGTCCTGGGTGGGATCCGAGGGGGGTTGTGCTGATAAACAATCAGCACAGACCCCCCCGTCAGGAGAGCAGCTGATCGGCTCTCCTCTACTCGCGTTTGTCAGACGCGAGTGAGGAAAAGTCGATCACCGGCTCTTCCTATTTACATCGTGATCAGCCGTGATTGGAGTCTCTGTCAGTGTTGCGGGGTGTCAGACTGACACACTGCAACAATGATCGCCGCGATGCGCGTGCCCAGTCAGGATATTGAAACCACTTTGCCACCATCATTCTGCTATATGGCGGGCGGCAAGTGGTTAAGTGAGAGTTTGGCTCCCTCTAGTGTCCATTCTATTTAATGTTATTAAGACTTTTGTTGGTTTCATTAAAGCCATGCTCCAATGCATTGTGGGAGAT
The DNA here is from genome assembly GCA_037952925.1 of Lithobates clamitans. Taxonomy (NCBI): domain Eukaryota; kingdom Metazoa; phylum Chordata; class Amphibia; order Anura; family Ranidae; genus Lithobates; species Lithobates clamitans. Next base: position 1,883,343 of record JBBGZY010002505.1, on the reverse strand, counting down.
GTAGTGAATGAGGAAGTGACTCATGTGCTAAAACTCAGTCTGTGAACTACTGACCCACAATGCCCAGTTCGCCTACCCACAAGCCCAAGTCACAGAACAGCCTGCTGGGTAAGCAAATAAAAGGGACAGGCGTGGCATGTTTCCGGCGTCTTGGGACGCCATTCAAAGCCTGCCTGCAGGGAAGTCTGTGGCCGACAGACTGTGGCCTGGAAGGCGTGGAGCGGAATCGCTTGGCCTCTGAGGAGCTCCAGAGCACAGTCAGCTGGATCAGTGTGCGGATGGACCGGATGCTCCAAGATTTCTAATAGGTTTCTGTATTACAGTTACATCAGCCATCAGGAGGAGTGGTGCGGTGTGACGGCGCCAGCTCAGAACGGACTGAGACAACAGAAGAGGGGCCTTGCAAGCAACTGGACCTGGTGTGGTGAGCGGGCACTTTCCCAGATAAATACAGTGCACTGTTGCTATTTAAATTGGCTAATGGACAGCCATTAGCTGATCTGAAACAACAGTATCATAGTATACAGTAGAGATTTCAGGAGACTGCCAGACTAATGACGGAACAGATCAAAGTGCTAAATACTCAGGGGACAGTCATCCAAAACAAGGACCTGTTTCGGTCATGCAGAAACTTCCACATGGTAACCTGCCAGAGGTGACGATCAGGAAGGATTTTGAGATTGAAGGTCAGATAGGTGAAAAGGAACAGAAAGACAAGCTGTCCTACACAAACCTAACGCGTCAGGCAGTACTTGGACGATCCCTCCATTTCAGATGAAGTGCTCATAGAGGAAACTAATGAAGCAGCCAACATGAAGATGGAAAGGGAAAATATGTGGAAGAAAGTTCAGCCCAACAACTCATTGAAAAGAGATGAATGTCAGCCCAATGTCTCCCAGTGTCTTCAAGAACCCAGGGTCCTGACGGTGACCACCAACCCAATGGTTTGGTCCCCATGTACCCAACATTCTTTACGGAGCGATTCCTAAATTGGAAAACCTGATGCTTCAGATACAAAGAGAGATGTTAGAGATGATGGCCCTGGTGACTGCAAAACTAACTTTTCCACAGAGTGCTGAAGTTTCGGTACCCAAGAAACCGTCAAACCCCACAGTTGCTCGGGTTAAAAAGCCAGAAAACCAGGGGATCTGTTTCAACTGTGGAGGAGTTGGACATTATTGCAAAGTGTGCCCAAGCCCAGTGAAATCTGAAGCACAGGGCCAAAGGCCAGCAGGAAACTCCAGAGGGCCCCGGTGAAGGAGTCAACTGGGTGCCCTGTTACATCAGCAAGCTCCAAAAAACCCAACAATACCCAGAAGCTGCAGCGAGATTCCAAGCACTCACAGGAAGCTCCCGTTGTTGCCTCTGAGCGACTCAGTGACTCACTACCTACAACCTGGGACGCCCAGCATTGGAGAGTCAATGCATACCAGACTCCCAGAGCTCAACAAGGGCCCAAGCCGGATCAGAATCTCAACAAGAGAGGAGTCAAGATAGGACTCACCGAACAGGCCCAACCTGCAACTTCCCACAGGTTCCCTCCCAAGCTAGTGGGACCTTCTCCAGTTGTCTCCATCCAAGTAGAGGGAATCTATACAAAGGCCCTCTTGGATACCGGAGCTCAAGTGACTCTTCTCTACAGGGACTTCTACGACAAGCACCTCAAACACTTGCAGCTACAGAAGTTAGAAGAGCTAGAGATTTAGGGCCTCAGGACTCAGAACCTCCCCTATGATGGCTACCTATCGATCAAGCTGGTCTTTGACCCCACCGTAGCAGGAAAGGCAGAGACCTTTGACACATTGGCGGTGGTCTGTCCTCCTCCTCCAGGGGCTGGGAAAAGTTCTGTCATCATAGGGACTAATACTGATCTCGTGAGAAGGCTGCTAGTACCTCTCATTCAAGAGCAAAGCACTTCAAACCCCAGTGTGCACCCTATGCTGAGACAAGCCTATCAGCGCCTGGTGCAGGAAGCAAAGGCCCCAGCAGAAGGAGTGGGAAAAATCTGGCGGTTGGACCGGAGTGAGAAGACATTACAACCCGGTGAGGTAGTTTGTTTGAGAGCGTCCATCAAGTTGAATTGGAAACAGCCAGGCCCTTTCATTGTCCTGGAAGCGGACAGTCACAAGGAAGAGGGTTGGAGATAATTCCAGAGGTGATCTCAACCCGGGCACTACAGAGAAGTCACGGAAGGATCTCGGTCAGTGTTTGCAACACTACAGCCTCACCATTAAAGATGCCAGCTAGGATGTTGCTGGGGAAGGTTGAAATCCCAGTGGAAGAGTTTTACCCAAAGAACACTCCTCTCACACCTGCCTGGATTGAAAGGGCCAAGACTCAGCTCCTAAGATGGCGAGCTGATTTTTCGAAGAGTGAGTTTGACGTTGGGCGCACAAAAACCGGATCCACTTGTAGGAAGACAAGCCTTTCCGAGAATGAGCCAGACGGATTCCTTTGGGGGACTTGGAAGACCTGCAAGAACAGCTGGCCGAGCTGGAGAGAGCAGGAGTTATCCGAGAGTCTCTGAGTCCATATGCCTCCCCAATAGTGGTAGTAGGGAAAAAGAATGGGTCGTTGCGGTTGTGCATCAACTACAGGACACTGAACCGAAGGACCATTCCTGTCCAATATACCACACCCAGAATAGAAGATGCCCTACAGAGCCTGTCAGGGGCAAAGTGGTTCAGCGTGCTGGATCTGAAAAGTGGATACTATCAAATCCCCATGCACCCTGAAGATAGGGAGAAGACCACTTTCATTACCCCTGTGGGATTCTTTGAGTTTGACCGCATGCCACAAGGTCTGTCTGGTGCCCCAGCCACCTTCCAGAGATTGATGGAGAAGACTGTGGGTGACATGAACCTGATTGAAGTATTGGTATACCTAGAAGATATCATCGTGTTTGGCAGGACTTTGGAAGAGCATCAAGAGCGCCTGGACAAGGGCCTGAATAGGCTCCATGACGAAGGCCTAAAGCTCTCCATGGAAAAGTGCCAGTTCTACCAACCTTCAATCAATTACCTGGGCCACATCGTGTCTGCCGAAGGAGTGGCCACAGACCCTCAGAAGCTGGAAGCTGTCACCTCCTGGCCGAGACCCACTAATGTGACCGAGCTTAGGTCATTTCTGGGATTCTGCTCGTATTACCGGAGATTTGTTGAGGGATTTGCTAAGATAGCTCGCCCACTCACTGAGCTATTGAAAAAGGAGGAAGACGATGATCCAGACTCAGTCAAGTCTGTAAAACCAGCAGGAGGGGCCAGGAAGCCCAAAGAGTCCATACAAGAGCAGTGGACCACCAGTGTGAAGAGGCCTTCAAGCAGTTAAAGTGGAGCCTCACAACTGCTCCAGTTTTGGCCTATGCAGATCCAGCCAAGCCATACGAACTGCACGTAGATGCCAGCCGAGATGGGCTGGGCGGAGTGCTGTACCAAGAACGTGGCAGACACTTAAGGCCTGTCGCTGAGAGGACCTGCTGAGAGGAATTACCCCACCCACAAGCTTGAATTCCTGGCCTTGAAGTGGGCGGTAGTGGACAAACTGAGAGACTACCTATATGGCGCAGAATTCATAATCAAGACAGACGGGCCATAGATGGTTGGCCACCCTATCAGGTTTTACCTTCAGTTAGAAGTACCGGCCGGGAGTCGGGAACAAGGATGCAGATGCTTTGTCGAGAAGACCCCACTGTTCCCGAGACTCCCCAGAGGAGTGGACCCAGCTCACCTCTGAAGGAGTGAGGGCCCTTTGTGAAGGGGCAGAACAGCAAGCAAGAGGTGGGGCCAGGGCTGAGGAAATTGGAGTGGCGGCTGCTGGAGTGCCCAGATGCTATTGCAACATCACCCAAGTCAGAGATGAAGGTCTGCCAAAGCTTTCTAAAAAGGATCTGCGTAGGGACCAGTTGGAAGACCCCCCTCTGCAGTTTGGCATTGAAGGCACTAGAGAGCCAACGTCCTGACTTACTTCCCACTGACTCATTAAAAGAAGGCCATTTATTACACTGAGAGTGGGATCAGTTACAGTTGCAACAAGGGGTGGTCTACCGAAGGGGCCCCTCTGAAGATCCCGAAGAGAAATGGCAGTTGTTCTTACCAGAGAAACATAGAGAGAAGATATTGATCGCTTTACATGATCATCATGGCCATCTGGGGTCCGAGAGGACTTTCCAACTTGTGAGAGACAGATTCTATTGGCCCTACATAAGGACTGAAGTCGAGAGTTACTGCCATTCTTGCCTTAGATGTATTCAAAGAAAGACTTTACCTCAACGCGCCACCCCAATGGGCCACCTGGTGAGTCAAGGACCATTGGATCTGGTGTGTATTGATTTTCTATGCTTGGAGTCTGACCTGAGTGGGCAGGGAAACATCCTGGTGATAACCGACCATTTCACCCGTTACGCCCAGGCATTTCCCACAAGAGATCAACAGGCATCTACGGTGGACAAAATCCTAGTAGAAAAATTCTTTGTCCATTATGGCCTACCGCAGCGTATCCACTCAGACCAAGGGAGAGACTTCGAGAGTAGTCTCATTAAAAGACTCTTAGATTTGTTGGGCATCCAGAAATCTAGAACTACTCCTTACCATCCTCAAGGAGATCCTCAACCAGAGAGACTCATCCAAACTCTCTTAAACATGCTGGGAACTCTAACATCTGAGCAAAAACAACACTGGAGCAAGCACATAGTGGCCATAGTGTACGCTAATAACAGTACTACAAGTGATGCCACAGGATTCTCTCCATACCGCTTGATGTTTGGACAGGAAGCCCAGCTACCAGTGGATCTAGCTTTCAGCACATCCCTGGACCATACCTCAGTAACTTCACACAGAGGGTATGTGGAGCGACTGCGGAGAAGCCTGAAAACTGCCTATGATAAGGCTCAAGCTGTCTCAGATGCCCAAGCACAGAGGAACAAAAGAAATTTTGACCTCAGGGTGCGAGTACAACCAGGAGACAGAGTGCTGTTGAGGAATCTGGGTATACCTGGGAAGCACAAATTGGCTGATCATTGGAAGTCACAGCCCTATGTTATATACAAACAACTACCAGGGTTGACAGTGTACCAGATTAGGCCAGAAGGAAACACAGGGCCAATAAAAACTTGGCATCAAAATCACCTTTTGCCTCTATCAGAAGCAGTCTGGGTAACTCCCCAGCAGGATTTACCATTCACATTCACCACCTCTCAGAGACCTCGACCAGTGACTAGGTCCCAACCTAGGCCTCTTGCTGAAAATGATGAAGGCAGCGACGAAGAAGAGATGGGAATAAACTGGTTGTGGTCATCTTGCATGGCAGAGGTTGATACCAACCCTTTCCCTCGCACAAAGGTGACAGACAGTGGAATTCTTCGACCAGAGGCCCCTGAATTTGTGCCACGAGGTAGGCCTGCTGAAGATCCTGAAGACCCTCCACACTCTGTGCAGGAAACAGACTCTGAGGGTTCTTTGTCCTCCAGTGAAGCTGAGATGAAAGATACTGAAGTACCAGAGGCTGAAGTGGAGAAGGACAGTGTCAGTGTGCAGATAGCACTGAAACCCAAAGAACAGAGTGTAAAGAGAATTATCTAACCACCCAAGAGACTGACCTATGATGTGCTGGGCTAATGCTCCAAGGAGATTTGTCCTGCTGCAAAATGAAATTCTGAGATGCCTGGTCCCTTCACTGCTGATTTAGTGGAGGACAACCCCATCTCACCCCCTGGCACATCTATACAAGACACCACGGTGTCAGTAGCAGGTTTACAGAACAGTCTTCCTTCATATGATAATTGGTGGGAGGCTCCTCTGTCAGTTCTATGTCAACCCTTGAATGCAAAAACATGTAACAAGTCATGAATTTTGACTTTCTTTGGGGACCAAGGATTCAAAGCGGGGGGTATGTAGCGCAGGGTTTTTTTCTACCTAGGTTACTATGTAAATGGTGTGATATTCTTTAAGTTAGAGTTTGGCTCCCTCTAGTGTCCATTCTATTTAATGTTATTAAGACTTTTGTTGGTTTCATTAAAGCCATGCTCTAATGTATTGTGGGAGATGTAGTGAATGAGGAAGTGACTCATGTGCTAAAACTCAGTCTGTGAACTACTGACCCACAATGCCCAGTTCGCCTACCCACAAGCCCAAGCACAAGCCACAGAACGGCCTGCTGGGTAAGCAGATAAAAGAGACAGGCGTTGCATGTTTCCGGCCTCTTGGGACACAATTCAAAGCGTGCCTGCAGGGAAGTCTGTCTGTGGCTGACAGACTGCGGCCTGGAAGGCGCGGAGCAGAATCATTTGACCTCTGAGGAGCTCCAGAGCACAGTCAGCTTAACCAGTGTGCGGATGGACCGGAGGATCCAAGATTTCTAAAGGTTTCCTGTATTGCAGTTATATCAGCCATCAGTAGGAGTGGCTCCTGCTTGGAACGGACTGAGACAACAGGAGAGGAGCCTTGCAAGCATCTGGACCTGGTGTGGTGAGCGGGCACTTGCCCAGATAAATACAGTGCACTGTTGCTATTTAAATTAGTTCCAGACTGTTGCTGGGATCTGTAGTCCCACAGGAGTGAGTTCATTCAGACATAGCCTGTGTACAGTGGAACTTCAGGGTTGTTTTTCCTGTACTGCAAAGTTAATATTGAGTTGCAACCCTCATAGTTACATAGTTACATAGTAGGTGAGGTTTAAAAAAGACACAAGTCCATCAAATCCAACCTATGTGTGTGATTATATGTCAGTATTACATTGTATATCCCTGTATGTTGCGGTCATTCAGGTGGTTATCTAATAGTTTCTTGAAGCTATCAATGCTCCCCGCTGAGACCACCACCTGTGGAAGGGAATTCCACATCCTTGCCGCTCTTACAGTAAAGAACCCTCTACGTAGTTTAAGGCTTTTCTTCTAATTTTAATGAGTGGCCACGAGTCTTGTTAAACTCTCTTCTGCGAAAAAGTTTATCCCTATTGTGGGGTCACCAGTACGGTATTTGTATATTGAAATCATATCCCCTCTCAAGCGTCTCTTCTCCAGAGAGAATAAGTTCAGTGCTCGCAACCTTTCCTCATAACTAAGATCCTTCAGACCCTTTATTAGCTTTGTTGCCCTTCTTTGTACTCGTTCCATTTCCAGTACATCCTTCCTGAGGACTGGTGCCCAGAACTGGACAGCATACTCTAGGTGCGGCCAGACCAGAGTCTTGTAGAGCGGGAGAATTATCGTTTTATCTCTGGAGTTGATCCCCTTTTTAATGCATGCCAATATTCTGTTTGCTTTGTTAGCAGCAGCTTGGCATTATCATCTACTAGGACCCCCAGGTCCTTTTCCATCCTAGATTCCCCCAGAGGTTCTCCCCCCAGTGTATAGATTGCATTTATATTTTTGCCACCCAAATGCCACCCTTATTAAAGAAGAAGCTCTCCGAGTGTCTTCTATGTGCAAACCTTCAGTTGCCAGCACATCATTTCTATTATTAATTTGCTACCTACTTGTTTCTTACCTGGATTTACAAACACTGCAGTATAATATAATTAACCACTTCAATACAGGGCACTTATACACCTTCCTGCCCAGACCAATTTTCAGCTTTCAGGGCTGTCGCGGTTTGAATGACAACTGCGCGGTCATCCATCACTGTACCCAAACTAAATTTTTATCATTTTGTTCCTACAAATAGAGCTTTCTTTTGGTGGTATTTGATCACCTCTGCGGTTTTTATTTTTTGCTAAACAAATAAAAAAAGGCCGAAAATGTTGAAAAAAATAAAAATTTTGCTTTTGTTTCTGTTATAAAATTTTGTAAATAAGTAAGTTTTCTCTTTCATTGATGGGCACTGATAAGGTGGCACCGATGAGGTGGCAACAATGAGCAGGCACTGACGGGCACTGATGATGGGCACTGATATGCAGCACTGATGGGCACTGGTAGGCGGCACTGATAGGTGGCACTGATGGGCATTGATAGGCGGCACTGATGGGCACTCATGGGTGGCACTGGGTGGCACTGGTGGGCACTGATAGGCGAGACTGATGGGCACTGAAAGGCTGCAAAGATGGGTTCTTATGGGTGGCACTGATAGGCGGCACTGCTGGGCACTGATAGGCGGCACTGCTGGGCACTGATATGCAGCACTGCTGGACACTGATGGGCATTGATATGTGGCACTGATGGGCACTGATACGCGGCACTGATATGAGGCACTTATAGGCATCCCTGGTGGCACTGGCAGTGGTAGGCATTGTGAGTGGGCACTGATTGGCAGCTGCCTGGCCATTGATTGGCAGCTGCCTGGGCACAAATTAGTATTTCCCTGGGGGTCTAGGGGGGGGCATACCTGGTGGTCCAGTGTGGATGGGCATCCTGGTGGTCCTGGGCGGCATGATTGTGGTCCTGGGTGGGATCCGAGGGGGGCTGTGCTGATAAACAATCAGCACAGACCCCCCCTGTCAGGAGAGCAGCCGATCGGCTCTCCTCTACCCGCGTCTGTCAGACGCGAGTAAGGAAAAGCCAATCACCGGCTCTTTCTATTTACATCGTGATCAGCCGTGATTGGACACGGCTGATCACATGGTAAAGAGTCTCCGTCAGAGACTCTTTACCTAGATCGGAGTTGCGGTGTGTCAGACTGACACACTGCAACAAGGATCGCCGCGATGCGCGCACCCAGGGGCGCGCGACGGCTTAATATCCTAAGGACGTCATATGACGCCCAGTCAGGATATTGAAACCACTTTGCCGCCGTCATTCTGCTATATGGTGGGCGGCAAGTGGTTAAGCTAGCTGAAGAGGAAGAAGAAAAGAGACTTTGCCATTTCCTATGCAGAATCACAACTTCAGGTTTGCAGAGTGAACAGTGTACAGCAATCTAGGGGGAGCCCTTGGGTACATGATATGGACAAATGTATTGTATTTCACTGCTGCTTTGTGATTAATATTTTGCTGCAAATTTGGTGTGTGCTCTGAGGTTGGAGTGGGAAGGTGCTCAATATCAAAGCTTTATCATATTGAGCACAAGTCCCACCCTTTGCCTGCCTGCATATACTCCTCAGGTGACCATTGAGTTTTAGTTTTCACATACACCTTGATTGTTATTACTTTCATTCTTATTATTGGAATTACCCCTGTGTTTAAGGTGTTAAACAAGCTTCTTTTAGTAAACTGTTTATGTGGTTAATTTACAATTTGTGTGAGACTCTATCTTATACTACAGCTGGTGGAGTAACGAAGACTAAGGTGACGGCAAATATACAGTATAGTGTGTTATTACTATGTTTCTCTTTACCATTGGGTCTTACACTAACATTGCTATACAGTTGTGCCAAGGGGGTCGAGCCATTTTCTGGGGTTGAGAGGCAGAGTGCAGGCCCAATCAATTATCAGCAGCTCCTTAGGGGGTCAGTGCTACACTGAGAACAATTCTTTACTCTAAATAGACTATTGGTAGCCAGATAGTTATAGGTTTAGAGAACTTGGTGGTCAAGATTCTCTACTATGTACAGCAATTTAAATACTTTGCTATTAAGGACGTCTGCCATACTGATTCCTGCTGTTAGGTGGTAGAAGTTAATTATAGACAGGGATGGACTCTTAAGCTACATTCTAGTTTACTTTGCATTTAAAATGTTTGGAAGAAAGTTTCATTCTCCTGGGAGTGAGGCTTTGCTCCCAATTGTTATATATTTTTGTATGTGCAACTTTGTTTTTTTTTCAGGTAACAAAGATCTCCTATCAAGCTGCTAGCATGGGGGGCAGTTCAATAGATAGGTTCCTGTAACATGTTTGATTTGAATATGCTGTTGATTAATGTTTGAAACTGTAACATTCTTCTTAACTGTCTTTCCTTTCTCCCATTCAGGTTTTTTGGTTCAGATACCTACTCTCAGGCTTGAGAGTCATTTTTTCCTTACAGACGCTAAGGACATCGTCTCCTTTAGTGGGGGGAGTGTGTATCCCCCTGTTCATAAAAATGGGGCTATAATGTAAATTTAGTTTTTGGCTGAGCTGTAAACAGCTCAGATTAATTGTACATAGTTTATTTGGTTTTGTCTTGAATTTGACTGTGTTGTGCATTTCCCACTGTTGCCAGTAGGTGTCACTGGTACCACAGGACAGTGTGAGAATAACAACTAAGTTAAGCTGTAATGAATACTCTTTTTCCAGAAACAGCCCAGTAGGAGGTTCCTGCCGCTGTGCATTCTGGGAAGGAGTATTTATTAGACAGAAGCCATGTGCTTTAATCAGTTCTCACCTCGTGGCCCTCCAGGCCTGAGGCTACGCTGTTGCAAGCTGTGCAAGTAGGCCCAGAAGTCTGTCTGGGGCCTGCCAGTTCGGAGGTGGTCCTTAGACTGTCTTGCTTGTTTGGAAGAAGCCGAGCCAAGCTGAGGAGATCCAGGGGAGGACCCTTGCTGGAGAGAGCCAGGATGAAGGCTGGTCTCTCAGAAGGGTCTGGTGACTTACTTGGAGGATGCACCTACATCTAACTACCCTCACAGTACTGCCAAGTCGGCTTAAAGGTTCTGGTACTGTGAAGCTGTTCTACAATCTAATCAAGGTAATACATTTCTGGCTGCTAAGTTTGTGAGAGAGACTTATCCAGGCATCTACTGGCTGCTAAGTCTGTGAGAGAGGCTTATCCAGACATCTTACTGGTTGCTAGGTCTTTGTGAGAGAGGCCTACCCAGATATTCAAAATCTGCTGAAAGAAAGCTGTGTTTTTGTCCTTTAATCTAAGGAGTCTGCTACAAAAGGGTATCTGCAACCTCCCCTCAACCTCTTTACTACTACTTCTTTCAAGTTCTTCATTAAAGCATTGAAAACTACCTAAAGTGGCTGGCGCCTATATTGTTCTGACTTCCAATTATAGCCATGGACTCAGCCCTGGGGTGAATGTAAGTCCGCTCCCTGTATCTGGAGGTACCCTCTTTGCTCCCAGTATACCCAGGGGGGTGCTACATACTGTTAGGGGTCCCCACAACTTGGAAAATTTTATCAAGGGGTCACAGAACTAGAAAGATTGACAACCACTGCTCTAGAGACAAAAAAACTCCGCAGATCTTTTGATCAGATTAAAGTGGGGCTGCGGGCACGGAACATCAAGTATAGTGTCCTTTTTCCCGCCAAGCTGAGGGTCCAGGACGGGGAGACTGTTAAGTTTTTCACCACACCTTGGGACGCTGCTGCCTGGCTGGAGTCGCTGCTTCCCCTCCGTTAACTGTCGGCTACCCATCCATCTCCAGTTACATTGTTCTTTCTCTCCTAATTCAACTGTGGGACCTGCTGTGGAACACTGTCGGGTGCACCCTCTTAGCTGCACAATAGCCGGATCTAAACTCCAGAATCTTATGCACTAGATGTCTCAAGCATACTTTGGAGTCCTTTTCTTTTTCTGTTTCTCTGATCACAGCCGCTGCAATGTATTGGTCTTTGACTATACCCTGCATATGGCGTTGGGGTCAGAATAGTAATGGTCTCTATGGCTACCTAACGCTTTTTAACTTCATTAATGTTAATGGGGTCATGTTACTCATACTTTGCCACCAGGTCTGATTATCTCACATAGGTATGAGGCTACTACTGGGTAGAACTTCGCAGAGAAACGGTGACTCTGACTAAACACCCATTGCTGCCCATAACCCTGTTGCATATTTTCCTTCACCCATATTTACTTGGTACCATGAGCTTTTGCATCCCATGCGTCATCAGGGTATGGCTGTTACGCTCCTGTGTCCTGGCTCATAACTTACTGTGGGGCAACCAAGTCTGCAAAGATATAGGAATGCCAGGTTGGGAGCTACACTGAACCACACTTGTGTTGCAAGTGAATGTTGTACGTTCAAAGTTTTATATGTAACTAAGCTTTGTACCCCTGGGATCACCCAGGAGAACAAGTATGCAATCTTAACCATTATCTCTGTTGCCCTGTTCGGTAACACCTCCTTGCTCTGAGTTCACGCCCTCTCTAAACATTGTTATAGTTGGGGGTTAGGGGATATTATGCATCACCAGTTTCTACCAGGTATGTGGGGTGGGAGGGATTGTTTTCTGCCATTGCAGATATTGGGGGAATTTGTTACTTGTTTATTTCTGGAGTTGCTTTAATACTATTGGAGGCCTGTTGTCTCACATGTGCAATATTTCTGTAATACTGTATTGCTTGACATGGTACTGCTCTTAACAAGACCTGTCCGATTGAAGGGAGGAGCAGTTTGGGTTGGCTCTCTGCCCCTGGGGTCCCGACTGGATAGAGTAGGGACATGAGGATCATGGCCATTTATCTACAATCAATAACTAACGTCTGATATATCCATCACCTCATGGAATGTTAGGGGTCTAAATTCAGTTACCAAAAGGTCCCTGGTTTTCAAATTTCTACAGAAATATAATCCTCACATATGCATCCTCCAAGAGAAACATTTGACAGGTTGCAGGATCCTTGGTCTCCGGAGGGCATGGGTGGGAGCCCACTATCATTCTACATATTCAAATTACGCCAGGGGGGTAAGCATTTTGATCCGTAGGTCCCTCCCACTCCAGATATTGGACATACGCACAGACCCTGGGGGTAGATACGTGATCATACACGCTCTACTGTATGCTGAACAGCTGGTGTTGGTGGACCTATACTTACCTCCTCTGGCTAATGTACAACTTCTATATGATATTATGCAGATTATAATAGGGCTATAATACTCAGGAGGTTTTTTTGTTTGGTGACTTTAACATGGTGCCTTCACAGGACCTGGACAGACTACACACAGTGGCCCGCCCTTCCTTAGACCTTCAAATTTGGGCAGATACGTTTGCTCTGACGGACGTATGGTGGCACTTTCACCCAAATGACCGGGAATATACCTGTCACTCTACCTCCTATTGAGCCCTGTCCCGTATAGATCTGGCTTATGCCTCCTCTGGTGCTTTACACTGGACAAGGGAGGCAAAGCAATTACCCCAAGGAATCTCGGACCATGCCCCCCTCAATAATACTATCTCCCTAGCCAGGTCCCCGGTCTGAAATTATGGCGTCTGTCCAGGTTCTGGGCACTAGATGAAAGGATACTGGAATAAATGTTGGAAGCCATCTGTAACTTCTGGTTCTTAAATGGGGAATCTGCTGATGCCACGACTCTATGGGATAGGTTTAAATCCTGGATAAGGGGGGAATATATATGCATCTCTTCTCTGCAAAGATAGGCCTCTCCCAATCTCCCAATGCCATCAATCACCTGACATGGCATAAGGCCCTATGGGAACACTCCTTATATAATGTTGAACAAACCAAAAAATCTATGCTACATTCCAAGCAGAGAATATTTGAACATGGTAAAAAAAATTGAAGACTTCTGGCTTGGTTGGCAAGAGGTCAGACAGCCTCCAAACACATAGCAAGCATTCAGGATGCTCAGGGGCAGCTGTTGTCCTCTCCCGAGGACATTAGCTCCAGATTCTTCAAATTCTTTCAGGAAGTTTATACCTCTAGGACCCAATTTTTCCCCCTCTGAACTGCAGGAATACTTGGGGAATATCCCTTTTCCTACTCTTTCAGATGACCATAGGACTCAACTTGACGAAGATATCTCCCTGGAGGAGGTTCAGGCTGCAATTGGGGGTCTACAGGGTGGTAAGACCCCGGGTGGACTACCTACAGAATTCTACTCCCAATATGTAGATCTCCTTGCCCCTAGACTCACAACCCTCTTCTCTGGACTCGCGGAGGCTAATGTCTTGCCCGAGTCTATGGAAGAGGCAATCATTGTCCTGATCCCCAAACCTGGTAAGGACCCCCGGGAGTGCGCATCGTACAGACCCATTTCATTGCTCAATGTAGATGCTAAAATCTTGGCGAAAATACTGGCCACCCGTTTATCTTCGGTTATCTCCACATTGATCCATGTTGACCAGACCGGGTTTATGCCGGGCAAGGGCACAGATATAAATATTAGGCGTCTCTACCTCAACCTGTACCTAATCCATAACAATCCTGAATCCCGGGTGATTGCCTCCCTGGATGCCGAGAAGGCATTTAATTCGGTGGAGTGGGAGTATCTTTGGAGGGTGCTGCAGCACTTAGGCTTCGGCCCTAACTTCCTGCGCTGGATACAATTACTTTACCGAGCGCCGAAGGCTAGGGTGTGCACCAATGATTGGATCTTGGACTCCTTCCTGCTACACAGAGGTACTCGCCAAGGGTGTCCCTTATATCCCAGTCTGTGTGCCCTGGCACTGGAGCCCCTGGCGATATTGGTCAGGGAGTCTCTAGAGGCTCGGGGGCTGCAGATTGGTAGTCTGGAAGAAAAAATATCCCTCTATGTGGATGGCGCCCTACTCTACCTGAATGATCCGGTCCGCAGGCCCGTCGCTAACTACTGCCCTAGAGCTTTTTAATAAATTTGGAACCCTATTGAGTATCCGCATAAATTGGTCAAAATCGGTTCTTTTTCCTCTAGACAACCAGGCCCCTACTACAGCCATCCCCACGCCATTGAAATGGGTCACAGAGTTTAAATACCTTGGAGTCAGGGTGGCTAGGGATACCGCCCAGTACTCGGTTCTCAATATACTCCCCCTACTCTGTGTCCTCAAAAAAAGGTGCCAATCCTGGTCCGGACTTCCGCTGAACCTACTGGGCCGTATCAACATCTTAAAGATGGTGATTCTACCTAAATCCAATTATCTTTTCCGGAACAGCCTGATTTGGATACCGACATCTTTCTTTCTGGAATGTGGACAGATGTATCATTTCCTTCTTATGGAATGGGTCCATTCCAAGACTGGCGAAATCCACACTGTATCTACCTTCACACCTGGGGGGTCTGGCCCTTCCAAATCTATGGGTCTACTACTGGGCAGCGATGCTGGCTACGGCGTACTGCTGATTCGAGGTGAAATGTTCCAACGCTGCGGTCTGTGTGGAGGCGGCTCGGCTGGGCTCCTTGCAGGCACTACAAAACTTAGTATACAGGGGGGTAAGGGCATATGCAGACCTGCCTGCTCCAACAAGGGCTACGGTACAGGTGTGGATTGCGGCCCGACGCCGGTTCTTCCATGCAGAGTGCTGGTCCCCGGTCCTGCCTCTCTGGGGGAACTCTAATCTGCCCCACTTTAGGTCGATTCCGGATCCCCAGGTATGATCAAGATTCGGTATCAAAGCATTGAGAGATATCATACCTGCAGGCACATTACTGACATTCTCCCAACTCTCCAGGACTCACAACCTACCTGGCTGGATGTATTTCCGGTATGCCCAACTTTGCCATGCAGCCAGGGCTCAGTTTCCTGCACCTCCACTTCTTCAATTAGACCCCGTGGAAGACCTCCTGTCCTGTAGTGATCTGGTGAAGCCTCTCTCTGCCCTATATGGTACCTTGCTTACCACAGATTCCCCAAAAATGGATAAGCTGTGGGATATGTGGAAAGCAGATATACCTGCTCTGGATAAGGAGGATTGGGTGGACTGCTTAGAACAAGGTCCCAAATTGGTAATCTCTGCAGGGGGCAAGCTAATACAAATCAAGTTTCTCCACAGGGTATATTTTACTCGGGTGCGCATGTCCAGAATATATCCTGATAGGGATCCACACTGTCCCCAGTGTCGGACACACTTGGGTACCTATCTGCACATGTTTTGGGACTGTCCCGCTCTATCGACCTTCTGGTCAGGAATATTTGAACAATTAAATGTTCGCCTTGAATTGTCTGTTCCCATGACACCTGAACTAGCTCTGCTGGGTATTCATGAGGGCCAACAAAGATCTCACCATAGCAAACTGCTGATTTCCTGTCTTCTTTTCTATGCCAAAAAAGAAATCCTCTGTAAATGGACTTCCCCTGCTCCTCCTGCTTTGTCCTCCTGGGAAAGCAGAGTCAATGCTGCTCTGCCTCTCTATAAACTAACGTACATGTCTGTTCCATAAGATGACTGCATACTTTATTGTACTGTATACTCTCCATCAATAAAGCACTCCTGATTGTTAAAAAACAAACAAACACAAGAGGGCGCCTCCATCTAGGTGTAGCGATTTATTAAAAAGGCATAAAAGACAATACAAATGCACTCACTAGATAAAAGTAGATCAAGTCTTGTCATACCCATATCATAGTTGCCAACAGTCCCGATTTTCCCGGGACAATCCCGATTTTGGGACCCTTGTCCCGATCGGAGGCTTTTGGGATTTTCATCAGGAAAATTGGGAATGTTTGTTTTTAAATTTTTGGAGCAGCTGGCTCCAGCAAAATGGCCACCGGCGCCGCCGCTAGATCTTCCCCCTTGTGTTCAGTGGAGAGAGGAAGGGGGCTCGATCCGTGCAGCCAATAAATTGGCTTCTTTAGCTGCACGGATCGGCCCCTCCCCTCTCCACTGAACACACGGCGCCGGCCGCTTCTGGAGTTACTGGACGTGTGCTGGGGGCATTATGGGAGGGGAGGGTCTGCACTGGCACTGATGGAGGGGGTGGTCTGCACTAATGAGGGGGGGCTTCACTGAGGGGGTCTGCACTAATAGAGGGGGGTCTGCACTGATAGAGGTGGGTCTACACTGATAGAGGGGGGAGTCTGCACTCATAGAGGGGGGTCTGCACTGATAGAGGGGGGTCTGCACTGTGGGGGGTCTGCACTGAGGGGGGTCTGCACTGATAGAGGGGGGGTCTGCACTGAGGGGGCCTGCACTGATAGAGGGGGGACTGTACTGATAGAGGGGGGTCTGCACTGATAGAGGGGGGTCTTCACTGATAGAGGGGGGTCTGCACTTATAGAGGGGGGTCTGCACTGATAGAGGGGGGTCTGCACTGAGGGGGGCCTGCACTGTTAGAGGGGGTCTGCACTGAGGGGGGTCTGCACTGATGGAGGGGGGTCTGCACTGAGGGGGGTCTGCACTGAGGGGGTCTACACTGATGGAGGGGGGTCTGCACTGAGGGGGTTTATACTGATAGATGGGGGACCGCACTGAGGGGGGTCTGTATTGAGGGAGAGGGGTCTGTACTGAGGGGGTCTATACTGATGAGGGGGGTCTACACCGAGGGGATCTAAACTGATGGAGGGGGTCTGTACTTAGTGGGGGGGTCTGTACTGAGGGAGGAGGATCTATACTGCTGGAGGGGCAGTCTGTACTTAGTGGGGGGGGGTCTTTACTGAGGTAGGGGGGTCTGTACTGAAGGGGGACCATAGTTGGTGGAGGGAGGTGACACCAATTTTTTTCCGCACCGGGTGACACCAGCTGTAGTGACGCCACTGGCTCTTGTCTCTGCAGCAATTTAACTTTAATGTACAGGAGGGGGGTTAACTATATACAGGAGGAGGGGGGTTAACTATATACAGGAGGAGGGGGGTAACTATATACAGGAGGGAGGGTTAGCTATATACAGGAGGAGGGGGGTTAGCTATTTACAGGAAGAGGGGGGTTAACTATATACAGGAGGAGGGGGGCTAGCTATATACAGGAGGAGGGAGGTTAACTATATACAGAAGGGGGAGGGTTACCTATATACAGGAGGGGGAGGGTTAACTATATACAGGAGGGGGGTTAACTATATACAGGAGGGGGAGGGTTAACTATGTACAGGAGAGGGGAGGGTTAACTATATACAGGAGTGGGGGTTAACTATTTAAAGGAGGGGTTAACTATTTACAGGAGGGGTGTTAACTATGTGCAGGACGGGTTACTATGTACAGTGGGGGGAACCTTGTACAGGGGGGATACTATGTACAGGGGGGTAACTATGCACAGGGGGGTAACTATGTGGAGGAGGGAAAATATGTACAGGGGGGTAACTATGGCTCTGCCTGGGACACTGATTTATGGACTGAGGCTGGGAACACTGGTGTAAAAACTGACTCTGCTGGTGGCACCTGATGCAAGGAGGGACTCTGCTGGGGGCACCTGATGCAAGGAGGGACTCTGCTGGGGGCACCTGATACAAGGAGGGAATCTGCTGGGGGCACCTGATACAAGGAGGGAATCTGCTGGGGGCACCTGATGCAAGGAGGGACTCTGCCGGGGGCACCCGATACAAGGACAGACTCTGCAGGGGACACCTGATGCAAGGACGGACTCTGCTGGGGACACCTAATGCAAGGACAGACTCTGCTGGGGGCACCTGATGCAAGGAAGGACTCTGCTGGTGGCAGGTGACGTGGCTAGTGACACGCTCAGGGATCCCACTGATTCGGCATTATGGCGAGTTGAATGATTTCATTTTATATTACAATGTAATAATAGAAATAATGCATTTCAATCATCCTGACACCATAACAATCATGGTGCCGGGATGATTGAAGCGCTAACACCAGGTGTTTGGAGTATCTTTATCTGCTGATTGTTAAACTTTCTAGAATACACATATTTCTATTGTTGTGTAGGATCTGGGCCTGCTGTCCCTCCATTCCTCTCTCCCCCTTTCCCTCTCCATCCCTCATTCATCTCAGACTCTAACCACACCCCCTTTGAGCCACTCCCATTTAAGCCACACCCACTATTCCACATAAACAACACCCACTTTTCGCGCGCCACAGTTTTCTTTTTTATTGCTATGCCACGCCTACAAACGCATGCCCACCCCCTAATTATTAGACGGCTCTGCCTGCAGCCAAAAAAGTGTCCCACAATTTTTTTTTGCAATGTTGGCAACTATGCCATATAGACCTCCGTAGAATCACAGTGAGGCTGCAGAACTCAGCAGGCATGTGGCTGGTTGAAGCAGAGGTCTTGAAGGAAGTGCAGCTGTCAGACTTCAGGCTGGAACATAAGGATCAACAGCTTCCAGATGTGGCAAGATGGCTGCGGCTCCAAACAGCACCTCTCTTGGCTGGGTGAAGACAGGAAGTGGAGGGGATGTGGCTACATGTTTCAGGGCAGGCAGGAGGGCCCCTTTATCAAACCATAGAACCAAGTCCTATGGTTTGATAAAGAAGCCCATAGAGAAAAATGGGGTTATCATCTGTAATAATCGTATATATTGCTGGTAGTGCTCCTGCCACTAAATGACAGATTCCCAGCTACTGTTTCTGTTATTCTGTCATTAGTCGGCAGCAGTGGGGGGCTTTACATACACTCCCATCTGCTACAACAACTGTTGGCTGCCAGGTGGAGGCAGTTTGATGACTGTAGATCCACAGGATGGCTTCCGTGCACGGCTGAGCTCCTCTGTCCCACCTGGAGACCCAGAACAGGTGCTGACAGGTAGAGAGGAGGGAGACCAGCGAACGTCCATTCACTGATCTTCTACATAATAGGAAGCTGGAAGCAGCATGCGTTACATCACTTTAGGCTGTCACTTTCCTGGCTGCAGAGTGATCTGCACTCTATTATCTTCAATGTAGGGCAGGTGAAACATCAGAGGTAGATAGAACCCTGATGCATCCTTAAAGAGAACCTGTCATAGCAAAATAGTATCACAAAGGGACTTTTGGACCCCTATATGATATATGATGATAAATATATGAAATGAAATATATGAAGCTAAAAAAAGGGTAAAAGTTTAAAGTTACCCCCGTGCACTTAGCCCCCTCACAAACCAAAAAAAAAAAAAAAAAAGAACCCCCCGCTACCATATAAACCCATATAAATTATTTTATGAACATGTGTACAAAAAAAAATGAAAAAATGGCTCTAGCAGCATTTCTCGATGTTTCACAGCAAATTGGAACTAATGAACGAAGATTCATACGAAAATTCTCGTACGACAAAGGCTTGTTTTTGTTGTTTATTGTTTCTGATCATGCGCAGTCTTTCTTTTCTGATTTTTCTTGTACGAAAGCGGTACACATTAAACGAAAATTGTTCGTTCTGTTCCCGTACGAGAAAAATTATAGACTTTGTCCCTTCGGGAATTTCGTACGAAGAGTCGGAATCAGCTGTTGAAAGTTGCCTACACACCGTACGAAAATTGTACGAAAATTCTTTGGACGAAAATGTTCGCCCAATTTTCTTATAGTATGTACGAGACTTAAGTCTCTATATCTGTATATATACAGTATCTCACAAAAGTAAGTACACCCCTCACATTTTTGTAAATATTTTATTATATCTTTTCTTCAACACTGAAGAAATTACATTTTGCTACAATGTAAAGTAGTGAGTGTACAGCTTGTATAAAAGTGTACATTTTCTGTCCCCTCAAAATAACTCAACACACAGCCATTAATGTCTAAACTGCTGGCAACAAAGATGAGTACACCCCTAAGTGAAAATGTCCAAATTGGGTCAAAGTGTCAATATTTTGTGTGACCACCATTATATTCCAGCACTGCCTTAACCCTCCTGAGCATGGAGTTCACCAGAGCTTCACAGGTTGTCAATGGAGTCCTCTTCCACTCCTCCATGATGACATCACGGAGCTGGTGGATGTTAGAGACCTTGCGCTCCTCCACCTTCCGTTTGAGGATGCCCCACAAATGCTCAATAGGGTTTACATGTGAAGACTTGCTTGGCCAGTCCACCTTTACCCTCAGCTTCTTTAGCAAGGCAGTGGTCATCCTGGAGGTGTGTTTGGGGTCGTTATGTTGGAATACTGCCCTGAAGCCCAGTTTCCTGAAGGGAGGGGATCATGCTCTGCTTCAGTATGTCACAGTACATGTTGGCATTCATGGTTTTCTCAATGAACTGTAGCTCCCCAGTGCCGGCAGCCTCAGACCATGACACTCCCACCACCATACTTGACTGTAGGCAAGACACACTTGTCTTTGTACTCCTCACCTGGTTGCCGCCACACACACTTGACACCATCTGAACCAAATATGTTTATCTTGGTCTCATCAGACCACAGGACATGGTTCCAGTAATCCAGTAATCCTTATGCCCTGTACACACGGTCAGACATTGATCGGACATTCTGACAACAAAATCCATCGTTTTTTTCCGCCGGATGTTGGCTCAAAGTTGTCTTGCACATGGTCGCACAAAGTTGTCGGAAAATCCGATCGTTCTGAACGCGGTGACGTAAAACACGTACGTCGGGACTATAAACGGGTCAATAGCCAATAGCTTTCGTCTCTTAATTTATTCTGAGCATGCATGCCACTTTGTCCGTCGGATTTGTCTACACACGATCGGAATTTAAAGGATCGGATTTTGTTGTCGGAAAATTTGATAGCCTGCTCTCAAACTTTGTATGTCGGAAATTCCGATGGAAAAAGAACACATATTCCGTTGGAAAGTCCGACCGTGTGTACAGGGCATAAGTCTGCTTGTCTTCAGCAAACTGTTTGTGGGCTTTCTTGTGCATCATCTTTAGAAGAGGCTTCCTTCTGTGACAACAGCCATGCAGACCAATTTGATGCAGTGTGCGGCGTATGGTCTGAGCACTGACAGGCTGCACCCCCATCCCTTCAACCTCTGCAGCAATGCTGGCAGCACTCATACGTCTATTTCCCAAAGACAACCTCTGGATATGTCGCTGAGCACGTGCACCCAACTTCTTTGGTGGACCATGGCGAGGCCTGTTCTGAGTGGAACCTGTCCTGTTAAACCGCTGTATGGTCTTGGCCACCGTGCTGCAGCTCAGTTTCAGGGTCTTGGCAATCTTCTTATAGCCTAGGCCATCTTTATGTAGAGCAACAATTGTTTTTTTCAGATCCTCAGAGAGTTATTTGCCATGAGGTGCCATGTTGAACTTCCAGTGACCAGTATGAGAGAGTGAGAGCGATAACACCAAATTTAACACACCTGCTCCCCATTCACACCTGAGACCTTGTAACACTAACGAGTCACATGACACCGGGGAGGGAAAATAGCTAATTGGGCCCAATTTGGACATTTTCACTTAGGGGTGTACTCACTGTTGTTGCCAGCGGTTTAGACATTAATGGCTGTGTGTTGAGTTATTTTGAGGGGACAGCAAATTTACACTGTTATACAAGCTGTACACTCACTACTTTACATTGTAGCAAAGTGTCATTTCTTCAGTGTTGTCACATGAAAAGATAGAATAAAATATGTACAAAAATATGAGGGGTGTACGCACTTTTGTGATATACTGTGTGTGTGTGTGTATATATATATATATATATATGTATATGTGTGTGCATATGTGTATTCATAATGTATGGGGGTTCTGAGTAATTTTCCAGCAAAAAAATTATGATTTTTACATGTAGGGGAGAAATGCTAGAACTGGCCCGGGTGGGAGGTCGTTAATAACAAAAGAAAAAATGTACAAAAGCACAATGCGATCTCTTTTAAACAAACCTGTCATACGGTCTGAAGGACACAGTTTATTTTTCATGTACTATGATTGTTCACAAGAATTGGAGTTCAGGATGTGGGCGTTATAAGAATTAACAATGGGTTCAGCTGCTACTGGATAGGACAGGTGAGAGCATGCTGAGATTAACCATTACCTGTGCAGGTACCGTTAGATCAGGAATGTACCTCCTCCTTTGTGTTTCCACTTCACAGATCAGTACCCGGTGTGTGGTTTAGGGACATAAATTGCACTGTTTGTTTTTGCCATCAGTTGGTGACGGTTCCCAGGTCATCACACCTAAATTAGGAAGTACTCCAGGCTTCCTATTACATTTATTTTATTTTGCCGAAAAGTCGGAACTCCTCATCTGCAACATTTTTGATTCTCGTAGGGACAGCATCACGATGCACCAACTCCAACCAAACTTTTTATTTTTATTTGGACAGAGCAGGGATGGCTTAGAACAGTCTTTCTCAAATTGCTCTTCAGAGAGCGCCACCTGTGTGAATGAGCCCCTAATTATTAATTATTTAATATATATATATATATATATATATACTGTATTTATTGGCGTATAACACTCACTTTTTCACCATGAAAATCGGGTGCAAATAGCGTGTGCGTGTTATACGCCAATATTTCAATTTTAGCTGCCTCGGAGGGGACAGGGAGGGGGGGGGGGGGGGGAACGAGCGCCATCAGATTACATACAGTGAGAATCTCCTGTTTACTTGGAGGCCTCTGCAATAGAAAGTCCCGTCTCCTGGGCCGCCATTGGACCACTGTTCTGTCTATCACAGGAGATTCTCACTGTATGTAATCTGTCGGCGCTCGTCCCGCCGCCCTCCCTGTCCCCTCTAGGCTGCAGATGGGCATCGATCAGGCTGCACTGATGGCAGTGGTGAGGCTGCTGCAATGATGGCAGTGGTGAGGCTGCTGCATTGATGGCATTGGTGAGGCTGCTGCATTGATGGCAGTGGTGAGGCTGCTGCATTGATGGCAGTGGTGAGGCTGCTGCATTGATAGCAGTGGTGGGGCTGCATTGATGTGGACTAATGAGGCTGCAGATGGGCATTTATCAGGCTGCATTGATGGCAATGGTGAGGCTACAGATGGGCAATGACCCTTATTTTGCTTCAAAGTTCCTTATTAAAAATTTAAGTTTTTTTCCTGAAACTTCCCTCTTAAAATGAATGTGCGTGTTATACGCCTGTGCGTGTTATACGCCGATAAATACGGTATATATACATTTTTTAAATTATTTTTTACCATTTTTTTAATTTTATTTTTTACATTAAAAAAAAAAAAGATCACTGTCACTAGAGTTGCAATAGCATAATGACCCTGCACTGCACTAGTGACAGTGGTTGATGGCAGATGGCTTTGATCTATTTATTTTTATTTTTTTTACTTTTTCAGTGTATATTACAGTACCCAGCGCTATACTGCACACTCTCTCCCTCCTCTCTCTGTCAATCGCTGTGAGAGGAGACTCTTCACAGGCTGCAGCATCGCAGCCTGTGTTTACATGTGTGATCACTGTGATTGGTCACAGTGATCACACATGGTACAGGGCCAACCACACCGGTCCCCAGATCTGTGATTCACTGTGTTCGGTGGACCAAGTGGTTAAAATCATTGCTTCCCGCCAAACTGAATTTCACACACTTTGAGGAGGCACCAGGAAAGGCAAATATAAGCAGATTAAAATTCAGCTTTAAATATATTGAAATTTACTTTTGAAATTGGGTTGACATATTTTTGAAGGTTTTTTTGAAAAGGAATTAAAAATAAACAATCCCTTAATTGTCCACTGAATGTTTTTTAACGACTTCAATATCAGTTACTTTCACCCTCTTCAGGCCAATCTTGAGCTTTCAGCGCTGTCACACTTTGAATAACAATTCTGCGGTCATGCAACACTGTACCCATATGACATTTTTATTAGATTTTTTTCACACAAATAGAACTTTCTTTTGGTGGTATTTAATCACTGCTGGGTTTTTTATTTTTTGCTACATTAACAAAAAATACAAATTTTAAATTTGAAGAAAATTAAAAAAAAACAAAAAAACACGTGTTTATCTGTTATAAAGTTGTGCAAATAAATAATCTTTCTTCATAAATTTAGACCAAAATTTATTCTGCTACATTTCTTTGGTAAAAATAACCCAAATCGGTGTATATTATTTAGTTAGGAAAGTTATAGAGTCCACAATCTATGGTATATATCTGAAGATTAATCAATCCTGATGTACTCTTCCATTTCTTGAGGCCCTAAAATACAAGGACAGTACAAATATCCCCCAAATGACCCCTTTTTGGAAAGTAGACAGTCCAAGGTATTTAGTAAGAGGCATGGCGAGTTGCCATTTTTTTGTCACAAGTTTTTGGAAAATAGTTTTTTTCACTTTTTTTTTATTTTTTACATACTGTCACAAGTGCAGTACAGCATCATCATATAACTGGTGTGGCGGTGATCAGGGACACTGACTGGTAACAGTATGTAAAAAAAAAAAATGTTAATCTTTTTTTTCTTTTTTATTATGATTTTTTTTTTACATACTGTGACCAGTGTTACGATAGTAAAGCTGTAATACTCTGGGGAGGTGATCAGGATTTTTTTTTACACATTACGATTGCTAATACCAGTGAATTTCACTGGTATAAGCAACCATTTTTTTTTTTCTGAATGAAATCGATTCTTTCAGTGTTTACTTGGTCACAGCTAATCACATGGTACAGATTGCCCTGTCTGTACCATGTGATCACTGTGGCAATTATCTGCTGTGTCCGGTGGATAAATCGCGCCACAGCACAGCCCGCGGGGAGCGCGCAAGACGCTATTCTTGGAGGACTTCATATAACGTCAACCCATAATAAGAGAGCCACCCCCACCAGACACAGCGGATGACAGATCAGTGTACCGACCGCTGCCGTTACCATGTGATCGCTGTGGCCAATCACAGCAGATCACATGACAATTGTTCAGAATGAATAGCTTCCATTCATGCCACTATATAAATTGCTCATTTTTGTTTTAACCTGTAGCCCTTTGAGATCTTTTGATGAAAAGGGCATTATAAATAAAATATATTATTATTTATTATTATTATTCATTTTATACTATTGTGTTGATCTCTGTGATTGGCCAGTGATCACATGGCACAGACAAGGCCAATCACAGCCCATCTGTACCATGTGATTAGCTGGGGCCAAGGGGTTGAAACTGAAAATACTGCATGTGGCCACTAGATGGCGTTAAGTATTACAGTGAATGCCTTTGATACTTAGCACCGTCTAGTGTCCAAAAGTAGTCATTTCTGGTTTAAATCAAGGAAAAAGATTCATCCAGCACCGGAAATAGGCTAATAAGCTGAGCATATAGAGAGGAGAGGGATTAGAACATCTCTGCCATTTGTGTGACAATCCCTTGCCTATTAGCCTGGAAAATGAACAATACCAGTTTTTTAACATTCGTGTCCCATTGACTTCAGTGGGGTTTGGATTCTGCACCTGAATTATATTCACATTCTGAACTGATCCAAGGTACATATGGCCCATCCCTACTGTGATTATTTGTTACTGTAATTATATTTGACCTTTTTTTTTACTAGATAGGTGGTAATTATTGTATAATAAATTGCTCATGGGGTTGTTTTACAAACTACTCTGAAGAACTGCCAACACACAGGTAAAAAAACAATTTATTATCAATTCAAAATGGGCCCCAATGTACGAGTTTCCTAAAATACACCTCCTGCTGATTTAAGAGAAGCATCTATGACTTTGCATGGCAGGACAGAGCAGTGTATTTACTATGGTTGCTTTTCTAATTGTGATAACATGCAATGTGATTTATTAGCACATTGATAAGAGGGGAAAGGGGGTGCTAGGAAAGTCAAATATAAACAGATTCAACTTCAGATTTAAATACATTGAAAAATACTTTTGAAATGACATCAGGATGTGAAAGGTTACATAACATTTTAGTGTATGGATTCATATATACTGGAGAGTTTGTAAAGAAATGAAAAGTATTGGTATTTTCTGTTTTAAATCAATAAAAAACATTCCTCCAGCACAGGAAATAGCCTAATAAACTGAGCATAGAGTGGAGATGGATTAGAATCCCTGTCAGGTTTTCAATGCTGTCCGTGTCTCCATTAGGGAGATTCACCCTCTCCATTTGTCCTGTTTATCACTATCAGCAAGAGTGAAAAAAAATCTCAAATTTGTGGGTTGTCACCAAAACAGTAATAGAGAGGAAATCTTCCAATGGGGACACTAGTTCTGGTGGCAACCAGGGATTCCCTCACTTCGGAGGGATTTCCTCTCATTTCCTGTTTTGGCTATGAGACAGGAAGTGAAGGGAAATCACCTCTATGGGACCCAGGTAGCAAAAAACCCTACTCTATCCAAAATGAAAGAAAAAAGTAATTGCGCCCCCCCCCCCCCTTTGCTATAGCACAAATAACCACATTTTTTGGGAAGCTGAGTTAAATTCCATTTGCCATATCCAGGCCTGATTACTGCCAGACCTGTTGAATCAAGAAATCAGTTAAAGTGGAGGTCCACCCTAAAAACAGTAATAGCATTAAAATTCATAAAAATTAAAAAGAAAAAATTTTTTTTTTAAACTTACCTGAAACCCCTGTTGCTAGGCAGTCTTCCTAATCTGCCTCTTCCTATTCCGCGGCGCTTCCTCCTCCTTCGGTGAGCGGCCCCGTTGCCTTCTGGGAACTGTGTGTGTCCCAGGAAACGACAGGGTTATTAACAAAGCGCCGCACGACTTGCGCATGCACAGTAGGAAACAGGTAGTGAAGCCGCAAGGCTCCACTGCCTGTTTCCCTTAGTTAGGATGGAGGCGCCATCGGCCGATCCGATGGACGGATCAGCCTGGGGGGGGGGGGGGGGGGGGGCGACATCGCGGGCTCCCTGGACAGGTGAGTGTTCTTAATAAAAGTCAGCAGCTACGGAGTTTGTAGCTGCTGACTTTTAAACAATAAATAAATAGCGGCCGGTACCCCCCTTTAAATAGAAGCTGTCTGACAAAGTAAAGCATGCTAAAAGATCTCAAAAAGCAACACATCATGCTGTGATCTAAAGAAATTGAGAAAACAAAATAAATGAGAAACAATATAATTGACATGTATCAGCCCTGGAAAGAGAGTTACAAAACCATTTCTAAGTCTTTGGGACCCCAGCGAACCACGGTGAGAGCCATTATCCACAAATGGAGAAAACTTGGAACAGTGGTGAACTTTCCCAGGAGTGGTCGGCCTCCCAAAATTACTCTAAGAGCACAACGACGACTCATCCAGGAGGTCATAAAAGAACCCAGAACAACATCGAAAGAACGGCAGGCCTCACTTGCCTCCGGTAAGATCAGTGTTCATGATTCAACAATAGGAAAGACTGGGCAAAAATGGCGTGCATAGGAGAGTTCCAAGGCCAAAGCCATTGCTGACCCAAAAGAACACAAAGTCTCGTCTCACACCTTGATTATTTCCAAGACTTTTGGGCAAACATTGTGTGGACTGATGAGACAAAAGTTGAAGTTTTTTGAAAGATCTGCGTCCCGTTACATCTAGCATAAATCAAACACAACATTTCATTAAAAAAAATCATACCAACTGAAGTAACTAAGATACAATAAATATTATGTATCTATATATTAATTTGTCTAATCTCTATAGTTAATTAGTCTGTTAAAACTCTGACCACTGTTGATATCACAATAATGCAAGGTTAGCTATGAAACCAAACACCCAATTTATAAGTAATAAAGCCTTTATAAGAAAGCTAACATGAAATACTAGAGAAAGATATTACAAACACAGACCAACAATCAGAACATATAATACAAGAACATCAAGGATACTTATCGCAAGGCTCTCTGCAGGGCTTAGTTTCTTCCAGCTATGCTCAAATGACCAAGAGAGGGCCAGAGCCATGAGGCATCGGCCCAAGCCATGATCCAAAGGGGAAAAGGGGCTATTTCTCTTCCTTGCCCAGTCTTTTATGCTTCGATCATACACCATTCAAACCCAACCCCATTGCCATCCCATCTAGACTTTTGATGAATCACAGTATTTATGGGGCAGTCCTTCCCAACAGTACTGTCTGCCCTGCTGTACTTTGGCATTGTCCATGTCAATCTTTAGGTGCTTGTTGATCTTTTGATCTTTGTCACCCACCGTCATCAATCATCCTGTCAGCCATGGCCCCTTTCAATTTTGCGTTTTAGCAATAGACAGTCTGGAGCCAAGAGCTGAGAAACGACATTCCAGACAGCCCCCAGGAAAGCAAATGCTTGGTTGTATCAACCAGAAAGAAACTCTTTTAAAACCATGGGATTGCAAGGATTAGCCTATGTGATCTTTGGGAATAGGAAACTGATATGTAATGGATTTATGACAGATCCAATTCAAACTCTGGATAATAAATATGACACTAGACCATGTTGCTATCCAACATATTCCGCTTTGCGCCTAAAGGGTGCATACCACCCTTCTTCAGACACGGCTCCCATTGAATAGTCCATAAATGTCTTAACGCGTGTCGTTTCCCATCCTGTGTTTTCGAACAGTCCATAACTCTCTTACTGTGTTGCGGTTTTTCCAACATGTGCTTCAGAAACAGCTCCTATGGAACAGCCCATAATGGTCTTACCGTGTTGCTCTTTCCAACACATGCCGCTTTGCCACTGAGTGACACACCATCATCATTCTTCAGCGACAGCTTCCATGTCACCATTCTGTATCTTCGGTATCTTCTCCTTTCCGATATCTTCAGGACGGGGTGCAGTACCGGCAAGGGGTGTCCATTCACTCACCATTCACCAACACACATTCAGAGCAACATATCAACCAGCTTTCCGACACAGAGTCTCGAAGAGGGCCTTATTCACCCATATTACCAACCTACAAAACACATAGGTCACACTATACCACAACATTAAATCAACCCATCACCATAATATATAAATATGTCCCATTCAATTACGCATCCCCCTCCCAACCTCCTATAACCCTTTACTGTAAATACAGGTCGGGATTAGGCAGGCTTGCTCACAATGGCCTCTCTTACCGCACTTTTGGCATGTCAGTGGTATTGCAGGGCTCTGACTTGGCAGCAAAATCTCTAACTTGTACGCAGACCCTACCGTCAATTTGTCCCCCAGCTTATATAGAAGGGAGACCCTTCTATATAAATATCGAGTTTAACAACACATAAACCTGAAACAACGACACAACCCACACAATTCAATCCCTGTGCCTGGATTTCAGAGACCATGCCCAGGGTATACCATGCACCTCTGATGCTGCTCTTGTAGCTCACTGTTTCTTCCTGACAAACTGCCTGCTTTTGTCCGCAATTCATCCATCTCACTACTGGAGTCTGTTGCAATCTTTAGAAGGTTTTCACTTTTTTTCTCTCTGTCCTCCCCGAGACGTCTCCTCTCTGCTCCCCCCCCCCCATTTTCTTAGATATAAATGTAATTCTGAGCAACACTGAAATTTCATTTGCCAACCTCTCTTTCTTCACTTTCTCTTTTAGCTGTTTACCCAATAATCTGCTATTATGTTGCTGACACTGAGACAATAGTACATTACACTGGCTTTTAAGAGGTTTATCTGCACATGAATAACTGGCAGAGGCGTACTTTTTAACATATGTATACACAAGTTCCATTTCACAACCATACAATCCACACAATCCACAATTCTATTTGTACTAACGTTCCAACACTGCACTGAGTAATAAACCAAACTCAATTATCGTTAGCTCTTACAACTCACAAAAAAAACGAATCGCTCTTCTAGCATTTAATATTCTTCATTCATTACCACTTTTACCTGATATCATTCAAAACAATTAAACTTTTGCATATCCATAGAAAATACTCACCACACTTACTGTGGCATTATCAGCTGCCTTGTATCTGAGCACTTCTGTCCTGTAGGTTCTATGCGGCTTTTAGGATTACCACATGCTTTCTGGGGTGCCAATTGAAGTAACTAAGATACAATAAATATTATGTATCTATATATTAATTTGTCATGGTTTATAAGTAATAAAGTCTTATTTATTTCCCAAGGAAATAAGAAAGCTAACATGAAATACTACAGAAAGATATTACAAACACAGACCAACAATTAGAACATATAATACAAGAACATCAAGGAAAATTATCTCAAGGCTCTCTGCGGGGCTTAGTTTCTTCCAGCTATGCTCAGATGACCAAGAGAGGGCCAGAGCCATGAGGCATCGGCCCAAGCCATGATCCAAAGGGGAGAAGGGGGTATTTCTCTTCCTTGCTCAGTCTTTTATACTTCAATCATACATCATTCAAACCCAACCCCGTTGCCATGCCATCTAGACTTTTGATGAATCACAGTATTTATGGGGCAGTCCTTCTCAACAATACTGTCTGTCCTGCTGTACTTTGGCATTGTCCATGGCAATCTTTAGGTGCCTGTTGATCTTTTGATCTTTGTCACCCACCGTCATTAATCATCCTGTCAGCCATGGCCCCTTTCAAGTTTGCATTATAGCAAACAGACGGTCCAGATCCAAGAGCTGAGAAATGACATTTCAGACCAGGAAAGCAAATGCTTGGTTGTATCAACCAGAAAGAAACCCTTTTAAAACTATGGAATTGCAAGGATTAGCCTGTGTGATCTTTGGGAATAGGAAACAGATATGTAACGGATTTATGACAGATCCAATTCAAACTCTGGATAATAAATATGACACTAGACCATGTTGCTATCCAACACCAACAGTCACACATGGTGGTGGAAGTGTGATGGTTTGGGGCTTCTTTGCAGCTTCAAGACCTGGATGACTTGCCATCATTGATGGAACCATGAATTCTGCACTCTACCAGAAAATCCTGAAGGAGAATGTCTGGCCATCAGTCCGTGACCTCAAGCTCAAGCGCACTTGGGTTATGCAGCATGACAATGTTCTGAAAAACACAAGCAAGTGAAGCCAAAATTCCTCCACAGCGTGTGTGAAAGACTCATTGCCAGTGATCGCAAATGCTTGATTGCAGTTATTGCCACCAAGGGAGGTACAACCAGTTATTAGGTTTAGGGGCAATTACTTTTTCACATAGGGGCAGGCAGATTTGAACCGCTTTTTTTCCCTTGATAAAATCACCATTTAAAAACTGCATTTTGTATTAACTTGGGTTATCTTTGGGTAGTATTAAAATTTGTTTGATGATCTGAATCATTTAGGTGCGACAAATTATCTATCTATCTATCTATCTATCTATCTATCTATCTATCTATCTATCTATCTATCTATCTATCTATCTATCTATCTATCTATCTATCTATCTATCTATCTATCTATCTATCTTTCTATCTATCTATCTATCTATCTATCTATCTATCTATCTATCTATCTATCTATCTATCTATCTATCTATCTATCTATCTATCTATCTATCTATCCCTCCCCTAATATGTACAGTATATCCCGCCAGTCCCCAGAAACATTTAGGTCACTCAAGAAAACATTCACCGCAACTCCTCCCGTGTTTGGTTGAAAGTTCTTGGCCTGTGTCCCCCCCACGGTAACATATTTCCAAACCCCATAACTGCTTTTTATTATGTTTTTTACATATTTACAGTAGTTTAAATACTTTCCTTTTATCTGTTTAATTTTTAAGCCTTATAAGGCCATTCCTGCTCAAGTCAGGCAAACACAGGCACAGGCGGCAATGCAAATTGGGTAAAATCATTGCCAGCTGAGAAGCTGCAGGATGGACCCAATTTGTGGGGCCACAACATTTGGTGGAACACTAATTTCCATCTCCTTCCAGTCCTCTTTTTCCTGTGAGTTTTTTTCCTAGGGCAAGATGGAAAGGGCAGACAGCAGCATAAATTAAAGCGGTATTAAACACAGAACTAAAAATGTATTGGCTTTTTTCCCCCTCTGTTTTCCTCTGGTGATCTGGCCAGTAACACACCTTCTGTATTAGTGAGACACAACTCTGGATGAATGAGAACAGGAGGCTCAGCAGAACTTGAGCTGTTGAAAAACAGCGGACTTGCTGGCTGGATCACCAGAAGAAAATAGAAGAAATAAAACCTAAAAAAGAAAATGAATGTAGCCATCACATCTAAAATTTAGTAAGCTGCAATATAATAAATGTTTGCTTTTGGTTTAATACTGCTTTAAAGAGGAAGTAAACCCTGATGGGTTTTACTTCCTCTTTTGCTCGCTGCTGCAGCCTGCAAGTGAAAAGCATAATGAGCTAGTATGCATCGCATACTAGCCCATTATGTGCCACTTACCTGCAAAAGAATCCAGCGATGTCCCCTGTGTGGGCAGCATCCATCTTCTGGCCCTCTTCCTTCCGGGCCGCAGAATCCGGCTCTGTGATTCGCCAGAGCTGCGTGACGTCACTCCCGCGCATGCACACGGGAGCCGTGACTAACGGCATAGGCTAGGGAAGGAACGGCATTTAGTTTCGTTTCTTCCATGCGCATGCGCCATTGGAATTTCCAGCGGACTACAAGTGAAATATCTTCTAAATGGCGCACGTGTAGGAGATATTTCCACTACCTATAGGTAAGCCTTATTCTAGGCTTACCTATAGGTAAAAGTCCAAAAAGTGGGTTTACAGCCACTTTAGGAATACAGCCTTACAGCCATAGGCTGTCCACTTATCTCCAAATGAAAGGCGCACTTACCAACACACCTCATTCTCTCCAGTAACAACCTTCCAATGCCAGATTTCCTTTCCCCTGCTGTATAAACAACTTACTTTTTAAAAATACATTTTATTTAAATTTTATTATTATTAATATTATAGCCCTGGTCAAGCAAACACAGACAGGGACAGCAAGGCTGAAAAAAAAAAAAGCGCTACCTGGTATGAAGGATGTACCACAGGTAATGACCTACCCTCCTGTATGGGGGGCGTGGTGGGGGTTTGGAGACCAAGAAGTTTACTTTTATTTAAAGAAAACACAAAAGAAGAGATCGCAAAGCCACCCTAGTGTAACTCGGCTTTAATGTGGTAAAGTTAAAAAACACAACAATGGTCAAACTCACATTGTGAGTGACCTGAGGAAGGAGGCCAGGCCCTCGAAACGCATTGTCATGGCAACTGTGTGATGTCCTCACTCTCTTCCCCCCTGTATCGTGTGGGTTTGTGTGTCTTCAGAGAACTGCTCTGGCTGGACTAGGCTCATGCGCATTAGGATCTGCACATCGAGCGTCGTGGTGGATAGCCTTGCATGTGCTGCCAGGATCCGGGCAGCTAGGTTGAACGTCCTAGGCTCCCCCTTCCCCGTCGAGATTTTGAGGTGGTTTTAGGAGTGCGGCCACAGTGGAACCCTTATGCTGTATCTATCTTCACACAATGTGAGTTTGACCATTGTAGTGTTTTTAACTGTAACATATTAAAGTCGAGTTACACTAGGGTGGCTTTGCTCTATCTTCTTTTGCGTTTTGTCTAGATGTGTTCCTGCCACCCAGAGGATCCATAGAGAGCAGCGGCACCCTTTCACTTGTCTAATTATCACCAATAGCCAGCTGGAGGGCTATACTAAACTGTTGCTCAGCGCACCTGCTAGTTTTTCTTTTTGTGTGTATTTTTTTACTTTTATTGAAATTAATCAAGCTTGGATCACAGAGGACTACCAAATAACCACCACAGATAACATCAATATGTTTAGTTTATATCCATTTAACTAAGAAAGACAAAAAACTTTCCTCACTGGCGGCCACCGTTGCTGCCGCTGAGGCTAACATTTCTGCCTGCTGGCACCTTTCCTTTTTAATCTCGTTCCCCTCCTTCCCTTGACCAAAAAATAAATGACCCCCTTAAATCCAAAAAGAGCTGACACTCTAATTCTTTTGGAAGAGAACTCTTTGTGCCTTCTGTTTTTGGCCGATTTAGCCTGTTTTCTCAGTCTTGGGTCTCTACATTTAGGCCTGTGGTTGTTTTGAAAATGTGGAGCCCAAGACCCAAGGCGTAGGGTCTAGGGATCTGCCTGGTATTCAGAAGTACATCCGGCAAAGGGGTGATGACTTTGCTGCAGTGCAGTTCCCGAATTGGGGGTACAGTAAGATGCATATTTATAAAGCAATGAATGTGACTTTCATCAAACATTCCTTGGTGGTGAGTGAATCAGTCACTGTCATTTAAAACACGTGCACCAAGAACATTCACCTGCATCGTATGCTTTGTGAATGTCATATTGACTCCTTCAAGCTCCATTCACACCTCAGCGTTTTTCAATTATTCTCTATGGAGACGGTTCACATCTCCACTACAAGTCGCCTCAAGCGAAAGGCCTGAGGCTCAAAAAAGTTCTGGAGCTTTTTTTGTAGCTCGAATCGGGCAAATTTTAGGGTTTTTGGCATGTTTTGATTTCCATGGAAATTAATAGAAATGCGCCCGTGCTTCTTTGAGGCTTGTACCTCTGTCACCACATTCAGGTGTGCTTGGACCAGAGCCGCAAGGGAAGCCCTCTCATCAACTCGGCCTCCAACCAAGGTACGTGACACCCTATCCCCTAATCCTAACCTTAACTCTAACCCCTTACCCTAACGAAAACAAATAATAATAAATGAATAATAATAATTTTAAAAAAATGAAAGCTAATGGGAAAGATAAAAAAGCTGAAATACCTAGCAAAAAATGATGCAACAGATGATAGTTTTCTCTATTTGGTAATAAAAAAAATGCCAAAGCT
This sequence comes from Lithobates clamitans, assembly GCA_037952925.1. NCBI lineage: Eukaryota > Metazoa > Chordata > Amphibia > Anura > Ranidae > Lithobates > Lithobates clamitans. The sequence goes on along the minus strand of JBBGZY010002505.1, from coordinate 1,848,460 downwards.
CAAAAACGCTGCATAGAAATGCGCAAGTGGCGCACAAAAACGTGCCAAAATCACACATAAAAATGCACCAAGAAATGCCAGAAAAACTCTCAAAAAGACACTGCTCAGATGTGAGTGCAGTCTTATAACCACTTGCCTACTGGGTACTTTTACCCCCTTCCTGCCCAGGCCAATTTTCAGCTTTCAGCGTTGTCACACATTAAATGACAATTGCGCAGTTATGCAACACTGTACCCATATGAAATTTTTAGCATTTTGTTCACACAAATACAGCTTTCTTTTGGTGATATTTAATCACCACTGGGGTTTTTATTTTTGCTAAATAAACAAAAAAAGACCGAAAATAGTGTTTTTCTTCTTTTCTGTTATCAAAATTTGCAAATAAATAATCTTCATAAATTTGGGTCAAAATGTATTCTGCTACTTTGCTTTAGTGATAATAACCTATGCTCACCTCCAGGACTTTTCCCCAGTCTCTCCTATCCTATAGAACTCCCTACCCCAGTCTGTCCGACTATCTCCTACTCTGCTTTTAGACAATCCCTGAAAACCCTTCAGAGAAGCCTATTCTACCCCCACCTATCCCCCCAATTTTTATTTTCTCCATCAGATCATTCCCCACTGTTATTACCTTTTGGATCACATGACCCTTCCTCCTAGATTGTAAGCTCTAAGGAGCTCCTGTATTGAATATTGTTACTGTACTGTCTGCCCTAATTTTGTAAAGCGCTGTGCAAAATGTTGGAGCTATATAAATCCTGTATAAAAATAATAATAATAAAATCAGTGCATATTATTTAGTCTGTAGGAAAGTTATAGAGTCCACAAATTATACCTGAAAATTTGATCAGCCCTCATGTACTAAAGGCCTATCTCATTTCTTGAGGCCCGAAAATACCAGGACAGCTCCATCACACCCCAAATGACCCCTTTTTGGAAAGTAGACAGTCCAAGGTATTTGGTATGAGGCATGGCGGTTTTTTTGAAGTTGTAATTTTTGTCACAATTATTTGGAAAAAAAAGAAATTAAAAAAAAAAACATTTTTCATTTTTTTTTACATATTGTCACCAGTGCAGTGCAGCATTATCATATAACTGGTGTGGAGGTGATAAGGGACACTGACTGGTCACAGTACACATTGTGATTTCTTATACCAGTGAATTTCATTGGTATAAGCAATCATTTTTACTGAATAAAACTGGTTCATTCAGTGTCCTTTGTTGTGATTAGCTGTGAATGGCCAAAGCTGATCACATGGTACAGATGGGCTGTGATTGGCCCTGTCTGTACCATGTGATCACTGTGACCAATCACAGCTAGCAACACAATTGTATACAATGGATGTCATGAAAGGAAGACATTCATGGTTTACAATTGTCATGTGATCTGCTGTGATTCGTCAGAACGATCACATGGTACTCGCAGAGGGCCAATACAGTGATCGGTCATTATCTGTGTCCGGTGGACAGATTGTGCTGCTGCACAGCCCCACGAGAGGTGCGTTCTGGGAGGACATCATATAACATCCTCCCAGAACAATAGTGCTCCCGCACGGCCATCATTGTGCTATGGGATGGTCAGGAAGGTCTTAAATATGCCCCAAGAATGGCTTCTTTTTCTTGGTACTTCAAAGATTTTAGTATCAAGATTTAAGTACCCCCCATAAAAACTTGACCCGGGTAACTCATTATGGTCCCTTTGAATAACTCACATACTGTTGTTCTCCTGTCTATCTTTAATTGTTTTTCACAAATGTATCTGATTTTTCATTGTAGAAAACAAACCTGCTATGTTTGTGTCTGCACAGTTTGGACCAGTGTTTCTCAACCAGGGTTCCGAAGATCGCTAAGGTTGCTCCTTGCAACTTTTGACCCTCAGATAAGTAACCACTGACACCAATGATCTTTTTAGCTATCTATACGGGGGGCATTCTTTCTAATGACTACAAGTGTAAGGAGCATTCTTCCCACTGACCACCACACCAATGTACCGTGAGCTGTACATATAGTAATTATTAGTAGGGGTTGCCTGAGACCAGAAAGTTATTTCAAGGTCAAGAAAGGCTGGTCTGGACTATTCTATCTGGATACATGTTAAACTACCATCTCCGTGCTGGTATCTCTGGGACAGTATGCTTTTGTATTCAATGTCACAGAACAGCTGCCTTGTCTTCAGTCTACTCACAAAACTTCCCCACTGCTGGTCAGCTTTTTGGAAGTGTCTCTGAGATGATACACTTGAATTTTGTATTGTAGCAAAATACCTGCCCTGTTTGTGTTCCTCATTTTAGCCTATTCTACCTGGTCACATCCACGTACTGTCCTAGTGTTGGTCAATTCTTTTTCCCAAACCATGCCTAATAGCCAGAGGCTAACTAGAACCTCCAGGGCCCTGGTGCAAGAAACCATGAAGGGCCCCCCTGGCTCCAATGTTGGAGCCCTTCTCACTAATCCTGGGGCCCTTTACTACCATCGTGGGACCCTTTATTATGGCCCCGGAGTAGGCCCCCTTCCTGTTGTCTTGGAGTCCCTCCACGGTGGTGTAACACCAGGGCTCAGTCGCAAGTGTGACTTTTGCGACCCCGGTAGTTCCGCCACTGGTGTCAATAGTTTATTTTATGACTTTATTTTTTTAATCATTTTTTACCATTCTATTTAATTCATTAAACTTTTATTTTACAATTTTATTTGCTATTATTTAAAAAAAAAATTCAGGACCCTCGTTGGGGGGCTTTGGTGAAATATCTGGGGTTTAAACAGACCTCTGATGTTTCACCTTTGAGAGAGAGAAAGGAGAATGAGGACACCCTAATCTTCATCTCTGCAGCCTCAGCAGCACAGAATGAATGAACAGGAATAGCTCTGTACAGAGCTTCCTGATAATTCATAAACTGAAGCATAGTAAACATAGTTACCAATCACTGGCTCTATTCATTAAGACAAGGAAGGGGCCGGTAAATGACACATTTGCCGGCTCCTTTCCCGCTCCCCATCCTGACAGATCCCCCACAGATGGCGGGAGGTAGGAGGGGGAAACAAGGCAGCGCTGTGGGTGCAATGGGGGACTAGGGAAGCACACAGGGGCCCAAGGCAGCAGGACAGGGATAGGGAGGCCAAGGGGGGAGGTATGTAGAGCAACCGATGCCCTCCATTTCCTTCCTGCAACTGCTGAATGTCTGCAGAAGGGAGAGGAGGAGAAGCTGGCATCCATGGAGCAATCAATTCCTTTACATACCAATGCCCCCCAATGCCGCCCATCCAGGTGTACAGGGGGACCAGATGGGCAATGGCGACCCCTACAACCCCTGTACATACGCCCCTGCTATTAGCTATAATGCTGATATTTTGGAAAAATTGGGTATACATGCATACAACCAGGGGGTTGCAGCATGGCTATGTTCTGACATATGCCAGTCAGGGGAGCACGGTCTAATAGCACCCAGGCAAGATGTGTTGCTCTTTTGCAGATGTGCAGGGGTGCCATTAATTCCCTACCCCCACACATCAGAAAATGTGCAGATTTTGGGTGCCTGAAACTGCATGGTGTAACATCACCATGCGGCTTCATGTAACACATTTTTAAAAAAGGGTCAGGGACTTTTTCCCCATGTTTCCTTCAGGTACAGGAAATGCCCACACAAACGCAACATGCAGCACCTGCATATGTGTGAACTTATAGTGGTTGAAAAACCCTTACATATGGCCAGTAAAGTGACTGGCTTCAGGTGGTACACAGAAATAAAACAAATCCTCCTAAATAATTTGTACCTGTTTATCTGCAGTTATCTCTTCTCTACAGCCATCCAGAATTTATACAGCTTGTCTGAGCTGTCAGAAAACAGGGAACGGGGAGCTACAATTACACAGGGAAAGGACACCCCCCTTCACACAGCATACAGGAACAGAGCTGAGGCTGTAAATCACAGGCCGTGTGCTGGAGATCCCTCCCCTGTCAGCTTTTTTTCACTTGGTGTCAGGAAAACTTGTCAGAAGACACTATTATCAGAGGAATGAGGCAGAAGGCAGAAATGACACTTAGTGCTCTGGATTGAGACAAGTACACACTATACATAGTTGCCAACTGTCCCGGATTTCCCGGGACATTCCCGAGACTTGGACGCCATTCCCGAATTTGTGGTGTCCTGGTAAATGTCCCGAGAAATCCGTTTCTTCACGATTTTCGTCACCGTCGCCGCAGCCGCCGCTGCCGCCGCCGCCGCTAGAGGTCCGCGGCCGGCGGAGACATTGTCTCCGCCGGCCACCATTTTAATGAAGTTCAGGAAGATGGCTAGGGGGGGCTAGACAGAGCTCCTGCGTCACCGCCCACCCTCCGCCCCACTCCGCCTCGCCCCGCCTACCCCCCGCCCCGCTGCCAGTCTGATATGGAAAGGGGCGGGGGTTCTAGCCATGCGGACACTGACTACTAGGACACCTCTGAAGTAGGGGGGGGGGCACCGCTGTGGGACACCTAATGTGAGGGGGGGCTCCACTGGGGACACCTGATGTGAGGGGGGGCTCCACTGGGGACACCTGATGTGAGGGGGGGCAACACTGGGGACATCTGATGTGAGGGGGGGCTCTGCCGGGGACACCTGATGTGAGGGGGGGCTCCACTGAGGACACCTGATGTGAGGGGGGGCTCCACTGGGGACAGCTGATGTGAGGGGGGGCTCTGCCGGGGACACCTGATGTGAGGGGGGGCTCCGCCGGGGACACCTGATGTGAGGGGGGCTCCGCCAGGGACACCTGATGTGAAAGGGGGCTCTGCCGGGGACACCTGATGTGAGGGGGAGCTCCACCGGGGACACCTGATGTGAGGGGGGCTCCGCTGGGGACACCTGATGTGAGGGGAGGCTCCGCCGGGGACACCTGATGTGAGGGGGAGCTCCGCCAGGGACTCCTGGTGTGAGGGGGGGCTTCGCCGGGGACTCCTGGTGTGAGGGGGGCTCCGCCGGGGACTCCTGGTGTGAGGGGGGGCTCCGCCGGGGACTCCTGGTGTGAGGGGGGGCTCCGCCGGGGACTCCTGGTGTGAGGGGGGCTCCGCCGGGGACTCCTGGTGTGAGGGGGGGCTCCGCTGGGGACATCTGATGTAAGGGGAGCTCCGCTGGGGGCACCTGATGCAAGGACGGACTCTGCTGGGACATCTGACGCAAGGACGGATGGCTGGTGGCAGGCGACGTGGCTAGTGACACGCTCAGGGATCCCACTGATTCTGCCTTATGGTGAGTTGAATGATTTAATTTTATATTACAATGTAATAATAGAAATAATGCACTTCAATCATTGATTGAAGTGCTAACACCAGGTGTTTGGAGTATCTTTATCTGCTGATTTTAAACTTTCTAGAATACACATATTTTTATTGTGTAGGATCTGGGGCTGCTGTCCCGTCATTTCCCTCTCCCCCTTTCCCCCTCTCCCCCTCTCCATCCCTCATTTATCTCAGACTCTAACCACACCCTCTTGTGCCACGCCCATTTAAGCCACGCCCACTATGTCACGTAAACCACGCCCATTTTTCGCCACTCCGCGCTACGTGCGCCGCATTTGTATATTTTCCTAAGCCACGCTTACAAATGAATGCCCCACCCCCTATTTATTGTACGGCTCCGCCTACAGCCACAAAAGTGTTCCACATTTTTTTTTTTACAATGTTGGCAACTATGACTATAGAGGGATAAGCTTTGGTCATATTTCATGTCTAAGGTTTACAACGACTTTATTCTGTGGTGAGGATGTGCAGTGACACACTATGAACATCATGAATCAAAACCTCATACATGCTTTAACATGATAATATCACTTGAAAAGTCTTTTAATTATTAGCTTTCATAAAAATAACATCTGGTTCATTAATTTATTAATTTCTAGAATGGTAGTTTTTTCTAAAGATATTCAATTATCTATCTATCTATCTATCTATCTATCTATCTATCTATCTATCTATCTATCTATCTATCTATCTATCTATCTATCTATCTATCTATCTATCTATCTATCTATCTATCTATCTATCTATCTATCTATCTATCTATCTATCTATCTATCTATTATTATTTATTATTATTATTCAGGATTTTTATAGCGCCAACAGTTTACGCAGCGCTTTACAATATAAAGGGAGACAATACAGTTATAATACAATAAAATACAAGATGATTAAGAGGGCCCTGCTCAGAAGAGCTTACAATCTAATAGGGTGGGGCAGGTGGTACAAAAGGATGTAACTGTGGGGATCTATCTATTATCACAATTGCCTTCACTTTATATCCCAGTAAACGTTCTTCACCCTCTAGCTAAAACATGTTTTTATTTCTGGTTGTGTTTCTGCTAAAGAGAATCTCCCCAGCTCATTTCCCGGTGCCCCAGGGGCAGAAAGTAAAGGGAAATCTTCCTTGGGAGACATAGACAACAGAACAAAAGCAAGGTTTCCAAAGATTTTCCATTCTATCCAAATCTTACAAAAATATACTGCAGTATAAACAAAAAAAAGTAGTATAACAATATGACAGATAACAAAGGTAAAAAGAAAAAAGTCAGGGTCTCCCTTTTAATGGTTCACTTACAGTACATTCCTGCTTTTGCTTCTACTTTCGAAGTTGTAAAACTTTAACTTTTAAAAGCCTTTGTTTTATAGACAGTTTTTGTGACACACTATAAAATTAGATTGACAGTCATGTTTTTTTGCTCCTTTATGGATTTCACTGGCAAATAACCAAAATTGTCCATGGCGTCTCTGCAAACCTGTTCAATCTCCTTCACCCTTTTGAAGTCCATTATCGTTCTCCACTTTTGTACAACTTTTGAGGAGTGCCTTGTAAATGACAAGAACCCACCTTTCTTTCTATCCTCGGAGTGTGTAATCTTATAGATCCATCGGTTCAGATTATCAGACATTTTTAGACCAGCAAATTTATAAATCTCTTTGACATTTTTAATGGGCTCCATAGCCAGATCTTCATGACGTAAAAGCATGTATCGCCCCTGCAGTGAATGTCCTGCTGCCTTGGCCAGTTTGTTTATGGCTACCTGAGCATTGCAGATCTTTGCCATGACCTGGTTGGCAGTATTCTTGTTGTTTTGTGTTTCCTTCTTAAGTACAATTTGATCATCAATAGAGAGACTAAAATATTTCCTTGACAATGCAACAGCTCGAGGATCTCTTACAAGGTGCAGAATCCGTAGGTCAAGAGCAGGGTCTCGGAAAAGTGGAAGCAGGATCGACAAGTCAAGGATGCGAACTGTTTTCATCACTACGTGACTGTATGTGGTACATGCCTCTGCCATTCTATTCAACGACGTGTTTTTACAATGGTACAAGCATTTCTGACGATCAAAACCTTCAGATGGGATGTAACCAAAGCAAGATGGTGGAGAACACAAAGCACGGCTCTCTGCAAAGAAACCCATTTCAGAAATTCGCTGCCCACCTCTAGGAAGGTATTGTTTCAGTGGAGACACATCACAAGTAAAAAGTGATCGCAAGAGATCCCTGACCAGGTAGTGAAGTAGCTCAACAGTCTCTCTCCTAAACCTCATCCACACGGAATGTCCAGGCTCAAAGAGGTAGAAGACATCTTGGTGGTGGTTGAAGATCTGCCCAAGGAATGAAGAACCAGAGCGCCAGGAAGATAATATGAGGACGTGCACAGGCCTCTTCTGGTAATTATGGGAAGAGGAGATATAGGAAATATGGCTGAAATGGACAAACTGGAAAAGGAAGAGAAGTAAGAAGAACAAGAGGGAGAGAAAGAAAATGAAGCGAATGGACATGGTCTAACTGAACCTAGGGGGTGAGAAAAGAAAAAGGAAGATGTTAAGTAGAACAATAAAACGTGAGAAGGCTTTGAAGCTAAACAATTATAATGCATGGAGGAAACCAAGGCGCATATATATTTGAAGGTTACCATTCATCCAGGTCGTGGTATAGATAGTAGTTTTTAGCAACACTCAACTGGACATCTGTAAAGGTAAGCATTTCCAAGCAGTTTTTTCAGTTCTAATATATATCAGAAGTACTACTAGCTATAACAGAATCATTGTAGACACAAGGGTAACTCATTCAACTTAATCCAGTGTCAAGGAAAATGCTGATTGTCTTCCTACATTCAAAGACTTTGAGGTGCACATTTTGGACAGAGAGGACACTGGTTTACATAAAGCTGGAAATAGGTAATCAATGTCAAACCAGAACAACCATCCCTAAACAGGTGTCAGGAAAACTGAGTTCATGCTCAAGTGCACAAAAGTAGAACAATGCGCGCATCAAGCATCAATGCTTGAACACCCTATACACGTGCACATGAGCATTAGCGTGCTCATGAGCACTGCAAGACTCAGGATCATTGCTGAGTGGTTGTCACCTCCTGTGATCAGACCCTGCTTGTTCCTGTGCTATACCTGTTTTTTCCTTCTGACTACGCCCAATCTGTATCCTTGCGGACCTTTGTCTTGCTTCTTGACTCTGCACCTTACTTTTCCCTTCGCCTGCTGCCCATCTGATGCTGACTTTGGCCTGGAACCTGTTTACACTCTCATTTTATGAATCTGTGCTCCTTCTGCCCACCCATTGCCATCTTCTGCCTGTTTGACCACGTTCCTGCCTCCTGCTTCTGCCGGCTCTGTGACGACATTCGGCTCGAGTCCCTGTTCCTCAGCTACCATCGCAAGATCCAGTTCTTATGCTGGCCAGGACTTATTACAGGCACCTGAACCTGTCCTACCCTGTCATCAATCTCAGGGCACAAGCAGGACAGGATAGATATGTAAGGGAAAGTCTACTCATCAGTTCGGCCTCTACCAGGTATTTGAAAACGGGGGGTGGGAGCATTTCACACCTACCTATAATGCTGTACCCATCCCAGACTTTATGGTACCATGGAAATGGTTTATGTACTAAGAACAGGGAAGCTTCACAACCTTTCACACCTACCATCCTGTTCTTGGACAATAAACATCCGCCTTGACACATTCCATGGCAATTGACTCTATCGATGACACTCATTAAAACTGAGGAAGCTCTGTGGATGAGCATCAAAACATCTTGCAGAACACGTCCAACTGAATGTGACTATGCTAAGGTGCACATAATGATTCTAGTGATCCTGATGTCATTGTATGGAACATACACTGAAAAGTAATAATGAGCTGAGCAATTTCACCACTTTGCTGCAATTGAGCAAGAGGATCTGAAATGAACAATTATTTATTTATATAACAGAAATATTAATGTTAATATTATAATTAAAGCCCATCCCCAAGAAACTTCCCAACACTCTCCAAATATTCTTCTTTATAAATTAGTAGTTGATCCAAAAACAATTTCATGTACCATGCTGCAGATTTGCCTTTCTCCAACCCTGCGACAAATCACGGGGTCTTATTGACTCCCTTGCAGGTGTGTTGGATAAGAACTACATATTATTCTTGAAAAACGTAATACTTATTGGCTTCTGGGCAAAGCCATTCAGTAGGACATTTGGTGGATATGAGGTGGATTTGGAAGACAATGATAGTGTCATATTATTGATCCTATGGTTGTGATTGCATCCCCTTGGCAGCAGCAGGGAGAATTTTCCCTATTTTGTGATATCCTTTGTGGTTCTTCTCCTCCTCTTGCCCCCCACCCCTGTTGGACTGGTTGGACACTTAAACAGTAGCATCTGAATTTATAATGGCTTATGATTTAGGATTTATTATGATTTTGACTTGATTTTATAATGGCTGAAGATTATTCCAGACCTACTCCCATTGTCAATCTTTTTCCTGTTCATGGAAGCGTTGTGAGAAAACATTCTGGGTTTTTGGAAACATTGTTAGCAACTTGCTTACTGGGCACTTATACCCCCTTCCTGCCCAGGCCAATTTTCAGTTTTCAGCGCTGTCACAATTTGAAGGACAATTGAGTGGTCATGCAACACTGTACCCAAATTCAATTTTAATCATTTTTTTTCACACAAATAGAGCTTTCTTTTGGTAGTATTTAATCACCACTGGGTTTTTAATTTTTTGATAAACAAACAAAAAAAGACCGAAATTTCTGAAAAAAACCAAAATTTTTTTCATAGCTTGTTTTAATTATATATATATGTATATATATATATATATATATATATATATATATATATATATATTGCAAACAGGTCATTTTTCTCCTTCACTGATGTGCGCTGATGAGGCGGCACTGATGGGCACTGATGAGGCGGCACTGATAGGTGGCACTTATGGGCACAGGTTGCACTGATGGGCACCGATGAGGCAGCACTGGTGGGCACTGATGAGGCTGCACTGATGGGTGGCACAGATGGGCACTGATAGGTGGCACAGAGAGGTGGCACTGATGAGCACTGATGAGGCGGCACTGATAGGTGGCACTTATGGACACAGAAAGGCTGCACTGATGGGCGCTGATGAGGCGGCACTGGTGGGCACTGATGAAGCTGCACTGATGGGTGGCATAGATTGGCACTAATAGGTGGCACTGATAGGCGGCACAGAGAGGTGGCACTGATGGGCACTGATGGGCACTATTAGGCAGCACTGATGGGCACTGATAGGCAGCACTGATGATGAGGCACTAATTGCCAGCACCGAAGGGCACTGATGGGCACTCATATGCTGCACTGGTGGTCACTGATAGGTGGCACTGGTGGACACGGATAGGTGGCACTGGTAGGCAGCACTGATAGATGGCACTGATTAGCAGCGCATGCAGCCGCTAAGGGGACCGATGTCCCTCTAAACCCTCTAACAGAAGCTGGCGTCTTTTTTTTTCCTTCACTCTGAAGTGCGAAGAAAACAAAAAACGATAACCGCCATCAGTTTATTTCCTGCTGTGATTGGCCTTCTACACGATCTATTAGCTGAGTTTCACAGACTCCCCCAGGGGGTGCGTGGGAAGCGTGAGAACGGGAGGACCTCCATGTACGCCCTCCCAGCAATTTAAGCCCGCGTAGCCGTCTTTCGGCTATAGCGCAGGCGGAAAGTGGATAATATCAATATGTACAAAAAGAAATTACACCTGGGAAAAAAATCAGACCTATGTGTATGGTTTATCTGTCTTCAACCATCTTTGAATAGAATTACCAGCTGTGATATGTGATTTTGTCATGTAATTGTAATTTTATGATGTATGACTACAAGTTATAAATATTAGATTTGCTTGTTTTTCAGAAAAAAATGGTGGCACCCAATATGTCCCTTTTAGTATTAAGCTTTTCAAGAATCCCGGTTGAAAAAAAGACACAAGTCCATTCAGTTCAACCAAGAGAAGAAAACAACCAAATGTTGGTACCCAGTTATACTATGTACATTTAGGAAAGAATCCAGGCCTTTTTTCAAACCAGCTCTTGGCTCAGTCTATTCCACATTTTCACTGCTCTTACACATTTGGACATGAAATCTTTTTTTTCCTTCAGACGTAAAGAGTGCCCCCTTGTCCTCTGTGATGACATTAAAGTGAATAATCGAACACCAAGTTCACTATATGGACCACTTATATATTTATACATGGTGATCATATCCTCCCCTTAGGCTGGGTTCACACCGCAGCATGGAGCGGCTCACAGCAGGGGTCCGGTGCACCTCTTTTCACCGTTTCAGGTCCGATTTCAGCCCAAATTTTGGCTGAATTCGGACCTGAAACGGACCAGAAGACACACAGGACTCCTGTGCAATGCGCATTGGAGCCGCTCCCAAGATTTGTGAACTGGCTCCATAGGGAGCTGGTCACAATCTCCTGACATGCGAATTGGACCCTCATCCAATCTGCAATAGTGTGAACCCAGTCTTAAAGTGGAACTTCACTCTCCCAATCAACATTGATTATTTGTAATCCTCATGCTGATAACATTAGTAAATCGATAGGAAAATATATCATATTTACTTGCTTTAAGCTTTTTTTTTTTATTCTTACATTTTTTTTTTACATTTCTTCAGTTACTTCCTGGTTGCTGGCCTAGGCAAATGATGTCCTACATCCCAGGAGTCTTCAGGAGGGGAGGAGGGATTTTCTCAGCTAAGCACATCCTCCTGTCTGCGTGCCTGAGCTAAGGGCAGATGGATTGCAGGAAGTAAATTCTACATGAATCATTTGCCCTTACTCAAGATGGCCACAGCCAAAAGTGCTAGGGGGGTGTTTTTCAAAGTGATTTTCCACCAAAATAAGCATGGAGACATGGCTGGATGGGGGGGGGGGGGGGTTGCATTGAATCTTAAAAATGAATTAAATAGTGTTTTTGGTTTGTGGTGCTCAGATACAATGAAGATCTCCTCTTCTCAATTTGCTAACTGAGGGAGTCCAAAGTGCGCTGAGAACTACATATGACATTGCTGTGATACTTTGAATCATCATGTCCCTACCTGTAGGACTACAGGGGCGTATCACTGGCAGCACGGCTACTGTGGCTAGCATCATGATGACTTTGCATGTAGAAATACAGGGGGTGTGCCCCGACACCATGGTCATTGCAGAAGGGGTGGAAGTTATCCAATGGCCAAAAGTAGATTGACACCTTAGGAAGATTGCTGTTTGGAGGATATTATAGACTCTAAAGATTAAAGCTGAACCCTGGGGAAATAGAGTCTCTTGCGGTGGGGTTCTCCCAGCACTGCCAGGTTAAAGCAGACCTTCACCCATGTATTGGACTTCCTCTCCTCAGGCTTCCTCCTCCCTCCCGCTTACAGAATTTTTTAATGGTAAATACCTTTTTTTCTGTGAAGCCCTACACTTACCGTATTTCTAACACATACATTTCTTTCTGATACAGGTTAGTTAGCATAAGTGTTAGGAAAGAGAGGGAGCATTTTTAGGAGTAGTTAGGGTTAAAGTGGTTGTAAACCCTTTACAACCACTTTTTGCTACAGGTAAGCCTATAATTAGGCTTACCTGTAGCTACACTGGATATCTCCTAAACCTGCGTCATCGACACATGAGCACTGAAGCAATGGGAAGTATGTGCCGTTGCTTCAGTTAGACTGTGCCGTTACTGTGACATCATCGCGGCTCCGGCCAATCACAGCACCGGAGCCCGCGATACCCGGAAGTAACTCCGGGAGCGATGTTGCCGGAATGTAATTCATAATGAGCTAGTAGGCTATGCCTACTAGTTCATTATGCCTTTGTCTTGCAGGTTTTTTTTTTTTGGTTTTTTTTGGGGGGTTTACAACCACTTTAAGCTGGAATTCCACCTTAACCATTTGGCTATTGGGCATCCCCGCCCAGGCCAATTTTCAGCTTTCAGCTATCACACTTTGAATGACAATTACGCAGTCATGCAACACTGTACCCAAAAGAAAATATTATCTTTTTGTTCACACAAATAGAGCTTTCTTTTGATGTTATTTATGGTTAAATATTTTTTTTATTATTCACTTTCAAGTAAAGCAATAGGGGATACAAAATGAAGAAAAAGAGGAAGGGAGAGCAGTGGTAAACAAATACCAAAAAACATTTGGTACATAACATAAAAATATACAGGTGCGAGTAACAATCTTCAGAATTGTAATCAGTACCAAAAACAGTTATGTTTCCTGCGTGCGTGGGTAGATGCAGAAGTCGTTAAACAGAGAGGGGGGGGGGCATGAGGGGAGAGAGGGAGGGGAGGAGGGGCGAGGGTAAGGGAAAGGCGTATATACAGTGTATCTGATGTAAATAAATCACAGTGTACTCTAAACGTAGTCGCTGGAAAGCGACCATCAGTAGTGTGATCTCTGCCATGCAAGGTCCCCGTTCTCTGGTATTAGCAGCGCTGCCCCATTGTTCTCAATGGGCAGGAGCGGTGGAGGAGCGGTGTATTCACCGCTCCTTCACCGCTGCAAAGAAGCTGCTGGCAGGAATTTTTTTGACGGCCGGCCAGCGCAGCGCCGCAATGTGAAAGCATTCGGGCTTTCACACTGGGTTTGCAGCTGAGGCTTTTTCAGGCGCTATTTTTAGCGCTGTAGCGCCTGAAAAACGTCTCAGTGTGAAAGGGGTCTCAGTTTCCACGTTCTTTCAGCAAAGCTTAATTACACAAGCTGAAGTTAGAAGCCGATTGGCTACCATGCACAGCTGCACCAGATTTTGCACTCTCCAATTTTAGTAAATCAACACCATTATGTCTTCCTCTCCTTGCTTTAAGAGGAAAACATAAGCAAACCATAGTGTGTAAAAAGAACAAAAAACAAATATATATATATATATATATTTTTTTTTTAAAAGGTTACAAAATAAAGAAAAAAAAAATAAGATCAAAGTTTGCCAGGGTTAGTGTTAAAGCCAAGTTTGGGGTCAAAGGTCAGGGTCATCATATTTTGGGTAGAATTTAAAAAAAAAAAATGTAATAAGTATCAGTAACAGTGTCAATGTAAGTGTGTTTTAGGTAGGAAAAAAAATGTGGTGCATGCAACAACTAACATACACATAGGTGGTATCGCTGCAAATGTCAGAAGCAGAATTTATTCTGAGTTGTAGTAAATTATGATAATAGCAAGTAATATACAGCTAAATTTAAGCAAAATCATTTTTTCTTTACTATTTTGGGTCAGTTTTCTTTTGATAATAAAAAAAAAAAAATCAGGAGATATCCATTACCATTTACAATCAAAAGAAAGCCCAATTTGTCTTGAAAAATAACAAGGTAAAATCCTGGATACACAAAGCAGTTGTGACGATAGGTACAGTTTTACTAACACATGTCAATGTTGCAAAATTGTGTTTAGGCATTACCATTTCTTTTACCTTTAGGCGTGAAGGGGTTAATGCATCCTCTGCTGTCTGTGTCTATGGACACAGGCAGCATGGCTCAGGAGGAAGCCCGCAGGTGGTACACCGTAAGAAGTGACTTCCTATGGGGTTCCACAAAAAAGGGGAGGAGTCAGGAGCGCTGGCAGGGAACCCTAGAAGAGGAGGTTCGGGTCTGTTCTGTGCAAAACCATTACACAGAGCAGGTAAGTATGGCATGTTTGCTATTAAAAAAAAAAAAAAATAGAAAATTGACAGTTTAATCGCTTTAAGTTGTACCTTTGATATTTACCTGAAGCTCATCTTTAATAAGGTTGTAATATTACTTGAAACACATTTGCATGGGCTAAAGCATGTGCTTTTTTTATTGCAGGAACATAGGCAAATGTGAATTGGCTCTTTAGTATAAAAAGGAACAATGGATGCTGAGAATTAAAAGGTAAAACATATTTTAAAGGAAAAAATTGGAGTTATGAAAAAAATCCCATCAATACCTACCTCAATGCTGCAGCTGTCTCACGTTGGCTCTGAGCCTGAGAACTGATTGATCACATGACCACTGATGGCCCAGCTCTCAGTCTGGTTAGAGCAGTGACTGTAAGTCACCTCCAGAGGTCAGTGGAGCACTGTGCTGGGGAGGTGCAACTGGCTCCACCTGTGAGCCGCGTGCTGAGATGCCGAGACAGCTGTCAATCAGGCAGCCAGTTGGAGCCCCACATATATTGTGGGGATCCTTGCAGAACCTGGAGCAGCTCTACCTCGACAGCTCATGGCCTACTATTAACTGAGTCACAGAAGAATGAAAGTAAGTTGTTGGAATACATTGCTCATTTTTATTTTGTGCAACAACTACATCAGCCAGTAAGTGGCAGCGTTTATAATTTGTAGCTGCTCTATAGTAAACTCTATGTCTTTATAGTTACATAGTTAGTAAGGTTGAATAAAGACACCAGTCCATCCAGTTCAACCTGAGTGTGGGTGTGTGTCTACAATCGTCCCTATCCCAGTAAATTGTGTCTCATTAAGATACTCCTCTATTATATATAATTTATTTAAGGTACCCATATAGCGCCGTTAATTTTACGTAGCGCTCCACATATACATCGCACACTCACATCAGTCCCCACCCTCAAGGAGCCCACAATCCAAGGTCCCCAAATCACATTCATATACTAGGGCCATTTTTTTTTTTTGGACAGAAGCCAATTAACCTACCAGCATGTCCTTGGAGTGTGGGAGGAAACCCACGCAGGCACAGGGAGAACATGCAAACTCCAGGCAGGTAGTGTCATGGTTGGGATTCGAACGAGCGACCCTTTTTACTGCTAGGCGAGAGTGCTACCCACTACACCACTGTGCCGCCCCTCTGTATAATAAAAGTTCCTGTTTCCTGTCTGCAGTTAAGCAGCAAAGCCCACGTGGACTGTGCACTGTCTGTTGGTTCTGTAGGGCTATATAGAGGATTTCTAGCATAAGTGCACTCCTGTGACCCAGAAGAGAAGTATGACCAAAAAAAAAAAAAAAAAGCTTCCACCATGCTTTAAATTTTGGATTAATGTCCAATTTTGGGCAAAACATGACCCCCTCCCCCCTTCATCCAGATATGTCCAATCCAACTTGCATGCTTTTTTCATCCCTTGTAAAGCAAAGTATACACACCTACTGTAAGTCCACCATCCAGGTCCCTCACCAGTGGCATATGCCGGACTGCTAATCCAGCACTGCAGGTGTGCCCATGCCGGCTGGTTCCTGGCAATCCCCAATACACCAACGTCATTTTGATTTTGAGAGGACCTCGCTACTGGACAGGTCAATAGGAGGACCCCATCTTGTATAAACAGAATAGGGAAGATTCAGGACTGGAACATCATACGTAGGGTATTTTTTTCTCAAGCCAATGATGAGTTACAGAGAGTGGAAGGAGGTTCATGCTTTTGTCCAGGGTTTGGTTTTAAAGTGGTAGTAAAGCGCTGGGTGTTTTTTTTGTAGTGTGAAACGTACCTGAAAATGAAGCCAGGCTGTCACCGCTGAAGGAGCTTTCCCCTTCACCCGGTTTTCCTTACAGGTTCACGGACTCCGGCTGTGTGAGCGGCCAGAGACGCAGAGGCTGCCGTTATGGCACAGGACTCCCATTGGTATGCCGTTCCTTCAGAGCGCATGCCTCCGTGCATGTACAGTAAATATCTCCTAAACGGCGCACGTGTAGGAGATATTTACACTACCTATAGGTAAGCCTTATATTATATGCTTACCTATAGGTAAAATGAATGCATGGGAGTTTACTCCCACTTTAAGAACGGAATGGTTACCCGTATCAGTTTATTTGTCATCTTTGTCCCTTTGGGGAGATTTTCTTTGACTTCCTGTCCTGTAGACACTGCAGGAAGTCAATTAGAAAATATGTGGAGGGAGCTGAAGGTTCGAGTTACCAAACGTCAGCCTGGAAACCTTAATGGCTTGGAGAGGATCTGCAAAGAGGAGTGGGACAAAATCCCTCCTGAGATGTGTGCAAACCTGGTGGCCAACTACAAGAAACGTCTGACCTCTGTGATTGCCAACAAGGGTTTTGCCACCAAGTATTAAGTCATGTTTTGCGAAGGGGTCAAATATCTCACTCATTAAAATGCAAATCAATGTATAACTTTGTTGAAATGCGGTTTTCTTGATTTTTTTTTTTGTTATTCTGTCTCTCATTGATAAAATAAACCTACCATTTAAATTATAGACTGATCATTTCTTTGTCAGTGGGCAAACATACAAAATTAGCAGGGGATCAAATCATTCTTCCCCTCCCTTATTTTTGCACACCTTAAATACAGTGAGTAAAGCAATATGGATAGGTTAAAAAATAAAACAGCAACAAAATTGACCATCTGGAACACGTTAGCCTTGGAGGAAGACGGAACAGAGTCATATTGGCTCACATGGACGGTATGGTCCCATTTTCGCTATTCCTCTAATTTTACGCTATTCATATCGGGCGGGGGTTGAATGTTTGGATATTTCCTGGATCTACATGTTTGCGTCTCTCATTTTCTTTTCTTCCTCCCCCCATTTTTATTTTCTTCTTTCCTTCCCCTTGCCTTCCATATCTATCCATGCTTCTTCCCCTCATCAGTCAATGTGATGACTGCCCCATTATGCACACACTACTCAGGAGAAATTGTTTGGGAGGGGGTCCCTCCTCGTTTATACTCATTTTTGATACCATGCTGATTTATCGCATATTAGATAAAACTTTGTGGTTTCTTACATGTATGATTTTGAATATCCTTCTTCTTATGATTCAAACATGCTATTTGAAATTATTGGATATGTGCTGTACTACTTTACCTTTACATTTTCTTGCCTGTTCTGTTGCATTGTGTACTTGGTTGTATTGTATACGAATACTGTCTTTGACCTGTATGTTCTGAAACCTTAATAAACAGATTAGGTGCCGGTTCTCACCAGCACAACTTCCAAGTCGTGCGACTTTGAAGCCGACATCCCTACCTGACCTCATCGCGGCTTGCATACGACTTCTTTAACAAATGTCAATGCAAGTCCAATTGAAATCGCCCCAAAGTAGTGCAGGAACCGTTTTCCTGGAGTCGCACGGATTAGAACAGTGCCATTGCCGTTAATGGGACGCAACTTGTAATGCAACTTTGTCACATGACAAGTCAGGGCAGTGTGAACCGGGGCTAAATAAAAAAAAAAAAAACAAACAAAAAAAAAACCACAAGATCTATTTTGCCTAAATCACTTTACACATCCTTTTACCATATCATTTCCCCACTTTCCCTACCATTCTGGTCAAACAAACCCACCTAAATGACCCAATTTATTTTTTGTATTCCTTTTTCATTTCTTTTTTCTCTATAACCCTCATTTCTTCTCTCTTCTTCACTCCTTCTCATTAAGTCTTTTAAGTTTATTTATTCGTATTATTCATTTTATTTTAATATTTTATTTTATTTCTTTATGTCAATTTATTTTTTTCATTTTTTTTTATTGTATTACTTTATTTATTTAAATGATTGAAGTTGAACTAAAGGCAGTTTTTTTCCACATTTTGTATCCAAAAAGAATCTAAGGAAGGATTTTAGCCCTAGGTTCAGTTTTTTTTGCCATCTACGTCCCATTAGGAAGATTTCCCTTCACTTCACTAGAAATTGTGTTCCCATCAGTAGATTTTTTTTTTCTCTATTACTATTCTGGTGGCAACCTGAAATTCAAGATTTTCTATCATGTTCACTCTTGGTGAATCTCTCTAATGGGGACATAGACATCAATAAAAACCCGACAGGTGTTCTATTCTCACTTTATCCAAAACAAAAACAAAAAAAATAAAAAAACATAAATTAAATAAAAAAAGGAGTTTTCCCTTTATGTATGCTTTAATATGTTACATGATTCTCTGTAATATTTAACACACTTTTATGGACACCTCTACAAAGTACATATACTTTAGAAACAATGTATTGATTGCACTGTCAACAGATCCTGCACAAGATTAAAAAATAAAATAAAAATGTATTAAAATAAAAAACAACACATCAATAAAAAAATGGTTAATCAGACTATAGGAGGATCAACATTTGCATGATGATTCTATTTAAATCTGGAAAAGAAGTAACAATTTCTATACCTTGAGTGCCCGGCTTGTGTAGAGGGATCAGCAGATTTCTGAAGATTAACTTCAAGTTCAAGAGATTTACAGGTGGCAGGAATACGCCAAAGATATATATATAAAAAGAAAAAACACAGGTACAGCCCACAACAAATGCCTGTCGTTTGACTATTTCCTCTGTAAAGTGCAGAACAATTTAAACTGTGAAAGCACTGTAACAAATCAAGTGAGATGAATCATTATTTCTAGCCCAAGTAATTGTTCCACCCTGCTGTGCAGAACTTTCTATTCTCTGCAGAAGACAAGAAAGGGCACTTGGCAAAAACTGGCTGAGATAAATTTGCGATTTGGTTATGATTGGAGTAGGAATTTTAGTTAAGCTTGAGGTGTGGTTTTACGGTTCTCTAGTTTTCATTTATTAAAGCTCTCACTCTCCCCCACCCTTTACCTCCACCCTCCCCTATTAATAGATAAAAAAACAAAAAAAGGCCCTTATAGTTACCTAAAGCTGCAGTTACAAGACACATCCCAAGTCTTCTATCTTCTGCACTGCAGAACTGGAGGTTCCTTTTTTGGGTGCACACACTGCTGCTTGGTTGATGTCTTCTTTGGGTGCACACACTGCTGCTTGGTTGATGTCTTCTTTGGGTGCACACACTGCTGCTTGGTTGATGTCTTCTTTGGGTGCACACACTGCTGCTTGGTTGATGTCTTCTTTGGGTGCACACACTGCTGCTTGGGTGATGTCTTCTTTGGGTGCACACACTGCTGCTTGGGTGATGTCTTATTCAGGAGCACACACTGCTGCATGGGTGATGTCTTATTCAGGAGCACACACTGCTGCTTGGGTGATGTCTTATTCAGGAGCACATGCTTCTACTTGGGTGATGTCTTCTTCGGGTGCACACACTGCTGCTTGGGTGATGTCTTCTTTGGGTGCACACACTGCTGCTTGGTTGATGTCTTCTTTGGGTGCACACACTGCTGCTTGGGTTATGTCTTCTTTGGGTGCACACACTGCTGCTTGGGTGATGTCTTATTCAGCAGCACATGCTTCTACTTGGGTGATATCTTCTTCGGGTGCACACACTGCTGCTTGGGTGATGTCTTCTTCGGGTGCACACACTGCTGCTTGGTTGATGTCTTCTTCGGGTGCACACACTGCTGCTTGGGTGATGTCTTCTTCGGGTGCACACACTGCTGCTTGGTTGATGTCTTCTTCGGGTGCACACACTGCTGCTTGGGTGATGTCTTCTTTGGGTGCACACACTGCTGCTTGGGTGATGTCTTATTCAGGAGCACATGCTTCTACTTGGGTGATGTCTTCTTCGGGTGCACACACTGCTGCTTGGGTGATGTCTTATTCAGGAGCACATGCTTCTACTTGGGTGATGTCTTCTTCAGGTGCACACACTGCTGCTTGGGTGATGTCTTCTTTGGGTGCACACACTGCTGCTTGGTTGATGTCTTCTTTGGGTGCACACACTGCTGTTTGGTTGATGTCTTCTTTGGGTGCACACACTGCTGCTTGGTTGATGTCTTCTTTGGGTGCACACACTGCTGCTTGGTTGATGTCTTCTTTGGGTGCACACACTGCTGCTTGGCTGATGTCTTCTTTGGGTGCACACACTGCTGCTTGGGTGATGTCTTATTCAGCAGCACATGCTTCTACTTGGGTGATATCTTCTTCGGGTGCACACACTGCTGCTTGGGTGATGTCTTCTTCGGGTGCACACACTGCTGCTTGGGTGATGTCTTCTTCGGGTGCACACACTGCTGCTTGGTTGATTTCTTCTTCGGGTGCTGCTTGGTTGATGTCTTCTTCGGGTGCACACACTGCTGCTTGGGTGATGTCTTCTTCGGGTGCACACACTGCTGCTTGGGTGATATCTTCTTCGGGTGCACACACTGCTGCTTGGTTGATGTCTTCTTCGGGTGCACACACTGCTGCTTGGGTGATGTCTTCTTCGGGTGCACACACTGCTGCTTGGGTGATGTCTTTTTCGGGTGCACACACTGCTGCTTGGGTGATGTCTTATTCAGGAGCACATGCTTCTACTTGGGTGATGTCTTCTTCGGGTGCACACACTGCTGCTTGGGTGATGTCTTCTTTGGGTGCACACACTGCTGCTTGGTTGATGTCTTCTTTGGGTGCACACACTGCTGCTTGGGTTATGTCTTCTTTGGGTGCACACACTGCTGCTTGGGTGATGTCTTATTCAGCAGCACATGCTTCTACTTGGGTGATATCTTCTTCGGGTGCACACACTGCTGCTTGGGTGATGTCTTCTTCGGGTGCACACACTGCTGCTTGGTTGATGTCTTCTTCGGGTGCACACACTGCTGCTTGGGTGATGTCTTCTTCGGGTGCACACACTGCTGCTTGGTTGATGTCTTCTTCGGGTGCACACACTGCTGCTTGGGTGATGTCTTCTTTGGGTGCACACACTGCTGCTTGGGTGATGTCTTATTTAGGAGCACACACTGCTGCTTGGGTGATGTCTTATTCAGGAGCACATGCTTCTACTTGGGTGATGTCTTCTTCGGGTGCACACACTGCTGCTTGGGTGATGTCTTATTCAGGAGCACATGCTTCTACTTGGGTGATGTCTTCTTCAGGTGCACACACTGCTGCTTGGGTGATGTCTTCTTTGGGTGCACACACTGCTGCTTGGTTGATGTCTTCTTTGGGTGCACACACTGCTGTTTGGTTGATGTCTTCTTTGGGTGCACACACTGCTGCTTGGTTGATGTCTTCTTTGGGTGCACACACTGCTGCTTGGTTGATGTCTTCTTTGGGTGCACACACTGCTGCTTGGCTGATGTCTTCTTTGGGTGCACACACTGCTGCTTGGGTGATGTCTTATTCAGCAGCACATGCTTCTACTTGGGTGATATCTTCTTCGGGTGCACACACTGCTGCTTGGGTGATGTCTTCTTCGGGTGCACACACTGCTGCTTGGGTGATGTCTTCTTCGGGTGCACACACTGCTGCTTGGTTGATTTCTTCTTCGGGTGCTGCTTGGTTGATGTCTTCTTCGGGTGCACACACTGCTGCTTGGGTGATGTCTTCTTCGGGTGCACACACTGCTGCTTGGGTGATGTCTTCTTCGGGTGCACACACTGCTGCTTGGGTGATGTCTTTTTCGGGTGCACACACTGCTGCTTGGGTGATGTCTTATTCAGGAGCACATGCTTCTACTTGGGTGATGTCTTCTTCGGGTGCACACACTGCTGCTTGGGTGATGTCTTCTTTGGGTGCACACACTGCTGCTTGGTTGATGTCTTCTTTGGGTGCACACACTGCTGCTTGGTTGATGTCTTCTTTGGGGGCACACACTGCTGCTTGGTTGATGTCTTCTTTGGGTGCACACACTGCTGCTTGGGTGATGTCTTCTTTGGGTGCACACACTGCTGCTTGGTTAATGTCTTCTTTGGGTGCACACACTGCTGCTTGGTTGATGTCTTCTTTGGGTGCACACACTGCTGCTTGGCTGATGTCTTCTTTGGGTGCACACACTGCTGCTTGGGTGATGTCTTATTCAGCAGCACATGCTTCTACTTGGGTGATATCTTCTTCGGGTGCACACACTGCTGCTTGGGTGATGTCTTCTTCGGGTGCACACACTGCTGCTTGGGTGATGTCTTCTTCGGGTGCACACACTGCTGCTTGGTTGATTTCTTCTTCGGGTGCTGCTTGGTTGATGTCTTCTTCGGGTGCACACACTGCTGCTTGGGTGATGTCTTCTTCGGGTGCACACACTGCTGCTTGGGTGATATCTTCTTCGGGTGCACACACTGCTGCTTGGTTGATGTCTTCTTCGGGTGCACACACTGCTGCTTGGGTGATGTCTTCTTCGGGTGCACACACTGCTGCTTGGGTGATGTCTTTTTCGGGTGCACACACTGCTGCTTGGGTGATGTCTTATTCAGGAGCACATGCTTCTACTTGGGTGATGTCTTCTTCGGGTGCACACACTGCTGCTTGGGTGATGTCTTCTTTGGGTGCACACACTGCTGCTTGGTTGATGTCTTCTTTGGGTGCACACACTGCTGCTTGGGTTATGTCTTCTTTGGGTGCACACACTGCTGCTTGGGTGATGTCTTATTCAGCAGCACATGCTTCTACTTGGGTGATATCTTCTTCGGGTGCACACACTGCTGCTTGGGTGATGTCTTCTTCGGGTGCACACACTGCTGCTTGGTTGATGTCTTCTTCGGGTGCACACACTGCTGCTTGGGTGATGTCTTCTTCGGGTGCACACACTGCTGCTTGGTTGATGTCTTCTTCGGGTGCACACACTGCTGCTTGGGTGATGTCTTCTTTGGGTGCACACACTGCTGCTTGGGTGATGTCTTATTTAGGAGCACACACTGCTGCTTGGGTGATGTCTTATTCAGGAGCACATGCTTCTACTTGGGTGATGTCTTCTTCGGGTGCACACACTGCTGCTTGGGTGATGTCTTATTCAGGAGCACATGCTTCTACTTGGGTGATGTCTTCTTCAGGTGCACACACTGCTGCTTGGGTGATGTCTTCTTTGGGTGCACACACTGCTGCTTGGTTGATGTCTTCTTTGGGTGCACACACTGCTGTTTGGTTGATGTCTTCTTTGGGTGCACACACTGCTGCTTGGTTGATGTCTTCTTTGGGTGCACACACTGCTGCTTGGTTGATGTCTTCTTTGGGTGCACACACTGCTGCTTGGCTGATGTCTTCTTTGGGTGCACACACTGCTGCTTGGGTGATGTCTTATTCAGCAGCACATGCTTCTACTTGGGTGATATCTTCTTCGGGTGCACACACTGCTGCTTGGGTGATGTCTTCTTCGGGTGCACACACTGCTGCTTGGGTGATGTCTTCTTCGGGTGCACACACTGCTGCTTGGTTGATTTCTTCTTCGGGTGCTGCTTGGTTGATGTCTTCTTCGGGTGCACACACTGCTGCTTGGGTGATGTCTTCTTCGGGTGCACACACTGCTGCTTGGGTGATATCTTCTTCGGGTGCACACACTGCTGCTTGGTTGATGTCTTCTTCGGGTGCACACACTGCTGCTTGGGTGATGTCTTCTTCGGGTGCACACACTGCTGCTTGGGTGATGTCTTTTTCGGGTGCACACACTGCTGCTTGGGTGATGTCTTATTCAGGAGCACATGCTTCTACTTGGGTGATGTCTTCTTCGGGTGCACACACTGCTGCTTGGGTGATGTCTTCTTTGGGTGCACACACTGCTGCTTGGTTGATGTCTTCTTTGGGTGCACACACTGCTGCTTGGTTGATGTCTTCTTTGGGGGCACACACTGCTGCTTGGTTGATGTCTTCTTTGGGTGCACACACTGCTGCTTGGGTGATGTCTTCTTTGGGTGCACACACTGCTGCTTGGTTAATGTCTTCTTTGGGTGCACACACTGCTGCTTGGGTGATGTCTTATTCAGCAGCACATGCTTCTACTTGGGTGATATCTTCTTCGGGTGCACGCAATGCTGCTTGGGTGATGTCTTCTTCGGGTGCACACACTGCTGCTTGGGTGATATCTTCTTCGGGTGCACACACTGCTGCTTGGGTGATATCTTCTTCGGGTGCACACACTGCTGTTTGGGTGATGTCATCTTCGGGTGCACACACTGCTGCTTGGTTGATGTCTTCTTCGGGTGCACACACTGCTGCTTGGGTGATGTCTTATTCAGCAGCACATGCTTCTACTTGGGTGATATCTTCTTCGGGTGCACACACTGCTGCTTGGGTGATGTCTTCTTCGGGTGCACACACTGCTGCTTGGTTGATGTCTTCTTCGGGTGCACACACTGCTGCTTGGGTGATGTCTTCTTCAGGTGCACACACTGCTGCTTGGGTGATGTCTTATTCAGGAGCACATGCTTCTGCTTGGGAAAAAAACAAAAAAGCTGACACTCAGAGCACTGGTGTAGTATCACACAATCAGACAAATAATACCCATGAGTGAATGGTATATAATCAATAAATATATGAGGAATGTTCAAACAGAAAAAAGGAAGTCCAGAATGATAAACATGTGGGAAATGTCCAATCAGCAGTAGTTATGGATATATTGCAGGTAGAAGAATAAATCAAAAGATATTGCACTGGCAACATAGGGCTGCTCTTCTCTGGAGTGAAGCCGGCTCGGGATCATCAAGGAAAAAACAAAGATAGAAGAGCGTCTCTGAGTTAATGTGTCTTAATCCATATAAAAAAAGGAAATAACAAGCACTTATATGTAAGTATACAATGAAGCTCTACATGAGTCAAAGAGCTAATTCCCAGGAGTGTCACACGTCCATGCTGTAATAGCGGTGGGGAGCCGGAATAGAAACAGCTGATGTTAGCAAGGGAGTATAGCGAACAGCTAGTGGAAACTGCGTGTGACGTCAGCTGGTGAAAGGAACACAACGCTTTTCAGAGCATGCGCAAGGTCCGTGAGGCGCATGCGCCCTCCTTTCTCAAGTGTAATGATGGGGAACAGACGGAATGGCACTGTTGACCAAAAAGAACAGCTGACTGCATAATTTAAATCTGTGCTGCATTACATTATAGGCACTGGATACACTGCTAGCTGGGTGATGTCTTCTTTAGGTGTACATCCCCGCTGCTTGGGTGATGTCTTCTTTGGGTGCACACGCTGCTGTCTTTTTGGGGTGCACACACTGCTTCTTGGGTGTCTTCTTCAAGCGCGCATGTTGCTGCTTGGGCGATGTCTTCTTTGGGTACACATGCTGTTGCTTGGGTAATGTCTTCTTTGGGTGCACACGCTGCTAGTTGGGAGATCTTAGGGTGAACATGCTGCTGTTTAGGTAAAGTTTTCTTCTGGTGAAGACACTACAGCTTGGGTGATGTCTTCTTCAGGTCCACACACTACTGCTTGGGTGATGTCTCATTTAGGAGCACATGCTGCTGCTTGAGTGATGTTTTCTCTGGGTGCACACGCTGCTGCTTAGATGAGGTCTTCTTTGGGTGCACATGCTGCTGCTTGGGTGATGTCTTGTTCGGGTGTTCACCCAGCTAGTTGGGTGATGTCTTCTTCTGGTGCAAATGCTGCAACCTGGGTGACATCTTGTTCTGGCACACATGCTGCTGCTTGGTGATGTCTTTTTCAGGTTTACGTGCTGCTACTTGGGTGATGTCTTCTTTGGGTCCACATTCTACTGCTTGGGTTATGTTTTCTTTGGGCAAACATGCGGCTACTTGGGTGATGTTAACACTTTCTATTGACTGTGTAGTGGTAGGGTTCTCTCAGGATCCAGAAAACTTCAAAGGTATGATGAAATCACAATAAGGAAAAGCAACCAAAGCAAGCGACAGGCCAATTGACCAAATATATCTTATTAAAAAAGTGGACATTTTTAGAAATAAAAACTTCAAAACTTTTCTACTTCTACCTGCACAGAGCCCCAATTTGCATTAGAAAATGTTTATCTGTAAGCTGTAGTGGCTGATGGATGCAGAAGACCTTGAGTCATATCAGTGTGAGCCAAAACATTCTTTGACCACCTCCTACTGAGCCACTACATATACAGTTGTGTTCATAAGTTTACATACCCTGACAGAATTTATGATTTCTTGCCCATGTTTCAGAGAATATGAATGATAACACAAAAACATTTCTTTCACTCATGGTTAGTGTTTGGCTGAAGCCATTTATTATCAATCAACTGTGTTTACTCTTTTTAAATCATAATCACAACAGAAACTACCCTGATCAAAGTTTACATACCCTGGGATTTGGGCTTGATAACATGCACACAAGTGGACACAAAGGGGTTTGAGTGGCTATTAAAGGTAACCATCCTCACCTGTGATCTGTTTTCTTGTGATTAGTGTGTGTGTATAAAAGGTCAATGAGTTTCTGGACCCCTAACAGACCCTTGCATCTTTCATCCAGTGCTGCACTGATGTTTCTGGATTCTGAGTCATGGGGGAAAGCAAAAGAATGGTCAAAGAATCTGCGGGAAAAGGTAGTTGAACTATATAAAACAGGAAAGGGATATAAAAAGATATCCAAGGAATTGAGAATGCCAATCAGCAGTGTTCAAACTCTAATCAAGAAGTGGAAAATGAGGGGTTCTGTTGAAACCAAACCATGGTCAGATAGACCAACTAAGATTTCAGCCACAACTGCCAGGAAAATTGTTCGGGATGCAAAGAAAAACCCACAAATAACTTCAGGTGAAATACAGAAAAATGTGGTGTGGCTGTTTCAAGATGCACAATAAGAAGGCACTTGAAGAAAGATGGGCTGCATGGTCGAGTTGCCAGAAGAAAGCCATTACTACGCAAATGCGACAAAGTATCCTGCTTACAATACACCAAACAGCACAGAGACAAGCCTCAAACCTTTTGGCACAAAGTCATCTGGAGTGATGAGACCAGAATTGAGCTTTTTGGCCACAACCATAAACACTACATTTGGAGAGGAGTCAACAAGGCCTATGATGAAAGGTCCACCATTCCTACTGTGAAACACGGGGGTGGATCGCTGATGTTTTGGGGATGTGTGAGCTACAAAGGCACAAGAAATTTGGTCAAAATTGATGGCAAGATGAATGCAGTATGTTATCAAAAAATACTGGAGGAACATTTGCATTCATCAGCCAGGAAGCTGCGCATGGGACGTACTTGGACATTCCAACATGACAATTATCCAAAACACAAGGCCAAGTCCACCTGTCATTGGCTACAGCAGAAAAAAATGAAGGTTCTGGAGTGGCCATCTCAGTCTCCTGACCTCAATATCATTGAGCCACTCTGGGAGATCTCAAACGTGCCGTTCATACAAGACAGCCCAAGAATTTACAGGAACTGGAGGCTTTTTGCCAAGAGGAATGGGCAGCTTTACCATCTGAGAAGATAAAGAGCCTCATCCACAAATACCACAAAAGACTTCAAGCTGTCATTGATGTTAAAGGGGGCAATACACGGTATTAAGAACTGGGGTATGTAAACATTTGAACAGGGTCATTTGAGTAGTTTCTGTTGTGATTATGATTTAAAAAGAGTAAACAGAGGTGATTGATAATAAATAGCCTCAGCCAAACACTAACCATGAGTGAAAGAAAAGTTTTTGTGTTATCATTCATATTCTCTGAAAAATGGCCAAGAAATCATAAATTCTGCCAGGGTATGTAAACTTATGAGCACAACTGTAAATGGCTGGACAGGAGCAGCATTGATTTGGGAGGATGTACCTGTATGTCCTCCCACTTTTGCACCACAAACAAGACCTAGTGTCACCAGACCAATGTAAGCCAGCAGTAATCACAAATCTTGTCAGCACTAGTGTCTCCTCCACAAAAATGCTGACGTCACGCCACTGACTGATTCTGGGTCAGCAGCGGCATTGAATGTAAGTATTTTATGTTACATGTATCCTTAGATGCAGAGCTATGAGTAAGCACTCAGTCCTGAGTGCGAAACGCGTCAGCTTACCTGTACTTTCTGCATGACAGTCTTGTTATTTTGATGATCCCATTTTTTCAATAAAGTGAAGTTTTTTGACTACATCCGGTGTGCGGCATCCAAATCTTCTCCTCCATTCAAGCCTATTTTATGTTACACTCTGGCTTTTAATGTCGTTGCAACCGCAATAAAGTTACTACACTATGAGGACTTTATCTGGCTCTTGGTGAGCTTTATTTATCTTCATTGCAACCTGATGAGGAGTGTTGCTGGACAGCCCATTTTAATCTGATGACCGATTATTACTGAAATGCCAGCTGCGGCAGTGGCTGTTGATCTCAGGATCAGAACCTGGGGCAGCTTGCAGGGGATGCAGGACATTTGCCCTGGGTGCCAGGCGCCAGTAACACCACTACAGGGAGTGCTAGTGTAATGTTTAGAGAGAGTATCAATGTTAGAAATACAGGCTTGATTAGCATTAGGACTATTTGGAGGATTAGTGTCAGGGTTACAGGAAGGATCAATGTAAGGGTTACAAGAAGGATTAGTATGAAGTTTACAGGCAGGATCAGTGCTAGGGAGGGTCAATGTTAAAATTACATGCTGGATTAAGGTTAGGAGTGTGGAGAATAGGGCACTCCTGATAACAAGGAGACTTTAACAAACCATACCTGACTGGCTCTTGAGATGTGATTAATGCACCACAGCAGCACTTCAGAAGAGGGAAGCACACTCTATAGGAAAAACAAAGAAGAGAAGAAGGAGCTTCTAAGCACATCAATAAAACACTTTAACCGCTTGACGACCAGTGCACGACGATATACGTCGACACAATGGGCATACAGGTACGACCCCTTTAAGAAGTGGCATTATGGGCGAAAGCGCCCGCTGCACGCTCCGTGACCGTGCCCGCGGGATCCGCGGACTCAGTGTCCCGCAATCACGTCACGGAGCGGCAGAACGAGGAGATGCCTATGTAAACATTCTGCCTAGTGTCATGACAGAGATCACTGCTTCCTGTCATCGGGAGCAGTGATCGCTGTCATGTCCTAGGTAGTCCACCCCCCCGCAGTTCGAATCACTCCCTAGGACACACTTCTTTCCCTTGATCGCCCCCTAGTGTTTAACCCCTTCCCTGCCAGTGTCATTTATATGACACTGGTCCCAAAATAGTGTCAAAAGTGTCCGATGTGTCCGCCATAATGTCACAATCATGATAAAAATCGCAGATCGCCGACATTACTAATAAAAAAAAAATAATAATAAAAATGCCATAAATCTATCCCCTATTTTGTAGACGCTACGGAGGTTATTTACGAAAGGCAAATCCACTTTGCACTCCAAGTGCACTGCAAGTCACTTGGAAGTGCAGTCGCTGTAGATCTGAGGGGAAGATCTGAAATGAGGGGAAGCTCTGCTGATTTTATCATCCAATCATGTGCAAGCTAAAATGCTGTTTTTTATTTTCCTTGCATGCCCCCCTTGGATTTACAGCGACGGCACTTGCAGTGCAAAGTGGATTTGCCTTTCATATATAACCCCCTAAAACTTTTGCGCAAACCAATCAATATACGCTTATTGCGATATTTTTTTACCAAAAATATGTAGAAGAATACATATCGGCCTAAACTGAGGAAAAAATTTTTTTTTTTTTATATATTTTTTGGGGATATTTATTATAGCAAAAAGTAAAAAATATTGTGTTTTTTTTTTCTTCAAAATTGTCGCTCTTTTTCTGTTTATAGCTCAAAACATAAAAATACCATGTGATCAAATACCACCAAAAGAAAGCTTTATTTGTGGGAAAAAAGGACATCAATTTTGTTTGGGTGTAACGTCGCACGACCGCGCAATTGTCAGTTAAAGTGACGCAGTGCCGAATCGCAAAAGGTGCTCTGGTCAAAAGGGGGTAAATTCTTCCGGGGCTGAAGTGGTTAAAGACAAGGAAGGGTTAAAAACACTTACAAGCTGGAAGTGAAAAACAGGCATATCAATGGATCCATAACGTCCAGCGGGATGCCTCCTGGGAGTAAAGACAGCTGCAGGTGGAGGTTCCTTGGCGACCAGCGGTGGTAAACACTGTCTCTCTGATCCAAGATGGAGGGCCATGCTGTCAGGACCAGCATGAAAGCCAGGCAACCGGAAGTGATGTCAGAGTGGGCGGAACATGTTTCGGAGCATGCCCAGTCGCTCCTTCTTCAAACCTTCAAACCTCCATCTTGGATCAGAGAGACAGTGTTTACCGCCGCTGGTCGGCATGGAACCTCCACCTGCAGCTGTCTTTATTCCCAGGAGGCATCCCGCTGGACGTTATGGATCCATTGATATGCCTGTTTTTCACTTCCAGCTTGTAAGTGTTTTTAACCCTTCCTTGTCTTTAAAGTGTTTTATTACTGCACTTAGAAGCTCCTTCTTCTCTGCTTTGGATTAGGGTTTGGATGACCAGGAAGGTTAGTGTAAGGATTACAGGGAGGGTTAGTTTTAGGGTTACAGGTATTTTTAGTTATAGGGAGGGCTGTACTTGTGTTAAGATTACCAGGAGGGTAATTGTAAGCAATAGAAGGTCAGTGTGAGGGTTACAGTGAGGGTCATTTCTAGGCTCAATTAGTGCTAGGAAAAAAAAAGTCCCTGCAGAAGTCCCCGCCCACTGGGACGCAACGCGTCCAGAACGAGGATACGTCGTGACGTCACCCGCGGCCATCGCGCATCCTGCCCTGCTTTGTTTACACACTGTCGATTCATGCTATTTCATCCAGCACTGGAGAAGTGCCTCACTTGTAAGTGTATCATTTGTTTTATTTAAATAAACTTTATTGTACGGAGAGCACTATTTTGTTATCCTTCTCTGTTCCATACTACACACCTGGGAAAGTGCCTTAATCCACCCCTCAGTGCCCTGCTACATGATGGAAGTGATGGATATTTATGTGCTGTGCCCCATCCTGAATTGACCCGTAAGGGAACGCTTGTATGGCCCTCTATAATTAAAGGGTCCTTGTCATCAGGTGAGAGGCCATCCTTTGTACTGGTGATGGGTACACTGATAAGTCACTGATGTCAGCATGCAATCTCACCTAACCTGAGTGATTGGATTAATTTGATGTTCCATGGACTCTCTGTGCTGCATTTGAATCTGAACGATTTCATTTATTGTATGTTTTATGAATATTTTTTTATTTAGTGTTAGGCCTACAGGTAGGGTTGGTGTTAGGATTACAGGGAAAGTTAGTTTGAACTTTACAGGGAGGGTTCGAGTTGGGATTAAAGGTAGGGTTGGAGTTATGGTTACATGGAGGGTTAGTGTTAGCAATACAGGGAAAATTCGTATTAGGATTACATGGGGGGGCTAATGTGAGAATTTTAAGGAGGGTCAGTGTTAGGATTTTTTTTTAGGGTGGTTTATTCTTTAGGTTAGGGAGAATGTTATGCCCCGTACACACGGTCGGATTTTCCAACGGAAAATGTGTGATAGGACCTTGTTGTCGGAAATTCTGACCGTGTGTGGGCTCCATCACACATTTTCCATCGGATTTTCCGACACACAGAGTTTGAGAGCAGGATATAAAATTTTCCGACAACAAAATCCGTTGTCGGAAATTCCGATCGTGTGTACACAAATCCGACGGACAAAGTGCCACGCATGCTCAGAATAAATAAAGAGATGAAAGCTATTGGCCACTGCCCCGATTATAGTCCCGACGTACGTGTTTTACGTCACCGCGTTCAGAATAATCAGATTTTCCGACAACTTTGTGTGACCGTGTGTATGCAAGACAAGTTTGAGCCAACATCCGTCGGATTTTGTTGTCGGAATGTCCAAACAAAGTCCGACCATGTGTACGGGGCATAAGGATTACATGGGGGGGCTAATGTGAGAATTTTAAGGAGGGTCAGTGTTAGGATTTTTTTTAGGGTGGTTTATTCTTTAGGTTAGGGAGAATGTTATGCCCTGTACACACGGTCGGATTTTCCGATGGAAAATGTGTGATAGGACCTTGTTGTCGGAAATTCTGACCGTGTGTGGGCTCCATCACACATTTTCCATCAGATTTTCCGACACACAGAGTTTGAGAGCAGGATATAAAATTTTCCGACAACAAAATCCGTTGTCGGAAATTCCGATCGTGTGTACACAAATCCGACGGACAAAGTGCCACGCATGCTCAGAATAAATAAAGAGATGAAAGCTATTGGCCACTGCCCCGTTTATAGTCCCGACGTACGTGTTTTACGTCACCGCGTTTAGAACGATCGAATTTTCCGACAACTTTGTGTGACCGTGTGTATGCAAGACAAGTTTGAACCAACATCCGTCGGAAAAAATGCATGGATTTTGTTGTCGGAATGTCCGAACAAAGTCCGACCCTGTGTACGGGGCATTAGTATTACAAGGAAGGTTTTGTGTAGAATTACAGGGAGGATTCAGTGTTATAGAGATATTGTGAAGTTTTCTTTTAGGGTTACAAAAAGGGTTTATGTTTAAGGGAGGGTTATTGTTAAGATTACAGGGAGGGTAAATGTTAGGCTGTGGGGTTTATTGTCGGGGTAACAAGGAAGGTTAGTGTGGTGGGTAGGGATGAGTGTAACTGAGAATTTTAATTTCCCCAAAAATTTTCAGCGAAGTTTGACCATTTTCACAAAATACAATGAAACTAAATTAAGGTTGTTTTGGTGGCTTTAAAGAGTGCAATGGTCTTTAAATAGCACTTAAGGGTTGTAGAAACTAATTTCAACTACCCTGGACCTGTTATTGTCACAGGAAATGGCTCCTTACTAGTCTCATCATTTAACAGAAAAAAATAAAACATGTCAAAAGTACATACATACAGAAACATTTTTTTTTAGGAAAATAAGCAAATTCTTATCAAATACATAGAAAGGAACAAAAACAAAATGAATAAATGAAAAAAAGAACTCTCCAAATAATATATATATATATAGCTTATATTGTCCACACAGTGTTAAAGCGTTTGTTAACCCAAAAAAAAAATTCATATTCTGGTCCCTTAAAGTAGATTAAACAGCACAGCGCTTGTGCTGTGTCATCTGCCCCTCTATAAACTGTAAAGATAAATCTAAACCTGCCACTTCCTGTATGCCCTCTCTAAACAGACCACGATAACCAGGGCTGCTCCGCCCTAATCACCGTGGTCAAAGTGCGTCCCTCTGTGATAGGCTGCCCTGCTCTGTTCTCCTCTCTCCCCCCTCCTTCCTGCCTGTCATGTCCCTCTGTGTGTCTCTCTCTGCTCAGCCCCGCCCCCCGCCGCTATTATTGAGAAAAAAGAACTATATTGATCACTGCCAGCCCCTCTATTAGAGGCTGGCACACCACACTGTGTTAAGCGTTTTTTAAAACGAGTGCTGTAAATACCCATTTTCAGCTGACTTCAGGCCGGTCACGTGACTCACGGCCGCTTTACAGCTGAGACAGAGCTTCTGCGGGTGGAGCCGAGCAGCCATGTGATCTTCCTGGCTGACGTCAGAGGGAGGTCACGGTTCCTCCTGCAGGAGCCATCCATCTGAGCTGGAAAGCGTCCGCAAGTCACGTGACCGGCCTGAAGACAGCTGGAAATCGGTATTTACCACGCTCATTTTTAAAAATGCTTAACACAGTGTGCTCTAATAGAGGGGCTGGCATAGACTTTTACAAATGGGTTCACAAACCCTTTAACCTGCAGCACCTTGTGTAATTTATTAGAGCAAAGAGCTTCAAATCACCAAGGATCTTTCTTCAGGTTTAGCAAACATGGATAAAAAAAAAACAACAACAATCAAATATCAGCCATCTGTATCAATTAAACAAAATAGTAACCAACATAGCTTTACAAATATTATTATTATTACACAGGATTTATATAGTGCCAACAGTTTGCGAATCGCTTAACAAAATGAAGGCAGACATTACAGTTACATTACAATTTGGTACAAAAGGAATCAGAGGGCCCTGCTCGCTAGAGCTTACAATCTAGGAGGAAGGGTCAATTGATACAAAAGGTAATAGCTGTCGGGGATGAGCTGATGGAGAAAGTAAAGCAGTGTATTAGTTAGAAGCAGGATAAGCTTCTTTAAAGAGAAGGGTTTTCAGGGATCCGTCTAAGGATGGATAGATTAGGGGACAGTTGGACAGATTGGGGTAGGGAGCTCCAAAGGATGGGAGAAGCTCTGGAGAAATCCTGTAGGCAAGCATTGGGAGGAGGTGACAAGGGAGCTAGAGAGCAGGAGGTCTTGGGAATACTAAAGAGAGCGGCTTGGTTGGTATTTTGAGACTAGGTTAGTGATGTAGCTGGGGACAGATTTGTGGACAACTTTGTAAATTATTGTTAGTACTTTGAATTTTATTTATTGGGTGAGTGGAAGCCAGTGCAGGGATTGAGCAGAGAGGGGTGGAGGACACTGAATGATTGGTAAGGTGGATGAGACTTACAGCAGCATTTATCATGGACTGAAGGGGGATAGTGTATGTAAAGGTAATCCAATGAGGAGTGAGTTGCAGTAGTCGAGGTGAGAGATGACCAGGGAATTAATTAGAAGCTTGGTGGTGTCATTGGTTAGAAAGGGGCATATTCTATAGCTGTTGCAGAGGCTAAGGTGGCATGATTTGGACAGGGATTGGATGTGGACCTGAAAGGACAGTTCAGAGTCTAGGGTTACCCCTAGCACCCTGGCATTTGGGGACGGACTGATAGTTGTGCCATTGATCTTGACTGGGGCACGTGGGGGAGGAAATATTATGAGCTTGGTTTTAGATAGATTCAGTTTGAGGAATTGGTGTGACATCCAGGCTGATATGTCTGTTAGTAAATCAGTGATGTGTGAGGAGACTGATAGGGTGTGAGCTGAGGGGTAGAGAGATAGATTTTGGGTGTCATCGGCATATAAATGGTAGTGGAAGCCATGTGAGGCTATCAGCTGACCCAGGGAGGATGCGTAGATCGAGAATAGTAGAGGTCCAAGGACAGAACCTGGGGCACCCCAACGGTAAGAGGTGTTGGAGAGGAGGAAGTAGAGTTGTAAGTGACACTGAAGGTGCAGTGAGATAGATTCGAACCAATGGAGAGCACAGCCATGGATACCAAGCAAATTGAGTTTTTTGAGGAGGAGGGGGTGATCAACTGTATCAAAGGCAGCGGAGAGGTCCAAGAGTAAAAATACAGAATAATGACCGTTGGTTTTAGCTGTTAGTAAGTCGTTTGTAAATTTTAGGAGG
This sequence comes from Lithobates clamitans, assembly GCA_037952925.1. Classification (NCBI taxonomy): domain Eukaryota; kingdom Metazoa; phylum Chordata; class Amphibia; order Anura; family Ranidae; genus Lithobates; species Lithobates clamitans. The sequence continues at coordinate 1,812,507 of JBBGZY010002505.1, read as the reverse complement.
GCAGTTCCTGTGGAGTGCTGTGGACGAAATCCAGGCTGAAGGGGATCAAGAAGGTTATTCTCAATGAGATGGTCACTCAGTCGGTTGTAGACTTAGTTACATAGTTACATAGTAGGCGAGGTTGAAAAAACACACAAGTCCATCAAGTCCAACCTATGTGAAAGGAGTTTGGAGGCAAAAGGGAGTAAGGAGTTTGGAGGCAAAAGTTTAGAGGCAAAAGGGAGTAAGGAGATGGGTCTTAGGTTGTTAAGATTGGTGGGGTCCAGTGAGGCCTTTTTTGGTATGGGAGTGAACTAGTGCGAGTGACTAGTGCATGTTTCAGAGAGTTGGGGAAGATGCCAGTAGAGAGGGAGAGGTTGAAGATATGAGTTAAAGAGTGTAGGATAGAGTCAGAGGCTGACCGTAGTATTTGAGAAGGAACGGGGTCCAGCGGGCAGGAGGTTAGGTGGGCATTAGAAAAAAGTTTATTCATTTCCTCTGTAGTAGTTGGGTTAAACAAGAGTTTTGATTGTACAGGAAGACAAAGAGTGTAAAGTGAGGGAGATATCTGTAGAGTGTAGATCTCAAGACAAATTGTCTCAATCTTATTTTTGAAGTGATTAGCAATCTCCTGGACATTGAGTAAGTTAGTGGGTGGAGGTAATGGCAGACGAAGTAGAGTATTAAAGGTAGAAAAGAATTAACGGGGACTGCGTGCGAGGGTGTTAATGAGAGTGATAAAGTAAGTCTGTTTGGCAGCGTGGAGACAGGAACGGTATTTTTGAGGGCAGATTTATATTGGCTGAAATTTTGCTGTGACTTTATCTTACGCCACTGTCGCTCAAGAGCACGGCTCTACTTTTTGAGGCTTTTGGTAATGTCTGTCTGCCAGGGTTGTAGCGGTCGGGGCCTGACTCTGTGCATAGTGAGGGGGGCCAAGGTATTCAGGGTGGATGACAGTGAACTGTTGTATATAGAAGTGTCCAGATTGGGGCAGGACATGGATGAGATTTTGGCATAGAGACAATCTGTAGCAGAAAAAAAAAGAGAAGGGTTAAGATGGTGAAGGTTTCTACGGGTAATTGTTTGGTAGTTGGAAAGCAAAGAGGAGGAAGACAAGGAAAGAGTGAAACTAATAAGGTGGTGATCAGAGAGAGGAAAAGGAACGTTGTAGAGGTTGCATGGATGGCATAGGTAGGAGAATATGAGGTCAAGGCAGTTGCCAACAGATTGAGTAGAAGCATTTGCCCATTGTTTCAGGTCAAAAGAGGAGGTTAGGTTCATAAATTTAAAAGTAGCAGGAGTGTTAAGATTAACAGGGATGTTGAAGTCACCAAGATTGATTGTTGGGATTTCAGAGAGAAAGTAAGGTAGCCAGGCAGAGAAGTCATCAAGAAAGCTGGATACCAGTCCAGGAGGCTAATAGATCACAGCAATTCTCAACGAAACTGGAGAAAATAGACGAAAACAGTGAGCCTCAAATGAGGAGAGGGACAGAGAGGGGGGTGGATAAAGAACCTGAAAAGTGCTTTAAGGGGATAGGAGGATTCCAACACCACCTCCTTTCCATCCACTAGGCCTGGGAGAGTGAGTCCACAGGAGGCCACCATGGGAGAGGGCAAAAGGAGAAGGAAAGTCAGATTCTTGAAGCCATATCTCTGTAATTGCAAGTAGGTTGAAGGAGTTGGGTGGGCATTCCAAAGGGCACAGGAAAAGGAAAGGCTGGTTCTAGGCAGAAGAGGAATATAAATTAGATTGTGTAGTTTGCGGCTTCTGGCAGAGGATAGGGGGTGCTGGGTATGTTGGCCAAAGGTAAATGATGGCGGTGGCGGTCCAGGATTTGGAGAAATATCTCCAGATGTTAGGAGAAGCAGAAGGGAGAGAGAGGTGATATGGGAGTGTGACTTATGTGGGGGGACACTTCTCAGTGTCCTGGAGGTTTTATTGGTATGTGGGTTCTAAATTAGCAGGAGCTGATAAATGCAGTAATACGGTGAAGACAGGAGTGAGGGTGATATATATAAGCTGTGGGGTGGAGAAGAGGGGTGAAGGAGAGAAAGTTTAAGAAGAGAGGATGCAACTGTGAGAAGGAAAAGTAGGGAGCGCATGATACAGAGTGGTGAGATTGAGAAGCAGACTGGATGAGAGATGTTCTATGGGGAATCACCTGTAGTCTGTTTAATGTGTTGCAGTAGTCTGTTGTAGATTTTCGCTTTGTGCGTTCGCTGAATTGCTGAGCCGAAGTGTAATACTTAATCCAATATCAATACTTTATCCAAAATGATAGTTGCCAATGCAATCCCTGCCTGGGCATCCCCTAGAGAAGGCCTAAATTTATACTGAGTTGGGTGGGGGTATTATTGCCAATTAATCAGCCAGGATTGCATAGGAGGAACACATGGCTGACAGATTAAACTTCTCACACCAAAGACGGACTACAAGATACAGCAAGAGGGTAGGGGATCATGGCTATAAAGATAAAACCAGCTCATAATTTAGGTATGAACAATAAGAACACAAAAACAATCATCACAGTGATATGGACAAAGGTAAAGAATTTGAAGGCAGCATAGATGACCATTTAAGCATGTTTAAGAGAGGTTGGCTCTCCTGCGCGAGCTGTCGTAGCTCAGGGAAGGGTGCCGATGCTCGTGGCCGACGGTCGCGATGACTGCCGGTCGTGATGACCACCGGCCACGAGTGATCGTTAGCAGGAGACACAGAACGGGGACAAGTGTGTGTAAACACACACTTCCCTGTTCTGACAGGAGTGACAGATCATGTGTTCCTATTAGCTAGGAACCACGATCCGTCACTTCCTCTAGTCAGTCCCCTCCCCCTTCAGTTAGAATCACCCCCCAGGGAACACAGTTAACCCCTAGATCTCCCCCTAGTGTTAACCTCTTCACTGCCAGTGACATTTTTACAGTAATCAGTGCATTTTTATATCACTTATCGCTGTATTAATGCCAATGGTCTCAAAAATGTGTCAAAATTGTCCGATGTGTCCGCCATAATGTCGCAGTCATGATAAAAATTGCAGATCGCCGCCATTACTAGTAAAAAAATAAAAATAAAAAAATAATAAAAATGCTATAAATCTATCCCCTATTTTGTAGATGCTATAACTTTTGCGCAAACCAATCAATATACGCTTATTGTGATTTTTTTTTAACCAAAAATATGTAGAAGAATACATATCGGCCTAAACTGTGGAAAAAAAAAAAAAAATGGGGATATTTATTATAGCAAAAAAGTACAAAATATTTGGGGTTATTTACGAAAGGCAAATCCACTTTGCACTACAAGTGCACTTGAAAGTGCAGTCGCTCTAAATCTAAAGGGTTGATCTGAAATGAGTGGAAGCTCTGCTGATTTTATCATCCAATCATGTGCAAGCTAAAATGCTGTTTTTCATTTTCCTTGCATGTCCCCCTCGGATCCACAGCGACTGCACTTCCAAGTGCACTTGTAGTGCAAAGTGGATTTGCCTTTAGTAAATAACCCCCATTGCGTTTTTTTCAAAATTGTTGCTCTTTTTTTGTTTATAGTGCAAAAAATAAAAAACGCAGATAAATAAAGCGATGCAGTGCCGAATCTCAAAAAGTGCTCTGGTCAGGAAGGGATGTAAATTCTTCCGGGGCTGAAGTAGTTAAAACAATGAAGCCGTTGCAGTTAAAGGTGGAATTTGAAGGCAGCATAGATTACCTGTGAAGCGATAGAGAAGAGTTTTTTTAGATAGTGCTGAGCCGAAGTGTAATACTTAAACCAATATGAATACATTATCCAAAATGATAGTTGCCAATGCAATCCCTGCCAAATAGTCACACATGGAAACAAATTAACACTACTCCTGGTAAGACGCCCACAGAAAATGTACCTAAAAAAAAGTTTTTTTTTATTTTTATAATTGAGCAAATGCAAATCAATAATCCCTACGCAGGCATTTATGTTATCTAGGTCTGCATTCCTTCATACTTCTCATGTTTTCAACTCTCTATCACCTCCTCTGTGTGATCAAGAAACCTGAGCAATGCTCATAATTGATCAAGTGATTGTGCTGTAGACATGTGCACAGCCAAAAAAATTTGTTCATTTTCGTTTTCGTTTCATTAGTTTATTATTTTTTTCGTTTTTCGGGTCATTCGTTATGATCGCGATTCGTAAATTCGTTCATTCGTAAATTTGTAAATGCGTTCATTCGTACATTCGTAAATACGAACATTCGTACATTCGTTTATTCGTACATTTTTACATTTGTACATTTGTAAATTCGTAAATTTGTAAATTCGTAAAATCTTACATTTGTAAATTAGAAAATTCGGAAATTTGTAAATTCGAAGTTTGAAAATCCAAAAAATCAAAAAAAGACTGCGCTAGAATACATATTAAACACCTTATATGATTAGGTAATTACAAAGAAAAATAAATCAATTATTCAAAGGTGAATGAATAAATAATAAATAAGCCAGATATGACACAAACAATGACATGAAATTATATGTGTCAACTGCCAAAAGTAAGTCCAAAGAAATGGTGAAAATGTTCAAAGAAGAAAGTGAGTCTCTGAAGTCAGAGCTGGATAAGGGGTGATCAAATGGTTACACTCAGCACCCAGTGAAAAAAATCCTCCACCTTGTAAGATGTAAGCTTACCAGAGGTAAGCTGGATTAAAGCTTATCTTGGATATCCTCAAGGAGACACAACTCTATGGACCTCCTCGCCGGGAAGGGGAAGACAGGGCCTCTCTTGTAGCGGACCTCAGACAGCGTGCCAAGGGGACCCAGAAATAAAAGGAATGTCCTCCATAGTGTAAATCCGTTTAGTATTTTAATGTGAAATAAGGTAAAACACTTACATAAAATCTGGTAAAAATCACAGAGACAGCCGGCCGGCTAGCATACACCCGTTCGGTAAGATGAAACGATGACGTCAGCGCGTCGACCTTCCGACGTACGTTTCGTCCTATTGGACGTCGTCATGGGAACGGGCGACGCACTGACTCATCGCTACTTATAAGCACAAAACGAAACCAAGCCTCGCTGTGAAGCTCGGATGGCGTCATCACAACATCCTGTCGAATAAGGATGTGTGTATCGAATAACATGGTATAGGCTGACGCTTCCCTTGTCAGCCAATCATAGCAATCTAATTGTGAAGAAAGAATTAGATAAGTAAACACTATAGAGGGCGTGATCGAAACACTCATATACGCCATCTAGTGGGCTGAATGAAATAAGCATTCAAAGCCACATCTTATTGTATAAATAACTAGTAGGTTAAATTAGAACTAAAAGAAAAAACTTTATTATGTATAAAATGTGATATCTGAATATCTAAAAAGAAAGACTAGCTGACGCCATCCGAGAGTCAAAGGAGGCTAGCAAAATTAAATGGACATCATATCAATATAAAAATTGTGTATGACTCAAAAATGACATTTTATCTAAATAATGGATAAGAAGTATCACACCTCTCATCCCACTCAATAGATTAAATGGGATAGTAATAAGATAATGGAAATAAAACCAAACAATCAATTATTTTAAGAGTTATCTAAAAAAGCATTTAGATCTACTTCTACATTAAGCCCAAAGGGGGTATAGCATTTCAATCTGTGTATCCAGGTCATCTCGAGTCTGGAAATCCCTCGTAAAACAGACCCCCCCCTCCAATGTGGAGTGTATCTATCAATACCCAAAAAGATGGTTTTCTTGGGGTCACGGTTATGTACTTCTAGATAGTGTCTTGAGACCGGATGTTTAGGAAAACCGGTTAGGATGTTAGTAATGTGTTCATTCAGCCTTACGGATAAGGGGCGCTTGGTTCTGCCTACATATTGTAGGCCACAAGGGCATTGGAGAAGGTATACCACTCGTTCTGTAGAACATGTGATAAATGATCTGATCTCAAACTCCATCTGAGTGCTAGTGGAAATGAAGTTATGTGTCCTTCTGTGTGTACACCCACTAAGGGAACACACCCTACACCTCCTGCACTGATAGAAACCGATCATATATTCAAAAAATCCTTTCTTGGGGAGAGGAGGGTCTAAAACATTCGGAGCCACTCTATTTCTAAGAGAGGGAGCACCTCTATAAATTACCTGTGGTCTAGCCGGGAGGATAGGACCAAGCACATGATCGTTCTTAAGAACATGCCAATGCTTTTTTATTAGTTTGGCTACATTTTTATGTTGGGAGGAATAGGTGGTAATAAAGGGAATGGCGGGTAATCTCTCAGGGTGAGGATTCTTAGTTTCGAGTAAAGTACATCTATCAATCTTAGCCACTTCATCCAATGTGTTCCTCAAAGATGTCTCTACGTAGCCCTTCTCCAGGAAACGTTTTAACAGAATATCAGCTTGGGCTAGAAATTCAGTATGGTCAGAACAATTGCGTTTTAAACGGATAAATTGGCTTTTCGGCACAGACTTCAACCAGGCCTCATGGTGGCAGCTGTCAGTTTATTACTACTTTATTTTGAAAATCCAAAAACCCGAAAATTTAAAAATCTGAAATAGTAACTAACTATTAAATTATAGGTATTGTAATTTCCTTTCAAATTTGACTGTCAGTGAACGTAACAAATACGAATTTATCCAAAGTTACGAATTATCCAAAACAAATGCTGCATCTAAACAAATGGAAAGGAACAAATTAATAACAAATAATAATAATAATAAAACGTTGTTATTATTATTATTGTTATTTATTATTATTAATTCATTACGTTCCATTACGTTTTTTCGGATCATTCATAACTTCGGATAAATTTGTATGTGTTTCGTTCACTAACAGCCAAATTTGAAAGGAAATTACAATACCTATAATTTAAAAGTTACCAGTAATTACTAATAGTTAAGTTATTATTAGTTAACTATTATTTCAGATTTCCGAATTTTCGAATGTACAAATTTACGAATTCACTAATTTACTAATGTACGAATGTGCGAATGCCCGAATTTCCGAATGTCCAATTTTATCGAATTTACGAATATTCTGGAAAAATTCATTAAACGGGTTTTCGTTAATTTGGATATTCCCGAATTAACGAATTTGTCGAAATTCGTTAAAAAACGAATTCGGAACAAAACGAATTGCACATGCCTATTGTGCTGTACAACGTGTCTTGCCAAAAATAACTCTAGTTATGGGATACAAATTGAGTATGACTATTTATCTAACCCAGCCTTTCTCAGTCTTTTTACCCAAAAGGAACCCCTTTAATATTTTTTAGTTCTCGAGAAACCCTTGCAAAGAACAATCCATCAGGGGTCAATGGCAAAAATGCCTCTTACATTGGTGGTCAGGATGCAACCCTAGCAGTGGTAGTCAGAATTCCACCCTTCCAGACAGATACAAAAATGATTGATTCATGCTGCTGGCTTTGCCACATGACATTGGTACTGGAACTATCATCAAATGGATGATCAATCAACCAATCACAGCTCAAGAAACCCCTAGCAACCTCTGGAGGAACCCTAGACTTTCATGAAACCCTGATTGAGAATGGTCCAACCTGTTATTTAAACACAGAGGCGGCTGGTGCACAACATTTTTTTTTTTTTGGAGGGGGCGCAAACAAGCTGGAAAATTAACCTGTTAGCAATGCAGGACTGTAAATAGCCATTTATCAGGTGATTATGTATCATTACTGCTAGATAAAACTGTGCCCATCATATGCACCCTCACTGTGCCCATCATATGCATCCTCACTGTACCCATCATATGCATCCTCACTGTACCCATCATATGCACCCTCACTGTGACCATCATATGCACCCTCACTGTGCCCATCATATGCACCCTCACTGTGTCCATCATATGCACCCTCACTGTGACCATAATATGCACCCTCACTGTGCCCATCATATGCACCCTCACTGTGCCCATCATATGCACCCTCACTGTGCCCATCATATGCACCCTCACTGTGCCCATCATATGCAGTCTCACTGTGCCCATCATATGCACCCTCACTGTGCCCATCATATGCACCCTCACTGTGCCCATCATATGCACCCTCACTGTGCCCATCATATGCACCCTCACTGTGCCCATCATATGCATCCTCACTGTGCCCATCATATGCACCCTCACTGTGCCCATCATATGCACCCTCACTGTGCCCATCATATGCACCCTCACTGTGCCCATCATATGCACCCTCACTGTGCCCATCATATGCACCCTCACTGTGCCCATCATATGCAGCCTCACTGTGCCCATCATATGCACCCTCACTGTGACCATCATATGCATCCTCACTGTGCCCATCATATGCATCCTCACTGTGCCCATCATATGCACCCTCACTGTGACCATCATATGCACCCTCACTGTGACCATCATATGCACCCTCACTGTGCCCATCATATGCACCCTCACTGTGACCATCATATGCACCCTCACTGTGACCATCATATGCATCCTCACTGTGCCCATCATATGCATCCTCACTGTGCTCATCATATGCACCCTCACTGTGCTCATCATATGCACCCTCACTGTGCCCATCACAGTAGGCCAATCACATCCACATTTCAAGTAAAAGAAAATGAAACCACTTAATATAAGATGTCCCCATCAGAGTCACCTTTTACAGTGGGGACGGAAAGTATTCAGACCCCCTTAAATTTTTCACTCTTTGTTATATTGCAATCGAGGGAAAGATGAATGCGGCCAAGTACAGGGATATCCTGGAGGAAAACCTTCTCCAGAGTGCTCAGGACCTCAGACTGGGCCGAAGGTTTACCTTCCAACAAGACAATGACCCTAAGCACACAGCTAAAATAACGAAGGAGTGGCTTCACAACAACTCCGTGACTGTTCTTGAATGGCCCAGCCAGAGCCCTGACTTAAACCCAATTGGGCATCTCTGGAGAGACCTAAAAATGGCCGTCCACCAACGTTTACCATCCAACCTGACAGAACTGGAGAGGATCTGCAAGGAGGAATGGCAGAGGATCCCCAAATACAGGTGTGAAAAACTTGTTACATCTTTCCCAAAAAGACTCATGGCTGTATTAGATCAAAAGGGTGCTCCTACTAAATACTGAGCAAAGGGTCTGAATACTTAGGACCATGTGAGATTTCAGTTTTTCTTTTTTTAGGAAAACAAATGAACTTAAATGATTTTACAAATGGCTGCAATATAACAAAGAGTGAAAAATTTAAGGGGGTCTGAATACTTTCCGTCCCCGCTGTATATCAGGTGTCTCAATCAGCATCCCCCTTTACATCAGGTGTCCCCCTATACATCTATGAAGAGCTGGATGAATTCACGGTGTTGGAGTAGACACAAGAAGATTTGATCACATATGTTTATTATGGACATTTCTGACGGTTCATTTTATTGTGCACTTTACTAATTAGATGCACATTGTATATGATGTCTGTGAAAAAAAACCCACAACAAAGAGCCCCACAGAAGGCAGGATATAGTGTAATACCGCTTATGTTTTATTGCTTAAAAAATGTTGCTTATTGAGTGTTCTTTTATATCCATGTGGCTGGGTATGGACGACCCTGTCCCCTGCACAGCTATTTGGATATATGGATTGTGATATCACTCTTGTCCGCCAGAGGGCGATCTGTGTATTCGTAATACCTGTGGTATAATGTTTTGTAATACATTTTTCCATTTATATTCATTTTATTTTATTATTCAGCTATTCATCCAGCTCTTTATTAAGTAAGTTTATTGAATTCTTGTTAAAAAAAAAAAAGTAAGTTTATTGAAGCACGTTTGCACTTTACTATTCACGGTGTTGGAGTAGACACAAGAAGATTTGATCACATATGTTTATTATGGATATTTCTGACGGTTCATTTTATGTGCACTTTACTAATTAGATACACATTGTATATGATTTAATTGCTATTTAATTCATTTATTGCTCCCTTTGCACCCTTCATATATATTTCTTCAATGTGTATTAGATTCTACTAATTTTAGGTGCAGCATCAGTGGCGGCTGGTGCTCAAAATTTTTTTTTGGGGGGGGGGGGGTGCAAACAAACTGAAAAATACTGAGACGCCACCCATCAAATGCAGCCATTGTGCCCATCATATGCAGCCACTTGTGCCCATCATATGCATCCACTTGTGCCCATCATATGCATCCACTTGTGCCCATCATATGCTTCCACTTGTGCCCATCATATGCATACACTTGTGCCCATCAAATGCAGCCATTGTGCCCATCAAATGCAGCCACTTGTGCCCATCAAATGCAGCCATTGTGCCCATCATATGCATCCACTTGTGCCCATCAAACACATCCATTGTGCCCATCAACTTCAGCCACTTGTGCCCATCAAATGCAGCCACTTGTGCCCATCAAATGCAGCCATTGTGCCTATCATATGCATCCACTTGTGCCCATCATATGCATCCACTTGTGCCCATCATATGCATCCACTTGTGCCCATCATATGCTTCCACTTGTGCCCATCATATGCTTCCACTTGTGCCCATCATATGCTTCCACTTGTGCCCATCATATGCATACACTTGTGCCCATCAAATGCAGCCACTTGTGCCCATCAAATGCAGCCATTGTGCCCATCAAATGCAGCCACTTGTGCCCATCAAATGCAGCCATTGTGCCCATCATATGCATCCACTTGTGCCCATCAAACACATCCATTGTGCCCATCAACTGCAGCCACTTGTGCCCATCAAATGCAGCCACTGTGCCCACCAACCCCCCCCTACTCGCGGGGTTTGCGGCTCTGGCTACAACCCCCCCCCCGCCTGTACGCAGATCGCGCCTCTGGCACCCGAGGGGGGGTGGGGGGATGCAGCCGAGGGGACTTACCTCTCAGAGCGGCGGCGACCTCATTGGTGTCAGTGGGAGGAATAGTGTCCCATCATTGGTGTTAGTTGGAAGAATAGTGCCCCATCATTGGTGTCAGTGGGAGGAATAGTGCCCCATTATTGATGTCAGTGGGAGGAATAGTGCCCCATTATTGATGTCAGTGGGAGGAATAATTCATTTTATTGTTGCTGTCAGTGGCAGTAATTATGGCCAATTGATGGTGTCTATGGGGAATAGTTCCTCATATAAGTGGGAAAAATCGTGCTCCAAGGCCCAGGCAAAGGCAAGCAAAGGGCCACATCTGACCCCCGGGCCGCAGTTTGGAGACCACCGCCCTACACCATACCACTGTGAAAACCTGATGTGTATTTATGATGTTGTGAACACCTATGGTAATGTTCTCTCCATGTGCTCAGGATGCTTTGGACACTACGCTGCCCTGCGAGGCTCTCTAAGGCCCCTTTCACACTGGGGCGGTTTGCAGGCGTTATTGCGCTAAAAATAGCGTCTGCAAACCGCCCCTAAACAGCCCCCGCTGTTTGTTCAGTGTGAAAGCCCCGAGGGGTTTCACACTGAAGCGGTGCGCTGGCAGGAGAAGAAAAAATCTCCTGCAAGCCGCATCTTTGGAGCGGTGAAGGAGCAGTGTATTCACCGCTCCTAAACCGCTCCTGCCCATTGAAATCAATGGGACAGCGCGGCTATACCGCGGTAATACCGTGGCTATAGCCGCGCTATACGAGGGGTTTTAACCCTTTTTCGGCCGCCAGCGGGGGGTTAAAACCGCACCGCTAGCGGCCGAATACCGTGGTAAAACAGCGCTAAAAATAGCGCTGTTTTACCGCCAACGCCCCCTACCGCCCCAGTGTGAAAGGGGCCTAATTGTTTTTCCCTTGTTCTTGTTCACCTGCTCTGCAGTTGCGGGAATTTTGTATTAAAACTGATAAAGATATATTGAAACATAAGAAAGCCCATTAATCACTTGACCTCCCGAAGATTTACCCCCCTTCATGACAAGGCCATTTTTTGCAGTACGGCACTGCATTACTTTGACTGACAGTTGCACAGTCTTGCAACACTGTATCCAAGTAAAATTATGCCATTTTGTCCCCACAAATAGAGCTTTCTTTTGATGATGTTTAATCACCTCTGCGCTTTTTATTTTTTGCGCTATAAAGAAACAACTCCTTTTTTTTCTTACTTTCTGCTATAAAACATATCCGATAAAAAAAATTCAAAAGTCATATTTCTTCATAAATTTAGGCCAATATGTATTCTGCTACATATTTTTGGTAAAAAAAAAATCCCAAAGAGCGTATATTGCTTGGTTTACGCAAACGTTATAGTTAGGGTTGCCACCTGTCCAGAATTCACCCGGACAGTTTGGGTTTGGAATCATGTGTCCAGGTTTCAGACCACCGAAAACCCGGACACATTTTTCAGACCGGACTATGGCTTTCCAGTAGGGTTACTGGCTACAGTTGTCTAGGCGAGAGTGTCTGTTACATTCTCTTTCACTCTGCCTAACGCCAGCACCCCCTCCCCCCCCACAAACACATGCAGACGGGAGAGGAGAGAGGGCTCGATCTGCTCCTCTTCCTCCCGCCCCTACCCCTCTATCTGCCCACAATTTAATCCAATAAGAAAAGGGAAGTGGGGGAGGGACATTTGAAGCCCAGCAGACGCAGATACGTCTGGATGAGAGGTGCTGACTGCCAAGGGGTGAGTGAGCTCACCATCCATCCCTGTCTGTGACTGAAGTCTCCCTCCTCCTCTCTCCTGCCTCTGAGTGAATACACTAAGGTAAATCAGGGTTCTCAGAGCACCCCTTACATCAGAGTTCCCCTTTACACCAGAGGCCACAGTGTTCCCCCTTACATCAGAGTCCTCTCCATACATCAGAGTTCTCAGTGTTCCCCCTTACATCAGAGTCCTCTCCATACATCAGAGTTCTCAGTGTTCCCCCTTACATCAGAGTCCTCTCCATACATCAGAGTTCTTAGTGTTTGGCCTTAAATCAGGGTTCCCAGAGCATCCCTTATGTTAGAGTCCCCGGAGTTCTCTCTTACATCAGAGTCTGCAAAGTCCCCCCTTACAGTGTAAGGGAACTTTGCGTATTTAGATGTAAAGGGGAACTCTGCGGACCCTGATGTAAGAGGGGACTCTTGTTATTTAATCACAAATTATATGTACTATATAGTATATGCTGTAAAAAAAAAATTGCTGTGCGCCGCTAAAGTGTTCGGTTTGACTTGAAGAAAAGGTGGCAACCCTAGTTATAGTGTCTGCAAACTATGGGATAAATTTATGGAATTTTTTTTTTTATACTAGTAATGGCTGTGATCGGCGACTTATCGTGGAACTGCGATATTGCAGTGGACAATCGGACACCTAACTGACATTTGTGGGAACCAGTAACACTAATACAGTGATCAGTGCTAAAAATATGCACTGTCACTGTATTAAAAACACTGTCTGGAAAGGGGTTAAACATCTAGAGAGATCAAAGGATTAACTGTGTGCCTAGCCAGTGTTTTTGTGTACTGTATGTGCTGCTTTTACTAAGGGAAGGGATTCATTTTATTCCATGCTTTGCAGGGACACAAAATCCATCCCTCCCCCCCGTCAGAACAGAGATCTGCCTTGTTAACACAGGCAGATCTCCATTCTGTGTGTTTTACCGGCGATGCCAGCGGATATCCAGTGCCCGGCGTCCATAGAGCGGCTTATGCTGGAGTCACAACAGAAGCAGGTCGGTGGTGGCGCCTGCACCCCCTGTAGGTAGAAGAATCACATTTCTATATGTGTATGTGTGTGTGATTCTGCACAGGAGGGCCTTAAATCCTTAGATAGGAAGCATAAGTTCATACCCCTGGAACCCCCACTGCGCTCCCACAAGGGGTAACCTGGATTCCGAACCTTCATCCAATTTATTAACTGCGACTCCCCCGAGATATGGTTCCCTCCCTTCTTATGTGTTTGCCCCAGCAGAGGGCGATACTTCCCCAAAAAGCCCAGGAAAACCTGGCCAGCAGTGTTAACTCTTACCTCTCAAGGAGTACCAGCTCTGTAGGGCAACACAACAGAACAATAATTACCATTAAGGTATTTACCCAACTTAAAAAAAAAAACAAAAAAAAAAACACACAATACAACATTTTACAACCTGCTTACAAGTGGCTCTCCCGTCTTTTCCTTTGGATCACAAACGGGAAAGATGATCAATGTTAAGGGATACTTTTCCTGCATTTGTGGTGCACATAATAAAATGCCTTTTTGGATTCTACCATGCGGACAAGAATACACAAAATATGAAGGACCAGTAAGTAAAATATAAATACTCGATTTGTGCCCCGCAATTACCTCTGGGAAGACACTTTGTACAGCACAATCATTAGGTTGTCTCAACTGAGATTTCTGACCATTGATCAGGTTTCTTGATCACGCAAAGGAGATGGTAGAGAGCTGCAATTAAAATGTAGAGAAGTGCGATGGACTGCAGACCTGGATAAGAATTAGCCTAAAGAACATTCCAGGCATGGATATTTGATACATAGTTACATTGATCCAGCTTGAATGTAACGATGTTCTGCAGGGGCGTTGCTAGGTCTACAAAAGATCTGGGGCTAGAGCCCATAGCAGCATAGTAAAGAAAGTCATACGCTTGGGCATACACATGTATATATAGTAATATACGTGTGTGTATATCCTCAGAGGGCCCCTACTTACTTCAGGGTCCCCAGAGAGCCCCCCCTTACATCAGGGTCCCCAGAGCCTCCTCCTTACATCAGAGTTCCCAGAGAGCCTCCCCCTTGCATCAGGGTCCCCAGAGAGCCCCCCTTATATTAGGGTCCCCAGAGAGCCTCCCCCTTGCATCAGGGTCCCCAGAGAGCCCCCCTTATATTAGGGTCCCCAGAGAGCCTTCCCCTTAAAATCAGAGTCCCCAGAGAGCCTCCCCCTTGCATCAGGGTCCCCAGAGAGCCCCCCTACTTACAGCAGGGTCCCCAGAGAGCCTCCCCTCCCCTTAGGGACCCCTGCAGAGACTCGGGGCTATGGGGCCCCCGATTCGGGGCTATAGCCCACAAAAGCCACCCCCTAGCAACGCCACTGATGTTCTGTATACACCATACCTGGACAATGCCTCTGGGACCTGCAAATCAGTGAAGTAGACAACACTACTCCAGTGATTTGAACTTGCTTCCAGGTCCCATGCCAAGTGGCTGCCCTGCTACATTGTGAACACTGGAGGTTGGCCATTTGCCATGGGCACCATACACAATGCTTTTCAGGTTTCTCTGATTGGTCAAGGTCAAGTGGTACCTACTACAGTGCTTTGCAGCTTCTACCCTGTTTCCCCAAAAATAAGACCTAGCGTGATTGTCGGTGATGGCTGCAGGATAAGCCCTACCCCCCCAAATAAGCCCTAGTTTAAAGTCCTTGTAGGTCTTATTTTCAGGGTAGGGCTTATTTTCGGGGAAACAGGGTAGGGCTTATTTGGGGGTAGGGCTTATATTGCAGCCATCACCGACAATCATGCTAGGTCTTATTTTCAGGGAAACAGGGTATAGGGGTTCCACAGGTATGGTATATGCATTGCTATGTTTTTCTAAGCTTCACCAATGTAACCTTGTCAAAAATGCCATACCTGGAATTTTGGGAGGCCCTTCAGGGGGGGTAAAAGAAGGTGGGGGGTGATGGAGAAAGGGTGCCTGTAGCCCAAAATTTGACTTTAATGGTAAGCATTTCTTCACAGTTAAAACGGGGTAACTACTGCTCCAATGCACTACTCTCAAACAATTTGGACTCCATGCACAAATAGGGAAATATCCATATTATTTTGAAAAAAGAAAATACATTTTCATTTTAAAGTGGTTGTAAAGGCTCAAGTGTGCGTTCATGCAGAATATATTATTTTCTGCAATCAAAGAAATCATTTCTATTTAATGAAGGTAGCAGTCACCTTCTGTTTTTTGCATAGGCAGCAGAATGGAGTTTACCTGCAGCTCCGATAGATGTCCATGTACATCTTGAGCCTACCTGTTATCTGTCATTTCTCTTCGTATCAGCATGCTGCTTGCAAGGGATGGGTCGAAAACCTCCCACCAGAACATCTCGAACAAGGAAAAAGTTCTAGCGAATATGCAAAACCTATTAAAGTCTATGGGATATGAACATGAAAAATCAAATTCCTCATTTTAAATGTTTATATGCAAGTTATTGCCATAAAAAGTGTATGGGGGTCTGGGTCCTGCCCCAGGGGACATGTATCAATGCAAAACAAGTTTTTAAAACAATTGTTTTTAAAGGTGCAGTGATTTTTAATAATGCTTAAAGTGAAACAATAAAAATGAAATATTCCTTTAAATATTGTCCCCTTGATCTGCTTGTAAAGTGGCACATCTGTACGATGTATAGAACATGCCGCAGCAATAATGTCATTTCTAAAGGGAAAAAATCTAATTTAAAAGGTGTGGAGTGCCCCCCCCAGTCCATACCAGGCCAGGTCTGGTATGGATTTTAGGGGAACCCCACAGCAAAAAAAAAAAAGAAAAATGGCGTAAGGTTCCCCTCAAAATCCATTCCAGACCCTTATCTAAGCATGCAGCGAGCGAGCGCCCCCCCTCCTGAACCATACAAGGCCGCATGCCCTGAACATGGGGGGATGGGTGCTTTGGGGCAGGGGGGGCTCTGCACCCCCCCCCCCACCGAAAAACAACTTGTCCCCATGTTGATGGGGACAAGGGCCTCTTCCCGAAAAACCCTGGGCTGTGGTTGTCAGGTCTGTGGGTGGGGGGGATTATCAGAATCTGGAAGCCCCAGATCCCGACCCCCCCCCCCATGTGAATGGGTATCGGGTACATCACACCCCTACCTATTTACCAAAAAAGTGTCAAAAAGTAAAACACATGAAACAGTTTTTAAAAAGTCCTTTATTAAAAAAAAAAATAGTGTCCTTCGATGTAATCCATAGTCAATCACGTCGCCCGCCGGACCCGAAAAATAGAAAAAAAAAAAACGTTCCGCCTCCTGGGAGGCCATTGGCCCTCTGCCTCCTCTCTGCTTTGACAGTTCCTATATAAGCAAGGGGTGGGGCCACCCAGTTACATCACCCAATGGCACCACCCCCTCTGATGTCACATGACGTAACGTGACGTCATAAGGAGACGGTGCCACCATGTGATGTAGTCAGATGGCCCCTCCCCTTGCCTATATAAGAGCAGTCAAAGCAGAGGAGAGGCAGGCGTGATTGATGATGGATTACATCGAGGGACACTATTTTTTTTCCTTTTTTAATAAAGGATTTTTTACTTTTTTAATAAAGGAATGGGTATCGGGTACAATGTACCCGATACCCATTCACATAGCGGGGGCCCACTTGTTAAAGGGGTCTTTTTTACATTTTGGCGTGGAGTTCCCCTTAAAATCTATACCAGATCCAAAGGGCCTGGTATGAATTTTTTTTGGGGGGGCCCCACGCTTTTTCTTAATTCTGTCATAGGGTTCCCCTTAACCACTTCAATACAGAACACTTTCACCCCCTTCCGGCCCAGATCGATTTTCGGCTTTCGGTGCTCTCACTGAATGACAATTACTCAGTCATGCAACACTGTACCCAAACAACATTTTTATAATTTTTTTCCCACACAAATAGAGCTTTCTTTTGGTGGTATTTAATCACCACTGGGTTTTTTTCTTTTTTTGCGATACAAGTAAAAAAAGACCGAAAATTTTGGAAAAAAAAAAAACACTTTTTTTTTAGTTTCTATTATAAAGTTTTGCAAATAAGTAATTTTTGTTCATTAAATTGGGCTGAAATTTGTACTGCTACATATCTTTGGTAAAAAATAACCCAAAGTAGTGGATGTTATTTACTCTGTGTGAAAGTTATAGAGTCTACAAGCTATGGTGCAAATCATAAAAAAAAAAAAAAATTATCACACCTGATGTACTGACGGCCTATCTCATTTCTTGAGGCTCTGAAATGTCAGGAAAGTACGAATACTCCCCAAATGACCCCTTTTTGAAAAGTAGACCGTCCAAGGTATTTAGTAAGAGGCATGGTGAGGTTTTTTTTAAGTTGTAATTTTTTTCCCCGATTTTTTTTTTTTTTTACACAATATTGTCATAACAACAAGTTATTTTTCACACGGCATATGCATACTTCCGATTACACCCCAAAATACATTCTGCTACTCCTCCCGAGTATGGCGATACCACATGTTTGAGACTTTTTCACAGCCTGGCCACATCAGAGAGCACCATCAGGCGTTCTAGGAGCATAAATTACACATCTAATTTCATTCAGGACAGTGGAATTACCCACAAAATAACCCCATTTTGGAAAGAAAACACCCCAAGCTATATTCTATGAGACATGGGCTGCAGATAGGTACTTGGTTACTCTGATGGGCTGGAAACAGGTACTCGGGTACTCTGATGGGCTGCAGGAGGAAGGGAGTGTTCCTGCTGGCGTCATTTTACAATGCCCAGGTAGGGAAGTGGTTAAAATCCATACCAGATGCTGTTTTTTCCCCAATTTTTTAAAATTTACATTTTTTTTTTTTTACGATTATTTTGGTAAATTTAGCTCTCAGTGGGGAAGCCTTAACAACCTATTGACTGTGCGCTCGGCAGGTGAACATCAAACTAAGTGCCCAGAAAGTTTGGGTGTTAGGCAAATACTTGAATGGGCGATGTTCAGGCCAAACTTATGCTCAGCTCAAACTGTTCGCCCATCCCTAGTGGTGCCCGAACACTGTAACCCCTCACAGTTACTGTTGTTGGGCGCAGGAACGGGCACTGCTGTAAAAAAAAAAAAAAAAAATAGAAATTACATGCACCTGTCAAACAGGTGCAGAAAAATTGGGACTCTTCTACACGTTGTGACTCAATAACATGGCCAGAAGAAAAGAAGCGTGCCCCGCCTGCAGAGGATGCACCATGTCTGCGACCACCACTTTTCACTGTGAAAGAGAGGCTACTTGCCCTTTTTTAATGGCCTGTGAGCATCTGCCTATCCTTGTTGGCCTTTTGGACATAATGAGGATTTTTTTGAGAGATTTTTAAAACTTTTTATTATAGAGTGTGGGATGGAAATATGGTGCTTGGGTGCAATACTTTTGTGCTTGGTGCACTATAAATTGTTTTATTATTGTTTTTTATTTTTTTGCGTGGGATTTTTATAACTTCTAATATAGAGTGTGGGATGGGAATAAGTTGCTTGCGTGCAATACTTTTGTGCACTACAAACCGTTTTATTACTGTTTTATATAATAAAGAAAATAAGCGTGCAGCAATTGTGAAGAATTTTTTTTTTTACTGCTTCTGCAAAAACTAAAATGTAAATAAAGTTAAGAAATGCCAAAAAAAGAAACAAACAGTGGTGACGCAGATGGAAGACCATCCGCAACTCAGAAGAGAGGAACAGCAATTTTGGAGAATTTTTTCTTTTTTTGCTGCTGCTGCTGCTGGAAAAAAAAAAATTCAACAAGCCCAAAAAAATAAAAAAAAGGAAACCACTGCTGACACAGAAAGAGGAACACCTGCAATGCAGAAGGAGGGACAACAATTATGCCCTAAATATTCTAATGCCGCGTACACACGAGCGGACTTTTCAGCATCAAAGGTCTTTCGACGGAGTTAAGACGGACTTTCGACGGAGTTAAGACGGACTTTCGAAGGACCGGACTTGCTCACACACAAACAGACTAAAGTCTGTTTGAAAGTCCGTTGGTTTGAACGTGATGACGTACGAAGGGACTAGAATGAGGAAGTTCATAGCCAGTAGCCAATAGCTGCCCTAGCGTCCTTTTTTGTGCGTCGGACTAGCATACAAATGGATTTTTCGGCCGGACTCGAGTCCGTCGGAAAGATTTGAAGCATGTTCCAAATCTAAAGTCCGTCTGATTTTCGACAGAAAAAGTCAGCTGAAGGTTCGATGAAGCCCACACATGGTCGGATTGTTAGCGTCTACAAAATAGGGGATAGATTTATGGCATTTTTATTACAATTTTTTTTTTTACCAGTAATGGAAGCGATCTGAGATTTTTATCAGGACTGTGACATTATGGCGGACAGATCGGACACTTTTGACACTATTTTGGGACCATTGTCATTTATACAGCGATCAGAGCTACAAATAGCCTCTGATTACTGTATAAATGACACTGGCAGGGAAGGGGTTAAACACTAGGGGGCGATCAAGGGGGTTAAGTGTGTTCCCTAGATGTGTTCTAACTGTAGGGGGGGGATGGGCTCACTACAACATGACAGAGATCACTGCTCCTGATAACAGGGAGCAGCAGATCCCTGTCATGTTGCTAGGCAGAACAGGGAAATGCCCGTTCTGTCTCTCCTCGCCGCAATCGCGGGCCGCCGGCGAACATCGAGTTCGCAGGACCCATGGGCACGCTCGCGCAGCATGCCCGCTAGGCGGCAATCTCAAAGGGACATACGGGTGCACCCTTTTGCCTGACTGTACCATTCTTCTGACGTAAATCGGCGTGCGGTGGTCGGCAAGTGGTTAATAATGTATTGATTACAGGTCTGCATTAATTTGTGTCTGTTATACCTCTCTGGACTTCAGTTTTAAGCAAGAATGTAAACAAAGACCATGCCATGAAAGCCCACAGATTCAAAGAGTATTCAGTAAATAAAGACCACCCAGCAAAAGACCACAGAGCCAAAGAGTATTAACAAGGACCACTCAATGAAAGCCCATAGAGCCAAAGAGTATAACCGAAGACCACCCAACAAAAGCCCACAGAGCCAGAGAGTATAAACAAAGACCACCCAACAAAAGCCCACAGAGCCAGAGAGTATAAACAAAGACCATCTAACCAAATCCCACAGAGCCAAAGAGGATAAACAAAGACCATCTAACGAAAGCCACAGAGACAAAGAGTATAAACAAGGGCCACCCAATGAAAGCCCACAGAGTCCAAGATACAGAACACTGTCCAATGACTAAATCATGAGTAACAATTCCAGATTGTAATCTGTTTGTTCTCTGAAGCAGAGGAGATTATGAAATAATTATTTGACAAACAGAAGGAACTCTGGATTCCTGCCAGTCAGCCACTGCTAGGAGGTTCCTGCACCTGGGTGCCATTTGACTTATTGCCAAGGAAGTACAGCCCTTGGGCAAAAGTGGTATCTGGCAGCTTACACTCCTTTGATGCTTGGTGAGAGCACTACAGAAGGAACAATTGTTATATTGCTGATAAGTGAGACATCGTGGGCTTCAATCAAGAAATGGTGTACCATAGAAGCAGACCATTTGAAAGTAGAAATGATCCCTGAGTAAGGGAGGGGGCAGACAGATCAAGACCTTTGATCATAATCATAGCGATTAATATGAGCGAGATTAAGCATCACTAAATAGCATACAGTTCTTCTTTCTAATGGATCAGAGCCCAATGTGACTGAGATTTTTATTTAGTCCTGGGGGGTTAATGGCTGGTATTTCCACATAGCCATAATATGGGTCGCAGCCTTTCTTTCTACGGTGGCCTCAATGAAACTCTGGATCATTCTAGTCCCAAGGGGAATCAGACAGGGCAGCAGCAGACATGCTACAAGTATTACTACAACAATCCCCAATATAGCCTTTACCCCATATACACTGGGGAAACCCCAATCTCCGAACCAGCTACCAGCATTGAGACCATCCCATGTCTGGACTGGCACATGAGCTAACTTTTTCATTCTACCAGTGATTTCTTCAACTACTTTTCCTGTGTTGTCCACTTCTAAGCAACAATTACTCAAATTAAATTTTCCACAGACACCACCCTCAGTAGCTAACAGATAGTCTAAGGCAAGTCTATTCTGATAAACGTGAGCACGTAAATTAGTTCCTTGTTTAGCAAGCAAATTTAAGGTTGCAGCAGTTTCGTTCGTAATTATTTCTAATACAGCCTGTAACCTTATAATTCGATTAAGCATGTAAATTGGTGTTCTATAATTGTAGCTACCATCTTCGGCCCATGTAGCTGGACTATAATACTGGACGATACGTTCTGGGGGCCACTCATTATCTTTCCAGTTTCCTATCTTTAGGTTAGATGACCTCCGCTTCCTCTTTGAACCTATGTACACAGGGACTCCCAGCTCTTCTCTATTCCCCAGTGGAAGGAGGAAAAATTAGGGTTTTAATGTGCCTAAGACACAGGCTCCTGACCAATCTTGGGGGAGCTCTGAATAGGCTTTATTCCCACAAATCCAGTACAAGTTTTCTGGGGCCTTCCAGTTAGATTCTTTGGTGAGATTTTCCCATAGCCCTTTTAGATGAGTAAAATTGGTAAAAGGGTGTGGGTCAGGCACGGGTACGTTTGTATCACTCCACCAGGATGTATTTTTAGAAGTGTTGTTAGGGCCATTGTCTGAGCCTATGGCGAAGGGGATTCCATATCTGGGGATAAACATCTTTTACAAAACTGCTTCCGTCAATAAAAGTACTCAAAGTTTGGATTTTCCAATGGGCTGTCTTTCAAGTCTGGTCGGCTTGCATATCCATTACCTGGAGACAGTCATGAGTTAGGGGTTCTTGTGAGGTGGGGAGCAGAGTGGCTGGGTTTAAAGTGTTTACAGTCTCTAAGTGGATACGAGGATTTTCACACAGCATAGCTTGATATTTAACCATTCGACTGTTAGTAAACCAGTGATTTCCCTTGTAATCCATTAATGCTTGTACTTGGTGTGGGACTCGGACATAAGTCTCCTGACCTAATGACAACTTGTCAGCTTCGGCCACAAGGAGGGCTGTTGCTGGGATGGCCCGCAGGCAGGATGACCATCCCTGAGCTACAGTGTCCAGTTGTTTTGAAATCTATTCTACAGGGCGCTGCCACGACCCCAAGTATTGTGTCAGGACTCTTACTGCTATTCCTTGTTTTTCACTGACATACAATTAGAAGACTTTTTGGCTATCCGGCAGGCCTAGCGCAGGAGCCTGCATTAGGGAGACTTTAAGGTCTTGGAATGCTCTGTTTTGTTGTTCTCCCCATGGAAAGGGTTCCTTTTCTCCCCCCTTTGTGGATTCATAGAGGGGTCTGGCTTTTGTGGCAAAGTCAGGTATCCAGATTCGGCAGAATCCTGCCACCCCCAGGAATTCACGTACTTGCCGTCTGGTAGTCGGGGTGGGAATCTGACAAACAGCTTCTTTCCTGCCTTCTCCCAATTGTCTCTGTCCTTGTGATACTCTGAATCCCAGGTACTTTACAGTCTCTTGGCACAATTGCGCCTTTCTCCGGGACACCTTATAACCTGCCTCCCACAGTAATTGTAATGCCCCGTACACACGGTCGGACTTTGTTCGGACATTCCGACAACAAAATCCTAGGATTTTTTCCAATGGATGTTGGCTCAAATTTGTCTTGCATACACACGGTCACACAAAGTTGTCGGAAAATCCGATCATTCTGAACGCGGTGACGTAAAACACATATGTCGGGACTATAAACGGGGCAGTAGCCAATAGCTTTCATCTCTTTATTTATTCTGAGCATGCGTGGCACTTTGTCCGTCGGATTTGTGTACACACGATCGGAATTTCCGACAACGGATTTTGTTGTCAGAAAATTTTATAGCCTGCTCTCAAACTTTGTGTGTCAGAGAATCCGATGGAAAATGTGTGATGGAGCCTACACACGGTCGGAATTTCCGACAACAAGGTCCTATCACACATTTTCCGTCGGAAAATCCGATCGTGTGTACGGGGCATAACAGTTCATTAGTGACCGCTGGGTGCATGGTCATTACAGCCTGATTGACTGCTCTGAGGTCTTGAACAGGACGACAGTGAGCTATTTCGGGTTTCTGTACTGGGAATAGAGGTGTATTCCAGGGAGACTGACAAGGTTTTAGAATCCCATAGTGTAGGAATTTGTTTAAGTACTTTTGTATTCCTACTAGGGCTTTTAGAGGGACTGGGTACTTTTTCAGGCTGACTGGAGTGGCTCCTGATTTTAATTCAATAAGGATTGGGGAAATGTGTCTGGCTAATGCTGGTGGGTTGTCTTCTGCCCATAGTCCCGGGATGTCTTGCAGTATGCGGGCTTCAAAGGGATGGGGCAATTTTAGGATAGCCTGTTCGTCAGATTGGAAGTATATGTATGCTCTGAGTTTAGCAAGTAAGTCTCTGCCCAGCAAGGGAATAGGGGAATCCGGCATGTACAGGAACTTGATGCCCCCCCCCAAAACTGCAAAGTCTTTCTAATAGGAAGGGTCTTTTGCCTTTATACTTCTGCACTGCTTGGTTAATTCTGTGTCTCTCCTCAGTATTAAAAAGGGTCAATAAGAGTTGCTGGCAGTCCGACCAAGTGGGGTTATGAGTCTGAGTTATTGACCGGAGCAAATCTGTGATGGCTTGGGGCTTCTCAGAGTAGACAGGGTTATGAATCTTCCAGTTCAGTAAATCTGTTGTGGTAAAAAGGGGTGTAAACTAGAGTCCGATGTTCCTCCACTGCCTGTTTTCTTAGGGGCATTTGCAGAGGTATGTTGAAAGACGGGGCAAGGGTCCGGCTGTTTGCATCAGGATTTCTCGGAGTGGAAGTGGACACTTGATTGGGGAGCCCATTGACTACTACTGAGATCCCTATTTCTGTCCTGCCTATACCCAGAGTGTTACGGTTCGGAGTATATTTACTGAGATTTGGCATTGACAAACTTGCTGAATCTTATGTAGGTGGACAACAACTTGAGTCCCCTTGTTTACTGGATGGGGCATTTGGACATGGCTCTGACCTGTCTCTATCTGAGGTCCGTTCATCTACATATGGGGAGGCTGATCTGTCTCTTCGGGTTGAGAATATATGTGTTTTGTTTGTTTTGTCAGTGGTACTACTCTTGTCATAACCATAATTCTACACTGTTCCTCTTTTTGTGGCTTCTATCCACTGCAGGTCTTTATCTCCCATTTGTCCAAAGGATGCACAATCATCCAGATGGACGTTTTCTCCTAGCTGACTGACTGACTGACTGAGGAATTGTCCGAAAGATGCACAATCATCTGGACGAACATTCCTCCTGACTGACTGGATGAGGATTTATCCGAGAGATGCACAATCATCCGGATGGATATTCCTCCTAACTGACTGGCTGAGGATTTATTCGAGGGATGCACAATCATCCGAACGAACAGTCCTGGAAGGTGCGTCTTGGTCATGTTTCTGTGAGTCTGACATAATATTCTCAAATAATCGGTCAATGGTCTCTAAGTCAAAGGTTCCCTGTGGGAGCCACCACGCTCCATAGCAGTGCCAATCTTTCTCACACAATGTTATCAATTTTTCAGGACTAAGCTTTTAATTACAGTTCTTAGCAAATCCCTTCCTAAAGTTGTAGATCATGGATTGTAGGGGAGATTCAACACTATATTTCCCACCCATACTTATAACCTAACAGACACCAAGACAGACACAGAGGGTAGGGTAAATGATGAGAATTCAGTAAGGGGTCTGAATCCTCAACATAAGTAGGAACAATAGACAACGCTTCCCTCGGTCAGTGGCCTGGGCACGGTCTCCCGGCCAGAAAACGCACTTAGAAGAGGTCAACTGTCACTTCACCACAAAGTGATGTCTCATACACACATCAATCATACCAGACACTCCCACCCAAAAATTACTGACTGACTGACTGAGGATTTGTCCAAAAGATGCACAATCATCTGAACGGATGTCTCTCTCGGAAGGTGATCAGGCTTCCCTTCTCTCGATCCGTCGAGAGGCTGGCTGGCTATCTGACTGTTATCCAAAAACAAAAGTAAAAAGACTCTCACCTGTTCCCATTGGAGCTCCAGCTATCTATTTCTCAGATTCCCAGGTCCTTTTGACACTACCAAGGTCGTCCACAGCAGGCCACCAAATGGGATACAGCGCAGTCTCCTAGATAACAGTTTCTAGAAGGCGCCTTTTGAGACTACGATATAGCCCACAGGGCTGGCCTCTCGGACCACTCCTTGTAGGTCTGGTGGAAAACAGTGCCACCTGCCTCAACAGGTCACACCGATATTATCCCCAAATGCACCAAATAAAGTAGCAGAATATCGGTAAATGACGTTGGACAAAGAACTCTGGTATGGGAGATTTATTCCATCTTTCTGGACAAAAAGAATGGACACTCCTGACCCGACTAGTGTCTACATGTCAAGAGTGTCCAATACAGCTAATACAGTGTACATATAATTTTCAGCATATTGCGTTACAAGCGAACAGGCGGTACACTTCCGTTATACAAAACATTCTAACCTTTTAAAAATCAACCTAAATCAACCTACGCATGCTAACCCAGACAGGTTCTGCAAAACATATATATTTTTAAACCTTATGTAAAACTTTTGTTTCTCTGCAGTATGCTCTTGCACAAAAAGAGAAACCACAACCTGTCATAAGAAGTTTCAGGATGAAATACAAGAAATATGATTCTTAGCTGAAATTCTAAATCAGTCTTACTACACACATAACTATGGCCATATAAACTGACCCCCGTTCCCACTTCAACAACAGATTGGTGGACCCCATCAGCCTTGAAGATTCTGTGCCAAGAATTTTAATAGTAGCCTAAACTTAAAGAAGCCCTTCTCTGTGGTCAGGTTAATGAAGATCAGAAGAGAAGATTCTGGTTTGTTGACGGGTAACCTACTGATCAACAAAGAAAGGATGAAGTTGCTGACCAGCACACCAAAATAGCTAGAATCCATTTGATGTGTCGGTGGCCATACTTGTGCATTTTTATTTGTAAAGCATAGCTCCGGCTTTAAGGGACCCTTCATCCTTACCACCAACACCCGATGCCCCCTAATTTGTCTTAAAGGCAAAAAACAGCAGCTCCACAGGCTAAACTTTAAACACAATACACCTATTTAAAATATAATAAAAAAATGACCATATTGAAACTTACCTTGACTTCATTCTTTGGTTTTTCCTGGGGCACTGGTGGTAATATAGCTCCAGTCTTACAGTGCCTCCAGATCTGATTTCTAAAGTGCGAGATCTGTTGAAAAAAAAGAGGCTTTTGCTTTTTTTTAATAGACGAGTGTCTTATCATATGGTGTATGCACCATGTATGCATCATGTCAACGTCCTGCACATGGGTCCTAACACATTACCCTTGTCTATTGAAAAAAAGTATTTTGACTCAATACCCTCCAAGGTTTTGAAAAATTTTGCGAGATCTCAAAACCTGGGTGGATAAAATACCATGGAGACTGGACTATGGAAGAAATAAAGACGCAAGTAACTGTAATGAACTTTATTGTTTGACAAAATAAGATGACTCTTTTGTTGTCAGTTTTAGTAAAGGGGGTTCCACTTTAACCACCTCCCAGCCGGCCACTGCGCATATACGGCCGGGTGGGCGCTTCCTCCTTTCAGAGTGGATGTTCAGGAACGTCCTTCAGAAGGAGAGGGATCGCACGCGCGTGTGCCCACTCAGTGGCGCGATCCCGATAAGCTTGTGTCACCTGGACACGGCACATCTCAGATCGGCAGGAGGGCTCTGTTATTGGCCCTTCTGATCACATGATGGCTGTGTCCAATCACAGCTATCATGTGACGTAAATAGAGAGCCGGTTGCTAGGCGATCAGCTCTCTTCTCCTCACACGGAAGTTGTTAGTGAGGCGAGGGAGAGTGGATCGCTGCAGCTGACCGGTGATCAGTGAGTATGAGCTGTTTTTTACAGCTTTTTACACACTAATCACCGACCCAGTGTCTCCACACGGTGTCCCCACACAATGTCCCCAAAATAGTGTCCCCACAACAGTGTCCCCCCACACAGTAAAAACACCTGTCCCAGTAAAATCATATGTCCCAATGATCATCTGCACACATATGTCCATGATCATCAGCGCACATCTGTACATGATCATCTGCGCACATCTGTCAGTGATAACACAAACCAATTATTACACAGGTATCAGTATTTTTTTTTTTACCAAAGACATGTAGCAAATTACAATTTGGCTGAAATATTATGCCAAAATTTGTTTTTATTGGATTTCTTTAAAATAGAAAGTAGAAAATATTGTTTTTTCTACAAAATGTTCGCTCTTTTTTTGCTTAAATCGCAAAAAATAAAAAAGTAGGTAGTGAATAAATACCACCAAAATAAAGCTCCATTTGTGTGACCAAAATTATAAAAATGTCATTTGAGTACAGTGTTGCATGACCGCGCAATTCTCATTGAAATTGCGAGAGCGCTGAAAGCTGAAAATTGGCCTGGGAAGGGAAGGGGTGAAAGTGCTCGGTATTAAAGTGGTTAAAGCATACCTAAACCTAGAAGCAAAATGTTTATATATTGCAACTTAATCCATAGATGGGGTACCTGCATTCATTTTCTTTTTTTCAGGCCTTTTGTTCCCTTTATTTTCACCTGGTGGTCCTGTGAATAACACACTGCCTGTCCCTGGGAGTCTACACTCACTCTTCTACTGTATCTATGGAGGGAACCATAGTAGCTAGCCAAGCTGGAATTTAAACATTTCTGCCTCTGTATCTATGGAGGGAACCATAGTAGCTAGCCAAGCTGGAATTTAAACATTTCTGCCCCTGTCAGGGGCGGACTGATAACTCATGGGGCCCCCGGGCAATAGGAGATTATGGGGCCCCCAGGCAATCAGAGATTATGGGGCCACACAGTATACACACACACAGTATACAATCACACAGTATACACATACATGTACACACAGTATACACAGACAGATGTAAAAAAAACACAGATTTATACATACTGTCCCTGGTTTTACTGAGGCTGGCAACCCTGATGGGGCCCCCTAGTGGCCCAGGGCCCCCGGGCAGTGCCCGAGTTGCTCAATGGTCAGTCCGCCCCTGGCCCCTGTCCATCTTCATTATATATGGTAACAAATGCAGCCATTGACATCTGAGGGCTGGTAAGCTGAAATATATAACATTTTTGTTATTGGGTTTAGTTATGCTTTAAAGTGGTTGTACACCCTGTACAACCACTTTTACCTACAGGTTAGCCTATATTATATGTAGGTGCTGGAAATATCTCCTAAACCTCCACGGTTTAGGAGATATTTACAATAAAGCCGTGCGCCGATGTCTACGGCACATGCGCACTTTAGAAAGGGCAGATCGTGACGTTTCTAAAGGGGGTCATGCTGTGACTGGTGGCTTACGCGCTTGCGCGAGAGTGACATCATGCTACCCCGGCCAGTCACAGAGCCTGGAGTTTGCGGCCCTGGAAGGAAGAGGGGTGAAGATGGATGCTCGCTGCTAGTGGGGACAGCGGTGGCATCGAAGGCTTCATTTTCAGTTAAGTGACACATAATGGGCTATTATGTGATGCATAGTAACCCATTATGCTTTACCCTTGCAGGGAAATGAAGAGGAAGTAAAATCCATTAGGGTTTACTTCCTCTTTATAGTGGTTGTAAATGCTAAAGATTTTTTACCATCGTGCATAGAGTGTGCTGCTCCCCTCCCAATACTGACCTGAGCTCCCTCTTGATCTAGCGATGTCCACGAGAGCCTCGGCTGTCCCGGGTCTTCCTCTCCTCCTTTGGTGGAAGTTGGCGGTCCTTCCTCCTGCATTGAAAGACACTCACATAATGAGATATGGGCATGTTCAGTACAGTAGCATTGTGAGCCCAGGCCAGCATGATGATACACCCCAAGGGGGTTTGTCAATGACAGCCTGGGCTCAAAATAAGTGGGATGAATGATTCTAGCCGTCATTTCGCCTAGATGAGGAGCACTCTCTCCTGGAGGAATGAAACTTCTGTAAGGGACAGCATTGCTTTAAGGACTTTCGGGGCCAGAGCCAGTATCAGAACTTCACAGTGAAAATGGGAAGGTTCTTGCTGATTTCTCAGATCTTGTAAAAATAAATGCCATTTAGTTATTGAAATATTTAACAATTACCCAATGGTCAGCTAGAACCAATGGGCGTAATGTGGTTGATGTGGTACAAGTTTGCGTAGTGACCATTATGTATTGACCAAGGTTTTGTAAGGGTTTGACTTGACCATATAAAAGCTGTAACCAGAGTTAAGGCACGTTATCTTTTATACGCGTTCTTAAAAAGGAACATGTAAGACAAATGGGAAAAAAATATTTTCACCACATGCTGGTGCCTGCAGGGGGGGCGAGACTGACAGACAGAGAGACAATCAGACATATGAAGACAGACAGAGAGAGGGAGACAATCAGACAGACATACAAAGACAGAGAGAGAGGGACAGGCAGACAGAGACAGAGAGAGAGAGACAGAGACAGACAGAGAGACAGACAGAGAGGAATACAGATAGAAAGGTAGACAGAGAAAGACACACAGAGAGAAAGACAGAGAGAGAAAGACAGACAGAGCAAGAGACAGGCAGAGAGACAGACAGAGAGAAAGACAGAGAGAGAGACACACACAGAGATGGACGGACAGACAGAGAAAGACAGAGAGAGAGACAGGCAGAGAGAAAGAGAGACAGACAGATAGACAGACAGACAGAGAGAGGCAGACAGAGAGAGACAGCGAAACAGACAGACAGAGAGACAGACAGACAAAGAGACAGGCAGACAGACAGAGACAGGCAGACAGACAGAGATAGACAGAGAGAGAGAGACAAACAGAGACAGAGAGACAAACAGACAGACAGAGAGAAAGTCAGACTGACAGACAGCGCGAAAGACAAAGAGAGAGACAGAGAGAGCGACAGACAGAGAGAGGCAGACACAGAGAGAGACACAGAGAGAGTGACAGACAGACACAGAGAGACAGACAGACAGAGACAGACAGACAGAGACAGACAGACAGACAGACAGAGAGAGACAGACAGAGAGAGACAGACTTAGAGAGAGACAGACAGACAGAGAGAGACAGACAGAGAGAGACAGACAGACAGAGAGAGACAGACAGAGAGAGACAGACAGACAGAGAGAGACAGACAGAGAGAGACAGACAGACACAGAGAGACAGACAGAGAGAGACAGACAGACACAGAGAGACAGACAGAGAGAGACAGACAGACACAGAGAGACAGACAGAGAGAG
The DNA here is from genome assembly GCA_037952925.1 of Lithobates clamitans. Taxonomy (NCBI): domain Eukaryota; kingdom Metazoa; phylum Chordata; class Amphibia; order Anura; family Ranidae; genus Lithobates; species Lithobates clamitans. The sequence continues at coordinate 1,781,694 of JBBGZY010002505.1, read as the reverse complement.
ACAGACAGACAGAGAGAGACAGACAGACAGACAGACACAGACAGACAGACAGAGACAGACAGAGAGAGACAGAGAGAGACAGACAGACAGACAGACACAGACAGACAGACACAGACAGACAGACACAGACAGACAGAGAGAGACAGAGAGAGACAGACAGACAGAGACAGACAGAGAGAGACAGACAGAGACAGACAGAGAGAATCCATAGTTAAAGCACACTGCTCTCTCTTCACTCACAGAATGGCTGAAATAGTTAATAATTTACATGTTTTTCATGCATTGTGGACATTTGGGAAGGTCTCCTGAGATTATTTTTAAAAAACGCTTCTAACCTTAAATGCTCATAGCTGCTGCTAAACTTGTATAAACTCGGTATGTAAAAGCTGTCATTTCTATCAGTTACAGGATATGTAAACCTAATGCCCCGTACACACGATAGCATTTTCCGACAACAAATGTTGGATGTGAGCTTGTTGTCGGAAAGTCCGACCGTGTGTATGCTCCATAGAATATTTGTTGCCGGAATTTCTGCCAACAAATGTTTGAGAGCAGGTTCTCAAATTTTCCGACAACAAGACTTGTCAGAAATTCCGTGCGTGTGTACACAATTCCGACGCACAAAGTTCCACGCATACACGGAATCAAGCAGAAGAGCCGCACTGGCTATTGAACTTCATTTTTCTCGACTCGTCGTACGTGTTGTACGTCACCGCGTTCTTGACGTTGTGAATTTCCAACAACATTTGTGCGACCGTGTGTATGCAAGACAAGTTTGAGCCAACATCCTTCGGAAAAAAATCCACGGTTTTGCCGTCGGAAAATCTTATCGTGTGTACATAGCCTTTGGATAAAAAATGTCATACATTGCAGCGTACCAGTCCTTAGATCCGATGGGTGCATTCGTTTTCATTTTTTAGGCTAATAACATTTTAAGCAAGTACACAAAATATCTGTTGATCTTTTCAGAAATGTAATGTCCTTGACATGCCCTGTGAGCTGAACGGAAAACACAAACAATGCTATCTTCCTTATGTTAACTACAGATCTCCTCCCCCAACAATGCGATAGAGCTGAAGAGAGGGAGACATGTTTCAAGTCTAGCTTGGATGACACCTATGGCTGTCTCTATAGATACAGTGGTGAGAATGAATGTAGCCACCCAGGGACAGGACGTGTTATTTCCAGGATAACCCGGTGAAATAAAGGGAAAAAAATCCTGAAAGAAGGGTAAGGAATGAAGTTACACCATCCAAGGAATGTAATTTGCAATTACCTTTCTGGCTTTATATAAACTTTAGAATTGATGTTAAAAGCTTCATTCATTTGAGGCTTGGTTCTCTTATGACGAGGGTGTAGTACATTAAATAGATTATGCAGCATAGTATACATATAATAGACATGTTTATCACAGTTTCAAGAAGTTTATTGAATTACTAATATTACATTAACATACATAATTAACGTAATCGCAATCCTATAAAGTCTAAATCATATAAACCGTGACAAGCTTCTGGGTGTTCACACCCATCTACGTACCAAGACACGACATATTCAGGAATGCCCAACATTAACATAGATATTAACTTTCTTTTGCATGTTAATATAGATATGTATTTTTTTTTTGTGTGTGGGATTGAGTACAGTTTGAGATTTTTTTTTTACTGAAAAAATAGTTCCCCCATGCTTCACAGAAGAATGATGGCAGAAAAAAGACTGATTAGTCCATTGAGTCTGCCCTTTATTTTTAACATTGGGAGTTTTCTAAATTTGGTACGTTTGTTGTTTAACTTTTTTTTTAATCTGGAACATAGACCTATGCCGATCCCAAGCATGATAAATTCACTTAAGCCGCGTACACACGGTCGGATTTTTCGTCTACAAAAGTCCAACGGACGCTGACGGACTAAAGCTGGCTGGTAATCCGATCGTGTGTGGGCTTCTCCGGACTTTCAACGTACTTTTTTAGCCTCAAATCCGACGTACTTTAGATTTGAAACATGCTTCAAATCTTTACGTCGTAACTACGACGGACCCCGAAATCCGCTCGTCTGTGTGCTAGTCCGACGGACAAAAACCCACGCTAGGGCAGCTATTGGCTACTGGCTATGAACTTCCTTATTTTAGTCTGGTGTACGTCATCACGTACGAATCCATCGGACTTTTGTGTGGTCGTGTGTAGGCAAGTCCGTTCGTTAGAAAGTCTGCCACAAGTCCGCCGCAAGTCTGCCGAAAGTCCTCCGGAAGTCTGTTGGACAGGCTGTCGGACTTTTGTAGCTGAAAAGTCCGACCGTGTGTACGCGGCATTACTGTTTATCGACTCACTATCTCTGCTGACGGAAGTCTGCTCCAAGCATCCACTATCCTTTTGGAAACATAATATATCAATGGGGCAAACGTGGGCACACGGACATGACCTCAGACTAGCAGGGGAAAAGTTCAAAACAAATTAGTGCTCACCTCGTTAATGGAACATCTGTTTAGATTCCCATCCCTGGGTGGCAATCAGAAAATACCTTGTGGTGTATCCCTTTCATGACTAATGCCGCGTACACACGAGCGGACTTTACGGCGGACTTTGCCCGGCGGACTTTTCGACGTACTTTCCGACGGACTTTGTGAACGAACGGACTTGCCTACACACAATCCACCAAAGTCCGTCGAATTCGTACGTGATGACGTACGACTGGACTAAGACAAGGAAGTTCATAGCCAGTAGCCAATAGCTGCCCTAGCGTGGCTTTTTGTCCGTCGAACTAGCATACAGACGGCGGACTTTTCGACCGGACTCGATTTCAACGGATAAATTTTAAACAAGTTTCAAATCTAATTCCGTCCAACTTTTGAGAAAACAAAGTCCGCTGGAGCCCACACACATCGAATTGTCCGACGAAATCCAGTCCGCCGGGCAAAGTCCGCCGTAAAGTCCGCTCGTGTGTACGCGGCATAAGCCTATTTTTGAAATTTGGTGTTTACAAGTTAAAATCCATATTTTTTTGCTAGAAAATTACTTAGAGCCCCCAAACATTATATATATTTTTTAGCAGAGAATCTAGAGAATAAAATGGAGATTGTTGCAATATTTTATATCACACTGTATTTGTGCAGCGGTGTTTTAAATGCAAATTTTTGGAAAAAGGGACACTTTCATGAATTTTAAAAAATCCAAACAGTAAAAAAGTTACCCCAATTTTTTTGTATAATGTGAAATATGATATTACGCCGAGTAAATAGATACCAAACATGTCACGCTTTATAACTGCACGCACTCGTGGAATGGCGACAAACTACGGTACTTAAGAATTTCCATAGGCGCCGCTTTAAATTTTTTTTACGGTTACCAGGTTAGAGTTACAGAGGAGGTCTAGGGCTAGAATTATTGCTCTCGCTCTGACGATCGCGGCGATACTTCACATGTGTGAATTGAACATCGTTTACATATGTGGACGCAACTTCCATATGCGTTTTCTTTGCTGCGCGAGCTCGCGGAGACGGGGGCGCTTTAAATTTTTTTTTTCTTATTTATTTTATTTATTTTTATATTTATAAATTGTGTTTAAAAAAAAAAAATGTAATGACTTTTATTGCTGTCACAAGGGATGTAAACATCCCTTGTGACAGTAATAGGTGGTGACAGGTACTCTTTATGGAGGGATCGGGGGTCTAAAAGATCCCCGATCCCTCCTTTGCACTTCAAAGTATTCAGATCACCGAAAACGGCGATTCTGAATACTGTGTATTTTTTAAAACCGGCGCCATTGGCAGCTGAGTAAACGGGAAGTGACATCATGATGTCGCTTCCGCGTTTACGATTAGGAGGCTGGAACGAAGCCACCCATGACTTCGTTCCAGCCCGCCCCCAGCCGCCGGAGGCATCCGATTGGTCACTGGGACTCCCGATGGCACGGGAGGCCCGGTAAGAGCGGCGGGAGGCGGCGGGAGGGGGGGCGTCTCCTCCCGCTCCTCTGGTATAACAGCCGAGAGGCTTTTAGTCGCATCGGTTGTTATACTCGGATAGCCGATCGCCGGCTCTAAACAACGGTACCGGGATGATGCCTGCAGCTGCGGGCATCATCCCGGTATAACCCCGGAAAACCGAGTATGCACATCTGCGTACGCTCGGCGGGAAGGAGGTATTGCAAAAGTCCTAAAGTAGAGTACTCCAAATGCACCACTTTAATGGAAGAAGGCTTTCAGGAACACCATGACTAAGGGCAATTAGAGAAAAAAAACAACATCAGATAATGCCAGCCATACACAGTTCGAATTTCGAAAGAATTTTCTTTCGAAAATCGTATCAAAGAATTTTCGTACGAATTTAGCACCATTAGTGGGCTGCAACAACGGCCGATTTTCGTGCGGCAATCAAATTTGAGGAATCGGACATGTTGGAAATTTTTTGAAAAAACGGTTTTCTAATCAATGATGGGAGAATCGTGCGAGAAATGTAATAAGAAAAGAAAATTTACGGAGAGAAAAGAAGATTCCCGCCCACGAAAGTTCTTTTCTGTAGCAACATGAGGTGAAATTGAAGGCTTGGTCGGCCGAATTTCGAAAATCAATGGTGGCACCATCGGATCACAAAAAAAATGAACTTTCTGATTTTTGAAAAGAAAATTTGTTTGAAATTCGACCGTGTATGGCATGCTTAAGATCAGTGGTCACCAAACTGTGGCCCAGGGGATGGATGTGGCCCTTTGCTTGTCTTTATCTGGCCCTTGAGACACTATTCCTCTCGCTGACACCAATGATGGGATACTATACCTATGACCGATACCAACAATGGAACACTATTCCTCCCACTGACACCAACAATGGGGCACTATTCCTCCCACTGACACCAACAATGGGGCACTATTCCTCCCACTGACACCAACAATAGGGCACTATTCCTCCCACTGACACCAACAATGAGACACTATTCCTCCCATTGACACCAACAATGGGGCACTATTCCTCCCACTGACACCAACAATGAGGCACTATTCCTCCTACTGACACCAACAATGGGGCACCATTCCTCCCACTGACACCAACAATGGGGCACTATTCCTCCCACTGATACCAACAATGGGGCACTATTCCTCTCACTGAGACCAACAATGGGGCACTATTCCTCTCAACGACACCAACAATGGGGCACTATTACTCCCACTGACACCAACGATGGGGTACTATTCTTTCCACTGACACCAATGATGGGGTACCATACCTATCACCGATACCAACAATGGGGCACTATTCCTCCGACTGACACCAACATTGGGACACTATTCCTCTCAATGACACCAACAATGGGGCACTATTTCTCCCACTGACACCAATGACGGGGCACTATTTCTCCTGCAATAACGAAGATGGGGCATTGCTTACTCCCACTGATGCAAGGACATTTTCTACTCCCACTGGTCACAGTCCGGCCCCTTTAAAGTCTGAATGACAGTAAATTAGCCTTTTGTTCAGAAAGTCTGGACACCTCTGGACTAGATGAACAAGGAATAAAAGCCTCCAAACACAAATGACCACCAGATCTGGTGATCACCAGAGACCAGACCCATAGGAAAGAGACCATAATAAGATGTATCTAAAGGGGTTGGTCAGTGCCATGAAATTCCAATTGCCATGGAATTCTTTGACTGCCAAAGACCATATCCAGAAGAAAAAAGACAAGAGGCATTTGAATGGTTTAGTGAGTGTTACCGGTGGCTGAAACTTGAAGAGTCTACAGTAGAGTTGCACTGTTTTAGCCACTGAGCAATATTTGTGGCTATTGTGTTTCAAATAATACACTCCAATTTCTATTTCAAGATAACACCTGTCTCATCCCTCCTTCTTATATGCTGGCCTAACCAAGCCGCTTAAAGTGGAGTTCCACCCAAAAGTGGAAGCTCCGCTTATCTGCCTCCTCCCCCCCTCCGGTGCAACATTTGACACCTTTCAGGGGAGAGGGGGGAAACGGTACCAGTTTTTGACAGGTACCCTTTCCCACTTCCGGGAGACTGCACCGCTGCGACGTCCCTCTGAAGTTCGGCCCCCCACCTCCTTCCTCCAGCGCCGGGCCAGTTAGAAAGCGTAGCGCCTTGTGCATGCGCAGTAGTGAACGGGCTGTGAAGCTGAAAGGCTTTACTGCCGGTTTCCCTTACCATGAATGGTGGCTGCAGCACCCAAGAGCTGATCTGAATGTCGGCTGGGGTGCCGACATTGCGGGATTCCTGAACAGTTAAGTGTCCTAATATTAAAAATCAGCAACTACAATATTTGTAGCTGCTGACTTTTAATTTTTTCATGGGGGGGCGGAACTCCACTTTAAATACTGTCCAGCCACTGTATAATATTTTTTGCTATTGTCTCTGATAATACACTCTAATTAATTGCAAGTGTAGCAAGGTCCCTGGCCTTGTCCAGTCTAAGGCCCCTTTCACACTTATACAACTTCAAAGTCGCGCGATTTTACGGCGGCTATTTTGCCGCGATTTGCCGCAATTTTACAGCGATTTGGGAGCAGTACTACTTCGTACGACTTTGCCACAACTTTGGCATTAACAAATAAAAACATACAGTAGTTGGTATGAATCATGAGGGGGAACTCCGCGCCAAATTTTAAATAAAAAACGGGCGTGGGTTCCCCCCAGGGGCATACCAGGCCCTTAGGTCTGGTATGGATCTTAAGGGGAACCCCCTACGCTGAAAAATCGGTGGGGGGTCCCCCCCAAAATCCATACCAGACCCTTATCCGAGCATGCAGCCCGGCTGATCAGGAATGGGGGTGGGGACGAGCGAGCGTGGTCACCGGGTAATGTTGACTACGCCCCCTTATGACGGCACAGTCCCAGCATGCCCCGGGACAGTGACCTCATAAGGGGGCGGGGTCACCACCTATTTAAGTCCATTGCGGAGAGCTCAGAGAGCATTCCAGCCAGAGAGAGCGTTGTGTCAACAATGGAAGAAAGGAAGAAGGCAGAAGTTCGGGCCACCGCTAGCAATAGAGCTGCAGAAGATAGCGGAGGAGCCGGCAGAAGATCAGGACACCGGGAGGAGACGCCAGAGAGACCCCCGAAGTCGGAAGAAGACCCCCGAAGTCGGAAGAAGACCCCGGAGCTGTCCAATAAATTACTTTAAAAACCTGTGTAGTGTGTTTTTTTATTGACACTTTTTTCCCTAGGTGAATGGGTAGGGGTACGATGTACCCCATACTCATTCACAAAGGGTGGGGGGCCGGGATCTAGGGGCCCCCTTATTAAAGGGGGCTCCCGGATTCCGATAAGCCCCCCGCCCCCCTCCTCTTTATGATTCATACCAGATAGCTGTCAGCACTGCCTGTCGCTCATCGCGAAAGGAAAAAAAGTTTTCCTTTCCCGATCAGCGAGCCAGGCTTATGCTTACAAAGTCGTACTGAAAGTCTATATTATTCAGGTACGATTTGCATGCTACTTGAGGGTTTAACATTGAGGTCTATGGAGTACAACTCGCATAGAAGTTGGACCAAAGTAGTGCAGGGACTACTTTCAAGTCGGCGTGACTTAAAGTCGTGCCAATATGAATGGTAGTCATTGAAAATCATGGAGAATGACTTGTCATACGATTTTGCAGTACAAAATCGTGGGACAAGTCGTATAAGTGTGAAAGGGGCCTAATGAGAACTTTCCAGGCCAAACATAGCTGACATCCTTCTGCATGTAGTGGGTTGTGAGGCATAGTGGGTGCAAGGTGGACAAAGTTATTGGGCGCCAGACACTTCTTGGATGTAAAAGAGGTTTTATTTCTCTTAACAGTCCTTTTTGTATTTTTGGGGGAAAGAGGGTTAGGGCCAGGACACCCTTAGTTAGCTGTAGATTAAACTGGCTGACTCTGAGACTTCAACAGGATTTCATGCTCCCAACTTTGTGGGAACAGTTTGAAGATGACCCCTTCCTGTTCCAACATGACTGCGCAATAGTGCACGAAGCAAGGTCCATAAAGACATGGATTTGGGGTGGCGGAACTTGGCTGGCCTGCACAGAGTCCTGACCTCAGCCCGATAGAACATCTTTGGCATGAATTAGAGTGGAGACCGCGAGCCAGGCCTTCCAACATCAGTGCCTGACCTCACAAATGCTCTTCTGGAAGAATGGACAAACATTCCCATAGACACACTCCTAAACCTTGTGGACAGCCTTCCCAGAAGCGTTGAAGCTGTTATAGCTGCAAAGGGTGTGCCAACTCAATATTAAACCCTACAGAGTAAGACCGGGATGCCAATAAAGTTCAATACTTTTGGTAATATAGTGTATATTGTAAGGTTGGCACATAGTACATAGTAGTAATTTGCAATTGTAGTAATTTGTAGTAATTTGCAATTGTGTTGCACTTTTTAAGTAATTTCATTAGGTGGATGTGGGAACACATGTCAGTGCTGGCAGCAATTCGTAGTTCATGATTTTATTTCTGTATAGGTGTGGTGGCACGGGGAACATTTTTTGGTTCATACCAACATTTAGGCTACACAGGTGTGTCAGTGTGGACAGAGTAGCTTAAAGAGTCATGGCAGAACAGAGAACCCCACATACCAAGTGGCTCCTACGAAGGTAGCGATACACTCGGCTAGTAATTACATTGCAGTATATCATTATTATGATCATCATCATCCTTATCACTAGATCTCAAAACTGACACACACTTCCTCTTCTCTTCTTTCATTCGCTTTGCCTTTAGCTATAGTGAGACATGTTTATAATGAAGTGTATATAGCCTAGCCACTTAAAGTGGTTGTATACCCATTTTTGTTCATTTTTACCTACAGGTAAGCCTATAATAAGGCTTACCTGTAGGTAAAATGAATATCTCCTAAACCTTTATGGTTTAGGAGATATTCACTTTGCATGCAGCCACTGACGTCACCGGCGCATGCGCTGTGAATGCCTGGCCGAAGGTCCGGCAGACACTGCCAGACCTTTCCGGGAAGAAGACTCCCGCATGCATGCACGGAAGTGACATTATAGTGGCTCCGGCCACTCACAGCGCTGGAGCCACAAACCCAGAAGACACGCCCAGGGCAAAATATCAGCTCCTTCGGCGTGGACCGGGATTAGATACCGACGCCTCGTTCTAAGGTAAGTATTTCATAATAGGCTAGTATGCGGTTGTACTTATTGTATCCCATTGTACCCGATACCCATTTACATAGGGGGGGGGCTGGGAGTTGGGGGTCCCCTTGTTAAAGGGGGCTTCCAGATTCTGATAGGCCCCTGCCCGCAGGCCCTGCCAACCACCGGGCAAGGGTTGTGAGGATGAGGCCCTTGTCCCCATCAGCATGGGGACAAGGTGCTTTCGGGGGGACCCCAAAGCACCCTCTCCATGTTGAGAGCATGTGGCCTTGTACGGTTCCGGAGGGGGGGCGCTCTCTCGTCCCCCCCTTTCCTGCGGCCTGCCAGGTTGCGTGCTCAGAAAGGGTCTGGTATGAATTTTGGGGGGACCCTCAAGCCATTTCTTTTTTTTTGGCGTGGGGTTCCCCTTAAAATCCATACCAGACCTGAAGGGCCTGGTACGGATTTTGGGGGGGACCCACCACATCATTTTTAAAAAATGTTATATTAATATTCCTACCAGACCCATAGGGCCTGTTATGGATGATTTGTATCTATATTGCCAAGATCTGACAATATATTACAGCCGCAAGCAATTTTAAATGACATTTTTTCCTTTAGAAATGTAATTTTTTCTGTGGTACTGGTATAAACATGGAAAAAATGTGCTACTTTACAGGCAGACAAAGGAGACCCCCACAGGCACAATATTTAAAGGAATATATAATTTTTATTGTTTCACTTTAAGCATTATTAAAATCACTGCTCCTGAAAAAAACTGCCGTTTTTAAAACTTTTTTTTTTGCATTGATACATGTCCCCTGGGGCAGGACTCGGGCCCCCAAACACTTTTTATGGCAATAACTTGCATATAAGCCTTTAAAATTAGCACTTTTGATTTTTCATGTTCGTGTCCCATAGACTTTAACAGTGTTATTGATGCTAATTTTTTGCCTGTTCGCATGTTCTGTTGCGAACCGAACCAGGGGGTGTTCAGGTCATCCCTATGTAGCAGCAGCAGCCCACCACTGGGAGAGATTTGGAAAAGCCCACAACGCCACTTGATGGAAAAGAAGCTCTCGCGCACTGAGCCACATACCAAAATGGGCCAGATATAGTGTATTTGTTTATTACTAATGCATAAGAATCACATAAAAAGGATAAAAAACATCCAGATGCCAAGCAGGAAAAGTATATACAGCAGTGCACTTACTCAGATGGCCAACAGTTCCGAAACCGGAAGTGGCAGCTTGACTTCAGCTTATAGCTTTGCCCTGATGTGTTTCGTGCCAACGCACATCTTCAGGGGACGTTAGTGAACGGATGCAGTGCCAGGACAAGGTAACTTAGAGCCCAGGGCGAACATGCCAAACTGCACCCCGCCCCCCAAGATGTACTGAATGAGCATTATGTGTCAGCAAAATTCCAACCCCCCCCCCCCAAAAAAAACTGGGCACTAATCTGAATGATTTCCCCTAAGCATAAATCCCCCCTCCTCCCAGTACGAAACTGCCCCCCTGCTGAAATCCCCCCTCCCAGCACAAATCTCTGCCCCTCCATCCCCCAAATCCCCACAGCACAAATGCACCCCCCCCAAACAAATCACCACTCGTAGCACAAATCCTCCACTCCTCAAATCTCCCCTCAGAGTACTCGTTCTCTCCCCCTCTACTCCAAATCCCCTCTTAGCACAAACATCCCTCAATCATCCCTACTAGCACTAATCCTCCCCCCTCCTAAAAAAAACCCTCCCTCTAGCACAAATCCCCTCCCCTTTACCATATCACCTCTTCTGGCACAAACCCCCCAAATCGACTGTCCTAGCACAAATTGTCTTCTTCCATCCCCCTCCCAACACAAATCCTCCTGAATCACCACTCACCAATCACACACCCCAAATTTCCCCTCCCCCTCTACCATATCACCTCTTCTAGTACAACCCCCCCCCCCCTCCCCAATCGACCCTCCTAGCACAAATCCTCTTCTCCCATCCACCTCCCAACACAAATACCACCGGAATCAACACTCACCAATCACACACCCCCAAATTTTCCCTCCTAGAACAATTCTTATCCCCCTGCTTCCCCCAAATATCTTCTCCAAACACAAATCCCCCTCCCTCCTAAATCTTTTCGAGGTGCCTCCCTACCTGACATGATACCACAGTGCCCAGGGCAGCTGCCCCTCCTGCCCACCGCTTGTCCCTGCGCTGGATGGATGGAACTGGATGTCTATAGAGTGGAAGCTGAGATTGGTTATTCCCAACGCTTGACTTACTGCATTGGCAGCTAGTGAGCTGGTGAGTGCGGTCTTACCCTCATTGGCATGCGGTGCAGCATCCTTTTTTTGGATGGTGGATGCAATACAAGGACATTTCTGGAGTTAAAGGACTATTTCGCTTGTTTATGCTTTTTTTTTTTGTGTGTGTGTGATTTTCACTTTCATGTTTTATGGACATGATTTATAGTGCATTCTTTAATTTGCTATTTCTGTATTAACCTCCCTGGCGGTATGATTATTTCAGATTTTAGGTGCTGAAAGCGGTACAATTATTTTGCATGGAAATTTGGCGTTTTATATTGTAGGTCTGTAAATCTTAACAATAACGCACTTAAATCTGTCCAAACCAGAGTCTAGTAGATATCCCGGGTATGATAAAGTTTGAAACACAAAAACATAAATTATAATATAATAAATAAAAATAAATAATTAAAAAAAATAAAAATAAATAGTAATAAAATAAATTTCCCCACGATTCACTATCGCTCAATTCTGCAAGTGTTCTAATTTACTATCGCTGTTTTCTAGCTGGTCTAAAGCCACTTTTGACGTAAAGGGACACTTTTTGGTTGCTATGGACAATCTCCAGTTTCCAGGCAGAAAGAACAGTATATATAATATATAACTGTATGCAGGGCATGGGCCAAAGCACTGGGGACAAAAGGGATGTGAAATCATTTCATACAGTACTGTAATCTGTACGATTACAGTACTGTATGTGTTATGATTTTTACTTTTTTTTTAATTTGCCGCCAGGCTCCGCCCCCGTGCATCGCGACGCTCGCAGGGAACGGAGCCTGGCACAGAGAGGCTTCGGAGGAGGACAAAGCCCGCAGACACTGCGGGGGACATCGCAGAATCCCGGGGACAAGGTAAGTAAGGAGGCACCAGGATCCTGCAATGTAATCCTGAGTGTGGCTCGGGGTTACCGCTAATGGTGCTGAATTTTAACCCCGAGCCACACTCGGGAAAACCGCCAGGGAGGTTAATGGCCTGCACCTTTATTACTGTTATATTTTTCCGTTTTCTGTATGCTTACCTATTGCTAGCAGCCTTCTATTTATTATTATTGTTTTAGCGCTGACTTAATAGTAATACATGTATCTTTAAATGTATATATCGTGTTTTTAAATTACCCAATATTTAAATGTAGTTATGGATTTGTATTAGTGGTTTGACTCCTGACATATTTATGTTCTACAAAAAGGAGTGGTATCCACTAATCAAGGCTTTCTCTTCAGTGTCATAGCCATTGCAAATCCATTCATCATGCTGCATTCTTAAGCAAATTCACTAATGAGGACTCTTTACATTGGCATCTCTAGGGAGAGTAAATTTGAGATGCGTTGTAAACCGAGATCATTGACACTTTGTTAAGTTCATTCCAATGACCATTCCTTATTTACTAAATCCAAAGTCAAATTATTTTGTTCTATTTTGGATTTAGCTGGTTTGTAACCAAACAGATCCATTGCGCCTATGCAGTTCTGTTGAATCCGTTCTACAAAACGAAAGTTCATAGCAGTTCTCCATTTTTGGGCCACCTTTGAAGAGTCTCTTGAGAAAGTCATAAACCCATTTTCATCTGACACCTCCTTATGGGTGATATTGTAAACCCACTGTTCCAGGTCTTTGTTTAGATGGAGGCCAGCAAAATTGTAAATTTTTTTAACGTTCTTAAGAGGTTCACTAGTCAGGTCCTCATTTCGAATTGCCATGTATCGTCCTTGCAGCACCTCAGCTTCTTTAGCCACTCTGTTGATGTCAACCTGAGATTTGCAAATCTTCTTCATAGCCCTCCTTATAGTAATATTTTCATTTCCTTCACTCTTAAGTACAATCCTATCATCAGTTCTGAGATCAAAGGATCTCCTTGAAAATGCAACAGCTCGAGGGTCCCTTACAAGGTGCAGAATACGAAGATCAAGAGTGGGGTCTCGGAAAAGGGGAAGCAGAACAGAAAGGTCTAAAATCCGGACTGTTTTCATCACCACGTGGCTGTATGTCTTGCATGTTTCTCCCATTTGATCCAGTGAAGTGTTCATGCAACAGAGCTTGCACTTCAAGCGGTCATAGCCTTCGGTAGGCATAAAGGCTGAACAAGCTGGTGGTTTGCAGAGTGCTTGAGTTTCTGCAAAGAAATATAATTCAGAAACAATTTTTCCACCTTTAGGAAGATAGTGATGAAGAGGGGACACATCGCAGGTGAAAAGTGATCGTAGAAGATCTCTTAAGGGAAAATGCAGCAGCTCGGAACTTTCATCCCGAAACTTCATCCAGACGGTATGTCCAGGCTCAAAGAGGTAGAAGACATCATTGTGATGGTTGAAGATCTGTCCAAGGAATGAAGAACCTGATCTCCAGGATGACACAACAAGGAGATGGACCTGTTTATTTTTGGGAGGAGAGTGTGACGAGTGTGTAAAGAAGAGGGTTTTGTAAAGAACAAATTGGGAGAAATTAAATAAAAATAGAGATCCACAGATTAATAAATATTTATGAAGTGATGACATTATCAGAAACCAAGTAGCAATGTGGAATGACCAGGGAAGGCGAGGAAGTATAAAATCCAATGAGAGGTGAGAAACAAGAGCTGTAAAAAAGAGTTGAAAATGATAAAGATTAGTAAATGGGAAATACAGCAGATGAATAATTATGATCAATTATAGAATACTGTATGTCCTGCCAATTTTTTTTTTTTTTAGTTTTGAATAAAGTTGAAAAGAAACCAATTACAGAATATGTCCAGCCCACACTTTTTTTCTTTTTTTGTAGTTATGAATAAAGTTGAAAAAAAAAAACAATTACAGAATATGTCCAGCCAAAACTTTTTTTTATTTTTTATTTTTGGATGAAGTTGAGAAGAAACCATTTATAGACTATGTCCAGCCAAAACTTTTTTTTTTTTAGTTTTGGATAAAGTTGTGAAGGATTAGAATACGTGATTGCTTTTTAGGGTTCTGTTAGGATTGCTCTCACTTATTTTCACAGAAAAAAATGATTCATCAGCTGATGGGGGGGGGATTAGCCTTCTTCAACTCTAATGAAAAAATTATTTTTGTTTCTGTGTTGCTTTTTTGGGATTTGCCTTCTCTTCCTGTCTAGTGAAACCTTATGCCGCGTACACATGAGCAGAATGTCCGACAGAAGAAGTCCGATGGAAGCTTTTCATCGTCTATTCTGATCGTGTGTAGGCCTCATCGGACTTTTTTTTTTTTAAATTCCGACGGACCTAGAAATGGAACATGTTCTAAGTATTTCCGACGGAACCAGTTCCTAGCGGGAAACCTGCTCGTCTGTATGCTGTTCCAAGGGACCAAAAACAAGGCATGCTCTGAAGCAAGTACGAGACGGAAGCTATTGGCTACTGGCTATTGCACTTCCCTTTTCTAGTCCCATCGTACGTGTTGTACGTCACCGCGTTCTGGACGGTCGGACTTTGGTGTGACTGTGTAGGCAAGACCGCTTGAGCGGAATTCCGTCGGAGTTCCGTCAGAGAAACCTTCGGAGTTTACTCCGACGGCAAAACCGGTCGCGTGTACAGGGCATTACTCATCGAAACAGTTACAGAGCCCTGGGTAACAATAAGAGAAAAAAAAAGTGGTTCTAAGCTTTCTCTACACTATCCAAAACTAAAAGTTTTACCTAGATATATTTAAAACTTCAAAATGTAATTTCATCCAGCTATAAAAAATACTGCATTGGAGAGGATTTACTAAAACTATTACGTGCAAAATCTGGTGTAGCTCTGCATAACTATATTTTTTTTTAACCACAAAGTGCAAAGTGGTTGTGATAACCTGACTGGACGTCATATGAAGTCGTCGGGATATCAAGCCGCTATGCACCCCCAGGGGCGCGCATCGTGGTGATCATTGTTGCGGTTTGTCAGTCTGACACACCGCAACTCCCATCTAGGTAAAGAGTCTCTGACAGAGACTCTTTACCTCGTAATCAGCCGTGTCCAATCACGGCTGATCACGATGTAAACAGGAAGAGCCGTTGATCGGCTTTTCCTCACTCGCGTCTGACAGACGCGAGTAGAGGAGAGACAATCAGCTGCTCTCCTGATAGGGGGAGTCTGTGCTGATTGTTTATGAGCGCAACCCCCCCTTGGATGTCCGCCTAGGACCACCAGGATGCCACCAGGACCACCAGGGATGGCCAAAACACTGGACCACCAGGTATTCCACCCTAGACCACCAGTGAAAAATGAATCAGTGCCCAGGCAGCTGCTAAGCAGTGCCAATGAAAAATGCCTGCCAGTGGCAGTGATGCCTATCAGTGAAATCCAGTGCCAGTGTCAGCCATCAGTGCCCATCAATGTCCATCAGTGCCGCCTTTCAGTACCAATTAGTGCCGCCTATCAGTGCCCAGTAGTGCCGTCTAGCAGTGCCACCCATAAGTACCCATCAGTGCAGCCTTTCAGTGCCCATCAGTGTCGCCTATCACTGCCCATCAGTGCCCACCAGTGCCACCTATGAGTGCCAATCAGTGCCGCATATCAGTGCCACCTATCATTGCTGCCTATCAGTGCCCATCAGTGCCGCCTGTCAGTGCCCATCGTCAGTGCCCATCAGTGCCACCTCATCGGTGCCATCTCATTGGTGCCTCCTCATCGGTGCTGCCTTATCAGTGCCCATCAGTGAAGGAGAAAACTTATTTATTTACTAAATTTTATAACAAAAACAAAGAAAAACTTAATTTTTTTCAAAATTTTTGATATTTTTTTATCCGTTTAGCAAAAAATAAAAATCGCAAAGGTGATTAAATATCCCCAAAAGAAAGCTCTATTTGTGGGAACAAAATGATAAAAACTTAGTTTGGGTACAGTGTAGCATGACCGCGCAATTGTCATTTAAAAAGTGACAGCGCTGAAAGCTGAAAATTGGCCTGGGCAGGAAGGTGCGAAAGTCCCCGGTATTGAAGTGGTTAAATAACAAACATGTTATGCTTACCTTCTTGCGCCTGGGCCACACTCTGTGTGTTAATTCTCACACAGAGCGCGGCTTGGCCCTGCACCCACTCTCTCTACATTGGCTCACTGGCTGTGATTGACAGCAGCAGGAGCCAATTGCTCCCGCTGCTGTGTGTGCCAATGAGCAGAGAGAGACCCTGGAGAGACAATGGTCTTTTGCACATCGCTAGATCAAGATGGGGCTCAGGTTAATACAAGGGGGGGGGGCTGAGTTGGGAGATGCACACAGAAGATTTTTTACCTCAATGCATTAAAGTGGAAGTAAACCCATCGATTAACAGTTTAAAAAAACAGTTACATTCCTGGCATGTGTCGGGCTATATAACTGTCACATTGGTTGTGCTCTCAACCAAACTGTCAAACCATCCAATGGCTGGTGTCATAACTGACCACATGAGCAGCACCATGGCAGTTAAAGATCAAACAGAGGCCAAGATGGCAACTTCCTTGGCTGAAAACGATAGGAGGGTTTAGTTCCAAAAACCTTGAGCCTTTAGAACCACTTTATACTTTGGCAATAAAATCTGGAAGCTGATTGGTTTCTATGCAGAGCTGCACCAGACTTTGCACTCTCCAGCTTTAGTTAATCCACCCCACTGTATTCATTAAAAAGGAACTCTATTCCTCTTTAGGTATTATTTCCCTTCTTCTACCTGTACCATTGGTTATCCTCAAAAACCATACTCACTTGTTCAGCAAATCCAGTGCTGTCTGGTGAAACTTGCTGCCCCACCACCGAATCCCAGGTCCCGGGCCACCACCTTCTCCACTAATGTCATCAGGGGGCCAGACCATGTACGGCTATAAAAGTGGATAACACTATGTAGTTAATCAGCAAAACTATTAGGTGAAACAATGAATAATACACCTTATAAGCAAATATAACAGTGATTAGTATGAAGGAAACAGTGACGGATCCATAAACTCAATAACTCAAATATTATAGAAAAAATCCTAAAACACAATAGTCCATTTCATGATTGTGAAAAATTTGTGAAAAACACCACCAAAAGTCTATGGGGGTAGTGCATAAACAATGGTGGAAATATAACTCCCAGGTTCGCAGGTGGGTAGTTTCACCAAATCTGGCAGGTAAGTGGACAGTGGGAGAACCGTAAGTGCACAAAAGACTTAAATCGGTGCCGGGGCCATCACCAGAAAATGAAGAGGCTTGCCGGAACTCAATGACCTGAAATGGCATATGCCATACAAGTCAAAAAGGCTTAATGACCAACAGGTCTGGGCAGAGTGTCTTGTCAGATGTCATCAGCATACAGCAGAGAAGGGGGTATCAGCACGGCTTCCACATCCATAGACACTCCTGGACCCTCTGCTTTCCGACTGAGAAAAGGAGAGATATGTGATGTTCATATCTTGGGAGGCAAAGGGGGAACAGGGCATGTTGTTTGCCTAGGTGAATGACATGGAAGGGTAAGCAGGGCTGGACAAATTAATAAAAAAAAAAAAAAAAGTAAATAAAGTAGAAAAAAAAAAAAGATTCCTAATCGGGCAGAGGACCGAAGATGGGTGGTCATCAATCATCATATGGAGGGCAAAGATCCACTTTAATTTTAAAAGCTCATGCTCTTTCTCAACACCAGTCCTCAAGGCGCCCCAACAGGTCATGTTTTCAGGATTTTCCTCAGATGAAACGGCTGTGGTAATTACTAAGGCGGTGAAACTGATTAAATCACCTGTGCAAAATAATGGAAATCCTGAAAACATGACCTGTTGGGGTGCCTTGAGGCCTGGAGTTGAGAAACGCTGCTCTAGAGGTGGGTGCAGTGGAACTGGCATCTCAGATGAGAGGACACCAGGGGAATGACCCCCTACTAATAACGGCTCCATATACGCAAGTCACAGTTAAGGAAAGTTGATACTGTGGTTCATTTTGAAGTAATTTACTCATAGATGTGCCTCTGTTACCGTACTTCTTTTTTCTATTGGTTATATGTTGAATCGTGTGAGAAAGTGGCTGTCACTAGTGTCTGTTGTAGTCAGAATATGTTTCTTCCTTCGTAGAGTAAAAGTATGCAAGCAACAATTATATTCTCTTTGTGAGGAGAACAAGAGGAAATTAAATAAAGGAGTGTCTGTGTACATAACAAATTAAAAAAATAACTAGCACTGTATATTTTATTACATTTTGTTTGGTGTAGTGCCAGCAGGATCTCCTATAAACATGAAGCTTCCTTCAAGTCAAGTGCTGGAGTCTGTGGGACCACACACTCAGCTGTGATTCAAGGAGGAATATGCCAACATAAGAACACTAACATGCCCTTTATCTGATTGAGTAGAGAGAAAAAGCAGTACGCTGAGGCTATATAAGATACAACTTGCTTAACTCCTTAGAAGGAAGTGACTTCAAGAGGCATTATTATTGCCTTTTAAGAATCGCAGCAAGGTGGAGGACCTTATTGGGCACTTGGAAGGACCGTATGGGGAAGTAACTTCTGCAGCCAGATTGAATAAAAATTCTTTACCCAAGGGCAACGTGGGCAAAAATCATTACAAGAATATGTTGTGGTCCTGAGTGGATTATGGAATAAACTCACGAGGGAAAGACTGTGATTAGTTTGCTAACTTAACAGAAGGGGACAATGAAATGTATTGTTTCAGGCCTGTGTAAAGTAATGCCTAATCATAGTTTGAAAAATTTGGTGAGGACTTGATGAAAGACTCACTTTAGTTAATGCTCTAACAGTGGCCATGGAGAAGTATCAAGAGAAGGGAAAAGGAGCTTGGGTCACGACAAAGACTTTAGGCCAGGCGCTATACCTGGGACAATGCCAGGCTCCAGGACAGATTGTGGTTCTGGGGATTGAGTTTTCTATATTAAATCGCTTTAACAACCTGAAGATCAAGCCTTTTTTGGAACTTTTTGTTTAAAAATTGAAATCAGTATTTTTTGCTAGAAATTACTTAAAACCCCCAAACATCATATCGTTTTTTTTTAGCAGAGACCC
Organism: Lithobates clamitans; assembly: GCA_037952925.1. Lineage (NCBI taxonomy): Eukaryota > Metazoa > Chordata > Amphibia > Anura > Ranidae > Lithobates > Lithobates clamitans. Next base: position 1,762,408 of record JBBGZY010002505.1, on the reverse strand, counting down.
TAGAGAATAAAATGACGATTGTTGAAATATTTGATGTCACACAGTACTTGCGCAATGGTCTTTCAAATGCAATTTTTTTTTTTTTATTAAATTTTATTGTGAAAGAACAACATAGATAACCCAATTATTTTGTAAAATATAAAAAAAAAAAATGATGGCACACCGAAATAAATAGATACCCAATATGTCATGCTTTAAAACTGTGCACACTTGTGGAATGGCGACAAACTACGGTACTTAAAATTCTCCATAGGTGACATTTTAAAATATTTTACAGGTTACCTGTTTAAAGTTACAGGGGAGATATTGCACTTGAATTATTGCTCTCGCTCTAACATTTGCGGTGATACCTCACATGTGTGGTTTGAACACCATTTATATATGTTTGCATGACTTGTGTATGAGCTCACTTCTGCATACAGCCACAGAGGGATGGGGGCGCTTTAATTTTTTTTCCTATTTATTTTACTTTTTATGTTTACACTGTCCCTTTGTTTAATTTTTTTTTAATCACTTTTATTCCTATTACAAGGAACGTAAGCATCCCTTATAATAGAAATAAGGAAGACAGGTCCTTTTTATTGAAAGAGAAAACAGAAAAAAGAGGGCGCACCAGCCTTGTGCATTATCCTTTGATACATTTATTTAGAAGAAAAATTATTAAAAACTACTCACAAGAGTGGAAAGAAAATCACACTGTAACAATCTTTGGCTTGTGACAACTCGTCTACTGATAGCAGTCTCCAGATCCTGAAGAGAGGATGTGCGAACTGCTTCTTCCTAACGCGTTTCGAAGGATTACCTCCTTCCTCAGAGCCTGAGGCTCTGAGGAAGAAGGTAATCCTTCGAAACGCATCAAAAGATGGATTGTCACAAGCCAATGATAGTTACAGTGTGATTTTGTTTCCACTCTTAATATATTTATTTAGAAGAAAAATGATCAAAGGATAATGCACCAGGCTGGTGCGCCCTCTTTTTTCTGTTTTCTTTTTTAACTGCTAGGATATCCCCATCCTGGAGGGCAGCAAGGCCAAAAGATATTATCCACTCTGAACTTTGGACTGCCTGGTTAACACATTTGTGCGCAAAAGTATTTGTTTTTCTGTTATTGAACAACCTTTTAATTGAAAGATCTGGGGTCCTCCAAGGCATTATAGACAAGTTGCAGCCATCTTGGTCTCACTTTTCTCCATACCCAGCTACCACCAGCGTCGGATCACTCCCGGGCTTCACTGATCGGTCAGGTAAGCCCCGGAATGACAAAGAAGCGGCGGGAGGGGGGGGCACACCTCCCACCGCTTCTAAAAGTGATACCGTGGCAAATCTGCCCGCGGGACCACTTTTATCTAAAAGAAAGTCGCTTAAAAAAAAAAACACCGGTGTTATGGCAGCTAGCTTCTTCTCGGGCTTACTGTTTTCGCTGGTTCACTCAAAAATGATCCGGCAGTGCGACTCGCTGCTCCCATAGGCACTCTTCCGCGACCTGGGAGTCACGTGTCTTAAGGTGCGACTTTGCTAGGCGACTTCCTGCTGACTTGAGTACAACATTGATAGAAGTATAGAATAGAAGTCAGAAAGAAGTCACCTTGCAGTACTACATTAACCTCTTCTAAAGTCGAAGCGACTTCAGTAGTGCTAATTAATGAAGCTCTCATCGACATGGGATTTCACATGTCACGCGACTTGGGGTCTCGCAAGCCAGATCCCAAGTCGCGGCAGTGTGAACTGAGCCTTAACCCAACACTTAAAGTGATTGTAAAGGCTTGTTTTTTTTTTTAAATAACCAACATGTTATACTTACCTCCTCTGTGCATTTGGTTCTGCACAGAGCAGCCTGGATCCTCCTCTTCTCGGGTCCCTCTTTGCTGCTCCTAGTCCCTCCCTTCTTTTGAGTGCCCCTCAGCCAGCAGCTTGCTACAGGGGTCACCCATGCTGAGTCAGAGCTCTGTGTATTCATTCAGACATGGAGCCCCAACCTGGCCCCACCCCCTCTCTCCCCTGATTGGCTGACTGACTTTGATTGAGCCAATAGCACCGCTGCTCTGTCTCAGCCAATCAGGAGGAGGGTACTGGATGGCTGAGGCCAGGGATTATGGACATCACTGGAGAGAGAAGGAGCTCAGGTAAGTACGGTAATTAGGGGGTGCTGGGGAGGCTGCTACAAACAGAAGATTTTTTATCTTTGTTTCAATGGTTTTTATTTCAAGTTTTCACATTTCCATAGTAGATAAAAATATAAAGTGAACAAACAGTTTGATGGCGATATTTGCAGCATTACACATTATAATACATATAAACTTTCTATAAGATGGTACTGACATTTGCCACCTGAGATACAATTTTTATTATTATTGCTACGTTAGTACTTTTCGTGTGGGGTCTATGCCGAGACAAGGTTAATGCGTTTAGATCTCTGCAATATGACCCTTATTATTTTGTCAGAGTTTAGTTAGAGTTGAAGAGAAGAGATGGTTGAACATAAAGAATGACAGGTTGAGAAAGAAGTAAAGGAGGAAAGAGTTAGAGATTTAGAAAGTGACCCCGTACCCCGATTCCCGCCCCCTGACGGCCATTCTACGCCGATATGGCTCTGAGGTCTCCTGTCAAGTACCGGATCCAGGGGCTCCAGATCTTTTCGAAGGATATTTTTATTTTAATGCATAGAACGCATTGAGATAAAAGAAACCTTCTGCCTTTACAACTCCTTTAATGTCTACTGTATCTCTAACAATCCTAAACTCTGATCTAATACAACAATTAGCCCTTAACATGCATAGAAGAACAATGTGTTTTTTTTTAGCTCTGTAGATTAGTATAATTATGATATATGGATGAGTATAATTATGTTAATTATGTTGATGTCAATAATAAGGTGAGTATGATTATGAGCATTACATTTTGCCTTGATCACCGTGATGTAGAGCTCTTTGGGTGCAAATTTCTGTAAGCAAAAATATGCCATCTGCTATTTTTTACATCCAAAGATCTCTAGATTTGGGGATCAAGGTATGTGTAATGCACATACCCCCCATCAAGACTTCTGGAAATGTTTTAACATACCCTAAGAATTAACCTTTAAAATGTATGTACAGTTACATTTTTTCCAGTTTTGGATAGAGTAGGAAAAGGTTAAAACCCCTTGATCAAATGAACCAAAAAAAAAAAAAAAAATATATATATATATATATATATATATATATATATATATATATATATATATATATATATATATATAATATATAATTATGGGACCCACAGGCATATAGGGCAATGTGCTCCTCCCCAAAATGGGAAAAGGGAAAGAAAGAACTGTGGATCCGGACCTTCCAGGGTTTTTTTTTGCTGTGTGTGTCCCATTGGGGTTATTTCCCTTCATATTGTGACTCAAAGGTAAGTCAAAGGAAATCTCTATGAAGTGAGAGAAAATACCCTCTAAGCTGTCACTGGAACAGAGATTTCCTCTCACTTCTTGTTCTGTTGACAACTCAAAATTTTTGGATTTCCCATCACTTGTCAATGATAAGGGTCACCTGGGCAAAAAGAGAGGATGAATCTCTCCAGTAGTGACATAGACAGTATAGAATAAAGCCCTAGGAGAAATGGGGCACTTACAGTAAGGGTGCTGGTTATAGTCTGTATCTAGTAGACAGTGGCGGCTGGTGGAAAACATTATTTTGGGGAGGCAAAAAAGAGTATCAACCCCCCCGTCCCCGTAGGTCAGTTGGTAGCACTTTCCCTTATCACCAGCGGCTTCCCCCTGCTTGGCGGCGGTGGCCTCCCATTCTCCTGCTTTTCGTCACCGGTGGCTCCCTCTGCTCGGCAGCCTCCCATTCTCCTGCTCTCCGTGGCCGCGGCTTCCATTCCCTCCCTCCTCCTTGGCGGCCAATTGGGAGTTTTCTCTTTTCGGCCAATCGGAAAACGAGTCTCACACCCACTTCTGATTGGCCGGATTGAGGATCAGTGTTTCAACAGCGAATATTCATTCGCTGTTGCAACACACCTGGGTGGGCTCCGGTCCCATGCTCTGCAAACGGAGCCCACCCTACTTTGAAGCCTATTACAGCCTCTGGCTCTAATCAGGTGCTTAAAAAAAATTCCCTGCCGCTGTAATTCATGCGCCCGGTGCCTTGAAAGGGGCCGGACGCATGAATGGGGGGGTGGCCACAGCGGCCTTGGATAGGCATTATGCATATAGGGGGGTGGCATGGAGAGAGGGGGCAGCGCCCGGGTGCCCCTAATGTATGGGCCTCCACTGCTAGTAGATAAACAGGGTGCACACCTGACAACATAGAGGTATCACATCATCCCGCATGTGGTATATAAGATGAAGGAAAGATATGTGCAAACACTGCGCTAACTAAAAAAGAGAGAAAGGACCAGCGACATACGGTATGACAAAAACAGTGCTAATAGAAGGTGAAAAAATGTAGCGCATGGTCCATGGGTGAGACCAGCATCGAATGTGAACAACCTCAATGGGTAAGTAATAGATGGATACTCTTACCAGATCCAATGGACTCCCCTGTCAGCAACATGGAGTCGAAAAGGCAATGTGCCCGACCGGGCGGTGGAAAGAATATCCAGGCGGTTGAAACTTCCAGGGTGGGCTCCACTGAACCTCCAAGGATCATCAGGGTAGGTCAACACAATTGGAACTCCAATTAATTGCATTAGGGTAGGTCAACACAATTGGAACTCCAATCTATTACTTAACCATTGATGTTGTTCACATTCGATGCTGGTTTCACCCACGGATTTACACCATCCTTGTCAGCTTTTTTGGATATCCATCACCCTTCAGTGGTTGCCTCTGTGTTCTGGCACAGTTGGACACTTTATTATTTTAACATCACGTTCTAGACTTTATGATTTGTCACACAGTGATTGTTCGGCACCAAGCCTAAGGACTGTTCCTTTAAGGACTTTATTTTGTTATTATTAATTTAACACTTTATATGTTTGTCCACCATGCGCTACATTTTTTCACCTTGTATATAAGATGAAGTCAAACAAATGCCCACCCTCCTCTCCTTCGGGAGAGGTAGCGCCTGTGCCCAAAGAAATGCTCTGTACCAGACCAATGTACAACCCCTGGCCAAAATGATGAAATCACCAGTCCCTGAGGATGTTCCTTCAGTTGTTTATTGTTGTAGAAAAAAAGCAGATCACAGACATGGCCAAAAACTAAAGGCATTTCAAATGGCAACTTTCTGGCTTTAAGAAACCCTAAAAAAATCAAGAAAAATAATTGTGGTGGCCGGTAACAGATTTATAGAACAAGCACAGGGAATAAATTATGGAATCACTCAATTCTGAGGAAAAAATTATGGAATCATGAAAAACAAACAAACAAAATAACACTCCAACACATCACTAGTACTTTGTTTCACCACCTCTGGCTTTTATAACTGCTTGCAGTCTCTGAGGCATTGACTTAATGAGTGATAAACAGTACTCTTCATCAATCTGGCTCCAGCCTTCTCTGATTGCTGTTGCCAAATCATCTTTGCAGGTTGGAGCCTTGTCATGGACCATTTTCTTTAACTTCCACCACAGATTTTCAATTGGATTGAGATCCGGACTGTTTGCAGGCCATGACATTGACCTTATGTGTCTTTCTTCAAGGAATTTTTTCACAGTTTTTGCTCTATGGCAAGATGCATTATTATCTTGATAAATGATTTCATCATCCCCAAACATCCTTTCAATAGATGGGATAAGAAAAGTGTCCAAAATTGCAATGTAAACCTGTGCATTTATTGAAGATTTAATGACAGCCATTTCCCCAGTGCCTTTACCTGACATGCAGCCCCATATCATAATTGACTGTGGAAATTTGCATGTTTTCTTCAGACAGTCATCTGCATAAATCTCATTGGAACGGCACCAAACAAAAGTTCCAGCATCATCACCTTGCCCAACGCAGATTCGAGATTCATCACTGAATATGACTTTCATCCAATCATCCACAGTCCCCGATTGCCTTTCCTTAGCCCATTGTAACCTTGTTTTTTTGTGTTTAGGTGTTAGAGATGGCTTTCTTTTAGCTTTTCTGTATGTAAATCCCATTTCATTTAGGCGGTTTCTTACAGTTCGGTCACAGATGTTGACTCCAGTTTCCTCCCATTTGTTCCTCATTTGTTTTGTTGTACATTTTCTGTTTTCAAGGCATATTGCTTTAAGTTTTCTGTCTTGACGCTTTGATGTCTTCCTTGGTCTACCAGTATGCTTGCCTTTAACCACCTTCCCATGTTGTTTGTGTTTGGTCCATGTTTTAGACACAGCCGACTGTGAACAACCAACATCTTGTGCAACACTGCGTGATAATTTACCCTCTTTACCTACATACTAACAAGCAGATTTAATCTGATGCAGGTGTAATGCCGCGTACACACGGTCGGACTTTTCGGCTACAAAAGTCCGACAGCCCGTCCGACAGACTTTCGACGGACTTTTGGCGGACTTGCGGCGGACTTGCGGCAGACTTTCTAACGAACGGACTTGCCTACACACGATCACACAAAAGTCAGACGGATTAGTACGTGATGACGTACACCGGACTAAAATAAGGAAGTTGATAGCCAGTAGCCAATAGCTGCCCTAGCGTGGGTTTTTGTCCGTCGGACTAGCATACAGACGAGCGGATTTCTGGGTCCGGCGGAGTTACGACGTAAAGATTTGAAGTCCGTCAGATTTGTGGCTGGAAAAGTCAGTCGAGAGTCCGGGTAAGCCCACACACGATCGGATTGTCAGCCGGCTTTGGTCCATCGGCGTCCGTCGGACTTTTGTAGACGAAAAGTCCAACTGTGTGTACGCGGCATTAGTGTTTGTAATGAAAATTTACAGGGTGATTCCATAATTTTTTCCTCAGAATTGAGTGATTCCATAATTTATTCCCTGTGCTTGTTCTATAAATCTAACTGTTACTGGCCACCACCATTATTTTTCATGATTTCTTTTAGTGTTTCTTAAAGCCAGAAAGTTGCCATTTGAAATGCCTTTTGTTTTTGGCCATGTCTGTGATCTGCGTTTTTTCTACAACAATAAACAACTGAAGGAACATCCTCAGGGACTGGTGATTCCATAATTTTTGCCAGGGGTTGTATATAAAGCTGGAATGTTTGATTACAATTCCAGAAGATATCCCATGTGTTTTAGAGGTCTGATTCCTCTTCACCAGGGACAGTAATAGACTTTTTTTGAATTAATAAAATATGAACTAAAATTATTAGATTGTAAGCTCCTCTGAGCAGGGCCCTCTTAATCCTCTTGTATTTTAGTGTATTATAACTGTATTGTCTCCCTTTTTATATTGTAAAGCGCTGCGTAAACTGTTGGCGCTATATAAATCCTGTATAATAATAATATAAACTACACACACACATTAATATAAATATATATATATAGATTTATCTATCTATCTATCTATCTATCTATCTATCTATCTATCTATCTATCTATCTATCTATCTATCTATCTATCTATCTATCTATCTATCTATCTATCTATCTATCTAGATAGAGATATATATAAATAGATAGATATACAGTATATATATATGCACCTTTTATAATAAACTCTTAAGTAAAAAATGCCTGTAGCGAAACCCCTTCCCAAAAATTGATGAAAGTTGTGTAAATCTATATAATCTATAGTCTAGAAAAGTAATAATCTGAGATAAAAAAATAAGTAGGAATAGACGGTTAGTATTGGCTACATTCAGCTAGACTTGTTCTGTAATTTTGAAGATAATTCCCTTATTATGTTGAATGTGAATAATGTGATATATATATATATAAAATATAGGGGCAGACCACTTGGTCTTTTTTTATGCCATCATTCTTCTATGTTTCCATTGTAAATATAAATAAATAATAACAGTATAAGTGCACCATGTAATAGTAAATATCTAGTTATATATTACTCATATAATACATTGATATTTAATTTAAAAAGAAAAATAGGATTTATAAAAACAAAAGGTATAATATATACATCATGTTTTATATACTAATAATATTAATCAATCTAAATTATATATTACATAAGGCAGACCCTAGGATCAACAAAAGCTTATTATACATTCCCTAGGCTGCAAGCCAAAAAATGAAAATAAACTATCAAGGTAATGACATTATTGTAGCCAAAATTATTAATGAGGAATTTTTCGGGATTCAGATGTATCAAATTACCTGTGAATAATGTAGCTTGGAGCTGTAGCAGAAAAGATCTCACTGGGAAAAGACAACTGAAAAAGTGATATGAAGAGAGTCTCTGAACATTTATAGTAATGTGTAACAGAGTAATGTGTAATAGAGTAATGTGTAATAGAGTAATGTGTAATAGAGTAATGTGGATCTTCAAACAGGAAAGATGGCATTCAGAGCAATCAAGGTACAGTAGCTACAGATGCCAAACAGGACAGGTGTCTATAGGGCAGTAGGACATTATAATAGGAGGATACAGGATATCTAGGTAGGAAGGAGAAGCTGCACTCTATATATCAAAACCAGCAATGGCTTATATATATCAGAATAGGTGTGCATTGACAAAGTTCATAACAAAACACCCAGGTGAGCTTGGTCCAAACTTAAGTACCGCCGCCTATTCAAAAACTCGCTTACCAGATGGCAAGCAAAAGCATGCAGATGGCTATAGCCCAGCCATGGCCTTTGCTTGATAAGGGACGTCCAAACTAATATACCCAGATGAGTCGTCTGTATACCGCAATCCCCTGTGATCGTGAGCGTCCGGTAGGTCTCGGTAATATCTGTCTCCGATGAAAGAGCTGTAGTGTAGTGTCAGCTGATTCCTCTATAGGGCGCTGTTCTGTCACAGGAGCTCCGAGAAGACACGCCTCTTGACTATTGGGGACCCGAGAAATTGTCCCCCATTTTTCTGTCCTAGGACTCCCCTCCATTCTTTTTTTTGGTGGGGGATCTCCTCGGACAGATTCTAGGCCTCTGAGTTAGCGTTGTATAAGCACTCAGAAAGCCAGAAAGTTTTTGCTATTTACACAGTTAATTGTAAAATATTTGTACATGATGATCCTTAATCTCTCTTTCTTCCTTAGCAATATGTCTTTGATCCCTTCTTTTTTCTTGCCCCTCCCCGGGGTACCTATTAATTTACAATCTATGAATACAATATACTACAATATTCTCCTTATGGTCTCTAGATGGCCCCCTTAAATGTCCTTACAATAAACGTACGGGGTCTAAATATCCCGCAAAAGCAAACTAAAGTTTTTCGCTCCTTGGCTTCTTCAAAGGCACACATAGTATGCCTCCAAGAAACTAAGAAAATTTCACAGACTTATCAACTCCTAAATATTTTGGCTCAATTTATCCCCAGGTTATCCCGAAGGCAGAGATGAAGTGAGCTGGATGGCTTAAGGTAGCCAGGACTGATGAGCAGATCATCAACAGCTGAGTCACTGTGGAGAGAAAGGAGCTGGCAATTAGCCGACAACTGAGCGGTCGGCTCAGAGAAGGAAGGGCTGAGCCCAGCCCTGACATTGATGGCTTCTCGGCCCTCTATTATAAGAAATTTACTCATATCCTTGCTCCAATATTAACAGATGCTTTTAATTCTCTTCTCAATAATCAATCCTTTTGCTCTGAGACAAAACCTCCCAAACCTCAGTCAGATGAAACATCTTGTGCTAATTACAGGCCTATATCTTTACTTAATCTCAACATAAAGGTACTAGCTAAAGTTCTAGAGATCGGCTTAAATAATATCATGGGTTCTTTATTTTTCTTTATTTTTTTTATTTCAGTATTTCTTTGTTAGTTTTTCGACAAATTGTCAATACAGAAGAAAAAAGAGATACAAGAAGGACATCTTAAGACATTTAGATTTGGTTAGCTTCATAGGTAATGACTTTAGGTATCAAGCTAAATGTTTAGCGTTAGGCCCCTTTCACACGATCGGACCGTTCAGGTCCGCCTGTCGGTTTTGACGGCGGACCTGAAAGGGCGCTCCATGTAAGCCTATGGAGCGACGGATGTCAGCAGAGAAATGTCCGCTGACATCCGACCCGGTCCGATCCGCTAAAAGCAGACGGATGGCTCTACGTCCAGGTCCGTCGCTGGCGGATCGGATCGGGTGAGATCTGATGAAAACTGACACGCTGTCCGTTTTCATCCGATCTCTCCATAGGCGGCAGCGGCGCCTGACAAGCCCCTCCCCACTCAGTGAGCAGAGAGGGACCTGTCATCCGCTTGCTCAGCGGAGATCAACGGACTGATCTCCCGCTGAGCCGGCGGACCGAGGCGGGCTCCGTAGAAACGGAGTCCGCCTCGTGTGAAAGGGGGCTTAGTGTCACAGGTGACCATTACTGGTCTATTTATGTTGTCTATGCATCTCCTTAGTCAGTCCTAGTACCGACAACCAGGACTGAGTCATATTTGAGAAGTAGAAGAAAGATAATAAAGGTGAAGGCAAATACAAGCAAATAAGAAAAGAAAAAAAAAAAGAAAAAACAACTTAATTGAGTAACCATTTTAAACAGTTGTTGTACAGTTAGAGAGTAATTATCTTTATCTTGGTTCCATATAGAGAATCATTTATGTTTCCTCGATGTTATTTCATACCATTCTACCCATCTTTTCCACAGATAATTGTTTTTTTGGTGTCTATTTTGTGCAGAGGCGAACATATGCAGCATAAGTATTGGTTGTCAGAATAACTTCCTGGTTTGATGGGGCTGTTTGGTCTCTCCAGTGGTGCATCAACACTAGTCTTGCACTTTGAAGGATGTGGACGGCTATGTTTCTGGTGGTAGTGAGTCTATATTTAGTGACAAAAGTGCGAGGCCTGGTGACAGGGGGATTTGTATGCTCAGCACTTGTGTAAGTGATCAAAATTCCCCCATCCAGAAAGTGGCGATAGCTGAGCAGGACCAAAGTATATGGCACAGTGTACCTACTGCCCCACAGTTTCTCCAGCAGATATTTTGGGGTTTGTGGAGAATATTTCGCTATCCTATATGGTGTTGGATACCACCTGAGCAAAATTTTTTGTGTTAGTTCCCATAAGTTCACACTTCTGGTTGCTGCATATGTGATGCGGACCTGCCACTGTTCAGAGGAGTAGGTAGCTCTTAGTTCTTTCTCCCATGCGTGTATGTGGGAAGTTTTGGTAAATATGTCTTTGTTATTCAGCAGATTGTAAAACAATGATATCCCTTTAATCCTGGTGTTAGGTGTATTGTAGTATTGAACTACTCGCCAAGGTAGTGGTATAGGTTATTTCTCTGCGTTTGGGTTTTTTCTAGTTCTTCCCATCTAGTGCTGTTACCGTGTGGGAACCATGTCTTTAGTTGAGTTAAGATTGATGCAATGTAATAGTCCTTAAGTATTGCTAGTCCCACCCCTCCCGCTTTCTAGGTTGTGGTTAGTCTAGAGAACGCGCACCTCGCCTTCCTGCCTTGCCATAGATAGCGGTTGATTATTGCTTGAGCTTTATTGAAAAAAGCGCTAGGTCCCGGAATAGGGAGTGTTCTGAACAAATACAGGAATTGGGGGAGAAGGATGATCTTAAAGGCTGCCAGCCGACCCGACAGGAGAGTTCTGTTTTCACTAAATCTTGAAGTTTGGAACCTAACTCATCCAGGAATGGGGAGTAATTTGCCCTGAATAGTTCTTCTACTGTTGGTGTTAATGTTATTCCTAAGTAGGTTATCCCTGTGGAACACCGGGTATGTTTCAGTGAGTTTTTGTTGTAGTGTGAGAGGTATGTTGAGCCCTAGAATGTATGACTTGGTATCATTAACTTTATGATAGGAAAGACCATTAAACATTTTCAATACTTGATGTACCGAAGCCAAGGAAGACTCTACATCTGTGAGCATAAGAATAATGTCATTGTCAAACAAGCTGATGGTGTGTGGTAATTTATGGAGGGTAAAACCAGTGATCTGGGGATGGTTACAAATGCAACTCGCCAGAGGTTCCATGAGTAAATTAAAGCTTAGTGGTGATAATGGGCAACCCTGGCGAGTTCCATTCGTGATATTGAATGGTGTGGGAAGGACACCAGATGTGTACACCTGAGCAGAAGGTTTGGTGTATAAGGCCATAATCGCAGAGAGTATTGGGCCTGCAGAGCCAAATGTCTCCAGCACCCTAGACAGGTACTCCCAATGTATCCTGTCGAAGGCCTTCTCTGCATCTAAAGCCAGAAGCAGAGAAGGCGTTGCATTTAGTTTAGCATGGTGAATGATGTTTATTAGGCGTCTCGTTGCATCAGAGGTCTGGCGTCCTTTAGCGAATCCTGATTGGTCAGGATGTATAAGCTGAGGGAGAATATCAATTAATCGCAAAGCAATTAGTTTAGCATATAGTTTTAAGTCATTATTAAGGAGTGATATAGGTCTAAAATTCTGAGGGGTAGGTGGGTCTTTCCCCGGCTTAGGTAAAGTTATTATCAAAGCCTTCAACATTTCTGGCAGAAAGGACGAGGAGGCAGTTGCAGCGTTATAAATGTTGGCTAAGTAGGGTGATAGAATTTGTTTGAAATTTTTGTAATATTCCCCGATGTAGCCATCTGGGCCCGGGGATTTATTAGGTGGCAATGTGTTTATTACTCAAAGTACTTCTTGGTCTGTGAAGGGTGAGTTGAGTTGTAATAACTGACCTGGGATTATCTGAGGGAGGGATAATTTTTATAAAAAATTATTGATTGATTCGAGATTGGGTTGATAAGTGTTTGGGTCTTTTTCTAGGTTGTACAGTGAGCCATAATAGTGGCTGAATGCATCAGCTATGTCTTTAGGGTAGTAGCATTTATCTTTGGTAATTGGGTTTCTAATGAATGGAATCTTAGATTTATACCTACAGTCCCGAAGGCGTTGTGCCAGGGTTTTCCCTGCTCTGTTGCCATTGACATAGTAATTCATTTTCAATCTTCTAGAGGATTTCTCAAAATCCCCTAATAGAAGTAGTCGGAGGTCGTAGCAAAGCTGGTTTAGTTGGCAAGAGAGCGAGGAAGTGGGGTTTTGTTTGTTTTGGGTTTCTAAATTATGAATTTTTTCTATGAGGTCTTGTAACTGCTTTTGACGCTGCCTCTTCATCCTTGCCCCCAATTTAATGAAAATATCTCTCATGGACACCTTATGGGCGTTGCATACTATAAAGTGATTATCTACTGAGGTTTCTTTGTCCACAAAGTATTGCAGTAGGTTTTGCTCCAATGTTTTTTTAGTGTCTTCTCTTTGTAAGAGAAGCGAGTTGACTCTCCACACTGGTATTGGGTTAGATGAGAGGGAGTCTTTAATAGTCAGTACCACGGATGCATGGCCTGACCATGTGATAGTGTTGATTGAAGATGAAGTTGTCCTTGTCAGAAGCCACTGGTTCACTAGAAATAGGTCTATGCGGGATTAGGACCGGTGTGGTGCAGAAAAGAAGGTAAAGTCTCTCTCTCCTGCCTGAAGATACCGCCATGCGTCATACAGGCAGTTTTGGTGAATTGTGTTAGAAAGCAATTGTCTTGTCCGGCTAGGTGAGGAGGTGGAGTCCATGGTTGGATCTGGGATGAGGTTAAAGTCCCCACACATGGTCAGAGATCCTTTTTTGGTGAGCGTGTGCTTTGCGTATAATTTTGTTAGGAAATGGAATGTGATTGGAATTGGAGCTTATATGTTGGCTATGGTATATGTTGTGGAAATAATATCACAAATAAGTATTATATATCTTCCTTGTGGGTCTTTGATTTCTTTGTGGAGGTTAAATGAAACAGTGTCTCTGATTGCAGTAAGAACCCCCCTCTTCTTGGAGTCCGCATTGGCGGAAATGATATATGGGAAATTTGTATTGGTGCATTTAGGAGGTGCTAAGCTGCTGAAGTGTGTCTCCTGCACACACAAGACATCGCATTTAAAGTGCAGAGCTTCTCTCCACATTGATTTCCTTTAAACAGAATGCATAGCTCCCAACTGTCCCTGATTTGAAGGGACTGTCCCTGATTTGGAGCAATGTCCCTCTGTCCCTCATTCCTCCTCATTTGTCCCTCATTTTGGTTGGATCTATACAGATGTAAATAAAATGCATTTTTTATCTATCAAAAAGTGTTTCCCAGCGCTAAACCTTTCATCTGATTTCTAAATTGTTGCATTTGTAAATTCTAAAAGCCAATATAAAGGAATAGTAGTGGTAAAAAAGCACTTGTGGGTTTGCCCAATCTTGTTTTTTTTTGTACAATTCTCCTTTCAGGGGGCGTGGCAGGGGTGTGTCCTATGCCTGCATACTTTTGCTGATAGGTGTCCCTTATTCCCATCTCAAAAAGTTGAGAGGTATGAGAATGGTTGAGGCCTTTCCTATTAATAGTGAGAAATGTCACCCCCATGTGGACAATAGGAGTATGCTAGGTTGGTATTTTGTGTCTCTGCAAAGCTGTTCCTGTGTACAAGGCTCCCTCTTGTAGTCAAAGTTCGTATTGAGTTTGATGTGAAACATTTGCATTGACCATATATTGTTAGTACTCACAGTATGTAGCTCTTGTATTGTAGTGAAGTGAAGTGAGAGGTCTTCTGGTTGAGGTCTTTATATAGAGGTATCTGTCCTGTAGTAGATTTCCTTGTGCAAGGCGGTATTTGGTTCCCTGAAGTGGGGTGTCAGTTCCTTGCCGGGTTGTGCTGGTGCAATCTCCAAGATGGGTTTTAGCTGCAAAAATGGTACCTGTAGAGATAGCTAGGAGGTAGAGGTAGAACCATAATTTCTGACTGCATTAAAAACGTAGAAAAAGATGAAAAAACAAGATAAATAAGAGAACATTGCCAAAAGTGCTCCAGTTACCCAGAGAGGTATAAACATAATGTGTAAGATAGAAATAAGTATAGAAAATGCTGCGCCAACTCCTAATAAAAACAAGAAAAAAGGAATAAAGCAGCCAACACAACAATCTGACTAATTGTGAATATATGTGGAACAACAAGGTGTGGCGCTAATAAAGTATACTGAACGTCAATGGAAAAAAAAAAAAAGTCACAGTGAGTGATGGTAATGCATAGAGTGAAAAGGGTTGTTGCCCTAAATAAATAGTGATAACACCTATAATATACCAAAAGAATAAGGGACGAGGGGTATCCCCCCAGAAGAGTGATAAGTGAATGACTAATACCAATAAATTGTAAGGAGTATTAAAAAATAAGCTGCGTGTAACTCCTAATAATAAATAACAGATAAGTGAATCTGTTATAGTGGGTGTGACCTCAAAGCTGAATGTGAATGGTAGATTAAAAATAACCTGAAAACACCCAATTAAAAAATTAACACAATATATATAAACTAACGTGGATGTAATATAAATAAACTCAGCAATATTACGTGTCCGTCAGACTTATTCGTTAAAATCTAAAATACATAAATGTATCAAAAATGTAGGCATGTGGAATTTAAATGTCCGTCTCTGAGATATAGGTTGGTCAAGGTGTCAGTATGACACTGTAGGTGCTCCCAGTCTTCATATGTGTTTTGATGGAACTGTTAGGGACATCTCTGCATGTAGGGTGATATCTTCTCCAAGCATGACCATATAATCTCAGGCAGATAAACATAAAATGCCCTTACCAGAAAGGATGGACTCACAGGCCGTTGGCGGTGAGTCAGAAAGGCTTGTACCGTCAAACGGTGGGGTGGATCGGATTCGGATCATACCGGTGGACTTGGCTTGGAAGAGCAGAAAATACCACAAGATGGTGTGTCCCTGAAGAGGTTCGATTGGACCCAGGTGTCCTGGTGGACCAACTTCGAGTTGGTTACTACTTACTGCGCTGCCCAGCTCAATTGAGCCCAACTTTTACTGCCCATTTTTTATTATTTGTTGGATATAACTTCTTGCAATTTTTATACCAATAAATTCCTTATCGTTTTAAACGGATTTACACTATGTGGAGGTTCTTTTTTTTTCCTTGCCCTTCCATGAGGATTGTCGATGAATTTGTTGAATCTGGCTGACGATCGAAGTTGGTCCAACAGGACACCTGGGTCCAATCCAACCTCTTCAGGGACACACCATCTTTGGTATTTTCTGCTCTTCCAAGCCAAGTCCACCGGTATGATCCGAATCTGATCCACCCCACCGTTTGACGGTACAAGCCTTTCTGACTCACTGCCAACGGCCTGTGAGTCCATCCTTTCTGGTAAGGGCATTTTATGTTTATCTGCCTGAGATTATATGGTCATGCTTGGAGAAGATATCACCCTACATGCGGAGATGTCCCTAACAGTTCCATCAAAACACATATGAAGACTGGGATGACCTACAGTGTCATACTGACACCTTGACCAACCTATATCTCAGAGACGGACATTTAAATTCCACATGCCTACATTTCTGATACATTTATGTATTTTAGATTTTTTTTTTTTTTTTGAAAAATCTTTATTTTAGTAACATTTTGGTACAAAAGACTGCACACATTATACAAATGTTACACAAAACATATGAAACTCATATGAAACATTTCAGGTACGGTCTAGAGCTGAAAAGTTAAGGTGAACCCAAGTTACTGGCGTGGTCAGGAGCTTCTAATAAGCTCCCGCGGCTAGGTGATCATGAGGCCTTAGACCGGTCAGATGTTGGCCTTGAACCTCCAGAAGAGGTATGTGGGTTTGAGCGGTCGCATGGGGGGATCATCCCCCAACAGCGATCCAGGCTGAGGGGGGCAATAGCCTCCTACAACCTCGCCTTTCTCGCTGTGTCTAGGAGGACCCATCCCCCCCTGCCCCGCCCAACAGGAAGCGGAGGAAGTATATCCCCGCCACCATGTGACGAGGCCGTTGTCTTATTGCCAATCATCTTCACCTTGAGTTTAAACAAACATAATATGTCTTAAATTAGAACCGCCTGGTAGTAGAAACGTTAAGCAGTCTCTCAAACAAAAATATGGATAGTAGTAAAGAGTGGAAAAGAAGTAAGAGTGAAGGGGTAGTGGGTAGAAAAAAAAAGGGGTTAGAGGGGGAGAGAGGTAGAGGGGAAAGGATATGGAGCATACCTCTTAGCCTAAGAAGGTTCTTTTGGTCCGTGCCGGGCGAGTCCTCCAACCACACATCCTTATGACTGTTAAAGTTGAAGTATATCTTTCAGTGGGACTTGTTTACGTTATCTAAGCGGGATCGTAAGGAGGGTTCTGCTAATTCTAGTAAGGCTATGTCCAAGCTTGAAGACATATGATTTGGATCTAACACATAGTCTTTCCATGGGCCCCATATAATTTCAAAACGTTCCGTCTTTCCTTTACATGATGCTATCCAATGTTCTGCTTCCCTAATATCGTTCACTTTTTTTATCCAATCTTCTTTTGTAGGGACCCTAGTCTGTTTCCAATATATTGGAACCAGACGCCTAGCCGCGTTTAGTAGGTGTGGAAGTATACTCTTTTTATATCTACCAATCGGTGTCAAAGGGACATGCAGGAGGAAATAGGCAGGAGACAGAGGAATATCCAGATCCAAAATTTCTTTTACACTGGACTTAATGTCTTCCCAGTATGATTTGATCAGGGGACACTCCCACCAAATGTGTAGGAGCGTACCTCTGTGGCCACATCCCCTCCAACACTGATCCGACACCGAAGGGTAGATACGAGCCAAATCTGCAGGTACTCTGTACCAGCGTGACAAAATCTTATAGTTTGTTTCTTGGGTTTTGGTTTCTATAGTGCTCGAGTGGGTGAGTTGGTATAGGTGCGTGAGTTGGGTCGTGGAAAAGTCTAACTCTAAATCCCTTTCCCATGCCCGTATGTAAGTCGTTTTAGGGTTGTCAGTTGTACCTAGTAAGCGATACATTTCCGAGATCAGGTGTGGGATCGGTTCTTCCTCAATAAAAAGTTGTTCAAATGGAGTAAGAGTGGAGATATCCCGTATGGAACGTCCATGGATTTCAAAAAAGTGATGGAGCTGCCTATATCTCCAAAAATTTATTTTGGGACCTCTATGTTCACGTCGTAGCGTTTCATAACTTATCAATTTGCCATCCTTCATTAATTTTCCGCAACTGGCGTTTCCATCATCCACCCATGGGCCGAAAAAGGCCATTTGCTCGCCTGGTGGGAACCAGAGGAACCCTCCTAACGGAGCAAGCGGTGACATTGGTGGGGATAGTTTTAGAGCTATGTTCACTGTGTCCCAGATAGAAAGGACATGGATCGTCAGCGGGGAGGTAGTGTCTGACAGTCCGCGGTACTCACGTGGCAGCCAAGGCGCAAAGGCCAGGTTCCTGCCGGCTAACCATTTTTCCAGGGAGACCCATAATTTGGACTGGGTGTGAAATCGCCAGTTGAGGATCCTCTGGAGAGCGATGGCTCTATAGTATTTTAAAATGTCTGGGATCCCTAACCCCCCTGTTAGTTTTGAGCGTTTCATGACATGCATAGCTATTCTAGGCTTCTTTGCGTCCCACACAAATCTTGTTAGTATGCTATTAATTTGGGAAAAGAAATTTTTGGGCAGAGGAATTGGGATCATTTGTAGAAAAAAAAGTATTCGGGGTAGAACATTCATTTTTATAATGTTAATGCGGCCTATCCACGTAAACGCGGTCTTCGTCCAGGCGGACAGGTCTTTTTTAATTAAGTTAAGTAACGGTGGGAAATTTGCAGTATATAGTGTGTCAAAACTATCCGTTAACTGTATACCTAAGTATCGAAAGGAGGACTTGGCCCAGGTGAAGGGGAACGAAGCTTGTAAGCTGTTAGTCAATGTGGGGGTCAAGTTGATCGGCAAAATTTCAGACTTAGAGAAATTAATTTTGAAATTAGAAAGTGATCCAAATAATTTTAATTCTTTCATAAGGACTGGCAACGAGATCAGGGGTTCTGAGAGGTGGAACAATACATCGTCTGCGTATGCGGACAGTTTATGTTCATTACTTCCTACCTTTAGGCCCCTGATGTCAGTATTTGCTCTGACGGTACTTAGCAACGGTTCTAACACTAAAGCGAAGAGTAGAGGAGAAAGGGGGCACCCCTGTCTCGTGCCATTCCGAATTGCGAACTGGGGGGAGAGCACTCCGTTCACCTTGACCTGTGCACAGGGGGTAGAATATAGGGCTAAGATAGACGACATCATGCGCGTTTTCAGTCCCAAAGCCTCCAACACCGCTTTGAGGTATGACCAATCGACCCGGTCGAAGGCCTTTTCGGCGTCTGTGGAGAGGATGATGTAAGGTTTAGGGATAGGGTCTGAGCGGGCCCAATGGATAAGTTGTATTGCTCTTATTGAATTGTCTCTTGCCTCCCTTCCTTTAATGAACCCAGTTTGGTCCGGATGGATAATATGGGGCAGAAGACTCCCAAGTCTATCTGCTAAAACTTTTGCCAGAATCTTAATGTCAGTATTAAGGAGGGATATGGGACGGTAACTTTGGGGGAGCGTCGGGTCTTTACCATCCTTCGGCAACACAGTGATGTGCGCCAAAAGGGCTCCTGGAGGGATGGGTGACCCCTCTGCTGTGGAATTGAAGTAGGTGCACATGTAGGGTAATAGGAGAGGCATGAAAGTTTTATAATATGACCCAGTATATCCATCCGGCCCAGGGCTTTTTCCCGTAGGGAGGGACTTCACCACCAATTCAATCTCCCTAGAGGAAATTGGAAGTTCGAGGTCATTACATTGTTCTGCACTTAGGGGCGGGACGCCAGCCGAGGCTAAGTAATCTGTTATTGCAGTGGCCCTGGGTTTTTGAATATCTGGAGGGTATTCAGAGTTTAGGTTATATAAGCCCGAATAGTAATCTCGGAACCCCGAGGCAATTTTGGAGGACTGGATCAGAGTGTCTCCGGATGGAGAGCGAAGCTTTTGTACGTATGTTTGAGCCTGTTTCTTGCGGATAGCTCTCGCAAGCATACGGCCACACTTATTGCCATGCTCGTAATATTTGTGCGATAAGTGTCTGGCTTTCTTACGGGTCTGTCGGTCAAGCAAGCGTAGGAACAAGTCCCGCAATTCATTCCGCCTCTGTAGTGCCTCGGGGCTCCCATTCTGCTTATGTTTGAGTTCAGCTTCTTGTAGAGCTGCTAACACCTTGTCAAAATCTGCCTGAAGCATCTTTTTAAGTTTTGCTCCTAAAGATATGAACTCTCCCCTGATCACAGCTTTATGGCCTTCCCACACTATGCCCGCGCTAAGGTCATCCGTGACATTTTCTTTGAAGTAATTTGTGATAGTTTCTGACACTTTGGCTACTGCTGCTGTGTCATCTAGCAGATTGTCATTCAACCGCCATGTCCAGGCTCCACGGGAGCCTGTGGGGAGGGTGATGAGCACTCCCACTGGTGCATGATCAGATATAGTAATATTTCCAATAGAGGCTGATTGCACGAGCTCTAGTGTGGGCCGGTCCACGTAAATGTGGTCTATGCGAGTGTACACATCATGTACAGCAGAGTGGTAGCTAAAGTCTTTTTCCCTAGGGTGGAGAACTCTCCAACTATCCAATAATAGATGTGAATGTAGGGATTTCCTAAAGTGTTTCAAGAATGCATACGAATGTGTTTGACTGGAGTTGGAGGTGTCCATTTAAGGGTCGGGGCTAACATTAAAGTCTCCTCCTATGATGACAAATCCCTCTTTGAATTCTGTCAGCATGTCAAGGGTGTTATCTATGAAAGTGATTTGGTCTGTATTTGGTGCATAAATTGAGGCAAAAGTAAACTTTTTCCCCGCTATACTACCTTTCAGGAAAATGTAACGGCCCAGTGGGTCTATTTTACTGTCTGAGAGTTGGAAGGGGCAGGTCCTATGAATTGCGATCGTACTGCCTTTAGATTTAGAGGAGGGGGAGGTACTATGGAACCATTGATTGAATATGTGGGTAGGAAGCCTAGGTGTGGAGTGGTGGGTGAAGTGGGTTTCCTGTAGGAAAACCACTTGAGCTTTTAGCTTTTTAAGTTCCCACCAGAGTTTGTTTCTTTTCCCAGGGGAGCAGAGGCCTCTAATGTTATATGAAATTACCTTAATTGTAGACATTTTTACGTAGGTAGCAGGAAGGTCGCTGGGTGGACAGACCCGCCCGACACAGAATCCAAAGCAGTGGGACGCTCCTAGGGAGAAAAGAGGGGGGTGGACAGACGGGGAGAGGTGAGAAAGACAGATGGTTAATGGAATATAAGACAAAAACTGATAAATTAACAACAACAATACAATACAGTAGAAACGAAGCCTGTAAACAAGACCTCGGTGTGTTAGGTGGGGGGTCTCCCCTCCTAAGAGGGAGGGCCCCAGACCCAGACCTAGTGTCCCGAAAAGGGACCATACCCTGTTGAGGGTGGCCTATGTGGGGAAACGTGAACCTGTATACAAAGGAGAGGGAGGGGACCCCATCTCCTATCACCGCGTCTGAAAAAAGGCTGGGGAATAGGGAAGGGGGTGCATTCAGCTAGTGAGCTCATAGTCTACTATTTCTTTAAGTGGGACCAGAGTAGAATCGGATAAATGTGTATGAACATGGGAAAAAATGGGAACGGTGATAATAAAAGGAATAAGAAAATTCAAAAGTCAAAGAAAAAATTGTGTTTCTTGTGTCCCTCTTTTCTTCTCTTTTGTCTTCTCTATAACAGAATATGGGACCCATCACAAGCACGAATTGCCATGTTCAGTAAGGTGGATTGAGAGATAAAAGTAGGTCGCCTCTGGAGGGTATAAGCTCTAAGAAATGCAGGGACAAAGTCCGGCTAGGTAGAGCTCTTCAATCCCATTGTAGCTTGTGGGGGGAACACATATTAAAGGCATCTGGTGGTGCTTCTGAGTTGAAGGCTTGAGGTGGTATTGGTTTTTAAAAGAGGTTTGGAGGGGTCTCTGCGCCATTCAGGAGTCTTGGTTCGGGTGTTGCCTGTCTCTCCGTCTGTTTTTGCGTGTAACCGTCGACCAAGTTTGCGAGAGATGTTGCATTGGTGCATCAGATGGTCCTCTCCAATCTGGAAAATCAATAGGTCCCAAACCAAGAGTTGAGAGAAAGTGGGGTAGATGGCGTAAAGTGACTTGTCTGCCATCTTTGGTCACTTGCAGGTAAAAAGGGAAGCCCCAGCGATACGTTAGTCCTGCTTCCTGGATTGCCGTCAGAAGGGGGCGCAGAGCCCTGCGTTGCATTAATGTGCGCCTGGATATATCTTGGTAGAAAAATAAACGTGCTCCGTCGAAGTCATAAAATGGCCTGTTGCGCATTTTCTGCATAATGCTGTCTTTAAGAGTGTATTTGTGGAGCTTGCAGATTATATCTCTGGGGTTTTCAGCATCTTGAGATGGAGGTCTTAAGGCTCTGTGTGCCCTATCTATTTCTATAGGTGCGGACGCTGGCAATCCCAGGATGTCTCTGAAAATGTCTGTTAGTGTGGGGATGATGTCTCTGGAGGTCGTGGCCTCTGGCAGACCCTTGATCCTGATATTAACCCTCCTACTGCGGTTTTCGACATCATCCAATTGACATAGCAATGTCTCAATTTGCAGTTCCTGCGTTTTGCACTTAGATTGCAGTAGAGCAATGGTGGGGAGAGCCTCCTCTAATTTCTCTTCCAGAGATTCCACCCTGTTTCCCAAGTGTGTGGTATCTGCTTTTAGCTGGGCTATATCTTCAGTGAATGCTTTCTCCACTCTAGATGTGAAGCGTTCTAGGTCTTCTCTGGTAGGGAGGGACATAATATGGCGTCTAATGTCTTCCTCACTTAAGTAGTCTGACACTTCAGAGCGACCATCTAGGGATACAGGGGACGTTGGGGGGACAGATTCACTCACCGAGCCTGGGGATGGAGCTTGTGAGGCTGGGAAAGCCGTTTCCTTTACTGTCCGGCTTGTAGCTGCAGCTGGCTGGGATGATTTGGCTGCTTTCTGTGTTTTCCCGGCCGGCGCCATCTTGGAAGCAGCGCGGCCTTGTCCTCGGGTCCCGGGAAAGTAGGATTCCAGCTGCCCCTGCCGGTATTTGTCTGTCCTTTGTGGTTCAGAAGACTGCTGAGCCCGTTGTGACATGTGGGGAGCCGTTAGACACCGGTATTCCCCGTTTTAGCTGTGATTTCTGCTGCGGTGAGACGGAGCTGAGGTGAAACACAGCCTCACTCCTCCATAGCCAGGACACGCCCCGTATTTTAGATTTTAACAAATAAGTCTGACGGACACGTAATATTGCTGAGTTTATTTATATTACCGTATATACTCGAGTATAAGTCGTTCCGTGTATAAGTCGAGGCCCTAATTTACCACAAAAAAATGGGAAAAACTTATTGACCCGAGTATAAGACGAGGGTGAGAAATGCACAGCTACTGTAAGTGGAAAAGAGGGTCAACAATGCCCATTTGCAGCATCACTGTGCCCATTTGCAGCCATAGGTCCCCTGAACTTCAAACTCGGTAGTTTAGAGTTCCTAGATGCCCAAAATTTGCCAGCCAGACAAAATTTGGGGTCTCTGAACCCAAAGGGTCCCGAAATGACATTGCTGCAGATGGACACAGTTGACCGAATTTGGGGCCCTGTATCTCAGGGCCACTTAGTGCTAAGAACCCCAAATTTAGTGTGAAAACCCAGTGGAACTAGCACCATAGAATTTCCAAAGCTGGCTTTTCTAGCACCAAGTGGCCCCGAGATACAGGGCCACAAAAATCAGTTCAGAAAATGTCAAGCACTTTTCTGCAGCAGAGAATGACATTTTCCAAACCGGATTTGGGGCCCCATATCTCAGGGCCACTTAGTGCTAGGAACTTCAGCTTTGGATATGTTCTGGTACCAGTTCCACTGGGTTTGCACGCCAAATTTGGGGTTCCTAGCATCAAGTGGCCCTGAGATATGGGGCCCCAAAATCGATTCGGAAAATGAAATTTTTTGCTGCAGAAAAGTGCTTGACTCGAGTATAAGTCGAGGGGGGCACTTTCAGCACCAAAAAATGTGCTGAAAAATTCGACTTATACTCGAGTATATACGGTACATCCAAGTTAGTTTATATATATATTGTGTTCATTTTTTAATTGGGTGTTTTCAGGTTATTTTTAATCTGCCATTCACATTCAGCTTTGAGGTCACACCCACTATAACAGATTCACTTATCTGTTATTTATTATTAAGAGTTACACGCAGCTTATTTTTCAATACATCTTACAACTTATTGGTATTAGTCATTCACTTATCACTCCTCTGGGGGGATACCCCTCGTCCCTTATTCTTTTGGTACATTATAGTGCTCCGTACACACGGTCGGATTTTCCGACGGAAAATGTGTGATAGGACCTTGTTGTTGGAAATTCCGACCGTGCATGGGCTCCATCACACATTTCCCATCGGATTTTCCGACACACAAAGTTTGAGAGCAGGCTATAAAATTTTCAGACAACAAAATCCGTTGTTAACCCCGACTTACGTGTTTTACGTCACTGCGTTCAGAATGATCGGATTTTCCGACAACTTTGTTTGACCGTGTGTATGCAAGACAAGTTTGAGCCAACATCCGTCGGAAAAAATCCTAGGATTTTGTTGACGGAATGTCCGATCAATGTCCGACCGTGTGTATGGGGCATTAGTGTTATCACTATTTATTTAGGGCAACGGCCCTTTTCACTCTATGCATTACCATCACTCACTGTGACTTTATGTTTTTTCCATTGACGTTCAGTACACTTTATTAGCACCACACCTTGTTGTTCCACATAAAAATAATGTGTTACTGTTCCAAGCCAAGTAAGGGTAACTTATACCCGAATGCAGCATGCGGCTGCTCAGTTAGATTCTGAGGGGTAAGTTCGTGTGGGAGAGAAACCTCACTCCCCAGGGATTTAGGGTTCTGTGTTTTACTTCCTAGGGTCATTAGTGTTTTTTGGAATTTTTTGCAGTGATCTGTTTCAATGCAGGTTCCACATGTGGGACATTCCTGGTAGATGTAAACTTGTCATCAGGTTCTGGGATGATCTACCACTCCTTAGGTAGGGATAGGCACTTTTCCAGTATGTCAATGACAAAGGTGTTCCCTTCTTTAGTGATAGTAATTTTTGTGGGATATCCCCACCTGTAATTAATCCTGTGGTTCCTGAGGGCCCTAGTGATACTGTTAAGGCTTTTCCTCTTTTGGAGAGTGTGTTGTAAAAAGTCTGCAAAGAATTGCACGTTTTGGTATTGAGAGGGGATATTCTCCTTACTGCGCATTGCTGTCATTTATTTTTCTTTGGTGTAGTAAAAGTGCAGGCACAATATAACATCCCATGGAACTTGGTCAGGGAGATATGCTGGTTTAGGCAGACGGTGAATCCTGTCTATAGTGACATTCAGCTCTGTGGGATCATGGAGGATTCCTTTGAGCAGCGTGGCAGTGTATGTGTGCAGCTCCCCTTGTTGGACAGATTCAGGGATTCCTCTGATTTTTTAAATGATTCCTTCTGGCACTGTCTTCTATTAGGGTTGCCACCTCATCCCTTTAAACCCGAACACATATGAATTACACACCTTCTGTGGCTAATTTAATGCAGATAAGGCACCAAGTGAGTTTAATTACCATCTTAATCAGCCGCAGAACCTGTGTAACTAATATTTGTTTGGGTTTGAAGGGATGAGGTGGCAACTCTGTCTTCCATATCTGCCATTTTCATTTTAAGCCAATCTATTTCATCCTCCCTTTCATCGTGGGCATCTACCAGATCGTTAATAGCTGTTGCAAATCCCCCCATCTTATTTTCAATGTGATCCACTCTGGACACTACCTGAATCTCCCTGTAAAGTTTATGCATACAGGACATCAGATCAGTCTGGAGTGAGCTCCGCAAGGACAAGAGCATATCCTTTAGAACTGAGTCCATCACAGGCTAATTCATGGTGGGGAATGCTTCTATACTGTCAGGCAACTCTAGTGTCCGCCCCAGAATCAGTGTTAGGACTAGCAGCAGGGTTGCATCCAGAGCCATCCGGAATTTAGCTTTGGCTGGGCTGGCTGATTGAGGCGTGTTAGGGTAAGACTGTGGGCTAGAGGGAGATCCACTATTTCTGTTGATGGTTGTGGATTTAGTTGGGATGGAGTGTGAACTATGGGCCGGGATGGATGTGGAACCGGCGCCATCTTGCCTACCTCCATGCGGCCGCAATGTGAAGAAATCCATCAGCCTTTAAGGTTTCCTGTGCTCTTTTCTCTTCCTCGGCATGATCCTTGGGTTGGTGGGGTGCAGATCTCTCCATTGGTGGGTTGAAAAAGCCCCCCCGGAAAGTCGTTTAGTGCCGGTAACTGTCCTTGGGATGCAGAGCTCAGCCCTCACACTGCCATCTTGGTCCGTGGCCGGCCACGCCCCCATATCATAGGTTCTTTTATAAACAAAGATCAAGTAGGCTTTATTCCATTACGCTAAGCTACAGATAACATACGCAGGACTACTCTATTGATTCAAGCAGCCAAAACACAACGAATACCCATGTGTCTTCTATCTCTAGATATCAAAAAAGCATTTTATACAGTATCACGGTCATACCTACATTTTACCCTATAACGATGGGGATTTGGTCCTCATTTTCTTAAATGGGTTTCGTCATTATACAAAAACCCTGAAGTCTATATTAAATATGCAGGATATAAATCAAACATGTTTGACATCTATAGAGGAACACGTCAGGGCTGTCTACTTTCCCCACTTTTATTTGCCCTACGTATTAAACCTCTTGCCAAGGAATCCGTACCGACCCCTCTATCGAAGGTCTAGATTTAGATGGTCACAAGCACAAACTATGCCTATTTGCTGACGATATCTTAATTTTCATGTCATCCCCCCATATCCCTGCTCCTAACAAACTGGATAAATTCGCCCACATTTCTGGTCTAACTATTAACTGTCAAAAATCTACTGCCTTAAATATTTCCTTACCTTCTCATATCTTGCAACAAAACCAAACATTCCTCCCTTTCTCCTGGTCCACCTCGCGCCTCCCTTATTTAGGAATTATTTTCACCCCCAATCTCTCAGCCATTTTCACTGCTAATTTCCCTGCAATACTGCGGCAAATCTCCAATCTCTTTAAGCAATGGTTTTCCTTACCAATATCATGGATTGGTAAAATTAATGTAATCAAGATGACTATATTACCCAAAATCCTATATCTTTTTCGAGTCTTACCGATCCCTGTCCCAGCATATTTTCTTAGGATGCTACAACGTAAAGCATTTGCTTTCATTTGGGGCTCTTTGAAACCTCGTTTACCCAAACATACCCTTTACCTTCCCAAACTGAAAGGTGGACTAGGGTTTCCTAATTTCACCGCATATTACCATGCAGCTCAAATAGCACATATACCTAAAAACCACGCAACCCATGAAACTCCGCTTTAGGTAACACTAGAATCAATAGATTGCAACCCATTTTCCATAACAAACCTAACAGGGGCGTTGCTAGGGGGTGGCTTTTGGGGCTATAGCCCAGAATCTGAGGCCAATAGCCCAGAGTCTCTGCAGGGGTCCCCAAGGGGAGGGGAGGCTCTCTGGGGACCCTTATGTAAGTGGGGGGGCTCTCTGGGGACCCTGATGTAAGGGAGAGGCTCTCTGGGGACCCAGATTTAAGGGGGAGGCTCTCTGGGGACCCCAATGTAAGGGGGCCTCTCTGGGAACCCTGATATAAGTGGGGGGGGCCCCTCTGGGTACCCTGATTGAAGGGGCAGGCTCTCTGAGGACTCTGATGTAAGGAGGAGGCTCTCTGGGGACCTTGATGTAAGGTGATGTAAGGGGGGGCTCTCTGGGGATCCTGATGTAAGCGGGGGGCTCTCTGGATATATATATACACCCCCACGTATATTACTGTA
The DNA here is from genome assembly GCA_037952925.1 of Lithobates clamitans. Classification (NCBI taxonomy): domain Eukaryota; kingdom Metazoa; phylum Chordata; class Amphibia; order Anura; family Ranidae; genus Lithobates; species Lithobates clamitans. Next base: position 1,734,658 of record JBBGZY010002505.1, on the reverse strand, counting down.
TATACATGTGTATGCCCGCCCAAGCGTATGACTTTCTTTACTACGCTGCTATGGGCTCTAGCCCCAGATCTTTTGTAGACCTAGCAACGCCCCTGAAACCTAATATGGTCTAACTCCTCTGACTGTAAAACTATCAAAAATTTTATAACTAAACATACAGTGGCTATCTGGGATAAATTTAAAATAGTTAATGGACTACAATTACCCCATATACCTCTATTATCATTTATTAGGAATCCACTTTTCTACCCCGCATGTTCAGTTCCTAAATCTTTTAAGGAATGGACCTCCTGTAATCTAAACCAAATTTGTGAGTTATCATCACCTACCTCATTTAAAACTTTTCTTGAATTATGTGAAAGATACAAACTCCCTCAATCAGAACTTTTTCGGTATCTGCAGGTTAAAAAAAATGTTATGCCCTACATACAAGGGAAAAGTAATCTAGATAAACTTACGAGTTTTGAAAGGATATGCAAATGTGATCCTCATTCAAAGGGTCTTATAACAATAATCCAAAACCATCTTATTACTTTACCTAATATGGAATCACCATCGTATGTAGCAAAATGGGAGAGGGACCTTGGATTTCAGCAACTGGATGGGATAAAATATGGGCCACAACAAAATCTTCTTCACAGAATATTACTGCTTTATGCAGAGTACACACGGTCGGACTTCTCTACCGGACTGGTCCGACGGACCAAGTCCGGTGGACAATCCGATCGTGTGTGGGCTTCATCGGACCTTCAGCGGACTTTTCCAGTCGAAAATCAGAGGCACTTTAGATTTGGAACATGCTTCAAATCTTTATGTCTTAACTCCGCCGGACCCAGAAATCCGCTAAATTACATTTAGGCCGATATATATTCTTCTACATATTTTTGGTAAAAAAATCACAATAAGCGTATATTGATTGATTTGCGCAAAAGTTATAGCGTCTGCAAAATAGGGGAAAGATTTATATCAGTGCGATTAAAAATGCATTGATTACTGTGTAAATGTGACTGCCAGTGAAGGGGTTAACACTAGGGGGGGCGATCAAGGGGTTAATTGTGTTCCCTAGTGTGTGTTCTAACTGAAGGGGGAGGGGACTGTGTAGGGGAAGAGAAAGATCGCTGTTCATATTCTGTACGAACAGACGATTTGCAACTTCTCCCCTCAGAGAACCGGAAACTGTGTGTTTACACACACAGATCCTGGTTCTCTGTGTTCCCCGAGCGATCGAGGGTGCACTCGCATAGGCGTGAGCGCCCCTAGTGGACAAAACGGGAACCGATGTAACATGATGGCGATCCACGCAGCTGAGCCATGTTGCCGCAGTATGACTGCGGCGGCTGGTCGGCAAGCAGTTAAAGCAGTACTAAACTCTCTCAACATTAACTATTTTCAATCCGTATGTTGCTAGAATTAGTAAACAGATAGAAGAAGGAAAATAGGTAAGGTGTATTATATTTTCTGGTTTTACATTTGTTTTAACATGTCTTCAGTTGCTTCCTGGTTTCTAGCCTAGGCCAAAATGATATCATACATCCCAGGAGTCTTGATGGGATTTTCATTTGGAGGAGGGGAGAAGGGGTTTTCTTAGTTAATCATTTGCGAACCGCCCTGCGCACACATTCTGCGGCAGGGTGGCCGCTCTGTGCCAGATCACGTACCTAGTACGTGATCTGACACTTCTGGGTCTGGGGCGTGGGCGCGCGCTGCCAGCGGACTGCTCCATCTGTGATTGGACATAGCGGGAGCCAATCAGCAGGTCCGGTGGACCCGCCGATCATTCGGGACACAGCTAGAACAGCAGTCTGCCTATATAATAAGGAAGGTTGCCGTTCTGTGAGAGGATAATGTGCTGATCCTGTGTTTCTGCTAAGCAGGAACACGAATCTTTACCTTCCCCCAGTCAAAGCACCTCCCCCCCCTCCACAGTTAGTAAGCACTCCCTAGGAACACATTTAACCCAGAATATTGTGCCTTCTCCAGCAAATATCTTGCTTTTGTCTCTCCCGATGCCGTTCGTATCTTGGCTACTATTCGGCTACTTGGCTACTATTTCTTTTTCCACATAATGTTTCGCTGAGAGTGGCTCCGGAGTCCTGTTGATCCTACCATCAATATCCAGTTTGATGCTCCAAGGATTAGAGGTCCATTTGGAGGTTTTCCGTCTCTTTTCTGGATCCCACCCTGGAAGTCCTGGAACCTGCTGAGCTCCATACTTTGGCCATTTGTGGCACCATATCTGTATGACTCCATGTCGCTGACATAGGAGTCCACCCGTTCCGGTAATGGCACACACACTTCTTTATTATGGATGAAGCAATATCTTTGATGTCCACCATACCTACAGTGTTTGGGTCTTCACCACTCTTCACTAGAAGATCAGCCTTGATTGGACTATAGCCCACACACCTGTATATATATTTTTTTCACATTTTCCAGGGCCCCCTGGTGTTTGGTTACTCATTCACTGAGTTTATGTACATTTATTGGACACTTTGTATATCTGATTTGTTGCATTATTTTTCTCCACCACCCCTTTCATTTATGTATTTGCTTGGTTAGCGCTGCAATATTTACCTTTTCGATTCTATATATGTTTGTCACATTTTTATGCAGCTGCTTGACATCCGAACCACTTTTGGGTTTAGCGCAGTAATTAGCCCCACTCCACTACACATTTAACCTGTTGATCGCCCCTGATGTTAACTCCTTTCATTGCCAGTGTCATTAGTACAGTGACAGTGCATATTTTTTTAGCACCGATCGCTGTATTATAGGGCGTACACACGGTCGGACTTTGTTCGGACATTCCGACAACAAAATCCTAGGATTTTTTCCGACGGATGTTGGCTCAAACTTGTCTTGCATACACATGGTCACACAAAGTTGTCGGAAAATCCGATCATTCTGAACGCGGTGACGTAAAACACGTATGTCGGGACTATAAACGGGGCAATGGCCAATAGCTTTGATCTCTTTATTTATTCTGAGCATGCGTGGCACTTTGTCCGTCGGATTTGTGTACACACGATCGGAATTTCCGACAACGGATTTTGTTGTTGGAAAATTTTATCTCCTGCTCTCAAACTTTGTGTGTCGGAAAATCCGATGGAAAATGTCCGATGGAGCCCACACACGGTCGGAATTTCCGACAACACGCTCCGATCGGACATTTTCCATCGGAAAATCCGACCGTGTGTACGGGGCATTAGTGTCACTGGTCCCCAAAAGCGTTAAAAGTGTTGGTTAGTGTCCAATTTGTCTGCCGCAATATCGCAGTTCCACTATAAAACACTGATCGCTGCTATTACCAGTAAAATTTAAAAGATAAAAATATATACCTTCGTTTGTAGACACTACAACTTTGCGCAAACCAGTCAATATACGCTTATAGTGTTTTTTTTCATTAAAAATATGTAGCAGAATACATATTGGCCTTAATTAATGGAGAATTAGATTTTTTACATTTTTTTATTGGACACGTTTTATAGCAGAAAGTAAAAAATATTGTTTTTTTTTTTTAGTCGGTCTGTTTTTTTGCGCAAAAAATAAAAATCACAGAGGCGATTAAATACCACCAAAAGAAAGCTCTATTTGTGGGAAAAAAAGGACAAACATTTTATTTGGGTACAGCGTTGCACGACCGCACAATTGTCAGCTAAAATAACGCAGTGCCGTATCGCCTGATCATGAAGGGGGGTAAACCTTCCAGAGCTGAAGTGGTTAAAGGGGTTGTAAAGCTTTGTGTTTTTTCACCTTAATGCATCCTATGGGGGGCCACTCTGTGTAAAACTGCACAGTGGAGGTATGACATGTTTGTTATTTAAAAAAAAACACAAAAAAAAACGAACTTATACAACCCCTTTAAGCACACCCACCTGCCTCCCTGCATGACCTAAGGGAAGATGGATTCTAGGAAATAAATGCTACATGGATCATCTGCCCTTACATACTTTCCACTGTCCCGAATAGGCCGGGACAGTCCCGGTTTACATTTACTTGTCCCTTGAAGTCTGTGTCTTGGGATTTGTCTTGAGATGGAATGTGAAGTGCTGAGTCTGTCATTATTGCTACCCAGCCCTGTTACTGTGTACAGTTTACACATGATCCATACTTAAAACGTTTGTATACCTTTTTTTTAAACTTTTACCTACAGGTAAGCCTATAATAAGACTTACCTGTAGGTAAAAAAAATATCTCCTAAACATGTACAGTTTAGGAGATATTCCCCTCGTAATGAGCCACTGACTGCAGCGGCGCATGCGCACGGGGGATTCTCAGCTGACAGCCCGGCAAACTCCAGAGCTTGCCGGACAGAAGTCTCCTGCGCGCATGCGCGGGAGTGACGACATCGCAGCTCTGGCCACTCACAGCGCCGGAGCCGCGATACCCGGAAGACACGCCGAGGGGAAATGTCAGCTCCCTCGGCGTGGACAGGGTGAGATGCTGGCGCCTCGTTCTAAGGTAAGTATCTCATAATGAGCTAGTATGCGGTGCATACTAGCTCATTATGCCTTTTCCCTTACAGGTGTAGGGGGAAAATAAATAAATTGGGTTTACTACCGCTTTAAATCAAGTGGCATTCATATAGTATGTAAACCGGGAGACATTTATATGTAAATTTCGGCTGCATTCACATGTAAATCACACCCCTGAGGTTCCCTCCACCATTACCTCTTCTGAATGCTGAGGGAAGTAAACAATTAGGGGGAGGCTTGGAAGGCTGAGCCCTGCCTGCCACTGCTGTCATTGAGCCTGCCATCAGACTGCACTGCAAAGGTAAGCAAAGGGGGTGGGCGTGTGCAGAGGTAAACATGGAAGAAATTACATTTTGGGGGTGCAATTGTAAGCAAAGTGGAGATATGCAGAGGCAAGATGGTGGGGGTTGGAGTGAAAAAATGAGCAAAGGAGGCAGAGAGGGGGGTTTTGGGGTTCAGAAGTTAGCAGGGGTATTTAGGATGCAAAGGTCTACTGAGAGGGGGTAGATAAAGATGCAGAGAATAGCAGAAAGACAGGGAAAGGGAGCGTCATAGTAATTACTCCGATTACATTGTTGGTAAGTGTAATGTCGTGTACACACGAGCGGACTTTTCGACCGGACTGGTCTGACGGACCGAGTCCGGCGGACAATTTGACCGTGTGTGGGCTTCATCGGAACTGCAGTGGACTTTTTCGGTCGAAAATCTGCCGGACTTTAGATTTGGAACATGTTTCAAATCTTTACTTCGGAACTCCGCCGGACCCAGTTCCTATCGAAAAGTCCGCTCGTCTGTATGCTAGTCCGATGGACGAAAACCGACGCTAGGGCAGCTATTGGCTACTGGCTATCAACTTCCTTATTTTAGCCCAGTCATACGTCATCACGTACAAATCCGTCAGACTTTGGTGTGATCATGTGTGTAGGCAAGTCAGTTCATTCGGAAAGTCCGTTGGAAGTCCGTCGAAAGTCCGTCGGACCAGTTCGGTTGAAAGGTCCACTCGTGTGTACGCGGCATAAGTCTCTCTGTTCACATCATGCAGATGTGACAGAGTGTGCTTGTGTTCTCATACATCACGCATAGCAGCCCATTCATTTCAGTTGCCCCCCCCCCCCCCACATACCAGAAACACAGAAAAATATGCTTGACCCCTTTTCAAGAAATGCTGCACCGAACCTCATAGTGCTCCCACACTAAGCGTTTTGGTGTACGTCAGCAGATGCATAGGGGTGCCATCATCAAGTAATGGCACTGCCACATGTCTGCTAAAAGACAGCGTGTTCCTGTGTGTATCAGGAATGTGCATGATTTTTTGCGTGAAGTGTGAACAGAGGCTAAATGTCTGAATTACATTGGTGGTCCGTGTAAATTTTCTCATTCACATTGCGGCTCAGTGTAGAATCACTGTAAATCATTTTAAATGTCCCTCTTACATTGGTGGTCAGTGTAAATCCCTCCTTAAATTGGTGGTCATCGTAATTGCTCCTATTACATAATAATCAGTGTAGAATCCTTTAATTACATTATTAATCCGTGTAAATCACCCTGTACATTAGTGGTTAGTGTATATGCCTCTAATAAATGGTGGTCAGTGTAAATAACCCTTACATCTGTGGTTGGTGTAAATGCTTCTATCACATTGGTGGTCAGTGTAAAGACCCCTTACATGGTCATCGCACAAATACCCCTTTATATTATTGATAGGTGTAAAATTACCCATTACATGGTGGCCAGTGTCAGTCCACCCTTACAACTGGTGGTCAGTGTAAATCCCCTTACATTGGTGGTCAGTGTAAGCCCCCTCACATTGGTGGTCAGTGTAAGTCCCCTCTTACATTGGTGGTCAGTGTAAAACTCCCCTTACATTGGTGGTCAGTGTAAGCCCCCCTTACATTGGTGGTCAGTGTAAGTCCCCCCTACATTGGTGGTCAGTGTAAGTCCCCCTTACATTGGTGGTCAGTGTAAGTCCCCCCTACATTGGTGGTCAGTGTAAGTCCCCTCTTACATTGGTGGTCAGTGTAAAACTCCCCTTACATTGGTGGTCAGTGTAAGCCCCCCTTACATTGGTGGTCAGTGTAAGTCCCCCCTACATTGGTGGTCAGTGTAAGCCCCCCTTACATTGGTGGTCAGTGTAAGCCCCCCTTACATTGGTGGTCAGTGTAAGCCCCCCTTACATTGGTGGTCAGTGTAAGCCCCCCTTACATTGGTGGTCAGTGTAAGTCCCCCCTACATTGGTGGTCAGTGTAAGTCCCCTCTTACATTGGTGGTCAGTGTAAAACTCCCCTTACATTGGTGGTCAGTGTAAGCCCCCCTTACATTGGTGGTCAGTGTAAGTCCCCCCTACATTGGTGGTCAGTGTAAGCCCCCCTTACATTGGTGGTCAGTGTAAGCCCCCCTTACATTGGTGGTCAGTGTAAGCCCCCCTTACATTGGTGGTCAGTGTAAGCCCCCCTTACATTGGTGGTCAGTGTAAGTCCCCCCCTACATTGGCGGTCAATGTAAATTCCGCATTACATTGGTGCCCAGTGTAGAATATCCCAATACACATAAAATAGATTTCCAGCTTTGCTCCACAGGGCTGATGTGGAGCGGGCGGAGAGAGATATCATCTCTGCTTGTCCGCCCGCTCACTTCTCTCTGTCTCATGCAGCCAGCCCGCCGCAGCAGCTGCGGTCGCGACCCGCTGGTTAAGCAGGGACCCTGCGGCAAGAGACTCAGGGCTATGGGCCCCAGATTCTGAGCTATAGCCCCAATAGCCACCCCCTAGCAACGCCCCTGGCCAGCTTTAAAGGTTTCGCTAGCTAAACAATAGGGATGAGCTTCGTGTTCGAGTCGAACCCATGTTCGACTCGAACATCGGCTGTTCGACCGTCCGTCGAATTGCGAACGTTATGGGCCGTTCGCGCCAAATTCGTGTGGCGCGTCACGGCCCATAATTCACTGCGGCATCGCAGTGCATTGCTGGCTGATGATTGGCTAAGCATGCACTATGACCCGCATGCTTGGCCAATCACAGCGCCGTCAGTAGAGAGAGCTGTAATTGGCCAAAGCCAGGGTGGCTTTGGCCAATTATGGCTCAGGGGATTTAGTACACGCCCCACACTATATAAGGCCGCCTGCACGGCGGCCCTGTGTAGTGTGTTCCGGTGTGCTGATAGAGAGAGAGAGACAGACAGTGTCATTTGATTTGAGTTAGCTAGATTAGGCTAGATCTGTTCCTGCTATTTACATTTAGTGCAGTGCGTCCTGCTCACAGTGTTCAGCTAGATCCGTTCCTGCTATTTACATTTAGTGCAGTCAGTGTGTCCTGCTCACAGTGTTCAGCTAGATCCGTTCCTGCTATTTACATTTAGTGCAGTGCGTCCTGCTCACAGTGTTCAGCTAGATCTGTTCCTGCTATTTACATTTAGTGCAGTGCGTCCTGCTCACAGTGTTCAGCTAGATCTGTTCCTGCTATTTACATTTAGTGCAGTGCGTCCTGCTCACAGTGTTCAGCTAGATCCGTTCCTGCTATTTACATTTAGTGCAGTCAGTGCGTCCTGCTCACAGTGTTCAGCTAGATCTGTTCCTGCTATTTACATTTAGTGCAGTCAGTGCGTCCTGCTCACAGTGTTCAGCTAGATCCGTTCCTGCTATTTACATTTAGTGCAGTGCGTCCTGCTCACAGTGTTCAGCTAGATCTGTTCCTGCTATTTACATTTAGTGCAGTGCGTCCTGCTCACAGTGTTCAGCTAGATCTGTTCCTGCTATTTACATTTAGTGCAGTGCGTCCTGCTCACAGTGTTCAGCTAGATCCGTTCCTGCTATTTACATTTAGTGCAGTGCGTCCTGCTCACAGTGTTCAGCTAGATCTGTTCCTGCTATTTACATTTAGTGCAGTGCGTCCTGCTCACAGTGTTCAGCTAGATCCGTTCCTGCTATTTACATTTAGTGCAGTGCGTCCTGCTCACAGTGTTCAGCTAGATCCGTTCCTGCTATTTACATTTAGTGCAGTGCGTCCTGCTCACAGTGTTCAGCTAGATCTGTTCCTGCTATTTACATTTAGTGCAGTGCGTCCTGCTCACAGTGTTCAGCTAGATCCGTTCCTGCTATTTACATTTAGTGCAGTGCGTCCTGCTCACAGTGTTCAGCTAGATCTGTTCCTGCTATTTACATTTAGTGCAGTGCGTCCTGCTCACAGTGTTCAGCTAGATCCGTTCCTGCTATTTACATTTAGTGCAGTCAGTGCGTCCTGCTCACAGTGTTCAGCTAGATCCGTTCCTGCTATTTACATTTAGTGCAGTCAGTGCGTCCTGCTCACAGTGTTCAGCTAGATCTGTTCCTGCTATTTACATTTAGTGCAGTCAGTGCGTCCTGCTCACAGTGTTCAGCTAGATCTGTTCCTGCTATTTACATTTAGTGCAGTGCGTCCTGCTCACAGTGTTCAGCTAGATCCGTTCCTGCTATTTACATTTAGTGCAGTGCGTCCTGCTCACAGTGTTCAGCTAGATCCGTTCCTGTTATCTTCCTACTGACAGGCAGGCTTGTCTGGTTACAGTATATAAAGCTACCTGAAGAAAATTACAGGTGTTCTATCCCAGCTTAGTGCAGCTACAGGCCATTAGTATGTCTGGAAGGCCAAGAAGGAGAGGCAGACAGTCACAAGCCAATAAGAGAGGGCAAGCAGGCTCTGTGTCTAGTGCTGGTCGTGGAGATGGTGCATCCTCATCAGCCCGTGGCCATGGGACACGCTTGGCCTTTTTTTCGGCAGCTGGCCGTGTTGAGCCGCAACATGCAGAAAACTTGGTCGAGTGGATGACCAAGCCGTCCTCATCCTCCTCATCCTCTCTCACCCATGCCCAGGGTGCTTTGTCTGGCAAAGCAGCGGCCTCTTCCCTCAGCTCAATGTCATCAGTGACTCCTTCCCTAGCTCCACCATGTCCTCCTGAGGATTCCCTCGAACTGTTTGACCACAGTGTTGGGTACATGCTCCAGGAGGATGCCCAGCGTTTGGAAGGCTCTGATGATGATACTGAGCTCGATGAAGGCAGTAACATGAGCACGGACAGAGGGGGTGCCCAAGAAGGACAGCAATCTGGCAGTCATGCTCCCCCTGCTGCAGCATACTGCCAGGTTTGCTCCAGTGATGAGGAGGGAGGGGATGATGAGGTCACTGACTCAACGTGGGTGCCTGATAGGAGAGAGGAGGAGGAGGAGGAGGAGGAGGCGGCACATCACCAACGAGGCAGGATGCCCTCCAGGGGCCAGCCTAAGGGCAGCACATTGACTGCATCACACCCCAAAGCTCCACATGTGCAGGGCGCTGCAGTCTCTGCGCGTTATTCAAAAAGTTCTTTGGTGTGGGCCTTTTTTGAGACGAGTGCATCAGATCGCACCGCTGCTATTTGCAACATATGTCTCAAGCGTATCTCGCGTGGCCAAAACATCTCCCGCTTGGGTACCACATGCTTGACCAGACATATGTTGACCTGCCATGCAGTTCGTTGGCAAGCATATCTAAAAGACCCACACCAAAGAACAAAGAGGATCTCTCCTTGCTCCTCATCAGCTGAGATTTCCAACCCCACTAGACCTTCAGTCCTCTCTGAGACCTGCAGTGAGAGGAATGAAGGTGTAGAATTAGGTGTGTCACAGCCAAGTACTTGTGGGCAATCTGCTTTTGGTACACCGACGTCAGATTGTACCAGGCAAATTTCCCTGCCCCAGCTGCTGCACCGCCGAAAGAAGTTCGCTCCCAGCCATCCACATGCCCAGCGGTTGAATGCTAGCTTGGCAAAATTGCTAGCACTTCAACTGCTGCCTTTTCAGTTGGTAGACTCTGCCCCCTTCCGTGAGTTTGTGGAATGTGCGGTTCCTCAGTGGCAGGTACCCAAACGCCACTTTTTCTCACGGAAGGCGATTCCGGCTCTCTACCGGCATGTGGAAGGCAATGTCCATGCCTCGCTGGACAGGGCGGTCAGCGGTAAGGTGCATATTACCGCTGACTCGTGGTCCAGCAGGCATGGACAGGGACGTTACTTAAGTTTCACGGCGCATTGGGTGACTCTGCTGGCAGCTGGGAAGGATGCAGGACAAGGTGCAGTAGTGTTGGAGGTTGTTCCGCCACCACGCCTCCAAAATGCTGATTGTGACACACCTCTCTCCTCCACCCCCTCCTCTTCTTCTTCCTCCATGGCCTCTTCCTCGGAACCAGCGGTGCTCCGTAGGCGTTCAAGGGGCTACGCAAGTACGCAGGCCAAAAGATGCCATGCGGTGCTTGAGCTGGTGTGCTTGGGGGACAGGAGCCACACTGGGGCAGAGGTTCTGTCAGCTCTGCAGGGGCAGGTTCAGAGGTGGTTGACGCCACGCCAACTTAAGGCAGGAATGGTGGTTTGCGACAATGGCACCAACCTCCTCTCTGCCCTCCGACAGGGACAACTGACCCATGTGCCCTGTTTGGCTCACGTCCTTAACTTGGTGGTGCAGCGGTTCTTGGGCAGGTACCCGGGCTTACAGGATGTCCTGAGGCAGGCCAGGAAAGTCTGTGTGCATTTCCGCCGGTCATATAATGCCAGTGCTCGGCTGACGGACCTCCAAAAGGAGTTTAACCTGCCCAAGAACCGCCTAATCTGTGACATGCCCACCAGGTGGAACTCGACATTGGCCATGCTGCAGCGGCTGCACACGCAGCAGAGGGCCATCAATGAGTACCTGTGCGACTATGGCACCAGGACAGGGTCAGGGGACCTTGGTTTTTTTTCCCCACGCCAGTGGGCCATGATCAGGGATGCATGCACTGTCCTGTCACCATTCGAGGAGGCCACGAGGATGGTGAGCACTGACAGTGCATGCATCAGTGACACTGTCCCCCTTGTCCACCTGTTGGAGCACACGCTGCGTGGAATAATGGACAGGGCACTTGAGGCAGAACAGAGGCAGGAAGAGGAGGACTTCCTTAGCTCTCAAGGCCCCCTTTATCCAGACAGTGTTCCTGCGTGCCCGCCGATCACACAGGAAGAGGACGAGGAGGAGGAGGAGGAGGAGGAGGAAGATTGTGTCAGTATGGAGGTGGAGCCTGGCACTCAGCATCAGCAGCAGTCTTTAAGGGATCAGTCCCAAGGAACACATGGACTTGTACGTGGCTGGGAGGAGGTGGCTGCGGACGTTGTTGTCCTTAGTGACCCAGAGGACTCCGGACCGAATGCCTCAGCAAACCTACGCTGCATGGCCTCCCTGATCCTGCAAAGCCTGCGTAAGGATCCTCGTATTCGTGGTATCAAGGAGAAGGACCAATACTGGCTGGCAACCCTCCTTGATCCACGTTACAAGGGTAAGGTTGCGGACCTTATCTTGCCATCGCAGAGGGAGCAGAGGATGAAACATCTTCGGGAGGCCTTGCAGAAAGGTCTGTGCAACGCGTTCCCAGAGACTGGGAGGTTACAAACTCCTGTTTCTGGACAACGTGTTGCTGAGGCTTCGGTCAGTCAAAGAAGGAGCGGTGGAGAAGGTGGCCGTCTGACCGATGCGTTCAGACAATTTTTTGGTCCGCAGCCCCAAGGTATGATCGGTTCCAGCAACCATCGCCAGCGTCTGTTTTACATGGTGCAGGAATACCTAGGGGCAAGATCAGACTTGGACACCTTTCCCACCGAAAATCCTCTGGGTTACTGGGTCTTGAGGATGGATCACTGGCCAGAGCTTGCACAGTATGCAATTGAGCTACTGGCCTGTCCTGCATCCAGCGTTCTTTCGGAACGCACATTCAGTGCTGCTGGAGGCGTGGTAACCGATCACAGGGTGCGTCTGTCCACTGACTCGGTCGATCGGCTGACCTTCATAAAAATGAATCAGTCTTGGATCACCACCAGCTACCAAGCACCTGATGCTGATGTAACTGAATAATTTTTTTCAGATCCCTTCAAAGACTGCCTATGCTGATGCTGAGTGACTATCCCTGAGTAATTATCCTCTTCCTCCTCAATCATCACGCTGATAGCTTGTAAGAACATTTTTGGTTCTGGGCGCCACCACCAGTGCCTAAGGCACAATTTTTCAGCCCCTGTTTAACAGGGGCGTGTAATTACAATTTTTGATGTAATACTTTGCAGCAGGGCTCGTTCCTGCATTCCAACTAGAGTGTCTGTGAGGGGTTGCAGTGTTGTGGCACCAGCACCAGTGCCTAAGGCCCAATTTTTCTGCCCCTGTCTAACAGGGGCGTGTAATTACAATTTTTGATGCAATACTTTGCAGCAGGGCTCGTTCCTGCGTTCCAACTAGAGTGTCTGTGAGGGGTTGCAGTGTTGTGGCACCAGCACCAGTGCCTAAGGCCTAATTTTTCAGCTCCTGTTCAACAGGGGCATGTAATTACAATTCTTGATCTAATATTTCACAGCAGGGCCCTGTGAGGGCTTACAGTGTTTTGGCCACAGCAACACCTAAGGCCCAAATTTCTGCTGAGTATATAGGGCAGGACCCTACTTTCAAACATCTAACTTACAAACGACTCCTACTTGCAAACGGAAGGAGACAACAGGAAGTGAGATGAAATCTACCCCTAGGAAGGGAAATTCTCTCATGTAAGAGTTAATATGGGAAAACAATTTCTCCTTTCCACTGATGCTTTCCAATCCTTGTTCCACAAAAAAACCCAAATTTTCAAAAAACATTTTTCATTGGGACAAAAAAGTGAGGTGAAATCTTCTGAAGAGGAGGAAAGACGCAAAACAAATGTCACAGGGGTGATAACCCTTCCCTATGTTTTCCAAAAAGCTTAGAAAAGATTTTTTGGCTGGAGCTAAACACGTTAAAAATGTTCAAAATTACAAACAGATTCTACTTAACAACAAACCTACAGTCCCTGTCTTGTTTGCACCGCCTGTATACTGCTGTTCAGAGTATATAGGGACCTTTCCTTATTTTAATTTGGGTGCGGGGTTCCCCTTAATATCCATACAAGACCCAAAGGGCCTGGTAATGGACTGGGGGGTACCCATGCCGTTTGTCTCACTGATTTTCATCCATATTGCCATGACCCGACATGACATTAAACCCGCAAGCAGTTTTAAATGAGATTTTTTCCTTTAAAAATGACATTTGGTTCAGGGACTGTTCTAAACATGGGAAACACGCGTCACTTTACAGGCATACTATAGACACCCCCCAGGTACGATATTTAAAGGAATATTTCACTTTTTTTTTTTACTTTAAGCATCATTAAAATCACTGCTCCCGAAAAAACGGCCGTTTTTAAAAGTTTTTTTTGCATTGATACATGTCCCCTGGGGTAGGACCCGGGTCCCCACACCCTTTTTAGGACAATACCATGCAAATTAGCCTTTAAAATGAGCACTTTTGATTTCGAACGTTCGAGTCCCATAGACGTCAATGGGGTTCTAACGTTCGTGCGAACTTGCGGTCCGTTCGCGGGTTCTGGTGCGAACCGAACCGTGGGGTGTTCGGCTCATCCCTACTAAACAAATACATGAAGATATTTTGCTAATGAACATATCCTGTCTGCATGATAAATGGTTCTGTCTGTACAGTATTTTAAAAGTAATTTGCTCAGTAGGTTAATGAAGTGCCTCTTGTAGAACCACAACCATTTTAAATAAATGCACACCAGTAATTAAATTGCATCTCTCTTTACAGTTGCTTGCTTGACACGTAGCAAAGAAGGTGTCTGGAATATTTTTAAAAAATGTTGGCTTCCTTCCATAATGTGGATCTCTAAGTTGGATTGTTGTGGTCATTTACATTGATGGAAATACCTTTCATTGCCATACCTTAAACAGTAAAGTAAAGTAATAATGGTGCTTTACAATAGGCCGTGAAATTTGGGAGTCTGTGTAGGTAGTCAGACTTTGCCCAATACTTGGTGACCGGACTTAGTACTGCATACAGCAAACCTTGAAAAGAACAAAAAAAAGGATCAAGAACAAAAACTAAAAAAACATAAACAGTATGCAAGTAAAAATGGAAGATCCCAACAGGAATCTGAGTGCAAATAAACTGGAGGAGGGTAATCAGTGGGATACTAGCTTGAATATGCCAGAGAAAGACATTGAAACATTACTATTTTGTGTAGCAAGGTGCCTATGATAAAGGTTTCTTATTTTTGTGCATGTGCGTAACCACCTGCCAGCCATTTAAAAACATTCAGCCTGGGGGAAGAAAGTGGTTGAGAAGGAATCCTGGTCTGGAACAATGTCTGATTCACACAAAAGTTTATGGTCTTCTTCTACTGTGGTAATTACCTAGATTGTGTTGGGGACCGCTTGGACTGACTGGGTCAGTCACTGGTTGTGGGTGGGTGATTGTGTGGGCATAGGTGAAGTGCGTCATACCCAATGGTGGATGGTTTTGGTGGACCAATCTTAGGGGCTTGGGCTGCTATGTTTTCGATATACAGCCTTGTGGTCATTTTAGTGAGAAGGCTTCGGTAGGAAAGAAGGAGCGCCCGGTGTTCAGAAAAATGCAACTTTGGATGTATGGTTTAAAAGAAGTAAGAAGGAGAGCCCAGTGTCTGGAAAAATGCTACCTTCCATGTATGGTTCAAAAGACATTGCCTCTGCTTATACCCTAGACACGTTTTTTGCTGGATGTGCAGCATTTGGGACCTTTTCTCTTACACGTCCACACATTGAGCTGAGATGAGCTCTTCTCCAGCCTGCACTCGCTCAGCGGGTGTCACCTGACCTAGGTAGTTAAAATGCCTGGAGCAGCAACCCCAATCTATGTTCTTGGCTCTCACCTCTGGGCAGATTAAGCCTGTGGAGATCCAAGGCTTAGACTTGGCTTGGTTGCCTGAGATTGGCTTCAGAAGGTGCTGGTGAGGCAGGTGCCTTGTGGAAGCAGGAGAATGACTGCCTCTGCCATCTTGGAGAGACCCCCGAGCCACCGGGGGATAGAAATTAGAAATTCCTCCGCTGGAGAGTTTCTTTCTGTTTGTAGGTCATATTGGTTAGTTGACCACTAGTGCTGTGAGTGTTGTGAGGCAGTAGGGGAGGAGGATAGGCTCCCTTTATGGACAAATTCTCCAGTGCTGGAGCAGAGCTACAGGTTAATGTGACCATCCACGAGTGCCGTAGCCACACCCCCCTAAATGTTGGCAACTATACCCTGTTTTGCAAAGTGATTTCTCAATAAAATAAAGCATGGAGACATGGAGGGATGGGGGGAGTTTGCTTTGAATATTAAACATTAATTAAACAGTATTTAGATCTGTGGTGCTTAAATACAGTTTTGTTCCACTTTAAGAAAAAAAATAACATACCGTATATACTCGAGTATAAGTCGTTCCGAGTATAAGTCGAGGCCCTAATTTACCACAAAAAAAATGGGAAAAACTTATTGACCCGAGTATAAGACGAGGGTGAGAAATGCACAACTACTGTAAGAAGTGGAAAAGAGGGTCAACAATGCCCATTTGCAGCATCACTGTGCCCATTTGCATGCCTCACTGTGCCCATTTGCAGCCACAGGTCCCCTGAACTTCAACTCAGTAGTTAAGGGTTCCTAGATGCCTCCTAGCTGCAGCCAAAATTTGGGGTCTCTGAACCCAAAGGGTCCCGAAATGACATTGCTGCAGATAGACACAGTTGACCGAATTTGGGGCCCTGTATCTCGGGGCCACTTAGTGCTAAGAACCCCAAATGTGGTGTGCAAACCCAGTGGAACTAGCACCATACAATTTCCAAAGCTGGGGTTTCTAGGACCAAGTGGCCCCGAGATACAGGGCCCCAAACATCAGTTCAGAAAATGTCAAGCACTTTTCTGCAGCAGAGAATGACATTTTCCGAACCAGTTTTGGGGCCCCGTATCTCAGAGCCACTTAGTGCTAGGAACCCCAGCTTTGGGTATGTTATGGTACTAGTTCCACTGGGTTTGCACACCAAATTTGGAGTTCCTAGCACCAAGTGGCCCTGAGATACGGGGCCTCAAAGTCAGTTCGGAAAATGAAATTTTTTACTGCAGAAAAGTGCTTGACTCGAGTATAAGTCGAGGGGGGCACTTTCAGCACAAAAAAATATGCTGAAAAATTCGACTTATACTCGAGTATATACGGTAGCTGCTTTTCAAATGGCACTTCTTTTTGTTAATCTGGGGGGTGGGGAGCTATGTTTGCCTGAATTAACACTGTCTGCACGGTGCTGGAAGATCTCATTATCAGTTGTAAACTAGATTTGTACACTGTCTGTCCTAACAGGGGGTAAAAGTTTAGAAGCTGGTATTCTGCATGGTTTGTTAATGGGATTGAGACAGGCAAAGGATACAGTTGACTGAAGTCAATCAATAAACAATGTAATACAGAGAAAGGCAATATAACACAGCACAGTACAGTACCCCTTTAAGACACACCCTCCCATCCTGCAGGACTGAAGATATAAACTACAGCTCTCAAACAGAGAGATTTTCCCCAAGTGAGCAAAAAGGAAAAAAGAGAAGAACAAATACAGATTTGCGATCTACCATCTGATAGGTAACTTTAGTAACTTGTTCGTTAGGAAGGTTAGATTTGCCTCTGTTCCAGCTTGGCTAATGTTGCGTGTGCTTCCATACTGAGCCGTTGGTGTCGCTGTTACCGCTGGCTAGTGTTGGAAAGGCAACGTGTCTAATGCCGTGTACACACGAGCGGACTTTACGGCAGACTTTGCCCGGCGGACGGGATTTGGTCGGACAATTCGATCGTGTGTGGGCTCCAGCGGACTTTGTTTTCTCAAAAGTTGGACGGACTTGAAACATGTTTTAAATTAATCAGTTGAAATCGAGTCCGGTCGAAAAGTCCGGCGTCTGTATGCTAGTTCGACGGACAAAAAGCCACGCTAGGGCAGCTATTGGCTACTGGCTATGAACTTCCTTGTTTTAGTCCGGTCGTACGTCATCACGTACGAATTTGACGGACTTTGGTGGATTGTGTGTAGGCAAGTCCGTTCATTCAGAAAGTCCGTCGTAAAGTACGTCGAAAAGTCCGCCGGACAAAGACTGCCGTAAAGTCCGCTCGTGTGTACGCGGCATAAGCGTATGGATGCTCTTCTGTCCCGGAGACAACTCGGTGGAGGTGGTCCTCTGAGTTGCATTCTGGGTGAGGGTATTTATGGGACAGACGCCATATTTTTTGGTTCGTTTTACAGCCGCCTGCTGGCCCTCCTGGCCGTTCCGGAGGCCCACGTCGCTGCGGCGCAGGTGTGGGCCCAGAAGTTTGTCTGGGGCCTACCACAGTGGCCGAGGAATGGTCCTGAGCTGTCTATCCAGACTGAAGAAGCTGGACAACCGAGGAGATCCCAGGGGAGGACCCGTCATGGAAGGATCATGCAGTGTGCTGGTCTGGAGAGGGGCCTGGTGACTCGGTTGGAGGACGTATCCTAAAGTGATTATACAGCATAGTGTTGCCGGGTTCGCTTGAAGGTTCAAGCACTGTGACTGACATTCACCACAAAAGAACCAATACATCATGTGGCAGAGGATCATACGGGTTCATCCCAAACAAGTCTGTGGCAGAGACTTTTGTTCGTGCTACGTACTGGCTGCTAGGCTAGTGAGAGAGGCCTATCCAGGTGTGCAAGGAGTGTGTCCCACCAAGGGAGTGCATTCTACTGAAATATCCAACCCCAAAGGACATTTGTCAACAATCTTACTAAAAAGGTATTTGAGTTTTCCTCTGCGGTTTCCCTTCTGCCTCTTTCCTGCAAGTGTTGGTGCGTGTGTCGTCCAGAGGTAAACTCAACGGAACCCTAGACCTGGTGCAGGTGAAACAGAGGGAAGGAGAGGGAAGGTAACAAGCCTGTTTAAACCAGCAGCTCCACAGAGAGTTATTGCTACAAACAATTTAAAGTAAAAGTCCAGTCAAATATTAACTATATTCTAAGCCCTGATATACCTACCCTGTAAAGGAAAGTTGTGTATACTTGTCTATCATGAGGGTGTGCCGGTAATCACCCCAGTGGCTGGCTTCTGTGTAGAGGAGAGATTGCCAACTGTCAGGTCCTGGTACACATGCTGTTGGCATTGTGCTTCCCAGAGGGGAAGTTTGTAGTTCCAGTGTCCCCCAGTGGATGTCGCTCAGCAGCCAGCAGATCCCAGTAATCAGTTCCACCTAGTGCTGGCTGCTGGGTGGGTATTTAGTCCCTCTTCTTCTATTACACCTCGCTTCAGTGTTTTGCTTGCTGCCAGATGCTGCTAGCTATCATCTTGTTCCTGCTCTTTGATCATGCTCTCTGCCTAGTACCCAGGGGCGGGCTGGGCCGGGGGGGCAGAGATGCAATTGCCCCCTGGGCTGCTCTCATATGCTCTATAAAGGCTGCTGTGTCGCCAGCTCAAAACCGCACATGCGCAGTTTGTGAGCTGGCCGAGTGCGGCATCTCCATTCACTACTGTGAGCCAGTGATGTCTCAGGGCTGACAGTGTGTTGCAGAGCACAGCCCAGCCCCGCCCAGCCCCTCCCTCCTCCACACTAATAGCTGGCAGAGGCTGGACCTGCTCTTTGTTTCCCCGCCCACACTCCGGGCAGCCCCGCCCACACTCCGGGCAGCCCATGTGCTGTCTGTGAAGAAGATGTGTGGGCGGGAAAGTTAAATCTGAGCAGTCGGCTCGAATGCTGGGACCGTCCAAGTAAGTGAACTCCTCCTCCCTCCCCCTCTCTGCAGCCAAAGAGGCTTTTTTTTTTCTAGAAGCCACATTACTTTGCTTGCCCTAGGTGTTATGATGTGGGCTCACACTGGCATGCTGCGGGTTGTCTGCAGGGGTGGTGTACTGGCAGTCTTCCTGCATGTTGCCCCTGGTCCAATAGAGGCTGCACATTTTTACTGCATGTTCTGAAAGTGTACAAAACGTCCTGAATGCTGCATCTTTGGTGCACTTCCAGAAAATTCTGCAAAAATGTGCAACCTAAAAGAAGTCTGAGGGACTATGGCTATAGAAAACTGCCAGTACACCAGTGTGAGCCCAAAGGCTTGTATTCACTTGCAGCGGGCACTGCCATTCCTCTGAAAAGTGACAGACAGAGGAGGTGATATCACATTTCATCCCTGCCTGTTTTAACCCCCTAAATGCCAGTCCGTGCAGGTAATGACACGGTTCACTTTGAACTCCACCTTATTTCCATTACTCTCTGTAGGTATTCGATGCGCTCTCACCTTATTGTTTGCACATCTAATACCTAAAGAGTTCTGGAAATAAGGTGGAGTTCAAAGTGAATTTCTACACCTAAGTGGAGCACCCCTTTCAGAAGATTTGAGGATGATATTAAACCCAGAGACTGGTGAACTTAAGCCACCATAGACAGATTTCATTTTCTGCTGAACCAACAGAATTTTGATCTATCTATGTGCAGACTGGTTGTACAGAATTCAGTCTATCAACTGACTTCAGTACAGCCAGCATGTCTTTCTTTTTTTTTTTTTTGGAAATCACTGCTGGCTGCTATAGCTGGCAGCAGTGATCACTGTATTCTGATGGCTGGGAAACTTTTACCCCCACAGAGCGTGACCCCTTCGCACTGCCCCCACAGAGCGTGACCCCTTCACACTGCCCCCACAGAGCGTGACCCCTTCGCACTGCCCCCACAGAGAGTGACCCCTTCACACTGCCCCCACAGAGAGTGACCCCTTCACACTGCCCCCACAGAGAGTGACCCCTTCACACTGCCCCCACAGAGAGTGACCCCTTCACACTGCCCCCACAGAGAGTGACCCCTTCACACTGCCCCCACAGAGAGTGACCCCTTCACACTGCCCCCACAGAGAGTGACCCCTTCACACTGCCCCCACAGAGAGTGACCCCTTCACACTGCCCCCACAGAGAGTGACCCCTTCACACTGCCCCCACAGAGAGTGACCCCTTCACACTGCCCCCACAGAGAGTGACCCCTTCACACTGCCCCCACAGAGCGTGACCCCTTCGCACTGCCCCCACAGAGAGTGACCCCTTCACACTGCCCCCACAGAGAGTGACCCCTTCGCACTGCCCCCACAGAGAGTGACCCCTTCGCACTGCCCCCACAGAGCGTGACCCCTTCGCACTGCCCCCACAGAGAGTGACCCCTTCACACTGCCCCCACAGAGAGTGACCCCTTCGCACTGCCCCCACAGAGAGTGACCCCTTCACACTGCCCCCACAGAGCGTGACCCCTTCGCACTGCCCCCACAGAGAGTGACCCCTTCACACTGCCCCCACAGAGAGTGACCCCTTCACACTGCCCCCACAGAGAGTGACCCCTTCACACTGCCCCCACAGAGAGTGACCCCTTCACACTGCCCCCACAGAGAGTGACCCCTTCACACTGCCCCCACAGAGAGTGACCCCTTCACACTGCCCCCACAGAGCGTGACCCCTTCGCACTGTCCCCACAGAGAGTGACCCCTTCACACTGCCCCCACAGAGAGTGACCCCTTCACACTGCCCCCACAGAGGGTGACCCCTTCACACTGCCCCCACAGAGAGTGACCCCTTCACACTGCCCCCACAGAGAGTGACCCCTTCACACTGCCCCCACAGAGAGTGACCCCTTCGCACTGCCCCCACAGAGAGTGACCCCTTTGCACTGCCCCCACAGAGAGTGACCCCTTCACACTGCCCCCACAGAGAGTGACCCCTTCGCACTGCCCCCACAGAGAGTGACCCCTTCGCACTGCCCCCACAGAGAGTGACCCCTTCACACTGCCCCCACAGAGAGTGACCCCTTTGCACTGCCCCCACAGAGAGTGACCCCTTCACACTGCCCCCACAGAGAGTGACCCCTTCGCACTGCCCCCACAGAGAGTGACCCCTTCGCACTGCCCCCACAGAGAGTGACCCCTTCGCACTGCCCCCACAGAGAGTGACCCCTTCGCACTGCCCCCACAGAGAGTGACCCCTTCGCACTGCCCCTTCGCACTGCCCCTTCGCGCTGCCCACACAGAGAGTGACCCCTTCACACTGCCCCCACAAAGAGTGACCCCTTCACACTGCCCCCACAGAGCTTGACCCCTTCGCACTGCCCCCACAGAGAGTGACCCCTTCGCACTGCCCCCACAAAGAGTGACCCCATCGCACTGCCCCCACAGAGAGGGACCCCTTCGCACTGCCCCCTCGCACTGCCCCTTCGTGCTGCCCACACAGAGAGTGACCCCTTCACACTGCCCCCACAAAGAGTGACCCCTTCACACTGCCCCCACAGAGCTTGACCCCTTCACACTGCCCCCACAGAGCTTGACCCCTTCACACTGCCCCCACAGAGAGTGACCTCTTCACACTGCCCCCACAGAGCTTGACCCCTTCACACTGCCCCCACAGAGAGTGACCACTTCGCACTGCCCCCACAGAGAGTGACCTCTTCACACTGCCCCCACAGAGAGTGACCACTTCGCACTGCCCCCACAGAGAGTGACCCCTTCGCACTGCGGGCAATGTGGAGCAGTCTCTCTGTCTGTGCAGGCAGTGTCAATCGGTCTCTCTCTGTGCAGGCAGTGTCAATCGGTCTCTCTCTGTGCAGGCAGTGTCAATCGGTCTCTCTCTGTGCAGGCAGTGTCAATCGGTCTCTCTCTCTGTGCAGGTAGTGTCAATCGGTCTCTCTCTCTGTGCAAGCAGTGTCAATCGGTCTCTCTCTCTGTGCAGGTAGTGTCAATCGGTCTCTCTCTCTGTGCAGGCAATGTGAAGCGGTCTCTCTCTCTGTGCAGGCAGTGTCAATCGGTCTCTCTCTCTGTGCAGGCAGTGTCAATCGGTCTCTCTCTCTGTGCAGGCAGTGTCAATCGGTCTCTCTCTCTGTGCAGGCAGTGTCAATCGGTCTCTCTCTCTGTGCAGGCAGTGTCAATCGATCTCTCTCTCTGTGCAGGTAGTGTCAATCGGTCTCTCTCTGTGCAGGCAGTGTCAATCGGTCTCTCTCTCTGTGCAGGCAGTGTCAATCGGTCTCTCTCTCTGTGCAGGCAGTGTCAATCGGTGTCTCTCTCTGTGCAGGCAGTGTCAATCGGTCTCTCTCTCTGTGCAGGTAGTGTCAATCGGTCTCTCTCTCTGTGCAGGCAGTGTCAATCGGTCTCTCTCTCTGTGCAGGTAGTGTCAATCGGTCTCTCTCTCTGTGCAGGCAGTGTCAATCGGTCTCTCTCTCTGTGCAGGCAGTGTCAATCGGTCTCTCTCTCTGTGCAGGCAGTGTCAATCGGTCTCTCTCTCTGTGCAGGTAGTGTCAATCGGTCTCTCTCTCTGTGCAGGCAGTGTCAATCGGTCTCTCTCTCTGTGCAGGTAGTGTCAATCGGTCTCTCTCTCTGTGCAGGCAGTGTCAATCGGTCTCTCTCTCTGTGCAGGCAGTGTCAATCGGTCTCTCTCTCTGTGCAGGCAGTGTCAATCGGTCTCTCTCTCTGTGCAGGCAGTGTCAATCGATCGCTCTCTCTGTGCAGGCAATGTGAAGCGGTCTCTCTCTCTGTGCAGGCAATGTGAAGCGGTCTCTCTCTCTGTGCAGGCAATGTGAAGCGGTCTCTCTCTCTGTGCAGGCAGTGTCAATCGGTCTCTCTCTGCAGGCAGTGTCAATCGGTCTCTCTCTCTCTCTGGGGCAATATGGGGCAGTCTCCCCCCTCTCTCTCTCTCTCTCTCTCTCTCTCTCTCTCTCTCTCTCTCTCTCTCTGTACAGGGAATGTGGTGTAGATGGATGGTGAGCTGATTCGGTGGTTCAATGGGCCACTTGACTGGACTTGCCCCCCAGGCCTAAGGCTGCCAGCCCTCCCCTGCTAGTACCTATACCCTGTACACTGCTGCCTTGTTCCCACTCCCCCTTGTTCCTGGTCCCAGATTTGGTTCTCCCTTCCTATCTGTTCCCTGAACCTCCAGGTTTTTTTTACAATTTTTTTAAATGTATGAAAAATGTGGCATACATTTGTATTCAGCCCCTCTTAGTCAATACTTTGTAGAACCACCTTTCATTGCAAATACAGCTGCAATTCTTTTTGGATATGTCTCTACTGGCTTTGCACATCTAGAGAGGGACATTTTTGCCCATTCTTCTTTGCAAAATAGCTCAAGCTCTGTCAGATTGGATGGAGAGCGTCTGTGAACAGCAGTTTTCAAGTCTTGCCACAGATTCTCAATAGGATTTAGGTGGGGACTTTGGGCCATTCTAACACATGAATATGCTGTGATCTAAACCATTTCATTGTAGTTCTGGCTGTATGTTCAGAGTTGTTGTCCTGCTGGAAGGTGAACCTCCGCCCCAGTCTCAAGTCTTTTGCAGACTCTAACAGGTTTTCTTCTAAGGTTTCCTTGTATTTGACACCATCCACTTTCCCATCAACTTTGATCAGCTTCCCTGTCCCTGCTGAAAAAAAGCATCCCACAACATGATGCTGCCACCACACATAGCCACAGATAGTGTTTTTCTTTTAGGCCAAAAAGTTCAATTTTGGTCTCATCTGTCCAGAGCACCTTCTTCCACATATGTTTGCTGTGGCCCCCACAAGGCTTCTCGCAAATTGCAAATTGGACTTCCTATGGTTTTCTTTCAGCAATGTCTTTCTTCTTGTCACTCTTCCATAAAGGCCAGATTTGTGGAGAGCACGACTAATAGTTGTCCTGTGGACAGATTCTCCCACCTGAGCTGTGGATCTCTGCAGCTCCTCCAGAGTTACCATGGGCCTCTTGGCTGTTTCTCTGATTAATGTTCTTCTTGCCCGGCCTATCAGTTTAGGTGGACGGCCATGTCTTGGTAGGTTTGCAGTTGTTTATAACCTAACCCTAAACATCTCCACAACTTTATCCCTGACCTGTGTGGTGTATTCCTTGGCCTTCAGGATGCTGTTTGTTCACTAAAGTTCTCTAACAAACCTCTGAGGGCTTCACAGAATAGCTGTATTTATACTGAGATTAAATTACACACAGGTGGACTAGGGGTATCAGAGTAAAGGGGCTGAATAGAAATGCATGCCACACTTTTCAGATATTTATTTGTAATGAATGTTGAAAACCATTGATCGTTTTCCTTCCACTTCACAATTATGTGCCACTTTGTACGGGTCTATCACATAAAATTCCAATAAAATACATTTACGTTTTTGGTTGTAACATGAGAAAATCTGGAAAATTTCAAGGGGTATGAATAGTTTTTCAAGGCACTGTAAATATGTTCTGATCACCTAGTTTCCTAGTGTAGCTATGCAGATTTGGCCATCCTTGCTGCCAATTTCTGACACCGACAACGATTGCAGAGCCTGGACTGTAACATCATCCACAGACTTATAATAGGACATCTGTTGTTGGCTGTGCCTCCTCTACAGCCGAACATGTCACCGGACCGGAGTGCCCTGAGAACAGGTGAGTATAGACATCTTTCCTTTACAGGGCAGTAAAATAGACTTATGCCGCGTACACACGAGTGGACTTTCCGGCATACTTGGTCCGGCGGTCCAGAGTCTGCCGGACAATTCGCCTGTGTGTAGGCTCCGACGGACTTTTTAAAGTTTTAAATCTTTCCGTCGGACTCAGTTTCTGGCGGAAAGTCTGCTCGTCTGTGTGCTGGTCCGACGGAAAGCCTGCTCGTGTGTATGCTGGTCCAACGGACCAGATACGACGCGAGGGCAGGGTATTGCATTTTGTGCTTGCTGCAATAGGAAAAACAAATTTTCCTATTGCAGCGAGCGTGGGGCATACCAGGCCCTTAGGTCTGGTATAGATTATAAAGGGAAGCCCCTACGCCAAAAAAACAGCGTGGGGTCTAAAATCCATACCAGACCCCGATCCAAGCACGCAGCCCGGCCGGTCAGGAAAGGGGGTGGTGACGAGCGAGCACCCCCCCTCCTGAACCGTACCAGGCCGCATGCCCTCAACATGGGGGGTGGGTGCTTTGGGGGAGGGGGGCGCCCTGCGGGCCCCCCCACCCCAGAGCACCTTGTCCCCATGTTGATGAGGACAAGGGCCTCTTCCCGACAACCCTGGCCGTTGGTTGTCGGGGTCTGCGGGCGGGGGGCTTATCGGAATCCGGGAGCCCCCTATAAGAGGGCCCCCCACCCTATGTGAATGAGTATGGGGTACATGGTACCCCTACCCATTCACCTAGGGAAAAAGTGTCAATAATAAAACACACTACACAGGTTTTTAAAATAATTTATTAAACAGCTCCGGGGGGGATCTTCCTCTGGCTTCGGGGGTCTTCTTCCGGCTTCGGGGGTCCCTCCGGTTCATCTTCTCCCGGCATCCGGTTGGTTCTTCTCCGCTCTCTCCAGCCTCTTCTCCTGGTGTTCCAGTTCTTCGGCCGACTCCTCCGCTGTCTTCAGGTAGCTCTCTTGCCAGTGGAGGTCCGGACTTCTGGGCTTCTTGTCTTCTCTTCTCTTCTCCAGATGTTGACACGACGCTCTCTCTGGCTGGACTGCTCTCTGAGGGCTCCGTTGTGACTTATATAGGCGGAGACCCCGCCCCCTTATGATGTCACAGTCCCTGGGCATGCTGGGACTGTGATGTTTTAGGGGGCGTGGTCAACATCACCCAGTGACCAAGCTGGCAAGAGAGCTAACTGAAGACAGCGGAGGAGCCGGCCGAAGAACTGGAACACCGGGAGAAGAGGCCGGAGAGAGCGGAGAAGAACCAACCGGACGCAGGGAGAAGATGAACCAGGGGGACCCCCGAAGCCGGAAGAAGACCCCCGAAGCCGGAGAAAGATCCCCCCTGGAGCTGTTTAATAAATTATTTTTAAAACCTGTGTAGTGTGTTTTATTATTGACACTTTTTCCCTAGGTGAATGGGTAGGGGTACCATGTACCCCATACTCATTCACATAGGGTGGGGGGGCCGGGATCTGGGGGCCCTCTTATAGGGAGCTCCTGGATTCCGATAAGCCCCCCGCCCGCAGACCCCGACAACCAACGGCAAGGGTTGTCGGGAAGAGGCCCTTGTCCTCATCAACATGGGGACAAGGTGCTTTGGTGTGGGGGGGCCCGCAGGGCGCTCCCCTCCCCCAAAGCACCCACCCCCCCATGTTGAGGGCATGCGGCCTGATATGATTCAGGAGGGGGGGGGCGCTCGCTTGTCCCCACCCCCTTTCCTGACCGGCCGGGCTGCGTGCTCGTATCGGGGTCTGGTATGGATTTTAGGGGGGACCCCATGCCGTTTTTTCGGCATAGGGGCTTTCCTTTATAATCCATACCAGACCTAAGGGCCTGGTATGCACCGCGACGGGGCTCGCAAGGTGTCAATGTCGCCGATAAAAGCGGCAAGATTGACTTCCTTTTCTAGTCCCGTCGCACCTGAGTCACGTTCAAAATGAACGGACTTGTCCGTGTGTGGGCAAGTTCGTTCATTCTGAAAGTCCGCCGTAACTCCGGCAAAAGTCCGTCGGAAAGACGGGCGGGCTTAGCCCGCCGGAAAGTCCGGTCGTGTGTGGGCAAGTCCGTCCGTTTTAAAGTCCGGCGCACCTGGCGGACAAAGTCCGTCAGAAAGTGTGCCGGACCAAGTATGCCAGAAAGTCCAACCGTGTGTACGCGGCATTAGAATGGGGGTGGTAGATTTAAGTATAGTTAGTTAGTATTTTACTGGATTTCCACTTTAGGAAAACATGGTAAATCTTGTATCTAAAGCTGGCCATACATTAATGATTGGTTTTTTTTTTGTTCAACCTGTTGACACTGATCGTTTGGGAAAAACCTGACAAGCTGGTTGTACAGAAGTCCATTGGTAGATTTACTTTTGTACAACCAGCCTGCCCATACATCCCTGCTGAACTGGCCGAATTTCGATCAATGTATGGCCACCTTAAAGGTGTCAATTTCTGCCCTATAAATAGGCCAAAGATAAACAGATCAATGAGAAGGACATACTAGATCAGGGATCCGAACATTTTTTTAAACAAAGGACCAGTTCAATGGAGAAGAGTGAGTAAGAGACGCGCCATTGTTAGTTGTCAATGAGAGTAAAAACTCTCCCCGCTTTAGGGGTCCTAAAAAAAATGCCCTTGCCTCAGTGGCGCTCAGAAGCAGGAATATAGCACTTCCTCATAGTATTTAGAAGCACTTATCTTTGTGTGGGCTCCATGTCCTATGTGTAAGGGGGGGTAAGAGTGGTTGTCCTTTTTAAATTTTAAATGATATCTGTTTTTAGGAAAATAATACAGTCACTTTCATATGTGCAACACACAGTCTGTGTGGAACATATCAGAATGTGGAGAGGCTCTCGCAAGGCATACCATGTTTTTAAAAGTGATTGTGAAGTCTCTCTTTTTTTTTCTTTTTTCTATTAAAATAACAAACATGTTATACTTACCTGCTCTTTGTAGTGGTTTTGCACAGAGCAGCCCCGATCCTCCTCTTCTTGAGTCCCTGGCTGGAGCTCCTGACCCCTCCTTCCTGCCGAGTGCCCCCCGCAGCAAGCAGCTTGCTATGGGGACACCGGAGCTGAGCTACAGCTTTGTTTATCCATTCAGACATGGAGCCGCAGTTCGGCCCCACCCCCTCTCTCTCCTCATTGGCTAACTGAGTTTGATAGACAGCAGTGGGAGTCTCAGCCAATCAGGAGGGAGAGTCAAGGACGGCCGAGGAGGCATTCGTGGACATTGCTGGTTATGGGGCTCAGGTAAGTATTGGGGGGGGGCTGCTGCACACAAAAGGCTTTTTATCGTAATGCCATAGAATGCATTAACATAAAAACCTTCTGACTTTACAATCACTTTAAGTGGAAGTGGTGCTGGGTGATTTTAGTCCGGACGTACGTCATCACGTACGAATCCGTCGGACTTTGGTGTGATCGTTTGTAGGCAAGTCCGTTAGTTCGAAAGTCCGTCGGAAGTCCGTCGGAAAGACTGTCGGGCCTTTGTTGCCGAAAAGTCCACCTGTGTGTGTACAGGGCATTAGACCCTGAAAGGGTCAAACTCGCTAATGATAATTCCCATCAGGAAAAAGGTTCCACACTGATCTTTAATGGTTCCCACCAAGGTCCTGCGGGCATTAATCCCTCTTTGCACCTCGTATCCTTCTCCTTTTAAGGTTGCCTCCATGACGATCACCGGCAACTCCAGACCGACATGCAAAAATATAAAGTGGTTCCAATAGTGCAGTACCAGGTGTTAAATGGCATACCATACAATACAAGTCCAGACGAAGCTACGCTAATCGATCTAGCGAAACGCGTTGACGTCACATCGGTCACGTGACGCCAGCTTACGCTATGCCCCTTTCAATCTGAACCGTGGGATCGGAGACAGGAGCGGAGACGGGATCGGAGACGGGATCGGAGACGTCTGTTTCACATCCACCCGAACAACACGTTGAGCGTGTTCTAAGTAACAAGCCGTGAAGACTGGCGTGTCCCTGAGCATGAGAGCCGCTATGGACGCACTGCCATAGCGCCAACTGAGCCCGTGCTAGACGTTGAAAGGGACCCAGCAAACACGATAATCAACGGGGTGGTAACGTATTGACATACTCCACTGTCTGTTTCCCTTGAACTACAGGATGATACCTAGTGGCTAAAAGACTGCACGTTGAAGTCATGACTTGATTGTACAGCAGCAATCCCATCAAACCTGTTAAACGTCTTTCCAGGTAGGAGCTATCAATTAATACACTGAAGCCATTAAATCCATTATCGGATGTCCGCTGTTTAACTGACGCATTAAGCTTGTATTCTTGGTTACGGGACATTACTCCTTACCCTCAATTCAGAGTGAATATTGGTAAACAGCTGCTGCGCTCACACTCACCATGGCAATTTGATTACCATTTAGAAGGGCATTTCTCAAGGGTCAAGAGACTGCTTGCGGGGAAAATGATTGTTCCCGGTTAAAAGACAATGACAACCACTTGAGAATATTATGCTTGGCAACTCGAGGATAAATTCCCTTTGTGATGAAATCAGCGCTAGCCTCTAAACCTTGAGTCAGTTAGTGAGATCCATCCAGTCATCTTTATACTGAATTTCCACTTCTGTTCTAAGGGAAACCAATATGTTTTTTTTTAACACGTCACCCAGGGGCTATTCACAGGGAATCTGTAAGATATTTTTCCTTAATGGAATATGGTGGACACCATTTTAATATGTTTTTTGATTCAATGCGATTTTTTTCGCCTGGCAGTTTCCCTGTGAATACCAACAAGCTGGTGTCCAGACTTTCTGTGCTTTTGTGGGGTTTTTTTTTTGTTTATTTGTGTGTATTTTTGTGTATATGTGTTGTTTTTGCTTTTTTTGTGTGTCCTCAAGCATTAAATTTGTTTCGGGTGATCCCTCCTATGGAGGGAACCTGAAAAGTTTGCTGTATGAAGTTGTACGTGTTTTATATCAGCTGCACGTTCACCAATTTTTGGAACTTTTACCTATATTGGCATTAATGAATTGAATAAAGTTTGTATTTTTAATAGAACCAAATCTGACCTAGACTTTTGCCGCGTACACACGAGCGGACTTTACGGCAGACTTTGCCCGGCGGACTTTTCGACTGACTTTATGACGGACTTTCCGAATGAACGGACTTGCCTACACACAATCCACCAAAGTCCGTCGAATTCGTACGTGATGACGTAGGACCGGACTAAAACAAGGAAGTTCATAGCCAGTAGCCAATAGCTGCTCTAGCGTGGCTTTTTGTCCGTCGAACTAGCATACAGACGAGCGGACTTTTCGACCGGACTCGAGTTCGACGGATAGATTTAAAACATGTTTCAAATCTAAGTCCGTCCAACTTTTGAGAAAACAAAGTCCGCTGGAGCCCACACATGATCGAATTGTCCGACGAAATCCCGTCCACCGGGCAAAGTCTGCCGTAAAGTCCGTTAGTATGTACGCGGCATTTCTGTTGCGGAAGTAGCCATCTTTTGAATCCCGGTTGAAATACTTCTTTCTTTTTTCTGTTTGTTAAATGGAATAAGCCCAGCCTCACCCAACCAGCTGGATTTATTTACATTTTGTACTTGAGAAGCACTTTTTTTTCTCACAGTGTAATTTGAAACACATTCTATATAAGAAGATTATTTTTTTGTTTCAATCAACTTTTTTTATACATTTACTATTGGACTTTATATTTATTCAGCACATGCTTTTATTGCATTTTATTTGATTTATGTATTATTTGTCAGATTGCAGCAGTGCTATCACATGTTTTACATATTTATTCATTGTTATTTTGTGATAACATCCTGGTGATGCAGCAGCTAGATTTATTGCACATGTTTTATGTCACACAGTCTATTGGTACTTTTATATTCACACACCACTAGGTGGCAGCGCACAACTACCACATATCGAGTGTTGATGGGTACAATCCCTCCCACGGAGCCATTGTGTTCTTCCGGTCGTGGAGGGTGGGGGGGTTGGGAAGCTGCCAGGGGAACATAATTATTACTGTTAGCAGCTATAATAAAATTAATAATGTGTGTTTGCGCTGCTTCAATTAATGCACTCTAGCTTACTTCAACATAAGTGCCATATATAACATCATAAATAGTAAATAAATAAATGGAAAATAAACCATGTATTATTATGCCCTCCTCTGTAGTATGTGGGAGAGCACTACTTAACCACTTCAGCCCCGGACCATGTGGCTGGCAAAAGACCAGAGCACTTTTTGCGATTCGGCACTGCGTCGCTTTAACTGACAATTGCGCGGTCGTGCGACGTGGCTCCCAAACAACATTGACGTTTTTTCCCCACAAATAGAGCTTTCTTTTGGGGGTATTTGATCACCTCTGCGGTTTTTATTTTTTGCGCTATAAACAAAACAATAGGGACAATTTAAAAAAAACAAAACATTATTTTTTACTTTTTGCTATAATAAATATCCCCCAAAAATATATAAAAAACAATTTTTTTCCTCAGTTTAGGCCGATTTAGGCCAATACGTAATCTTCTACATATTTTTGGTAAAAAAATCATAATAAGCATTTATTGATTGGTTTGCGCAAAAGTTATAGCGTCTACAAAATAGGGAATAGTTTTATGGCATTTTTATAAATATTTTTTTTTACTAGTAATGGCAGCAATCAGCGATTTTTATCGTGACATTATGGCGGACAGATTGGACACTTTTGGCGCTATTTTGGGATTATTTATACAGCGATCAGTGCGATTAAAAATGCATTGGTTACTGTGTAAATGTGACTGGCAGTGAAGTGGTTAACCACTAGGGGGGCGCTGTAGGGGTTAAGTGTGTCCTAGGTAGTGATTCTAACTGTGGGGGGATGGGCTGTGTGTGACACGGCACTGATCACCGCTCCCAATTACAGGGAGCTGTGATCAGTGTCTTGTCACTAGGCAGAACGGGGAAATGCTTGTTTACATTAGCATTTCCCCGTTCTTCCTCTCTGTGAGACAATCGCAGGTATCCCCGCAGACATCGAGTCCGCGGGACCCGCGACCACACTCATGGAGCTCGGACATTCCGACAACAAAATCCTAGGATTTTTTCCGACGGATGTTGGCTCAAACTTGTCTTGCATACACACGGTCGCACAAAGTTGTCGGAAAATCCGATCGTTCTAAACGCGGTGACGTAAAACACGTACGTCGGGACTATAAACGGGGCAGTGGCCAAAAGCTTTCATCTCTTTATTTATTCTGAGCATGCGTGGCACTTTGTTCATCGGATTTGTGTACACACGATCGGAATTTCTGACAACGGATTTTGTTGTCGGAAAATTTTTTCTCCTGCTCCCCAACTTTGTGTGTCGGAAAATCCAATGGAAAATGTCCGATGGAGCCCACACACGGTTGGAATTTCCGACAACACGCTCCGATCGGACATTTTCCATCGGAAAATCCGACCGTGTGTAAGGGGCATTAAAGGGCAAGGTACAGGTATGTTAATATGCCTGTACAGTACCTGACCGCGAGATTGTGTTTCCAGCGCGATACCATCGCGCTGGTTCTTGGCGAGAGGGTGTTGTGCATGTCGCTCTGGCTCACTGATCGGGAAAGGAAAACTTTTTTTTCCTTTCACGATGAGCGACAGGCAGTGCTGACAGCTGTCTAATATGAATCATGAGGGGGAACGCCGCACCAAATTTTAAATGCAAAAACTGGCGTGGGTTCCTGACCAGGAGCACACCAGGCCCTTAGGTCTGGTATGGATTGAAAGGGGAACCCCATACGCCGAAAAAATCGGCATGGGGGTCCCCCCCAAATTCTAAATGAAAAAAACGGCGTGGGTTCCCCCCTCTGGTATGGATTGTAAGGGGAACCCCATACGCCGAAAAAATCGGCGTGCCCCCTCATGATTCATACCAGACAGCTCTGAGCACTGCCTGTCGCTCATCGCAAAAGAAAAAAAAGTTTTCCTTTTCCGATCAGCGAGCCATCTCGGCGCTGGCTCCCGCGACGGGGCTCGCAGGTGTCAAATCTCGCCGATAAAAGTGGCACAATATCGTGGTCACCTACTGTACGTGCCCTTCTGCCGACGTATATTGGCGTGAGGCGGTCGGCAAGCAGTTAAATAAATAAATCTTCTTTCAATTGGCAATACGTGCAAAATGCAATATACAGGACCTTGAAAAAGTATTCACACCCCTTGAAATTTTCCACATTTTGTCATGTTACAACCAAAAATGTAAATGTAGTTTATCTGGATTTTATGCGATAGATCAACACAAAGTGGCACATAATTGTGAAGTGGAAGGAAAATGATAAAGGATTTCAACATTTTTTACAAATAAATATATGAAAAGTGTGGGGGGTACATTTGTATTCAGCCCCCTGGCTGAGTCAATACTTTGTAGAACCGCCTTTCACCGAAATTACAGCTGCAAGTCTTTTTGGGGATGTCTCTACCAGCTTTGCACATCTAGAGAGTGACATTTTTGCCCATTCTTCTTTGCAAACAAGCTCAAGCCTGGATTTAGAGCATCTGTGAATAGCAATTTTCAAGTCTTGCCACAGATTCTTAATATGATTTAGGTCTGGACTTTGAATGGGCCATTCTAACACATGAATATGCTTTGATCTAAACCATTCCATTGTAGCTCTGGCTGTTTATTTAGGGTCGTTGTTCTGCTGGAAGGCGAACCTCCGCCCCAGTCTCAAGTTTTTTGCAGACTCTAACGGGTTTTCTTCTAGGATTGCCCTGTATTTGGCTCCATCCATCTTTCCATCAACTCTGACCAACTTCCCTGTCCCTGCTGAAGAAAAACATCCCCACAACATGATGCTGCCATCACCATGTTTCAAGGTGGGGATGGTGTATTCAGGGTGATGTACAGTGTTAGTTTTCTGCCACACATAGTGTTTTGCTTTTAAGCCAAAAAGTTCAATTTTGGTCTCATCTGACCAGAGCACCTTCTTCTACATCAGGGGTAGGCAACCTCGGCCCTACAGCTGTTTTGAAACTACAAGTTCCATGACACATTGCAAGACCCTGACAATCACAGGCATAACTCCTAGAGGCAGAGGCATGAAGGGATTTGTAGTTTCATCACAGCTGTAGTGCAAAGATTGCCTACCCCTGTTCTACATGTTTGCTGTGTCCCCCACATGGCTTCTCGCAAACTGCAAACGGGACTTCTTATGACTTTCTTTCACCAATGTCTTTCTTCCTGTCACTCTTCCATAAAGGCCAGATTTGTGGAGAACACGACTAATAGTTGTCCTGTGGACAGATTCTCCCACCTGAGCTGTGGATCTCTGCAGCTCCTCCAGAGTTACCATGGACCTCTTGGCTGCTTCTCTGATAAATGATCTCCTTGCCCGGCCTGTCAGTTTAGGTGGACGCCATGTCTTGGTAGGTTTGCAGGTGTGTCAAATTCTTTCCATGTTCAGATGATGGATTGAACAGAGCTCCGTGACATGTTCAAAGTTTGGGATTTTTTTTTATAACCTAACCCTGCTTTAAACTTCTCCACAACTTTATCCCCACCTCCCTGGTTTGTTCCTTGGCCTTCATGATGATTTGTTCACTAAGGTTCTCTAACAAACCTCTGAGGACTTCACTGAACAGCTGTATTTATGCTGAGATTAAATTATACAAATGTGGATTCTATCTACTAATTAGGTGACTTCTGAAGGCAATTGGTTTCTCTAGATTTTAGTTAGGGGTATCAGAGTAAGTGGGGGCTGAATACAAATGCATGCTACACTTTTCACATATAAAATATGTAGCACTAACTCACGGTGGAGCTGCTGGTTTAAAGCGGGCTGTTGCCGTCACCTTTGTTACCTCAATTTCACCAGAACCGGGTCTAGGATCCCGTTGAGTTTAATACCAAACAGTGTAGACACTTGAGTATCTTTTCCAATGCTTTAATAAAGAGTAACTGAAGGAAGTAGCAGGAAAGAGGTAGAAAAAGAGTTGCAGGGAAGTTCAAATACCTTTTCCTAATGTAGTATTAAGAATTGGAATCTTGTAGATGAATGTACTCTCCTTTTAGAGTTGAATCTTTGCCCGCCCGGATAGGTTTCTCTCACTAACCTAGCAACCGGCACGCAGCACGAACAAAAGTCTCTGCCACAGACTTGAGTGGAATATAAACCCGTACGATCCTCTGCCACAGGATGTAATGGTTTACGATGGATAGCAAACACAGCACTAGAACCTTTAAGCTGACCCGGCAGTACTATGCGGTAGGATAACTTTAGGATGCGTCCTCCAACTGAGTCACCAGGCCCCTCTCCAGACCAGCACTCTGCATGATCCTTCCATGACGGGTCCTCCCCTGGGATCTTCTCAGTTGTCCAGCTTCTTCCCTTAGGACAGACAGCACAGGACCATTCCTTCGCCGCTGTGGTAGGCCCCAGACAGGCTTCTGGGCCCACCCACACGCTGCAGCAACGTGGTCCTCCCGGTCGGAGGACCACGCGGTAGTACTCCTAACACATGCCTGTCGGCCAGGAGGGCCAGCAGGTGGAACGAAAACGAACCCTAAAACATCGCGTCTGTCCCATAAATACCCTCTCCCAGAATGCAACTCGGAAGACCAACTCCACCGAGTTGTCTCCGGGACAGAAGAGCACTCATACGCTTCAGTGCGTTGCCTTTCCAACACTGACCCATGGCGACAACGACACCCACAGGCACAGTGTGAATCTACATGCAACACAGCCAAACTGGAACAGAGGCTAAATCTGACTATGTATAAAACAGAGAACCCACTAAATTTACCTATAAGCGGTAGATGAAAATCTACCAGCACTACAAATACATTTACATTTTTAGTTGTAACATGACAAAGTGTGGAAAATTTTAAGGGGTAGAAATACTTTTGCAAGGCACTGTACACGTAGCAACCAATGCTAATACACTATAAGAAAATACATATAAAATCATGAGCAGCTCCCAATGAGCAGCAGGGCGGGGGCAATCCTAACCCTCTCATCATTGCCCTTTTTTTGTGGACGGTGTTTAGGGGCACCGATGAGAGGGATAAGATTGCCCCTGCCCAACTTCTTATTATGGGGGGGTGTCCTTAGTG
Source organism: Lithobates clamitans (assembly GCA_037952925.1). NCBI lineage: Eukaryota > Metazoa > Chordata > Amphibia > Anura > Ranidae > Lithobates > Lithobates clamitans. Next base: position 1,698,879 of record JBBGZY010002505.1, on the reverse strand, counting down.
TGGGAACTCTTAAATAGTGTCTCACTGTTTGTTGGGAGTTAGCTCTGAGGAAGAGGGTTTGTCCCCTGAAATGCGTAAGCTTTTCCACCATGTGTTCATATGAATCAATATCAAACAAACCAAAACTAAAGGTAACGAATTCCACAACAAATCAACGTAACAAAATTAGTAACATAACAAATCTATCCGAAGTGAAACAAAACAATTGTATTTGTTCTGCACATATCTAGTGTAGAGTTTGAGAGCTGGGTTGTATGAAAGGGCAGGTTCAGAACAGTAATGGTAAACTGAAATGTATATTCCTTCTAAATGGTTTTATGATTGTCAATTACAGCCTGTTGAGAGTTCTGCCAGAGGTTTTATGGCATTTTAGATGGCTACTAGCAGACACTGAAGTAAGAGATAACCTGCTAATTGTTTTAATGACCTCCAATTAGTCAGTTATGAAAACTCCAGGCCAAGGGATGTTTTTAACTGCTATTTTATGACGAGAAGTCATAAAAAGTTAAAGTTAAGAATTAGCCGATTTACAACATGATTATTAACAGGCTGTTCAGACCTGCTTTATATTTTTATTGAATTCCTGCGTCTATAGCTGACATGTAGTATTGGAATAGGTGATGCATTGCTTTGTGTCTGAAGCTTACTTGTGAAATTAGTAACTCATTTTGGGGTTCATTAAACATATTATTGTCACAATTGTCACTTATTGAAATCTCAATCAATGCTACCAGCTTCCTGGGCTATCATTTCATACCTATACAGCCCATTTTCTATGTAATGGAGATGAGAAGAGGTGATTGTAGTCCAGTTCAAGAGAGTAGTCTAGGGTGATAATTTGCTATGGCTATTTTAGTGATTTGTATAGCATATATATAGGAGTGATGTATTTTGGTTGCATGCGAAGGGGGCCCTCTTTACTTCTGGAGGAAAAGCTATTTAATCTCCAGATACAAAAAGGTTTCTTCACAGTAATGCCCCGTACACACGGTCGGACATTGATCGGACATTCCGACAACAAAATCCTCAGATTTTTTCCGACGGATGTTGGCTCAAACTTGTTTTGCGTACACACGGTTGAAAAAGTTGTCGGAATTTCCAATCGCCAACCACGCGGTCACGTACACCACGTACGACGAGACTAGAAAAGACCAGTCCAGAACCAAGCGCGGCACCCTTTGGGCTCCTTTTGCTAATCTCGTGTTAGTAAAAGTTTGGTAAGAGACGATTCGCGCTTTTTCAGACTCGTGGCTTTCAGATCGTTTTCTGCGGTTCAGTTTGTGCTTGTGGGTTTGTATCTGCTCTTCAGTGCGTGCAGCGAGTACCATTGACTTGTCATTGTGTTCTTGTTCGTTCGTTACTGTTTTTCAGGTCGCTCTTCACAGGCCTTGCTGTTCTTCAGTGCGTTCTGTTACTCCATTCTGAGCAGCCGACCGTTTTCTAGCCATGTTGCGTATACGTACTCCTCGTAGAGTTCGTTCTGTGCGGGGGCTTGGTGTTGGGGTCCTGACCTTGACACAAGTCCAGTCCATGAACAGGGTGGGGAGGAGTTCATGGACCAAGAATTGGTTGCTTCAGCGTGACCAGTTCTCTCATATGCCTTTGCTCCGTGAGATCCGTGAGAATAATCCTGATGATTTCAGGAACTTTCTCAGGATGACGGACTCCGTATTTCACCGTTTGTTGGCTTCGCTGACCCCCTATATCAGCAGGCAGGATACCTGCATGAGGCAAGCCATCACTCCTGAGCAGAGGCTCGTCGCTACCCTGCGGTACTTGGCGACAGGGAGAAGCCTGCAGGACTTGAAGTTCTCGACAGGCATCTCCCCCCAGGCTCTGGGGATCATTATCCTGGAGACCTGTTCTGCCATCATCCAGGTCCTGCGGAAGGAGTATATGAAGGTAAGATTTTTATCCTTTAATATCACATTTTATTGTATTGAATGTTTGATAATATATTGTATTTCTTTCCTCATTCCCTAATTACCATGATTGTAATATGCTGTGAATGTCCCCTTTGTCCTCATGCATGCTGGATTTTTATGTAATTATTTTTTTAGTCCTTTATACATATTTGCCTTCACTTACCTCCCCAGCATGGTCTCTCCTGGCCCTATATTCACCTCATGTAGTCACTTAACAATGTATATTATGAGCTCCATGGTAGTGCTTTACCCCAAACACCCCTAAAATGTTTAGAAATCTGATTTGTGCTTTAAATTCAGGCAGAGTGCCAGAGGCTTTTTTTTTGTAGTGTCCCCAAATCATTTTTAGGAACCCTCCCTCCCCCCAACTGCTAAGTCAGCTGATCCCAATTCTCTATCTATCCTCAATCATCTATCTGCTGACTTTGCCAAACCCATACACACTATACCCATCTCTTTTCTGCTCAGATTTATGGATGAATTCCCCAAAGCATGTAGTGCAAGGGCCTGCCTGTATACTTTCAAATGGTACTGTTTCAAGTTTTTGTATCGTATTATTATCTTGATAGGTTATAGCAGAATGTCCAAATGTGCTCAAATGTGTACAATGTGTATTTTTATCTTTGTATTATGACACTTCTTACCTGTCCAGTGGTCTGCCAATAGTGTAACTAAGGAGGGGCTGTTCCAATTAATACCCTGTATTTAGGCATTCATCTCTCAATGAAGTGAAGAGGGTTACCTGTCCAAGATCCCCCCTATAATGTTAGAAATGGCCCATGAGAGGGGGGGGGGGGGGAATATGATAGGTGTACCTTATACTTTGGTGTTGTAAAATTCCCCTTAATAAATGTTATCTGGACGTTGGCCAAGAATGTTTGTGTCTATAATCTGCTTTCCATGTTTATGTGCAAAAATACTAAGTTTTTTTTGTTTTCCTCAACAGTTTCCTTCTACGCCACAGGAATGGCAGACTGTGGCCTCCCACTTTGCCCAGCGGTGGGACTTTCCTAACTGCGGAGGGGCAATTGATGGGAAACGCGTCTACATCATCCCACCCCCCAACTCAGGGTCGTACTATTATAATTACAAGGGGTTCAATAGTATTATGATGTTGGCGGTGGTGTCGGCTAATTACGACTTCCTGTATGTGGACGTGGGGAAGAATGGCCGGATGTCCGATGGTGGAGTCATCGCCCAGATGGAGTTTTACAGGCGTCTCCAGAATGGCAGCTTGGACTTACCACCTCCAGAAGAGAATGTGGAAGGACTCCCATTCGTCTTCGTTGCGGATGAAGCATTTGCGCTGGGGGACCATCTTATGCGGCCATTCCCCATGAGGACCCTCACCCCGGAACAGTGGGTTTTTAATTACCGGCTGGCCAGAGCCAGAAGAGTGGTGGAGAACACATTTGGAATCATGGCCAGCCGGTTCCGCCTATTTCTGACACCCATCCATATGACGGAGTATAAACTTAATCATATAATCCTGGCGTGCTGTGTTCTACATAACTTTTTACGCCAATATTCTGCCAACTATGCTGGCTCAGTTGGGCCTGAGGCCGGAATGATAAATGAAACAACCCTGACGGCGCTTGAAAGTGGCCGTCCTGGCTTGCCCTCCCTGAGTGCCCGTGATGTCCGGTTAAAGGTACCTTGAGTTCTTTGCGGGTAGGGGGGCCATCAATATGCCAGACAATTTGTGAAGCCTTTATCAAATAAAATCCAAAAAAAGGAAATCTTTGGTGACATTTACTGCTTGTGTTTGTTTTAGCTGACCCTGACAGAAATGTGGGGAGTCCTGAAAATAGCGTGATTGTGTAACCTTATACAAAGCACTGTTGGGTGTTATTTACTAAAGGCAAAGACACTTTGCACTACAAGTGCACTTGAAACTGCACTGAAACTGCACTTGTAGTGCAAAGAGGATTTGCCCTTAGGAAAGAACCCCCATTTTCACAGAAAGCAGCAATTACATCACCACAAAAGTGTTGTAGCGTTGAGACAATAATCCACACATTCTTGATCAACAATCTTTTTAATACCTGCACAATCACATGTGCATTTAGAAAAGGTTTTTAAAACAAACCAACATGTTTGTTGTATAACAATTTTTGGGGTGGCATTATCAAAAATAGAAATGCCCATTTAAGATAAAACAGGCATGTGTAAAACCAACAAGAAAGACACAAATCTTGAACTTACAAAGTTCACATTTGGTAGAACTTGAAGGCAATATCAGACATGATTATTTAGGAACTGTGTTTGATATTGCATTCAGATGGGGTGAAGTTACCCCAGGAAAAGCCAAATTTGGAAGATGCACACAAATTTGCCAATGTCAACATGTGCTAGCTGCCATCACGGGGGATCAAGGGACGTGTTTTGGTGGAGAAACCCCTTCCTCTCAGCTACTTTATTATTGAGGAAGAAGGTTGCACCCCCAAAACGCGTCCATTGATCTCCCGTGATGGCAGATAGCACATGTTGACACACTGTGTGCATCCTCCAAATTTGGCTTTTCTAAAAATCACTAAAACATTTTGAACTTTGTAGCACACAAAAGAAGAAAGTGATTTGGAGGGGTTTTAAACTCTCCCCAAAACATCAATGATGTTTTTATTTTTTTGAATAACATCATTGATGTTTTTCTTGAGGTTTTCCAATTGTAAATTACAGCCCATGATCTCCCCGATCAGGATCTGGGCACTTTCTGATGTGAAAGAATCTGGATCCACAACATCACGATCACCTAAAAAGCGAGAAAACAAACAAAAACAGGTATCAAAAATATGCCGGCATCCATCTCTTACCTGAGCCTGTGGTCGCAGACACTCACCTGTTGTGGTGACAATTTCCACCACATCTTCTTCCTCCTGCTCTTCTTGGGTTGGGGGGATTTCCCCTTCTTCCAGAGGTGGGGGGTCTATGGTCTCCTCGGATGAGGGATGTCCTCCGAGTCTTTTCTCCCCTATGTAAAACAAAAATGCTATACTTAGCACACAGATATTTGATGGCAGAACTAAAAATATAAAACATTGCTTAGAAGTGGGGTACAATTGTCAATTTTGGCAGAGTTCCAAAATGTAGCATTTTCTATGTCCTTTGGCAAGCTGCAATACTTTACCTGTCTAGTACAAGCTTCACAGATGGAGATCCCCCTATAGTATACACTGGAGCACCTGTGTGCCCCCCCTAATAAAAATGGTGTTCTGGTGTCCCACACTATAGTGCTCCAGTGTCCAGATGTGAAAACAGCTGCTCAGTGTCCTCTCCTTACACAGAATCTAGTTTGCATTTCATTCTAGTAACAAAGCCATCTACACAACCAAATTAGTTTCATACAAGTAGGGCGTAAAAAATGTGGCCAAATGCATATGGTCAAAACAATGGTGTTTTATAGGCCGAAAGAAAAATGTTTGATACGAACGAATAATGTGCCCATGAACATTAAAGTTGCCATTTTAAAATGTACACTTTTAAGAAAAGCACATGGAGCAGCACAAACTTAATAAACATAAAGAATAGGAACACAGCACAACTACTTACTTTTTTGCAGCACTCTCCGGATCTTTCTGTACTGCTCATGTTCTCGTAATTTGAGGTCCGACCACCGTTTCCTGAGTTGATCTTTCGATCGTCGTACCCCGAAATTCTGGTGCAGACTTTTGACCACTTTCGCCATGATCTTGGCCTTTCTGACATTGGCGTTGAGGTAAGGTCCATACTTTCCATCATAGTCGGCCCTCTTCAGGATGTCGACCATCTCCAACATCTTCACAAAGGACATATTTGAGGCCTTAAATCTCCTTCTGGATCGGGACGTGCCTGAATCCTGGCTTTCCTCCTCCTCGTTCCTGTAATTAGCACGCACCTGCTGTGTATCCGCCATGTGCTCTTCCTCCACTGTGCAGAACGAAAAGGGGCGGGGAATAGACTAGAAAGAACGTCAGGGGCGGGTGGAGTCATGCGCAGTGTGTATAAAGCATAACACGCGTGTGTATTACGTACGATCTGTGAGCGGAGGAAGGAGCATCGGAGGCGCCGATCGTGATAACGAAGGTAACATCTAAACTTGGGCCTATACAGCTTTGAAATTGAAGCCTATATTGTAACAAGATTAGGAGCTGACCTTAGGGTTTGTCTTGTGTTGTGTCTTGCAGAGAAAATGGATGGCTTCCCACCCCGCCATAGGAATCCATGCTTACGGTATCCTGAAAGCAGCCGGGCACATGGATGGGGGGCGGCACCCGTGCGCCCACAGTGCAAGGGCCGCCACTGCAATACTGTGATTTACCATGGTGCTGATTCTTCCCCTGTACTAGATGTGTTGGTGGCTCTCAGCAACTCGTGCCTGAGCACTGGTAATTTCAGCCCTGGAGGATACCAGGGCAGGTAGTAGTGCTGCACCTTTGCTATCTAACACATAAATGCTTACGCAGGTCCAAGCTGAACCAATGTAACTATGTATAAGTTGAAATACCTAAACCTCAGCTGTAAATTTCTCTTATGTGTGTATTAGAGGTTTTTAATTAGACATTGACATTTTATGTTCTTCAAGTATAGGTATCTACAAACCAAAGTTCTCCCTTCTGTGCCAAAGCCACTGCAAAACAATTCATCATGCTGCATTCACATTACAAAATTCACTAGTGAGAACTTTTCCTAGTGGCAGCAGGAGGTTGTGTAGGGATATGTTGTTACTGAGTTCACTTGTGCAAGATTATTTAGCTTTTTCCTGTGACCATTCCTTATTTACCAAGTCCAGAGTCAAATGTTGCTGTTCTGTTTTGGATCTTACGGGCCTGTAACCAAATAGATCCATTGCATCTTTGCAGTTGTCTTGAATCTGTTTTATGAAATTGAAGTCCAGAGCAGTTCTCCATTTGTGGACCACCTTTGAGGACTCTCGTGAGAAAGTCATGCTCCCTTCTACCTCCTCATGAGTTATATTGTAAACGCACCATTCCAGGTCTTTAGTAAGAGACAGGGCAGCAAAACTGTACATTTTTTTTATGTTTTTAATGGGCTCATTAGCAAGGTCCTCATGTCAAATTGCCATATATCGCCCCCGCAACACCTCAGCTGTTTTAGCCACATTGTTGATGTCAACCTGAGATTTGCAAATCTCCATTACCCTGCTTATTGTAATATTTTTATTTCCATCATTCTTAAGAACAATATGGTCATCGATATTGAGATCAAAGGATTTCCTTGACAAAGCAACAGCTCTAGGGTCCCTTACAAGGTGCAAAATATGAAGATTAAGATCAGGGTCTCGAAAAAGGGGAAGAAGAACAGAAAGGTCTAAAATCCGGACTGTTTTCAACACAACATGGCTGTATGTCTTGCATGTTTCTGCCATTTCATCCAGCAAAGTATTTTTGCAACGATGGTAGCACTTATGGCGATCGTAACCTTCGGAAGGAATAAAGACTGAACAAAATGGTGGGGTGCAGAGCGCTCGACTTTCTGCAAAGAAGCCCAATTCAGAAATATGGAATCGCATATGTCTGCTGAAGACTGTCTGTGTTGCTTTTGAAGATTTTCCCCAAGTTTCTCTTTGTTTTCTGACACCATTGCCCATAGGAAAAGAGGAAATCTCTCTAACGGTGCCCCGGATAGCAGTACAAACCCAGCAGGAGTTTTAATTCTTTCCTACTCTATCAAAAACACAAAAACGTTTTGGCTGGTCATACACTAAAGCTTACTTAAATCAACATACCGAAAGTTTATATTTGCATATAATATTAGACTTTTAAATTTATTTTCACTTGGTAATCTCATCAGTAACACACTTCCTGAGGACTGGTGCCCAGAACTGTACAGCATACTCCAGGTGCGGCCGGACCAGAGTCTTGTAGAGCAGGAGAATTATCGTTTTATCTCTGTAATTAATCCCCTTTTTAATGCCAATATTCTGTTTGGTTTGTTAGCAGCAGCTTGGCATTGCATGCCATTGCTGAGCCTATCATCTACTAGGACCCCCAGGTCCTTTTCCATCCTAGATTCCTGCAGAGGTTCTCCCCCCAGTGTATAGATTGCATTCATATTTTTTGCCACCCAAATGCATTATTTTACATTTTTCTACATTAAACCTCATTTACCATGTAGTTGCCCACCCCATTAATTTGTTCAGATCTTTTTGCAAGGTTTCCACATCCTGCGGAGAAGTTATTGCCCTGCTTAGCTTAGTATTGTCTGCAAATACAGAGATTGAACTGTTTATCCCATCCTCCAGGTCGTTTATGAACAAATTAAATAGGATTGGTCCCAGCACAAAACCCTGGGGAACCCCACTACCCACCCCTGACCATTCCGAGTACTCCCCATTTATCACCACGCTCTGAACTTGCCCTTGTAGCCAGTTTTCAATCCATGTACTCACCCTATGGTCCATGCCAACGGACCTTATTTTGTACAGGAAACGTTTATGGGGAACTGTGTCAAATGCTTTTGCAAAATCCAGATACACCACGTCTTCGGGCCTTCCTTTATCTACATGGCAACTCACCTCCTCATAGAAGGTTAGTAGAATGGTTTGGCAAGAATAATTCTTCATGAATCCATGCTGATTACTGCTAATGATAACGTTCTTATTACTAAAATCTTGTATATAGTCCCTTATCACCCCCCTCCAAGAGTTTACATACTATTGATGTTAGGCTAACTGGTCTGTAATTCCCAGGGATGCATTTTGGGCCCTTTTTAAATATTGGTGCTACATTGGCTTTTCTCCAATCAGCTGGTACCATTCCAGTCAGTAGACTGTCAGCAAAAATTAGGAACAACGGTCTGGCAATCACTTTACTGAGTTCCCTAAGTACCCTCAGATGTAATGTCCAGTTATGTTTTATTTCTAGTTGGTGCGTCTACCATCTGACCCATAAAATTGTCCTGCAAGACATTAAGGAACTGGCGAGCCTTAAATGAATGTGCTGTTCCCTCCGCTGTCTGGATAATTAAAATCCCCCATTATGATAACACTTCCCATCCTTGCTGCTAATCCAGATTGTGATAGGACATCCGTCTCCACTTCCTCCCTCAGGTTAGGGGGCCTATAGCATACTCCCAGTATTATTTTCCCCTTAGCTCCATCCCTTTGGAGCTCTACCCATAAGGATTCCACCTCCTCCCTACCTCCCTCAGTGATGTCATCTCTCACATTCACTTGTACATTACTCTTGATATATAGGCATACCCCTCCCCCTTTTTTACCCTCTCTATCCTTGCAGGTAAAGAGTATACCCTTGAATGTTTGCCAGCCAATCATGAGAGCTGTTGAACCATTTCTCTGAAATTCCCTCAAAATCCAAATCCTCCTCGTACAACAGTATCTCTAGTTCACCCATCTTGTCCGCCATGCTCCTGGCATAGGTGAACATGCCACATAGTTTAAACCGGTCGCATATTGTCCTCGTATTGGGTGTTTCGAGATTGCAACTAGGACTTGCTACTATACTTACCTTGTGTTTTTGTGCTTTGGTCAACCTACCACTAATGCCCCCAATACTACCCTCTGGAATATCTTCCGCGCTGACTATCTCTACCTCTGGACCCCCCCCATCGCCTAGTTTAAAAACCCCTCTAACTTTTTGGCCATCTTTATCCCCAGCTGATCTGCACCCTCCTCATTTAGGTGCAGTCCATCCCTTCTATAGTACTGGTGACGACTGAGACGTCGGTTTCATTCCTCCAGGAATTCTATGGGAATGTGATAAATCAAGATGCAACGCTAATAAAATAAAGTAATAAATAAATTGATCAAAAATGGTGAAAAACCTCTCAAAAATGAAAACTAATGCAGGTACCACACACAAAAAAATGGCTAACAGTGATGCACAAATGGATCTATCCCATGCATGAGACAAAACTGTATGTGAATACCCAGAACTGAAGTTTGGAGATTTATGGGAAACATACAGCAAACGGACGGAAGCCTGTGGAGACGCCGTGATCTCCATGGACCGTTTCTGATTTACTCATTTACACTGTGTTCATTGGATTTGGGGCTTTTTCCTTTCATCAGTGATTTGCTATATGTTTAATATCAATTATGTTTTTTTAATCACTTATCACTTTTATTATTTTTCATGTTATCCGCCTTATGTTCATTCAGTGAGAATTTATTTCACCATTATTTGTGTGTATTGGATTTTTCATATTCCATCTATTCATTATTTGTGCATCGCTGCCATTTTTTTTGCGTGTGGTACCTGCATTCGTTTTCATTTTTGAGAGTTTTCTTCACCATTTTTGATCAATTTATATATTACTTTATTTTATTAGCACTGTATCTTGATTTATCACATAGCGTTTGAGTTTAGTATTAGACTTTTGGTGCTGGCTGCTTTAAGTTATTATCTAAAGATCTTTTCTATTTCGAGCACAGCGTTAACCCTAGGGTTTTGTTTACAAATTCTATGGGAATGTTTGCCCATTCTTCCAGAAGTGAATTTGTGAGGTCAGGCACTGAAGTTGGACGAGAAAGCCTGGTTCGCAGTCTCTGCTCTAATCTTTCCCAAAGGTGTTCTCACGGGTTGAGGTCAGGACTCTGGGCAGGACAGTCAAGTTCCTCCACCCCAAACACGCTCATCCATGTCTTTATGGACCTTGCTTTGTGCACTGGTCCAAATCATTTGGTGGAGGGGGGCTTATGGTATGGGGGTTGTTCTTCAGGGGTTGGGCTTCGCCCCTTAGTTCCAGTGAAGGGAACTATTAAGGCGTCATCATACCAAGACATTTTGGACAATTTCATGCTCCCAAATTTGTGGGAACAGTTTGGGGACGGCCCCTTCCTGTTCCAACATGACTGCACACCAGTGCACAAAACAAGGAATTCATTTTGGATACAGTGTTAGTAATTGCCCATTGAAACAAGACATTGCTGAAAAGTGAAAAATGGCCTGGACCGGGAGGGGGGTGAAAGTGTCCAGACTTGAGGAGGGTAAATGACAACGGCCTAACCACCTCACTTGATAGAAATTTCTTCTCAATTCCTGCTGTATCTCTAGGACAAGAAATGAAGGAAAATCTCCCCAATGGGACACAGACAGCAAAGAATAGACCCAAATTCAAGTCTTTGCTACCCCTTTCATAAACTAAAAAAAAATAATTTTCTATACACTTTACAAGGCTGAGAAGTTTGGTGAATTGTTGGGTAAAGAAATAAAGAATTTGGAAGCGTCCTACCTGTCGCCAGCCATTCTCCGCACTGAACTAGCTGCTTTGATAAGCATGATTCATCTAAGGCAGAGACCCATTAAACATCTATTGTGTTCAGCTCATTGTCAGGGAATGGTATTTTATGGCGCTTTGGTAAATACAGTTGACTAGGTAAGCCAGTACCATTCGTGAATAGCAAAGTTGTTCTGCCCTACACTTGGCATGTCATGCGTAACAAAGTCCTTGAGAGATACACATGATATCTGAGACGCCCAACCATGACTCTAAAATTTATAACTATGCTATGCCCAATACTTACACAAAAGCAACTTGAGTTGGAAAGGAAAAGACAGCAACCTTATTACAGCATAACCGTACTTCTAGGATAGCTATTCCTCTACATATTTTTGGTAAAATAAAATCCCAATAGGCATATATTGATTGGTCTGCGCAAAAGTTATAGCGCCTACAAAACTATGGGATATTTTTATTCTTTTTTATACATCCCATACATAACCTACATCCCATACATCCCATATATCCCATACATCACCTACACCCCATACATCCAATACATGACATACATCCCATACATCACCTACATCCCATACATCCCATACATCACATACATCTCTTACATCCCATACATCACCTACATCCCATACATCACATACATCACCTACATCCCATACATCACATACATCTCTTACATCCCATACATCACATGCATCACCTACATCCCATACATCACATACATCTCTTACATCCCATACATCCCATACATCACCTACATCCCATACATCCCATACATCCCATACATCACCTACACCCCATACATCCAATACATGACATACATCCCATACATCACCTACATCCCATACATCACATACATCACCTACATCCCATACATCACATACATCTCTTACATCCCATACATCCCATACATCACCTACATCCCATACATCCCATACATCAGCTATATCACCTACATTTCATACATTCCATACATCCCATACATCACCTACATCCCATCCCTATATATATATATATATATATATATATATATATATATATATACACATGTGATCTGCGAACAGGTGATGCCCTGTAGCAGTAAAACTGCTGTAGGGTGGACCTGAAGTGGTTGACTATTACCTCTCCTCCCAGGTCATCCTTGCTGCCTGAAAACTCTCCTACAGAATGTGTTCCATTTACACCCGAGCATAAGCATTCCCACTTGCTTTTTTGTAAATGTTTCATATGTAGACGAGTGTCGCGCACAGGGAAGCTTAAAGTAGTTCAAGAACCTTTTCAGTCAGGGAGCGTCACCTGTTTTTTTCAGTGCGGGTTTGTAGCGCGTTTCTTTCTCGCTACAGACTTGTGGCAAAACACGCATCTGCTAACCGTGATTAGGGTGTAATTAACAATTAGGCTGCATTCACATCTGCGCATTTCTAAACGGGTGGCAACCCTCACAAAATGGCGTGTTTTTCTGCGGGTTTTGGAAAAACGCTGCAAATGCGCAACACGCTTGTCTCGCTATAATGGCATGCTAACTGCAATTGGGGTGTCATTAACCCCTTGCCGACCAGAGCACGATGATGGCATGGCTGGGCAAGTGGGCATACCTGTACGCCCCCTTTAAAACTCGGCTAAGTGGGCGCACACAGGCTTGCCATGTACTCCGTGAGCGTGCCCGTGGGTCCCACAGACTCGATGTTCACCGGGGGGCCCGTGATCTTGACACGGAAGAATGGGGAGATGTCTATGTAAACAAGGCATTTCCCTGTTCTGCCTAGCAACATGACAGAAATCTACTGCTCTCTGTCATTGGGAGCAGTGATCTCTGTCAGGTTGTAGTAAGCCCACCCCCCCCCCACAGTTAGAATCACTCCCTAGGACACACTTAACCCCTTGATCGCCCCCTAGTGTTTAACCCCTTCCCTTCCAGTGCCATTCATACAGTAATCAGTGCATTTTTATAGCACTGATCGCTGTATAAATGTCACTGGTCCCAAAATAGTGTCAAAAGTGTTTGATGTGTCCGCCACAATGTCGCAGTCACGATAAAAATCGCAGATCGTCGCCATTACTAATTTAAAAAAATTAATAATAAAAATGCCATAAATCTATCCCCTATTTTGTAGACACTATAACTTTTGCGCAAACCAATCAATATACACTTATTATGATTTTTTTTTTTTTTACCAAAAATATGTAGAAGAATATATATCGGCCCAAACTGAGAAAGAAATTCGTTTTTTAATATATATTTTTGGGGGATATTTATTATAGCAAAAAGTAAAAAATATTGCGTTTTTTTTTTCAAAATTGCCGCTCTTTTTTTGTTTATAGCACAAAAAATAAAAACCGCAGAGGCGATCAAATACCACCAAAAGAAAGCTCTATTTGTGGGGAAAAAAGGACCTCAATTTTGTTTGGGAGCCATGTAGCACGACCGCGCAATTGTCAGTTAAAGCGTCGCAGTGCCGTATCGCAAAAAGTGCTCTGGTCAGGAAAGGGGTAAAATCTTCCGGGGCTGAAGTGGTTAATCATTAGGCTGCATTCACATCTGTGTGTTACATTACATCTGTTACATTACATCTTTATGTTACTTTGAAAAAAATGTTGATAAATTATCTTTATCTTTACTTTAACCACTATAGCAGACGTACTGCTACAGGGCGGCCGTTCTGTGCAGAATCACGTACATGTACGTGATTCTGCACTTCCGCATAGGGTGGCACACGTGCCACCAGTGTGCTGCTTCTGCTGTGATTAGTCACAACAGATGCCCATCCGCGGATGTCGGCCATTGGATGTCTGCCGGCACCCGCTGATCGGCGAGGAGAGACACAGGACTGAGATCTGCCTATGTAGACAGGGCAGTGCTCCGTCCTGTCAGCAGGGATGTGGTAGAGTTTGTTTCCCTGCAAAAAGCACTGTGCACAAAAACACTGGTTAGGCACATATTTAACCCTTTGATCGCCCCTGATATTTAATCCCTTCCCAGCAAGTGTCATTGTTACAGTGACAGTGCATATTTTTTAGCACTGATTATTGTATAATGCACTATACAGACGATAGGATTTTCCGACAACAAAACCGTGGATTTTTTTTCCGAAGGATGTTGGCTCAAACTTGTCTTGCATACACACGGTCACACAAATGTTGTCAGAAATTCCAAATATCAAGAACGCGGTGACGTACAACACGTACGACGAGCCGAGAAAAATGAAGCTCAATAGCCAGTGCGGCTCTGTGGCTTGATTCCGAGCATGCATGGAATTTTGTGCGTCGGAATTGTGTACACACGATCGGATTTTCCGACAACGAATTTTGTTGTCGGAAAATTTGAAATCCAGATTTGTTGTCGGAAATTCTGAAGGAAAATATTCGATGGAGCCTACGCACGGTCGGAATTTCCGTCAACAAGCGCCCATCGAACATTTGTTGTTGGAAAATCCTATCGTGTGTACAGGGCATTAGTGTGACTGTCACGCATGCAAGATGCCAGTTATGTCAGTTATGTCAGTGTCAGTTATGTGTCAGACTATAAATTGCCAATCGCCGCCATTACTAGTATACACAAATTCCAGTATATTTACCATAGTTTTGTAGACGCTGTAACTTTTGCACAAACTAATCAATATAAACTTATAGGGATTTTTTTTTTACCAAAAATATGTAGCAGAATACATATTGGCCTAAGTTTATGAAGAAAGTGCATTACCGGTATAACATTTTTTTATTGGATGTGTTTTATAGCAGAAAGTAAAAAATATTGTTTTTTTTTTTTTTTTTTTGCAAATCTGTTTTTGCAATCTTTTTTTCTTTATAGCATTAAAAAAAATAAGAAATGCAGAGGTAATCAAATACCACCAAAAGGAAGCTCTATTTTAGATCTCTTTATAGCACTGATCACTGTATAAAAGACAATGGTCCCAAAAATGTGTCAAAATTGTCCGATGCATCCGTCATAATGTCGCAGTCACGATAAAAATCACAGCTCGCCGCCATTACTAGTAAAAAAAATAAAATAATAAAAATGCTATAAATCTATCCCCTATTTTGTAGACGCTATAACTTTTGCGCAAACCAATCAATATACGCTTATTGCGATTTTATTTACCAAAAATATATAGAAGAATACGTAACGGCCTAAACTAAGAAAAAAAATTGCTTTTTTAAAAAAAAAAAAAAATGTGGATATTTATTATAGCAAAAAGTACAAAATATTGGGGGTTATTTACGAAAGGCAAATCCACTTTGCACTGAAAGTGCACTTGGAAGTAAAGTCGCTGTAGATCTGAGGGGGACATGCAAGGAAAATAAAAAACAGCATTTTAGCTTGCACATGATTGGATGATAAAATCAGCAGAGCTTCCACTCATTTCAGATCCACCCCTTAGATTTAGATTGATTGCACTTTCAAGTGCACTTGCAGTGCAAAGTGGATTTGCCTTTCGTAAATAACCCCCATTGTGTTTTTTTTTTTTTAAATTGTCGCACTTATTTTGTTTATAGCGCAAAAAATAAAAGCGCAAAGGTGATCAAATTCCACCAAAAGAAAGCTCTATTTGTGGGAAAAAAAGGATGTCAATTTTGTTTGGGTGCCACGTCGCGCGACCGCGCAATTGTCAGTTAAAGCCACACAGTGCCAAATCGCAAAAAAAAAAAGGCTCGGTCATTCAGCAGCCAAATCTTCCGGGGCTTAAAGTAATGCAATGTCATACAGCCAACAAATGGCCTGGTCACAAAGGGGGGAGGGGGGGGGCAAATCTTCCGTAGGTCAAGTGGTTAATACAGTCATATTAATCCATTCCATCACCTCTTTTATTTTTACTTAGTATTTGATTTCATTATACCAAAATCATTTCCTCTGTTTGATTCTTATCTAATATTTATGCATACAATGAAGGAAAGGGGGAGAGATTTAGGGACTTTCAGGAATCCATCCCAACCTCGTCTTCCTTCATATTTATCATTTCTTCCCCTTATTGTTATTACCTTTTCAGATACTACACGTGCTTGCTCCTGACGAGTGGCACATTAGCCACGAAACGCGTAGAGCTACCGGTTGCCGTGTCCTTATTTATTTATCAAGATTTTTCAAATTATTATGCATGTCTACCTCTCCATGTTATATGAGGCCATAGGTCCCGCAGATTCACCATTTGTATCATTCTATACATCTTTTTCTCTCAAGATGAACTGAGGAATTTAATGTATTTATATTATGTGAGATTATTATCAATTTGAGTATGCTCAAAGAAGGATTAATCCCTCTTTGCACCTCGTATACTTCTCCTTTTAAGGTTGCCTCCATGATGATCACCGGCAACTCCAGACTGACATGCAAAATTATAAAGTGGTTCCAATAGTGCAGTACCAGGTGTTAAATGGAATACCAAACAATACAAGTCCAGACGAAGCTAATCAATCTAGCGAAACGCGTTGACGTCACATCGGTCACGTGATGCCAGCTTACGCTATGCCCCTTTCAATCTGAACCGCGGGATCGGAGACGGGATCGGAGACGTCTGTTTCACATCCACCCGAACAACGCGTTGAGCGTGTTCAAAGTAACAAGCGGTGAAGACTGGCGTGTCCCTGAGCATGAGAGCCGCTATGGACGCACTGCCATAGCGCCAACTGAGCCCGTGCTAGACGTTGAAAGGGACCCAGCAAACACGATAATCAAGGGGGTGGTAACGTATTGACATACTCCACTGTCTGTTTCCCTTGAACTACAGGATGATACCTAGTGGCTAAAAGACTGCACGTTAAAGTCATGACTTGATTGTACAGCAGCAATCCCATCAAACCTGTTAAACATCATTCGAGGTAGGAGCTATCAATTAATACACTGAAGCCATTAAATCCATTATCGGATGTCCGCTGTTTAACTGACGCATTAAGCTTGTATTCTTGGTTACGGGACATTACTCCTTACCCTCAATTCAGAGTGAATATTGGTAAACAGCTGCTGCGCTCACACTCACCATGGCAATTTGATTACCATGTAGAAGGGCATTTCTCAAGGGTCAAGAGACTGCTTGCGGGGAAAATGATTGTTTCCGGTTAAAAGACAATGACAACCACTTGAGAATATTATGCTTGGCAACTCGAGGATAAATTCCCTTTGTGATGAAATCAGCGCTAGCCTCTAAACCTTGAGTCAGTTAGTGAGATCCATCCAGTCATCTTTATACTGAATTTCCACTTCTGTTCTAAGGGAAACCAATATGTTTTTTTTAACACGTCCCCCAGGGGCTATTCACAGGGAATCTGTAAGATATTTTTCCTTAATGGAATATGGTGGACACCATTTTAATATGTTTTTTGATTCAATGCGATTTTTTTTCGGCAGTTTCCCTGTGAATACCAACAAGCTGGTGTCCAGACTTTCTGTGTTTTTGTGGGGTTTTTTTTGTTTATTTGTGTGTATTTTTGTGTATATGTGTTGTTTTTGCTTTTTTGTGTGTCCTCAAGCATTAAATTCCTTTCGGGTGATCCCTCCTATGGAAGGAACCAGAAAAGTATGCTGTATGAAGTTGTACGTGTTTTATATCAGCTGCAAGTTCACCAATTTTTGGAACTTTAACCTATATTGGCATTAATGAATTGAATAAACTTTGTATTTTTAATAGAACCATTTCTGACCTAGACTTTCTGTTGCGGAAGTAGCCATCTTTTGAATCCCGGTTGAAATACTTCTTTCTTTTTTCTGTTTGTTAAATGGAATAAGCCCAGCCTCACCCAACCAGCTGGATTTATTTACATTTCCTGTCGCATCATGGCAGCATACACGCTGGGTTGTGACTCCGCCTCCACAACCTGATAGGACCACATAGCTATAAATTAGAGAGTAGACACCTGCCCCAGTATTCTCTTATTTTTCCTCACCTGTCAGGACGCACGGATCAGCACCCCCTTACCGCTTCGCCCCAGCCAGGTTCTAGCCTCTCCTGGGTGGAAGTCCTTCTTGTACAGCCTCTAAAGGAGCTAAATGGAAGGAGCCCCACTCTGGTGGTCTCAGGGGCACTCATCTCAACTCAAAACTGTTTGCCAGAAGATAAGCCTTAAACAGGCTTCAAGTGCAACAGCCCACAAAAGCCTTAAACAGGCTTGCTGGAGGATTGGCCAGGGAACCCTCAGTATGGCCTCAGAAAATAAGCCTTAAACAGGCTTAATTGTGTGCAGCGGTCTCCATTCCCCCCTTCTTCCTGCCCCCCCCTCCCCTCTCATACCGTTGCTGTTCTGCTGGGCTGTGGTCCACATAGTGCTATGTGGGACCGCCGAGCGTTCTCGGCATCCTCGCGCATGCGCAGTACGGCTCTTTGGGCGCTTCTATGCTGTTTTCCAGTCTCCAAGATGGCGCTGGGCGCCTCGCGGCGCTACTGCGCATGCGCGAGCGTCCGACGCCGATGACGGCGGATTTAAAAACCCAGCATTTGCTGTAGATGCTGCTGATGGTTGCTGCATGCTACAGACGCCTGCTACTGCGAACCATAGCGAAAAAAACGCTCTACAAAGGTGGGTCTCCCCCCCCTCCCCCCCCTCCTGTTCAGGTCTGGGTCAGTCTCTCTCTCTCTACATTTGCTGCTTGTCTTTTTCCTTGCAGGTTTCCAGCCCACTTACCATGGAGACCGCTGCCCCAGCAGATCACCGCCAGCCTACTAGGTAAGGGGGGGAAGAAGAGGGTAAGTAGTGAAGATTGAAAAAGAGAGCACTTCTAACGCTGCCTAAATTGGTCAGCCCTACCAGGTCCTCAAGAACGTCTGCGTCAAGACATAGAGAGTCCTCACGCAGGAGAAGTCGCTCCAGACATAGACGGAGCTGCTCCTACCATAGGAGAAGCCGCTCAAGAGGAAGCCGCAGAAGAAGCCGCTCCAGATCGCATTCCCGACATGGTCGATCCCGCCACAGAAGGTCGTCCTCACGCAGGCACCGCTCCCCTGCACACCATTCCCGTCCCGCCGGGAACGCATGCTGGATTTGTGGTACAGCGGCTCTTCCGGATAAGCTGGTTTGTCAAAAATGCCTGGAAGAGGCCACAAGAGAGAGAGCCTCAGAAGTTGGGGACTCAGCCCCTCAGGCCTCAATACCAGATGTGGATCTCTCCACCATTACCTCTCCAGCCCGGGCCAGCACATCAAAGGAGCAAGACTCCCTATCTGATAATGAAGGCCTGGAGGTGTCGGCCGGATTCGACTTTGGCCTTATAGAGCCGTTTGTTAAATCGGTTAAGGAGGCAATAGGATGGGAGGAACCCCAGGAAGTCCAGCCAAAGCAGAGAAAATATTTTCCTCAGCTTAAGAAGGAACCAGAAACTTTTCCGTTCATCGATGAACTGGAAGATTTAATCAAAGAAGAGTGGCAGAGACCGGAGAAGAAATCTAGTCTGAACAACAGACTCCAGAAGCTGTACCCACTCAAGGAGCCTAAAGTGAACCCTCTGGTGTCCCCTCCGGTAGTGGACGCATCTTTAATGCGCCTCGCCAGGCATGTTACCCTCCCGCTGGAAGATGCGGTAACGTTTAGAGACGTTCTTGACAGAAAGATCGACACGGATCTTAAGCGGGCTTACCTTTCGGCCGGAGGCGCATGCAGGCCTGCGATAGCACTCGCGGCAGTAGGAAGGGCCATCTCGAGTTGGTCTTCAAGCACGGAGAAGCTGGTATTAGAGGGGACAGACCAAGAGAAAATAGTGAAGGCATTACAAGAGTTAAGCTTGGCTGGTGATTTCGTGGCTGAGTCCTCAGTTGACACTATCAGGTCTGCATCAAAGTCTATGTTGGCCTCAGTGATGGCCAGAAGAGCTTTGTGGCTGAAGCCCTGGACGGCCATATACCGTTCGACGGTGAGCACCTCTTTGGAACAAAGTTGGATACGGCCATCTCCAAAGTAACTGGTGGAAAATCCGGGCTCATTCCCTCAGATAGGAGGCCCAAACAGAGACCTCCTCCTTTTAAGCGGAATCTCCCAGAAAGGTATAGAGACGCGAAAGCGTACAGACCAGGGAAGGAGTACCGAAGGAACTGGAAGAACCCTCAAACCTCTTTTATGAAATTCCAAAAGCCTAAGACTCCCGCTTCCAGTGACCAGAAGCCCTTTTGAAGGTGCGCCCGTCCGGCCAGCAGTAGTAGGAGCAAGGCTTTCCAGTTTCAAGCTGGTCTGGACGGGGACCATACACGATACCTGGACCCTGGCCACCGTCAGTTTCGGCCACAGATGGGCCTTCAAAAATCGACCCCCAAGGGATCAATTCTGCCCAACCCGTATTCCTCCTCCCGGAGATAAAAGGTTGTCCCTGCTAAATTATGTCCTAGAACTTCTTCAAAAACGAGCAATAACAGAGGTACCGCCAACACAATGAGGCAGGGGATTCTATTCTCCACTATTGTTCGTCAAAAAGAAGTCAGGGGACTTTCGGCCGGTTCTAGACCTGAAGAACCTCAACAAGTCCATCAGAGTGGAGTCGTTCAGGATGGAAAGCCTGCAGTCTATCCTTCAGGCCATAAACTTAGGAGACTGGATGCTCTCCATAGATCTCCAGGATGCCTACCTACACATACCAATTCACGTGGCATTCCAAAAGTTCCTGCGATTCTCGGTGGCTCAGGATCACTTCCAGTTTCGAAGCCTCCCTTTCGGGATCTCTACGGACCCCAGAACGAAGGTTCTGCTTCCAGTGATAGCCTCTTTGAGGGAGAAGGGTCTAAGGGTCCACCATTACCTGGACGACATTCTTCTCCTCTCAAACAGCCAGGAATCACTCGTGCAACATCGCGAGGTCTTAGTTTCCACCCTAACGAGTCTGGGTTGGATAATCAACTGGCAGAAGAGCAACATTCAGCCTACTCAGAGGATGGTCTTCCTGGGAGCCGAACTAGACACCCGAGCCAACACGGTAGAACTGCCAAGGGAGAAGTTGTCCCTACTAATTCAGAAGGTGAAGGATGTGGTTCCAGCATCATGCCTACCGGCCAGAGCATACCTCAGCCTTCTGGGGTCCCTATCAGCAACCATTCCAATGGTCTGATGGGCGCAATGGAATACCAGACCTCTGCAAGCCTCCTTCCTGTACCAGTGGGATGGATGGTCCATGTCCCAGTCGATTCGCATCTCAAAGGAAAGCCAGATTATCTCTACGGTGGTGGACCCACCCCGACAACCTCAGCAGATGCAAACAGATAGTCATCCTCCATCAGGAGGTGGTAACTTCGGATGCCAGTCTGGAGGGATGGGGGGCACACTGCCTACATTATGCAGCTCAGGGCCGCTGGCACTTCAAAACCAGGGATGTAGTGTCAAATGTCCTAGAGTTGAAGGCAGCCTTCTAAGCCCTCTTGGCATTCAGCTCACTTCTCAGAGGGAGACAGGTCCTCATTCAAATGGACAACCGAGTGGCTGTGGCCTACATCAACAGACAGGGGGGTACCAAGAGCATCTCCATGATGCGGCAAGTCGGTCCGGTGATGCGATGGGCTCAACTGAACCTGCGGGACCTGAAGGCGGCCTATATTCCGGGGGTTCAGAACCTACTGGCGGACTCTCTCAGCAGGACATTCGTTTCCAACAACGAGTGGTGTCTAAGCCCACAGGCCTTTGCCCTCATATGCCAGATATGGGGTCATCCAGACATAGACCTCGCAGCAACACCAGAGAACAAGAAATGTCAGAGGTTTCTGTCGAGGAACCCCTTCCCCTCAGCGGAGGGAACGGATTGTCTCCAGCACTCCTGGAACTTTCGTCTAGGTTACATTTTCCCACCGACCCCACTGATAGCCAGGTTCCTTCTGAGGCTCAAATATTCAACAGCTCTAGTCCTGGCCGTGATTCCCTTCTGGCCACGGAGGCCTTGGTTCACCACCCTCCTGCAGCTGAGCACAGCGGATCCACTTCCTCTTCCGGTGACAATGGATCTACTAACCCAGGGCCAGCTACTACATCCGAATCCAGAGAGATTGCACCTAGCGGCCTGGAGACTGAAAGGTCTAGGTTCCTAGATCAAGGCTGTTCGCAGAAGGTAGTCAACACCCTGCTTCAAGCCAGGAAATCCTCCACGAATAACACCTACAAGAGAGTATGGGAAAAGTTCTCTTCTTCCCCATCAGCAATACAAGTGCTTGAGTTCTACAGTCAGGTCTAGACAAAGGCCTTAGGTCCAGCACCCTGAAAGTCCAAGTCTCTGCCATCTCTGCTCTGACAGGGGTTAGGTGGGCACTTAACCCTCTCATGGTTCAATTCCAAAAAGCATGCCTGAAGCTAAGGCCTCCCAGAAAGCCTTCATTTCCAACATGGGACCTATCAACTGTCCTAGAGATTCTATCCGGAGAACCATTCTCCCCTCTTGAAGATACCTCCCTCTGGGACCTGACTCTAAAGGTATCATTCCTAATTGCCATCACTTCAGCGAAGAGGGTGTCAGAAATGCAAGCTTTGCTGATCAAGGAACCGTACCTGATGGTTTACCCAGATAGGCTAACCCTGAAGCCTTCAGACAGATTTATCCCAAAGGTCTCCTCTTCATTCCACTTTAACCAGGAGATTGACCTCCCGGCTTTGATCACAGATCAGGGCGTTCCTCATTCCCTGGATGTAAGGGGCAACATTCTGCATTACCTCTCGGTGACCAAGTCATTCAGGAAATGCGAGAACCTATTAATCATCCCACATGGGTTAAGGAGGGGCCAGGCAGCTTCTGCCCGTACCATCGCCTCATGGCTCGTGAAAACTATCAAGAAGGCTTACTCCTTAAGCACCTTGCAGATTCTGGAAGATCTTAGAGCGCATTCCACCAGGGCAATGGCTACTTCATGGGCAGCTTACTGTAAAGTTTCAGCGGAAACCATTTGTAGAGCGGCCACTTGGTCTTCGAGAAACACCTTCATTTCCCATTATAAAATAGACGCTGCACGCTTAGCAGCAGTTGAATTTGGGAGGGCCGTCATACAGGCCAATTCTTCTGTTTCTTGTCAATAAATTTGATTTTGCATTCCCACCCAGTTTGGTGAGTTACTCCCCAACGTGTATGCTGCCATGATGCGACAGGAAAACGGAAAATTGTATACTCGCCTTTCCGTAATTTTCCTTTCCTGTCGCATCTTCATGGCAGCATACAATCACCCACCCTCTGAGGTGACATGTGTATATATTTACAGAGAATACTGGGGCAGGTGTCTACTCTCTAATTTATAGCTATGTGGTCCTATCAGGTTGTGGAGGCGGAGTCACAACCCAACGTGTATGCTGCCATGAAGATGCAACAGGAAAGGAAAATTACGGAAAGGTGAGTATACAATTTTCCGTTTTTGTACTTGAGAAGTACTTTTTTTCTCACAGTGTAATTTGAAACACATTCTATATAAGAAGATTTTTTTTTTGTTTCAATCAACTTTTTTATACATTTACTATTGGACTTTATATTTATTCGGCACATGCTTTTATTGCATTTTATTTGATTTATGTATTATGTATTGATTTATGATTTATGTATTATTTGCAGCAGTGCTATCACATGTTTTACATATTTATTCATTGTTATTTTGTGATAACATCCTGGTGATGCAGCAGCTAGATTTATTGCACATGTTTTATGTCACACAGTCTATTGGTACTTTTATATTCACACACCACTAGGTGGCAGCATACAACTACCACATATCCAGTGTTGATGGGTACAATCCCTCCCACCCACGGAGCCATTGTGTTCTTCCGGCTGTGGAGGGGGGGGTGGTTGGGAAGCTGCCAGGGGAACATAATTATTACTGTTAGCAGGTATAATAAAATTAATAATGTGTGTTTGCGCTGCTTCAATTAATGCACTCTAGCTTACTTCAACATAAGTGCCATATATAACGCCATAAATAGTAAATAAATAAATGGAAAATAAACCATGTATTATTATGCCCTCCTCTGTAGTATGTGGGAGAGCACTACTTAACCACTTCAGCCCCTGACCATTTGGCTGGCAAAAGACCAGAGCACTTTTTGCGATTCGGCACTGCGTCGCTTTAACTGACAATTGTGCGGTCGTGCGACGTGGCTCCCAAACAACATTGACGTTTTTTCCCCACAAATAGAGCTTTCTTTTGGTGATATTTGATCACCTCTGCGGTTTTTATTTTTTGCACTATAAAAAAAACAATAGCGACAATTAAAAAAAAAAACAAAAACATTATTTTTTACTTTTTGCTATAATAAATATCCCCAAAAAATATATAAAAAACAATTTTTTTTCCTCAGTTTAGGCCGATACGTATTCTTCTACATATTTTTGGTAAAAAAATCACAATAAGCAATTATTGATTGGTTTGCGCAAAAGTTATAGCGTCTACAAAATAGGGAGTAGTTTTATGGCATTTTTATAAATATTTTTTTTTTACTAGTAATGGCGGCGATCAGCGATTTTTATCGTGACTGCGACATTATGGCGGACAGATCGGACACTTTTGGCGCTATTTTGGGACCATTCACATTTATACAGCGATCAGTGCGATTAAAAATGCATTGGTTACTGTGTAAATGTGACTGGCAGTGAAGGTGTTAACCACTAGGGGGGCGCTGTAGGGGTTAAGTGTGTCCTAGGGAGTGATTCTAACTGTGGGGGGGATGGGCTATGCGTGACACGAAACTGATCACCGCTCCCGATTACAGGGAGCTGTGATCAGTGTCCTGTCACTAGGCAGAACGGGGAAATGCTTGTTTACATCAGCATTTCCCTGTTCTTCCTCTCCATGAGACGATCGCGGGTATCCCCGCAGACATCGAGTCCACGGGACCTGCGACCACACTCACGGAGCTTGCGGCAGGCCCGCAAGCCGCTTCTTAAAGGGCAGCGTACAGGTATGTTAATATGCCTGTACAGTACCTGACCGCGAGATTGTGTTACCATCGCGCTGCTTCTCAGCGACAGGGTGCTGTGCATGTCGTGCTGGCTCGCTGATTGGGAAAGGAAAACTTTTTTTCCTTTTGCGATGAGCGACAGGCAGTGCTGACAGCTGTCTGGTGTGAATCATGAGGGGGAACGCCGCGCCAAATTTTAAATGCAAAAACCGGCGTGGGTTCCTCCCCAGGAGCATACCAGGCCCTTAGGTCTGGTATGGATTGTAAGGGGAACCCCATACGCCGAAAAAATCGGCGTGGGAGTCCCCCCAAAATCCATACCAGACCCTTATCCGAGCACGCAGCCCGGCCGGTAAGGAAAGGGGGTGGGGACGAGCGAGCGTCCCCCCCTGAACCGTACCAGGCCGCATGCCCTCAACATGGGGGGGTAAGTGCTTTGGGGGAGGGGGGCGCCCTGTGGCCCCCCCACCCCAAAGCAACTTGTCCCCATGTTGATAAGGACAAGGGCCTCTTCCCGACAACCCTGGTCGTTGGAGGACTTATCGGAATCCGGAGCCCCCTTTAATAAGGTGGCCCCCAGATCCCAGCCCCCCACCCTATGTGAATGAGTATGGGGTACATGGTACCCCTACCCATTCACCTAGGAAAAAAATGTGTCAATAAAAAAACACACACTACACACTACTTCTCCCGGTGTTCGGCTTCTTCTCCCGGGTCCCTCCGCTATCTTCTTCCAGCTCTTTTGCTAGCGGGGGCCCGGTCTGCTGCTGCTGTCTGGTTCTTCTCTGGTATCTTCTGCTGGACTCCCCCGCTATCTTCTTCCAGCTCTTTTGCTAGCGGGGGCCCGGTCTGCTGCCGCTGTCTTGTCGCTGCTGTCTTGTCGCCTCTTCTCTTCTTCTTGCCTCTTCTCTTCTTCCGATGTTGACATGACGCTCTCTCCTGCTGGAATGCTGTGTGAGCTGCCCAGCCATTTGTATAGGTGTGACCCCGCCTCCTTGTGACGTCACAGTCCCAGCATGCGCAGGGACTCTGGGGTCACGCCCCCTTATGACGCCAGAGTCCCTGCTCATGGCTGTGAGTGTGACGTCACAAGGGGGCGGGTTCACCACCTATATAAATGGCTGGGCAGCTCGCACACAGCATTCCAGCAGGAGAGTGCGTTGTGTCAACATCGGAAGAAGAGAAGAGAAGAAGAGGTGAGAAGAAGAGAAGAGGCGACAAGACAGCGGCAGCAGACCGGGCCCTCACTAGCAAAAGAGCCTGGAAAAAGATAGCGGGGGAGTCCGGCAGAAGATACCAGAGAAGAACCAGACAGTGGCAGCAGACCGGGCCCCTGCTAGCAAAAGAGCTGGAAGAAGATAGCGGAGGGGCCTGGGGAAGAAGCCGAACACCGGGAGAAGACCCCGAAGTCGGAAGAAGACCCCCAGAGCTGCCTAATAAATTAATTTTAAAACCTGTGTAGTGTGTTTTTTTTATTGACACTTTTTTTCCCTAGGTGAATGGGTAGGGGTACCATGTATCCCATACTCATTCACATAGGGTGGGGGGCCGGGATCTGTGGGCCACCTTATTAAAGGGGGCTCCCGGATTCAGATAAGTCTTCCGCCCGCAGACCCCGACAACCAACTGCCAGGGTTGTCGGGAAGAGGCCCTTGTCCTCATCAACATGGGGACAAGGTGCTTTGGGGTGGGGGGGCCCGCAGGGTGCCCCCCTCCCCCAAAGCACTTACCCCCCCATGTTGAGGGCATGCGGCCTGGTACGGTTCAGGGGGGGCGCTCGCTCATCCCCACCCCCTTTCTTGACCGGCCGGGCTGCGTGCTAGGATAAGGGTCTGGTATGGATTTTGGGGGGACCCCCACGCCGATTTTTTCGGCGTATGGGGTTCCCCTTACAATCCATACCAGACCTAAGGGCCTGGTATGCTCCTGAGGGGGAACCCACGCCGTTTTTTTCATTTAGAATTTGGTGCGGCGTTCCCCCTCACGATTCATATCAGACAGCTGTCAGCACTGCCTGTCGCTCATCGCAAAAGGAAAAAAAAGTTTTCCTTTCCCGATCAGCGAGCCATCTCGGCGCTGGCTCCCGCGACGGGGCTCGCAGGTGTCAAATCTCGCCGATAAAAGTGGCGAGAGTGACACAATATCGTGGTCACCTACTGTACGTGCCCTTCTGTCGACGTATATTGGCGTGTGGCGGTCGGCAAGCGGTTAAATAAATAAATCTTCTTTCAATTGGCAATACGTGCAAAATGCAATATACAGGACCTTGAAAAAGTATTCATACCCCTTGAAATTTTCCACATTTTTTCATGTTACAACCAAAAATGTAAATGTAGTTTATCTGGATTTTATGCGATATATCAACACAAAGTGGCACATAATTGTGAAGTGGAAGGAAAATGATAAAGGATTGTCAACATTTTTTACAAATAAATATCTGAAAAGTGTGGCGTGCATTTGTATTCAGCCCCCTGGCTGAGTCAATACTTTGTAGAACCTTATTTTTAAGTGTGGTACAGCGCTGCGCTAAAGACAAACTGGGGAAGCAGCCAACACACCCGTAGACTCAAGGGCAAAAGTAACAACAAAAAAATATACAAAGTGTGGCGCTAATAGTAGCAATATATGAAACTAAGCATTAAATAATATCACACAATAATAATGTGAACCAAAATTAACACGTGAGCACAAGTGACAGTGACTAGTAAACAGAGATAATAAATAAATATATGTGTTCAATACAAATATTAGATATAATCTAAAACAACAAAGGAAATATGTGATAACAGTGCATAAACAGTTATCTAATGTAAAGTCCAAAACACCAAAAATTCTTGACATCAGTGCATGAACGATTTTAGGAAGGTGTTTTCTTATATGTGTAGAAGAACTTTCAACCCAGTAGCCTAGTAGGTACGTGGACCATAGAAGACCAAAGGTGCACGGAAGTTTGAAAACAGTGCCAGGACCATCACCAGAAGCTATGGAGGCTTACCGGAAGTTATGGCCTGAAATGGCGTATGCCATACAGGTCAAAAAAGCTTAGTGACCAACAGGTCTAGACGTATAATCCGGTCAGAAGTTATCGTCACACAAACCATGGGGAGGAAGAATCGGTCAACACGACTTCCACATTGATAGATATACCACCGTAGACCATGCGAAAGATTCGTATTACATGTGAGGAATAAAAACACTCACATAGTGTAATAACGTAAAACTTGGATTTATTTAAAAAGTAACAGTAAAAAACAGACTCACATTTTTTGCAGATAAAATTAGCGTATCAATCGTGTAGCGGTAGTTGTGAGGGATCCACCCGACATGTTTCAACTAAAAAGTCGTCTTCTGGGGTGTGGACCCCCTCACCCCACCGCTCTATATATAGCCAAAGTGTCCTGAACTGGAAGTGAACCAGATGACCTTATTTCCGGTTTTGAGGGACATAGGTTATAGGCTTGGTATTTTAAAGCCATTTATAAAAGCGGACTAGGCAGTCGGGACATATGTTGGAATATAACTTAGATGGTGAAATTATGAGGCAAGAATAAGTGAGTGGTGGTCCGGATGGTTAATTCGTAACCAAGCCTCACTATCAATGTCTATATCCACTGGATAAGAGCGCAACGATAGAGCGGTGGGGTGAGGGGGTCCACACCCCAGAAGACGACTTTTTAGTTGAAACATGTCGGGTGGATCCCTCACAACTACCGCTACACGATTGATACGCTAATTTTATCTGCAAAAAATGTGAGTCTGTTTTTTACTGTTACTTTTTAAATAAATCCAAGTTTTACGTTATTACACTATGTGAGTGTTTTTATTCCTCACATGTAATACGAATCTTTCGCATGGTCTACGGTGGTATATCTATCAATGTGGAAGTCGTGTTGACCGATTCTTCCTCCCCATGGTTTGTGTGACGATAACTTCTGACCGGATTATACGTCTAGACCTGTTGGTCACTAAGCTTTTTTGACCTGTATGGCATACGCCATTTCAGGCCATAACTTCCGGTAAGCCTCCATAGCTTCTGGTGATGGTCCTGGCACTGTTTTCAAACTTCCGTGCACCTTTGGTCTTCTATGGTCCACGTACCTACTAGGCTACTGGGTTGAAAGTTCTTCTACACATATAAGAAAACACCTTCCTAAAATCGTTCATGCACTGATGTCAAGAATTTTTGGTGTTTTGGACTTTACATTAGATAACTGTTTATGCACTGTTATCACATATTTCCTTTGTTGTTTTAGATTATATCTAATATTTGTATTGAACACATATATTTATTTATTATCTCTGTTTACTAGTCACTGTCACTTGTGCTCACGTGTTAATTTTGGTTCACATTATTATTGTGTGATATTATTTAATGCTTAGTTTCATATATTCCTACTATTAGCGCCACACTTTGTATATTTTTTTGTTAATACTTTGTAGAACCGCCTTTCACCGAAATTACAGCTGCAAGTCTTTTTGGGGATGTCTCTACCAGCTTTGCACATCTAGAGAGTGACATTTTTGCCCATTCTTCTTTGCAAACAAGCTCAAGCCTGGATTTAGAGCATCTGTGAACAGCAATTTTCAAGTCTTGCCACAGACTCTTAATATGATTTAGGTCTGGACTTTGACTGGGCCATTCTAACACATGAATATGCTTTGATCTAAACCATTCCATTGTAGCTCTGTCTGTATGTTTAGGGTCGTTGTTCTACTGGAAGGTGAACCTCCGCCACAGTCTCAAGTATTTTGCAGACTCTAATGGGTTTTCTTCTAGGATTGCCCTGTATTTGGCTCCATCCATCTTGCCATCAACTCTGACCAACTTCCCTGTCCCCGCTGAAGAAAAACATCCCCACAACATGATGCTGCCACCACCATGTTTCAAGGTGGGGATGGTGTATTCAGGGTGATGTGCAGTGTTAGTTTTCCGCCACAGATAGTGTTTTGCTTTTAAGCCAAAAAGTTCAATTTTGGTCTCATCTGACCAGAGCACCTACTTCAGGGGTAGGCAACCTCGGCCCTCCAGCTGTTTTGAAACTACAAGTTTAATGACACATTGCAAGACCCTGACAATCACAGGCATGACTTCTAGAGGCAGAGGCATGAAGGGATTTGTAGTTTCATCACAGCTGTAGTGCCAAGATTGCCTACCCCTGTTCTACATGTTTGTTGTGTCCCCCACATGGCTTCTCGCAAACGGCAAACGGGACTTCTTATGGCTTTCTTTCAACAATGGCTTTCTTCTTGCCACTCTTCCATAAAGGCCAGATTAGTGGAGTGGACGACTAATGCCGTGTACACATGGTCAGACTTTTCGGCTACAAAAGTCCGACAGCCCGTCCGACAGACTTTCGACTGACTTTTGGCAGACTTGCGGCAGACTTTCTAACGAACGGACTTGCCTACATAGGATCACACAAAAGTCCGACGGATTCGTACGTGATGACGTACACCGGACTAAAAAAGGAAGTTGATAGTAGCTAATAGCTGCCCTAGCGTGGGTTTTTGTCCGTCGGACTAGCATACAGACGAGCGGATTTCTGGGTCCGGCGGAGTTACGACGTAAAGATTTGAAGCATGTTTCAAATCTAAAGTCCATCAGATTTGCAGCTGGAAAAGTCCGCTGAAAGTCCGGGGAAGCCCACACACGATCGGATTGTCAGCCGGCTTTGGTCCGTCGGCGTCCATCGGGCTTTTGTAGACGAAAAGTCCGACCGTGTGTACGCAGCATCATAGTTGTTCTGTGGACATATTCTCCCACCTGAGCTGTGGATCTCTGCAGCTCCTCTAGAGTTACCATGGGCCTCTTGGCTGCTTCTCTGATAAATGATCTCTTTGCCCGGCCGGTCAGTTTAGGTGGACGGCCATGTCTTGGTAGGTTTGCAGGTGTGTCAAATTCTTTCCATGTTCAGATGATGGATTGAACAGTGCTCCGTGAGATGTTCAAAGTTTGGGATGTTTTTTTTATAACCTAACCCTGCTTTAAACTTCTCCACAACTTTATCCCCACCTCCCTGGTTTGTTCCTTGGCCTTCATGATGCTGTTTGTTCACTAAGGTTCTCTAACAAACCTCTGAGGACTTCACTGAACAGCTGTATTTATGCTGAGATTAAATTATACAAATGTGGATTCTATCTACTAATTAGGTGACTTCTGAAGGCAATTGGTTCCACTAGATTTTAGTTAGGGGTATCAGAGTAAGTGGGGGCTGAATACAAATGCATGCTACACTTTTCACATATAAAATATGTAGAAGCAAGAATAACTAACTAACTAAGTGGGACTTTAAATGAGGACATTTCTAAAATGTACCTCCATCCCCAAAATGCATATATAAAAAACACAGAAGGCTAAGGGGATTTGTGGGACTTTAAATGAGACAGGCCTGGGAAGATAACACAACATGGTAATAATAAGAACATCTGTTGATTGCACCATAAATGCGACCACATCGTGTTGCATAGTAATAATTGCATAAACGATAAGTTATAATAAATCCAGGAGCTTTTATTCCATAATAAGGTATATATTGTAAAAACATCATAAGACAATATAATAGCAAAGCAGCCTATTATGGTCAGTATGGTACCATAGTAGAAATTCATCAGACTGATATTTGCATGTGACTGCATCGTAGTATCAATAATGTCTGGTGAATGGGCCATATTGATGACCACATAGCTTGCATGGATACAGAGTAAAGGAGTATGACATATGAAATAATTGTTCCCTGAGTATGAATCAACATAACAAGGTGACCCCTCAACATAGCAGCATGATGTGGAACGCAACGGTGAGGTAACAATAATTCAATTATGAAGTTGTGTGTCTTTACAGTAATAAAGTAACATAACAGTTGGTGGCATCCAAACGGCGTAATCTGGTAAAGATGTAGAGGGGCTGTTCATGTAAATAGCATCTAAGAGCTCTACGCGTTTCATGGATCTTTCCAATCTTCAGGAGCAGATGCAATATGTAATGTCTATAAAAAGATGTAGGAGAAATTTACAGGAGCTAATCACAGGGCAGGTCGGAAAAACTGTTATAACATGATCCCAAGGTAGTAATAATAGTCAAAAAACCATAAGAGGTTACTTACAAGGAGCCTGTGTAGGTGGGTGGAGGGCCCCAAGGGTGTGAGCCTGTCAGGGATGAAGGTCAGGCCATCCCGGGAGCTGAGGTGGTACCTAGAGGGCGACTTTATAGGGAAATGTTGAAAGTGAGGATCGCATCTTAATGTTTTTAGAAAGATAAAAGATATAAAGGTGACTATAGAAGGGAAATAATAGAGAGTAGGAGTATTTGAGGCTGAGAAAGTGTGTGTGAATACCGGACCAAACCATAAGGTATAGCGGTTACAGTAGTGAAGGAAAAAACAGAGGGAACAGTGAAAATTATACCAATAAGTGATAATATGGTAACCGAGAAAGGAGAGTATAAACAGAAGGGTTAGAATTATATGTATGTGTCTGTGCCATAGGAAAGAGTGTAAAAACAATAGTGGAGACCAAAAGGGGGTCATAGTATTACCTGAGCTTCCCAGAACACATAATTGCCAACAACGTGGCCACCGGTAAGGGGTGTGTTAGCAAGGAATGTGTATCCAATGAAGGGGAAGAAATACAAATTGGAAACGCCGCCGGTAGGTAACCGCCAACGCCACGTGGGCGGCTAAAGTAAAGAAGAGTAGCAGCAATCGGAGCCGAGCCAAGCCAGCCCGCAGCCGGCGCTTCTTATAGACGCTTGGATGGACGACGCACAGTGTCGACGTGATGGCGTCATATCGACGTCACACGCACGACACTGGGAGCGTGGCGTCGATGCGTGATGGGAAGTCCGCCCCAACCCCCACGTGACAGGGGAGGGGGAGGGCTCGCAGCACGCATCGCAGCTCCCGGGATTGCGATCCCCGGCAAGAAAACCCACCCAGAGGCCAACCATACTCCCCACACACAGGGTAATGTCCAAGGGGAAATAGAAACCGTTTGAGGTATAGGATGGTAATCTAAATATTAAATAGGTACCTGTCTCTGGGGAGAAGCCTCAAAGGGGGGGAAGGGGATTGTACCGAAAAATATCGAGTTATACAAGTACTAATGATGGAAGATACCGAAATAATAGGCGGTAAAATAACACTTACCATCCTATCTACAGAAAAAATAAAAACCTCACTGAAAAAGTAAAAGCCTAAATAGCACTTACACTGAATGCCACCAAGACAGGGTAAAATTTATAGAAGGTAACAAGCATGTCTCCATCCCTGAGCCCACAAATCCCCTTAGCCTTCTGTGTTTTTTATATATAAAATATGTAGCACTAACTCACGGTGGAGCTGCTGGTTTAAAGCGGGCTGTTGCCGTCACGTTTGTTACCTCAATTTCACCAGAACCGGGTCTAGGATCCCGTTGAGTTTAATACCAAACAGTGTAGACACTTGAGTATCTTTTCCAATGCTTTAATAAAGAGTAACTGAAGGAAGTAGCAGGAAAGAGGTAGAAAAAGAGTTGCAAGGAAGTTCAAATACCTTTTCTTGATGTAGTACTATGAATTGGAATCTTGTAGATGAATGTACTCTCCTTTTAGAGTTGAATCTTTGCCCGCCCGGATAGGTTTCTCTCACTAACCTAGCAACAGGCACGCAGCACGAACAAAAGTCTCTGCCACAGACTTGAGTGGAATATAAACCCGTACGATCCTCTGCCACAGGATGTAATGGTTTACGATGGATAGCAAACACAGCACTAGAACCTTTAAGCTGACCCGGCAGTACTATGTGGTAGGATAACTTTAGGATGCGTCCTCCAACTGAGTCACCAGGCCCCTCTCCAGACCAGCATTCTGCATGATCCTTCCATGACGGGTCCTCCCCTGGGATCTTCTCAGTTGTCCAGCTTCTTCCCGTAGGACAGACAGCACAGGACCATTCCTTCGCTGCTGTGGTAGGCCCCAGACAGGCTTCTGGGCCCACCCACACGCTGCAGCAACGTGGTCCTCCCGGTCGGAGGACCACGCGGTAGTACTCCTAACACATGCCTGTCGGCCAGGAGGGCCAGCAGGTGGAACGAAAACGAACCCTCAAACATGGCGTCTGTCCCATAAATACCCTCTCCCAGAATGCAACTCGGAGGACCAACTCCACCGAGTTGTCTCCGGGACAGAAGAGCACTCATACGCTTCAGTGCGTTGCCTTTCCAACACTGACCCATGGCGACAACGACACCCACAGGCACAGTGTGAATCTACATGCAACACAGCCAAACTGGAACAGAGGCTAAATCTGACTATGTATAAAACAGAGAACCCACTAAATTTACCTATAAGCGGTAGATGAAAATCTACCAGCGCTACAAATACATTTACATTTTTGGTTGTAACATGACAAAGTGTGGAAAATTTTAAGGGGTAGGAATACTTTTTCAAGGCACTGTACACGTAGCAACCAACGCTAATACACTATAAGAAAATACATATAAAATCATGAGCAGCTCCCAATGAGCAGCAGGGCGGGGGCAATCCTAACCCTCTCATCATTGCCCTTTTTTTGTGGACGGTGTTTAGGGGCACCGATGAGAGGGATAAGATTGCCCCTGCCCAACTTCTTATTATGGGGGGGTGTCCTTAGTGTGGGAACTCTTAAATAGTGTCTCACTGTTTGTCGGGAGTTAGCTCTGAGGAAGAGGGTTTGTCCCCTGAAATGCGTAAGCTTTACCACCATGTGTTCATATGAATCAATATCAAACAAACCAAAACTAAAGGTAACGAATTCCACAACAAATCAACGTAACAAAATTAGTAACATAACAAATCTATCCGAAGTGAAACAAAACAATTGTATTTGTTCTGCACATATCTAGTGTAGAGTTTGAGAGCTGGGTTGTATGAAAGGGCAGGTTCAGAACAGTAATGGTAAACTGAAATGTATATTCCTTCTAAATGGTTTTATGATTGTCAATTACAGCCTGTTGAGAGTTCTGCCAGAGGTTTTATGGCATTTTAGATGGCTACTAGCAGACATTGAAGTAAGAGATAACCTGCTAATTGTTTTAATGACCTCCAATTAGTCAGTTATGAAAACTCCAGGCCAAGGGATGTTTTTAACTGCTATTTTATGACGAGAAGTCATAAAAAGTTAAAGTTAAGCCGGATGACGGACCCCGTATTTCACTGTTTGTTGGCTTCGTTGACCCCCTATATCAGCAGGCAGGATACCTGCATGAGGCAAGCCATCACTCCAGAGCAGAGGCTCGTCGCTACCCTGCGGTACTTGGCGACAGGGAGAAGCCTGCAGGACTTGAAGTTCTCGACAGGCATCTCCCCCCAGGCTCTGGGGATCATTATCCCGGAGACCTGTTCTGCCATCATCCAGGTCCTGCAGAAGGAGTATATGAAGGTAAGATTTTTATCCTTTCATATCACATTTTATTGTATTGAATGTTTGCTAATATATTGTATTTCTTTCCTCATTCCCTAATTACCATGATTGTAATATGCTGTGAATGTCCCCTTTGTCCTCATGCATGCTGGATTTTTATGTAATTATTTTTTTAGTCCTTCATACATATTTGCCTTCACTTACCTCCCCAGCATGGTCTCTCCTGGCCCTATATTCACCTCATGTAGTCACTTAACAATGTATATTATCAGCTCCATAGTAGTGCTTTACCCCAAACACCCCTAAAATGTTTAGAAATCTGATTTGTGCTTTAAATTCAGGCAGAGTGCCAGAGGCTTTTTTTTGTAGTGTCCCCAAATCATTTTTAGGAACCCTCCCTCCCCCCAACTGCTAAGTCAGCTGATCCCAATTCTCTATCTATCCTCAATCATCTATCTGCTGACTTTGCCAAACCCATACACACTATACCCATCTCTTTTCTGCTCAGATTTATGGATGAATTCCCCAAAGCATGTAGTGCAAGGGCCTGCCTGTATACTTTCAAATGGTACTGTTTCAAGTTTTTGTATCGTATTATTATCTTGATAGGTTATAGCAGAATGTCCAAATGTGCTCAAATGTGTACAATGTGTATTTTTATCTTTGTATTATGACACTTCTTACCTGTCCAGTGGTCTGCCAATAGTGTAACTAAGGAGGGGCTGTTCCAAGTAATACCCTGTATTTAGGCATTCATCTCTCAATGAAGTGAAGAGGGTTACCTGTCCAAAATCCCCCCCCTATAATGTTAGAAATGACCCATGAGAGGGGGGGGGGGGGGGGGAATATGATAGGTGTACCTTATACTTTGGTGTTGTAAAATTCCCCTTAATAAATGTTATCTGGATGTTGGTCAAGAATGTTTGTGTCTATAATCTGCTTTCCATGTTTATGTGCAAAAATACTAAGTTTTTTTTGTTTTCCTCAACAGTTTCCTTCCACGCCACAGGAATGGCAGACTGTGGCCTCCCACTTTGCCCAGCGGTGGGACTTTCCTAACTGCGGAGGGGCAATTGATGGGAAACGCGTCCACATCATCCCACCCCCCAACTCAGGGTCGTACTATTATAATTACAAGGGGTTCAATAGTATTATGATGTTGACGGTGGTGTCGGCTAATTACGACTTCCTGTATGTGGACGTGGGGAAGAATGGCCGGATGTCCGATGGTGGAGTCATCGCCCAGATGGAGTTTTACAGGCGTCTCCAGAATGGCAGCTTGGACTTACCACCTCCAGAAGAGAATGTGGAAGGACTCCCATTCGTCTTCGTTGCGGATGAAGCATTTGCGCTGGGGGACCATCTTATGCGGCCATTCCCCATGAGGACCCTCACCCCGGAACAGTGGGTTTTTAATTACCGGCTGGCCAGAGCCAGAAGAGTGGTGGAGAACACATTTGGAATCATGGCCAGCCGGTTCCGCCTATTTCTGACACCCATCCATATGACGGAGTATAAACTTAATCATATAATCCTGGCGTGCTGTGTTCTACATAACTTTTTACGCCAATATTCTGCCAACTATGCTGGCTCAGTTGGGCCTGAGGCCGGAATGATAAATGAAACAACCCTGACGGCGCTTGAAAGTGGCCGTCCTGGCTTGCCCTCCCTGAGTGCCCGTGATGTCCGGTTAAGGTACCTTGAGTTCTTTGCGGGTAGGGGGGCCATCAATATGCCAGACAATTTGTGAAGCCTTTATCAAATAAAATCCAAAAAAAGGAAATCTTTGGTGACATTTACTGCTTGTGTTTGTTTTAGCTGACCCTGACAGAAATGTGGGGAGTCCTGAAAATGGCGTGATTGTGTAACCTTATACAAAGCACTGTTGGGTGTTATTTACTAAAGGCAAAGACACTTTGCACTACAAGTGCACTTGAAACTGCACTGAAACTGCACTTGTAGTGCAAAGAGGATTTGCCCTTAGGAAAGAACCCCCATTTTCACAGAAAACAGCAATTACATCACCACAAAAGTGTTGTAGCGTTGAGACAATAATCCACAAATTCTTGATCAACAATCTTTTTAATACCTGCACAATCACATGTGCATTTAGAAAAGGTTTTTAAAACAAACCAACATGTTTGTAGTATAACAATTTTTGGGGTGGCATTATCAAAAATAGAAATGCCCATTTAAAATAAAACAGGCATGTGTAAAACCAACAAGAAAGACACAAATCTTGAACTTACAAAGTTCACATTTGGTAGAACTTGAAGGCAATATCAGACAGGGCCGTCTTTAGCGCAGGGCAAACGGGGCACTTGCCCTGGGCCCAATCTTTGTTGGGGGCCCGCGCTAGCCGTGAATTGGGGCCCCGATCACAGCTTTGCAGAGCGCACAGAGGACACGGGAGGATGTATTCCTCGCTAGCCAGCTGAGAGGGGGCGGGGCCAGGAGCTCCACTGACGCTCTGACCCCGCCCACGTGCAGCCTGTGTACTCGGAAAAGAGCTTCTGTAGTGAGAGCCAGTGATCGGAGTGCGAGTGTCAGTGGAACTTCCGGCCCCGCCCCCTCTATACCAGCTGGTGAATACAGAGGTCCGGGGGCGGGGCCGGGAGCTCCAATGACACTCCCACTCCGATCACTGGCTCTCACTACAGGCGCTCTATTCCCAGTACACAGGCTGCACATGGGCGGGGTCAGAGCATCAGTGGAGCTCCCGGCCCCGCCCCTTTCAGCTGGCTAGCGCGGAATACATCCTCCCATGTCCTCTGTGCGCTCTGCAAAGCTGTCATCGGGGCGACCATTCACGGGTGATGTGGGCCCAGGGCCCACCCAACAAAGCGTCAGTGGAGCTCCCAGCAGCTTTAGTGAGAGCAGAGAGTGGAGGCCCCGCCCACAGTCCTAAATGTATGTAGTGAGTTTGGCTGGCCAGGTATGTCCTTACAACCATAGAATGACTGACTGTTTAAACCCTGAGCTGTGTTATTTAACTGTAAAGCTGTGCGTTACTGAAAGTTCTCTGACCATCCCCTGTATAATGTCTGCAGTCTCTGTCTCCTGCAGTATGTCCGCAGTCTCTGATTGTCTCCTGCAGTATGTCCGCAGTCTCTGATTGTCTCCTGCAGTATGTCCACAGTCTCTGATTGTCTCCTGCAGTATGTCCGCAGTCTCTGATTGTCTCCTGCAGTATGTCCACAGTCTCTGATTGTCTCCTGCAGTATGTCCGCAGTCTCTGATTGTCTCCTGCAGTATGTCCGCAGTCTCTGGTAATCTCCTGCAGTATGTACACAGTCTCTGATTGTCTCCTGCAGTATGTCCGCAGTCTCTGATTGTCTCCTGCAGTATGTCCGCAGCCTCTGAGTGTCTCCTGCAGTATGTCCGCAGCCTCTGAGTGTCTCCTGCAGTATGTCCGCAGTCTCTGGTAATCTCCTGCAGTATGTACACAGTCTCTGATTGTCTCCTGCAGTATGTCCGCAGTCTCTGATTGTCTCCTGCAGTATGTCCGCAGTCTCTGATTGTCTCCTGCAGTATGTCCGCAGCCTCTGAGTGTCTCCTGCAGTATGTCCACAGTCTCTGATTGTCTCCTGCAGTATGTCCGCAGTCTCTGGTAATCTCCTGCAGTATGTACACAGTCTCTGATTGTCTCCTGCAGTATGTACACAGTCTCTGATTGTCTCCTGCAGTATGTCCGCAGTCTCTGATTGTCTCCTGCAGTATGTCCGCAGTCTCTGATTGTCTCCTGCAGTATGTCCGCAGCCTCTGAGTGTCTCCTGCAGTATGTACGCAGCCTCTGAGTGTCTCCTGCAGTATGTCTGCAGTCTCTGGTAATCTCCTGCAGTATGTCCGCAGTCTCTGGTAATCTCCTGCAGTATGTCCGCAGTCTCTGATTGTCTCCTGAAGTATGTACGCAGTCTCTGATTGTCTCCTGCAGTATGTCCACAGTCTCTGATTGTCTCCTGCAGTATGTCCGCAGTCTCTGGTAATCTCCTGCAGAATGTACACAGTCTCTGATTGTCTCCCGCAGAATGTCCGCAGCCTCTGAGTGTCTCCTGCAGTATGTCCGCAGCCTCTGAGTGTCTCCTGCAGTATGTACACAGTCTCTGATTGTCTCCTGCAGTATGTCCGCAGTCTCTGGTAATCTCCTGCAGTATGTACACAGTCTCTGATTGTCTCCTGCAGTATGTACACAGTCTCTGATTGTCTCCTGCAGTATATCCGCAGTCTCTGATTGTCTCCTGCAGTATGTCCACAGTCTCTGATTGTCTCCTGCAGTATGTCCGCAGTCTCTGGTAATCTCCTGCAGTATGTACACAGTCTCTGATTGTCTCCCGCAGAATGTCCGCAGCCTCTGAGTGTCTCCTGCAGTATGTCCGCAGCCTCTGAGTGTCTCCTGCAGTATGTACACATTCTCTGATTGTCTCCTGCAGTATGTCCGCAGTCTCTGGTAATCTCCTGCAGTATGTACACAGTCTCTGATTGTCTCCTGCAGTATGTACACAGTCTCTGATTGTCTCCTGCAGTATGTCCGCAGTCTATGATTGTCTCCTGCAGTATGTCCGCAGTCTCTGATTGTCTCCTGCAGTATGTCCGCAGTCTCTGATTGTCTCCTGCAGTATGTCCGCAGTCTCTGATTGTCTCCTGCAGTATATCCGCAGTCTCTGATTGTCTCCTGCAGTATGTCCGCAGCCTCTGAGTGTCTCCTGCAGTATGTCCGCAGCCTCTGAGTGTCTCCTGCAGTATGTCCGCAGTCTCTGGTAATCTCCTGCAGTATGTACACAGTCTCTGATTGTCTCCTGCAGTATGTCCGCAGTCTCTGATTGTCTCCTGCAGTATATCCGCAGTCTCTGATTGTCTCCTGCAGTATGTCCGCAGCCTCTGAGTGTCTCCTGCAGTATGTCCGCAGCCTCTGAGTGTCTCCTGCAGTATGTCCGCAGTCTCTGGTAATCTCCTGCAGTATGTACACAGTCTCTGATTGTCGCCTGCAGTATGTCCGCAGTCTCTGATTGTCTCCTGCAGTATGTCCGCAGTCTCTGATTGTCTCCTGCAGTATGTCCGCAGCCTCTGATTGTCTCCTGCAGTATGTCCGCAGTCACTGGTAATCTCCTGCAGTATGTACACAGTCTCTGATTGTCTCCTGCAGTATGTACACAGTCTCTGATTGTCTCCTGCAGTATGTCCGCAGTCTATGATTGTCTCCTGCAGTATGTCCGCAGTCTCTGATTGTCTCCTGCAGTATGTCCGCAGCCTCTGAGTGTCTCCTGCAGTATGTACGCAGCCTCTGAGTGTCTCCTGCAGTATGTCTGCAGTCTCTGGTAATCTCCTGCAGTATGTCCGCAGTCTCTGGTAATCTCCTGCAGTATGTCCGCAGTCTCTGATTGTCTCCTGAAGTATGTTCGCAGTCTCTGATTGTCTCCTGCAGTATGTCCACAGTCTCTGATTGTCTCCTGCAGTATGTCCGCAGTCTCTGGTAATCTCCTGCAGTATGTACACAGTCTCTGATTGTCTCCTGCAGAATGTCCGCAGCCTCTGAGTGTCTCCTGCAGTATGTCCGCAGTCTCTGAGTGTCTCCTGCAGTATGTCCGCAGCCTCTGAGTGTCTCCTGCAGTATGTCTGCAGTCTCTGACCATCTCCTGTAGTATGTCCGCAGTCTCTGATTGTCTCCTGCAGTATGTCCGCAGTCTCTGATATTCTCCTGCAGTATGTCTGCAGTCTCTGGTAATCTCCTGCAGTATGTCCGCAGTCTCTGATTGTCTCCTGCAGTATGTTCGCAGTTTCTGATTGTCTCCTGCATTATGTCCGCAGTCTCTGGTAATCTCCTGCAGTATGTACACAGTCTCTGATTGTCTCCTGCAGTATGTCCGCAGTCTCTGATTGTCTCCTGCAGTATGTCCGCAGTCTCTGATTGTCTCCTGCAGTATGTCCGCAGCCTCTGAGTGTCTCCTGCAGTATGTCCGCAGCCTCTGAGTGTCTCCTGCAGTATGTCCGCAGTCTCTGGTAATCTCCTGCAGTATGTCCGCAGTCTCTGGTAATCTCCTGCAGTATGTCCGCAGTCTCTGATTGTCTCCTGCAGTATGTACGCAGTCTCTGATTGTCTCCTGCAGTATGTCTGCAGTCTCTGGTAATCTCCTGCAGTATGTCCCCAGTCTCTGGTAATCTCCTACAGTATGTCCGCAGTCTCTGATTGTTTCCTGCAGTATGTCCGCAGTCTCTGATTGTCTCCTGCCGTATGTCCACAGTCTCTGGTAATCTCCTGCAGTATGTCTGCAGCTTCTGATTGTCTCCTGCAGTATGTCCGCAGTCTCTGAACCTCTCCTGTAGTATGTGTATTAATGTGCCCCTTTTCTTGCTCAATTATTTGGGATTGCTCCACTGCTCAGTGAGAGGTAATGATGTGCATGAACCTCTAGCAACCAATCAGCAAACAGTAGTGATCTGCTTTAATCTCTAGCAACCAATCAGTAAGTGCTAATGTGCTGTAACCCCTAGCAACCAATTAGTGAGCGCTAATAATGTACATTAACCTCTAGCAACCAATCGGCAAGCAGAAATTATGTGTTGTAACCTCTAGAAACCAGCCATTGCAATTGCTGTGTGATCTGCTGCAGTAAACTGATTTTGAGTCTACCTGCTATTTTTTGTATGTCTCAGAATGGAGGGGGGCCCCAAGAAAATGTTTGCCCAGGGCCCAATCAAAATTAAAGACGGCCCTGATATCAGACATGATTATTTAGGAACTGTGTTTGATATTGCATTCAGATGGGGTGAAGTTACCCCAGGAAAAGCCAAATTTGGAAGATGCACACAATTTTGCCAATGTCAACATGTGCTAGCTGCCATCACGGGGGATCAAGGGACGTGTTTTGGGGGAGCAACTCCTTCCTCTCAGCTACTTTATTATTGAGGAAGAGGTTGCACCCCCAAAACGCGTCCATTGATCTCCCGTGATGGCAGATAGCACATGTTGACACACTGTGTGCATCCTCCAAATTTGGCTTTTCTAAAAATTGCTAAAACATTTTGAACTTTGTAGCACACAAAAGAAGAAAGTGATTTGGAGGGGTTTTAAACTTTCCCCAAAACATCAATGATGTTTTTATTTTTTTGAATAACATCATTGATGTTTTTCTTGAGGTTTTCCAATTGTAAATTACAGCCCATGATCTCCCCGATCAGGATCTGGGCACTTTCTGATGTGAAAGAATCTGGATCCACAACATCACGATCACCTAAAAAGCGAGAAAACAAACAAAAACAGGTATCAAAAATATGCCGGCATCCATCTCTTACCTGAGCCTGTGGTCGCAGACACTCACCTGTTGTGGTGACAATTTCCACCACATCTTCTTCCTCCTGCTCTTCTTGGGTTGGGGGGATTTCCCCTTCTTCCAGAGGTGGGGGGTCTATGGTCTCCTCGGATGAGGGATGTCCTCCGAGTCTTTTCTCCCCTATGTAAAACAAAAATGCTATACTTAGCACACAGATATTTGATGGCAGAACTAAAAATATAAAACATTGCTTAGAAGTGGGGTACAATTGTCAATTTTGGCAGAGTTCCAAAATGTACCATTTTCTATGTCCTTTGGCAAGCTGCAATACTTTACCTGTCTAGTACAAGCTTCACAGATGGAGATCCCCCTATAGTATACACTGGAGCACCTGTGTGCCCCCCCTAATAAAAATGGTGTTCTGGTGTCCCACACTATGGTGCTCCAGTGTCCAGATGTGAAAACAGCTGCTCAGTGTCCTCTCCTTACACAGAATCTAGTTTGCATTTCATTCTAGTAACAAAGCCATCTACACAACCAAATTAGTTTCATACAATTAGGGCGTAAAAAATGTGGCCAAATGCATATGGTCAAAACAATGGTGTTTTATAGGCCGAAAGAAAAATGTTTGATACGAACGAATAATGTGCCCATGAACATTAAAGTTGCCATTTTAAAATGTACACTTTTAAGAAAAGCACATGGAGCAGCACGAACTTAATAAACATAAAGAATAGGAACACAGCACAACTACTTACTTTTTTGCAGCACTCTCCGGATCTTTCTGTACTGCTCATGTTCTCGTAATTTGAGGTCCGACCACCGTTTCCTGAGCTGATCTTTCGATCGTCGTACCCCGAAATTCTGGTGCAGACTTTTGACCACTTTCGCCATGATCTTGGCCTTTCTGACATTGGGGTTGAGGTAAGGTCCATACTTTCCATCATAGTCGGCCCTCTTCAGGATGTCGACCATCTCCAACATCTTCACAAAGGACATATTTGAGGCCTTAAATCTCCTTCTGGATCGGGACGTCTCAGAATCCTGGCTTTCCTCCTCCTCGTTCCTGTAATTAGCACGCACCTGCTGTGTATCCGCCATGTGCTCTTCCCCCACTGTGCAGAACGAAAAGGGGCGGGGAATAGACTAGAAAGAACGTCAGGGGCGGGTGGAGTTACACGCATGCGCAGTGTGTATAAAGCGTAACACGCGTGTGTATTACGTACGATCTGTGAGCGGAGGAAGGAGCATCGGAGATGCCGATCGTGATAGCGAAGGTAACATCTAAACTTGGGCCTATACAGCTTTGAAATTGAAGCCTATATTGTAACAAGATTAGGAGCGTTTGGCCTGACCTTAGGGTTTGTCTTGTGTTGTGTCTTGCAGAGAAAATGGATGGCTTCCCACCCCGCCATAGGAATCCATGCTTACGGTATCCTGAAAGGGGCCGGGCACATGGATGGGGGGTGGCACACGTGCGCCCACAGTGCAAGGGCCGCCACTGCAATACTGTGATTTACCATGGTGCTGATTCTTCCCCTGTACTAGATGTGTTGGTGGCTCTCAGCAACTCGTGCCTGAGCACTGGTAATTTCAGCCCTGGAGGATACCAGGGCAGGTAGTAGTGCTGCACCTTTGCTATCTAACACATAAATGCTTACGCAGGTCCAAGCTGAACCAATGTAACTATGTATAAGTTGAAATACCTAAACTTCAGCTGTAAATTTCTCTTATGTGTGTATTAGAGGTTTTTAATTAGACATTGACATTTTATGTTCTTCAAGTATAGGTATCTACAAACCAAAGTTCTCCCTTCTGTGCCAAAGCCATTGCAAAACAATTCATCATGCTGCATTCACATTACAAAATTCACTAGTGAGAACTTTTCCTAGTGGCAGCAGGAGGTTGTGTAGGGATATGTTGTTACTGAGTTCACTTGTGCAAGATTATTTAGCTTTTTCCTGTGACCATTCCTTATTTACCAAGTCCAGAGTCAAATTTTGCTGTTCCGTTTTGGATTTTGCGGGCCTGTAACCAAATAGATCCATTGCCTCTTTGCAGTTGTCTTGAATCTGTTTTATGAAATTGAAGTCCAGAGCAATTCTCCATTTGTGGACCACCTTTGAGGACTCTCGTGAGAAAGTCATGCTCCCTTCTA
Organism: Lithobates clamitans; assembly: GCA_037952925.1. Lineage (NCBI taxonomy): Eukaryota > Metazoa > Chordata > Amphibia > Anura > Ranidae > Lithobates > Lithobates clamitans. The sequence continues at coordinate 1,654,133 of JBBGZY010002505.1, read as the reverse complement.
CCTCCTCATGAGTTATATTGTGAACCCACCGTTCCAGGTCTTTAGTAAGAGACAGGCCAGCAAAACTGTACATTTTTTTTATGTTTTTAATGGGCTCATTAGCAAAGTCCTCATGTCGAATTGCCATATATCGCCCCCGCAACACCTCAGCTGTTTTAGCCACATTGTTGATGTCAACCTGAGATTTGCAAATCTTCTCCATTACCCTGCTTATTGTAATATTTTTATTTCCATCATCCTTAAGAACAATATGGTCATCGATATTGAAATCAAAGGATTTCATTGACAAAGCAACAGCTCTAGGGTCCCTTACAAGGTGCAAAATATGAAGATTAAGATCAGGGTCTCGAAAAAGGGGAAGAAGAACAGTAAGGTCTAAAATCCGGACTGTTTTCAACACAACATGGCTGTATGTCTTGCATGTTTCTGCCATTTCATCCAGCAAAGTATTTTTGCAACGATGGTAGCACTTATGGCGATTGTAACCTTCAGAAGGAATAAAGACTGAACAAAATGGTGGGGTGCAGAGCGCTCGACTTTCTGCAAAGAAGCCCAATTCAGAAATATGGGATCGCATATGTCTGCTGAAGACTGTCTGTGTTGCTTTTGAAGATTTTCCCCAAGTTTCTCTTTGTTTTCTGACACCATTGCCCATAGGAAAAGAGGAAATCTCTCTAACGGTGCCCCGGATAGCAGTACAAACCCAGCAGGAGTTTTAATTCTTTCCTACTCTATCAAAAACACAAAAACGTTTTGGCTGGTCATACACTAAAGCTTACTTAAATCAACATACCGAAAGTTTATATTTGCATATAATATTAGACTTTTAAATTTATTTTCACCTGGTAATCTCATCAGTAACACACTTCCTGAGGACTGGTGCCCAGAACTGTACAGCATACTCTAGGTGCGGCCGGACCAGAGTCTTGTAGAGCAGGAGAATTATCGTTTTATCTCTGTAATTAATCCCCTTTTTAATGCCAATATTCTGTTTGGTTTGTTAGCAGCAGCTTGGCATTGCATGCCATTGCTGAGCCTATCATCTACTAGGACCCCCAAGTCCTTTTCCATCCTAGATTCCCCCAGAGGTTCTCCCCCCAGTGTATAGATTGCATTCATTTTTTTGCCACCCAAATGCATTATTTTACATTTTTCTACATTAAACCTCATTTGCCATGTAGTCTCCCACCCCATTAATTTGTTCAGATCTTTTTGCAAGGTTTCCACATCCTGCGGAGAAGTTATTGCCCTGCTTAGCTTAGTATTGTCTGCAAATACAGAGATTGAACTGTTTATCCCATCCTCCAGGTCGTTTATGAACAAATTAAATAGGATTGGTCCCAGCACAGAACCCTGGGGAACCCCACTACCCACCCCTGACCATTCTGAGTACTTCCCATTTATCACCACGCTCTGAACTTGCCCTTGTAGCCAGTTTTCAATCCATGTACTCACCCTATGGTCCATGCCAACGGACCTTATTTTGTACAGGAAACGTTTATGGGGAACTGTGTCGAATGCTTTTGCAAAATCCAGATACACCACGTCTTCGGGCCTTCCATTATCTAAATGGCAACTCACCTCCTCATAGAAGGTTAGTAGAATGGTTTGGCAAGAATGATTCTTCATGAATCCATGCTGATTACTGCTAATGATACCGTTCTTATTACTAAAATCTTGTATATAGTCCCTTATCACCCCCTCCAAGAGTTTACATACTATTGATGTTAGGCTAACTGGTCTGTAATTCCCAGTAATGCATTTTGGGCCCTTTTTAAATATTGGTGCTACATTGGCTTTTCTCCAATCAGCTGGTACCATTCCAGTCAGTAGACTGTCAGCAAAAATTAGGAACAACGGTCTGGCAATCACCTGACTGAGTTCCCTAAGTACCCTCGGATGTAATGTCCAGTTATGTTTTATTTCTAGTTGGTGCGTCTACCATCTGACCCATAAAATTGTCCTGCAAGACATTAAGGAACTGGCGAGCCTTAAATGAATGTGCTGTTCCCTCCGCTGTCTGGATAATTAAAATCCCCCATTATGATAACACTTCCCATCCTTGCTGCTAATCCAAATTGTGATAGGAGATCTGTCTCCACTTCCTCCCTCAGGTTAGGGGGCCTATAGCATACTCCCAGTATTATTTTCCCCTTAGCTCCATCCCTTTGGAGCTCTACCCATAAGGATTCCACCTCCTCCCTACCTCCCTCAGTGATGTCATCTCTCACATTCACTTGTACATTATTCTTGATCTATAGGCATACCCCTCCCCCTTTTTTACCCTCTCTATCCTTGCAGGTAAAGAGTATACCCTTGAATGTTTGCCTGCCAATCATGAGAGCTGTTGAACCAGGTCTCTGAAATTCCCTCAAAATCCAAATCCTCCTCGTACAACAGTATCTCTAGTTCACCCATCTTGTCCGCCATGCTCCTGGCATAGGTGAACATGCCACATAGTTTAAACCGGTCGCATATTGTCCTCGTATTGGGTGTTTCGAGATTGCAGCTAGGACTTGCTACTATACTTACCTTGTGTTTTTGTGCTTTGGTCAACCTACCACTAATGCCCCCAATACTACCCTCTGGAATATCTTCCGCGCTGACTATCTCTACCTCTGGACCCTCCCCCCCATCGCCTAGTTTAAAAACCCCTCTAACTTTTTGGCCATCTTTATCCCCAGCTGATCTGCACCCTCCTCATTTAGGTGCAGTCCGTCCCTTCTATAGTACTGGTAACGTCGGTTTTATTCCTCCAGGAATTCTATGGGAATGTGATAAATCAAGATGCAACGCTAATAAAATAAAGTAATAAATAAATTGATCAAAAATGGTGAAAAACCTCTCAAAAATGAAAACTAATGCAGGTACCACACACAAAAAAATGGCTAACAGTGATGCACAAATGGATCTATCCCATGCATGAGACAAAACTGTATGTGAATACCCAGAACTGAAGTTTGGAGATTGATGGGAAACATACAGCAAGCGGACGGAAGCCTGTGGAGACGCCGTGATCTCCATGGACCCTTTCTGATTTACTCATTTACACTGTGTTCATTGGATTTGGGGCTTTTTCCTTTCATCAGTGATTTGCTATATGTTTAATATCAATTATGTTTTTTTAATCACTTATCACTTTTATTATTTTTCATGTTATCCGCCTTATGTTCATTCAGTGAGAATTTATTTCACCATTATTTGTGTGTATTGGATTTTTCATATTCCATCTATTCATTATTTGTGCATCGCTGCCATTTTTTTTGCGTGTGGTACCTGCATTCGTTTTCATTTTTGAGAGTTTTCTTCACCATTTTTGATCAATTTATATATTACTTTATTTTATTAGCACTGGATCTTGATTTATCACATAGCGTTTGAGTTTAGTATTAGACTTTTGGTGCTGGCTGCTTTAAGTTATTTTCTAAAGATCTTTTCTATTTCGAGCACAGCGTTTAACCCTAGGGTTTTGTTTACAAATTCTATGGGAATGTTTGCCCATTCTTCCAGAAGTGAATTTGTGAGGTCAGGCACTGATGTTGGACGAGAAAGCCTGGTTCGCAGTCTCTGCTCTAATCTTTCCCAAAGGTGTTCTCACGGGTTGAGGTCAGAACTCTGAGCAGGACAGTCAAGTTTCTCCACCCCAAACTCGCACATCCATGTCTTTATGGACCTTGCTTTGTGAACTGGTCCAAATCATTTGGTGGAGGGGGGCTTAGGGTATGGGGGTTGTTCTTCAGGGGTTGGGTTGGCCCCTTAGTTCCAGTGAAGGGAACTATTAAGGCGTCATCATACCAAGACATTTTGGACAATTTCATGCTCCCAAATTTGTGGGAACAGTTTGAGGATGGCCCCTTCCTGTTCCAACATGACTACGCACCAGTGCACAAAACAAAGAAATTCATTTTGGATACAGTGTTAGTAATTGCCCCTTAAAACAAGACAGTGCATGAAAAGTGAAAAATGGCCTGGACCGGGAGGGGGGTGAAAGTGTCCAGACTTGAGGAGGGTAAATGACAACTGCCTAACCACCTCACTTGATAGAAATTTCTTCTCAATTCCTGCTGTATCTCTAGGACAAGAAATGAAGGAAAATCTCCCCAATGGGACACAGACAGCAAAGAATAGACCCGCATGGAATTAAAGTCTTTGCTACCCCTTTCATAAACTAAAAAAACATTTTTTTTCTATACACTTTACAAGGCTGAGAAGTTTGGTGAATTGTTGGGTAAAGAAATAAAGAATTTGGAAGTGTCCTACCTGTCGCCAGCCATGCTCCGCACTGAACTAGCTGCTTTGATAAGCATGATTCATCTAACGCAGAGACCCATTAAACATCTATTGTGTTCAGCTCATTGACAGGGAACGGTATTTTATGGTGCTTTGGTAAATACAGTTGACTAGGAAAGCCAGTACCATTCGTGAATAGCAAAGTTGTTCTGCCCTACACTTGGCATGTCATGTGTAACAAAGTCCTTGAGAGATACACATGATATCTGAGACGCCCAACCATGACTCTAAAATTTATAACTATGCTATGCCCAATACTTACACAAAAGCAACTTGAGTTGGAAAGGAAAAGACAGCAACCTTATTACAGCATAACCGTACTTCTAGGATAGCTATTCCTCTACATATTTTTGGTAAAATAAAATCCCAATAAGCATATATTGATTGGTCTGCGCAAAAGTTATAGCGCCTACAAAACTATGGGATATTTTTATTCTTTTTTATACATCCCATACATAACCTACATCCCATACATCCCATACATCCCATACATCACCTACACCCCATACATCCAATACATGACATACATCCCATACATCACCTACATCCCATACATCCCATACATCACATACATCTCTTACATCCCATACATCACCTACATCCCATACATCACATACATCACCTACATCCCATACATCACATACATCTCTTACATCCCATACATCACATGCATCACCTACATCCCATACATCACATACATCTCTTACATCCCATACATCCCATACATCACCTACATCCCATACATCCCATACATCCCATACATCACCTACACCCCATACATCCAATACATGACATACATCCCATACATCACCTACATCCCATACATCCCATACATCACCTACATCCCATACATCCCATACATCAGCTATATTACCTACATTTCATACATTCCATACATCCCATACATCACCTACATCCCATCCCTATATATATATATATATATATATATATATATATATATATACACATGTGATCTGCGAACAGGTGATGCCCTGTAGCAGTAAAACTGCTGTAGGGTGGACCTGAAGTGGTTGACTATTACCTCTCCTCCCAGGTCATCCTTGCTGCCTGAAAACTCTCCTACCGAATGTGTTCCATTTACACCCGAGCATAAGCATTCCCACTTGCTTTTTTGTAAATGTTTCATATGTAGACGAGTGTCGCGCACAGGGAAGCTTAAAGTAGTTCAAGAACCTTTTCAGTCAGGGAGCGTCACCTGTTTTTTTCAGTGCGGGTTTGTAGCGCGTTTCTTTCTCGCTACAGACTTGTGGCAAAACACGCATCTGCTAATCGTGATTAGGGTGTAATTAACAATTAGGCTGCATTCACATCTGCGCATTTCTAAACGGGTGGCAACCCTCACAAAATGGCGTGTTTTTCTGCGGGTTTTGGAAAAACGCTGCAAATGCGCAACACGCTTGTCTCGCTATAATGGCATGCTAACTGCAATTGGGGTGTCATTAACCCCTTGCCGACCAGAGCACGATGATGGCATGGCTGGGCAAGTGGGCATACCTGTACGCCCCCTTTAAAACTCGGCTAAGTGGGCGCACACAGGCTTGCCATGTACTCCGTGAGCGTGCCCGTGGGTCCCACAGACTCGATGTTCACCGGGGGGCCCGTGATCTTGACACGGAAGAATGGGGAGATGTCTATGTAAACAAGGCATTTCCCTGTTCTGCCTAGCAACATGACAGAAATCTACTGCTCTCTGTCATTGGGAGCAGTGATCTCTGTCAGGTTGTAGTAAGCCCACCCCCCCCCACAGTTAGAATCACTCCCTAGGACACACTTAACCCCTTGATCGCCCCCTAGTGTTTAACCCCTTCCCTTCCAGTGCCATTCATACAGTAATCAGTGCATTTTTATAGCACTGATCGCTGTATAAATGTCACTGGTCCCAAAATAGTGTCAAAAGTGTTTGATGTGTCCGCCACAATGTCGCAGTCACGATAAAAATCGCAGATCGTCGCCATTACTAATTTAAAAAAATTAATAATAAAAATGCCATAAATCTATCCCCTATTTTGTAGACACTATAACTTTTGCGCAAACCAATCAATATACACTTATTATGATTTTTTTTTTTTTTACCAAAAATATGTAGAAGAATATATATCGGCCCAAACTGAGAAAGAAATTCGTTTTTTAATATATATTTTTGGGGGATATTTATTATAGCAAAAAGTAAAAAATATTGCGTTTTTTTTTTCAAAATTGCTGCTCTTTTTTTGTTTATAGCACAAAAAATAAAAACCGCAGAGGCGATCAAATACCACCAAAAGAAAGCTCTATTTGTGGGAAAAAAAGGACCTCAATTTTGTTTGGGAGCCATGTAGCACGACCGCGCAATTGTCAGTTAAAGCGTCGCAGTGCCGTATCGCAAAAAGTGCTCTGGTCAGGAAGGGGGTAAAATCTTCCCGGGCTGAAGTGGTTAATCATTAGGCTGCATTCACATCTGTGTGTTACATTACATCTGTTACATTACATCTTTATGTTACTTTGAAAAAAATGTTGATAAATTATCTTTATCTTTACTTTAACGACTATAACAGACGTACTGCTACAGGGCGGCCGTTCTGTGCAGAATCACGTACATGTACGTGATTCTGCACTTCCGCATAGGGTGGCACACGTGTGTACAGGGCATTAGTGTGACTGTCACGCATGCAAGATGCCAAAAGTGTCAGTTATGTGTCAGACTATAAATTGCCAATCACCGCCATTACTAGTATACACAAATTCCAGTATATTTACCATAGTTTTGTAGACGCTGTAACTTTTGCACAAACTAATCAATATACACTTATAGGGATTTTTTTTTTACCAAAAATATGTAGCAGAATACATATTGGCCTAAGTTTATGAAGAAAGTGAATTACCGGTATAACATTTTTTTATTGGATGTGTTTTATAGCAGAAACTAAAAAATATTGTTTTTTTGTTTTTTTTTTTGCAAATCTGTTTTTGCAATCTTTTTTTCTTTATAGCATTAAAAAAAATAAGAAATGCAGAGGTAATCAAATACCACCAAAAGGAAGCTCTATTTTAGCTCTCTTTATAGCACTGATCACTGTATAAAAGACAATGGTCCCAAAAATGTGTCAAAATTGTCCGATGTGTCCGTCATAATGTCGCAGTCATAATAAAAATCACAGCTCGCCGCCATTACTAGTAAAAAAAATAAAATAATAAAAATGCTATAAATCTATCCCCTATCTTGTAGATGCTATAACTTTTGCGCAAACCAATCAATATACGCTTATTGCGATTTTATTTACCAAAAATATGTAGAAGAATACGTAACGGCCTAAACTGAGAAAAAAAATTGCTTTTAAAAAAAAAAAAAAAATGTGGATATTTATTATAGCAAAAAGTACAAAATATTGGGGGTTATTTACGAAAGGCAAATCCACTTTGCACTGAAAGTGCACTTGGAAGTAAAGTCTGAGGGGGGCATGCAAGGAAAATAAAAAACAGCATTTTAGCTCGCTCATGATTGGATGATAAAATCAGCAGAGCTTCCACTCATTTCAGATCTACCCCTCAGATTTAGATTGATTGCACTTTCAAGTGCACTTGCAGTGCAAAGTGGATTTGCCCTTCGTAAATAACCCCCATTGTGTGTTTTTTTTTTAAAATTGTCGCACTTATTTTGTTTATAGCGCAAAAAATAAAAGCGCAAAGGTGATCAAATACCACCAAAAGAAAGCTCTATTTGTGGGAAAAAAAGGATGTCAATTTTGTTTGGGTGCCACGTCGCACGACCGCGCAATTGTCAGTTAAAGCCACACAGTGCCAAATCGCAAAAAAAAAAAAAGGCTCGGTCATTCAGCAGCCAAATCTTCCGGGGCTTAAAGTAATGCAATGTCATACAGCCAACAAATGGCCTGGTCACAAAGGGGGGAGGGGGGGGGGGCAAATCTTCCGTAGGTCAAGTGGTTAATACAGTCATATTAATCCATTCCATCACCTCCTTTATTTTTACTTAGTATTTGATTTCATTATACCAAAATCATTTCCTCTGTTTGATTCTTATCTAATATTTATGTATACAATGAAGGAAAGGGGGAGAGATTTAGGGACTTTCAGGAATCCATCCCAACCTCGTCTTCCTTCATATTTATCATTTCTTCCCCTTATTGTTATTACCTTTTCAGATACTACACGTGCTTGCTCCTGACGAGTGGCACATTAGCCACGAAACGCGTAGAGCTACCGGTTGCCGTGTCCTTATTTATTTATCAAGATTTTTCAAATTATTATGCATGTCTACCTCTCCATGTTATATGAGGCCATAGGTCCCGCAGATTCACCATTTGTATCATTCTATACATCTTTTTCTCTCAAGATGAACTGAGGAATTTAATGTATTTATATTATGTGAGATTATTATCAATTTGAGTATGCTCAAAGAAGGATTAATCCCTCTTTGCACCTCGTATACTTCTCCTTTTAAGGTTGCCTCCATGATGATCACCGGCAACTCCAGACTGACATGCAAAATTATAAAGTGGTTCGAATAGTGCAGTACCAGGTGTTAAATGGAATACCAAACAATACAAGTCCAGACGAAGCTAAGCAATCTAGCGAAACGCGTTGACGTCACATCGGTCACGTGACGCCAGCTTACGCTATGCCCCTTTCAATCTGAACCGCGGGATCGGAGATGGGATCGGAGACAGGATCGGAGACGTCTGTTTCACATCCACCCGAACAACGCGTTGAGCGTGTTCTAAGTAACAAGCGGTGAAGACTGGCGTGTCCCTGAGCATGAGAGCCGCTATGGACGCACTGCCATAGCGCCAACTGAGCCCGTGCTAGACGTTGAAAGGGACCCAGCAACCACGATAATCAAGGGGGTGGTAACCTATTGACATACTCCACTGTCTGTTTCCCTTGAACTACAGGATAATACCTAGTGGCTAAAAGACTGCACGTTGAAGTCATGACTTGATTGTACAGCAGCAATCCCATCAAACCTGTTAAACATCATTCGAGGTAGGAGCTATCAATTAATACACTGAAGCCATTAAATCCATTATCGGATGTCCGCTGTTTAACTGACGCATTAAGCTTGTATTCTTGGTTACGGGACATTACTCCTTACCCTCAATTCAGAGTGAATATTGGTAAACAGCTGCTGCGCTCACACTCACCATGGCAATTTGATTACCATTTAGAAGGGCATTTCTCAAGGGTCAAGAGACTGCTTGCGGGGAAAATGATTGTTTCCGGTTAAAAGACAATGACAACCACTTGAGAATATTATGCTTGGCAACTCGAGGATAAATTCCCTTTGTGATGAAATCAGCGCTAGCCTCTAAACCTTGAGTCAGTTAGTGAGATCCATCCAGTCATCTTTATACTGAATTTCCACTTCTGTTCTAAGGGAAACCAATATGTTTTTTTTAACACGTCCCCCAGGGGCTATTCACAGGGAATCTGTAAGATATTTTTCCTTAATGGAATATGGTGGACACCATTTTAACCACCTGACAACTGGGCACTTAAACCCCCTTCGTGACCAGACCAATTTTCAGCTTTCAGCGCTCTCACACTTTGAATGACAATTACTCAGTCATGCAATACTGTACCCAAATGAATTTTTTGTCCTTTTTTTCATACAAATAGAGCTTTCTTTTGGTGGTATTTGATCACCTCTGGGTTTTTTATTTTTTGCGCTATAAATGAAAAAAGACCGCAAATTTTGAAAAAAAACGCATTTTTCTTAGTTTCTGTGATAAAATTTTTCAAATTAGTAATTTTTCTTCATAAATTTTGGCCACAATTTATACTGCTACATATCTTTGGTAAAAATAACCCAAATTAGTGGATATTATTTGGTCTTTCTGAAAGTTAGAGAGTCTACAAGTTATGGTGCAAATCATAAAAATTGATCACACGTGATGCACTGACGGCCTATCTCATTTCTTGTGACCCGAACAAGTCAGGAAAGTACAAATACCCCCCAAATGACCCCTTTTTTGAAAGTAGACATTCCAAGGTATTTAGTAAGATGCATGGTGAGGTTTTTGATGTTGTCATTTTTTCCCACAATTCTTTGCAAAATGAAGATTTTTTTTTTTTTTTTTTTTTCCCCCCACAAAATTGTCATTGTAATAGGTTATTTCTCTCACATGGCATGTATATACCACAAATGACACCCCAAAATACATTCTGCTACTCCTCCTGAGTATTACGATACCACATGTGTGGGACTTTTTTCACAGCCTGGCCACATAGAGAGGCCCAACATGCATGGAGCACCATCACGTGTTCTAGGAGCAAAAATTACACATCTAATTTGTTGACTACCTATTACACTTTTGAAGGCCCTGGAGCACCAGGACAATGACACGTGACACTGAGGTGGCACTGATGACAAATGGCACTGATACGTGGCACTGATGTGGCACTGATGACAGATGGCACTGATACGTGGCACTGACGTGGCACTGATGACAGATGGCACTAATACATGGCACTGATGACAGATGGCACTAATACGTGGCACTGACAGATGGCACTAATACGTGGCACTGACAGATGGCACTAATATGTGGCACTGATGACACATGGCACTAATATGTGGCACTGACGGCATGTGGCGCTGATGACAAATGGCACTGATATGTGGCACTGATGACATGTGGCACTGATGAAAGATGGCACTAATACATGGCACTGATGACAGATGGCACTAATACGTGGCACTGATGACAGATGGCACTAATACGTGGCACTGATGACAGATGGCACTAATACGTGGCACTGATGACAGATGGCACTAATACGTGGCACTGATGACAGGTGGCACTGATACGTGGCACTGATGACACTGATGACAGGTGGCACTAATACGTGGCACTGATGACACGTGACACTGATGACAGATGGCACGTGACACTGATGACAGATGGCACGTGACACTGACAGGTGGCACTGATGAAAGATGGCACTGATGACAGATGGCACTATGTGGCACTGATGACAGATGGCACTATGTGGCACTGATGACAGATGGCACTATGTGGCACTGATGACAGATGGCACTATGTGGCACTGATGACAGATGGCACTATGTGGCACTGATGACAGATGGCACTTATACGTGGCAGTGGGGACAGATGGCAGGGGCAGATGGCAGGGGCAGATGACAGGGCAGATGACAGGGCAGATGGCAGGGGCAGATGGCAGGGGCAGATGACAGGGGCAGATGGCAGGGGCAGATGGCAGGGGCAGATGGCAGGGGCAGATGACAGGGCAGATGACAGGGGCAGATGACAGGGGCAGATGACAGGGGCAGATGACAGGGGCAGATGACGGGGCAGATGGCAGGGGCAGATGGCAGGGGCAGATGACAGGGCAGATGGCAGGGGCAGATGACAGGGCAGATGGCAGGGCAGATGACAGGGCAGATGGCAGGGGCAGATGACAGGGCAGATGACAGGGCAGATGACAGGGCAGATGGCAGGGGCAGATGACAGGGCAGATGGCAGGGACTGTTAACAGCGGGACACTTTTTTTTTTTTTTTTTACACTCACCGCCGCAGCGGTTCCGCTCTCCCTCCTCACACGCTGTCTCTGTGTGAGGAGGGAGAGCCGGCGATGAGAGATGATCTCATATGTTTACATATGAGATCCTCTCTCATTGGCACCGCCGATCGCACCGTAAACGGCCGCTGTCATTGGCCGTTTACGGTGATCTGTGACTGGCTGTGTCCGAGGGACACGGCCAGCACAAAACTTCCGCGATGCGCGCTCGCGGGAGCGCGCAATGCGGAAGTAAACAGGAGGACGTCCAGGGACGCCCTCCCGGCAATTTGAGTCCGCGCTGTAGCCGTCTTTCGGCTATAGCGCGGACGCCTAGTGGTTAATATGTTTTTTGATTCAATGCGATTTTTTTTGGCAGTTTCCCTGTGAATACCAACAAGCTGGTGTCCAGACTTTCTGTGTTTTTGTGGGGTTTTTTTTGTTTATTTGTGTGTATTTTTGTGTATATGTGTTGTTTTTGCTTTTTTGTGTGTCCTCAAGCATTAAATTCCTTTCGGGTGATCCCTCCTATGGAAGGAACCTGAAAAGTATGCTGTATGAAGTTGTACGTGTTTTATATCAGCTGCAAGTTCACCAATTTTTGGAACTTTAACCTATATTGGCATTAATGAATTGAATAAACTTTGTATTTTTAATAGAACCATTTCTGACCTAGACTTTCTGTTGCGGAAGTAGCCATCTTTTGAATCCCGGTTGAAATACTTCTTTCTTTTTTCTGTTTGTTAAATGGAATAAGCCCAGCCTCACCCAACCAGCTGGATTTATTTACATTTCCTGTCGCATCATGGCAGCATACACGTTGGGTTGTGACTCCGCCTCCACAACCTGATAGGACCACATAGCTATAAATTAGAGAGTAGACACCTGCCCCAGTATTCTCTTATTTTTCCTCACCTGTCAGGACGCACGGATCAGCACCCCCTTACCGCTTCGCCCCAGCCAGGTTCTAGCCTCTCCTGGGTGGAAGTCCTTCTTGTACAGCCTCTAAAGGAGCTAAATGGAAGGAGCCCCACTCTGGTGGTCTCAGGGGCACTCATCTCAACTCAAAACTGTTTGCCAGAAGATAAGCCTTAAACAGGCTTCAAGTGCAACAGCCCACAAAAGCCTTAAACAGGCTTGCTGGAGGATTGGCCAGGGAACCCTCAGTATGGCCTCAGAAAATAAGCCTTAAACAGGCTTAATTGTGTGCAGCGGTCTCCATTCCCCCCCTCTTCCTCCCCCCCCCTCCCCTCTCATACCGTTGCTGTTCTGCTGGGCTGTGGTCCACATAGTGCTGTGTGGGACGGTCGAGCGTTCTGGGCGTCCTCGCGCATGCGCAGTACGGCTCTTTGGGCGCTTCTATGATGTTTTCCAGTCTCCAAGATGGCGCCGGGCGCCTCGCGGCGCTACTGCGCATGCGCGAGCGTCCGACGCCGATGGCGGCGGATTTAAAAACCCAGCATTTGCTGTAGATGCTGCTGATGGTTGCTGCATGCTACAGACGCCTGCTACTGTGAACCATAGCGAAAAAAACGCTCTACAAAGGAGGGTCTCCCCCCCTCCCCCCCCTCCTGTTCAGGTCTGGGTCAGTCTCTCTCTCTCTACATTTGCTGCTTGTCCGTGCAGGTTTCCAGCCCACTTACCATGGAGACCGCTGCCCCAGCAGATCACCGCCATCCTACTAGGTAAGGGGGGGAAGAAGAGGGTAAGTAGTGAAGATTGAAAAAGAGAGCACTTCTAACGCTGCCTAAATTGGTCAGCCCTACCAGGTCCTCAAGAACGTCTGCGTCAAGACATAGAGAGTCCTCACGCAGGAGAAGTCGCTCCAGACATAGACGGAGCCGCTCCTACCATAGGAGAAGCCGCTCAAGAGGAAGCCGCAGAAGAAGCCGCTCCAGATCGCATTCCCGACATGGTCGATCCCGCCACAGAAGGTCGTCCTCACGCAGGCACCGCTCCCCTGCACGCCATTCCCGTCCCGCCGGGAACGCATGCTGGATTTGTGGTACAGCGGCTCTTCCGGATAAGCTGGTTTGTCAGAAATGCCTGGAAGAGGCCACAAGAGAGAGAGCCTCAGAAGTTGGGGACTCAGCCCCTCAGGCCTCAATACCAGATGTGGATCTCTCCACCATTACCTCTCCAGCCCGGTCCAGCACATCAAAGGAGCAAGACTCCCTATCTGATAATGAAGGCCTGGAGGTGTCGGCCGGATTCGACTTTGGCCTTATAGAGCCGTTTGTTAAATCGGTTAAGGAGGCAATAGGATGGGAGGAACCCCAGGAAGTCCAGCCAAAGCAGAGAAAATATTTTCCTCAGCTTAAGAAGGAACCAGAAACTTTTCCGTTCATCGATGAACTGGAAGATTTAATCAAAGAAGAGTGGCAGAGACCGGAGAAGAAATCTAGTCTGAACAACAGACTCCAGAAGCTGTACCCACTCAAGGAGCCTAAAGTGAACCCCCTGGTGTCCCCTCCGGTAGTGGACGCATCTTTAATGCGCCTCGCCAGGCATGTTACCCTCCCGCTGGAAGATGCGGTAACGTTTAGAGACGTTCTTGACAGAAAGATCGACACGGATCTTAAGCGGGCTTACCTTTCGGCCGGAGGCGCATGCAGGCCTGCGATAGCACTCGCGGCAGTAGGAAGGGCCATCTCGAGTTGGTCTTCAAGCACGGAGAAGCTGGTATTAGAGGGGACAGACCAAGAGAAAATAGTGAAGGCATTACAAGAGTTAAGCTTGGCTGGTGATTTCGTGGCTGAGGCCTCAGTTGACACTATCAGGTCTGCATCAAAGTCTATGTTGGCCTCAGTGATGGCCAGAAGAGCTTTGTGGCTGAAGCCCTGGACGGCGGATCCGGCATCCAAGTCTAACTGGTGCCGTATACCGTTCGACGGTGAGCACCTCTTCGGAACAAAGTTGGATACGGCCATCTCCAAAGTAACTGGCGGAAAATCCGGGCTCATTCCCTCAGATAGGAGGCCCAAACAGAGACCTCCTCCTTTTAAGCGGAATCTCCCAGAAAGGTATAGAGACGCGAAAGCGTACAGACCAGGGAAGGAGTACCGAAGGAACTGGAAGAACCCTCAAACCTCTTTTATGAAATTCCAAAAGCCTAAGACTCCCGCTTCCAGTGACCAGAAGCCCTTTTGAAGGTGCGCCCGTCCGGCCAGCAGTAGTAGGAGCAAGGCTTTCCAGTTTCAAGCTGGTCTGGGCGGGGACCATACACGATACCTGGACCCCGGCCACCGTCAGTTTCGGCCACAGATGGGCCTTCAAATATCGACCCCCAAGGGATCAATTCTGCCCAACCCGTATTCCTCCTCCCGGGGATAAAAGGTTGTCCCTGCTAAATTATGTCCTAGAACTTCTTCAAAAACGAGCAATAACAGAGGTACCGCCAACACAACGAGGCAGGGGATTCTATTCTCCACTATTGTTCGTTAAAAAGAAGTCAGGGGACTTTCGGCCGGTTCTAGACCTAAAGAACCTCAACAAGTCCATCAGAGTGGAGTCGTTCAGGATGGAAAGCCTGCAGTCTATCCTTCAGGCCATAAACTTAGGAGACTGGATGCTCTCCATAGATCTCCAGGATGCCTACCTACACATACCAATTCACGTGGCATTCCAAAAGTTCCTGCGATTCTCGGTGGCTCAGGATCACTTCCAGTTTCGAAGCCTCCCTTTCGGGATCTCTACGGACCCCAGAACGAAGGTTCTGCTTCCAGTGATAGCCTCTTTGAGGGAGAAGGGTCTAAGGGTCCACCATTACCTGGACGACATTCTTCTCCTCTCAAACAGCCAGGAATCACTCGTGTAACATCGCAAGGTCTTAGTTTCCACCCTGAGTCTGGGTTGGATAATCAACTGGCAGAAGAGCAACATTCAGCCTACTCAGAGGATGGTCTTCCTGGGAGCCGAACTAGACACCCGAGCCAACACGGTAGAACTGCCAAGGGAGAAGTTGTCCCTACTAATTCAGAAGGTGAAGGATGTGGTTCCAGCATCATGCCTACCGGCCAGAGCATACCTCAGCCTTCTGGGGTCCCTATCAGCAACCATTCCAATGGTCTGATGGGCGCAATGGAATACCAGACCTCTGCAAGCCTCCTTCCTGTACCAGTGGGATGGATGGTCCATGTCCCAGTCGATTCGCATCTCAAAAGAAGCCAGATTATCTCTACGGTGGTGGACCCACCCCGACAACCTCAGCAGATGCAAACAGATAGTCATCCTCCATCAGGAGGTGGTAACTTCGGACGCCAGTCTGGAGGGATGGGGGGCACACTGCCTACATTATGCAGCTCAGGGCCGCTGGCACTTCAAAACCAGGGATGTAGTGTCAAATGTCCTAGAGTTGAAGGCAGCCTTCTAAGCCCTCTTGGCATTCAGCTCACTTCTCAGAGGGAGACAGGACCTCATTCAAATGGACAACCGAGTGGCTGTGGCCTACATCAACAGGCAGGGGGGTACCAAGAGCATCTCCATGATGCGGGAAGTCGGTCCGGTGATGCGATGGGCTCAACTGAACCTGCGGGACCTGAAGGCGGCCTATATTCCGGGGGTTCAGAACCTACTGGCGGACTCTTTCAGCAGGACATTCGTTTCCAACAACGAGTGGTGTCTAAGCCCACAGGCCTTTGCCCTCATATGCCAGACATGGGGTCATCCAGACATAAACCTCGCAGCAACACCAGAGAACAAGAAATGTCTGAGATTTCTGTCGAGGAACCCCTTCCCCTCAGCGGAGGGAACGGATTGTTTCCAGCACGCCTGGAACTTTCGCCTAGGTTACATTTTCCCACCGACCCCACTGATAGCCAGGTTCCTTCTGAGGCTCAAATATTCAACAGATATAATGTGAAGAGTGCAGCGCTGGACATGTGAAGTGAATGGTGAAATGTTATTAAACCATGTACTAAAATTAAATCAACAATAATGACTTATAAAGATAATGGATTACTAATGACCATAAACATATAGTAAAAATGGTGAATTACCTATAACCATAGGCATATGACATTACAAAAAAAACTCCTGAAAATAGAACTTTTAAAAGTGCATATAAGTCCAAAGCAATAATTTATCTTGCAATGTGAGTAAACATATGAAATTACAAAAAGCCTTGAAATTAATGCTTTTAAAGTGCAAAAAAGTCCAAAACAGTAAATTTCCGTGCGATGTGTATTTCAAGGGTGCATCTTCGATAATCGGTGTTGCCCACCACCAGATAGGTGAATAGATAAGAGGCTTACCAGAAAGCCTGTGACCGCCCTTATTCAGGGGGGTCAGAACAGGCTTAGTAGATATGGGAGGACCACCACACGGATACTCCGTTTGATAGATGGATCAATGGGCCAGGGCTCCTTGCCAGGTAATTCTCCAGCCGACAACCACTGTGAATACTCTCCCAGCTCCCGTCCTCTCCTGGGGCAGACTTGAAGCTTCCGCAGATTCAATAAAGGAAGATGTGATATGTAGTGCCAAAAAAAGATAAAGAAAGAAAAGCTCCGCTCAAATATTCAACAGCTCTAGTCCTGGCCGTGATTCCCTTCTGGCCACGGAGGCCTTGGTTCACCACCCTCCTGAAGCTGAGCACAGCGGATCCACTTCCTCTTCCGGTGACAACGGATCTACTAACCCAGGGCCAGCTACTACATCCGAATCCAGAGAGATTGCACCTAGCGGCCTGGAGACTGAAAGGTCTAGGTTCCTAGATCAAGGCTGTTCGCAGAAGGTAGTCGACACCCTGCTTCAAGCCAGGAAATCCTCCACAAATAACACCTACAAGAGAGTATGGGAAAAGTTCTCTTCTTCCCCATCAGCAATACAAGTGCTTGAGTTCTACAGTCAGGTCTAGACAAAGGCCTTAGGTCCAGCACCCTGAAAGTCCAAGTCTCTGCCATCTCTGCTCTGACAGGGGTTAGGTGGGCACTTAACCCTCTCGTGGTTCAATTCCAAAAAGCATGCCTGAAGCTAAGGCCTCCCAGAAAGCCTTCATTTCCAACATGGGACCTATCAACTGTCCTAGAGATTCTATCCGGAGAACCATTCTCCCCTCTTGAAGATACCTCCCTCTGGGACCTGACTCTAAAGGTATCATTCCTAATTGCCATCACTTCAGCGAAGAGGGTCTCAGAAATGCAAGCTTTGCTGATCAAGGAACCGTACCTGATGGTTTACCCAGATAGGCTATCCCTGAAGCCTTCAGACAGATTTATCCCAAAGGTCTCCTCTTCATTCCACTTTAACCAGGAGATTGACCTCCCGGCTTTGATCACAGATCAGGGTGTTCCTCATTCCCTGGATGTAAGGGGCAACATTCTGCATTACCTCTCGGTGACCAAGTCATTCAGGAAATGCGAGAACCTATTAATCATCCCACATGGGTTCAGGAGGGGCCAGGCAGCTTCTGCCCGTACCATCGCCTCATGGCTCGTGAAAACTATCAAGAAGGCTTACTCCTTAAGCACCTTGCAGATTCCGGAAGATCTTAGAGCGCATTCCACCAGGGCAATGGCTACTTCATGGGCAGCTTACTGTAAAGTTTCAGCGGAAACCATTGGTAGAGCGGCCACTTGGTCTTCGAGAAACACCTTCATTTCCCATTATAAAATAGACGCTGCACGCTTAGCAGCAGTTGAATTTGGGAGGGCCGTCATACAGGCCAATTTTTCTGTTTCTTGTCAATAAATTTGATTTTGCATTCCCACCCAGTTTGGTGAGTTACTCCCCAACGTGTATGCTGCCATGATGCAACAGGAAAACGGAAAATTGTATACTAACCTTTCCGTAATTTCCTTTCCTGTCGCATCTTCATGGCAGCATACAATCACCCACCCTCTGAGGTGACATGTGTATATATTTACAGAGAATACTGGGGCAGGTGTCTACTCTCTAATTTATAGCTATGTGGTCCTATCAGGTTGTGGAGGCGGAGTCACAACCCAACGTGTATGCTGCCATGAAGATGCAACAGGAAAGGAAAATTACGGAAAGGTGAGTATACAATTTTCCGTTTTTGTACTTGAGAAGTACTTTTTTTCTCACAGTGTAATTTGAAACACATTCTATATAAGAAGATTTTTTTTTTGTTTCAATCAACTTTTTTATACATTTACTATTGGACTTTATATTTATTCAGCACATGCTTTTATTGCATTTTATTTGATTTATGTATTATGTATTGATTTATGATTTATGTATTATTTGCAGCAGTGCTATCACATGTTTTACATATTTATTCATTGTTATTTTGTGATAACATCCTGGTGATGCAGCAGCTAGATTTATTGCACATGTTTTATGTCACACAGTCTATTGGTACTTTTATATTCACACACCACTAGGTGGCAGCGTACAACTACCACATATCCAGTGTTGATGGGTACAATCCCTCCCACCCACGGAGCCATTGTGCTCTTCCAGCTGTGGAGGGGGGGGGGGGTGGTTGGGAAGCTGCCAGGGGAACATAATTATTACTGTTAGCAGGTATAATAAAATTAATAATGTGTGTTTGCGCTGCTTCAATTAATGCACTCTAGCTTACTTCAACATAAGTGCCATATATAACGCCATAAATAGTAAATAAATAAATGGAAAATAAACCATGTATTATTATGCCCTCCTCTGTAGTATGTGGGAGAGCACTACTTAACCACTTCAGCCCCGGACCATTTGGCTGGCAAAAGACCAGAGCACTTTTTGCGATTCGGCACTGCGTCGCTTTAACTGACAATTGTGCGGTCGTGCGACGTGGCTCCCAAACAACATTGACGTTTTTTCCCCACAAATAGAGCTTTCTTTTGGTGATATTTGATCACCTCTGCGGTTTTTATTTTTTGCGCTATAAAAAAAACAATAGCGACAATTTAAAAAAAACAAAACATTATTTTTTACTTTTTGCTATAATAAATATCCCCAAAAAATATATAAAAAACATTTTTTTTTCCTCAGTTTAGGCCGATACGTATTCTTCTACATATTTTTGGTAAAAAAATCACAATAAGCATTTATTGATTGGTTTGCGCAAAAGTTATAGCGTCTACAAAATAGGGAATAGTTTTATGGCATTTTTATAAATATTTTTTTTTTACTAGTAATGGCGGCGATCCGCGATTTTTATCGTGACTGCGACATTATGGCGGACAGATCGGACACTTTTGAAGCTATTTTGGGACCATTCACATTTATACAGCGATCAGTGCGATTAAAAATGCATTGGTTACTGTGTAAATGTGACTGGCAGTGAAGGTGTTAACCACTAGGGGGGCGCTGTAGGGGTTAAGTGTGTCCTAGGGAGTGATTCTAACTGTGGGGGAGATGGGCTATGCGTGACACGACACTGATCACCGCTCCCGATTACAGGGAGCGGTGATCAGTGTCCTGTCACTAGGCAGAACGGGGAAATGCTTGTTTACATCAGCATTTCCCTGTTCTTCCTCTCCATGAGACGATCGCGGGTATCCAGGGCCGTCTTTAGCGCAGGGCAAACGGGGCAGCTGCCCAGGGCCCTGTCATTGCTTAGGGCCCAAAGCAGAGCTGCCCGTTACCCCTGCGCGCTGCCCGCAAATCGGCGCTGAATTATGTGATGACAGCCGCGGCGGCGCGCACGGCGCCCACACTGCCAGTGCCTTTTTTTTTCATTTGAGGAGCGGGCCGTGGGTGGGCGGGGCCTTGAGCTCCACTGACGCTCTGGCCCCGCCCCTTGCTATGCGTGCAGACAGTGCTGTGTTAGCACTGACTCGGAGGAGCGGAGGAGGAGTGAGACAGGGCCCTGGGCAGCGCCGAGTGGAGAGTGCCTGGTGAAGTGAAAAAACTAAGGAGCAGTGTGCAGAATTTAGCTGAGCTTTCCACGACCAGGTAAGGTCTTTTCTCTTCCCCTGGCTCATGCTCCCCCTATCCCCATGCCATGTCTTGTGTAATAAAAGAAAGTTAAAAAAAACTTAGCAATTCTGTAGTCCACTGTCCAGGCTGAGTGAGGCCTCAGAGGAGAGCACACAGCATGTTTTACAGGAACATGGCATACTGTATTTAGGCTGCTTTCACACTTAACCACTTACCAACCGGTCCATAGCCGAATGACGGCTGCAGGGCGGTTGGATAACTCTGGGAGGGCGTACTATGACGTCCTCCCAGAATTCCCCTCTCGCGCGCCCCCTGGGGCGCGCACCCGAACACATCCGTGACCGCCGGGTCCGGAGGACCCGGCACATCACGGATCCCGGTAAATGACGGCGCGATCACATGTAAACAGACCGGCGTCATCTGATGACGCCGGTTCCTCTCCTCCCCCTCTTCTCCCCGCCTGTGTACCGATCGGTACACAGTGACCGGAGAGGCGGATGGATGGATGTCTGCAGCGCTGTGGGCTGTATGTGTAGTGCCCACAGCGCTGCACAGAGACATCCAGGCATCCATCCATCCATGCTCAGCCATCCCCACTACACTGCAATGCTGAGCAATACTCTGCAACACCCCCACAATACTCTGCAATGCTGTGCAATACTCTGCAACACCCCCACAATACACTGCAATGCTGTGCAATACTCTGCAACACCCCCACAATATTCTGCAATACCCCCACAATACTCTGCAATGCTGTGCAGTACTCTGCAATACCCCCACAATACTCTGCAATACCCCCACAATACTCTGCAATGCTGTGCAGTACTCTGCAATTCCCCCGCAATACTCTGCAATGCCCCCACAATACTCTGCAATGCTGTGCAATACTCTGCAATTCCCCCGCAATACTCTGCAATGCCCCCGCCATACTCTGCAATGCCCCCGCCATACTCTGCAATGCCCCCGCCATACCCTGCAATGCCCCCGCCATACTCTGCCATGCCCCCGCCATACTCTGCCATGCCCCGCCATACCCCGCCATACTCCGCAATACCCCGCCATACTCCGCAATACCCCGCCATACTCCGCAATACCCCGCCATACCCCGCCATACTCTGCCATACTCTGCCATACCCTGCAATACCCTGCAATACCCCGCCATACTCCGCAATACCCCGCCATACTCCGCCATACTCTGCCATGCTCTGCAATACCCCGCCATACTCCGCAATACCCCGCCATACTCCGCAATACCCCGCCATACCGAGCCATGCTCAGCTGTACTCGCCCTCTGTATGTGGCCAGGC
Organism: Lithobates clamitans; assembly: GCA_037952925.1. Classification (NCBI taxonomy): domain Eukaryota; kingdom Metazoa; phylum Chordata; class Amphibia; order Anura; family Ranidae; genus Lithobates; species Lithobates clamitans. The sequence goes on along the minus strand of JBBGZY010002505.1, from coordinate 1,632,156 downwards.
TGTGGAAGTCTCACACATGTGGTATCGCCGTACTCGGGAGGAGCAGGGGAATCTATTTTGGGGTGTCATTTTTGGTATGTACATGTTATGTGGTAGAAATATTGTATAAATGGACAACTTTGTGTTAAAAAAAAAATGCGTTTTAACCACTTCCCGCCCACCGGCCGTCATACAACGTCCTTGACTTTGTGCGGAGATATCTGAATGATGGTTGCAGCTACAGGCATCATTCAGATATCGGCTTTTTCAGCCGGCGATTCCCTACACCATGAGAATGATCATAGCAGCTGTTCCACTGCTTGATCGTTCTTATGGGAGGCGAGAGGGGATGTCCCCCCCCCCCGCGCTTCTACCGACTCACTGCTACGATCGAAGCCAGGATCGTTTTTTGGTTTTTTTTTTTATTTCAGGCTTCCCAGCCTAGAGGCGAGATGCGGGGTCTTATTGACCCCATATCTCACTGTAAAGAGGACCTGTCATGCCATATTCCTATTACAAGGATGTTTATATTCCTTGTAATAGGAATAAAAGTGGTCAAAAATATTTTTTTTTGGAAAAAAGCATCAAACTAAAATAAATAAAGTAAAATGAACAATAAAAAAAAATAAAAAATTTTTAAAGCGCCCCTGTCCCTGCGTGCTCGCATGCAGAAGCGAACGCATACGTAAGTCCCGCCCACATATGAAAACGGTGTTCAAACCACACATGTGAGGTATCGCTGCGATCAGTAGAGCGAGAGTAATAATTTTGGCCCTAGACCTCCTCTGTAACTCAAAACATGTAACCAGTAAAAAATTTTAAAGCGTCGCCTATGGGGATTTTTGAGTAGCAAAGTTTGGCGCCATTCCACAAGCGCGTGCAATTTTGAAAGGTGACATGTTGGGTATCTATTTACTCAGTATAACTTCATCTTTCACATTATGCAAAAATATTAGGCTAACTTTACTGTTTTGGTTTTTGTAAAGCACAAAACAGTTTTTTTCCCAAAAAAAACGCGTTAAAAAAATTGCTGCGCAAATACCGTGCGAGATAAAAAGTTGCAACGACCGCCATTGTATTCTCTAGGGTCTTTGCTAAAAAAACATATATAATGTTTTGGGGTTCTATGTAATTTTCTAGCAAATAAATGATGATTTTTACATGTAGGAGAGAAATGTCAGAATTGGCCTGGGTGCTCCAGAACACCTGAAGGTGCTCCCCTGCATGTTGGGCCTCTGTATGTGGCCACGCTGTGTAAAAGTCTCACACATGTGGTATCGCCATACTCAGGAGTGATAGCAGAATGTGTTTTGGGGTGTAATTTGTGGTATGCATATGTGGTGTGTGAGAAATAACCTGCTAATATGACAATTTTGTGGGAAAAAAAAAAGTAAAAAAAAAATCTTGATATTGCAAAGAATTGTGGGAAAAAATGACAACTTCAAAAATCTCACCATGCATCTTTCTAAATACCTTGGAATGTCTTCTTTCCAAAAAGGGGTCATTTGGGGGGTATTTGTACTTTTCTGGAATGTTAGGGTCTCAAGAAATTAGATAGGCCGTCAGTACTTCAGGTGTGATCAATTTTCAGATATTCGCACCATAGCTTTTGGACTCTATAACTTTCACAAAGACCAAATAATATCCACCGATTTGGGTTAATTTTACCAAAGATATGTAGCGGTATAAATTTTGGCCAAAATATATGAAGAAAAATTACTAATTTGCAAAATATTATAACAGAAATGAAGAAAAATGCATTTTTTTACAGATTTTTCGGTCTTTTTTCTTTTACGGCGCAAAAAATAAAGAACCCAGCGGTGATTAAATACCACCAAAAGAAAGCTCCATTTGTGTGAAAAAAAGGACAAAATTTCATATAGATACAGTGTTGCATGGCTGAGTAATTGTCATTCAAAATGTGAGAGCACCAAAAGCTGAAAATTGGTCTGGTTATTAAGGGGGTTTAAGGGCCCAGTTGTCAAGTGGTTAAAGCACCCGGGCATTGGTGGTAAAACGCCACTGTTTTTAGTGGCGCTTTACCGTCGTTTTTGCTGCGCTTTTCGGCCTCTAGCGGGGCACTTTAAACCCCTGCTAGCAGCCGAAAAAGGGTTAAAAGCGCCTGCAAAGCACCGCTACGGCGGTGCTTTGCCGGCGGTTCAGCGGCGCTGCCCATTGATTTCAATGGGCAGGGGCGCTTTAGGAGCGGTGAGTTCGCCGCTCCTAATGCGCTCCAAAGAAGCTGCTGGCAGGACTTTTTCTGACGCCCTGCCAGCGCACCGCTCCAGTGTGAAAGCCCTTGGGGCTTTCATACTGGAGTGAATGGAGCCGCTGTTTCAGGGCACTTTGCAGGCACTATTTTTAGCGCTATAGCGCCTGCAAAGCGCCTCAGTGTGAACTGCTTGATGGGCTTATTTTGGGCCTAGCTGGTTCACATGTATGTGTTTTGGTGGCCCACATTTGTGCAGGCACAGTGCCCAATCATTTGAATGGACTGCCATGTCTGCGTTTCCTGCAAAAAAAAAAGGTGCATGCAGCATTTAATAGGGCTGCACACACCTATGCCCATCAAGCAATGAAATACAGCACTGTCTGTTCATTATACTTTTGCTCCATGTGACTTACCTGCAGTTCCTGCTCTGGCAAACTTGTTGCATTTTTAGATGTTTAGGCCACGCTTTTAAAGACACAGTACGTTTGTGTGCGCAGGAACTGCAGGTAAGTCGCATGGTGCAAAAGCCGAATGAATTTCAAGGCCACTGCATTTTTAAAATGCTGCATGCAACTTTTTTTTCTGCAGGAAACGCAGGCATGGCAACCCATTCAAATGAATGGGCTGCTGTGCCTGTGCAAATGCGGGCCGCCAAAACACATACATGTGAATGTGTGATGTGACAATGGCTGCAATGTAATTGGGGTGCTGTGATGTGTAAAGGGGCACTATGGCATGAACAGGCATGTACTGGCCATCGGGACTACCGGGAGTTTCCCGGCGGGCCGATGGCTCAGTGGGCCGGTTCCAGCGGCCGCCTAATTTGCCTTTTGCATCGTTTCCCAGTTGTTCTGTGGTGAGGTCCGCCGCGATGTACCCCAATGTACCCTGATGTGCCCCATGCCCTGATGTGCTTTGTCCCCCGTGCCCTGATGTGCTGTGCCCCAATGTCGTGTGCCATGATGTACTGTGACCTGTGCCCTGATGTGCTGTGCCCTGATGTGCTGTGTCCTGATGTGCTATACCCTGTACCCTAATGTGCTGTGCCCTGATGTGCTATACCCTGTACCCTGATGTGCTGTGTCCTGATGTGCTATACACTGTACCCTGATGTGCTGTATCCTGATGTGCTATACCCTGTACCCTGATGTGCTGGGCTCTGTACCCTGATGTGCTGTACCCTGTGCCCTGATGTGCTGGGCTCTGTACCCTGATGTGCTGTGTCCTGATGTGCTGTACCCTGATGTGCTGTGTCCTGATGTGCTATACCCTGTACCCTGATGTGCTGTGTCCTGATGTGCTGTGTCCTGATGTGCTATACCCTGTACCCTGATGTGCTGTGTCCTGATGTGCGGTGTCCTGATGTGCTATACCCTCTACCCTGATGTGCTGTGCCCTGATGTGCTGTGTCCTGATGTGCTGTGTCCTGATGTGCTGTGCCCTGATGTGCTGTGTCATGATGTGCCCTGATGTGCTGTGTCCTGATGTGCTATACCCTGTACCCTGATGTGCGGTGTCCTGATGTGCTATACCCTCTACCCTGATGTGCTGGGCTCTGTACCCTGATGTGCTGTGTCCTGATGTGCCCTGATGTGCTGTGTCCTGAAGTGCCCTGATGGGCTATACCCTGTACGCTGATGTGCTGTGTCCTGATGTGCTATACCCTGTACCCTGATGTGCTGGGCTCTGTACCCTGATGTGCTGTGTCCTGATGTGCTGTGTCCTGATGTGCTATACCCTGTACCCTAATGTGCTGTGTCCTGATGTGCTATACCCTGTACCCTGATGTGCTGGGCTCTGTACCCTGATGTGCTGTGACCTGATGTGCTATACCCTGTACCCTGATGTGCTGTGTCCTGATGTGCTATACCCTCTACCCTGATGTGCTGGGCTCTGTACCCTGATGTGCTGTACCCTGTGCCCTGATGTGCTGTGCCCTGATGTGCTGTGTCATGATGTTCTGTGTCCTGTCCCCTGATGTGTTATGCCCTGGGTCGGTCTGGATGAAGTCCAGGGCCACATTTTTGTCCCAGTCCAGCCCTGGACATGAAGGGGACTTTAATGTAACAGGGGTGCTGTGATGTGTAAAGGGGCACTATAATGTGGAAAGGTCTGCAATGCAATGGGGGCTGTGATATGAGGAGGCTGCAATGTAATGGGCGCTGTGATATGACGAGGCTGTAATGTTTTTTAAAGATAAATCTATGTTTGTGTCTGTTTTTTGAGATGTTGGGGTGAAGAGCAAAATTGAATTGGGGGGGGGCCCAAAAAAAATGTTTGCCCGGGGTCCAAACCATATTAAAGACGGCCCTGCGGGTATCCCTGCAGACATCGAGTCCACGGGACCTGCGACCACACTCACGGAGCTTGCGGCAGGCCCGCAAGCCGCTTCTTAAAGGGCAGCGTACAGGTATGTTAATATGCCTGTACAGTACCTGACCGCAAGATTGTGTTACCATCGCGCTGCTTCTCAGCGACAGGGTGCTGTGCATGTCGTGCTGGCTCGCTGATCGGGAAAGGAAAACTTTTTTTCCTTTTGCGATGAGCGACAGGCAGTGCTGACAGCTGTCTGGTGTGAATCATGAGGGGGAACGCCGCGCCAAATTTTAAATGCAAAAACCGGCGTGGGTTCCTCCCCAGGAGCATACCAGGCCCTTAGGTCTGGTATGGATTGTAAGGGGAACCCCATACGCCGAAAAAATCGGCGTGGGAGTCCCCCCAAAATCCATACCAGACCCTTATCCGAGCACGCAGCCCGGCCGGTAAGGAAAGGGGGTGGGGACAAGCGAGCGCCCCCCCCTGAACCGTACCAGGCCGCATGCCCTCAACATGGGGGGGTAAGTGCTTTGGGGGAGGGGGCGCCCTGTGGCCCCCCCACCCCAAAGCAACTTGTCCCCATGTTGATGAGGACAAGGGCCTCTTCCCGACAACCCTGGCCGTTGGAGGACTTATCGGAATCCGGAGCCCCCTTTAATAAGGTGGCCCCCAGATCCCGGCCCCCCACCCTATGTGAATGAGTATTGGGGACATGGTACCCCTACCCATTCACCTAGGAAAAAAATGTGTCAATAAAAAAACACACACTACACAGGTTTTAAAAGTAATTTATTAGGCAGCTCCGGGGGTCTTCTTCCGACTTCGAGGTCTTCTCCCGGTGTTCGGCTTCTTCTCCCGGGTCCCTCCGCTATCTTCTTCCAGCTCTTTTGCTAGCGGGGGCCCGGTCTGCTGCTGCTGTCTGGTTCTTCTCTGGTATCTTCTGCTGGACTCCCCCGCTATCTTCTTCCAGCTCTTTTGCTAGCGGGGGGCCCGGTCTGCTGCCGCTGTCTTGTCGCTGCTGTCTTGTTGCCTCTTCTCTTCTTCTCGCCTCTTCTCTTCTCTTCTTCCGATGTTGACATGACGCTCTCTCCTGCTGGAATGCTGTGTGAGCTGCCCAGCCATTTGTATAGGTGTGACCCCGCCTCCTTGTGACGTCACAGTCCCAGCATGCGCAGGGACTCTGGGGTCACGCCCCCTTATGACGCCAGAGTCCCTGCGCATGGCTGTGAGTGTGACGTCACAAGGGGGCGGGTTCACCACCTATATAAATGGCTGGGCAGCTCGCACACAGCATTCCAGCAGGAGAGCGCGTTGTGTCAACATCGGAAGAAGAGAAGAGAAGAAGAGGTGAGAAGAAGAGAAGAGGCGACAAGACAGCGGCAGCAGACCGGGCCCTCACTAGCAAAAGAGCCTGGAAAAAGATAGCGGGGGAGTCCGGCAGAAGATACCAGAGAAGAACCAGACAGTGGCAGCAGACCGGGCCCCCCGCTAGCAAAAGAGCTGGAAGAAGATAGCGGAGGGGCCTGGGGAAGAAGCCGAACACCGGGAGAAGACCCCGAAGTCGGAAGAAGACCCCCAGAGCTGCCTAATAAATTAATTTTAAAACCTGTGTAGTGTGTTTTTTTTATTGACACTTTTTTTCCCTAGGTGAATGGGTAGGGGTACCATGTACCCCATACTCATTCACATAGGGTGGGGGGCCGGGATCTGTGAGCCACCTTATTAAAGGGGGCTCCCGGATTCCGATAAGTCTTCCGCCCGCAGACCCCGACAACCAACTGCCAGGGTTGTCGGGAAGAGGCCCTTGTCCTCATCAACATGGGGACAAGGTGCTTTGGGGTGGGGGGGCCCGCAGGGTGCCCCCCTCCCCCAAAGCACTTACCCCCCATGTTGAGGGCATGCGGCCTGGTACGGTTCAGGGGGGGGCGCTCGCTCATCCCCACCCCCTTTCCTGACCGGCCGGGCTACGTGCTCGGATAAGGGTCTGGTATGGATTTTGGGGGGACCCCCACGCCGATTTTTTCGGCGTATGGGGTTCCCCTTACAATCCATACCAGACCTAAGGGCCTGGTATGCTCCTGAGGGGGAACCCACGCCATTTTTTTCATTTAGAATTTGGTGCGGCGTTCCCCCTCATGATTCATATCAGACAGCTGTCAGCACTGCCTGTCGCTCATCGCGAAAGGAAAAAAAAGTTTTCCTTTCCCGATCAGCGAGCCATCTCGGCGCTGGCTCCCGCGACGGGGCTCGCAGGTGTCAAATCTCGCCGATAAAAGTGGCGAGAGTGACACAATATCGTGGTCACCTACTGTACGTGCCCTTCTGCCGACGTATATTGGCGTGAGGCGGTCGGCAAGCGGTTAAATAAATAAATCTTCTTTCAATTGGCAATACGTGCAAAATGCAATATACAGGACCTTGAAAAAGTATTCATACCCCTTGAAATTTTCCACATTTTTTCATGTTACAACCAAAAATGTAAATGTAGTTTATCTGGATTTTATGCGATAGATCAACACAAAGTGGCACATAATTGTGAAGTGGAAGGAAAATGATAAAGGATTGTCAACATTTTTTACAAATAAATATCTGAAAAGTGTGGCGTGCATTTGTATTCAGCCCCCTGGCTGAGTCAATACTTTGTAGAACCGCCTTTCACCGAAATTACAGCTGCAAGTCTTTTTGGGGATGTCTCTACCAGCTTTGCACATCTAGAGAGGGACATTTTTGCCCATTCTTCTTTGCAAACAAGCTCAAGCCTGGATTTAGAGCATCTGTGAACAGTCATTTTCAAGTCTTGCCACAGACTCTTAATATGATTTAGGTCTGGACTTTGACTGGGCCATTCTAACACATGAATATGCTTTGATCTAAACCATTCCATTGTAGCTCTGGCTGTTTATTTAGGGTCGTTGTTCTGCTGGAAGGCGAACCTCTGCCCCAGTCTCAAGTTTTTTGCAGACTCTAACGGGTTTTCTTCTAGGATTGCCCTGTATTTGGCTCCATCCATCTTTCCATCAACTCTGACCAACTTCCCTGTCCCTGCTGAAGAAAAACATCCCCACAACATGATGCTGCCATCACCATGTTTCACGGTGGGGATGGTGTATTCAGGGTGATGTGCAGTGTTAGTTTTCCGCCACACATAGTGTTTTGCTTTTAAGCCAAAAAGTTCAATTTTGGTCTCATCTGACCAGAGCACCTCCTTCTACATCAGGGGTAGGCAACCTCGGCCCTACAGCTGTTTTGAAACTACAAGTTCCATGAGACATTGCAAGACCCTGACAATCACAGGCATGACTCCTAGAGGCAGAGGCATGAAGGGATTTGTAGTTTTATCACAGCTGTAGTGCAAAGATTGCCTACCCCTGTTCTACATGTTTGCTGTGTCCCCCACATGGCTTCTCGCAAACTGCAAACGGGACTTCTTATGACTTTCTTTCACCAATGTCTTTCTTCTTGTCACTCTTCCATAAAGGCCAGATTTGTGGAGTGCACGACTAATAGTTGTCCTGTGGACAGATTCTCCCACCTGAGCTGTGGATCTCTGCAGCTCCTCTAGAGTTACCATGGACCTCTTGGCTGCTTCTCTGATAAATGATCTCCTTGCCTGGCCTGTCAGTTTAGGTGGACGCCATGTCTTGGTAGGTTTGCAGGTGTGTCAAATTCTTTCTATGTTCAGATGATGGATTGAACAGAGCTCCGTGAGATGTTCAAAGTTTGGGATTTTTTTTTATAACCTAACCCTGCTTTAAACTTCTCCACAACTTTATCCCCACCTCCCTGGTTTGTTCCTTGGCCTTCATGATGCTGTTTGTTCACTAAGGTTCTCTAACAAACCTCTGAGGACTTCACTGAACAGCTGTATTTATGCTGAGATTAAATTATACAAATGTGGATTCTATCTACTAATTAGGTGACTTCTGAAGGCAATTGGTTCCACTAGATTTTAGTTAGGGGTATCAGAGTAAGTGGGGGCTGAATACAAATGCATGCTACACTTTTCACATATAAAATATGTAGCACTAACTCATGGTGGAGCTGCTGGTTTAAAGCGGGCTGTTGCCGTCACGTTTGTTACCTCAATTTCACCAGAACCGGGTCTAGAATCCCGTTGAGTTTAATACCAAACAGTGTAGACACTTGAGTATCCTTTCCAATGCTTTAATAAAGAGTAACTGAAGGAAGTAGCAGGAAAGAGGTAGAAAAAGAGTTGCAGGGAAGTTCAAATACCTTTTCTTGATGTAGTATTATGAATTGGAATCTTGTAGATAAATGTACTCTCCTTTTAGAGTTGAATCTTTGCCCACCCGGATAGGTTTCTCTCACTAACCTAGCAACCGGCACGCAGCACGAACAAAAGTCTCTGCCACAGACTTGAGTGGAATATAAACCCGTACGATCCTCTGCCACAGGATGTAATGGTTTACGATGGATAGCAAACACAGCACTAGAACCTTTAAGCTGACCCGGCAGTACTATGCGGTAGGATAACTTTAGGATGCGTCCTCCAACTGAGTCACCAGGCCCCTCTCCAGACCAGCACTCTGCATGATCCTTCCATGACGGGTCCTCCCCTGGGATCTTCTCAGTTGTCCAGCTTCTTCCCGTAGGACAGACAGCACAGGACCATTCCTTCGCCGCTGTGGTAGGCCCCAGACAGGCTTCTGGGCCCACCCACACGCTGCAGAAACGTGGTCCTCCCGGTCATAGGACCACGCGGTAGTACTCCTAACACATGCCTGTCGGCCAGGAGGGCCAGCAGGTGGAACGAAAACGAACCCTAAAACATGGCGTCTGTCCCATAAATACCCTCTCCCAGAATGCAACTCGGAGGACCAACTCCACCGAGTTATCTCCGGGACAGAAGAGCACTCATACGCTTCAGTGCGTTGCCTTTCCAACACTGACCCATGGCGACAACGACACCCACAGGCACAGTGTGAATCTACATGCAACACAGCCAAACTGGAACAGAGGCTAAATCTGACTATGTATAAAACAGATAACCCACTAAATTTACCTATAAGCGGTAGATGAAAATCTACCAGCGCTACAAATACATTTAAATTTTTGGTTGTAACATGACAAAGTGTGGAAAATGTTAAGGGGTAGGAATACTTTTTCAAGGCACTGTACATGTAGCAACCAACGCTAATACACTATAAGAAAATACATATAAAATCATGAGCAGCTCCCAATGAGCAGCAGGGCGGGGGCAATCCTAACCCTCTCATCATTGCCCTTTTTTTGTGGACGGTGTTTAGGGGCACCAATAAGAGGGATAAGATTGCCCCTGCCCAACTTCTTATTATGGGGGGCTGTCCTTAGTGTGGGAACTCTTAAATAGCGTCTCACTGTTTGTTGGGAGTTGGCTCTGAGGAAGAGGGTTTGTCCCCTGAAATGCGTAAGCTTTACCACCATGTGTTCATATGAATCAATATCAAACAAACCAAAACTAAAGGTAATGAATTCCACAACAAATCAACGTAACAAAATTAGTAACATAACAAATCTATCCGAAGTGAAACGAAACAATTGTATTTGTTCTGCACATATCTAGTGTAGAGTTTGAGAGCTGGGTTGTATGAAAGGGCAGGTTCAGAACAGTAATGGTAAACTGAAATGTATATTCCTTCTAAATGGTTTTATGATTGTCAATTACAGCCTGTTGAGAGTTCTGCCAGAGGTTTTATGGCATTTTAGATGGCTACTAGCAGACATTGAAGTAAGAGATAACCTGCTAATTGTTTTAATTACCTCCAATTAGTCAGTTATGAAAACTCCAGGCCAAGGGATGTTTTTAACTGCTATTTTATGACGAGAAGTCATAAAAAGTTAAAGTTAAGCCGGATGACGGACCCCGTATTTCACCGTTTGTTGGCTTCGCTGACCCCCTATATCAGCAGGCAGGATACCTGCATGAGGCAAGCCATCACTCCAGAGCAGAGGCTCGTCGCTACCCTGCGGTACTTGGCGACAGGGAGAAGCCTGCAGGACTTGAAGTTCTCGACAGGCATCTCCCCCCAGGCTCTGGGGATCATTATCCCGGAGACCTGTTCTGCCATCATCCAGGTCCTGCAGAAGGAGTATATGAAGGTAAGCTTTTTATCCTTTCATATCACATTTTATTGTATTGAATGTTTGCTAATATATTGTAATTCTTTCCTCATTCCCTAATTACCATGATTGTAATATGCTGTGAATGTCCCCTTTGTCCTCATGCATGCTGGATTTTTATGTAATTATTTTTTTAGTCCTTCATACATATTTGCCTTCACTTACCTCCCCAGCATGGTCTCTCCTGGCCCTATATTCACCTCATGTAGTCACTTAACAATGTATATTATCAGCTCCATAGTAGTGCTTTACCCCAAACACCCCTAAAATGTTTAGAAATCTGATTTGTGCTTTAAATTCAGGCAGAGTGCCAGAGGCTTTTTTTTGTAGTGTCCCCAAATCATTTTTAGGAACCCTCCCTCCCCCCAACTGCTAAGTCAGCTGATCCCAATTCTCTATCTATCCTCAATCATCTATCTGCTGACTTTGCCAAACCCATACACACTATACCCATCTCTTTTCTGCTCAGATTTATGGATGAATTCCCCAAAGCATGTAGTGCAAGGGCCTGCCTGTATACTTTCAAATGGTACTGTTTCAAGTTTTTGTATCCTATTATTATCTTGATAGGTTATAGCAGAATGTCCAAATGTGCTCAAATGTATACAATGTGTATTTTTATCTTTGTATTATGACACTTATTACCTGTCCAGTGGTCTGCCAATAGTGTAACTAAGGAGGGTCTGTTCCAAGTAATACCCTGTATTTAGGCATTCATCTCTCAATGAAGTGAAGAGGGTTACCTGTCCAAGATCCCCCCCTATAATGTTAGAAATGGCCCATGAGAGGGGGGGGGGGGGGGGATATGATAGGTGTACCTTATACTTTGGTGTTGTAAAATTCCCCTTAATAAATGTTATCTGGATGTTGGCCAAGAATGTTTGTGTCTATAATCTGCTTTCCATGCTTATGTGCAAAAATACTAAGTTTTTTAGTTTTCCTCAACAGTTTCCTTCTACGCCACAGGAATGGCAGACTGTGGCATCCTACTTTGCCCAGCAGTGGGACTTTCCTAACTGCGGAGGGGCAATTGATGGGAAACACGTCCACATCATCCCACCCCCCAACTCAGGGTCGTACTATTATAATTACAAGGGGTTCAATAGTATTGTGATGTTGGCGGTGGTGTCGGCTAATTACGACTTCCTATATGTGGACGTGGGGAAGAATGGCTGGATGTCCGATGGTGGAGTCATCGCCCAGATGGAGTTTTACAGGCGTCTCCAGAATGGCAGCTTGGACTTACCACCTCCAGAAGAGAATGTGGAAGGACTCCCATTCGTCTTCGTTGCGGATGAAGCATTTGCGCTGGGGGACCCTCACCCCGGAACAGTGGGTTTTTAATTACCGGCTGGCCAGCGCCAGAAGAGTGGTGGAGAACACATTTGGAATCATGGCCAGCCGGTTCCACCTATTTCTGACACCCATCCATATGGCGGAGTATAAACTTAATCATATAATCCTGGCGTGCTGTGTTCTACATAACTTTTTACGCCAATATTCTGCCAACTATGCTGGCTCAGTTGGGCCTGAGGCCGGAATGATAAATGAAACAACCCTGATGGCGCTTGAAAGTGGCCGTCCTGGCTTGCCCTCCCTGAGTGCCTGTGATGTCCGGTTAAGATACCTTGAGTTCTTTGGGGGTAGGGGGGCCATCAATATGCCAGACAATTTGTGAAGCCTTTATCAAATAAAATCCAAAAAAAAGGAAATCTTTGGTGACATTTACTGCTTGTGTTTGTTTTAGCTGACCCTGACAGAAATGTGGGGAGTCCTGAAAATGGCGTGATTGTGTAACCTTATACAAAGCACTGTTGGGTGTTCTTTACTAAAGGCAAAGACACTTTGCACTACAAGTGCACTTGAAACTGCACTGAAACTGCACTTGTAGTGCAAAGAGGATTTGCCCTTAGGAAAGAACCCCCATTTTCACAGAAAGCAGCAATTACATCACCACAAAAGTGTTGTAGCGTTGAGACAATAATCCACACATTCTTGATCAACAATCTTTTTAATACCTGCACAATCACATGTGCATTTAGAAAAGATTTTTAAAACAAACCAACATGTTTGTTGTATAACAATTTTTGGGGTGGCATTATCAAAAATAGAAATGCCCATTTAAGATAAAACAGGCATGTGTAAAACCAACAAGAAAGACACAAATCTTGAACTTACAAAGTTCACATTTGGTAGAACTTGAAGGCAATATCAGACATGATTATTTAGGAACTGTGTTTGATATTGCATTCAGATGGGGTGAAGTTACCCCAGGAAAAGCCAAATTTGGAAGATGCACACAAATTTGCCAATGTCAACATGTGCTAGCTGCCATCACGGGGGACGTGTTTTGGGGGAGCAACCCCTTCCTCTCAGCTACTTTATTATTGAGGAAGAGGTTGCACCCCCAAAACGCGTCCATTGATCTCCCGTGATGGCAGATAGAACATGTTGACACACTGTGTGCATCCTCCAAATTTGGCTTTTCTAAAAATCGCTAAAACATTTTGAACTTTGTAGCACACAAAAGAAGAAAGTGATTTGGAGGGGTTTTAAACTCTCCCCAAAACATCAATGATGTTTTTATTTTTTTTGAATAACATCATTGATGTTTTTCTTGAGGTTTTCCAATTGTAAATTACAGCCCATGATCTCCCCGATCAGGATCTGGGCACTTTCTGATGTGAAAGGATCTGGATCCACAACATCACGATCACCTAAAAAGCGAGAAAACAAACAAAAACAGGTATCAAAAATATGCCAGCATCCATCTCTTACCTGAGCCTGTGGTCGCAGACACTCACCTGTTGTGGTGACAATTTCCACCACATCTTCTTCCTCCTGCTCTTCTTGGGTTGGGGGGATTTCCCCTTCTTCCAGAGGTGGGGGGTCTATGGTCTCCTCGGATGAGGGATGTCCTCCGAGTCTTTTCTCCCCTATGTAAAACAAAAATGCTATACTTAGCACACAGATATTTGATGGCAGAACTAAAAATATAAAACATTGCTTAGAAGTGGGGTACAATTGTCAATTTTGGCAGAGTTCCAAAATGTAGCATTTTCTATGTCCTTTGGCAAGCTGCAATACTTTACCTGTCTAGTACAAGCTTCACAGATGGAGATCCCCCTATAGTATACACTGGAGCACCTGTGTGCCCCCCCTAATAAAAATGGTGTTCTGGTGTCCCACACTATAGTGCTCCAGTGTCCAGATGTGAAAACAGCTGCTCAGTGTCCTCTCCTTACACAGAATCTAGTTTGCATTTCATTCTAGTAACAAAGCCATCTACACAACCAAATTAGTTTCATACAAGTAGGGCGTAAAAAATGTGGCCAAATGCATATGGTCAAAACAATGGTGTTTTATAGGCCGAAAGAAAAATGTTTGATACGAACGAATAATGTGCACATGAACATTAAAGTTGCCATTTTAAAATGTACACTTTTAAGAAAAGCACATGGAGCAGCGCGAACTTAATAAACATAAAGAATAGGAACACAGCACAACTACTTACTTTTTTGCAGCACTCTCCGGATCTTTCTGTACTGCTCATGTTCTCGTAATTTGAGGTCCGACCACCGTTTCCTGAGCTGATCTTTCGATCGTCGTACCCCGAAATTCTGGTGCAGACTTTTGACCACTTTCGCCATGATCTTGGCCTTTCTGACATTGGGGTTGAGGTAAGGTCCATACTTTCCATCATAGTCAGCCCTCTTCAGGATGTCGACCATCTCCAACATCTTCACAAAGGACATATTTGAGGCCTTAAATCTCCTTCTGGATCGGGACGTCTCCGAATCCTGGCTTTCCTCCTCCTCGTTCCTGTAATTAGCACGCACCTGCTGTGTATCCGCCATGTGCTCTTCCCCCACTGTGCAGAACGAAAAGGGGGGGGGGAATAGGCTAGAAAGAACGTCAGGGGCGGGTGGAGTTACACGCATGCGCAGTGTGTATAAAGCGTAACACGCGTGTGTATTATGTACGATCTGTGAGCGGAGAAAGGAGCATCGGAGGCGCCGATCGTGATAACGAAGGTAACATCTAAACATGGGCCTATACAGCTTTGAAATTGAAGCCTATATTGTAACAAGATTAGGAGCGTTTGGCCTGACCTTAGGGTTTGTCTTGTGTTGTGTCTTGCAGAGAAAATGGATGGCTTCAATGACCACAACTTCCTCCCCCTGTTCATAGACAAATACAGGGAGCTGCCCTGTCTGTGGCAGGTGAGACATCCCCATTATAACAATAAACAAAAGAGGCAGGCAGCGCTGGAGAAACTGCTGGAGTTGGTGACGCCGGTGGTCCCCACAGCAACCATCCCCTATTTAAAAGCCAAAATTAGTGGCCTGAGGAGCACTTATCTTAGGGAGCGCAAGAAGGTCACAGATTCCCAGAGGTCCGGAGCTGCAGCAGATGACGTTTATGTCCCCAGGCTGTGGTACTATGAGAGACTTTGTTTTCTGTCAGACCAGACTGGAGTCAGGGAATCCCTCTCCACTCTTCCTTTCACTCTTCCTTCCACCCCAGCTGAGGCTTCCGATGTCCAACCTGGGCCTTCCAGCCAGGAAGAAATAGAGGATGAGCCCAGCTGGAATCAGGTATAGCATTCTTCTACAGATTTCAGGACAATAAAGAAATGATGTTTACTAGATGTTATTATTGATCACTAATTGCTGATTGAAAAAAGTGTTTTACATATCAATAGACAGTAGAGGGCACCCAAAATTGGGACAAGAATGAAAAAAGCTGGGCTCAGAATGATAGTCTGTTATATTTGTTAACATTCAATTTGAAACAGTCATGAGATGAAAATTGTGTGTGAATGATGACTAAAAAACTAAAACAATGTCCCTTTTTCATATACAGGAAGACCTCAGCCAGGAGGAGGCTGTGGAATGTGGCAGCCAGGAGGAGGCGGGGGTTAGTGGCAACCAGGAGGAGGCGGGGCTATGTGGCAGCCAGGAGAAGCCTGGGACCAGTCACAGCCTGACCGAATCGCAGGTTCCTCCCCTCCGCCTTCCATACAAAAGAGCGAGGAAGGGGAGTCACGTTCAGGATTCTGCACTCAGGCTCATTCAGGAGGCTTCTGTGTCCCCCTGAGCCTTACCCACTCCTGAAGAGGCCTTTGCCTGCATGGCTGCCACAAAACTGCAGGGCATGCAGGAGGGTCAACGCCTCATGTGTGAGCAACTTATTTATAAAGTCCTAACTAAGGGGGTGAGTGGCGAAATCACACCCAAGACCGACGTGATTGAGTTGGACCATCCTCCTCCTCCTCCTGCTGCCACAACTCCACCACCACAGCCACAGCGTGGAAGGAAGCGTGGAAGGAAGATAAGAGAGTGATGACCCTGGGTTCAGTCTTGTCTGACAAAATCTGCAGTCTCTTGTATGACCACAGCCTGGGAACACAGATGTCATCTGATGCTTTCCGGATCTCTGGGACTTCTGGACCAGACTGCACTCCCTTAGATAAGAAAAGAGGGGAAGAAAGGGGAAGTGGGACTTTAAAATGAAGCACCAAAGGTGCCTCCATCCCTGTATGCGAACATTAAATAAGAGTTGGGACTTTAAATGAAGTCATGGAAAACATGCAGGTACCAAGGATAACAGTACAATTTTATTTGTCAAGTATATGCATAAAACAATTCACAAACAGAACCACATCCTGTAAAGAAAGACATTGTGATGAATATCATTCCAAAATCACAGCACATGTATTTGTGCAAAAGTGATCGGCATCAAGGATACAATCAACTTGGCGCCGCATAGTGGTCTTTTGAGCGATTTGATGCATGTACAAAGATTGCATATAATATACAGATAACAATACCACAGCACAATAAGAAAAACATATAATAATATGTAAAAACCATAATAATTGTTCTTGAGATGTTGCAAGGTGAACATGTGTTGGTGTCTCAAATGCCCGACGCGTTTTGTGTGGAATACACTCATCAGGGGCCAGATGGTCAGGGATATCTAAAAATGTAATGCAACATGAAGTGAGTTTAACTGGTAGCGCATACTCACAGCGAAGAAGGGGATGGGTCACCCTAAAACACTTACAAACAACAAAAGCAAGGCCAATTTAAATCAGCCAGGAGGGTGGAGAAAATTGCAATATCTGAGCTTACATGCATCCCAGGCAGGAGGAAAGGCACTGTGGACGGAAAGTAGTGATGAGCCATCTCGGAGAAGAGACGCCCACGCTGTGTCGGGGGAGGCAAGATATACCCGACAAACACCACGTGCACGCTGGCCGCGTACACCAGCGTCACCCGATCACGGCAGAGGAAAGGGGAGGGGCTCTGGCTCCGACGGCAGCTCCGTCAGTGAACAGAGTCCGCACTCCCCATCTGACTGGCTACATGGAGGAACTCAAGCGCCACGCCGTGACGCCAGTGTTAGCATCCGACGTGGGGCAGGGGGGGGTTGACGCCGATGCGCCGAGGGCCTTTAGGTGGTTGGGCGGGCGCCCTCGGCGCATCGGCGTCAACCCCCCCCTGCCCCACGTCGGATGCTAACACTGGCGTCACGGCGTGACTACTTTGTTGTCGGAAAATTTTATAGCCTGCTCTCAAACTTTGTGTGTCGGAAAATCCGATGGAAAATGTCCGATGGAGCCCACACACGGTCGGAATGTCCGACAACACGCTCCGATCTTACATTTTCCATCGGAAAATCCGACCGTGTGTACGGGGCATAAAAGCTGTAGAAATGTGGAATAGGCTCCCTCAAGAGGTGGTTCTGTCCAGCTCAGTAGATTGCTTTAACAAAGGCCTGGATTCTTTCCTAAATGCTCATAATATAACTGTATACTAACATTTATAGGTAAAGTTGATCCAGGGAATATCCAATTGTCTCTCGGGGGATCAGGAAGGATTTTTTCCCCCTGCTAGAGCAAATTGAATCATGCTTTGGGGTTTTTTGCTCTGGATCAACTGTGGGTATAGGATTGTGTATATGGGATTGTATGATTTTATTCCTTCTTTATAGGTTGAACTAGATGTCTTTTTTCAACCTGACTATCTATGTAACTATGATAACCATTTTTGGAGGCTGGGCTTTACCTACTCATATGCTAATGAACCTGTTGGACTAGTTCATGAACATAGGACTGGAAGCGATGCTACAGGAAGTAGGGGGAGGAAACAAAGGGCTTGAACAACCATGTGCTGAGGACACAAAGTAACTGATAGCAGATCTGGAGGACTCTGAAAAGCAAGGGGTGGACTGGAAGAGATCCTGCATTGAAGGAAGATGACTCCAGAACAAAGCCTGAATGAAAGAACTTTACCTGGGGATGACTCTAAATCTACAACCCAAGTTAATTTACTTTTAGTGTATTCCCTCTTGCATACATTATTCATGCTAATTTGCTGGGAAAGATAGATAGCTTGTGCTGGTGTATATTGTATGCATATTTTGAGATACTTTGAATGCCATTAATTGTTTTTCCTACAAGTGAGTAAAGCATTTTTGTTTAGAAAAGCAAACAATTAATATACACTACTGAGGTTTTTATGCTTCCTTACTTCTAATGCAAAGAACCTTGAAAGACACAAAAGCAAAACAGGTGATAACCCTGCTTTCCCATAGATATGGTACAGTGAGTGAGGGCCATCGAGCTAGAACAGAAGGGATCACCAGGTTATGATTAAAAAAAAAGACCAAAAAAGAAAACTATAACAGCCAATGCTTCTAATGACCAGTGAAGTGAAATATTTTAGATTTTTGTTCTTGGGTTTGGATACAATTTATTCACATTTTGGTAATCTTAAAAATGATTCTCTACTATCCACTTTTACTACTGGTTATTCCAATTTCTGTTCCAGTTCAGCCCTTGCCAATTCATACAGAACACTTCTCAAAGCTGACCATACTGTCCTCACAATAATACCGGCAGGACCAATAAAATAAATGGCTTACAGATAAATAAAATAGTGTTTGTTTTTGTCGGCCGAATGCCAAATTTACCCAATTAGTATGGTAAATAGACATGGGAAAGGCCTTAGGTATTTCAATGTGTAACTTGTTTACATATGTACGAGGGTGGTAAAAAAAATTGACTTAAAAAACTGCAAGAATGGTTTTAGACATTTTAAAAGAAAGCCTATGTATTGTTTAACAAAAAGATAAAAAGTGTTTGATCTGCCAGTCAGCCTTCTTTACATGCACCAATGATTGGGTATTATTATTCCCAATGACACCAATGGTGTGGCACAATTCCTCCCACTGGTACCAATGATGAGGCATTATTCCTCCCACTGGTACCAATGATGAGGCATTATTCCTCCCACTGATACCAATGACGGGGCACTATTCATTCCATAAATACCAATGATGGGGCATTATTCCTCCCACTGATACCAATGATGGGGCACTTTGCTTTCCATAAGTACCAATGATGGGGCATTATTCCTCCTTATGACACAAATGATGGGATGCTATTCTTCCCAATGACACCAATGATGTGGCACTATTCCTTCCTTGATGGGGCACTATTCCTCCCATAGATACCAATGAAGGGGCACTATTCCTCCTTACAACACAAATGATGGGGTCCTATTCTTCCCAATTACACCAATGATGTGGCACTATTCCTTCCACTGATACCAATGATGGGGCACTATTACTCCCAATGATAGGGCACTATTCCTCCCATAGATACCAATGATGGGGCACTATTCCTTCTACTGATATCAATGACGGGGGACTGTTACTCCCAATGATACCAATGATAGGGCACTATTTCTCTCATAGATACCAAGGATGGGACACTATTCCTCCTTACGACACAAATGATGGGGTACTATTCTTCCCAATGACACCAATGATGTGGCACTATTCCGCCTCCTACTGACCACAGGAGCTATGTAACTGTTTAGTCCCACTTACCACCAAGCCTGAGACATTATCTACTCCCATTGGCCACAGTCCGACCCCCTAAAGGCCGAGGGACAGTAAAGTGGTACTTTGTTTTGAAAATTTGAAGACTCCTGGTATAGAAAAAAATGGATGCGTGCCCTTGCAAGCCAGACACATAGGTGCATAAACAAACTGTATATACAGTATATGCTGGATGTGTGGTGTATCTCTATTCTTGCTAAAATATGAACAGAAGAATGGAGTGTTCTGAAGGGGGCTCGTAGGGATTCCTAGTATTGTAATATTTTGTATATACTCTCTTGGACATGTCATCTGTTGCTGGGGTCCAGTAAACACTACACTCTCTGGAAAAGAATCAAGGATGCCTGGAACTTGCTTAAAGAGGTCTTTTTCTTGCTTCCTATTTCCACTACAATTATATTTTGTATATTATTTATTAATAATTGAATATACATGCACTATACAATCTGACTGTACAATCTTCTTTAAATTCACTGTTAACTATATGGTACAAGGATCTGCCTGATTTAATACTATGTGAATGGGTTGTTGAGATTTGTTCTCATATTACATAGTTTTGAGATTTTACAATCAGATTGTATAGTATATGACCAGCTTAAGAAACCATTTGATCCCTTGATTTGTACGCAATTCAAGAATGAGAGAGAACCAGAACCTTTCCTAAGTGGAAAAATGGATTTAATAATAAAGTTGGCAGTTCCTCCACCCGGGACAGGACCTCTGTGAACAGATCAAAAGGGACAGGGTTAGCTAAAATAACAGGAACTACATATACACTCCATTGCAATAAACAATATATAAATCCCCAAACTGGTGTGCAGCTATATACTTATTGCTAAAGTTATATGCGGGTTGCAGTAATTCTTCTTCTCCTGATTACTTTGTTTAGATTTCTGGTTAAGGTAACTTACCAGGAAGGGAATCCCCTCTGTTCACAGAGACCCTGTCCTGAGTGGAGGTACTTCCAACTTTATTATCAAACCTGCTCTTCCACTTCTGAAAGGTTCTGGTTCCCTTGTTTGTAGGCAGGTGCAGCCTGCTTTCTCCACTGCAGATGGTGCTCTTGCAGAAGAAGACAAGAGGAACATGGGTCAAGAGGAACATGGGTCAAGAGGAACATGGATCAAGAGGAACATGGGTACAATCCACATGCGAATTGTCTCTCCCTAAAAGGAGATCTAATTATCTGGTAAGCGGCAGTAATTTTAAAGGTGGAAAGACCTTGTCTATCACACACCGTCACATCTTCTTGGGTGTTTCTTATCACAAGTCACTGTGGAACAGTTGGTTGACAAATCTATATGAACTGTGGTTTTTAGCCTTTGCACGTTGTGGAATATTATCTATCTTATCAATTGCACTGAGGAATAAGGACGCTTATAGAGCACTTTAGTTTTAACTTTTGGCTCATTAGCCTACTTATGAGCTTCACTTATTTAATACCGCTTTAATAATAGCTAATTAAAGGTTGGTAGTCCTCATATAAGTTGGTATATGCTCCAAGATATACGTGTCACTTTCTATACATATGTCACAATTTTATAAGTTTTCATTTTTCATATATAGCTCAGCTTAATTTATCCTGATTGTCTATAGT
Source organism: Lithobates clamitans (assembly GCA_037952925.1). NCBI lineage: Eukaryota > Metazoa > Chordata > Amphibia > Anura > Ranidae > Lithobates > Lithobates clamitans. The sequence continues at coordinate 1,611,019 of JBBGZY010002505.1, read as the reverse complement.
GTGTCTCTCACTTGAAGTTGCAGCTGATTCACTATTTAAATACTTTTTAGTTATTAGTTGAGATTGTTCTTAGACAGTGCAATAATCTACTTTTGATGTTTTGCTGATATTGATACAAATTTACAGCAGCTGTCTGACACTCTCATGGTGTTTTATTTATCGTAATCATTATCTATATAGACATTCTATCATCTTTTACATTTTTTGCACTATTAGTCACTATGGATGTCTTTGAATATAGAGCATCCAGAGTAGTGAACACGGAAGGAGTATTTGAAACGTTTAAAGAAAGTGATAGGGATTTGAGTGGATTATTTGTTAGACTTAAAAATCTTACCATCTCAGAGATCCACACACAGTGGGATGTGACGTTCTTAGAAACCTACATCAAACTCAAAATGGTTCCAAGGAGCCTAAGATGGGAAGTTTGCCCTCAAAAAAGGCGAACTTGAACTGGAAGAACGGTTCCGGAATTTTAACGAAGCCGGTGTTAGTTTTTTGCAATTTTTAGTAGCCAGGAAAAACAGTAAACTAGCAAGACTAGATGGAGAGATCAAAACTCTCAAGGATAGTTTACTCCCTTATAAAGACAAGGAAGAATACAAGGACAGGACTAATCATCTATTAAAAACCCTTGACAAAGAGGAGAGGGAGCAGAAAATCAAAAAGAGAAAAAAATACAATAGGGACTATGAGGATTACCAGATGAATAGTGTATTCGAGTGCGAAAAAAAACTGGCTGCTGAACAACTGGCCAGTCTGGATTCTAAAATGGATGCGATCACGCAAGGTGAGGACACTCCAGTTAGAACCTCAGTGGAGGTACAGCATCTACCAATTGGTAATGAATCTCAGAAAACTCCTAAGAAATCCCAAAATAATAATAAATTTGGGAAAAAGGGTAGACGCGTATCCTATCAATCACCACAGAGGTCATTAGGACCTGCGAGAGGAGGACAGCAAGGGAGTAACTTAGGGTGGAATCATCAACCCCCATACAGACAGGGAGGCAACTATGATCGTGGTTATGGACAGTCGTACAATCAGGGGAAACATCAGATGTACAGAGAGTCCCCCCAAAATGCGAGAGGCCCAAACAGGGCACCGTATAATAATTACGGCCATGAGTTGCAGCCCAATCAGAGTTACAAATATGGTAGTCAATCCCATTCTGAAAGGGAGAGGGACGATTGGGATTATGAATATGGGGTGAATACCCAAAATCGTTATTTCCCTTAAGAGACAGAGAAGGTCCTGCTAACTATGGCTCTGATGAACATGACCATGTAAATAGGGATCATGAGTCCTACAGGCCAGGTCCATTCAGGGAGCACCCTAATAGACCAAATGACAGCAATCAAGAACAACATTATTGGGGTTTTCCCAGACCCAATCAAGGGGTAAAAAGGCCCGTTAGAAAACAAAGAGGAACCAGAGGGGGGAGGAGAGCACAGTCTAAAAAAGCAAAAAGTGTAAGTGGAGATGATATTTTCAATTTAAGCTCCCAAACCTTGACAAAATCGGAAACCGCATTGTTAAGCAAGGGTTTGAAATTTGCACCTGCTAAGAAATTTAACAAATTTCAAACCTAAATGGACATCCACAAGTATGTTCGCACAATTAACATCAAACGTTATTTTGTGAGCATTCCGAACAGGCAAAGTGGACTCATTCAACAGAAATACCAACACTCAGGACTGGCAAATGCCTCAACGCTTAACCCTCCTGGTGGTTTGGCCCCCTCTTTGAGGGTCTTTACAGACATAGTTATAAGAGACCTGGAATCAATTAAAAACCATTAATTGTAAGATGGAAAAAGAATTAGAAGAGGGACTTGATTCACTTTGCAATAATAAAAACTTGGTTATCCGCCCGGCGGATAAAGGGGGGGAATCTTTGTACTTGATCGTAAAGATTATCTTCAGGAGGTCCATAGGATAGTGGAAGATCGGGATACCTATATTCCCTTACCAGGTAATCTGGTTACTCAATACAAGAAAACTTTACAAGCGCTCATTCAGAGAGGTTCAGAGGAGGGTATCCTTAATGAGAAAGAGGAAACCTTTTTGATACCCAAGGCCCCGTGGGTCCCAGTACTTTACTGTCTTCCTAAGATCCACAAGAGCCTTACTTGCCCCCCGGGCCATCCGATTGTGAGCCGTATAGACTCCATCAAGTCCCGGGTGGGCAAGTACATTGATCATTTTCCTAAGCCATTGGTCCAACAAATACCATCTTTTTTGAAAGATACATGACAGGTAATCAATTTGCTGTCCCAATTAAAACCGAATAATCACACTTGGATGGTGGCAGCGGATGTGACCTCGCTGTACACCATCATTCCACACAATCTGGGGATAGCAGCAGTTAGGTACTATCTGAATATTTTCTCTAAAATACCAGAGCAACAACAGGCATTCATTATGGACCTTCTTGAGTTCGCAGCAAACCACAATTATTTTTGGTTTGACCATCAATATTACCGACAACAGTGAGGTGTAGCCATGGAGGCGAAATATGCCCCCAGTCTGGCTAACTTATTCATGGCCAAGTGGGAGGAGGACGTCATCTATAAGGATCGTAACCCACACCTGACCTTTTGGGCCAGGTACATAGATGATGTCCTCCTATGGGATGGAACCAGCTCCCAGCTAGATGAGTTTTTTCCACTATTAATATCAATGCTAGAGGGATCAGATTTGTCCATGAAGTGAGCGAAGAAAGAATTAATTTTCTGGATCTCACGATAATAAAAAACAAGGACGGTTTCAAAAAAATGTCCTACTTTAAAAAAACAGACCGTAATGCTTTCATACCTCTAGGCAGTTGCCATCATGACTCCTGGTTAAAGTCAGTCCCAAAAAGCCAGTTTGTGAGGATAAGGCGGAATTGTACAGAAATGGACGACTATATATTCCAAGCTGGCATCATAAAGAACAGATTGCAAGAAAAGGGCTATGATTCAGAATCCCTGCAGGATACTATTGAAGAAGTGGCTAATATAGATAGATCAGTGCTACTGGAAGGCGGACCTAGGAAGGCCAAAGACAGACCTGCAATACCTTTCATCACAACTTTTTCAACCCAGCACCAGTTAATCAAAAAAATAATCCGTAAACACTGGCATCTATTAGGTAACGATAGAATTATCCAAACATTTTACCAGCGAATCCACAGGTGATTTTTAGAGGGGTTTCTTCCCTTAGAGATAGAGTTGCACCTAATGTTGTGGATCCTCCCACTAAAAGGATATCGTTTTTTCAGAACCTCACAGGCTACCATCAATGTCATAAATGTCAGGTCTGTACATTAAATAAAAGTAAAATTAGGAAAATAGAGTCCTTCGTCTCGACCAGTACATCAAAAGAACATCAAATTGAACCGTTCATTACCTGCAGCTCAACGGGCGTTGTAGGGCAGGACTAAACGGGCCATGCAGGTCCATTTGGGGGATTACATTACTAATACCAAAAACGTTTTCAAATAGCATTCCGTCTCCAAAAATTATGCCACCCACCATAATTGTAAACCGGTTAATACACTGTTCTTAGGGATTGACAGGTATAACGCCCATTGGCGGGTAGTTCTCTTGTTAGAGAGTTATCCAGACTTGAGATGGCATGGATACATAGGGTACGTTGTTACACTCCACATGGTCTTTATATAGACACAGATGTTAATACTTTTATAGATAATAGCTAGTAACCATTGATGTGAACTAGCCTTGAGTTCCCGGCTGACCCCTATGATAAGACATTTTAGACAGTCTATTGACTGGAATGGTACCAGCTGATTAGAGAAAAGCCAATGTAGCACCAATATTTAAAAAGGGCCCAAAAAACATCCCTGGGAATTACAGACCAGTTAGCCTAACATCAATAGTATGTAAACTCTTAGAGGGGATGATAAGGGACTATATACAAGATTTTAGTAATAAGAACGATATCATTAGCAGTAATCAGCATGGATTCATGAAGAATCGTTCTTGCCAAACCAATCTATTAACCTTCTATGAGGAGGTGAGTTGCCATCTAGATAAAGGAAGGCCCGTAGACGTGGTGTATCTGGATTTTGCAAAAGCATTTGACACAGTTCCCCATAAACGTTTACTGTACAAAATAAGGTCCGTTGGCATGGACCATAGGGTGAGTACATGGATTGAAAACTGGCTACAAGGGCGAGTTCAGAGGGTGGTGATAAATGGGGAGTACTCAGAATGGTCAGGGGTGGGTAGTGGGGTTCCCCAGGGTTCTGTGCTGGGACCAATCCTATTTAATTTGTTTATAAATGACCTGGAGGATGGGATAAACAGTTCAATCTGTGTATTTGCAGACGATACTAAGCTAAGCAGGGCAATAAATTCTCCGCAGGATGTGGAAACCTTGCAAAAAGACCTGAACAAATTAATGGGGTGGGCGACTACATGGCAAATGAGGTTCAATGTAGAAAAATGTAAAATAATGCATTTGGGTGACAAAAATATGAATGCAATCTATACACTGGGGGGAGAACCTCTGGGGGAATCTAGGATGGAAAAGGACCTGGCGGTCCTAGTAGATGATAGGCTCAGCAATGGCATGCAATGCCAAGCTGCTGCTAATAAAGCAAACAGAATATTGGCATTAAAAGGGGGATCAACTCCAGAGATAAAACGATAATTCTCCCGCTCTACAAGACTCTGGTCCGGCCGCACCTGGAGTATGCTGTCCAGTTCTGGGCACCAGTCCTCAGGAAGGATGTACTGGAAATGGAGCGAGTACAAAGAAGGGCAACAAAGCTAATAAAGGGTCTGGAGGATCTTAGTTATGAAGAAAGGCTGCGAGCACTGAACTTATTCTCTCTGGAGAAGAGACGCTTGAGAGGGGATATGATTTCAATTTAGAAATACTGTACTGGTGACCCCACAATAGGGATAAAACTTTTTCGCAGAAGAGAGTTTAATAAGACTCGTGGCCACTCATTACAATTAGAAGAAAAGAGGTTTAACCTTAAACTACGTAGAGGGTTCTTTACTGTAAGAGCGGCAAGGATGTGGAATTCCCTTCCACAGGCGGTGGTCTCAACAGGGAGCATTGATAGCTTCAAGAAACTATTAGATAATCACCTGAATGACCGCAACATACAGGGATATGTAATGTAATACTGACACATAATCACACACATAGGTTGGACTTGATGGACGTGTGTCTTTTTTCAACCTCACCTACTATGTAACTATGTAACTATATAAAGATCTGTTGCTATGTATACATTTTTCATTTTTGATCGATCGTTAGTTTGAATTTTCCACTCGGGTCTATTTAAACGAGTGGGATTATTTTCAGCAGTACTAGGTAACACTATGATGGTGTTACAGTAATTACTGGAACCTTCCTCCAAATTGTTGGTGTACCTATAGGGCCTATATAAATGGTGTATTTTGTTCACCCCCATTTCTAGCTCTATTTTTTTAGTGTATCCACACATGTGGTGGAGGGTGGATGGGCATGAAACATAGTGAACTTTTACTAACATAAATATTTTTTCTCTTTTTTTTTACTTAGAATATTGCCTATCATATTTTATGTGTTTTTTCTTTTTTATAAGTATATTGTATTATAATTTTAAGGTGGGTACATGGATACTGCGGCATATTGGCTGCACGTTCATACATCTAGGGAACGCTAGGTGTCGCTGGAGGATCATATGTTAGGAGGTGACACCTAGGGGACATTGAACCTATGAATAGAATCTAATGTGTTTTTTAGACATCACTGTTCTCTTTTGGGCTAGTTGCTTATGCGACTACCTATTTTTTAGATATTAGGATGCGGATATTCTTTTCGGTTCGGGTGTGCTTAAATGTACATTCTGGACACATTCATATGGTCCACTTTTTGTGGGTAGCTGCCTTCTTCCAAGATGGCATTCAGGAGTGCTTAAATATACATTCCGGACACATTCATATGTTCCACTTTTTGTGGGCAGCTGCCCTTTTCCAAGATGGCGTTTTTACACTGGAGAGGCTCGGAGCTCAGGGCTGGACGTTCTTTCACTTGTTGTAGACAATATATGGCGGTAGTTAGCACGCCGCCCATGCCCCAGGACGACGTCATTTGTGACAAAACGGCATAGGAAGGAGCGGTGTACTGACGTCACCGCAAACAACGCAAAGTCCCGGGAGCAACGTGCAGCTATTGAGAGCCGGCCGGCTGGAATCTAACAGACACACTATTGTTTATTCGGCAAAATGTAAGTGCACTCCTGTTTTTAACTTAATACATTTTTATGGAATTACACTATGGAAGCCCTCTTTATTCTTACATGGGGAACTACTGAATGGTAACTATTCGGAGGAGTGGATGATCTGGGACACCTGGCTGCCAATTACAGAAACCTAATTATCTGGTAAGCGGCAGTAATTTTAAAGGTGGAAGGACCTTATCTATCATAAACCGTCACATCTTCTTGGGTGTTTCTTGTCACAAGACACTGTGGAACAGTTGGTTGACGAATCTATATGAACTGTGGTTTTTAGCCTTTGCACGTTGTGGAATATTTTCTACCTTATCAATTGCACTGAGGAATAAGGATGCTTATAGAGCACTTTAGTTTAAACTTTTGGCTCATTAGCCTACTTATGAGCTTCACTTATTTAATACCGCTTTAATAATAGCTAATTAAAGGGTTGGCAGCCCTCATATAATTTGGTATATGCTCCAAGATATACGTGTCACTTTCTATATACCGTATTTATCGGCGTATAACACGCACCGGCGTATAACACGCACCTCAATTTAGGAGGGAATTTTAAGGAAAAAAAACTTTTAGGAGGGAAGTTGAAGGGAAAAAAACTTACATTTAAATGCCCATCATTGCAGCCTTGTCAGTGCAGCCTTGTCAGTGCAGCCATGTCAGTGCAGCCATGTCAGTGCAGCCTTGTCAGTGCAGCCTTGTCAGTGCAGCCATGTCAGTGCAGCCTTGCCAGTGCAGCCATGTCAGTGCAGCCATGCCAGTGCAGCCATGTCAGTGCAGCCTTGCTAGTGCAGCCATGTCAGTGCAGCCATGTCAGTGCAGCCTTGCTAGTGCAGCCTTGCTAGTGCAGCCATGTCAGTGCAGCCTTCCCCAGTGTCCAGTCCAGCCTTGCCCCAGTCCAGCCTTGCCCCAGTCCAGCCTTGCTGAAGCCTGTGAGCTTCAAAATCGCCGACCGCGATTTGAAAATGGCGCCGCCGGCGCCGAAATACACAGAGCCGCTCCTCGGCTCTTCTCGGCGGCTCTCGTTTACTTTCGGTTTCACTCGGACGGTGAGCGGAGCTATCCGAAACTAGCCGAGTATACTCGGCTAGGTTCGGGCGGCGCTCGAGTGAAACCGAAAGCCGCCGAGAAGAGCCGAGGACCGGCACTGCGTATTTCGGCGCCGGCGGCGCCATTTTCAAATCGCGGTCAGCGATTTTTAAATTTTGACAGCTCGGATCGCAGGGGATCGGCGTATAACACGCACCCGCGATTTTCCCCTGATTTTAAGGGGAAAAAAGTGCGTGTTATACGCCGATAAATACGGTATATGTCACGATTTTATATGTTTTCATTTTTCATATATAGTGCAGCTTAATCTACTTTTGATGGTTTCTCTTTGGTTTCTTGGGTCACTGGGGAAGCTATCCGGTTGAATTCTGCCATCCCATGTGACACTGGTGGTCATGTTGGGTCAGGCAGAGTTTATTTATAGGTAAGCCTATCATAAGGCTTAAAAAAGTAAAAGGATTGAGCTGGCAAGCATGTAGTCCATAGAGAGATTTTATTGGTTGGTTACATGAAGTGACAAACAAAACAACTGACGCGTTTTGGCAACAGCCTTAGCATGTTAAACATAAAAATGGCAATACATTTATACTCATATAAGCTTCACCCCCAAATCAATTTGTATGGTAAACATGCACCATTTAGGAGATATCTACTGTACATGCAGCCAGTAACATCATTGGCGCATGCGCTCTGAAGGAACGGCCACCAGTGGCGTTTCTTCAGAGCCCTGTGCCATGACCGGCGACTCCCGTGCGCATGCTTTGGGAGTGACATCATTGCAGCTCCGGCCAGTCACAGAGCCGGAGTATGTGAACCAGAAGGCAAGACAGGTGAAGATGGAAGTGGCCTCCAGCTCTAAGTTCTTGGCGAGGAGGGCTTAATTTTAAGGTAAGTATAAAATAATGTGCTAGTATGCGATGCATACTAGCACATTATGGCTTTACCTTGCAGGGAAAAAAAAACGTTCATCGGTTTACAACTGATTTAGGACCCTGGCTCCTGGGCTTGGCATACATTTCGTGTGTGGGTAGTGTAGGGTCAGGTCACTCATCTGTCAGGGATATTATTAGCAGTAGGGAGAGGTTCCAGATAAGTAGGAAAAGAGCAGGGACATACTAACCTTCCTGGAAACCCCCCCCCCCCCAATTTGAGCACGGAACAGCCAGGCTGCATTCCATCCCTCAAGACTGTTAGTGAATCCGAGACCAGCTGCTGCATTGTGCGCTACAACTTACTGTGAGTGCGCCCGGTCAGGTTAACTTCCCTCCGGGTAATTGTACTGGTTTGAATTACACTTACAATACAGTTCTGTTAGTGCATGTGGCCTCTGGGTGTTTACTGCTGTCGCACTACACTGCACCTCCCCACTTTTACCTACAGGTTTAGCAGAATATCCTATTTGGGGAGAGACAATTCTCCTACCCCCCCCCCATAACTGCCCATAACAGGGATACATAATCTTATGGGAATATTGTTATTGACATGAACAGTCTGGGGACAGGGTCTATTTAAGAAATTTCCCATTAGACCCCCAATGTCTCCTCTGTACTCTTCTCCAGCTGATCGAGCACAGTTTCAAGGCTTGGATTTTGACAAATCTGAACCAGGAAATGCTCAGTGCTGAGCGCTTCCTGGTTCACACTTAGCAAAGATTTAGGAACAAGTGTTCAGGAGAGGCTGGGAACTACAGTACAGGGTGGGAAGGGCTCTACACCCTTCCAAGATAACTTTTACACAAAAGCCAGGAGGCTACTGATTGTTTAACTTCTTCTAGACATGTCCAAAGAGCTGAAGAGGTTAAACCGACAGCAATGACAAGCCATAGCCACCAATCATGCCGTAAAACATAAAAGGCTATATTAACGCTTTAACTCAGATTGTAAAGAAAGATATAAACAAGCAAAAAACAAAACCCTTTTGCTTGCTAGTTTTTATGACATCCTGCACATAAAAGTGCTACTGTTGACAAACCAGGTACAGAACTGTAGACCAAGTGAGAAAAATTAGCTGCACACCAACATCCATCCAACAGCTTTATTGAAAGACTGCCACCAGGACTGAAACAACAGACCAAGCGGTGACGATGTGTCACACATACATTGTGCTTCTTCAAAACCCCAGGTACAGAACTGTACTCAACGAACATTTTACTCATCTCTATTGAATTTGTCAAATGGAATTATTGCCGAATGTATCCTTAAAGTGATATTAAACCCTCAATTTGTGTCCAATTGAGCACTGTTCCCAAACTTTATTGGTTGAACTAGTCTTTTTTTTTTTTTTTAAACCAGGCTAACTATGTAACTATATATGGTGGCAATGCCCCAAACTCATGAGGTTTTGGATCCGAACTTCCACCTTAACACGCAACAGATGCTAATGTCTCCAGGACCCCTGAAATACATGAATGCACTAGTAGCACTATATTTTAAAATACTCATTTGATTTCAAATATTTATTTATTACATTGCACTTTTGCCATAGCTAAATGTTGGAATCAACCGACAATATCCTTTGAATATGTTAGGCATGAACTGAACTGGATAATGATCAGCAATAAATTGTCATCTACTCTCACCAATAAAGACGAAATAAACCCCACCGCTCAGATAGATCCACCGCTATAGATCCTTCACCTCCAGAGAAGGAAGAGCCCCAGGTGCTGGCTAATGCATGTGCAGATAGAAATGGGCGGAATGATACTACCAAAGGGAAATCACATCTAAAGGGCAGATGCAGGCCATGCCACTTTCCTCATTAGAAACCTGCAAGTGCAGCAGCTGATCAGTAATGAAAAAGTCACTCCCAGTCACATTTGTTTTGCACATGGACACAGACAATCAGCTATTTCTTCAGAATAACAAAAGGTAGGAATCTGCAACAAAGTTTGTCAAAATCCCTGCAATGTTTTCTTTCTCAACACAAGTGGAGTTACTCTTTATTACTGCTGTAATGCATTGTGAACATGCGTTTTTTGCACATAAATGCTTTTAAGGTTGCTCCATAACAAGATTTAAGATCTCATGTTTCCTTCCTCAATAAAATTTTATTTGACTAAAGTGAAAGTTCAGTTCAGGCTTTATGTGAGGATATATTTTTATTGTGTCAGTCTGCTCACAAATTTTACAGGAAGAATGTCTACAGTATGTGGCCTTCAATACATTGGACTCACAACAAGGTAAATACTGTATGTGTTAGAATTGTTGACAGTATGTATATTATGTTTATTTCTCATTTAATCTCTTGTTCTGTTTTCAAAATGTCATTGAAGCAACCTGGAAGGACTTAGGGCCCCATTCACACCAGGTGTGGTAGGACTGCGTTGGGCAGCAAATTGCCTAGTCACTAGGGATGAGCTTCAAGTTCGAGTCGAACTCATGTTCGACTCGAACATCGGCTGTTCGCCGAACAGCGAACAATTTGCGTGTTCGCGGCAAATCCGAAAGCCGGGGAACACCCTTTAAAAGTCTGTGGGAGAAATCAAAAGTGCTAATTTTAAAGGCTTATATGCATGGTATTGTCATAAAAAGTTTTTGGGGACCCGGGTCCTGCCCCAAGGGACATGGATCAATGCAAAAAAAAGTTTTAAAAACTGACGTTTTTTCGGGAGCAGTGATTTTAATAATGCTTAAAGTCAAACAAAAAAAGTGTAATATTCCTTTAAATTTCGTACCTGGGGGATGTCTATAGTATGCCTGTAAAGGGGCGCATGTTTCCCGTGTTTAGAACAGTCATTTAAAACTACTCGCGGCTATTAATGAATTGCCGGTCCGACAATACACATAAAAGTTCATTGATAAAAACTGCATGGGATTTCCCCACAGGGGAAGCCCGAACTAAAAAAAAGGAAACTGGTGTGGGGGTCCCCCTAAATTCTATACCAGGCCCTTCAGGTCTGGTATGGATTTTAAGGGGAACCCCGCACCAAAATTAAAAAAAAAATTGGCGTGGGGTCCCCCCAAAAATTCATACCAGACCCTTATCCGAGCACGCAACCTGGGAGGCCGCAGGAAAAGAGGCTCTCTCGTCCCCCCCCCCCCTGAACCGTACCAGGCCACATGCCCTCAACATTGGGAGGGTGCTTTGGGGTAGCCCCCAAAACACCTTGTCCCCATGTTGATGAGGACAAGGGCCTCATCCCCACAACCCTTGGCCGGTGGTTGTGGGGGTCTGCGGGCGGGGGATTATCGGAATCTGGAAGCCCTCTTTAACAAGGGGACCCCCAGATCCCGGCCCCCCCGTGTGAAATGGTAGGGGGGTACAAAAGTACCCCTACCATTTCACAAAAAAACTGTCAAAAATGTTAAAAATGACAAGAGACAGTTTTTGACAATTCCTTTATTTAAAGTCTTCTTATGTCCATTTTCTATCTTCTTTCTTCTTTCTTCTATCTTCCTTCGGTTTCTTCCTCCATCTTCTTCTTCCTCCGATCCTCTGCTTCTTTCTCCGGTGTTCTCGTCCGGCATCTCCCTCCGCGGCATCTTCTTCTCTTCATCTTCTTCTCTTCATCTTCTTTCGGGTGGCTCTGCATCCATGATTGGATGGAAGGCTCCCGCTGAGTGACGCTTAATTTTGGCGCGGGGTCTGAAGGGTCTGGTATGAATTTTGAGTGGGACCCCTAAGTCATTTAAAAAAAAAAATAAATTCTTCCTAATTACACCAATGATGTGGCACTATTCCTTCCACTGATACCAATGATGGGGCACTATTACTCCCAATGATACCAATAATAGGGCACTATTCCTCCCATAGATACCAATAGTGGGGCACTATTTTTCCCACTGATATCAATGACGGGGCACTATTACTCCCAATGATACCAATGATAGGGCACTAAAAATTATGGGGTACTATTTTTCCCAATGACACCAATGATGTGGCACTATTCCGCCTCCTACTGACCACAGGAGCTATGTAACTGTTTAGTCCCACTTACCACCAAGCCTGAGACATTATCTACTCCCATTGGCCACAGTCCGACCCCCTAAAGGCCGAGGGACAGTAAAGTGGCCCTTTGTTTTGAAAATTTGAAGACTCCTGGTATAGAAAATATGGATGCGTGCCAAGACACATAGGTGCATAAACAAATTGTATATACAGTATATGCTGGATGTGTGGTGTATCTGTATTCTTGCTAAAATATGAACAGAAGAATGGAGTGTTCTGAAGGGGGTTCGTAGGGATTCCTAATATTGTAATATTTTGTATATACTCTCTTGGACATGTCATAAACACTACACTCTCTGGAAAAGAATCAAGTTTGCCTGGAACTTGCTTGAAGAGGTATTTTTCTTGCTTCCTATTTCCACTACAATTATATTCTGTATATTATTTATTAATAATTGAATACACATGCACTACATTGCAATAAACAATATATAAATCCCCAAACTGGAGTGCAGCTATATACTTACTGTTAATTTTATATACGGGTTGCAGTAGTTCTTCTGCTCCCGATCACTTTGTTTAGATTACTGGTTAACTTACCAGGAAGGGAATCCCCTCTGTTCACAGAGACCCTGTCCTGAGTGGAGGTACTTCCAACTTTATTATCAAACCCGCTCTTCCACTTCTGAAAGGTTCTGGTTCTCTTGTTTGTAGGCAGGTGCAGCCTACTTTCTCCACTGCAGATGGCGCTCAACCTCAGTGGCATTGCAGAAGAAGTCAGGAGGACATTTTGGGTCAGGCAGAGTTTATTTAAAGTGGAAGTTAACTTCCATCTTTGGATTGTACCTATAGGTAAGCCTATAATGAGGCTAAAAAAAAGTAAAAGGATTGAACTGGCAAGCATGTAGTCCATATAGAGATTTTATTGGTTGGTTACATGAAGTGACAAGCAAAACAGCTGACGTGTTTTGGCAACAGCCTTAGCATGTTAAACATAAAAATGGCAATACATAAATACTCATATAAGCATCACCCCCAAATCAATTTGCATTGTAAACGTGCACCGTTTAGGAGATATCTACTGTACATGCAGCCAGTGACATCATTGGCGCATGCGCTCTGAAGGAATGGTCACCAGTGGCGTTTTTTCAGAGCCCTGTGCCATGACCGGCGGCTCCTGCGTGCATGCTTTGAGTGACATCATCGCAGCTCCGGCCAGTCACAGAGCCGGAGTATGAGAACCAAAAGGCAAGACAGGTGAAGATGGAAGTGGCCTCCAGCTCTAACATCTCGGCGCAGGAGGGCTTAATTTTAAGGTAAGTATAAGATAATGTGCTAGTATGCATACTAGCACATTATGGCTTTACCTTGCAGGAAAAAGAAAAAAAATGTCCAGCGGTTTACAACGGATTTAAGACCCTGGCTCCTGGGCTTGGCGTACATTTCATGTGTGGGTAGTGTAGGGTCAGGTCACTCATCTGTCAGGGATATTATTAGTGGTAGGGAGAGGTTCCAGATAAGTAGGAAAAGAGCAGGGCATGCTAACCTTCCTGGAAACCTCCCGGTTTGAGCACAGAACAGCCAGGCTGCATTCCATCCCTCGAGACTGTCAGTGCATCCGAGACCTGCTGCTGCATTGTGCGCTACAACTTACTGTGAGTGCGCCCAGTCAGGTTAACTTCCCTCCGGGAAATTGTACTGGTTTGAATTACATTTACAGTACAGTTCTGTTAGTGCATGTGGACTCTGGGTGTTTACTGCTGTCGCACTACACTGCACCTCCCCACTTTTACCTACAGGTTTAGCACAATATCCTATTTGGGGAGAGCCAAATGGTGACCTCCAGGGTTAGGGACAGCTGATATCCTTCTATGTAGAGTGGGTTACGAGGCATTATGGGTGCAATGCAAGGTAGATTAATGGGCGCCAGACACTTCTTGAATGCAAAGAGATTTATTGTCTCTTAAACAGAACTGTGGGAGAGAGGGTTAGGGCCAGGACACCCTTTAACAGTTGCAATGTTAATTGGCAGACACCGAGATCTCTACAGGTAGACAGCCATGCAGGTAAAAGGCATCCAGCAAGACACCACATCTGCATGAGTAGGACCGCTGTCTCCTATGGCAACAGTCTTGTAACAGTTTCTAACACAAATTGTAATGAACTCCTTTGCTTCCTCTACAATCTCTTGTAGATCTTCACTCAACTGAGCTCTCAGTCTCTCTCACTAGACTTGCTGATCTGCCACTGGATCCCCTGAGCTTTTCCAATCTTCTCACTCAGTATCTTCCTCAAGCATCACCCCCCGTGTCCCTGCTGGGTCCCTAGCTTGGTACTCACAGATACTCCTCAAGCGTCACCCCGCTGGCCTGCTCGGTCCCTGGCTTGACACACAATACTGCTCTGCAAGCGTCACCTCCACTGGCTGGGTCCCTGACTTGGCGCCTGTTGAAGTTTTCCAATTTTTCGCTATCCCCGGTTGGTGAGAACACTGCTCTGGTACTTGCTTCAGCTACCATCAGTGGTCCCTGATAACAAAGTGGATGGTCCCTTAGTGGTGACAGCTTCCCCTCTACCTCTGACCAGAATAGTTTCTCTGGCCGGCAGAACCGTCAGTTCAACTTGGACTGCAAGTTGTAGTCTCAAACCTATGCTGCTCTCTTGCTTCTGGATAGGCCCCTCAGACAGCCTAGCAGCCAGATGCCCCTGGGAGAGGCCTCTGGTCTCTGGCCTAGTAGCCCGGGGCAGTACAACATGCATCCACCCAGACAGCCATCCAAGTGGCCCAGAACCCCGATCACCTGACTCCACCCAAATTAAATAGTCTTTCCCAGCAGGCCAAGGGACTCCAGAAAATCCCTGCCCATTGGCTGAGATACCCCATATATTCCTAATCTGTCCTTGCAATGCCCTTGTCTTATCTAATGCCACCAGATACACGGCCACCTAGTGACAGAAGAGAAAAGTGCAGCAATTCCAGAATTAGGGCGAAGTCATTTGACCTCCTAGCAATTAACCAAGGCAACTATCACTTGGCAAATAAATTTAAGAGCAACCCTGCCTAGACATCGGGGTGCTACATCATCTTTATTAATCTGGGATTAAAAGTAACATTTCAGTCTTTGCAGATGACACCAAGCTATGCAGTGGAATAACGTCCTTACAGGTTGTCTCCAATTTACAAGCCGACCTCAATGCTCTGTTTAATTGGGCAACTATGTGGCAAATAAGGTTTAATGTTGATAAATGTAAAGTTATGCACTTGGGGCTAAGAATTTGCATGCATCATTCATACTAGGGGGAGTACAACTGGGGGAATCAATGGTGGAGAAGGATCTGGGGGTTTTGGTAGATCATAAGCTGAATAATAGCATGCAATGCTAAGCTGCAGTTTCCAAAGCGAGCAAAGTCCTTTCATGTATTAGGAGAGGTATAAACTCCAGAGAGGGATATCATTTTGCCTCTCTGTACAAATCATTAGTAAGACCTCATCTGGAATATGCAGTTCAGTTTTGGGCACCAGTTCTCAAAAAGGATATCAGGGAACTGGAGAAAGTGCAGAGAAGAGCAACCAAACTGATAAGAGGCATGGAGGAGCTCCGCTATGAGGAAAGAGGAACTGAATTTATTCTCTCTTGAGAAGAGGAGAATAAGGGGGGGGGGATATGATCAACATGTACAAATACATAAGGGGTCCATATAGTGAACTTGGTGTTGATTTATTTACTTTAAGGTCATCACAGAGGACAAGGGGGCACTCTTTACATCTGGAGGAAAAAAGATTTTATCTCCAAATACAGAAAGGTTTCTACACAGTAAAAGCTGTTAAAAATGTGGAATAGACCCCCTCCAGAGGTGGTTCTGCCCAGCTCAGTAGATTGCTTTAGAAAAAGCCTGGATTCTTTCCTAAATGTACATAGTAACATAGTTAGTAAGGTTGACTACTTAATATTACTGGGTACTAATATTTATAGGTAAAGCTGATTCAGGGAATATGCGATTGCCTCTCGGGGGATCTGGAAGAAATATTTCCCCTGCTGTAGCAAATTGGAGCATGCTCTGCTGGGGTTTTTCGCCTTCCTCTGGATCAACTGTGGGTGAAGGGTTGTGTATATGAGATTGCATGTTTATTTTTGGTTGAACTAGATGGACTTGTGTCTTTTTTCAACCTGACTAACTATGTAACTATGTAACCTAAGGGGTTAATCCTCTGCATTGTGCAAAAAAAAATAATTGTTTGATATTGTCTTCTCTGATCCTCCCCTTCTTATACTGCCCCCAATGCATCTCCTGGTAGAAAAATGCATGGGGACAAGCTGCACATGCTCAGTTTTTTTTTCTTGGGAGAGTGCATGTGATCAGCACAGGGCCAATCAGCACTGTCCAGACAGAGGGTCGGGGTCGTGCAGCCTCATCAGACAGCCAGAGTAGAATGAAAACTCCTCTTACAAGCTTTAACCAGACACTGATAAAAGTCATAAGACTGCTGTAACTGCTGTTGAAAAAAAGGTATTTAGCAGTTTATATTTACTAAAACTATTGCATTTCTATGTTCTGTGTACTGTGGGATATATTGAATACAGGGTCCTGGGTTTAGTAACACTACTGTGGCAGGTTGGCTCCGCTGCGTGAAATCACGTTATTGTACGTGATCTCGCGAGGCTTGCATAGCAGGTGCGTGTGCGCGTGCCCACCGAGAGCTCTGTAAGTTCGACCACGGGTCCCGTGGAATCGATGTCCGCAGGGATACCCGCGATCGTTTTACGGAGAGAAAGAATGGGGAAATGCTGATGTAAACAAGCATTTCCCCGTTCTGCCTAGTGATAGGACACTGATCATAGCTCTCTGTAATCGGGAGCCGTGATCAGTGTCGTGTCACACACAGCCCCCCCCTCCCTACAGTTAGAATCACTCCCTAGGACACTCTTAACCCCTGCAGCGCCCCCTCCTGGTTAAGCCCTTCACTGCCAGTCATATTTACACAGTAATCAATGCATTTTTAATCGCACTGATCACTGTATAAATGTGAATGGTCCCAAAATAGCGCCAAAAGTGTCCGATGTGTCCGCCATAATGTCGCAGTCACGATACAAATCGCTGATCGCCTCCATTACTAGTAAAAAAAAATTATTAATAAAAATGCCATAAAACTATCCTCTATTTTGTAGACGCTATAACTTTTGTGCAAACCAATCAATAAACGCTTATTGCGATTTTTTTTTTACCAAAAATATGTAGAAGAATACATATCCACCTAAACTGAGGAAAAAAAATGTTTTTTTTATATATTTTTTGGGGATATTTCTTATAGCAAAAAGTAAAAAATATTGCTTTTTTTCAAAATTGTTGCTCTTTTTTTGTTTATAGCACAAAAAATAAAAACCGCAGAGTTGATCAAATACCACCAAAAGAAAGCTCTATTTGTGGGGAAAAAAGTATGTCAATTTTGTTTGGGTGCAACGTCGCACGACCGCGCAATTGTCAGTTAAAGCGACGCAGAATCTCAAAAAGTGCTCTGGTCTTTGGCCAGCCAAATGCTCCGGGGCTGAAGTGGTTAAATTCTGCAGCAACTTGGTTCTTTCCCAGAGATGAGCATTTATTGGATCCCAGAATAGATGACAAAGTCCACAAAGTACTTGCAAATATGACAACGAACAGCATCCTTCAGAGTCCCATCAAAAATCCCTTTCTGCCATAGCAAGCACAGAGACACCACACCATCCAGCATATCTGTTCAATCTATAATATGCACCTAGGTAGTTTCCATGCATGCAGTAATGTGTACTACATGTGCTTTCTTAAAAAAAAAAAAAAAAAAACTATCAAAATCTTTTCTTGATATACAGCTTCTACCCACTGACTTAAATGTAGGGATATCTGATTGGCTGGTTTTGCTAAAAAAAAAAAAAATTGGATAACCAACTATAAACAGGTCAGTCCACAAATGCCAAGATGCCAAGATAAGGAATTTGCCATTAAATTAGAGAGCCCTTACTTGTAAAATGGACTTGTCACTGGCCTGTGCATGTACATCCAAGAATGTATGTATGTGTATATATATTTATACAGCGGTGACCAAAAGTTTTGAGAATGACACATATATTAATTTTCACATATTCTGCTCCCTCAGTTTTTATGATGGCAATTAGCATATAATCTAGAATGTTATAAAAAGTGATCAGATGAATTGCAATTAATTGAAAAGTCCCTCATTGCCATGAAAATTAACTTAAAGCGGAGGTCCACCCTAAAAAACATTTATACATTAAAATTTTCTTTGAAATAAATTAAAAAACATAGAATATTTTTTTTACTTACCAGAAACCCCAGTCTTCCTAATCTGCCTCTTCCTAATCCACGAAGCTGTTCCGTCACTTCCTCCTTTTCGGCGAGCTCCCCTGTTGTCTTCTGGGACCTGTGTGGGGCCATTCACAAAGCGCTGCGCGACTCACGCATGCGCAGTAGGAAACGGGCAGTGAAGCTGCAAGGCTCCACTGCCGGTTTCCCTTAGTTGCAATGGCAGCGCAGGCACCCGATTCGATGGACGGATCGGCCTCGGGGGCCTCGCTGGACAGGTAAGTGCCTTTATTAAAAGTCAGCAGCTATAGTGTTTGTAGTTGCTGACTTTAAAAAAAAAACTGCTGGAACACCGCTTAATTCCCATAAAAAACATTTCCACTGCATTTGTGAAGAAGGCTTCAGGGCGCCCAAGAAAGTCCAGCAAGCACCAGGACCGTCTCCTACAGTTGATTTAGCTGTAGGATCGGGGGCACCACCAGTGCAGAGCTTGCTTAGGAATGGCACCAGGCAGGTGTGAGTACATCGGCATGCACAGTAATGAGAAGACTTTTGGAGGATGGTCTGGTGTCAAGAAGGGCAACAAAGAAGCCACTTCTCTCCAGAAAAAAAAACATCATCGGGGACAGACCGATATCCTGCAAAAGGTACAGGGATTGGACTGTCGAGGACTGGGGGAAAATCATTTCCTCTGATCAATTCCCTTTCCGATTGTTTGGGGCATCCAGAAAAGACCTTGTC
The DNA here is from genome assembly GCA_037952925.1 of Lithobates clamitans. Lineage (NCBI taxonomy): Eukaryota > Metazoa > Chordata > Amphibia > Anura > Ranidae > Lithobates > Lithobates clamitans. Next base: position 1,591,810 of record JBBGZY010002505.1, on the reverse strand, counting down.
CGGAGAAGAAAAGTTGAGTGCTACCATTAGTCCAATGCCATGCCAACAGTAAAGCATCCTGAGACCATTCATGTGTGGTGTTGCTTCTCAGCCAAGGATGTGGGCTCACTCACAATTTTACCTAAGAACACAGCCATGAATAAAGAATGGTACAAAAACATCCTCCGAGAGCAACTTCTCCCAACCATCCAAGAACAGTTTTGTGAGGAACAATGCCTTTTCCAACATGATGGAGCACCTTGCCATAAGGCAAAAGTAATAACTAAGTTGCTTGGGGAACAAAACATCAAAATTTAAAATGATTCCAAAGGACAGAATTAAAAAAATGTAATAAAAAACAAACATGTTATACTTACCTACTCGGTGCAATAGTTTAGCACAGATCAGGCCTGATCCTCTTCTTTTAGGGTCCTTTTGTGGCCCCACACACACTCTTTCCTCATTAGCTCACTGGCTGTGATTGACAGCAGCAGGAGCCAATGGCTTCCACTACTGTGCAAGCCAATGAGAAGAGAAAGACCCGGGAGAGCCTCTGTTCTCATGCGCATAGCTGGATGTGGCTCAGGTAAGTATCAGGACAGGCTGGGAAGGAGCTGCACCCAGAAGGTTTTTTATCCGAATGCATAGAATCCAAGGTAAAAAAAAGTTGAGCTTAAAGAACCAATTTAAGGCTGATTATTCACATTGTATATGTCCAGTCATGACCATTTCCCTTTAACCACTTACGGACCGCCCGCCACAGTTACACGTCGGCTGTTTGAAGGAGGATATCGTTGTTAAGGCAACAGCTAGCTGCCATAACCCCAGTATCCCCTTCTTCAGCGGGCGGTCCGTTACAAGATAAAAGTGAACTCTGCGGCAGATTCGCTGCAAGATCACTGTTATCGGCAGCGGGAGAGGCCCCCCCCCATGCCGCGCTCTGGTGCCCTCCACCGTTTACCGGAGCCGTCGGCAGTGGCGGAGACGATCGATCGGGTCCGGTCACTAGCTGGGTATGGAGATGAGTGAGGGGAAGATGGCCTCCACCGTCTTCATTCAATTGCTGGGCGGAAGCGACGTCAAGACGTCACTTCCGCCCACAGCTCTTAAAGGGCCATTTTTTTAAAAGATTTTTTTAAGTGACAATTTTTTTTTTATTGCATTTTAGTGTAAATATGAAATCTGAGGTCTTTTTGACCCCGGATCTCATATTTAAGAGGTCCTGTCATGCTTTTTTCTATTACAAGGGATGTTTACATTTATTGTAACAGGTATAAAAGTGACATTTAAAAAAAACAGTGTAAAAATAAAAAATAAAAGATAAAATAAATAAGAAAATGTTTTTTTTTTTAAATGCGCCCGTCCCGACGAGCTCGCGTGCATAAGCCAACGCATATGGGAGTAGCGCCCGCATATGAAAATGGTGTTCAAACCACACATGTGAGGTATCGCCGTGATTGGTAGAGCGAGAGCAATAATTCTAGACCTCCTCTGTAACTTAAAACATGCAACCTGTAGAATTTATTAAACGTCGCCTATGGAGATTTTTAAGGGTAAAAGTTTGTCGCCATTCCACTAGCGGGCGCAATTTTGAAGCGTGACATGTTGGGTATCAATTTATTTGGCGTAACATTATCTTTCACAATATGAAAAAAATTGAAACAGAAAGTATTGCAACGCCATTTTATTCTCTAGGGTGTTCGAAAAATAATGTATAATGTTTGGGGGTTCTAAGTGATTTTCTAGCAAAAAAAACTGCTTTTAACTTAAACAACAAATCTCAGAAAGAGGCTCGGTCCTTAAGTGGTTAACAGTTTACTTAGGAGGATAATCGACAGTAAATGTACAGTACATCTGTTAGTCATTTAGACAGTGGCGGCCCGTGCATTAGGGGTGGACGGCACCGCCCCCTCATCCATGTGTCCGGCCTCTAATCTACTAATCTAATCTCTAATCTACATACAGGGTGCCAGATGCATGGATTCCAATGGGGGAGGTCTTTTTTTGAAGAACGTGATTAGAGCCAGAGGCCCTAATGGGCTTCAAAAAAGGGTGGGCTTGGGACACAGAGTACTGTGTCCCGAGCCCATTGTAACACTGATTCTGTAACGCTATTGTAACACTGATTCTTCTCCCAGCTAATCGGGAAGCAGGTCTTGAGACTCATTTCCCAATTGGCTAAAGGAGAAGCGATCTTATTGGCCAAGGGGGACGAGGGAGAAGACGCACGGCCAGAGGAGATGCATGGCCTAAGGAGAAGCAGGGGAAGACTGACTGACCCACCAGCCGCCACGATAGCTCACCTCAGGTAAAGAGGCCTTTGCGAACCTTGACACCCCAGATGTTTTGGAACTACATTTTTCAGGGTACTGCTTAGAAACAATTAACATGTGTAAATGTTTCCTACAATATAGCAAATGTTGACTTTTTGAGTTCCATTCAACTTTGAAGGCTCTATTGCTTTTCTTTGCGTTGTGTGAGGCACATTCCAAAGTCCGACTTTCAGAAAGTCAGTATCTGATCTCATATTACAAAATGGTTCCACTGGGGGTTGAACCCAGGACCTTCTGCGTGTAAAGCAGACGTGATAACCGCTACACCATGGAACCTGTGGAATATGTGCTAAATTGTCAATTTTTCTGAAAGGGAAGGGTTAAATACCAAAGAATGCTTGCACCCCAGATGTTTTGAAACTACATTTCCCATGATGTTCAACTACACTGCGGAGCGCATGAGCATTATGGGAAATGTAGTTCCAAAACATCTGGGGTGCCAAGGTTCACCATCACTGGCTTAGACAGTATCCAGATTTCATTATTACAGTCAGGGGCGGATTAATGCACAGGCTGGTCTAGACTGCAGCCTAGGGCCCCACGTGTGCAAGGGCCCCCGATTGGCCATGATATTTTTATTAATTTATATATATTATGTATATGTAGAATAAAAACCATGCCTGCGTGTTATACGAATACGCCGATAAATGTTTTTTTACCAACAGGGGGTGGGAATCGGGCGGTCCACTCCGGGTGCCACCCATTGGGGGGAGGGTGTCAGGCCAGCTGTACCGCCTCTCCTGGCCCTGGGACAGCGCTGCCAGCATACTTTAAGGTTGAGAAAACATTACTGCCAGCCCTTTCTCATGCACAGCTCCTCGTGTGTCACTCTCAATGTAAATGGAAGTCTCTTAATACCTCAATTAAAGCCGCTCTGTCTGGCCGCTCTCCTCCTCCCGCCCCACCTCCTTCCCGAGTGTAGCCTTTGATTGCAGGAGGAGAGTGGTCATGTGACCGTCAATGAAACAGCAGAGGAGAGCAGTCACATGACCGGGTCACGAAGAACGGCGTTAATTGAGGTATTTAGAAGCTTTGATTTACAATGAGTGACACAGGAGGAGTGATGTATGAGAAAGGGATGACAGTGATGTTTTCTCAACTTTAGAGTATTCTTTCCCAGGAGACTGGGGGTCTCCTGGGAGTGCAGGGGGGCTTTATAATGAAAGAGGCCTGTGTGATTTGCAGGCAAAGGGGTCTGTGTACTATGCAGATGTCTGTGTACTGTGCAGGGAAAGGGGGCTGTGTACTGTGTAGGAAAAGGGGGCTGTGTTATGTGCAGGGGGTCTGTGTACTGTGCAGAGGGTTATCTACTGTGCAGGGACAGGGGTCTGTGTACTGTGCAGGGGGTCTGTGTACTGTGTAGGGAAAGGGGGCTGTGTTATGTGCAGGGGGTCTGTGTACTGTGCAGGGAAAGGGGTCTGTGTACTGTGCAGGGGGTCTGTGTAGGGAAAGGGGGCTGTGTTATGTGCAGGGGGTCTGTGTACTGTGCAGGGAAAGGGGTCTGTGTACTGTGCACCCCATTGGTGGGGTGTGTCAGGCCAGCTGTACCGCCTCTCCTGGCCCTGGGACAGCGCTGCCAGCATACTTTAAAGTTGAGAGAACATTACTGCCAGCCCTTTCTCATGCACAGCTCCTCGTGTGTCACTCTCAATGTAAATGAAAGTCTCTTAATACCTCAATTAAAGTCGCTCTGTCTGGCCGCTCTCCTCCTCCCGCCCCACCTCCTTCCCGAGTGTAGCCTTTGATTGCAGGAGGAGAGTGGTCATGTGACCGTCAATGAAACAGCAGAGGAGAGCAGTCACATGACCGGGTCACGAAGAACGGCGTTAATTGAGGTATTTAGAAGCTTTGATTTACAATGAGTGACACAGGAGGAGTGATGTATGAGAAAGGGATGACAGTGATGTTTTCTCAACTTTAGAGTATTCTTTCCCAGGAGACTGGGGGTCTCCTGGGAGTGCAGGGGGGCTTTATAATGAAAGAGGCCTGTGTGATTTGCAGGCAAAGGGGTCTGTGTACTATGCAGATGTCTGTGTACTGTGCAGGGAAAGGGGGCTGTGTACTGTGTAGGGAAAGGGGGCTGTGTTATGTGCAGGGGGTCTGTGTACTGTGCAGAGGGTTGTGTACTGTGCAGGGACAGGGGTCTGTGTACTGTGCAGGGGGTCTGTGTACTGTGTAGGGAAAGGGGGCTGTGTTATGTGCAGGGGGTCTGTGTACTGTGCAGGGAAAGGGGTCTGTGTACTGTGCAGGGGGTCTGTGTACTATGTAGGGAAAGGGGGCTGTGTTATGTGCACGGGGTCTGTGTACTGTGCAGAGGGTTGTGTACTGTGCAGGGAAATGGGTCTGTGTACTGTGCAGGGGGTCTGTGTACTGTGTAGGGAAAGGGGGCTGTGTTATGTGCAGGGGGTCTGTGTACTGTGCAGGCAAAGGGGTCTGTGTACTGTGCAGGGAAAGGGAAAGGTACTGTGCCTGTAACCAATGCCAGCAGGGAGCGCTCTTTTTCAAAACTGGGACTAGTTAAAAATAGACTGAGATCTACTATGGGCCAAAACAGACTCAATCACCTGTCTTTCAAGTCAATCGAAAATGATATTCTGCGCATATTGGATTTTAACAACATCATTAAGGACTTCTCTGTTAGAAAAACAAGGAAGAAAAACTTCTAAAGGTAGGAATATGTATGATTGTTCTGCTGTTGATTATTGCTTGCTTTTATGTGCTGCTGCTGCTGTTTATGGTATTTGTATGGCTTTTATTTTATTGGAATATTACACAGCCTTTCGATTGGTCTCTGCCAGGATGTTGTGATTTTGCCTCAGTTAAACAGGAGCTGCTGCAGACGTTTTTGGCCTAACTGTTGGTTTAGAAAGGAAAAATCTGTTACCAGCTTGCAGGTGTATTTTGAATGCTTTTTTTTCTGTGGCATTGCTGTTTATAGCAGGCTCATGTCTGAATGTGTTTGGACTGTAGACCTGAGAGTTGCACTTGAGGCGTGTAATATAGGTCTACCCTTTTACACATGGCACTAAATAATTTATTTTCTGGTAAAGCATGCTTAGGAGGGGGCCACACAAAAAGTAGCCTAGGGGCCCATGACTACCTTAATCCTCCACCGATTACAGTCATCAGCATCATCATCCTTATCACCAGATCTCTTAAAGACCCGACATGTACTGTACTTCTCTTCTTTCATGCACTTTGCCTTAAAGTGATTGTGAATTGTGATTGTAAATTGTAAAGATCATACGCTATATAAATCATGTATTATAATATAATATAATACAGTCTTGTGTAAAAAAAAATAAAAAATAAACATTTTATACTTACCTGCTCTATGCAGTTGGTTTTGCACAGAGCAGCCCGGATCCTCCTCTTATTAGGGTAACCTCTTTGCTGCTCCTGGCCCCAGTGCCGGGGCAAAGTCATCCGGTGCTCAAGGCGAAGATTTAAAACTGCGCCCCCCCCTGCTGTGAAAGCTACTGCGCCTACAAACGATGGAAATACTGGAAAAAAATGTTTTATACAGGTATTGATGGTGATCAGCGACTTATGCATGATTCACACTGGGGCAACTAAGTCGCCTGACAAGTCACACCCCAGAAAGTAAAACGAGTGTGAATGAGCCCTAAGGCTTTAAGATGAAGCAGAGAGACAAAACACACAGACCCTGCATTCTTTTCTCCCAGGTAGAGATCTAATGTAAGAAACAGGATTTCTGCTGATTTAAAGGAATGCAAGTCTGTGTTCTGTCCCTCTGATGATGAAGATCTTTCACAGCCCGGTGTCAGGATGAACATGAACAGACTGTAAGAGCATGTCTTCCTCGGATCCTGTTCCCCACTCTCTCTGCTGTCTGCACTAAACAACCAACCTACCATGCTGCTGCCCCTCTCCCTATCACTGACTATCCATGCCGCTGCCCCTCTCCCTATCACTGACTATCCATGCCGCTGCCCCTCTCCCTATCACTGACTATCCATGCCGCTGCCCCTCTCCCTATCACTGACTATCCATGCCGCTGCCCCTCTCCCTATCACTGACTATCCATGCCGCTGCCCCTCTCCCTATCACTGACCATCCATGCCGCTGCCCCTTTCCCTATCACTGCGTATCCATGCCGCTGCCCCTCTCCCTATCACTGACTATCCATGCCGCTGCCCTCTCCCTATCACTGACTATCCATGCCGCTGCCCCTCTCCCTATCACTGACTATCCATGCCACTGCCCCTCTCCCTATCACTGACTATCCATGACGCTGCCCCTCTCCCTATCACTGACCATCCATGCCGCTGCCCCTCTCCCTATCACTGACCATCCATGCCGTTGCCCCTCTCCCTATCACTGACTATCCATGCCTCTGCCCCTCTCCCTATCACTGACTATCCATGCCGCTGCCCCTCTCCCTATCACTGACTATCCATGCCGCTTCCCCTCTCCCTATCACTGACTATCCATGCCGCTGCCCCTCTCCCTATCACTGACTATCCATGCCGCTGCCCCTCTCCCTATCACTGACTATCCATGCCGCTGCCCCTCTCCCTATCACTGACTATCCATGCCGTTGCCCCTCTCCCTATCACTGACTATCCATGCCCCTGCCCCTCTCCCTATCACTGACTATCCATGCCGCTGCCCCTCTCCCTATCACTGCCTATCCATGCCGCTGCCCCTCTCCCTATCACTACCTATCCATGCCGCTGCCCCTCTCCCTATCACTGACTATCCATGCCGCTGCCCCTCTCCCTATCACTGACTATCCATGCCCCTGCCCCTCTCCCTATCACTGACTATCCATGCCGCTGCCCCTCTCCCTATCACTGACTATCCATGCCGCTGCCCCTCTCCCTATCACTGCCTATCCATGCCGCTGCCCCTCTCCCTATCACTGACTATTCATGCCGCTGCCCCTCTCCCTATCACTGACTATCCATGCCGCTACCCCTCTCCCTATCACTGACTATCCATGCCGCTGCCCCTCTCCCTATCACTGACTATCCATGCCGCTGCCCCTCTCCCTATCACTAACTACCTATGCCGCTGCCCCTCTCCCTATCACTGACTATCCATGCTGCTGCTTTCTATTCCTGAAGCAAAGGAAAAAAACTGTGACTCAGAGGAGCAGAGGGGTCATTTTAGCCACTTCCTCCTCCCCAGGAACTGCTGCTTAAAGTTATCCAAATCTGGCGGCAGTGGAAAGGGGAGGGGCTGGAGTAGCATGATTGGCTAAGAATTGGCATGTGACTGCGCAGACCCCTCCCCATGCTGACCAAGCACTGGTATGACATCATCCTGCATCCCCTTGCTGTGCTGTGAGTTTTGCCAACATAGCTTTGTGAGCATATAAGCAGGGGCGGGCTGGGGGGGGGGGGGCGGGAGCACTGCTTGCTTCAGGAGTCATGTCTGCTGCAGTCATTATGACAAGCAGGAGACCTGGTCTGCGCTTCAATTGGCAGCAGATGGGCGGCCTGGCTGTGCGAGCGCCACTCACATTAACATTGGAGTCAGCGAGGAGAGGGAGGGGGGGGAAGAAATCCACTGCAGGAGCTGACAGGCGTTCTCTCACTTGTGAGATTACTCCGCCTGAAAGAGAAGTGAGGGGCAGGGCAGGGCAGGACTGGTCTCAGGCTTGTGCCGGGTGCAGGAGCGCACTGGGCACATGCTGTTGTTATATAGCCCGGCCGGTACACCAGCACTTCAACTGCGCCCCCCTTCCTCCAGTAAATGGTCCTGCCCAGGGCATTCCCCCCTTCTGCCCCCCCCTTTACCGGCCCTGCCTGGCCCCTCCCTCCTATTGAGTGCTCCCTCAGCCAGCAGCTTTCTATGGGAGCACCCGAGCCAAGTCAGAGCTCCGTGTGTCCATTCAGACATGGAGCCCCGACATGGCCCCATCGCCTTTCTCCCCTGATTGGCTGACTGACTTTGATTGACAGCCGCAGGAGCCAATGGCGCCGCTGCTGTGTCTCAGCCATTCAGGGGGGGGTGTCCCAGATGGCTTAGACATTTGTGACATCGCTGGAGAGAGATGGGGCCCAGTAAAGTAATTAGGGGGTGCTGGGGAGGCTGCTACACACAGAAGTTTTTTATCATAATGCATAGAATGCCTTAAGATAAAAAAAACCTGCTGCCTTTACAACTCCTATAAGTCTAAGGTTTTACAATGCTTTGTATATAATTTGGCTACTAACATTTTTTACTGCATGCAAATCAATGCATTTATTGTATTTCACATTCATATTTAAATTATGACAAGCTCATGCAGTAAAAATACATTACATAAATACTGTATGATGTATGTACTTATAAAATGTGTTTTTTTATAATACCTAAAGTGTCTTTTTTTCTATCTTTGGACATATCCAGTTGTAAAAGTCAATAAAAGATAAAGCTGTGCTTTATTGATGTGTAAAAAAGGAAAAGAAAGGCGCCTCTAAGTGCAGTATGTATAATTCAATAGAGTGCACAAAGGGTTAAAAGCACTTACAAGATTGTTGAGTGTTAAAAGACATGATAAAATCAGGAGTCCTCATCTGTGGCATGTGTCCATCCTCAGCACGGTGGTAGAGAGCAGTGTAGAGCCGTCCAGCAGCTGTAAAGCGTTCTCATGCGTGTTGGAAAGAGGAGGCAGCAGGGAAGCCTGTATTCACTGCGGGACACACAAAGCTGATGGTGTCAGTGTAGAGAAGGGGGTGGTAACGCGTTTCGGAGCATGTGCGGCTCCTTCGTCCTTGGTATGACGAAGAAGCCGCACATGCTCTGAAACGCGTTACCACCCCCTTCTCTACACTGACACCATCAGCCTTGTGTGTCCCGCAGTGAATGAAAATACAATGTAAAATTAACAAGGGACACCAACATAGTTGTATCTTTGATCTTAAAAACTACAGGATAATGGTGTTGTGGTAACTTGCACCAAAAAAAAATAACAAGCATAATAATATTATTATTGATATCACTAGAAAAAAAAAGCCTTTGAAAATGTGTTTGCAATAACTCCATCAGTATCACCAGCAAAGCAGCTTCATTATTATCCCATTAAAGAAGAAGAGAATTGTGCGCTGCATTTCGAGATTTCATAATTTGCTGCGTCACGAATGTTGCCGGCGGAGAGAGCAAGCGGGATGGGGAACCGCAGCACCCGCTACATGTGCTCTGCCTCTGGACACAGACGAGGAGGAGGGAGGGGAGCATTCTGGAGCTTCAGCGCCCCACCTCTGTGTGGAGCAAAGCCCAACCCCTGAAAAACAACCCCACACCATAATTCCCCCTCCACCAAATGATTTGGACCAGTGCACAAAGCAAGGTCCATAAAGACATGGATGAGCTAGTTTGGGGTAGAGGAACTTGAACCCTATGGACTAAGACTGGGATGCCACTGGGATGCCACTCGCGGGGTTTGTGGCTCTGGCAGCACCCCTCCTCTCAGAGCGGCGTCAACCTCCGCTCCAGCGCGAGTCCCTGCTCTTATTCCTAAGCGCCAGGCATCCAATAGGGTTGCCCGATGCTTTGGCCAATCAGATTAGACATTGACATTTTATGTTCTTCAAGTATAGGTATCTACAAAACCAAAGTTCTCCCTTCTGTGCCAAAGCCACTGCAAAACAATTCATCATGCTGCATTCACATTACAAAATTCACTAGTGAGAACTTTTCCTAGTGGCAGCAGGAGGTTGTGTAGGGATATGTTGTTACTGAGTTCACTTGTGCAAGATTATTTAGCTTTTTCCTATGACCATTCCTTATTTACCAAGTCCAGAGTCAAATTTTGCTGTTCTGTTTTGGATTTTGCGGGCCTGTAACCAAATAGATCCATTGCCTCTTTGCAGTTGTCTTGAATCTGTTTTATGAAATTGAAGTCCAGAGCAGTTCTCCATTTGTGGACCACCTTTGAGGACTCTCGTGAGAAAGTCATGCTCCCTTCTACCTCCTCATGAGTTATATTGTGAACCCACCGTTCCAGGTCTTTAGTAAGAGACAGGCCAGCAAAACTGTACATTTTTTTTATGTTTTTAATGGGCTCATTAGCAAGGTCCTCATGTCGAATTGCCATATATTGCCCCCGCAACACCTCAGCTGTTTTAGCCACATTGTTGATGTCAACCTGAGATTTGCAAATCTTCTCCATTACCCTGCTTATTGTAATATTTTTATTTCCATCATTCTTAAGTACAATATGGTCCTCGATATTGAGATTAAAGGATTTCCTTGACAAAGCAACAGCTCTAGGGTCCCTTACAAGGTGCAAAATACGAAGATTAAGATCAGGGTCTCGAAAAAGGGGAAGAAGAACAGAAAGGTCTAAAATCCGGACTGTTTTCAACACAACATGGCTGTATGTCTTGCATGTTTCTGCCATTTCATCCAGCAAAGTATTTTTGCAACGATGGTAGCACTTATGGCGATCGTAACCTTCAGAAGGAATAAAGACTGAACAAAATGGTGGGGTGCAGAGTGCTCGACTTTCTGCAAAGAAGCCGAATTCAGAAATATGTTTTCCACCTTCAGGAAGATAGTGATGAAGAGGGGACACGTCACAGGTGAAAAGTGATTGGAGAAGATCTCTTAAGGGAAAATGTAGCAGCTCGGACCCTTCATTCTGAAGCTTCATCCAGATGGGATGTCCAGGCTCATAGAGGTAAAAGACGTCATTGTGATGGTTGAAGATCTGTCCAAGAAATGAAGAACCTGATCTCCAGGAGGACACAATAAGGAGATGGACCGGTTTATTTTTGGGAGCAGAAAGTTGTAAGTATGTAGAGAAGGGAGTTTTGCTAAAAAGAAATTGGGATATAGAAAAGAAAAATAGAGACACAGAGAGTAAGAATAAATATTTAGGAAGTAGGGACATCATCAGAAATCAAGTAAGAACAAGAATGGCCTGGAATGACCAGGAAGTCCAAATACCAGTGAGAGATGAGAAATGGGACCTATAAAGGAAGTAGAAAATGATTAAGGTTAGTAAATGGTAATCAAATAAGAACTGTAATCAATTAAAGTGTATGTCCAACCAAAACATTTTTTTCTTTCAGTTTTGGGTTGAGTGGGGAAGGGTTAGACCCTGTGTTGGGTTTTTATTGCTATCAGTTGCGTTGGAGAGATGTGCCCTCACTCTTAACTGGTGTAACAACACTTTCACCAAACAGAAAGTGAAGAAGAATCTGTAGCGGGGCAAGATGGCAATAAAAAGCTGACGGGGTTTCTGGTCTTTTCCCATGCTACAGAAGACTAGAGACATGCGCGTTGAAGAAGTTTGTTTTGTTTCAGATTTGTTTGTTAAGCTAATAATATCTTTTCTTCATATTTGTTATGTTAGACTGATTTGTTATCAGAATTACCGTATTTATCGGCGTATAACACGCACTTTTTTCCTCTTAAAATCAGGGGAAAATCGTGGGTGCGTGTTATACGCCGATCCCCGCTAATTGTGATCTATTCACATAGCCTGTCGTTTTAAATATGGCGCCGCAGAGTTTGGAGGGACTCGACGGAGCTGAACGAGCACCGCCGAAATCACAGTGACTGGACGGAGCCGAGATACATAGTCGTGTGTATTCGGCTCTTTACGGCGCCGCTCACAGTAACGCCCAGTCCCGCCATTGAACCTGTGTTATGTCCATCATAGGGCGGGACTGGGCGGGACTGTGAGCGGCGCCGGAAAGAGCCGAATACACTTGACTCTGTGTATCTCGGCGGCGTTCGTTCAGCTCCGCCGAGTCTCTCCGAACTCCGCGGCGCCATATTTAAAACTACATGCAGCTATGTGTATGTCAGCGGCGATCTGTCCAAGCATGGACACCGGGGGCAAGGCTGCACTGACCACTGGGGCAAAGCTGCACTGACAAGGCTGCACTGACAAGGCTGCACTGGGGCAAAGCTGCACTGACAAGACTGCACTGGGGCAAAGCTGCACTGACAAGGCTGCAATGGACACTGGGTCAAGGCTGCACTGACACTGAAAAGGCTGCAATGACACTAACAAGGCTGCAGATGAACACTGATGAGGCTGCATTTTAATGTAAGTTTTTTTTCCTTAAACTTCCCTCCTAAAAGTTTTTTTCCTTAAAATTCTCTCCTAAACTTGGGGTGCGTATTATACGCCGGTGCGTGTTATACGCCAATAAATACGGTAGTTACGTATATTCAGATTTGTTTTTTAAATTTGTTATTTTCAAATTGATTTGAAATTCAAATTTATTTCAAATTTATATTTCCGAAAATGGCTTTATTTGTTCTGTTTTGTTTATTCTATTCTAATCTATTTTTTTTCTATTCTATTCTTTTCTTTTCATTTTTATTATACTCTATTCTGTTCTATTCGATTCTATTCTGTAAAGCAGCCTAAGTAGAAATCATAATCTTATTTCACTTTTTTACCTTACTGTATTTATTGTAATCTTTTTCTATTTTAAATTCAAATTCATTTTTGGATTCAAATTCATTTTCAAATTAATTTTCTAATTCAAATTCGGATTATTTGTTTCATTATAACTTACTTTGGATTTGTTGAAATTGGTTACTATTGTGATTCAGAAATTCTGATATATCCAAATTTCCAAATAATGGAAATTTTGTCCGAATTTTGATTTGTAACAAAGGAATCGCATATGTCTGCTGAAGACTGTCTGTGTTGCTTTTGAAGATTTTCCCCAAGTTTCTCTTGGTTTTCTGACACCATTGCCCATAGGAAAAGAGGAAATCTCTCTAACGGTGCCCCGGATAGCAGTACAAACCCAGCAGGAGTTTTGATTCTTTCCTACTCTATCAAAAACACAAAAATGTTTTGGCTGGTCATACACTAAAGCTTACTTAAATCAACATACCGAAAGTTTATATTTGCATATAATATTAGACTTTTAAATTTATTTTCACCTGGTAATCTCATCAGTAACACACTTCCTATTATAGGGTGACAACGCTCACTACTTTTCTTCACCGCCTGTCAATAAGTAGCAAATTCCCTGTTAGATAGCTTTTAGAGGGACAAGTGCCTGTATATTTCAGTTCTTGTGGTCAACTCAACTTTTTGGATTTTCCGTCACTTTTTATTCCGAGTCATCAGGACAAATAGAGAGCAAAGAGGGATAATTAAAAACCTGATGAGATTTTCAACCACTCTATGCATTCTTCCCACTGATTACCGATGTAAGGGGGATTCTTTTTCGCATGCAGATCAACAATTTAATGGATGACTTCTCCATTGACCATAAACAGTTCCACACTGGACACCAATGTCATGAGGGCATTTCATTTGGCCACCTATTCAACCTCATTCATTTATACAAAGTTGTGTTGCTGAATAACTGCCCAATTTACTATTGTGTCAGTCTAACACCTGTAATACCACCAATATACACTATATTGCCAAAGGAATTGGGACTCCTGCCTTTGCACATGAACTTTAATAGCATCCCAGACTTAGTCCGTAGGGTTCAATATTGAGTTGGCTCAACCTTTGCAGCCCTAACAGCTGCAACTCTTCTGGGAAGGCCGTCCACAAGGTTTAGGAGTGTGTTACATAGTTACATAGTAGGTGAGGTCGAAAAAAGACACAAGTTCATCAAGTCCAACCTATGTGTGTGATTATACGTCAGTATTACATTGTATATCCCTATATGTTGCGGTCGTTCAGGTGCTTATCTAATAGTTTCTTGAAACTATCGATGCTGCCCGCTGAGACCACCGCCTGTGGAAGGGAATTCCACATCCTTGCCGCTCTTACAGTAAAGAACCCTCTACGTAGTTTAAGGTTAAACCTCTTTTCTTCTAATTTTAATGAGTGGCCACGTGTCTTGTTAAACCCTTACCCGAAAAAGTTTTATCCCTATTGTGGGGTTACCAGTACGGAATTTATATATTGAAATCATATCCCCTCTCAAGCGTCTCTTCTCCAGAGAGAATAAGTTCAGTTCTCGCAACCTTTCCTCATAACTAATATCCTCCAGACACTTTAATAGCTTTGTTGCCCTTCTTTGTATTTGCTCCATTTCCAGTACATCCTTCCTGAGGACTGGTGCCCAGAACTGTACAGCATACTCTAGGTGCGGCCGGACCAGAGTCTTGTAGAGCAGGAGAATTATCGTTTTATCTCTGTAATTAATACCCTTTTTAATGCCAATAATCTGTTTGGTTTGTTAGCAGCAGCTTGGCATTGCATGCCATTGCTGAGCCTATCATCTACTAGGACCCCCAGGTCCTTTTCCATCCTAGATTCCCCCAGAGGTTCTCCCCCCAGTGTATAGATTGCATTCATATTTTTGCCACCCAAATGCATTATTTTACATTTTTCTACATTAAACCTCATTTGCCATGTAGTTGCCCACCCCATTAATTTGTTCAGGTCTTTTTGCAAGGTTTCCACATCCTGCGGAAAAGTTATTGCCCTGCTTAGCTTAGTATCGTCTGCAAATACAGAGATTGAACTGTTTATTCCATCCTCCAGGTCGTTTATGAACAAATTAAATAGGATTGGTCCCAGCACAGAACCCTGGGGAACCCCACTACCCACCCCTGACCATTCCGAGTACTCCCCATTTATCACCACCCTCTGAACTCGCCCTTGTAGCCAGTTTTCAATCCATGTACTCACCCTATGGTCCATGCCAACGGACCTTATTTTGTACAGGAAACGTTTATGGGGAACTGTGTCAAATGCTTTTGCAAAATCCAGATACACCACGTCTACGGGCCTTCCTTTATCTAGATGGCAACTCACCTCCTCATAGAAAGTTAATAGATTGGTTTGGCAAGGATGATTCTTCATGAATCCATGCTGATTACTGCTAATGATACCATTCTTATTACTAAAATCTTGTATATAGTCCCTTATCACCCCCTCCAAGAGTTTACATACTATTGATGTTAGGCTAACTGGTCTGTAATTCCCAGGGATGCATTTTGGGCCCTTTTTAAATATTGGTGCTACATTGGCTTTTTTCCAATCAGCTGGTACCATTCCAGTCAGTAGACTGTCAGCAAAAATTAGGTACAACAGTCTGGCAATCACTTGACTGAGTTCCCTAAGTACCCTCAGATGTAATTTCCAGTTATGTTTTATTTCTAGTTGGTGCGTCTACCATCTGACCCATAAAATTGTCCTGCAAGACATTAAGGAACTGGCAAGTCTTAAATGAATGTGCGGTTCCCTCCCCCCAGTCTATGTCTGGATAATTAAAATCCCCCATTATGATAACACTTCCCATCCTTGCTGCTAATCCAAATTGTGATAGGAGATCCGTCTCCACTTCCTCCCTCAGGTTAGGGGACCTATAGCATACTCCCAGTATTATTTTCCCCTTAGCTTCATCCCTTTGGAGCTCTACCCATAAGGATTCCACCTCCTCCCTAGCTCCCTCAGTGATGTCATCTCTCACATTCACTTGTACATTATTCTTGATCTATAGGCGTACCCCTCCCCCTTTTTACCCTCTCTATGCCTGCAGGTAAAGAGTATACCCTTGAATGTTTGCCAGCCAATCATGAGAGCTGTTTAACCAGGTCTCTGAAATTCCCACAAAATCCAAATCCTCCTCGTACAACAGTATCTCTAGTTCACCCATCTTGTCCGCCATGCTCCTGGCATTGGTGAACATGTCACTTAGTTTAGACCGGTCGCATATTGTCCCCATATTGGGTGTTTCGAGATTGCAACTAGGACTTGCTACTATACTTACCTTGTGTTTTTGTGCTTTGGTCAACCTACCACTAATTTTTTAATAGAGATATTCCTGCGCTATCGAATATGGAGATGGCTAAAGGTGGAACAGCTGCATGCACCTATTAGGATAAACACCTGACCTAAATAGATATTGTATGGATGGGTGGTGCAGCGCTAATCCTATATATAAACCTCTGGTGGCTTAAAATTGGGTCATATTAAAGTAGACTAAAGTGTGTATAAATAATCTGGAAAAAACAGTGACGTGTTCTTACAAGTGATGTATCTCAATATACAAAAAATAAAAAATAAAATAAAATTGTGGGTGTAGACAAAATATCAGCCTTAGGTCATCATTTCAATAACTAATTCACCATAAATGACCATACCACTGACTGGTTCAGCATAAGGCCCCTTTCACACTTATACGACTTCAAAGTCGCACAATTTTACCGCGATTTCGCGGCCGCGATTTTACCGCGATTTGCCGTGATTTTACCGCGATTTGGGAGCAGTACTACTTTGCCACGTTTTTGGCATTAACAAATGAAAACATACAGTAGTTGGTATGAATCATAAGGGGGAACTCCACGCCAAGTTTTAAATAAAAAAACTGGCGTGGGTTCCCCCCAGGGGCATACCAGGCCCTTAGGTCTGGTATGGATTGTAAGGTGAACCCCCTACGCCGAAAAATCGGCGTGGGGGTCCCCCCAAAATCCATACCAGACCCTTACCTGAGCACGCAGCCCGGCCGGTCAGGAATGGGGGTGGGGACGAGCTAGCGGCCCCCCCCTCCTGGACCGTACCAGGCCGCATGCCCACAACATGGGGGGTGGGTGCTTTGGGGCATGGGGGGCGCAGTGCGGCCCCCCCACCCCAAAGCACCTTGTTCCCATGTTGATGAGGACAAGGGCCTCTTCCCGACAACCCTGGCCGTTGGTTGTCGGGGTCTGCAGGCGGGGGCTTATCGGAATCTGGGAGCCCCCTTTAATAAGGGGGCCCCCAGATCCCGGCCCCCCACCCTATGTGAATAAGTATGGGGTACATGGTACCCCTACCCATTCACCTAGGGAAAAAAGCGTCAATAAAAAACACAGTACACAGGTTTTTAAAATAATTTATTAGGCAGCTCCGGGATCTTCTTCCGACTTCGGGGGTCCTCTTCTGACTTCGGGGGTCTCTCCGGCGTCTTCTCCCGGTGTCCGCATCTTCTGCCGGCTCCACCGCTATCTTCTGGTGCTCTTTTGCCAGTCCGGACCTCTGGATCGTCTTCTTCCCTCTTCTCTTCCAGAGATGTTGACACGACGCTCTCTCCAGCTGGAATGGTCCAGAAAAGAAGAAGGCAGAAGTCCGGACCACCACTAGCAATTGAGCTGCAGAAGATAGCGGAGGAGCCGGCAGAAGATGCTGACACCGGGAGGAGACGGCGGAGAGACCCCCGAAGTCGGAAGAGGACCCCCGAAGTCGGAAGAAGACCCCGGAGCTGCCTAATAAATTATTTTAAAAACCTGTGTACTGTGTTTTTTATTGACGCTTTTTTCCCTAGGTGAATGCGTAGGGGTACCATGTACCCCATACTTATTCACATAGGGTGGGGGGCCGGGATCTGGGGGCCCCCTTATTAAAGGGGGCTCCCAGATTCCGATAAGCCCCCGCCCACCCCGACAACCAACGGCCAGGGTTGTCGGGAAGAGGCCCCTGTCCTCATCAACATGGGGACAAGGTGCTTTGGGGTGGGGGGCCCGCACTGCGCCCCCCCATGCCCCAAAGCACCCACCCCCCATGTTGAGGGCATGCGGCCTGGTACGGTCCAGGAGGGGGGGCCGCCAGCTCGTCCCCACCCCCATTCCTGACCGGCCGGGCTGCGTGCTCGGATAAGGGTCTGGTATGGATTTTGGGGCTTTTTCCTTTCATCAGTGATTTGCTATATGTTTAATATCAATTATGTTTTTTTAATCACTTATCACTTTTATTATTTTTCATGTTATCCGCCTTATGTTCATTCAGTGAGAATTTATTTCACCATTATTTGTGTGTATTGGATTTTTCATATTCCATCTATTCATTATTTGTGCATCGCTGCCATTTTTTTTGCGTGTGGTACCTGCATTCGTTTTCATTTTTGAGAGTTTTCTTCACCATTTTTGATCAATTTATATATTACTTTATTTTATTAGCACTGTATCTTGATTTATCACATAGCGTTTGAGTTTAGTATTAGACTTTTGGTGCTGGCTGCTTTAAGTTATTTTCTAAAGATCTTTTCTATTTCGAGCACAGCGTTAACCCTAGGGTTTTGTTTACAAGTTCTATGGGAATGTTTGCCCATTCTTCCAGAAGTGAATTTGTGAGGTCAGGCACTGATGTTGGACGAGAAAGCCTGGTTCGCAGTCTCTGCTCTAATCTTTCCCAAAGGTGTTCTCACGGGTTGAGGTCAGGACTCTGGGCAGGACAGTCAAGTTCCTCCACCCCAAACACGCTCATCCATGTCTTTATGGACCTTGCTTTGTGCACTGTTCCAAATCAGTTGGTGGAGGAGGGATTATGGTGTGGGGGTTGTTCTTCAGGGGTTGGGTTGGACCCTTAGTTCCAGTGAAGGGAACTATTAAGGCGTCAGCATACCAAGACATTTTGGACAATTTCATGCTCCCAAATTTGTGGGAACAGTTTGGGGACGGCCCCTTCCTGTTCCAACATGACTACGCACCAGTGCACAAAACAAGGAATTCATTTTGGATACAGTGTTAGTAATTGCCCATTAAAACAAGACAGTGCTGAAAAGTGAAAAATGGCCTGGACCGGGAGGGGGGGTGAAAGTGTCCAGACTTGATGAGGGTAAATGACAACTGCCTAACCACCTCACTTGATAGAAATTTCTTCTCAATTCCTGCTGTATCTTTAGGACAAGAAATGAAGGAAAATCTCCCCAATGGGACACAGACAGCAAAGAATAGACCCGCATGGAATTCAAGTCTTTGCTACCCCTTTCATAAACTAAAAAATTTTTTTTTTCTATACACTTTACAAGGCTGAGAAGTTTGGTGAATTGTTGGGTAAAGAAATAAAGAATTTGGAAGCGTCCTACCTGTCGCCAGCCATGCTCCGCACTGAACTAGCTGCTTTGATAAGCATGATTCATCTAACGCAGATACCCATTAAACATCTATTGTGTTCAGCTCATTGACAGGGAACGGTGTTTTATGGTGCTTTGGTAAATACAGTTGACTAGGAAAGCCAGTACCATTCGTGAATAGCAAAGTTGTTCTGCCCTACACTTGGCATGTCATGCGTAACAAAGTCCTTGAGAGATACACATGATATCTGAGACGCCCAACCATGACTCTAAAATTTATAACTATGCTATGCCCAATACTTACACAAAAGCAACTTGAGTTGGAAAGGAAAAGACAGCAACCTTATTACAGCATAACCGTACTTCTAGGATAGCTATTCCTCTATATATTTTTGGTAAAATAAAATCCCAATAAGCATATATTGATTGGTCTGCGCAAAAGTTATAGCGCCTACAAAACTATGGGATATTTTTATTCTTTTTTATATATATATATATATATATATATATATATATATATATATATATATATATTTACTAGTAATGGCGGTGACTTGTAGTGGGACTGTGATATTGTGGCAGACATTTGGACACTAACTGACACTTTTGACACTTTTTGGGGACCAGTGATACTAATACAGTGATCAGTGCTAAAAATATGCACTGTCACTGTAATAATGACACTGGCTGAGAAGGGGTTAACATCAGGGGCGATCAAAGGGTTAAATGTGTGCCTAGCCTGTGTTTTACTATACTGTGTGTGCTGCTTTTACTAGGGGAAGGCATGGATCCATGTCCCTGCTTTGCAGAGACACAAATTCCATCCTGGTGATCTGCCTTGTTTATACAGGCAGGTCACCTACATCCCATACATCACATACATCCCATACATCCCATACATCAGCTACATCCAATACATCCCATAGATCACCTACATCCCATAAATCCCATACATCCCATACATCACCTACATCCCATACATCCCATACATCACCTACACCCCATACATCCCATACATGACATACATCCCGTACATCACCTACATCCCATACATCACCTACATCCCATACATCACATACATCCCCTACATCCTATACATCACCTACATCCCATACATCCCATACATCCCATACATCACATACATCACCTATATCCCATACATCTCATACATCACCTACATCACATACATCACATACGTCCCATACATCCCATACATCACCTACATCCCATAAATCCCATACATCACCTACATCACCTACATCCCATACATCCCATACATCACCTACATCATCTACATCCCATACATCGCATACATCCCATACATCACATACATCCCATACATCACCTACAACCCATACATCACCTATATCCCATACATCACCTACATCCCATACATCCCATACATCTCATACATCACATACATCCCATACAACCCATACATCACATGCATCACCTACATCCCATACGTCCCATACATCCCATACATCCCATACATCACCTACATCACCTACATCCCATACATCACCTACATCACATACATCCCATACATCACATACATCCCATACATCACCTACAACACATACATCACCTACATCCCATACATCCCATACATCACATACATTACCTACATCCCATACATCACCTACATCCCATACATCCCATACATCACCTACATCCCATACATCACCTACATCCCATGCATCCCATACATCACATACATCACCTACGTCCTATACATCACCTACATCCCATACATCACCTACATCCCATACATCACATACATCCCATACATCACATACATCACCTATATCCCATACATCCCATACATCACCTACATCCCTTACATCACATACATCACATACATCACATACATCAGCTACGTCCCATACATCACCTACATCCCATACATCACCTACATTCCATACATCACATACATCCCCTACATCCTATACATCACCTACATCCCATACATCACATACATCACCTATATCCCATACATCCCATACATCACCTACATCCTATACATCACCTACATCCCTTACATCACATACATCACATACATCACATACATCCCATACATCACATGCATGCACGTGTTCTAGATGCGAGAGGTGGATAAGCAGGATGAGTGTGCCAGGACAGGTAGATGTGTAAATCAGGTACCATGCATCCATCGATCAGCTTCTGCAGTGTGTAATTACAGTAGAAGCGCCCCCTACCCGGAAGTATCAGATCACGTGTGTGTGTATATATATATATATATATATATATATATATATATATATATATACACATGTGATCTGCGAACAGGTGATGCCCTGTAGCAGTAAAACTGCTGTAGGGTGGACCTGAAGTGGTTGACTATTACCTCCCCTCCCAGGTCATCCTTGCTGCCTGAAAACTCTCCTACCGAATGTGTTCCATTTACACCCGAGCATAAGCATTCCCACTTGCTTTTTTGTAAATGTTTCATATGTAGACGAGTGTCGCGCACAGGGAAGCTTAAAGTAGTTCAAGAACCTTTTCAGTCAGGGAGCGTCACCTGTTTTTTTCAGTGCGGGTTTGTAGCGCGTTTCTTTCTCGCTACAGACTTGTGGCAAAACACGCATCTGCTAATCGTGATTAGGGTGTAATTAACAATTAGGCTGCATTCACATCTGCGCATTTCTAAACGGGTGGCAACCCTCACAAAATGGCGTGTTTTTCTGCGCGTTTTGGAAAAATGCTGCAAATGCGCAACACGCTTGTCTCGCTATAATGGCATGCTAACTGCAATTGGGGTGTCATTAACCCCTTGCCGACCAGAGCACAATGATGACATGGCTGGGCAAATGGGCATACCTGTACGCCCCCTTTAAGACGCGGCTAAGTGGGCGCACGCAGGCTTGCCGTGTTGCCCGTGGGTCCCACAGACTCGATGTCCACGGGGGGCCCGTGATCTTGACACGGAGCGGAAGAATGGGGAGATGTCTATGTAAACAAGGCATTTCCCTGTTCTGCCTAGCAACATGACAGAGATCTACTGCTCTCTGTCATTGGGAGCAGTGATCTCTGTCAGGCTGTAGTAAGCCCACCCCCCCACAGTTAGAATTACTCCCTAGGACACACTTAACCCCTTGATCGCCCCCTAGTGTTTAACCCCTTCCCTTCCAGTGCCATTCATACAGTAATCAGTGCATATTTATAGCACTGATCGCTGTATAAATGTCACTGGTCCCAAAATAGTGTCAAAAGTGTTTGATGTGTCTGCCGCAATGTCGCAGTCACGATAAAAATCGCAGATCGTCGCCATTACTAATTTAAAAAAATTAATAATAAAAATGCCATAAATCTATCCCCTATTTTGTAGACACTATAACTTTTGCGCAAACCAATCAATATACACTTATTATGATTTTTTTTTTTTACCAAAAATATGTAGAAGAATACATATCGGCCTAAACTGAGAAAGAAATTTGTTTTTTGATACATATTTTTTGGGGATATTTATTATAGCAAAAAGTAAAAAATATTGCGTTTTTTTTCAAAATTGCCGCTCTTTTTTTGTTTAAAGCACAAAAAATAAAAACCGCAGAGGCGATCAAATACCACCAAAAGAAAGCTCTATTTGTGGGGAAAAAAGGACCTCAATTTTGTTTGGGAGTCATGTAGCACGACCGCGCAATTGTCAGTTAAAGCGACGCAGTGCCGTATCGCAAAAAGTGTTCTGGTCAGGAAAGGGGTAAAATCTTCCGGGGCTGAAGGGGTTAATCATTAGGCTGCATTCACATCTGTGTGTTACATTACATCTGTTACATTACATCTTTATGTTACTTTGAAAAAAATGTTGATAAATTATCTTTATCTTTACTTTAAGCACTATAGCACACTTACTGCTACAGGGCGGCCTTTTTGTGCAGAGTCACGTACATGTACGTAATTCTGCACTTCCGCATAGGGTGGCACACGTGCCACCAGTGTGCTGCTTCTGCTGTGATTAGTCACAACAGATGCCCATCCGCGGATGTCGGCCATTGGATGTCTGCCGGCACCCGCTGATCGGCGAGGAGAGACACAGGACTGAGATCTGCCTATGTAGACAGGGCAGTGCTCCGTCCTGTCAGCAGGGATGTGGTAGAGTTTGTTTCCCTGCAAAAAGCACTGTGCACAAAAACACTGGTTAGGCACATATTTAACCCTTTGATCGCCCCTGATATTTAATCCCTTCCCAGCAAGTGTCATTGTTACAGTGACAGTGCATATTTTTAGCACTGATTATTGTATAATGCCCTATACAGACGATAGGATTTTCCGACAACAAAACCGTGGATTTTTTTTCCGAAGGATGTTGGCTCAAACTTGTCTTGCATACACACGGTCACACAAATGTTGTCAGAAATTCCAAATGTCAAGAACGCGGTGACGTACAACACGTACGACGACTTGAGAAAATGAAGCTCAATAGCCAGTGCGGCTCTGCTGCTTGATTCCGAGCATGCATGGAATTTTGTGCGTCGGAATTGTGTACACACGATCGGAATTTCCGACAACGGATTTTGTTGTCGGAAAATTTGAGATCCAGGTTTGTTGTCGGAAATTCTGACGGAAAATATCCGATGGAGCCTACGCACGGTCAGAATTTCCGTCAACAAGCGCCGATCGAACATTTGTTGTTGGAAAATCCTATCGTGTGTACAGGGCATTAGTGTGACTGTCACGCCTGCAAGATGCCAAAAGTGTCAGTTATAGGGATGAGCCGAACACCCCCCCGTTCGGTTCGCACCAGAACATGCGAACAGGAAAAAAGTTTGTTCGAACACGCGAACACCGTTAAAGTCTATGGGACACGAACATGAATAATCAAAAGTGCTAATTTTAAAGGCTAATATGCAAGTTATTGTCATAAAAAGTGTTTGGGGACCTGGGTCCTGCCCCAGGGGACATGGATCAATGCAAAAAAATTTTTTAAAAACGGCCATTTTTTCAGGAGCAGTGATTTTAATAATGCTTAAAGTTAAACAATAAAAGTGTAATATCCCTTTAAATTTCGTACCTGGGGGGTGTCTATAGTATGCCTGTAAAGGGGCGCATGTTTCCTGTGTTTAGAAAAGTCTGACAGCAAAATGACATTTTGAAGGAAAAAAGCCATTTAAAACTACCCGCGGCGATTGCATTGCCGACAATACACATAGAAGTTCATTGATAAAAACGGCATGGGAATTCCCCAAAGGGGAACCCCGAACCAAAATTAAAAAAAAAAATGACGTGGGAGTTCCCCTAAATTCCATACCAGGCCCTTCAGGTCTGGTATGGATATTAAGGGGAACCGCGGCCAAAATTTAAAAAAAAAAGACGTGGGGTTCCCCCTAAATTCCATACCAGACCCTTCAGGTCTGGTATGGATTTTAAGGGGAACCCCGCGCCAAAAAAAAAAAAAAAAAAAACGGCGTGGGGTCCCCCCAAAAATCCATACCAGACCCTTATTCGAGCACGCAACCTGGCAGGTCGCAGGAAAAGAGGGGGGGACGAGAGTGCGCCCCCCCCTCCTGAACCGTACCAGGCCACATGCCCTCAACATTGGGAGGGTGCTTCTGGGTAGCCCCCCAAAACACCTTGTCCCCATGTTGATGAGGACAAGGGCCTCATCCCCACAACCCTGGCCGGTGGTTGTGGGGGTCTGCGGGCGGGGGGCTTATCGCAATCTGGAAGCCCCCTTTAACAAGGGGACCCCCAGATCCCGGCCCCCCCTGTGTGAAATGGTAAGGGGGTACAAATGTACCCCTACCATTTCACTAAAAAACTGTCAAAAATGTTAAAAATGACAAGAGACAGTTTTTGACAATTCCTTTATTTAAATACTTCTTCTTTCTTCTATCTTCTGGTTCTTCTGGTTCTTCCTCAGGCGTTCTCGTCCAGCATATCCTCCGCGGCGTCTTCTATCTTCTTCTCCACGGGCAGCTCCGCACCCATGGCATGGGGGGAGGCTCCCGCTCTTCTCTTCATCTCCTTCATCTTCTTCTCTTCTTCTCTTCTTCATTTTCTTCTCCGGGCCGCTCCGCACCCATGCTGGCATGGAGGGAGGCTCCCGCTGTGTGACGGCGCTCCTCGTCTGACAGTTCTTAAATAACGGGGGGCGGGGCCACCCGGTGACCCCGCCCCCCTCTGACGCACGGGACATGACGGGACTTCCCTGTGGCATTCCCCGTGACGTCACAGGGAAGTCCCGTCAAGTCACCGTGCGTCAGAGGGGGGCGGGGTCACCGGGTGGCCCCGCCCCCCGTTATTTAAGAACTGTCAGACGAGGAGCACCGTCACACAGCGGGAGCCTCCCTCCATGCCAGCATGGGTGGGGAGCGGCCCGGAGAAGAAAATGAAGAAGAGAAGAAAAGAAGAAGAGAAGAAGAGAAGAAGATGAAGAAGATGAAGAGAAGAGCGGGAGCCTCCCCCCATGCCATGGGTGCGGAGCGGCCCGAGGAGAAGAAGATAGAAGACGCAGCGGAGGAGATGCTGGACGAGAACGCCGGAGGAAGAACCAGAAGAACCAGAAGAACCAGAAGATGAAGGAAGATAGAAGAAAGAAGAAGTATTTAAATAAAGGAATTGTCAAAAACTGTCTCTTGTCATTTTTAACATTTTTGACAGTTTTTTAGTGAAATGGTAGGGGTACTTTTGTACCCCCTTACCATTTCACACAGGGGGGGGCTGGGATCTGGGGGTCCCCTTGTTAAAGGGGGCTTCCAGATTCCGATAAGCCCCCTGCCCACAGACCCCCACAACCACCGGCCAGGGTTGTGGGGATGAGGCCCTTGTCCTCATCAACATGGGGACAAGGTGTTTTGGGGGGCTACCCCAAGCACCCTCCCAATGTTGAGGGCATGTAGCCTGGTACGGTTCAGGAGGGGGGGGGCCGCACTCTCGTCCCCCCTCTTTTCCTGCAGCCTGCCAGGTTGCGTGCTCGGATAAGGGTCTGGTATGGATTTTTGGGGGGACCCCACGCCGTTTTTTTTTTTTTTGGCGCGGGGTTCCCCTTAAAATCCATACCAGACCTGAAGGGTCTGGTATGGAATTTAGGGGGAACCCCACGTCATTTTTTTTTTTTTTTTTTTTGGCCGGGGTTCCCCTTAATATCCATATCAGACCTGAAGGGCCTGGTATGGAATTTAGGGGGACTCCTACGTCTTTTTTTTTTAATTTTGGTTCGGGGTTCCCCTTTGGGGAATTCCCATGCCGTTTTTATCAATGAACTTCTATGTGTATTGTCGGCAATGCAATAGCCGCGGTAGTTTTAAATGAGTTTTTTCCTTCAAAATGTCATTTTGCTGTCAGACTGTTCTAAACACAGGAAACGTACGAAATTTAAAGGGATATTACACTTTTATTGTTTGACTTTAAGCATTATTAAAATCACTGCTCCTGAAAAAACGGCCGTTTTTAAAAAATTTTTTTGCATTGATCCATG
This sequence comes from Lithobates clamitans, assembly GCA_037952925.1. NCBI lineage: Eukaryota > Metazoa > Chordata > Amphibia > Anura > Ranidae > Lithobates > Lithobates clamitans. The sequence goes on along the minus strand of JBBGZY010002505.1, from coordinate 1,565,336 downwards.
TCCCCTGGGGCAGGACCCAGGTCCCCAAACACTTTTTATGACAATAACTTGCATATTAGCCTTTAAAATTACCACTTTTGATTTCTCCCATAGACTTTTAAAGGGTGTTCCACGGCATTCAAATTTGCCGCGAACACCCCAAATTGTTCGCTGTTCGGCGAACTTGCGAACAGCCAATGTTCGAGTCGAACATGAGTTCGACTCGAACTCGAAGCTCATCCCTAGTCAGTTATATGTAAGACTATAAATTGCCAATCGCCGCCATTACTAGTATACACATATTCCAGTATATTTACCATAGTTTTGTAGACGCTGTAACTTTTGCACAAACTAATCAATATAAACTTATAGGGATTTTTTTTTTTACCAAAAATATGTAGCAGAATACATATTGGCCTAAATTTATGAAGAAAGTGAATTACTGGTATAACATTTTTTTATTGGATGTGTTTTATAGCAGAAAGTAAAAAATATAGTTTTTTTTTTTTTTTTTGCAAATCTGTTTTTGCAATCTTTCTTTGTTTATAGCATTAAAAAAAATAAGAAATGCAGAGGTAATCAAATACCACCAAAAGGAAGCTCTATTTTAGCTCTCTTTATAGCACTGATCACTGTATAAAAGACAATGGTCCCAAAAATGTGTCAAAATTGTCCGGTGCGTCCGTCATAATGTCGCAGTCACGATAAAAATCACAGCTCGCCGCCATTACTAGTAAAAAAAATAAAATAATAAAAATGCTATAAATTTATCCCCTATTTTGTAGACGCTATAACTTTTGTGCAAACCAATCAATATACGCTTATTGCGATTTTATTTACCAAAAATATGTAGAAGAATACGTAACGGCCTAAACTGAGAAAAAAAATAGCTTTTTAAAAAAAATAAAAAAAAATGGGGATATTTATTATAGCAAAAAGTACAAAATATTGGGGGTTATTTACGAAAGGCAAATCCACTTTGCGCTGAAAGTGCACTTGGAAGTAAAGTCGCTGTAGATCTGAGGGGGACATGCAAGGAAAATAAAAAACAGCATTTTAGCTTGCACATGATTGGATGATAAAATCAGCAGAGCTTCCACTCATTTCAGATCCCCTTAGATTTAGATTGATTGCACTTTCAAGTGCACTTGCAGTGCAAAGTGGATTTGCCTTTTGTAAATAACCCCCATTGTGTTTTTTTTTTTTAAATTGTCCCACTTATTTTGTTTATAGCGCAAAAAATAAAAGCCGCAAAGGTGATCAAATACCACCAAAAGAAAGCTCTATTTGTGGGAAAAAAAGGATGTCAATTTTGTTTGGGTGCCACGTCGCACGACCGTGCAATTGTCAGTTAAAGCCACGCAGTGCCGAATCACAAAAAAAAAAAAATGGCCGGTCATTCAACAGCCAAATCTTCCGGGGCTTAAAGTAATGCAATGTCGTACAGCCAACAAATGGCCTGGTCATGAAGGGGGGGAATCTTCTGCAGGTCAAGTGGTTAATACAGTTATATTAATCCATTCCATCACCTCCTTTGTTTTTACTTAGTATTTGATTTCATTATACCAAAATCATTTCCTCTGTTTGATTCTTATCTAATATTTATGTATGTAGGGTAATGATTAAGGCCCCCCCCCTTTTTTTTTTCATTTTATATATATATATATATATATATATATATATATATATATATATATATATATATATCAGTAAAACCTTGGTTTGCGAGCATAATTCGTTCCAGAAACATGCTTGTAATCCAAAGCACTTGTATATCAAAGCATTTTTTTTACATGGTATAAAAGAGAAGAGAGGCACCTCTAAGTGTAGCAATAAGTTGCTAAATGTTGTACCTTCATTAAATGTAACCATTTTGCTACACTTAGAGGCTCCTCTCTTCTTTTTTATATTCAGTTGTTACATAAAGCTACTCTTATATTAAGACATCGCTTGTATATCAAGGTAAAATTTATCAAAACATTTTGCTTGTCTTGCAAAACACTCTCAAACCAAGTTACTCTCAAACCAAGGTTTTACTGTATATATAAATATATATATAGATATATCTATATATACATATATACAGATAGATAGATAGATAGATAGATAGATAGATAGATAGATAGATAGATAGATAGATAGATAGATAGACAGACAGACAGACAGACAGACAGACAGACAGACAGACAGACAGACAGACAGACAGACAGACAGACAGACAGATAGATAGATAGATAGATAGATAGATAGATAGATAGATAGATAGATAGATATAGATATATCGATATATCTATATAGATCTATCTCTCTATCTCTCTATCTCTCTATCTATCTATCTATCTATCTATCTATCTATCTATCTATCTATCTATCTATCTATCTATCTATCTATCTATCTATCTATCTATCTATCTATCTATCTATCTATCTATCTATCTATCTATCTGTCTATCTGTCTGTCTATCTGTCTGTCTGTCTGTCTGTCTGTCTGTCTATATACCGTATTTATCGGCGTATAACACGCACTTTTTTCCCCTTAAAATCAGGGGAAAATCGTGGGTGCGTGTTATACGCCGATCCCCGCTATTTTGTGATCTATCGGAGCGATCGCTGCGATCGCTGCCGACATTCACATAGCGTGCATTTTTAAATATGGCGCCGCAGAGTTCGTAAGGACTCGGCGGCCCTCGTTCAGCAGAACGAGCGCCGCCGAGAACACAGTGACTGGGCGGAGCCGAGATACACATAGCCGAGGGTTCTCGGCTCTTCTTGGCGCCGTTCACAGTCCCGCCCAGTCCCGCCATTGGACCTCTGTTATGTCCATCATAGGGACTGGGCGTGACTGTGAACGGCGCCGAGAAGAGCCGAGAACCCTCGGCTATGTGTATCTCGGCTCCGCCCATTCACTGTGTTCTCGGCGGCGCTCGTTCAGCTGAACGAGTGCCGCCGAGTCCCTCTGAACTCCGCGGCGCCATATTTAAAAATACACACTAAACTTGTGTATGTCGGCGGCGATCATGTACACTGGGGACAAGGCTGCACTGACCACTGGGGACAAGGCTGCACTGACCACTGGGGACAAGGCTGCACTGACCACTGGGGACAAGGCTGCACTGGGGACAAGGCTGCACTGGGGACAAGGCTGCACTGGGGCAAAGCTGCACTGGGGCAAAGCTGCACTGACAATTCTGCACTGGGGCAAAGCTGCACTGACAAGGCTGCACTGGGGCAAAGCTGCACTGACAAGGCTGCACTGGACACTGGGGCAAGGCTGCACTGACACTGACAAGGCTGCAGATGGACACGATAAGGCTGCATTGATGGGCATTTAAATGTACGTTTTTTTTCCTTAAACTTCCCTCCTAAAAGTTTTTTTCCTTAAAATTCCCTCCTAAACTTGGGGCGCGTGTTATACGCCGATAAATACGGTATGTGTATATATATATATATATATATATAAATATAGCGGTGAAAATGGAAAAGGGTACCTCAAAATCAGGTACCCGCTGCCACCCCCCTCCAAAAAAAAGCATTCCAAATATGGGAGAGGAGGGCAACGAGGAAGTTTATTGTAAAATTTAAAAAAGAGCAGGACATACAGTGTAAAAAGTGCAGTAAGCCAGCACTGGAAGAATCAAATGGTACACCAAAAAAAAAAAAAGAAGACCTAGCTGTGCAATACTTCTGTGAAAGCTAAATTATCTCTAATAAACTGTATATGTTATAAGAGACATAAAAAGAAAAAAAATTTAAAAAAAGAGAGACTAAATTAGTTTATTCTTCAATTAGAACTTAGCCGTAGCTGATTACTTTACTGCAAGCAGAAACCCAAAAGAGAATTTTACGAGAAAAACTAAAAAGAACACTTACGTTAATTAAAGGAATAAAAGTCCGATTTATTCCGCTGTGTGAGAAGCTCTGGCTGGTCTCTATTCTTTGGCCGTTGTCTATTCTTCCTGTGCAGTTTTACTGGAGGAGTTTGATTTCCAGCTTATCAGTGGGGAAAAAAAAGTCATAAATCAATTGTGATAAGTCCTATCAGCTGTTCCTCACTTCAAACAGCTAGCTGTTAAACTGGACCTTATGTATAAAAGTGCACAAACAACACAAAAACAATAAATGCAAATCCATTTTATCAGAAAAAAATCCTAAAATATAGTTTAACGCTTCTAGTATGTTAAGTCCACAACGCAAAGCTTACACCGCTCAGGTCCACCATGAGGTGCGATATCTCTCCAGGTTCTCGTCCCAGCTCACCACTGTTACTGGAATGTATAGAAGAAAGAATGTGGCCGTACAGTAAAATGAGAAGTTTGCTTGTGAACAAGCATGGCATATCCGTGTAAAAGGCATGCGACAATAAAGATTATTGTCAAGCAAACTTGTCCTTCCAGTGTGTGGCCACTTTCTTTCTTCTATAGCTTCTAGTATGTTACCTGATCTACACCATACTACCAAAAGTATTGGGACGTCTCCCTTTACACGCACATGAACTTTAATGGCATCCCAGTCTTATAGGGCGTACACACGGTCAGACTTTGTTCGGACATTCCGACAACAAAATCCTAGGATTTTTTCCGACGGATGTTGGCTCAAACTTGTTTTGCCTACACATGGTCGCACAAAGTTGTCGGAATTTCCAATCGACAACCACGCGGTCACGTACACCACGTACGACGAGACTAGAAAAGGCCGGTTCAGAACCAAGCGCGGCACCCTTTGGACTCCTTTTGCTAATCTCGTGTTAGTAAAAGTTTGGTGAGAGATGATTCGTGCTTTTTCAGACTCGTGGCTTTCAGATCGTTTTCTGCCGTTCAGTTTGTGCTTGTGGGTTTGTATCTGCTCTTCAGTGCGTGCAAGCAAGTTCCGCGTGACTTTTAGTCATTGTATTCTTGTTCGTTCGTTACTGGTTTTCAGGTCGCTCTTCTCAGGCCTTGCTGTTCTTCAGTGCGTTCTGTTACTTCGTTCTGAGCAGCCGACCATTTTCTAGCCATGTTTCGTATGCGTACTCCTCATAGAGTTCGTGCTGTGCGGGGGCTTGGTGTTGGGGTCCTGACCTTGACACAAGTCCAGTCCATGAACAGGGTGAGGAGGAGTTCATGGACCAAGAATTGGTTGCTTCAGCGTGACCAGTTCTGTCATATGCCTTTGCTCCGTGAGATCCGTAAGAATAATCCTGATGATTTCAGGAACTTTCTCAGGATGACGGACCCCGTGTTTCACCGTCTGTTGGCTTCGCTGACCCCCTATATTAGCAGGCAGGATACCTGCATGAGGCAAGCCATCACTCCGGAGCAGAGGTTGGTCGCTACCCTGCGGTATTTGGCCACAGGGAGAAGCCTGCAGGACCTTAAGTTCTCGACAGGCATCTCCCCCCAGGCTCTGGGGATCATTATCCCAGAGACCTGTTCTGCCATCATCCAGGTCCTGCAGAAGGAGTATATGAAGGTAAGATTTTTATCCTTTAATATCACATTTTATTGTATTGAATGTTTGCTAATATATTGTATTTCTTTCCTCATTCCCTAATTACCATGATTGTAATATGCTGTGAATGTCCCCTTTGTCCTCATGCATGCTGGATTTTTATGTAATTAATATTTTAGGTCCTTCATACATATTTGCCCTTCAATAACCTCTCCAGCATGGTGTCTCCTGCCCTATATTCACCTCATGTAGTCACTTAACAATGTATTTTATCAGCTCCATAGTAGTGCTTTATCCCAAACACCCCCTCAAATGTTTTGAAATGTTATTTTTTATTTAAATTCAGGCAGAGTGGCAGAGGCTTTTTTTGTGGTGTCCCCAAATTGTTTGTAACCCTCCCTCCCCCAACTGCTAAGTCAGCTGATCCCAATTCTCTATCCTCAATCATCTATCTGCTGACTTTGCCAAACCCATAAACACTATACCCATCTCTTTACTGGTCAGATTTATGGATGAATTCCCCAAAGCATGTAGTGCAAGGGCCTGCCTGTATACTTTCCAATGGTACTGTTTAAAGTTTTTGTATCCTATTATTATCTTGATAGGTAATAGCAGAATGTTCAAATGTGCTCAAATGTGTACAGTGTGTATTTATATCTTTGTATTATGACACTTCTTACCTGTCCAGTGGTCTGCCAATAGTGTAACTAAGGAGGGTCTGTTCCAAGTAATACCCTGTATTTAGGCATTCATCTCTCAATGAAGTGAAGAGGGTTACCTGTCCAAGAGTTCCCCCCTATAATGTTAGAAATGGCCCATGAGGGGGGGAGGGGGAATATGATAGGTGTACCTTATACTTTGTTGTTGTTAAATTCCCCTTAATAAATGCTATCTGGAGGTTGCCCCATAAAGTTTGTGTATAATCTGCTTGCCATGTTTCTGTGAAAAAATAGTAATGTTTATTGTTTTTTCCTCAACAGTTTCCTTCAACGCCACAGGAATGGCAGACTGTGGCCTCCCACTTTGCCCAGCGGTGGGACTTTCCTAACTGCGGAGGGGCAATTGATGGGAAACACGTCCACATCGTCCCACCACCCAACTCGGGGTTGTACTATTATAATTACAAGGGGTTTAATAGTATAGTGATGTTGGCGGTGGTGTCGGCTAATTACGAGTTCTTGTATGTGGACGTGGGGAAGAATGGCCGGATATCTGATGGTGGAGTGATCGCCCAGACGGAGTTCTACAGGCGTCTCCAGAATGGCAGCTTGGACTTGCCACCTCCAGAGGACAATGTTGAAGGTCTCCCATCTGTCTTCGTTGCTGATGAAGCATTTGCGCTGGGGGACCACCTGATGCGGCCATTCCCGATGAGGACCCTCACCCCGGAAAAGAGGGTTTTTAATTACTGGCTGGCCAGAGCCCGAAGAGTGGTGGAGAACACATTTGGAATCCTGGCCAGCCGGTTCCGATTATTTCTGACACCCATCCATATGGCGGAGTGTAAACTGAACCATATAATACTTGCCTGCTGTGTTCTCCATAATTTTTTAAGAAAACATTCAGCCAACTATGCTGGCTCAGTTGGGCCTGAGGCCGGAATCCCAAATCCATCAACACTGACGGTGCTTGAAAGTGGCCGTCCTGGCTTGCCCTCCCTGAGTGCCCGTGATGTCCGGTTACGCTACCTGGAGTTCTTTGCGGGTAGGTGGGCTATCAATATGCCAGACAATCTGTGAAATCTTTTTCAAATAAAAAACAACCAAAAGAAATTCTTTGTGGACATTTACTGCTTGTGTTTGTTTTAGCTGACCCTGACAGAAATGTGTTGAGTGCAGAAAATGTCGTGATTGGGTAACCTTATAAAAAACAGTGTTGGCTGGTACTTCCTAAATGCAAAAACACATTTCACTACAAGTGCACTTGCAACTGCACTGAACCTGCACTTGTAGTGCAAAGTGTATTTGCCCTTAGGAAATAACCCCGATTTTTGCATAAAACAGCAATTACATCACCCCAAAAGTGTTGTAGTGTTGAGACAATAATCCACACATTCTTGAGTAAGCCACTTTTTTATACCTGCACAATCACATGTGCATTTACGAAAGGTTTTTAAAACAAACCAACATGTTTGTTGTATAACAATTTTTGCAGTAGCATTATCAAAAATCGAAATATCCATTTCAGATAAAACAGGCCTGTGTAAAACCAACAAGAAAGCCAAAAAACTTGAACTTACAAAGTTCACATATGGTAAAACCTGAAGGCTATATCAGCCATCAGTATTTAGGAACTGGGTTTGATATAGCGTTCAGATGGGGGGAAATCACCCCTGGAAAAGCCAAATTTGGAAGATGCACACCAATTTACGAATGTCAACATGTGCTATCTGCCATCAGGGGGGATCAAGGGACGTGTTTTGGGGGAGCAAGCCCTTCCTCAACGCGACTTTATAATTGAGGAAGGGGTTGCACCCCAAAACGCGTCCATTGATCTCCCGTGATGGCAGATAGCACATGTTGGCACACTGTGTGCATCCTCCAAATTTGGCTTTTCTAAACATTGAAAAATTTTTTGGAAGATTGGACCACAATAAAACAGGTGATTTTGTGGGGTTTAAATTCGCCCCAAAACATCAATGATGTTATTATTTTTTTTAATAACATCACTGATTTGTTGCTGTATGTTGTGCAATTCGAGATTACACCCCATGATCTCCCCGATCAGTATCTGGGCACTTTCAGATGTGAAAAGTTCTCTCTCCCTCACATCACGATCACCTAAAAAGAGATAAAGAACAAAAAAAAGGTCTCAAAAATCTGCCACCATCCATCTCTTTTACCTGAGTCTGTGGTCGCAGACACTCACCTGTTGTGGTGCCAATCTCCACCACATCTTCTTCTTCCTCCTGCTCAGCTTCTTGTGTTGGTGGTATTTCACCTTCTTCCATAGGTGGGGGTCTGTGTTCTCCTGGGATGAGGGGTGTCCTCCGAGTCTTTTCTCCCCTATGTAAAACAAAAATGGTATAATTAGCACACAGATATTTGATGGCAGAACTAGAAATAGGAAACATTGCTTGGAAGTGGGGTACAATTGTCTATTTTAGCTGAGTTCCAAGATGTATATTTTTTAGTGGCCTTTGTGAAGCTGCAATACTTTACCTGTTTGGTACAAGCTTCACAGATGTAGCTCCCCCTATAGTATACACTGGAGCACCTGTGTGCCCCCCCCTACTAAAAATGGTGTTCTTGTGTCCCACACTAGTGCTCCAGTGTCCAGATGTGAAAACAGCTGCTCAGTGTCCTCTCCTTACACACAATCTAGTTGGCATTTCATTCTAGTAACAAACCCATCTACACAAACAAATATTTGGCATCCAAGTAGGCCCCAAAAAATGTGTGAAAATGCATATGGCCTAAACAATGGTGTTCTAGAGGCCGAAAGAAAAATGTTTGATACGAACGAATAATGGGCCCATGAACATTAAAGTTGCCCTTTTAAACGTTACAATTAATAAAAGCATATGGAGCAGAACGAACGGAATAAAGACAGAAAGAATAGGAACACAGCACAACTACTTACTTTTTTGCAGCACTCTCCGGATCTTTCGGTACTGCTCTGGCTCTCTCAACTTCAGGTCCGACCACCGCTTCCTGAGCTGATCTTTAGATCTTCGTACCCCGAAATTCCTCTCAAGACTCCTGACCACTTTCGCCATGATCTTGGCCTTTTGGATGTTGGAGTGGGGGTAAGGCCCATATTTTCCGTCATAGTCGGACTTCCTCATGATGTCGACCATCTCCAACATCTCCCCAAACGACATATTTGTGGCCTTAAAACGTCTCCTTCTGGATCGGGACGTGCCTGGATCCGGGCTTTCCTCCTCCTCCTCCTCCTCGTTGCTAGAATTAGCATGCACCTGCTGTAACTCCGCCATCATGCTCTTCACCCACTGCGCCGAACGAAAAGGGACAGGGAATAGACTAGAAAGAGCGTCAGGGGCGGGCGGAGTTACACGCATGCGCAGTGTGTATAAAGCGTAACACGCGTGCGTATTACGTACGATCTGTGAGCGGAGGAAGGAGCATTGGACGCGCTGATCGTAAGAACGAAGGTAAGAGACAAACTTGTGCCTATACTGCTTCTAGATTGAGGCCTATATTGTAACAAGATTAGGAGAGTTTTGTCTGACATTAGGCTTTGTCTTGTGTTGTGTCTTGCAGTGAACATGGATATCTTAATGAAAGACAATGACTTCATGTCAGTATTCGTAGAGATGCTAAGTGAGCTGCCCTGTCTGTGGGAGATTACCCACCCCCATTTCAAGAACCAAGCAAAGAGGAAGGCAGCACTGGAGCAATTGTGTGAAATTGTGAAGCAGGTGATCCCCACGGCAGACATCACTTATTTAAAGATTTTCATTGGTGGCCTGAGGAGCACATATCTAAGGGAGCGCAAGAAAGTCCAGGATTCACAGAGATCCGGAGCAGCAGATGACATCTATGTCCCCAGGATGTTGTACTACGACAGGCTGCACTTTCTGGAAGGCCAGACTGAACCCAGGCCATCCCTCTCCAGTCTTCCTTCCACACTTCCTTCCCCCCCCGGCTGAGGCTTCTGACGCCCAACCTGGGCCTTCCAGGCGATATGTGGAGGAGCCCAGATTGAGCCAGGTATAGCATTCCTCTAAAGATTTCTGCTTGTCCAATCAATGATGTTAACTAGATGTTAGTTGGGAGTACTAATTTAGGATTGTGATTGATGAAGCAAAACATTACAACCATGTCCCTTTTTCATACACAGGGAAGTCTCAGCCAGGAGGTGGCCGGGCCGAGCCGGCTGGCTGATATCAAGGTCCCTCCACTCTCCCTGAAAATAGAAAGTGGCAGTAGGAGGAGTACCCTAGAGGAGGCTGCTATAGCATTCTTTTGGAGGGCTACAGAGGTCCTGGGAGCACCCCACACCATGGAGGAGAACATTGCTGCCTTCATAGCCTATAAAATGCAGAGGATGGAGGAGGGCCAAAAAGTCTTGTGTGAGGCCCTCATATCGGAGGCTCTGGAGAAAGGTATGAGGGGCCAAATTACACCTCAGACACATCTTGGGGATGGTCCTCCTCCTCCTCCTGCAGGTCCTCCTCCTCCTCCTCCCTCTCCTCCAGGTCCTCCCAGTCCTCCTCCAGGTCCCCCCAGTCCTCCTCCTCCTCCAGGTCCTACTCCTCCTCCTGCCACATCTCCAACTGCACAGCCACAGCCAGGAAGGAAGCGTGGAAGGAAGACCAGACAGTGATTGCCCTGGATCCAGTCTGGTCAGCCAAAAGATGCAGCCTCTTGTGGTACCACAGCCTGGGGACACAGATGTCATCTGCTGCTATCCGGATCTCTGCGAATCCCGGACCAGACTGCCCTCCCTTAGATATGGACTCCTCAGGCCACCAATTTTGATGTTGAAGAATTGATGTCTGCCGTGGGGGTCCCAGGCTTCGCTAATTTCTGCTGTTGATCCAGTGTTGCCTCCCTCTTTGTTTGGTTCTGATCCCTTAATAAAGGATTTTTGTTTTGAATTATACTCTCCTATGTGTTTTACTTCAAAAATGACAGTTTGTTTGTGAGGATTCAGGTACATTTCAAATATACAATGTGAAATGAACAAGGGACACCAACAACAAAAAATCTCATGGAGATTAAATAATAAAAGATATCAATGGTGTTGGGGTAACTTGCCACACAAAACACACACAAAAATATTCTGGAGTAAAAATAAAAATAACATTGAACAAAGATCAGCCTTGGAAAAAATCCAAACATTAAAGAAAAAAAAAGGCTTAAAAACAAAAAAAAAAAACATAAAAAATATAAAACTGTCAGATGTGACAACTAATAACAATATATTGAGGGAATCCCACTAAAAAAACACAAATAAAACTTTGTGAGAAGTGTGTGTGAATATGAGCAGCAAAACGACTTAATTCTTGCCACATTATAAAGAAGAAGAGAATGCGCTGTATTAAACCATTTTTTACATTGCAGCGTGACGAAAGTGCTGTATCCATTGCGAACGCTAAGTTTACCAGAACGAGTTGTCCCGTGTCGGAATTTCTTCTGAGCATGCGTGGCACTTTGTGCGTCGGAACAGGCCACACACGGTCGGAATTGACGCGATCGGATTTTGTTGTCGGAAAATTTTATGTCCTGCTGTCCAACTTTGTGTGTCGGAAAATCCGATGGAAAATGTCCGATGGCGCCCACACACGGTCGGAATTTCCGACAACACGCTCCGATCGGACAATGTCCATCGGAAAATCCAACCGTGTGTACGGGGCATTAGTCCGTAGGGTTCAGTATTGAGTTGGCCCACCCTTTGCAGCTATAACAGCTTCAACTCTTCTGGGAAGGCCGTCCACAAGGTTTAGGAGTGCGTCTTTGGGAATGCAGTCCATCCCTTCTATAGTAACGGTAATCAACTGAGAAGTCGGTCCATTCCTCCAGGAATTCTATGGGAATGTTTGGCCATTCTTCCAGAAGTGAATTTATCAGGTCAGGCACTGATAAGGATGAGAAGGCCTGGCTCACAGTCTCTGCTCTAATCTTTCCCAAAAGGTGTTCTCTCGGATTGAGGTCAGGACTCTGTGCAGGCCAGATAAGTTCCTCCACCCCAAACTTGCTCATCCATGTCTTTATGGACCTTGCTTTGTGCACTGGTCCAAATCATTTGGTGGAGGAGGGATTATGGTTTTTGGGGTTGTTTTTCAGGGGTTGGGTTTTGCCCCTTAGTTCCAATGAAGGGAACTCTTAAGGCGTCAGCATACCAAGACATATTGGACAATTTCATGCTCCCAACTTTGTGGGAACAGTTTGGGGACGGCCCCTTCCTGTTCCAACATGACTGCGCACCAGTGCACAAAGCAAGGTCCATAAAGACATCGATGTGCTAGTTTGGGGTGGAGGAACTTGACAGGCCTGCACAGAGTCCTGACCTCAATCCCATAGAACATCTTTGAACGGAGACTGTGAACCAGGCCTTCTCGTCCAACATCAGTGCCTGACCTCACAAATGCACTTCTGGAAGAATGGTCAAACATTCCCATAGACACCAAGTCTTCTCATCGCATCAGAGTCCCCCATCACCAAGTCTTTTCATCACATCAGAGTCCCCCCAGCGAACAGTGGATGAGAACAGTATATTGAGAGGGTTCCAATAATATTCAATCAGGCCCGGCAGGAAAGCACATCCGACCGGAGCCACTTACAAGCAGTTGCAAAGGACTGTGATTCTGAAATGATGCCAACAGCTTCTGCCCAGTCTACACCCCAAACTGGAGGCTTCCTATGTGGGGATAGAGTAATCCCTGCACTTCCCTTAAGACCTTTACCTGCCACTGTCCCTGCCAGACAAAGAACCTGTCTCTGCACTAGCCACTAGCACAAAGTGCACCAAACCCGGGAGCCAGAGCCTTAAATAGACTCTGCCCTGACCCAAGATGGCCACCAAGGTCACGTGGGGGTGCCAGCATCCAATTGGACAGTTGTCTTCCTGGTGACCACTGGAGGTCAAAGAGGAACCAAGTTCCTCACAACTTCCTTCCTCTTGTGCATCGCTGTTTTCGTCGAGTGGGGAGTACAGACAGCACTTGCCTACAGAGCCCCCCCAAAAACACATACTATACCAGAGCCCTATTTTATGGTGGCAGATGACGGGAGATGGAAGAGGTCTTGGGGAGCCAGATTCCTGTCCTCTCCTGAACACTGGGGTGGTACTGCATGCTGCCTGCTCTGTATCATCATTATGAATCGACATTGTTCAGGCAAGCTGGCTGCCAACACCATTGTGGCGGTACCCCGTGGGGGCTGCTGATTAACTCTATACCCCACTGGCTACCACGACTCTGCAGATCCTCTCTAAGAGCCCATTCACTCCTGAGCGTTTTGTAGCTTGAAGCCTGAAGCTACAAAACGCTTGAGGGGAAAAAATCCATTATTCTTTTTGGAGATGGTTCACATCCTGATGGTTCTCAGCCTGAAGCCAAACGCCTGAAGCTCAAACAAGTTCTGGACCCTTTTTTGTCACGCGAATCGGGCAGATTTGGGCGTTTTTGGAGCAGGAAGCAGATGACAAAATCTAACAACATAGCAACAAATGATGAAACAGATGATCATTTTTCCTATTGGCTAATAAAAAAATGGCAAAGCTCAAAAACGCCGGACAACGCTGCATGGAAACGCGCAAATATGCCCGAAAAAACGCGCGTCAAAACGCCGGAAGAAACGCTCAAAAACGCTACGCTCAGGTGTGAATGCAGCCTTACCTCTGACACCTTGGGTTCCATTCTGCAATGTGACATTAGCAATGAGAAACTCACACAATATCACTGAACCACTCAGAAAAGTTTACTAAAATAAGTAATGGAATACAATGAAGAGCATGAATATACACAAATTATAATTTACAATCGTTATCACTTAATGTACAAATACAGAACTTATAACCTTTTAATTGCTCTAAGGAGTATATGTGAACAGGTGCACAGAGGGATAAGTACTCAATATCTTCAAAACATATATTAAATACCTTCCCACTAAGGCCTCAACACACAGACCAAAATGCAGTATATATTCTGTACATTCAAAAACACAGTGTAAAGTCTAGCATATACTCAATGACTCCCCCTAGGCTATATTTCAGAGTTAAACTTATATGTAGCGCAGCAATACTTGGTAAAAGAGGAAGATGATGAAAGTTCTTTCAAATTCGGATATCTTCAGCTAGCCTGATGTTTAAACTGCAGTATTTGTAATCCACAAAGACAAAGGGAAAGAAATTACTGTAGAACAAAAGGTGTGCTGATGACTGCTTAACTGAAGAAATATCACCACTTATAGATTCCTCTTTACATGTGAGTGCAATACAGTACTGACCTTACAGTGCAGGGGAGAAAGGCAAGGCCCCAAAGTCCAGCTGTATGATGCCTGTGAAGAAGTAGATTCACCTCCATGGAACAACAAGTCTCACCAGCAGTCTGTAGAAAGAACTCACTCAGCAATACTGTACTGGAATGGGCAGGTGCCCTCTCACCACAATGGACTCCAATGGCTGTGAGACTCCGTCTGGAATCCCCTCCTGGTGTCTCCTCTGGTGAAGATGATGCCGCCGTGCCGTGCTGCAAGTCCCGATGGGCTGAAATGCATGGGGCTTCCAGTTGCTCTGAAGTGCAGGCAGGTCCGCTTGCTAGGATAGCAAGGCTGTACTCCGAGATCCCTCAGAGGCGGGCGATCCGGCTCTCCGCTGGATAGGCCGCAGTCTCTCACTCCTGGTCACGCACAGACCTCCTGCTGGCAGGTGTTGAATGGCGTCCAGAGAGGCTGAAAGCAGGCCACGCCTGTCCTTTTATCACTCCTCCCAGCAGGCAGTTCTGCTCACTCTGCATTGTCTGTCATGTAGTTCAGAGATGGTCCAGCTAACAGAGTCACTTAACAGAGCCACAACACTTTGCTGCATCCCTCCTTCAGTGTAAGGGCAAAAATACTAACAGAGTTCAGCAGACACTAGAGGGAGCCATACTCATTTGAAACAACAAACTGTTCAACTATAATAACTATGGTAGCAAACCCTTGGCTACAATAGCAATGAATGACACTGTGTGTACTGGCCTAGAGCATCATTGGTTATGTGTTGGCAGCCAGCCCCTACAACAAGGTAACTCACACTAATATAGGGCAACACCATAGCAATGAATGGCACAATGTGTATTGCCTTAGAGCGTCATTGATTGTTATGTGCTGGCAGTCAGCCGAACCCACACCATGGTAACTCATGATGCTAATACAGGGCAAACTGGGTCCGTGCTCTTGGGAAACTCAAACGACACTCTGGTCTGAAACAATGTACTAAATGATTATTTAACAAATCTATTAACATTTATACAATGTATTAATTTCTAATGAATCTCTCCTTGACCCTTTCGCTGTTATAGGTTGCCTTCTGTTGTGTATAAAGATGAGCCGAACATCCCTCGGTTCGGTTCGCAACAGAACTTGCGAACAGGTAAAAAATTTGGAGGAACACACGAACACCGTTAAAGTCTATGGGACACAAACATGAAAAATCAAAAGTGCTAATTTTAAAGGCTTATATTCAAGTTATTGTCATAAAAAGTGTTTGAGGACCCGGGTCCTGCCCCAGGGGACATGTATCAATGCAACAAAAAGTTTTAAAAACTGCAGTGATTTTAATAATGCTTAAAGTGAAACAATAAAAATGAAATATTCCTTTAAATATCGTGCCTGGGGGGTGTCTATAGTATGCCTGTAAAGTGGTGCATGTTTCCCATGTTTAGAACACTACCACAGAAAAGTTACATTTCTAAAAGAAAAATTGTCATTTAAAACTGATCGCGGCTGTAATGAATTGTCAGGTCTCGGCAATATAGATAAACTTCATTTAAAAAAAAACGGCATGGGTTTCCCTCCAGTCCATTACCAGGCCCTTTGGGTCTGGTATGAATATTAAGGGGAACCTCAAACCAAAAATTACAAAAAAAATTGTGTGGTGGGTCCCCACAAAATCCATACCAGGCCCTTCAGGTCTGGTATGGATATCAAGGGGCACCCTCCACCAAATAAAAAAAATAGCGTAGGGGTCCCATACCAGACCCTTATCCAAGCACTCAACCTGGCAGGCCGCAGGAAAAGAGCGGGGGACGAGAGAGCACCCCCCTCCTGAACCGTACCAGGCTATATGCCCTCAACATGGGGTGGGTGCTTTGGAGTAGCCCCCCAAAGCCCCTTGTCCCCATGTTGATGGGGACAAGGGTCTCATCCCCATAACCCTTACCCGGTGGTTGTGGGGGTCTGCGGGCGGGGGGGCTTATCGGAATCTGGAAGCCCCCTTTGACAAGGGGACCCCCAGATCCCAGCCTTCCCCCTATGTGAAATGGTAACGGGTACATTGTACCCCTACCATTTCACAAAAAAGTGTAAAAAAAAGTAAAAAAGACACTCTGGGACAAGTCCTTTATTAAAAAACAAAGAAATAAAAATGTGCCGCAATGTAAATCCATCTCACGCCGCCCGACGGACCGAAAAAAGAAAAAAAAAGCTGGGATCTGGGAGTCCCCTTGTTAAAGGGGGCTTCCAGATTCCGATTAGCCCCCCCCGCCCGCAGACCCCCACAACCACCAGGCAAGGGTTGTGGGGATGAGGCCCTTGTCGCCATCAACATGGGGACAAGGTGGTTTGGGGGGCTACTCCAAAGCACCCTTCCCACGTTGAGGGCATGTGGTCTGGTACGGTTCAGAAGGGGGGGCTCTCTCGTCCCCCATCTTTTCCTGCGGCCTGCCAGGTTGTATGCTTGGATAAGGGTCTGGTATAAATTTTGGGGGGGCCCCTATGCCATTTTTAAAAAAATTTTTGGAGCAGGGTTCCCCTTAAAATCCATACCAGAGCTGAAAGCTCTGGTATGGATCTTGGGGGGGACCCCTACGCTATTAATTTTTTATTTGGCGCAGGGTTCCCCTCAATATCCATACCAGACCTGAAGGGCCTGGTATAGATTTTGGGGGGACCCCCACGCAAATTTTTTTTTTTAATTTTGTTTCGGGGTTCCCCTTAATATTTATACCAGACCCAAAGGGCCTGGTAATGGACTGGGGGGGGGAGACCCATGCCGTTTTTTTCAATGAGTTTTATCTATATTGCCGAGACCCGACAATTCATTACAGCCGCGATCAGTTTTAAATTACTTCTTTTCCTTTAGAAATGTAATTTTGGTGTGGTACTGTTCTAAACACGGCGAAACTGAGCCACTTTACAGGTATACTATAGCCACCCCCAGGCACGATATTTAAAGGAATATTTCATTTTTATTGTTTCACTTTAAGCATTATTAAAATCACTGCTCCCGAAAAAACGTTAGTTTTTAAAACTTTTTTTTCCATTAATACATGTCCCCTGGGGCAGGACCCAGGTCCCCAAACACTTTTTATGGCAATAACTTGCATATAAGCCTTTAAAATGAGCACTTTAGATTTTTCACATTTGTGTCCCATAGACTTTAACGGTGTTTGCGCGTTCGAACAAACTTTTTGCATGTTCGCATGTTCTGCTGCGAACCGAACCGGACAGGTTCGGCTCATCCCTAGAAGTAATAGTAGTGTTAATCTTAACAGGGATGTAGAAGTCACCGAGAATAATTGTGGGGATTTCAGAAGAACAACCAAAGTTCGGCCAGAACTTATGCTCGGGCCAAACCGTTCACCCATCCCTAGTTGTGTACTTCAGATGGTTCTTGTTTAGCCACTTGTTATGGAAGGGTGACAACTATCTGCCAATTGTTCTTCTGTGACCCTAATTTAGTAAACTAAATTTCCTCCAGTTGATGTTTAGATTTACCTTAATTACTACATTTTCTGAAGGTCATTCCCCAGTGAGGCTGAGCTAGGAAATTTAAAGTCGCCCAAGTGGGTAGCCAAAGTTCATTGACATAGGTAACCAGATCCAAGCATCAACACCTGAATGTGAATCAGAGATCTGGTCAGGAACACAGTAAAGATCAGGGCAGGTGGAGTACATGTCAGGACAGGCAAGTGGCCAGATCCAAGTAGTATAACAGGACAGAGTGAACAGGTTCAGGTAGATCAGGTGCAAGAAGGTAACAGGGTCCAAGCAGACTAAGAGCAATCAGGAACCAGGAAACTAACAAGGATACAAAGCCAAGAATACAGGAACTTGACAGTGACAAGATAATCGGGAGCAGTCTAAGGACATGTCTGAGAAGAACAACAACAAGAATGAGATACAGAACCACATGGAAGCTCATCTTAGAGATCTGAAGGCTACAACAGGCAGCCAGAGCATAGCACCTGTTTCTTTGGCTATTGCTGGAGCTTGGAGAGCTTAGTCAGCAAGGATATTGGGAACCACTCATAATGGACCGGTGTGCAGACCTGTGCAGAGATTCTGTCAATAAAGTCCTTGAGAGGTGGAAGAGACTGTTTACCTCTCCAGCACCTACCAAAAACCAAATATGACGGGCGGCGCATGCAGATGCAGCGGCTGGGTGCTCTGTACAGCAGTGTGAGAGGATGACTGTTTGCTATGAGCGAGAGGAGCTGCTGGCTATTTGCTGTAGGCAGGAAAATGCTGTGTGTTCTATGGAAGGCCAGGACTATGCTTTAGTGCCTTGGGTTTCATGTCCTGCCCCACTATATGCCCTGCTAGGAGCTTTGCCAGAGATTCAGCACTTTGGGAAGTGTGCTGAGACTGCAATCGATGCCATGGCAGCTGCTGCAGGGCTGACAGGAAAACAAGAAAAGCACTGGAGGAAAAGCAAGCAAGCTAAGCAGTGGAGGTGCAGCACACTAAAACTTCCCCTGGAGAGCTCATGCTTAGCTGAGTGTGCTGAGGCTGCCGTTAAAGCATCCAAAGGAACTGTTGGAGGTGCTGATGTTTTTCTTGGGAGACACCGGAGGAAACGGAGGTACAGGAAACAGAAACGGGGTAAGAGAGCAGGTATAAGATTGAGACTGAAAGCTCACTCGTATAGACCTGTGTTGCCAAGTCTTTTTCTTAGTAATTGCCGATCTCTTTTAAACAAGATGGATGAACTCAGGCTGTGGTTTATTACACACAAATTAAATAGCTGTGTGACTGTCCTCACAGAGACCTGGCTGGATGGTTCTATACCTGATGAGGCCATTGAGCTGGCAGGCTACTCTGTCTATCGAGCGGATAGGACTGCGGACTCTGGAAAGACTAAAGGAGGTGGTCTGTGTGTATATGTTAACAATAACTGGAGTACAACTATCAATATTGTCGGGACATATTGTTCACCTGATTTGGAATATCTTATGCTAAAATGTAGACCTTTTTTCATACCAAGAGAATTTACTAATGTTATAATTGTGGCTGTGTACATACCTCCACAGGTTAATTCTAAGCTGGCTCTGGAGGAATTATACGATGCTATCAACATTCAGCTGAATGCACATCCAGAGGGGGTTGTGATTGTGGCTGGCAATTTTAACCATGTGGAGCTTCCTAAATTTTATAAGAATGTGCACTTTCCAACAATGGAGAGCAATATTTTAGATCAGGTATATACAAATGTTTCCAGTGCATAAAAAGCTACTTTGTTGCCACATCTTGGTCTATCAGATCATACCTCTTTAATGATGATCCCATGTTATAAGCCTCTTGTTTGCAGAACAAAACCAGATATTAAAACCATACAGGTTTGGAGTGAGGAGTCAAATTCACTCCTGCAAGAGTGCTTTGAATCAACTGATTTGGAATGTATTTGCACAGGATGCAGACTTAGAGGAATATGCTTCATCTGTTCTAGCTTATATCCACTTTTGTATGGAGATGTTCTTAGTTACAAAAACTATTAAGGTGTTCCCAAACCAAAAGCCTCGGTTGGATGGTAAAGTAAAGGGCTCAGCTTAGAGCAAGGGATGTGGCCTTTAGATTGGGCGACCCTATGGCTTATAGGAAAGCTCGGAATGAATTAAAGAAAGGCATAAGCGTAGGCTTAGCGTAGATATAAACAGCGCATTGAATCTTATTTTGAAAATCAAAATTCTTGTAGCACGTGGGAGGGGATTAAAACAATGGTAGATTTTAAATCTAGGAATACACAGGTTTGTAAAGTGCTCCCTGACACCTTAAACCATTTTTTTTGCTCGCTTTGAGGGCCAATATATGAGATGTGAAACCCATAGTAAAGAACTAGTGGAGGACGACCATTTATTGGTATTAAAAATACATGAGGTCAGGTCAAATTTGAGGAAAAGTTAAAAGCTTTGGGCCTATGTCCATTGCTGCGCTCATGGATTATGGATTTTCTAACAAACAGGCCACAAATGGTGAAAATAGGAGATCAGATGTCTAACACTATTATTTTGAATACAGGGGTACCACAGGGATGTGTGTTAGGTCCGGCCTTGTTTACATTGTTCACGCACGACTGTACTCCCATACATGCGTCTAACACTATAGTGAAGTTTGCTGATGACACCACTTTAGTGGCACTCATACAAGATAATGATGAGACAGCTTATAGGCAGGAAATTCAACATTTGGTTGAGTGGTGTAGAGAAAATGATTTTAATACTCAATACGGCAAAAACGAAAGAAATAATAGTGGATTATAGGAGATCAAGAAAGTCAATCATTGCCCGGTTTATATAGGTGGTGTGGAGGTGGAAAGGGTGGACACTATTGAATTTTTGGGAGAACATATTACAAGGGAGTTGTCATGGTCTCAAAATACTTTTTTTCTAGTAAAAAAAAGCGCAGCAGAGACTGTTTTTCCTTCGGAGACTGAAGCAGGCTGGATTGCCCTTAAGGCTTCTGGTCAATTTCTATCATTGTACCATTGAGAGTCTTCTTCTCCACTGCGCTGTAGTGTGGTATGCCGGCTGCAGAGCGGAGGATAA
Organism: Lithobates clamitans; assembly: GCA_037952925.1. Taxonomy (NCBI): domain Eukaryota; kingdom Metazoa; phylum Chordata; class Amphibia; order Anura; family Ranidae; genus Lithobates; species Lithobates clamitans. The sequence goes on along the minus strand of JBBGZY010002505.1, from coordinate 1,544,497 downwards.
GAAGTGCCTGTCTCGTGTGGTGAAAACAGCACAACGGATCATAGGAACAGATCTACCAAATTTGGACACAGCATATGCCAGCCGATTAAAAAAGCGGGCAAAAGCTATTAGTATTGATCCAACCCACCCAGGTTACAGTGTGTTTGTCCCATTGCCATCAGGGAAAAGATATAGAACACTTAAAACGCACACTAATCGCTTAAAGCATAGTTTTTTCCCTAGGGCCGTATTGTCCATAATCCCATCAGGTACAGTGTTTTAGGAATTTTATGTAGAATTTTAACATTCTTTTATTTATTTATTTTTAAATAACATTTTATATCTTGATATATTTAAATAGATATGTGGGCATGTGCTGGGAGTATGTATGTGTGGTTTTCTTGAGAAATGTTTTATTGCTGCTGTAAAGAGTATCCGAAAAAATGTTGTTGTATGTATACAATGACAATAAAGTCTATCTATCTATCTATCTATACAAATTACCATACTTTGGGTGGACTGATCCTTTAGCATTGGGGTCTCTTTATAAAGGCCCTCACACAAGATTTACACAAATTTCCCCCAAGATTTGCATATTTTTCAACTGTAAAAATGTTCGGGTGAAATTTTACACCTCCATTAATAACATCTTAGCTACCTGACATATACATCACATTTCATAGCAATAGTAACATTAAAAAATAAAATAAAATACAATTGAGCAAAAAAAAAAATTGGAAAGTGTTTTATCACTGCTCATCCATATTTCTCTAAGAAGCCAATGTAATAATCATGGCCAATGTCGAACAAAAGGATTCTTACAAAAGAAGAGCCAGATGGAGAGTTTTTGGAAGTCATGTAACTTGCTTGCATGCCAGGGAATCTGAACCAATGACCACATTTATGATACATATTTTGTGCAAATTGCTTGCTGGGGATTCTGGTAATAAATGATTTATCAATTTTTGGACATTGCCATAAACAGCTGTAACACTGCATTTTCCATGACCACAGCCTGAGTAGAAAAGACTGTCAACTGCCAGGATGCTCTGGAGAAGGGCCTTTGTTCTTTGTGTAGAAGCAGTGGTTTCCCTGCAGAGCTTCAACACATGAGTTGCTAATACAGTCTTGAAGCTCTGAAGTTAGCAGGGGGCATAAACTTGATTGTACAGCTCTACAATTATTTGGTACATTTTAACCTCTTGCTCACCGTGTAATGCCCATATGCCGCACATATGTGTTCATGGTGGCCGAGGTTTTTCGTTTTACACTCCCAGCACAGTGACCAAGTTATCACAGAGAACTCTCAGGCTTTTTATGAACAGGAGCTGTTGGGATGGGCTCCTGATCATGTGACCAATGTGACAGATAATTAGAAAGATCATGTGAAGGTCTCTCCCGTATCCTGACATTAAGACCCACCTAAAGGGCCTCCAGGATGGAGATAACTACCCCATCCAGCAGAATATTCTCACCTTTTCTTGCTCCTATGCTGCTCCCTTCTGTTAGGGAAGTTGATCTGGCCCTTGAGCTATACCGAAAGAGACCATTGAATGTTGGGAGCATGGAATGAGCTGAGAAGGCAGTTACTCAGCCATGCTCTATAATTATATAGATGTTAACCGATGGCCATCTGTGAAGAAGAGGGATGGACTATGTGGATTACATGGAGCAAAGATGGTGGTCAACTTGACCAGAGCCTTACTCCAGCCACCTAATGAGTTCCCACCTTCCAACCTATTATTAACTCCCTTATCAGAAGTCAAATTGGCTCATTTTGATGCTATCAGTTGGTTTTGGGTAGCCTGATGAATTTGCAGTTAGGACAAGCTATTTAACCTATGTCATTCAAGTTTGTGTTCACAGCTCTACGGTGACTAGCACAGGTTTTGTTATTAACTTATTAAAGATTTTTGCTGTTAACTATTATGTTTGACCACCTTGTAGGTCAAAGGATGCACCCTGCCCTTTCCTTTCCATTTACAAGGACCAAAAAGAATTCATGTAAAAAATGACTGGTTTAACCCAGAAGTGCTTTTTATTCACCACTAATTTTTACATTACGATGACTTTTCAAAATAACAAATATCACACATCGTTACAGACTAAAACATACCTCAATTCTCTGGCCATGCATATGGTTAATGCTGCAAAATTATGTATCTGACTTCATTAGAATATGCCTCACGTTCCATCCGTGCCTGAATGGCTCACTTGCCTCTATAAAATTGAAGAGATGGAAGAGGTGATCTATATTGCACGTGACTCCCCATCCAAATTCACAAGCATCTGGGCATGCTGGATTCAGTTCTGAACAACTGACACCTACCAGCTTTTGATGAACCTTACCCCTTCTTGAAGCTCCGCTTCAGATACCTCCTCAGTGCCCATCATTGTGATACTCCATGGGCTGTACCTCTTTGATTTAGATCTCTGAAACCCTCTGTACTCCTGTTCCTCCAGAACCAGGGGAACTCAAGTGGCTATGCCTTCCCTCCCCCCCCCCCCTTATTAAGGAGATATCCTTTACCCCTTTGAGCTATTTTCCTTGCCTGTCCTCTCTGGTGCCCCTTTGAGGGCTGTGGTCTGATTTTGCTGGTGAGGAAGCAGATTCACATCTGAGGGTGGAGGGGAGTATCTTCCCACCCACCCAATCCCAAGGGCTGTAGCTCTAATGTTCTGAAGAAGACAGCTGCCAGTGGCTTGTGTCTCCAAAAAGACACCTCTCTATGACTTCAGTCTTTATATTTTGGTTTGCTGGTGCTGCTGTGAAACTGTTGTGCCACTGGCCTATTTCTACCCACCCAAACCTAAGGGTTTTCTGTGTTGGCATTTTGGCTTGTTGGTGCTGCTGTCAAACTGCGCTGTCATGGGCCAATTTTTACCGCCCCGCCCCCGAGGGCTCTAGTTCAAATTTTTATAGGAAGACAGCAGCCAGTAACTTGTGTTTTAAAATTTTGTTCTATCAGCACTGTTCTACTGTGATGCCACTGGCTAATTTTTAGCCACCCATGCCTGAGGGCTGCAGCTCTAATTTTCTGGCTTCTGATTCTTCATTCAGACATTTTATGAAAGCATGCCTGTCTCAAGTCAGTCATTACTTTTTTTATCTAACAAATGTAGTGTTTACCCTGGAGGGGCAGCTGAGAATAGACAGGTTCTCCCAAAGTAGTACAGGGGCTGCCTGCCACAGAGACAGTTCCATGCACACTGACAATACAGGGTCAGTCTGGGAATGTCTTTTTAGAACATTTTACTGAATAACTTGAACAGGAGAGGGGATCAGGGGTCAAGATACTTCAAACCAGGGCTTTTTTTCATTGGGAATGCGGGGGAACGCAGTTCCGGCGCCTCCAGCACTGAATGTATTTCATAGCAAGGTGTGCTGGAGGGTCAATTGATGCTGACTGCTGGGGGATCTATTTTCACTGGGGATCTATTTTTTTTGTGGGGGTCTATTGATGCTGGGTGGTATTTCTTTGCGGGGGTCCATTGTTGCTAGGGGGAGGTCTGTCGTTGTGTGTGGGCGGGTCTATTGTTGCTGTGGTGAGGTCTGTTGCTGCTTGGGTGGGGGTCTATCAAATTCCATACAATTTAGTAGCACAAAATGATACTTGGTTCTGTACTCTCTAAAAGGAGCCGTACTGGGAGGTGGGTAGGGGGTGGAGCCAAGAGACAGTGCTCGGAGGTGGGTACGGGGGCAGAGACGAAGGGTGACTCATAAGGGGGGAGTTCCTGCACCTATTCTCTGAGAAAAAAAGCCCTGCTCCAAACAATAGAAAAAAAGATAACAGGAGGGCAACTTCTCACTAATCCTCTAAAAACTACAGTCACACATGTAAGTCCCAACTCTGGTCCTACTCACAATATCCCTGGAGCTGTACACCACCCAGCTTTCACAGGGAGGTCCTCGGTGAGGGAGGTGAAAGATCCTTCTCCAGACCAGGGCTTCAGACAGTCCCTTCCTGCACAAAAATTGTTTAATGGTCTTCCCCAGGCCCTCAGCTCAGCTCCTGCTGAGGCCTAGATTGTAGACAAAATCCTCCTGTGCAATCTTCTCCAGGTTCTCCTGCTAAGAACCAGACTGCAATAATCCTTGGCTCAGTAATGCTGCCTCCAGGGGAAGGAAGGAAGGAACTGGAACCCTCCTGGCAGAGGAAGAACACTCTGGAAAGGCCTCCCAAACATTTATCACCTCCCCAGCCCCCTTCTGAATGCCTCCTTTTAGGGATTGGCTGAGGCATGATAAATATTTACACTGGTCATTTGACTCTCCCTGCCTTATATTCTGGAAGCTTCTTCCAGAAGAAGGTGGGAGGAATCAAACACCCAGCTTAGGAAATCCTGGCCGGACAAAAACAGTAGATCACTGCTCCACAACTAAACTTAGCCTAGCAGCCTAACTAGAGGAGATTGCATTCTATAATAGTTATAAAAAGAAATAATTATCTGTTTAGTTTATCCAGTGGCTTGGTTGTAATGGGTCATCTACTGGTATTGAGTGTAATTATTGCTACATTTTATTTGCTTTGCTTAACATTTGGAGGTAAGCACCCCAAAATATTAATTAGATGGATAGCTTTGTAACATAGTATGCAGTGCTATATAGAAAGGGAGGGAAATCTTTTCCCTTTTTATTCCCAGCTGTTTTTCAGATCGTTGGTTTGTGTGAAGGATTTGTGGTGCTTATGAGATCTGAGGGGCTCCCTCTGGTGGATAAATGAATTCAACTTTAGTCCAGCTGTACAAACCTTCTCAGCAAGACATCATCCTTTTTGGCCCCATCCTTTGATATGACCAGGGCTTTTTTTCTCAGGGAATAGGTGCAGGAACTCCACCCTTCCGAGTCACTCTTCATCTCCGCCCATTACACGTCTCTGAGCACCATCCCTTGGTTTCACCCCCTACCCACCTCCCAGTACAGAACCTTTCTGAGAATACAGAACCAAGTATTTTGGGCTACTTAGTAATTTCTATGAAGTTTGTTAAAGAAAACAAGAATGATAGTAAAACAGATCCCTTGCAATGAGCAACAATAGACTCCACCCCAGAAACAATAGACTCCACCCCAGAAACAATAGACCCCCCCAGCAACAACAGATCCCCCACACAACAAAAGACTTTCCCCCAGCAACAATCGACCCCTCCACAACAAAGTACCACCCCAGCAACAATAGACCCTTCAGCAGCCAGCAACAATAGACCACTTCCTCCACAGTAGATCCAACCCAGCAACAATTGACCCCCCTGCAAGATAAGACCACCCCCCACCAGCAACAGTAGACTTACCCAGCAACAATAGACCCCCACACAAAAACAGATCCCCCACCAGCGACAAAAGATACCCCTGCAGCCAGCAACAATAGACCCTCCAGCACCCCTTGCCAGTACATACATTCAGTGCTGGAGGTGCCGGAACTGCGTTCTCCCCGCATTCCCGCTGAAAAAAAGGCCTGGATATGACAGGTAATCTTTGATGAATTTGTGCCTTCTACTTGGAAGCCCTCAAAAGGCGGATTTGAGTTCTTTGTGGTCTTTGAATACTACGTTGGATACATATATATATTCCCTTAGAACATTGTTATGGTCCTCCTATGATACACTGATATCCTTTTGATGGTGACCCTTTGGCCCATCATGCAGATGCATACCCACCTGGTGACGTCTCCGGTGTAAGAGCAGTTCTTCTGTAATTTTGATGTAATATGATTTGATTAATTAATTGATTGTAATTTTGATGTAATATAATTTGATTAATGTATGAAATGTAATTATTAGGGTATTTTGGCCCCTTTTTACATTGTCTCTAAATGTGTATTTTTTTGTTTACAGTGAACATCTTGTACAGTATAGTAAAAAGTCTCCTGAGAAAGCCATTTTCTGGCGAAACATTTTGAGCAATTATCACTGTACTGCATACTTGGATTGCATATGATCTTTACTTGGAAAAATTATTTTAGTAAAGATAAAAGTACCCTTTTAACATATCCAATAAAAGTTGTAATGCATTTTTAAAAAATGATATAGTACGTTATCTTTGTCTGGCACCTTTAAAAGTCCCCATTCCCTACTTCATGTCTATTTTTTGTGAAGGCCTTAGTCAGAGTAGTGAGAAGAAAAGTGTCCTCAGCTGTTTCAATTCTTTGGGGTAGCTCATGTATTCCCCCATTCAAATTCTGTTTAGCGATAAAAAATAAAATACAAAACAAGACCCCTAAACTATTTATTCGAGCCAGTGAGAAAGAAGAAAACACTGTGTAGCCTGGCTATGTGCGCACTAAGTTGGGGAAATAGGACCACCAAGCCCAGTAGATCCTTCGGGGTGTACTACACTATTCTAGGAAAAAAAACTACACAAATTTGTTGGTGGGACTTTAAAGGTGTCAGTATACATCTACGAGGCACAAGCAACCTATGCAATCATTATCATTTTTATTTTAGTCTCCTAAAACTGGTCTCTTGATCCTTAAAATTGTTTACAAGCCCCCTTAAGGCTTTTAGGAGTTTAACAACCACTTAAGGACTGCCTGTTCACAGTACGTTGCTGCATGTTTCTGGGTTTAGGGCACGCATATACTGACTGTGATTGTACACAGCAGAAGTCTGTTAGCAGCTCCCGACCTATGATTCATGGCTAGGACCTGCTGATCGGCTGTGTCCAATCGCAGATGAGAGCACTGTCTTGACACACACATAGGTTGGACTCACACACATAGGTTGGACTTGATGGACTTGTGTCTTTTTTCAACCTCACCTACTATGTAACTATGTAACTATATGGCTCTGTACAGAGGGAACAAACTCTCTGTTTCTTATCCCTGCAAAGCAGGGATGAGAATCAGAGAGATCTTCAGTAAAAAGCAGCACATACATATATATTATTATACATACATACATACATATTGTTAGGCACACATTTAACCCCTTGATCGCCCTAGATGTTAATCCTTTCCCAGCCAGTGTCATTAGTACAGTGACAGTGTATAGTATTATCACTGATCACTGTATTAGTGTCACTGGTGATGCCAGTGGCAATTAGTCCCCCCCGTGTCAGTTAGTGTCAGATTGTCTGACGCACTATCACAGTCCCTCTATAGGTTGCTGATCATGACCATTAGTAGTATGAAAAAAAAAGAAAATATTAAAAATTCCAATATATATACCATAGTTTGTAGACACGATAACTATCATCCAAGCCAATTAATACACACTTATTGGGGATTTTTTTTACCAGCGACGTGTAGCAGAATGCATGTTATTCCCACAGCTCTGTCACTTTAAGTAGTTTATAATATGTGCATATTTAGACTCTGAAGACGCCTGATTGGCTGGCGAAACGCATTGGCCGGACTATCCAGTGATGTCATACCCGACCAGTGGAACGCACGCGGTGGCAGCACTTCCTGGTTTCAAAGAGATTTTAACCCCTTTCCGCCGACCGTACGCAGATGTGCGTACTCGGGTTTTGGGGGTTATACCGGGATGATGCCCGCAGCTGCAGGCATCATCCTGGTACCGTTATTTAGAGCGGGCGATCGGCTATCCGTATATAACAACCGATGCGGCTAAAAGTCGCTCGGCTGTTATACCGGAGGAGCGGGAGGGGACGCCCCCCCTCCCGCCGCCTCCCACCCCTCATACCGGGCCTCCCGTGCGATCGGAAGGCCCGGTGTCCAATCGACTGCCTCCGGCGGCTGTAGGCGGGCTGGAACAAAGCTGTGGGCGGCTTCGTTCCAGCCTTCTCAATGTAAACGCGGAAGCGACGTCATGACGTCAAAGACCCCCGATAGACCCCCGATCCCTCCATAAAGAGTACCTGTCACCACCTATTACTGTCACAAGAGATGTTTACATTCCTTGTGACAGCAATAAAAGTAAAAAAAAACATTTTTTTAACACAATTTATAAGTATAAAAATAAATAAAATAAATAAAAAAAAAAATTTTTTAAAGTGCCCCTGTCCCCGCGAGCTCGCGCAGCGAAGAAAACGCATACGGAAGTCGCGCCCGCGTATGTAAACGGTGTTCAAATCACACATGTGAGGTATCGCTGCGATTGTAAGAGCGAGAGCAATAATTCTAGCCCTAGACCTCCTCTGTAACTGGTAACCATAAAAAAAATTTAAAGCGTCGCCTATGGAAATTCATAGCTACCATAGTTTGTCGCCATTCCACGAGTACGTGCAATTATAAAGCGTGACATGTTTGGTATCTATTTACTCGGCGTAACATCATCTTTCACATTATACAAAAAAATTGGGGTAACTTTACTGTTTGGATTTTTTAAAATTTATGGAAGTGTCCCTTTTCCCAAAAATTTGCGTTTAAAACACTGCTGCACAAATACCGTGTGATATAAAATATTGCAACAATCTCCATTTTATTCTCTAGATTCTCTGCTAAAAAAATATATATATATAATGTTTGGGGGTTCTAAGTAATTTTCTAGCAAAAAATATGGATTTTAACTTGTAAACACCAAATTTCAAAAATAGCCTTAGTCATGAAAGGGTTAACTTACGTAAAAGGGAGTGCAGATTTGTTGATTTTAATGGTATCATTTTAATAAACAGCATTACACTATGTGAATCCCTCTTATGTTCCCTTAGCATGAGGAGGAATTGCCTGAGCTTTGTAAAGACCCGGAAGGGTAATATTCATATGCCCACGTAGACTTTGTAGCTGAGAGGCACAAAGTCAAAAGAATCTGGTGAGTGTTATAACATAAAGAGTGGTGGAGGAGGCACATAAAGTTTTACAGCACTGAAGCACTTTTTCTATATATGCACATATGATCTGCACTGGAGCACTTTGAATGAGGAGAACTACAAGAGGGACAATTTGTTGCAGCACTTTATTATACATGTAGTGGGCACCTACTTTCATGTAGGTGACCTTTCTTCTAGCTTACAGTTTCAGGTAAAATTTAGTCAGGCTTGTACTATTATATCAGGCCTGGTTATTTATTTTGGGAACTGGGGGTGTTAGTATAGTGCAGGGTGTGGCCACCTGTGCTTGGACCCAGAGATGCCTTCTCCTACTTCCAATGAAATGATTTTTGGGAGAGAGGTTGGACTTGGGATCTGAGTGACAGGCAGCTTGTAGGTGAGTTCTGGCCAATAATTAATTTGTTTGGAAGGAGGCGGGACTCTCATAAAAACTGGGGTCACATGCTGCTAAGGGTCCTTTTTTGCAGCAAGGGAGAGCCTTCAGGGAGAGGTTCCCCTGCGGGGAGCCAAGCGCAGTCCCCCCCTTCGGGGAGGGAGGGGGGACTGGGACCCGCAGAAGAGTTGATGACACCGGACCGTATGCAGGCGCAGGTGCCACTGAACTCCCCTACGGGGAAGGGAGCGTGCCAGATTGGAGAGAAGGTACAGAGAAATACTTATGGAAGAAGTAGCAACTAAGTGGACTACATCTGGGCAGTCGATTGTTTGTGAGTGGAACATGGACTATCGATCAAGTGAGTGAAAGCCCAGGGGAAGGGTGCTACCAGAGGCTGAGGGATGTTGTTACGCAAGTCAGTGAGACAGGTGGTTATGGCCTGTGACTTTGGGTTCAACAATGCCCCGGGATTCTTATCAGTCAAGCGGGAGGAATTATTCAGAGTAATCTCTTCTTTAGCTCAACTTGGAAGTACTATGCAGACAGGAAGTAGTGGTAAAAAGGTAGCGGTAAAGCTCCAATTACAAATAGAGATACAGACTGTCCTAAGAAATTCTGCAGGTGAAGTAGTTATTCAGAGTGACTCTTTACCATATATTCTCTAGTAAATCTACTTCCGTCTTCCCCGATGAGGAAATCATTGAGAGATATTTCTTGTAGTCTACATTGTGCTAAGTCTTTGCACGAAACAGGCAAAGAAAGAAATTACGAAGCAGTATAAGAGCATCTCAGAGAACCCCTTCTCCTATCCCAGTTCACGTTGTATTATTAAAAGCAAGAGAAAACTACAATATGGACCGTTTCTATTTCTATGGGCTGCGATGGGCTAGGTGGTAAATATAATTTACGGATATAACACACAAATATATAACACACAAATTGCCGCCCCTGCGGGGTTAGGGCGCTACATACAATATTGCATGAATTTATTTGATGCATAAGGATCACTTTTTATATTTTTGATACATTTTCTTTGGACTGTTAAAGCATGATTGATTGGTGGCATACACTATGCACTGCAGGTCATATTGAATATTTTTTTTTTTAACCACTTAAGGACCAGCCTCGTTTTGGATTTTAGGTGTTTACATGTTTAAAACAGGTTTTTCTGCTAGAAAATTACTTAGAACCCCCAAACATTATATATGGTTTTTCTTCTAACACCCTAGAGAATACAATGGCGGTCATTGCAATACTTTTTTTTGCACCGTATTTGCGCAGCGGTCTTATAAGTGCACTTTTTTTGGAAAAAATTCACTTTTTTGAATAAAACAACAGTAAAGTTATCCCAATTTTTTTTTATATTGTGAAATATAATGTTACGCCAAGTAAATTGATACCCAACATGTCATGCTTGAAAATTGCGCCCGCTCGTGGAATGGCGTCAAACTTTTACCCTCAAAAATCTCCATAGGCGACATTTAAAAAATTCTACAGGTTGCATATTTTGCGCTACAGAAGAGGTCTAGGGCTAGAATTATTGCTCTCGCTCTACCGGTCGCGGCGATACCTCACATGTGTGGTTTGACCACCGTTTTCATATGCGGGCGCTACTCGCGTATGCGTTCGCTTCTGCGCGCGAGCTCGATGGGACAGGGGGGTTTTAAAAACATTTTTTTTTAATTTTTATTATTTATTTTACAATATTTTATTTATTTTTACACTGTTTAAAAAAAAAAAAAATTGTGTCACTTTTATTCCTATTACAAAGAATGTAAACATCCCTTGTAATAGAAAAAAGCATGGCAGGACCTCTTATATATGAGATCTGGGGTCAAAAAGACCTCAGATCTCATATTCACACTAAAATGCAATAAAAAAAAAAAAGTCATTTAGAAAAATGACATTTGAAAAAATATGCCTTTAAGAGGCGTGGACGGAAGTGACGTTTTGACGTCTCTTCCGCCCAGCAGTGTCATGGAGACGAGTGAGCGCCATCTTGGCCTCACTCGTCTCCAGACACACCGCGGCACAGGACGCGATCGCCTCCGCCCCTACCGACAGCTCCGGTAAGCGGCGGAGGGCACCGGATCGCGGCGGGGGGGCCCTCTCCCGCCACCGATAAAAGTGATCTCGCGGCGAATCCGCTGCAGGGACCACTTTTATCTGAAAGCCGGCCGCCGCACGAAAACGGGGATACCGGGGTTATGGCAGCTAGCTGCTGCCATAACAACGATATCCCCGTTCAAACTTAGGACGTACATCGTCGTGCGGCGGTCGGGAAGTGGTTAATTTTTGAGAATTGCTAGATAGGATTTTGGCACAGCGCTGTGATCAAAATAGGAAATGTAGCAGAATACATTTTGGCCTAAATTTATGAAGAAACTTTAGTTTTTTATTATTTTATTGGATGTTTTATAACAGAAAGTAGAAAATATTGGGTTTTTTTTTTTTTGTTTTTTTCAAAATGTTCAATCTTTTTTCGTTTATATAATGAAAAACCCAGTGGTGATCAAATAGCACCAAAAGAAACCTCTATTTGTGTGAACAAAGTTATATAAATTTGAATCTCATTTGCGTACAGTGTTGCATGACCGCGCAATTACTAGATAAAGTAGTGCGGTGCTAAATAGCAAACAATTGCCTGGTTGAAGGGGTTAAAACCTTTCTGGAGCTGAGGTGGTTAATATACAATACAATGAGGGACCTGGACGGGGGGGTATTGCTGGCTCCCCAGGATAGGGAAGGGATAAGGACTGTCAGAATGGGTTACGGGGGATTATAAAAAGATAGTTTTATCCTGTAGTGGGGCATGTTGGCTGCCATCGGAGGAATACAGTGGACCAGAGGGCTGAGAGCTGGGATTGTCATTCCGCCTAAAGCTGGTGATGACTGGGCATTCCTTGGACCCCCTTTAGGGTTACCCAGTCCCACCGCTAGTGATACAAAATTTCATAGTAAATTGGTGACCTTGTTGTGACTTTAAAAAATCTTATGTCTCATTTTAAAGTCATCCAAAGAGCTCTATTGTTGGCTTGTTAAAATTTAACAGCTGTTTATTGAGTGAAGACAAAGAACAATCCTAAGAAATGTGATTCCCTTTTATATTGGTGAAGTGAAGTATGACACAGGTTATCACGGGATCAAATATGAGCTCCCTGCAAAGCGGTTCCACTGAGAGGAATTTCATTTCCCTGAACCTCTTCCAACAACTCTTCTTCAGGATCATACAAGTTCCCAGCTAATTAAGTGGAGATCGCCACCATTGTGTCAGCCTGTGTGTCAGATACACTTTTTAGCGCTGTTGAAATTTATTAGCTCATCATAAACAAAAAGGATTTTGGATAGAGTAGAGAACGGTTAAAGCCGAACTATAGGCAAAACTTTTATTTTGAATTATGGATAGAGTAAGGGGGGGGGGTTATAACCCCTGTAAGATTTTTTTCCACCATCTGTGACCCATTGCGGAGATTTCCCTTCACTTCCTGTCTCATAGCCAAAAAGGAAGTGAGATTAAATCCCTGCAAACTAAGGGAATTCCTTGGGGACTCCCCCAGGTCACCAGAACTAGTGTCCCCATTGAAAGATTTCCCCTCTATTACTGTTTTGTGGACAACCCAAAATTTGTGATTTTCTTTTACTTTCACTTTCAATAATAATGGTAAACAAGACAAATAGAGAGGGTGAATCTCCCTAATTGGGAGCACAGACAGAAATAAAAACATGACAGGAGTTCTAATCTCTCTCAACTCTATCTGAAACTAAAAAAAGTTTTGACTTTAGTTAAAGTTTAACATTGTGAGTGCGGTTTTAGCAGAATCAATAATATTTTTGTGTTGACTTTAAAACAAAGAGCACTATCGATTCTTCTTTCTTTTACATTCTTTATGAATTTTATGTGTGACTTATAAAGCTGTCTTCATCAGAACAATTGTTAGCCATGAGTAGCGGATCCTGGCTCTTAAAGGGGAATAGGCATGTGTGATCTTTTTATTTAAAGGTCCATATTTGAAGTTGAACGTACATCTTTTGCCATTTTTAGTGGTGGAGTTCCTCTTTAATTCTCACCGTGGGATTCACAGGACTTCTGACTAAAAATTTCTGTTCACTGATTTGTGCTATGGATCTAACACAGGTTGTAATGAACTCTTTCACTTCCTCCACAATCTCCCTTTTAGATCTTCACTCAACTGAGCTCCCAGTCTATCACTTAGCCCCGCTGATCCACTACCACTGGATCTCCTGAGCTCATCCAATCCTCTCACTGAGTATCTTCCTCAAGCATCACCCCCACATCCCTACTGGGTCCCTAGCTTGGCACTCACAGATACTCCTCAAGCGTCACTGGATTGGCACACAAGACTGCTTTGCAAGCGTCACCTCTGCTGGCTGGGTCCCTGGCTTGGCACCTGCTGAAGTTTCCCAATTCTTCACAGTTCCGGTTGGTGAGAACACTGCTCTGGTACTTGCTTCAGCTACTCACAGTGGTCCCTGGTAAAAAGGTGGATGGTTCTTTAGTAGTGACAGCTTCCCCTCTACCTCCGACCACAACTGCAGAACCATCACTTTGGTTGGATTGCAAGCCGCAGTCCCAACCCTGCGCTGCTCTCTTGCTTCTGGATAGGCTCTCAGACAGCCTAGCAGCCAGATGTCCCTGGGATAGGCCTCAGGCTCTGGCCTAGCAGCCTGGGGCAGTATAACACACGTCCACCCAGACAGCCGTCCAGGTGGCACAGAACCCTGATCACCTGACCTCACCCAAAAAAATAGGCTCTCCCACCAGGTCAAGGGACTCAAGAAGATCCCTGCCCATTGGCTGAGATACCCCATCTATCCCTAATCTGTCTTTGCAATGCCCTTATATTATCTAATGCCACCAGATACCCTGCCATCTAGTGACAGAAGACAGAAGTGCAGCAATTCCAGAATTAGGGGGGAATCAACTGATCTCTTATCAATTGGCCAAGGCAACTATACTTGGCAAGTAAATTTACTAGCAACCCTGCCTAAACATAATGGTGCTACATACATAATATACTGGATAGTAACATTTATAGGTAAAGTTGGTTGAGGGAATATCTGATTGCCTCTCGGGGGATCAGAAAGGATTTTTTTCCCCTGCAGTAGCAAATTGGATCATGCTTTGTTGGGGTTTTTCTTTTTGTTTATTGGTTGAACTAGATGGACTTGTGTCTTTTTTCAACCTGACTAACTATGTAATGATGTAACTATGTAATGCTGCCTCCAGGGGCAGCAGCCCCAAGAGAACTGGAACCCTCCTGGCAGAGGAAGAACACTCTGGAAAGGCCTCTGAAATGTTTATCAACTCCCTAGCCACCTTCTGAATACCTCCTTTCAGGGATTGGCTGAGGCATGATAAATATTTACATTGGTCATTTGACTCTCCCTGCCTTTTATTCTGGAAGCTTCTTATGGAAGGAGGTGGGAGGAATCAAACACCCAGCTTAGGAAACCCTGGCCAGACACTGCTCTATGCTTCACAACTAAATTTAGACTAGCAGCCTAACCAGAGGAATTCTAAAGGATTCTAAAATTACAGTGGGAGCAAGAACAGCAGAGCAGTCTCAATATTTATGGGCACCTAGCCAATCCCTGGGAAAGTGTGTCCCATAGGTGGCTGGAGAGCCCATAAAAAGTCTGGAGCCTGTAGTAGAGGACTTCTTGGAGCCTGGGTACAATCATGTAAGAGGAGTTTAATGTCTGAGGGGTTCTGCACCTCTGGGCAGTTTACTGGAAATGCTGCTTGGAGGTTATCAAACCCCCAGCTATAGTCTAGGTTGGGGGGATTATTCTCTATAGTCTGGGATTTTTCCTTACTGTAGGATAACAGGGGGAGGATGGAGGGGAGAGTGTCCAGTAGTTTAGTGGTATCATGAGTCTGTGTCTTCTTCACAGAAGAGTGCCTGGTAGATATCAGGAGGTGACAACTGATGAGCCTGTGTCATTGTGAGTATTGACCTACATCCTGTACCGTAGAGACAGTGTGCAGTTCTCAGCTCTACATAGAAGCAAGTCCTAGGCATCCTCCCAACACGTAGTGAACTTTGCAATGGCATTGGTCAGAGTAGTAAGGAGACAAGTGTCCTCAGCTGTTTTAATTCTTTGGGGTAGCTGTCCCATCCATGGTTGAGGCCGAGCTGACGGGAGGGCTTTCCCTTACACCTCCTGTCCCGTTTCTCCTGAAGGTGGTGACAGGATATAACAGGGCACAATGTGGCATAGGTGACTGGTTGGAGATCCTGGATGGAAGGTACTTGCAGCAGGTGCCAAGCAGCAGGCAGGGTCGTGGATTGGCCAATGAGGATACATGGCAGCAGGTGCAGGTGATGGACTGGCAGGTGCAGCTACACCGCAGCAGGTGCAGAAAAGCAGGCAGTAACCAAGCTGATGAGCAGGTGGATGCAGGATCTCGGGTGGTAAAGCAGGAGGATGCCGGTAACAGCCAAGTAGCAGAGGTACAGAATCAGATCCAGAGCAGAGTCAGGGCTAAGCCAGGGTTGGTATCAGGCGAGCGGAGAAGGGACCAGAATTGTAGGCAAAAAAGGCAGAGTCAGGTCACAATCCAGATCAGCAACACGGTATAGTGAACAAGCAGAGTCAAACAGATCCGGTATACACAGGAAAAAACACAGGATCAGGTCACAGATGATAGAAGCTGACGACTAGGGATGAGCTGAACACCCCGCGGTTTGGTTTGCAGCAGAACTTGCGAACAGGCAAAAAATTTGTTCGAACACGCGAACACCATTAAAGTCTATGGGACACGAACATGAACAATCAAAAGTGCTAATTTTAAAGGCTTATATGCAAGTTAATGTCATAAAAAGTGTTTGGGGACCTGGGTCCTGCCCCAGGGGACATGTATCAATGCAAAAAGAAGTTTTAAAAACTGCCGTTTTTTCGTGAGCAGTGATTTTAATAATGCTTAAAGTGAAACAATAAAAGTGTAATATTCCTTTAAATTTCGTACCTAGGGGGTGTCTATAGTATGCCTGTAAAGGGGCGCATGTTTCCCCTGTTTAGAACAGTCTGACAGCAAAATGACATTTCAAAGGAAAAAAAGTCATTTAAAACTACTCGCAGCTATTAATGAATTGTCCTTCCGACAATACACATAAAAGTTCATTGATAAAAACAGCATGGGAATTCCCCACAGGGGAACCCCGAACCAAAATTTTAAAAAATACGCGGGGGTCCCCCTAAATTCCATACCAGGCCCTTCAGGTCTGGTATGGATATTAAGGGGAACCCCGTGCCAAAATTTAAAAAAAAAATGGGATGGGGGTCCCCCTAAATTCCATACCAGCCGCGAGTAGTTTTATCCTGGAGTGGGGCATGTTGGCTGCCATCGGAGGAATACAGTGGACCAGAGGGCTGAGAGCTGGGATTGTCATTCCCCCTAAAGCTGGTGATGACTGGACATTCCTTGGAAATTCCTTTGGAGTTACCCAGTCCTACCACTGATACAAAATTCCACACTAAACTGGTGACCTTGTTGGTGGTTCATTTTAAAGTCACCAAAGAAGCTCTATTGTTGGCTTGTTAAAATTTAACAGCTGTTTGGCAGGGTTTTTCTTAGCGTGGGGTCACACGTCAGATAGGAGCTCCCTGCAAAGTGGCTGCATTGCCAGGAATTTATCTTCTCTGAATGTCTTCCAACAACTCTACTTCAAGGTCATGCAAGTTCTCCGCTAATTAGGTGGAGATCTCCAGCTTTGGGTCAGTGAAAGGAGATATATTTCTTTAGCGCTGTGAATTTTTTGGCTCATCATAAATAAAAGGATTTTGTATAGAGCAGAGAATGGTTAAAGTAGAACTATAGGCAAAACTTTTATTTTCATTTTGGATAGAGCATAGCAGGGTTATAACCCCTTTTAGATTTTTTTTCCACCATTTTTGTCCCATTGCAGAGATTTCCCTTCACTTCCTGTCCCATCGCCAAACAGAAAGTAAGAGGAAATTCCTGCAAATTAAGGGAATTCCTTGGGGACCCCCAGGTCGCTAGAACTAGTGTCCCTATAGGAATATTTCCCCTCTATTACTTTTCTGGGGACAACTCAGATTTTTTTATTTTCTTTTACTTTCACTTTCAATGATAATGGTAAACAGGAAAAATAGAGCGGGTGAATCTATCTAACGGCGGCACAGACGGCAATAAAAACTGACAGGTGTTCTAATCTCTCTTCCCTCTATCTAAAACTATAAAAAAACATTTTGCCTTTAGTTATACTTTAACCACTTGACCTCCGGAAGATTCACCCCCCTTTATGACCAGGCCATTTTTTGCCATACCACACTGCGATACTTTACCTGACGATTGGAGGGTCATGCAACACTGTACTCAAATAAAATATATGTTCTTTTTTCCACAAATAGAGCTTTCTTTTGGTGGTATTTGATCACCTCTGCATTTTTTAGTTTTTGCGCTATAAACAAAAAAAGACCAAAAATTTTGTAAAAAAAAAAAAAAAAAATGCTATAAAACGTATCCAATAAATATAAAAAGAATTGAAAAAATCGAATGTCTTCATTAATTTAGGCCAATATGTATTCTGCTACATATTTTTGGTAAAAAAAAAAAAATCCCAATAAGCGTATATTGATTGGTTTGCACAAAAGTTATAGCGTCTACAAACTATGGGATATATTTATTTATTTGTTTTACTAGTAATGGCGGCGATCAGCGACTATATATGGGATATATGGGTTATATTTTTATTCATATATGGGATATATTTATTTATTTGTTTTACTAGTAATGGCGGCGATCAGCGACTTATAGCGTTACTGCGTTATTGCGGCGGACATTCTGACACTAACTGGCCGTTTTTGAGAACCAGTGACGCCAATACAGTGATCAGTGCTAAAAAATATGCACTGTTACTGTACTAATGACACTGGCTGGGAAGGGGTTAACAGCAGGGGCGATGAAAGGGGTAACTGTGTGCCTAGCCAGTGTTCTTGTGTACCGTGTGAGGTGCTTTTACTAGGGGAAGAGATTCTCTGCTTTGCAGGGACACACATTTCATCTCTTCACTTCTGTCAGACCGCCGTTCTGCCTCTTTTTGAAGATCGGCGGGTGCTGGTGGACATTAAGTCTGCGGTACCCACTACTCGGCTCCCGCTGTGTGTAATCACAGCAGGAGCGAGCCGCCGGCAGCACGCATGCACTCCCCCCCTACGCAGAAAAGTCAGGTCACCTACAGTGCAATAAAAACCTGACATAGTTACATAGTTAGTCAGGTTGAAAAAAGAAACAAGTCCATCTAGTTCAACCTAGAGGAAATTAAAAATCATACAATCCCATATACACAATCCTATACCCACAGTTGATCCAGAGGAAGGAGAAAAACCCCAGCAAAGCATGATCCAATTTGCTACAGCAGGGGAAAAAATGTCTTCCTGATCCCCCCCGAGAGGAAATCGGATTTTCCCTGGATCAACTTTACTTATAAATGTCAGTATCCAGTTATATTATGTGTATCTAATAAAGAATCCAGGCCTTTTTTAAAGCAATCTACTGAGCTGGCCAGAACCACCTCTGGAGGGAGTCTATTCCACATTTTCTCTGTGCGGGGACGGACCTGTTAGAGCTCCGCTCTCCCCTATGGGGGGATTGAATGATTACTGCCCGCCTGTCCGTTTTCATCTGATCCGCCAGACGGATGGAAATTAGGGTTTGCATCCGTCTGGATTTTGCGGAGCGGATCGGGGAGGATCGGATGTCAGCGGACATGTCACCGCTGACATCCGACACTCCATAAAGGTGCATGGAGCGCCCGTTCAGATCCGCCTGAAAAACTGACAGGCGGATCTGAATGGTCCACGTAAAAGGGGCCTAATAATAACATAACTATTACTAATTACTAAATTATAAGTATTGTAATTTCCTTTCAATTTTGGCTGTTAGTGAACGTAACAAACACAAATTTATCCGAACTTACGAATGATCTGAAATAACAAATGCCGTATCCAAATGAATGTAATGTAATGAATTAATAATAATAAATAACAATAATGATAATAAAAACTTTTTATTATTATTATTTATTATTCATTTGTTTCATTCCATTTGTTTAAATGCGGCATTCGTTATTTCGGGTAATTCGTAACTTCGGATAAATTCGTATTCGTTACGTTCACTAACAGCCAAAATTGAAAGGAAATTACATTACCAATAATTTAATCGTTAATTACTATTTCAGATTTTCGAATTTCGAATTTCCAAATTTTCTAATTTTCTAATTTACGAATGTATGAATGTACGAATTTACAAATATACGAATATTCTAATTTCCAAATGTACGTATTTACGAATTTACAAATTTATGAATTTACGAATGTGCAAATGTACGAATTTACGAATATACGAATGTTCTAATTTACGAATGTACGTATTTACGAATTTACAAATTTATGAATTTACGAATGTGCAAATGTACGAATATACGAATGTTCTAAGTTACGAATGTACGTATTTACGAATTTACAAATTTACGAATTTACGAATGTCCAAATGTACGAATTTACTAATTGCGATCATAACGAATGACCCGAAAAACCAAAAAAAAACCCCAAAACGAATGAAACGAAAACAAAACGAACGCATTTTTTGGCAGTGCACATGTCTACAGGATTGGACTGTCCACTGATGACCGAATCCCCCCTTGCTGGGAATTATCTATGCCTGTTCTGACTTCTCAAATGTAAGTTGCCTATGTTAAAACTCAAAAATGGAACCTCCGCTTTTCGGAGCCCTCCCCCCCTCCGATGTCACATTTGGCACCTTTCAGGGGGGAGGGGGTGCAGATACCTGTATTATACAGGTATTTGCACCCACTTCCGGGTATAGACTCCCGCGGGAGTCACACCCCCTCCCGTCCCCCCCGCTGTCTCCTGGGAAACAAACAGGTCCCAAGAGATAACGGGGACCAGTAAGGACGCGCAGCGCGACTTGCGCATGTGCAGTAGGGAACCGGGAAGTGAAGCCGCAATGCTTCACTTCCTGATTCCCTCAACGAAGATGGCGGCGGCAGCAGCCGAGAGCCGGGCGATTGATCGGCTTCGGCTGCCGACATCGCGGGTGCCCTGGACGGGTAAATGTTCATTTATTAAAAGTCAGCAGCTGCAGTATTTGTAGCTGCTGGCTTTTAATATTTTTTTTTTAGGTGGAGCTCCTCTTTAAGTGTTTATTAAACCTGTTCTATATCTGCACCCAGAGGCGCTTCTCTCCTTTGTTTTATATTAGTGCATTGGTTTATGAAACAAAAAATGTCAGTAAAAAATACACTAAAGTTAAATTTTGGGCGCATAAATGCAATTTATTACCTAATTTTCTGGTAAGATATAAAAGATGAGGTTATCCCAAGTAAACAGATACCCAACATGTACAACCTTAACCACTTCAATCCCGGGCACTTTCGCCCCTTTCCTTCCCAGGCCAATTTTCAGCTTTCAGCGCTCTTGCACTTTCAATAAGAATTGCGCGGTCATGCAACACTGTACCCAGATGAAATTTTTATCATTTTTTCACACAAATAGAGCTTTCTTTTGGTGGTATTTATTCACAAATCAGTTTTTTTTATTTTTGCAATATAAGCAAAAAAAAGAGCGGAGATTAAAAAAAATAATATATATATATTTTCTACTTTCTGTTTTAAAAGGAATTCAATAAAATCTAATTTTGTCATAAATTTAAGCCAAAATATATTCGGCTACATGTCTTTGGTAAAAAAAAATCCTGTCAAGTGTATAATAATTGGTTTGTGTGATCACTGACAGATGTACGCAGATGATCATGTACAGATGTGTGCAAATGATCACGGACATATGTGTGCAGATGATTATTGGGACATATGATTTTACTGTTACATATGTGAGGGACAGGTGTTTTTACTGTGTGGGGACAGTGTTTTGGAGACACTATTTTGGGGACATTGTGTGGTGACATGTGTGGGGACACTGGGCCGGTGATCAGTGTGTAAAAAAGCTGTAAAAAACAGCTCATATTCACTGATCAACTGGCTTTAGCAATCAGCTCTCCGCTCCTCACTGACAACTTGGAGAGGAGAGCCAATCGCCTAGCAACCGGCTCTCTGTTTACATCACATGACGGCTGTGATTGGACCAGGAGGGCCAATCACAGAGACCTTCTACCGATCAGAGATGCGCCGTGTCTGGGTGACACGAGCGAATCGGCTGACTCCTCCCCCCAGTCACACTGGACTCCTCCCCTTCATCTCTTGCCTCCAGTTCAGCAGCGATTGTTGTCTCTGAGCTGGACTGGAGGTGTTTCTGCTACCGCCCATGTGGGCGGGAATTGTTTATTGCAGGACTGGAGCCCGGAGAGAGAGAAGTGAATATTCTTCCCTTCACCCGGGACTCGGAGAGAGGAGGAGCAGTAGCAGCGTAGAGAGCAAGTAGAAGCTAGTGTGATGTGGAGACAGCGGCTGATGTTCGCAGTGCGGTGCTGCATGTCATGGTGCGCGCTGTGTGACTTGTGCTCAGCTGGGTAAAAGTGTGAGCGGGGCCGGCGTCAGTATCAGCTTTTCTTGAGGGATCTGTGGTTTTAGTGCCCTCCCCCTCCTGGCGCCCTCAGGCGGCCACCTGGGTTGCCTTATGCTAGCGCCAACCCTGGCTACTGTCACAGAACTAGGTGGGCTCAGGACGCAGTGCTCTGTGCCCCGAGCCCACCCAATTAGAGCCTCGGGCGCTAATCATGTGCTTAAAAAAAAAAAACCCTATTGGATTAGAGGGGCAGCACCCCTGTGCCCTGTATCATGGGCTACCACTGATTAAACCTCATTTGCCACCCAGTTGCCCAATGAAATAGTGCATTGAAGTCGGCTTGTAAGTTGGAGACATCCTGTAAGGACATTATTCCAATGCATAGCTTGGTGTCATCTGCATACACTGAAATGGTACTTTTAATCCCAGACCCTATAGTTACTGACAGGGGTTCTAATCCCTCTCCAATCCATCCAAAACTAAAAAAAAAAGTTTTGACTTTAGTTATACTTTAACTGTTTGAGTGCGGTTTTAGCAGAGTTAATACAATTTTTGTGTTGACGTTAAAACGAAGAGCAGCATCAGTTCTTCTTTCTCTTACATTCTTTATGGGTTTATGAGCTGTCTTCATCAGAACAAGTGTTAGCCATGAGTAGCTGATCTCAGCTCTTAAAGGGGAATAGGCATATGTGACCTTTTTATTCAAGGTTCATATTTGAAGTTGAGCGTACACCTTTTGCCTTTTTTGGTGGTGGAGTTCCCCTTTAATTTGACTTTGACTAAAAATTTCTGTTCACTGATTTGTGGCATGGATCTACATGTAGATGAGCTTTTTATTTTATTAATGACTCATTGTATTATTATAAAAGCTATTAATCACTTGCCTACAGGGCTCTTTTACCCCCTTCCTGCCCAGGCCAATTTTCAGCTTTCAGTGCTGTCACACTTTAAATGACAATTGCGCAGTCATGCAACGCTGTACCCATATGAAATTTTTATCATTTTTTTTCACACAAATAGAGCTTTCTTTTGGTAGTATTTAATCAACACTGGGTTTTTGTTTTTTTTTGTTAAATAAATGAAAAAAGATAGGGAATTAAAAAAAATAATAAAAAATAAACGTTTTAATAATCTGTCATAAAATTCTGGTAATTGCAGGAGAAAGTCAGCTGACCAGCCTGAAGGGGGGAGCTTTCTGCTGTGCGCAGAGACCCCATATTGGAAGAGACGTCACTGGAGGTAAGACTGACACTGAGAGAAAGTAAGTACCAGCACCACTGATCCCATCCCCACCATCGCTGCCTCTGTCTAAACCCCCCCACCACCGCTGCCTCTGTCTGAACCTCCTGTAATGAAACATCCCACACTCCACTTGAGTGCTTCCGTCATATACTGCTTCCTCCCAGTCTGAATATAGATATCAGATATTCCAACCGCTGACAACCACTAACTAGGCAGTACTCGTTTGGTTGCTCAACATGAACTGTTTATTGAAACACAGGTACACAGGTAATACTCAGGACATTCCTCCCCTTCTTTGCATTCTGGGCGGGGTAGACTTTCCAAACAGCAGGGAGAGCTGTTGGAGGAATCCGCCCCCTCCCCTGTCACAACTAATCTACATACACATCCCATAGTACTCAAGGCAGACAGACACAATAGAACAATGGAATACAGCCACACCCCAAATGACCTATATATATATATATATATATATATATATATATATATATATAAATATACCGTATTTATCGGCGTATAACACGCACCGGCGTATAACACGCACCTCAATTTAGGAGGGAATTTTAAGGAAAAAAAACTTTTAGGAGGGAAGTTGAAGGGAAAAAAACTTACATTTAAATGCCCATCATTGCAGCCTTCTCAGTGCAGCCTTGTCAGTGCAGCCTTGTCAGTGCAGCCTTCTCAGTGCAGCCTTGCCCCAGTCCAGCCTTGTCAGTGCAGCCTTGTCAGTGCAGCCATGTCAGTGCAGCCATGTCAGTGCAGCCATGTCAGTGCAGCCTTGCCAGTGCAGCCATGTCAGTGCAGCCTTGTCAGTGCAGCCATGTCAGTGCAGCCATGTCAGTGCAGCCTTGCCAGTGCAGCCATGTCAGTGCAGCCTTGCCAGTGCAGCCATGTCAGTGCAGCCATGTCAGTGCAGCCTTGCCAGTGCAGCCATGTCAGTGCAGCCTTGCTAGTGCAGCCTTGCTAGTGCAGCCATGTCAGTGCAGCCTTCCCCAGTGTCCAGTCCAGCCTTGCCCCAGTCCAGCCTTGCTGAAGCCTGTGAGCTTCAAAATCGCCGACCGCGATTTGAAAATGGCGCCGCCGGCGCCGAAATACACAGAGCCGCTCCTCGGCTCTTCTCGGCGGCTCTCGTTTACTTTCGGTTTCACTCGGACGGTGAGCGGAGCTATCCGAAACTAGCCGAGTATACTCGGCTAGGTTCGGGCGGCGCTCGAGTGAAACCGAAAGCCGCCGAGAAGAGCCGAGGACCGGCACTGCGTATTTCGGCGCCGGCGGCGCCATTTTCAAATCGTGGTCAGCGATTTTTAAATTCTGACAGCTCGGATCGCAGGGGATCGGCGTATAACACGCACCTGCGATTTTCCCCTGATTTTAAGGGGAAAAAAGTGCGTGTTATACGCCGATAAATACGGTATATAGTATCTGACAAAAGTGAGTACACCCCTCACATTTTTGCAAATATTTTATTATATCTTTTCATGTGACAACACTGGAGAAATTGCACTTTGCTACAATGTAAAGTAGTGAGTGTACAGCTTGTATAACAGAGTAAATTTGCTGTCCCCTCACAATAACTCTACACACAACCATTGATGTCTAAACCGCTGGCAACAAATTTGGTGTTATCACTCTCACACTCCCATACTGGTCACTGGAAGTTCAACATGTCACCTCATGTCAAAGAATTCTCTGAGGATCTGAAAAAAAAAATTTGTTGCTCTACATAAAGATGGCCTAGGCTATAAGAAGATTGCCAAGACCCGGAAACTGAGCTGCAGCATTGTGGCCAAGACCATACAGCGGTTTAACAGGACAGGTTACACAAAGTACAGGCCTCGCCATAGTCGACCAAAGAAGTTGAGTGCACAAGCTCAGCATCATATCCAGAGGTTGTCTTTGGGAAATAGACGTATGAGTGCTGCCAGCATTGCTGCAGAGGTTGAAGGGGTGGGGGGGTCAGCCTGTCAGTGCTCAGACCATACGCCGCACACTGCATCAAATTGGTCTGCATGGCTGTCGTCCCAGAAGGAAGCCTCTTCTAGAGATGATGCACAAGAAAGCCTGCAAACAGTTTGCTGAAGACCAGCAGACTAAAGACATGGATTACTGGAACCATGTCCTGTGGTCTGATGAGAGAAAGATAAACTTAATTGGTTCAGATGGTGTCAAGTGTGTGTGATGGCAACCAAGTGAGGAGTACAAAGACAAGTGCCTACAGTCAAGCATGGTGGTGGGAGTGTCATGGTCTGGGGCTGCATGAGTGCTGCCGACACTGGGGAGCTACAGTTCATTGATGGAACCATGAATGCCAACATGTACTGTGACATACTAAAGCAGAGCATGATCCCCTCCCTTTGGAGACTGGGCCACAGGGCAGTATTCCAACATAACGACCTCAAACACACCTCCAAGACGACCACTGCCTTGCTAAAGAAGCTGAGGTAAAGGTGATGGACTGGCCAAGCATGTCTCCAGACGTCAATCCTATTGAGCATCTGTGGGGCATCCTCAAACAGAAGGTGGAGGAGCGCAAGGGCTCTAACATCCACCAGCTCCGTGATGTCATCATGGAGGAGGGGAAGAGGACTCCAGTGGCAACCTGTGAAGCTCTGGTGAACTCCATGCCCAAGAGGGTTAAGGCAGTGCTGGAAAATAATGGTGGCCACACAAAATATTGACACTTTGGGCCCAATTTGTACATTTTCACTTAGGGGTGTACTTACTTTTGTTGCCAGTGGTTTAGATATTAATGGCTGTATGTTGAGTTATTTTTAGGGGACAGAAAATTTACACTGTCATACAAGCTGTACACTCACTACTTTACATTGATGCAAACTGTCATTTCTTCAGTGTTGTCATATGAAAAGATATAATAAAATATTTACAAAAATGTGAGGGGTGTACTTACTTTTGTGAGATACTGTATATTATATATACATATATATATATATATATATATATATATATATATATATATATATACACACACAACATTCCAGTGTGGTTGTATAGTGAGTCCATTAGTACATATCAGACTGGGGTTCTCGGTCACCTGTGCCCTGTTAGTGCCACAGGGTGACTTAGAGATAGGAGGTGCATGGGGAGCTGAAACAAGGGCTTCCCAACCTCTCCAAGGGATTCTGGATTACACAGGCCCCCCGTCTAAACTGACTCCCGTCACATGTCTCCCCTTTCAGCAGCAAACGAACACAGGAGGAGACCCCAGACGGGTTGACTCCGAAGTTAGCCCATAGTTCCAGTCCCCCAATGCCAGAATCCCCATAGTACCCCAAATAAACATAGTATTGCTCACCTAGCCAACCTCTGCCTCTCTCAGAGAACATACCTGCTGCTGGGGAGAAGTGCGGACTGGCCCTTCTCCCTGGAGTCCTGTCAGCCGCTGAAAAGACGACAGGGTGGCTGGGCTCACGGCATCATTCTGTTGGGGATCTGGGCTGACTGCCCAGCATCCCTGGAGTATACAGGTGGATATTGCATCTTTTATTAGTTGAGGCCAGAGGCCAGCAGCACTCTGTTGCCAGCTCTTCTGATGGGTTGGCGGAATCATTCTGGGGTGCCATCTGCTGCTGGAAAGCGGTGCTGGCTGCTCCATCCCCCTTACTCTCATCTGGCTGCTGGGACGACATGTCTCTGGTACTGTTTCCCTGGTGCATGGATCTTTTGCTAAAGAGGAAAGTTCGCTTCCTCCACCCTGCCCAACTATTGAGAAGGGATGACAAACATCTCCTCTCCCTTCTTCCCCTGGATCTTAACCTGCTGCTGGGAAGTGACCATCCCTTTCTCACCCTGGGCCTCCGGAACTGCCACAGGTGGGGGGCAGAGGTCTTAGACCCTCTGTACAGTTGTCAGTGCTTCAGCTGCAGAAGTTTCTGATAACTCCACAGATGTTGCTGGCAGAAAATCCCATGTCTGTCAGTATTGTGGGAGAAAGGCCGACTGCCTCTTCTCTCAGGGAGGCTGAAGTTCCTGTTGGTGCTGGGCAGAGGTTAGCAGAGCTCTGCCCTGTTGTCAGCACTTCAGCTTTGGAGACGGCAATCTCCAGAGTTTCCACTGCCGTTTCTCTTGCATGGTGCTGAAGGTGTTCTATCAGTTTCCTGTATGCCCTTTCCAGATACTGTTCCTTCCTTAGCAAATAGTTCAGATCAGGTTTAAGCTCTGAGACCCCTGCAAAACCGGGCATAGCCTCTCTGTATTCTCGCAGGTCCTCAAGAGTAGGTTCCCCTTCATCGCCAAACACAAAACCATCTGTAAGGCTCTCCCACAGCAATCCAGGGCCGCCAAAGTCATATCCCTCCGGAAAGCATTCTGTTGTCTCCCCTAAATATTCCAGCCCTGCGTGCCATTTCAGAGCCCAATACCGATTGTCCAGCTCTATCTCCTGCTGGATCGGCCAGTCCAACTCAGTCATCTATTGCTCCTGAGGCCCCTCTCCCAGGAATGCCATTCGCAACACCTGCTGGTCACTGGTCTGTTGGGTTGGAAAGCACTTGCCCTGTTGCATACCAGCGACCTGGAGGGCTCTAATCCAGAGTCCTACCCAAATCTGCTGCCTGAGCTCCAGGTATTGATCCACAGACACAGTCCTGGAGTATGCTGAAAGGACAATCCGCAGCAGCCCCAGGAACTCTGATGCCAGATCCATATCTCTGCTGGGTTGACCGAAGTTTTCTATCCTGATCTTGGATCTAGGTGGAGGTTTGGATGTCCCAGACTGCAGGAAGCAGCCCACTGCTTGCCACCAATGTAACAAAATGTCTCACACTCTGCTTGAGAGCTTTCGCCATATACCGAATTTTCTCAGTCTGAATATAGATATCTGATATTCCAACCGCTGACAACCACAAACTAGCCAGTACTCGTTTGTCTGCTCAACATGAACAGTTTATTGAAACACAGGTATTACTCGGGACAACCCCCCTTTTGCATCCCGGGTGGGGTAGACTGTCCAATCAGCAGGGAGAGCTGTTGGAGGAATCCGCCCTCTCCCCTCCCACAGCTAATCTACGTACAGACAGGTAGACAGACACAATAGAACAATGGAATACAGCCACACCCTAAACGACCCAATACAGAGCACACCATAATATGAGACAATATACTATATATACATACAACATTCCAGTGTGGTTGTACAGTAAGTCCAATTAGTAAATATCAGACTGGGGTTCTCAGTCACCCTGTGCCCCTATTAGGGACACAGGGTGACATAGACATAGGAGGTGCATGGGGAGCTGAAACAAGGACTTCCCAACCTCTCCAAGGGATTCTGGGTTCCACAGACCTCCCATCCATAGTGACTCCCGTCACACCCCCCCACCACAACCACCACCGTCGCCTCTATCTGAACCCCCTACCACCCCTGCTGCCTCTGTCTGAACCCCCCACCAGCCCTGCTGCCTCTGTCTGAACCTCCCACCACTGCTGTCTCTGTCTGAACCCCCCACTACAACCACCACCACTACCTCTGACTGAACCCCCCACCACCACATCTGTCTCTGACTGAACTCCCCACCACCTCATCTGCCACTGACTGAACCACCCACCACCACATCTGCCTCTGACTGAACCCCCCCACCACCACATCTGCCTCGGTCTGAACCCCCCACCACCGCTGCCTCTGACTAAACCCACCACAACCACCACCACTGCCTCTGACTAAACCCCACCACCACCCCATCTGTCTCTGACTGAACCCCCCACCACCTCATCTGCCACTGACTGAACCACCCACCACCACATCTGCCTCTGACTGAACCCCCCACCACCACATCTGCCTCTGACTGAACCCCCTCACCACCACCACCGCTGCCTCTTTCTAAACCACCACCACTATATCTGCCTCTGACTGAACCCCCCATTGCCTCTGACTGACCCCCCCACCACCACATCTGCCTCTGACTGACCCGCCCACCACCACATCTGCCTCTGACTGAACCCCCCCACCACCACCGCTGCCTTTGACTAAACCCCCCACCAACGACGCCTTTGTCTGACCCCCCCACCACCGCTGCCTCTGTCTGAACCCCCACCACCACCACCATTGCCTCTGACTGAACCCCTCACAACCACATCTGCCTCTGACTGAACCCCCCCCAACCACCACATCTGCCTCGGTCTGAACCCCCCACCACCGCTGCCTCTGACTGAACCCCCCCACCACAACCACCACCACTGCCTCTGACTGAACCCCCCCACCACCACATCTATCTCTGACTGAACCCCCCACCACCTCATCTGCCACTGACTGAACCCCCACAACATCTGCCTCTGACTGAACCCCCACCACCACTGTTGCCTCTGACTGAACCCCCCCACCACCACATCTGCCTCTGACTGCATCCCACCACCACCACTGCCTCTGACTGAACCCCCTACATCCACATCTGCCTCTGACTGACATCCCCCCCACCACATCTGCCTCTGACTGAACCCCCCGAACACCGCTGCCTTTGACTGACCCCCCCACCACCGCTGCCTCTGTCTGAATCCCCACCACCACCACCGTTGCCTCTGACTGAACCCCCCCACCACCACATCTGCCTCTGACTGAACCCCCCCACCACCACTGCCTCTGTCTGAACCCCCACCACCACATTTGCTTCCGACTGAACCACACCACCACCACTGCTTCTGACTGAACCCCCTACCACCACATCTGCCTCTGACTGACCCCCCCACCACCAACACTGCCTCTGACTGAACCCCCCACCACCACATCTGCCTCTGACTGACCCCCCCACCACCACATCTGCCTCTGACTGAACCCCCCCACCACCGCTGCTGCCTCTGACTAAACACCCTCCAACACTGCCTTTTTCTGACCCCCCCATCAACGCTGCCTCTGTCTGAACCCCCCTACCACCACATCTGCCTCTGACTGAACCCCCCCACCACCACTGCCTCTGACTGAACCCCTCACCACCACATCTGCATCTGACTGAACCCCCCCACCACCACCACTGCTTCAGACTGAACCCCCCCCCACCACCACCACAGTTGCCTTGGACTGAACCCACCCCACCACCACCACTGTTGGTGAGCTTCCACAAACCCATCTTCCTCTGCTTTAACAGGTTCCCACTGGTCTCTCTACCACCCCTTCTACCTCTCAGCTTGTCCCATTGTTTGCTAGCACAGTGTCTGTGGAGAGACCACCTACAGGCAAGCAATTACTCCTCATGGGACTTTCCCAAAATTTTACATCACCCCCTGTTGTCCAATACTCCCTAAGCGTCTGTCCTACCAACAGTGGCTGAACTACCAGGGTCGCAGAGGTGGCACTTGTGAACAGGCCCTGGAGTTCCACCACAAAAGGGGGCCCAAGCAGTGTTGTCAACCTCCCATTATCTTAGTGACAGTTTGAAAAGAAAGCCTGATCTTTCCTGTCTGTAGGACTTTAGATAGGTCTATACATTTAGAGACAGGTGGCTGCAGCTGAACCATGTATCTGTGACACTCTCACAGAGGGAACACTCCACCCCCCCCACCCCACATGGATGGGAGAGGAGAGAGCACTACAACCTGCACCTCCTCCTACTCCCACCTCTGTTCCCCCTGTGTCTGGCTGGCACACCCACACTCCTATCCCCGACGTGCAGCTGTGCCTGAGAGAGAGGGGATGAGTGGGCGTGAAATATGTTAAACAGCAGCCAGCTACATATTCCTAGCTGTATCAAAGATGTCCAAGCCACCAGCTACCAGCCTCAGTCTTTGGGTGAGTGAGCACTGCAGTACACTGTGATCACAGCTGTTCCCATCTACCTCCCTTCTGTCCCCCATATGTCTCCCTCCCCCTCTCTGTTCTTCCAAGTTAGCAGTTAGCGCTTACATTGATCGCTTAGGTTGAACAAAAAAAAAAAATACAATCCTCCCACTGTGGACCAGTGGTGGAACTACCAGGATCACAAACTTGCACTTGCGACCAGGCCCTGGCTTTCCACTATTATGGTTTCCAGCCTCTTCTTGCTGTTCTGTCCCTGCTTTTGACAGCGCTGTTATGGTATTTCTTTCTCTATGGCAGTGGTGGCAGCGCAGTAGGACCCAATGCTGGTTACTTTATGGGGCTGATGGGCGCATAAGTGGGAGGGACAGCACAATTGGTTGTAGACAACTGAGCCCCCTGCAGGTCATCTAGCAGTGGTGACTCTGCATAGCCTTTTCTGTTGACATGCTAATCAAGATGCGATCCAGGTGATGCTCCCAGTCGGATCTAATATTAACTATAATAGTGGTTAGCAGAGGCATAACTAAATTCTATTATAGAGTGGTACACCCCCTGGTACCCCTCTGTCAAAAATGCTGCACCAATTCAGCCCAGCAGCCTCTGTAGGAAGCAATAATCGCAAACTCATCCAAAAAGGATGGATGAAGTCAGCAACAAAGATTTCTCTTTCATTCCCCTGGCAACCCATCCCATCTCCTCACTCCTTGCACTGAGCGATGGCTTGCTTTCCTTTCCCTCTTGCACCAGTCCACAGCAGACTCGCACACTGGCAGATTCTCTGGCTTGTGTAGGACTGGCTCAGACCAAATCCTCTCTATCCATAACAGTCTTTCTCACATCTTAACAAAACCGTGTTTTCATTTTGCGCTTTAACCGCCCCATCTCTGCAGTCACAACAATTTATTTAACAGTTGTTTTGTACAAATCAGGAAAGTTTTGGTGTACTGTTTCTTTAAGGCTTGCAAGACAATACACTCCTCCATGCAGACTTCACTGCAATCACATCAGTTGCTGTACACAGCAGAACACAGTCTCTGGCAACTCACGGTTTTTGGTATGCGAGGATCTGGAACTCTGCCATCTTTTGCCCGCATTCTCCACCAATTGTGATATGTTGGTATTTTGAAGCTCAGTTGTAGTTCCAAAACAGTGAGTTTATGCCACGACAGCAGTCATTTTCAGGGATTTTTCTGCCCACTTTTACTTAAAAGACCATCAAAAATTTATACAGGTATGTCTTCCCACACAGGGGGTTCTCACCATCAAAATAAAGAAAACATAATATTCAGCCTCCTGCTCTCTTGGCAACTTTACTGCTCAGACTAGTACCTTTTGGTCCTCCTGACCATCAAACACATCCCAATGTTCGTGCACAGATGCTATACCTCCCACAGACGCTCTGCATCTTTCCTTGCTCTGTCCCTCATGGACTCATTCTCAGGCTCAGACCTTTGTCTGTCCTGACATGGACACCATGGTGCAAACTTACACCTCTCACTGCTCCTTTCACACACTGACCCCCTCTCACTATGGCTCTCATGTGAAGCCAGACCACACCTGTGCCATTAGTGTACTTGCTTCTTACAAAATCTGGAGTAAACCACCATATTAAACAGTGGAACATGCTTGCCCTGCCAATATATATATTGTTTTATCTCACAAATGTGATTACACCCCTCACATTTTTGTAAATATTTTATTATATGTTTTCATGTGACAACACTGAAGAAATTGCACTTTGCTACAATGTAAAGTAGTGAGTGTACAGCTTGTATAACAGTGTAAAATTACTGCCCCCTCAAAATAACACACAGCCATTAATGTCTAAACTGCTGGCAACAAAAGTGAGTACACCCCTAAGTGAAAATGTCCAAATTGGACCCAATTAGCCATTTTCCCTCCCTGGTGTCATGTGACTCGTTAGTGTTACAAGGTTTGACTAGGGAGCAGGTGTGTTAAATTTGGTGTTATCCCTCTCACTCTCTCATACTGGTCACTGAAAGTTCAACATGGCACCCCATGGCAAAGAACTCTCTGAGGATCTGAAAAAAAGAATTGTTGCTCTACGGATGGCCTAGACTATAAGAAATTTGCCAAGACCCTGAAACTGAGCTGCAGCACTGTAGCCAAGACCATACAGGGGTTTAACAGGACAGGTTCCACTCAGAACAGGCCTTGCCATGGTTGACATAAGAAGTTGAATGCACATGCTTAGCGTCATATCCAGAGGTTGTCTTTGGGAAATAGATGTATGAGTGCTGCCAGCATTGCTGCAGAGGTTGAAAGGGTGCAGGTCAGCCTGTCAGTGCTCAGACCATATGCCGCACACTGCATCAAGTTTGTATGTATGGATGTTGTCTCAGAAGGAAGCCTCTTCTAAACTGATGCACAAGAAAGCCCACAAACAGTTTGCTGAAGACAAGCAGACTAAGGACATGGATTACTGAAACCATGTCCTGTGGTCTGATAAGACCAAGATAAACTTATGTGGTTCAGATGGTGTCAAGATTGTGTGGCGGCAACCAGGTGAGTACAAAGACAAGTGTGTTTTGCCTACAGTCAAGCATGGTGAGCATCTGTGGGGCTTCCTCAAATGGAAGGTGGAGGAGCGCAAGGTCTCTAACATCCACCAGCTCTGTGATGTCGTCATGGAGGAATAGAAGAGGACTCCAGTGGCAACATGTGAAGCTCTGGTGAACTCCATGCCCAAGAGGGTTAAGGCAGTAAAAAAAAAATAATGGTGGCCACACAAAATATTGACACTTTGGGCCCAATTTAGATATTTTCACATAGGGGTGTACTCACTTTTGTTGCCAGTGGTTTAAACATTAATGGCTATGTGTTGAGTTATTTTGAGAGGACAGCAAATTTACACTGTTATACAAGCTGTACACTCACTACTTTACATTGTAGACAAGTGTCATTTCTTCAGTGTTGACATAAAAAGATATAATAAAATATTTACAAAAATGTGAGGGGTGTACTCACCTTTGTAAGATACTGTATATACAGTATATTAAAATATATTAATTATTATATAATAATATTTTTTTTTCAAGTGTTTTGCTTTGTATCTTTTAGGTTACTTTGCAGTAAAGCAAGGTAGAAGAACCCCCCCCCTATTATTTAATGTGCAAACAAAATTTACGTCCTTTTTACCCACAAATAGAGCTTTCTTTTGATGGTATTTGATCACCTTTGCGGTTTTTATTTTTTGCGCTATAAACAAAAAAAGAGCGTATATTTTGAAAAAAAAAACGCATTATTTTTTACGTTTTGCTATAATAAATATCCCCCAAAAATATATATACATTTTTTTTTTTCCTCAGTTTAGGCAGATAATGTATTCTTCTACATATTTTTGGTAAAAAAATCGCAATAAGCGTATATTGATTGGTCTGCGCAAAAGTTATATCGTCTACATTTATAGCATTTTTATTATTACATTTTTTCTTGCTAGTAATGGCGGCGATCTGCGATTTTTATCATGACTGCGACATTATGGCGGACATGTCGGACAATTTTGACACATTTTTGGGACCATTGGCATTAATACAGCAATCAATGCGATTAAAAATGCATTGATTACTGTAAAAATGTCACTGGCAGTGAAGGGATTAACACTAGGGGGCAGTAAAGGGGTGAAGTGTGTCCTAGTGTGTGTTCTAACTGAAGGGGGAGGGGACTGTGCGGGGAAGATAACAGATCATCTGTTCATAGCCTGTATGAACAGACGATCTGTCTGTTCTCCACTCAGAGAACCGGAAACTGTGTGTTTACACACACAGTTCCGGGGTCCTTCGTGTCTCAGCGGCGATCTCGGAAGCGGTGATCGAGACCGCCGGGCACTCACATCGACTCGGGGGGGCGAGCGGGGGGGGGGCCCTGGTGGCCACAGGGTGAAGCGACGTTACATAACATCGTTTCTCCAGCCGTGCCATTCTGCCACAGTACAACTGCGGCGGCTGGTCGGCATGTGGTTAAACGTAGATTTGTGCAGCCATAACCAGTTCCTCTTAATATTTTACTTAGGAGGATAATCATCTGTAATGGTACTTTGTGTAGGCATTTAGAAAAAAAAAAAGACACGTCATAAAGATTTATTTCACTATTGTTTGTATAGTATTCAAATGTATATATATCATTATTACAGTCAACAGCATCATCATCCTTATCACCAGATCTCTTACAGAACTGACACATACGTCTCTTCTTTTGTGCACTTTACCTTTGATCATAGTCTAAGGGTTTATAATGCGCTATATATAATTTTGTCTACCAGCATTTTTTTTACTGGTTACAAATCTATGCATTTATTGCATTTCACAGTCACACATTTAAACTATAATAAGCTCATGCACTAAAAATAAGTTTAAATACTGTATGTAGCCATGAGCTGGCTATTATGCCTGCAATGCAGGGACGATGTACAGCATTAATCAGGGGCGTAGATAAGGGGGGGGGGGGTCAGGGGTGTTTAAACCCCTCCAGAGCATCCTGGCAAAATGCACAGACAGTGTCCCGGCTGTTTATCCTCTGTATCAGCACAGTAGAAGCAATCAGAGTGTCGCAGTGCAGCAGCCAGCCCCTCTTCTATTGTGCCCCACCCCCTCAGTTTAATAAGGGGTCCCCCTGAAAAGCATGAAATTACTGCGAGGTCTCAGATGCCGGCAATTGACAGGGCACGGTTGAGGGAACTCCTAGACTCCTCCTCAAGGTATCTAATGACACAGCTGAAGGGAGACTGGGGATGCAGAAGTTTCCCTACTTCTGTGCCGTGCAGAATCTGAGGTCTGGTAAGTGGGGAGGCATCAATTTTCTGTTTTGGGAAGGTGGAAGTGGGAATTCCAGTCTGGGGGAGTTTCTTTTGGTGGGGGGTTAAGGAAAGGGGGATGGGTTTGCTTTTAGAGAACGGGGGGAGTTTCTTGTAGAGAAGTTTACAGGGGGTGTTTAATGGCAGGAATTTGCTTCTGGGAGGGAGTTTGATTGGATGAAGGGAGATTTTCTTCATAATTAGGAATCTTTGCTGGGGAAGAGGGTGTTGACTGTGAGAGATATTTTTGCATTGGGGGGGTCAGTTTAGAGACGGGGGGTTTAATTTTTGGGGGGATATTTGAGGGAGGGAGATATTTTACAGTGGGAATCTTTGCTTGGGGAGGGAGGGTTCTTAGGAGGAAGAGGGGAATTTTTTTTCCTTTCAAAGAGATGTTTTTTTTTAAATTATACTTACCCAGGTGGATGGAGCATTGATCCAATGTTGCATCTGTCCCCAGCTGCTTCTAAAGCCGCGTACACACGAGCGGAATGTCCGACAGAAAAAGTCAGATGGAAGCTTTTCATTGTCTATTCCGATCATGTGTGTGCCTCATCTGACTTATTTTTTTGAAAATTCTGACGGACCTAGAAATTGAACATGTTCTAAATATTTCCAACGGACCCAATTCCTATCGGGAAAACCGCTCGTCTGTATGCTGTTCCGACGGACCAAAAACAACGCATGCTCTGAAGCAAGTACGAGACGGAAGCTATTGGCTACTGGCTATTGAACTTCCTTTTTCTAGTCCCGTCGTACGTGCTGTATGTCACCGCGTTCTGGACGGTCAGACTTTGGGTTGACCGTGTGTAGGCAAGACCGCTTGAATGGAATTCCGTCGGAGTTCCATTGGAGAAACCTTCGGAGTTTATTCCGACGGCAAGACCAGTCGTGTGTACGCGGCATTAGACAAACAACAGAGCCTTCAGTGAGCAAAGAGTGGTGACTGTCAGTCCCTGGCTCTGCCCCCCTCCCCCAAGCTCACTGGAATGCCAGGCGGTGGAGGGGGCAGGAGCGGCTGGCTAACTGCTGGTCCAGGCACCTGGGTGAATCCTGACTTCGAATCCTGAATCCGGGCTATAGCTGGCTGTCTGCTAAAAATGGGTCACAAAAGTGCTGAATGAACTGCACTCCCCTCCAGAAGAAGTACAACCAATCGGTATGCCGTCCCTTCAGAGCGCATGCACCGGTGACATCACGGCTGCTTTCCATGTGAATATCCCCTAAACACCACAAGTTTAGGAGATATTCACTGTACTTGTAAGCGTTATTATAGGCTTACTTGTAGGTACAAGTTCAAAAGCTGGTTTTACTAGTTTAAGACTGAATAAAGGACAACCATATTGACCAGGTGCAAAGGGTACCATCCTGTGGTAGGCAGTGCACAATATTTTTTTTTCATCTCTTAAAATATTTTATAAAATTTCTTAGGACACAGTTTTTTAAGGTTTAAGTAAATCACTGAATTTACTGCCTACTTCAATATGTTGCCTCTTGCACCTGCTCAACTTGCACAGTAAGGTTAGCTAAAATCCAGCCTTGGGTCTCATTCATACATCCTACATGACCATGGTGCACCAAGTATACTGCAAATACCTGCACGCGGGATCTCAGATGTTCCAAT
The DNA here is from genome assembly GCA_037952925.1 of Lithobates clamitans. Lineage (NCBI taxonomy): Eukaryota > Metazoa > Chordata > Amphibia > Anura > Ranidae > Lithobates > Lithobates clamitans. The sequence goes on along the minus strand of JBBGZY010002505.1, from coordinate 1,507,463 downwards.
ATCTGCTCAGCCTGTACACCTGAGTGATGGTCTGAAAAGAGCCAAGGATGTCTGCTGCTGTAAACATCTATTCACATGTATCTGCACATCCAGTGGTGACCTGCAGGTAGGGATATATTTTTGCCCTTGGATAAAATCTCTCTGCATCCAGGGTCAAAAATTTGTCCATAACAGCAGGTAACCACTGTGACCCATGGTTTGTTAGTGTGGTTGCTCAGTCTCAATCGATGTGGGGAGTAATGTAGATGATACCGAATGTGCTGCAGGAGTGCCAGCAAGGGATGGAGCTCACCCCAGCTCCTGTAGTCACTAAAGGGAAGATAGAAAACAAATCCTTGGTGCCGCACATCCACGGAGTCCTATGGTAATGTAGTAGTGATGGGAGAGACTACCTCAGCCCGGGTACCCGCCAGGCCACACCCCAATGTGTTTTGCTTTGTCCCCCCGGAGCTTAAACATGGGGACCACTGGATGTGCAGATACATGTTAACAGCAGTGGCTCCATTCAGCCCATCACTCAGGTGAACAGGCTGAGCAGCTGAAAAAAATTGGAACATCTGGGATCCTGGCTGTAGGTATTCATGGTATATTTGCCATTCCATGGCCATTTAGAACATATGAATGAGATCTAAAGCCTGGTTCACACGGTAACCCGCTGGGTTGAACGAAAAAAAGACTAGGGATCTTAGGAGGAGCTCGCTATACTAATGAGTACACTACCGCACCACAACTCCGTGCATTGCGTTCTATTCAGTTGAATGGGGGTAATTTGTGCCGCGCTACAATGCAAAGCCTCATGGCCCCACTCTGCTGTCACATGTTTTTACCGTACCTCCCCCCAACATTAAAGTCTAAATGATGCCTTTAAGTTTGAAAGACCAGCACCCCCCCCAGGAAAAAAATGATCTACGCCCTGGCATTAATTAATGTGGGGTTGTCTCCCTCTAGTGTTGACTTGGACTCTATGTGTCATTTCCTTTCAGACTAAACTTAGAGCAGAGCAAAGCATCGTGGGATGTGTAGTTCAGAATGTTGAGGTTTCAATTCTAGCTGGACTGGCCTGAACTACCACTACCAGAATGCTGAGGAGACAGAACAGACTGCTGGGAGAGGATATAAAAGGACTGGTTTAGGCCTACATCGCTCTCTTGGGACGCCGGCTTGGATTCTGCCAGCAGGAGCTCTGTGTCAGTTTGAGCTGCTGCTGATTTGTGGCCTGCACAATGGGGAGTCATACAGCTGCATCGAGAGGGATCTCTGCGGACAGCATCGCTTCTACACTACAGCGGACCGGAGACTGTTCCAAATCTTCCAGTGACGCCTGTACTTCAGATCTGGGTAGGCCGAAGCATGTTGTGACGGGGTCAGATGCCATTCCCAGAGCCAGGAATCATGGGGAGTTCCTGAAAGAGCCTTCACCACCATCACCTGCATCGCTGCCAGCGGCTTCTGTAACCAGTGTGGTGAGCGGGCATTTGCCCATATAGATTCATTAGAACACTGCATATAGACATCATCCACTAGCTGAAGACTGACGGATTCCACGGAGTAACATTTCAAACTTTATAACCTCTCTTTATTTGCTCAAGTGACTAAAGTTATTTAGCACAAAAAGGTCTACTTTTATTCTCTGGAACTCTAATTAACCGCTTCAGCCTCAGAAGGTTTGGCTGCTCAGTGACCAGGTCATTTTTTGCAATTCGGCACTTTGTTGCTTTAACTGACAATTTTGCGGTCCTGCGATGCTGTACCCAAACAAAATTGACGTTGTTTTGTTCCCACAAATAGAGTTTTCTTTTGGTGGTATTTGATCGGCTTTGCGTTTTTTTATTATTTGTGCTATAAACAAAAGAAGAGTGTCAATTTTGGAAAAAAAAACACAATATATTTTACTTTTTGCTATAATAAATATCCCACATTTTTTTAATCAAAAAAGCAAATTTATTTCCTCAGTTTAGGCCGATATGTATTCTTCTAGATATTTTTGGTAAAAAAAAATTGCAATAAGCGTATATTAATTGATTTGCGCAAAAGTTATAGCGTCTACAAAATAGGGGATAGATTTATGGCATTTTTATTATAAAATGTTTTTCTATTAGTAATGGCGGCGATTTGCAATTTTTATCGTGACTGTGACATTATGGGGGACATATTGAACACTTTTGACACTATTTTGGGCATAGGCGTGCACAGGGGGTGTGCCAGGTGTGCCTGGGCACACCCTAATCACCTCAAGCGCATTAGCATTATCACTCTGTGTGTCGGCGGGATGGGAAATATCTCCCTCTGACCAGTTCTGCCATTAATAAAGTGCTACCATACCTCTCTTTCACTGCATTGGCTCTGCCATAAGAGTGTGTGATATACATATACACATACATACATATACGCGCATGTGTGTTTGTGCTTTGGGGTGCACACCCTAATGCAACAGGCTACGCACACCTATGATTTTGGGACCATTTATATAGCAATCAGTGCTATAAAAATGCACTGATTACTGTGTAAATGACACTGGCAGAGAAGGGGTTAACCACTAGGGGGCGGTCAAGGGGTTAAGTGTGTCCTAGGGAGTGATTCTAACTGTGGGGGGGATGGGCTTCCACTCACATGACAGCGATCACTGCTCCCGATGACAGGGAGCAGTAGATCTCTGTCATGTCACAAGGCAGAACGGAGAAATGCCTTGTTTACATAGGCATCTCCCCGTTCTGCGGCTCCATGACACGATTGCTGGGATACCTGCAGACATCGAGTCAACGGGACCCGCGGGCATGGTCACGCTGTACACTAGCCCCGCCAAGTAAAGGGGAAGTACAGGTACGCCGATTTGCCCCCCCGCTGCCATTTTGCTGACGTATATCGGCGCGTAGAGGTCGGCAAGTGGTTAAACTGTTTGATTGATATTGTGCAAGTCTCTTATTATTGGTAACAGTTGGTGGAAAATGATCGAACCCAGGGTTTCAGAGGTGATGGAGGCTTTGCAGAGGCGGGGCAACCAGTGGGGTACAGATTCTATCAGCGGCCCTTATGAGGGTATCGCTACATGTATGATGTATGTACTTATAAAATGTGTTTTTCATAATACCTAAAGGGTCTTTTAGTGTCTTTTGAAGTCATCTTGACATATCAAGTTGTAAAAGTCAATAAAATATAAAGTTGTGCTTGCTTGATTCTTATCTTTTTTTTTTTTTTTTTTTTATATGGTGTCTATATTGTGGCTTGTCATTGTCTAGTTCAGGGGTGTCCAACCTGCGGCACATGACAACTATGAATGCGACCCAACAGAACATCGTAAATTTGCTTGGATGGAAACGTGCCATTCGCGCGTTTTTGCATGTTTTTGCAAGATTTTCTGCTCAAATGTAAAAAAGTTAAAAATAAAATAGTAATAATATATGAATAAATAAATGTAAAATAAATACACAAATAAATAAAAATCATCATAAATAAGTAAAATAAATGAACAATATGTAATAATATATTAATAAATAATAATTAACCTTGAAAAATAATAAATACATTATTATTATTATTATTATTAATAATAATAATACTAAAATAACAACACTCAAATGTGAACAAAAAATACATTAGTAATAATAATAATAATGATATTTTTTTTGTGTGTTAGGGTTAGGATGTTTAGTTATTTATTATTATTTTATTTTTTAAGGGGTAAGGGTTAAAGTTTAGGGTTAATTATTTATTTGTTGTTACTTAGTATTAATTTATTGAATTTATTTATTTTTTATTTATGATTTTTATTTATTTGTGTTTTTTTTTTACATGTATTCATTTATTATTATTTGTATAATAATAATAAAAAATAAAAAAAAATAAAAAATAAATACAAAAAAAATAAATAACCCTAACCCCAGCTCCTAATCCTAAACTGAATTTGAACCCCTTACCCTAACAAAAAAACATTATAATAAATGAATAATAATAAAAGAAGAAATAAAAGCTAACGGAAAAGATAAAAAAGCTGAAAAACCTAGCAACAAATGATGCAACAGATAATAGTTTTCTCTATCGGCTAATAAGAAAACGCCAAAGCGTTGTATACAAACGCGCAAAAATGTGGCAAAAACGCTTGAAAAAACATTGGAAAAGCGCTAAAAGATGCTACGCTTGGGTGTGAATGCAGCCTTAAGGTGTCAGCATACCAAGACATTTTGGACAATTTCATGCTCCCAATGTTGCGGGAACAATTTGGCCCCTTCCTGTTCCAACAAGACTGCACACCAGTGCACAAAGCAAGGTCCATAAAGACATGAATGAGCGAGTTTGGGGTGGAGAAACATGACTGGCCTGCACAGAGTCCTGACCTCAACCCGATAGAACACCTTTGGGATGAATTAGAGTGGAGACTGCAAGCCAGGCCTTTTCATCCAACATTAGCGCCTGACCTCATAAATGCTCTTCTGGAAGAATGGTCAAACATCCCCATAGACACACTCCTAAACCTTGTGGACAGCCTTCCCAGAAGAGTTGAAGCTGTTATAGCTGCAAAGGGCGGGCCAACTCAATATTGAATTGTATATGTATAAAAATCCGCGCTTAGGACAAGCTAAGGGCTGCTGCCTATCTCAAATTAGTGCCCCTAAGGGTCTAATTATAGGGATCAATAGATAATTAAGGAGATAAAAATGGCGCTGCCCTCTAAATTGATGAAATAATAATCTAAGGCCTAAGTAAGGCTAGGATATATAGGAATTATATCACTGAAAATAATTTACAAGGTAGGCAATCTATATATAAAGGCAACTGGAATGATATAAATTGGAACTATGATGCAGGTGTAATGCTTCTGCATATATCGTAGTGCCGGGAAAATAAAATCAATATATGAAAAAAAGGAAGAAAAATTATTTGAAAAAAATACACCAATAGTGCAAAAGTATTGGGACAAAATGGCGCCTCCCGTGAAAAAAAAAAAAAATTTTTTGAAATAGACCAAAAACCTTATGTGAAAAGTGTTATCAGTGCAATATTAGTGAAGCTACCACAAATAATAAGAAAAATGATGAAATACAGTGAAAAATATCCTCAAAATCCAAAAGTATTGTGACATTGAGCGCCTATGGTGGATTCAGGGTAAAGAGCTATTTGTTGTGTATCTTATGCTAAATACTCTCCAGGCGTACCATACATTGTAAATAACAATCCCGGATTTCTCATACACAAAATATAAAATCAGATATTATATAAATCATAAATGGTGGTAGTTAATTTCTAGCGAGTAGGTGATTATATGCATAAACTCCGTGTAAACAATAAAAAATTTTTCAACCAAAACAAAACTGAATAAGTTCAATATTGTATATTTTTTCACTCCTTGGGAATTAATATCCGTGACTTCTGTGCTTGTAGTTCAAAATGGTGACTTGAGGTGCTCACCCCCCAGTGCTCCCCCACTCACCAGAGTTAATCACCCCTGCAGGGGTACCGAGCGATAAAGTGGGTGCTCTTGGGGTAGTTGGTGGTCTCTCCTCTTGAGTTGCTATTGCTTTATTCAGTGCGATCCTTTATAAATATTCCTGGTTGAGCTGTGTACTTCAGCGTGACAAAATTACTCCATACCTCCTTATCTGTAAACCTCTCCGGGAAACCGGAGCCAAGAGAGAGACAAAGAGGCTTCCTTCGTGAAGTATGTCCAAAAAAGTTTTATTAATTAAACCTTAATCAGTCCAATAGATGATGGTAAATTATAGCAAGTCTGAGCAGAGAATTATAACGGAACCGCTGTATGCAAGGATGGGACCAGACGCAAACTGTGGGCGTGCGTTCCACCTTGCGTTCCAGCATCCACTTCCTGGTCTGACGTGTGAGCGTGACTCCGCCTTACGCGTTTCGTCATCGGACGTTTTCAAAAGCGGTGTCGACGCTCACGCCTCACACTCTAATGTAGTCCTACGGCCAACATCGGCCCTCCCCTAATTATGGTAATATCGCTCGGGGGGTAGGGAAGTGTTGGAGCCGAGGACAACTCACATTACTACACATGCAGTACGTGCATATTGTAACCATAACCGCTGATATTACGATCTATACTCTGCTATGGTAATCACATGTAAACAATACACTGGTCATAAAAGGAAATGAGTACAATATAAATCCTACCAGAATAGTATCATATAAACATGGGACATCCCGCAGTGAGAGAAAACAGTTCGCAGAGCATGACTATGGCAAGACCCACATATACAGATATTAAATACTGTCTATTGGTTACTGGAATATACAGTTACAAGAAAAAACATTTTTTTAAAAACATATATATTAATACATACTAAAATGTAAAATATAAAGATAAAAATACAGATAAAAATAAAAATAAAAATAAAATCCCCAGACAACATAAGGTATGGTACACACAATTACACTAACCATAATCCATACTTGCTGTGTTAATAATATTTATGGATCATAAAACTAATATTTAAAATGTATATAGACTTTAATATATCTCTAATCTAGATATGTAATAGCAAGATTTTTATATATAGTGGTAAGATATTTATGTTTAAAAAATTGTTTTTATAAAAATTCTTCTATAAAAAACTCTTTAAAAAATTGCTCCTATAGTAATAATCCTTATGGATACTGCTTGCCCACCCAAAAGTAGAAGGCAAGTGTAAATAGATGGATGCGATGACTCAAGTTAAATTATCAACTATAGATAATTACAGGTTTTCTGTATAGAGTTCTACATGCACGGATGTTTACGTGTAAACAGAAGAGGCGGAGCTACATAAGTGTGTATGGTAAAAGATTATTCACTCATGTTATAGCTCCCCCAGAACTCAACACCTATGGGTTTTATCTGAATATGACATGTATTGGTATGTGTGTCCTGTTCTAGGGTTAAAACTACCTCTCATAAGTTTATTCTGAATTACTCAGATAGTGAGATTGGAACATAGGGGCAAGTAGAACTAGGGACATAAAATGGGAGACAAGGGGGATTGTCTGCTCTTATCTAAGGGTCAGCCCCTCATTTGCGTACCGACTTACTACGGATAATATCCATATTCTGATATTAAATATGAGAGGGGAGGAATGTACATGGGTTATGGTCATCCATTCTTGGTATAGTTGTTTAGGGGTTAGCTATATAACAGTTCAAATCTATGTCCAGGTTGAGCCCTTTTGGAGCAAGAGAACCCAAGTGGTATATCCAGCTTGTTTCGTTTCTGGAGATTGCGGTTTCTCTGTTACCACCACGCCAGTGTTCCTGCACTGAGTCAATGCCATAAAAAGTGAGCACACTTGGATCCCTATGGTGGACCTCATCAAAATGTCTGGATAGACTATGGTTGGGGAACCCTTTCCTGATGTTTTTGATGTGTTCCCGAATCCGGACAAAGAGTTGACGTGTAGTTCTTCCCACATATTGAAAGTGGCAGGGACATTTCACAACATATGTGACATATGTGCTTCGGCACGTGATCAGTTGGTTAATTCGGTATTCTTTGTGATCACTGCATGATTTGAATGTATTCTTCCGTCTCGGTTGTTTTTTGGCTACTTTACAGGGTAGGCATCTCTGGCATCTAAAGAATCCTTTCAATTCCGGACATATTTTAATGGGTTTTGGGGGGTCTATGACATTTTTGACTAGGTGATCCCTTAGATTGGGTGCCTTTCTATATACAAATTTAGGTTTGGACGGCAAAAGTTTTGACAAGGTAAGGTCTTCCTTGAGTATAGGCCAGTATTTTTTTATTATTTTTTCAAAATCTCTGAACTGGCTGTTGAACCCTGTGATGAACGCTATATCCGGCCTCTTATCGTCTATTTTGTTCTTATTGCGGAGAAGGGGGGATCTGTCTACTGCCATAATATCTGCTTTTAGTTTCAGGAGTTTTTCTTTGTCATATCCTTTTTCCTGAAATTTTCCAATTAGGATATCAGCCTGTGTATTAAAATCCTCAGATTTATCACAATTTCGTCGTATGCGCAAGAGCTGGCCTTTGGGGACATTGGTCTTCCATCTTGGGTGGTGACAGCTGGCAGTGGGGATATACCCATTACGGTCAGTAGGTTTAAAAAAAGTGCGTGTTAATAACTTATCTCCTGTTTTAAAAATTTCTAGATCAAGATAGTCAATTTTGTCAGGACTCCATTTCCCGGTGAACGTAATACCGTATTTGTTATTGTTTAGATTGTCAAGGAATTTTGTAAGGCTGTCTGTTGTTCCGTTCCATAAGATGATCACGTCATCTATATACCTCTTGTACATCTTGATCTCGGGTATGTTTTTACTAAAAATATATTGTTCCTCCCATAGGTCCATGAATAAATTAGCTACGCTGGGAGCATAGCGTGCTCCCATTGCAACTCCCTTTGTTTGTACATAGTATTTTCTATCATGCCAAAAATAGTTGCATGCCATGGCCATTTTAAGGCCCTCAAGGATATACCCGATCTGTTCCTGCTTCATCCTTGTATTTCTGTGTAGGGCTCTTTCCACACCCCTTAGACCATCCTTCTGTTCAATACTCGTGTATAAAGAGTTTACATCTACTGCCACCAGCAGCCAGTGTTCTGCTCCCTTTATCTCTTGCAATTCTTGAATCAGTTGCATACTGTCCCGCAGATATGATTTCCCTTCTTTGACTAGAGGTTTAAGAAATATGTCCAGGTACTCTCCCAGTCTGGAAAAAATAGAATTGATCCCACTGATTATGGGTCTTCCTGGTGGTTTTTCTAGCCGTTTGTGGATTTTTGGTGTGTGATATATTACTGGTGTCCTGGTTGAGTTGGATATTAGATATTCCGCTTCTTTGCTGTTTAGGATACCCTTATTTCTCCCTTTATCCACATAGGTTTTGAGCTTCCTTTCATATTTTTTCTTTGGGTTCGCTTTGAGTGTTTTGTAAGTATTTTCTATACTCAAAAGGTTATTCATCTCGTCCAGATAGTCCTTCTTGTTTAGGATGACCAGTCCTCCCCCTTTATCAGCAGGCCTAATCACAACCTCATGTTTTTTTCCTATGTTTTTAATGGTTTTCCAGATGTTATTAGGTCTCTTCTTGTTAGTATTTCCCATTAATTTAATGTCTCCTTCAACCATTTTTTTAAAAGCATTGATGCATTGATTCCCTGGGGTTTTTGGGTTAAAAATACAGTTGTTCTTGAGCCTTGTTTGTTCAAAATCTGAATCTACCCTTCTTAGTTCACCTGGGTTTATTGCAAAATGTTTTTTTATGTTTAATTTTCTCAAAAATTTTTGTAAATCAATAAAGGCCTCAAATTGATCAAATGGTTTGTCAGGGGCATACTTAAGTCCCACTTCTAACACCTTCAACTCTTCCCGCGTAAACTGTACACTGCTTAAATTGAAAATGCCTTGTCCTAGTAATTTCTGGGCCTCTTTCTTCTTCTTGCCTCCTCGCTTTCCCCTTGCCTGTTTTCTCTTTCTGTATGACTGTATGTATGTCCTGCATCCATCTCCTGTTGGTATTCCCTCGTGATTTCGTTCCGAGGGTGAGTTACGTATTCCTGATGGGCGTTGTACTCTCTTGGTCTTCTTGGGCTCCAATAACGCTCTTCCCGTCTTGGTCCTTCCCTGTTCTGTCCTCTCCATCCCTGATTCCTGTATGGGATACGGGATCTCCATCTGCCTGGTGGCTTGTCTTGATAGGTGACTCTGGGAAAACCCCTCCTTTCTCCTTCACCTCTACCGAAACCTGAATTTGATCTTCTGTAGTCATCCCTCGGGGGTTGTCTTCTGTACTCTGCCCTCAGGGGGGAGTACCGATTCCTTACAGGTACGTTGTATCTGTTTATTGGGGTTCTAGGGTTGGGGAGACCTCTATGGTCATCCCTTCTATTATCTCTTCTATCCAGTGGGATATTGGGGGTATTTTGCCCAGCTGGACTATATGGTGGGTAGTCCATTCTCCTCGGTGTGCTTAAGGACGGAATGGGTATTGCTTCCTCAGACTCCTCTTCCATGGAGGGATCCTCTAGTAATTCTTCATCCTCTTCCCCGTTGACTTGCCATTTATAGACTTTAGAATTTTTGTAATCCATTACGTCTCTTTTAAATTTTTTCTGTTTCTTTGCTTGTATGTTACCATCATACTTTTTTATGGACTCCTGTAGTTCTTTTTCCTTATCTTTATACTCCTTCAAATGATTGAAGGGTAAAAGTAAGTTTTTTATTTCCATGATATTTGTCTCAATTATTCGCATCTTAAATTGTCTCCTTTTAATAATATTCTGGAGCAGTTCTCCCTCGCATTTGTTGAAAAGGGAGTACCAATCTCTCATCAAATCACTATTATCTAGCCCGTCATTGGGGTGCATGTCCCACCTAAGCCTTCTAGGGGTGATTTTTTCTGTGACATACATTTCCAGTGTGGAAATATCCCACCACACCCTTAGTTGTTTTTCCAGGGTGTGTTTTAATTGTTTAAGCAAACTATGCATGTCATTATTATTAGATATCTGCTCTTGGCTGAAAATCGCCTCTACATTTATATTCCTGGTATTAAAATATCCAAAAATGTCCATAGCTGCAGACTAAATCCACCCAAAGGTGGTAGAAAGCAATGTATATGTATAAAAATCCGCGCTTAGGACAAGCTAAGGGATGCTGCCTATCTCAAATTAGTGCCCCTAAGGGTCTAATTATAGGGATCAATAGATAATTAAGGAGATAAAAATGGCGCTGCCTCTAAATTGATGAAATAATAATCTAAGGCCTAAGTAAGGCTAGGATATATAGGAATTATATCACTGAAAATAATTTACAAGGTAGGCAATCTATATATAAAGGCAACTGGAATGATATAAATTGGAACTATGACGCAGGTGTAATGCTTCTGCATATATCGTAGTGCCGGGAAAATAAAATCAATATATGAAAAAAAGGAAGAAAAATTATTTGAAAAAAATACACCAATAGTGCAAAAGTATTGGGACAAAATGTCGCCTCCCGTGAAAAAAAAAATAAAAAATTTTTGAAATAGACCAAAAACCTTATGTGAAAAGTGTTATCAGTGCAATATTAGTGAAGCTACCACAAATAATAAGAAAAATGATGAAATACAGTGAAAAATATCCTCAAAATCCAAAAGTATTGTGACATTGAGCGCCTATGGTGGATTCAGGGTAAAGAGCTATTTGTTGTGTATCTTATGCTAAATACTCTCCAGGCGTACCATACATTGTAAATAACAATCCCGGATTTCTCATACACAAAATATAAAATCAGATATTATATAAATCATAAATGGTGGTAGTTAATTTCTAGCGAGTAGGTGATTATATGCATAAACTCCGTGTAAACAATAAAAAATTTTTCAACCAAAACAAAACTGAATAAGTTCAATATTGTATATTTTTTCACTCCTTGGGAATTAATATCCGTGACTTCTGTGCTTGTAGTTCAAAATGGTGACTTGAGGTGCTCACCCCCCAGTGCTCCCCCACTCACCAGAGTTAATCACCCCTGCAGAGGTACTGAGCGATAAAGTGGGTGCCTTGGGGTAGTTGGTGGTCTCTCCTCTTGAGTTGCTATTGCTTTATTCAGTGCGATCCTTTATAAATATTCCTGGTTGAGCTGTGTACTTCAGCGTGACAAAATTACTCCATACCTCCTTATCTGTAAACCTCTCCGGGAAACCGGAGCCAAGAGAGAGACAAAGAGGCTTCCTTCGTGAAGTATGTCCAAAAAAGTTTTATTAATTAAACCTTAATCAGTCCAATAGATGATGGTAAATTATAGCAAGTCTGAGCAGAGAATTATAACGGAACCGCTGTATGCAAGGATGGGACCAGACGCAAACTGTGGGCGTGCGTTCCACCTTGCGTTCCAGCATCCACTTCCTGGTCTGACGTGTGAGCGTGACTCCGCCTTACGCGTTTCGTCATCGGACGTTTTCAAAAGCGGTGTCGACGCTCACGCCTCACACTCTAATGTAGTCCTACGGCCAACATCGGCCCTCCCCTAATTATGGTAATATCGCTCGGGGGGTAGGGAAGTGTTGGAGCCGAGGACAACTCACATTGCTACACATGCAGTACGTGCATATTGTAACCATAACCGCTGATATTACGATCTATACTCTGCTATGGTAATCACATGTAAACAATGCACTGGTCATAAAAGGAAATGAGTACAATATAAATCCTACCAGAATAGTATCATATAAACATGGGACATCCCGCAGTGAGAGAAAACAGTTCGCAGAGCATGACTATGGCAAGACCCACATATACAGATATTAAATACTGTCTGTTGGTTCCTGGAATATACAGTTACAAGAAAAAATTTTTTTAAAAAACATATATATTAATACATACTAAAATGTAAAATATAAAGATAAAAATACAGATAAAAATAAAAATAAAATCCCCAGACAACATAAGGTATGGTACACACAATTACACTAACCATAATCCATACTTGCTGTGTTAATAATATTTATGGATCATAAAACTAATATTTAAAATGTATATAGACTTTAATATATCTCTAATCTAGATATGTAATAGCAAGATTTTTATATATAGTGGTAAGATATTTATGTTTAAAAAATTGTTTTTATAAAAATTCTTCTATAAAAAACTCTTTAAAAAATTGCTCCTATAGTAATAATCCTTATGGATACTGCTTGCCCACCCAAAAGTAGAAGGCAAGTGTAAATAGATGGATGCGATGACTCAAGTTAAATTATCAACTATAGATAATTACAGGTTTTCTGTTCTAGGGTTAAAACTACCTCTCTATAGTACGGATAATATCCATATTCTGATATTAAATATGAGAGGGGAGGAATGTACATGGGTTATGGTCATCCATTCTTGGTATAGTTGTTTAGGGGTTAGCTATATAACAGTTCAAATCTATGTCCAGGTTGAGCCCTTTTGGAGCAAGAGAACCCAAGCGGTATATCCAGCTTGTTTCGTTTCTGGAGATTGCGGTTTCTCTGTTACCACCACGCCAGTGTTCCTGCACTGAGTCAATGCCATAAAAAGTGAGCACACTTGGATCCCTATGGTGGACCTCATCAAAATGTCTGGATAGACTATGGATAGAATATGGATATTATCCGTAGTAAGTCGGTACGCAAATGAGGGGCTGACCCTTAGATAAGAGCAGACAATCCCCCTTGTCTCCCATTTTATGTCCCTAGTTCTACTTGCCCCTATGTTCCAATCTCACTATCTGAGTAATTCAGAATAAACTTATGAGAGGTAGTTTTAACCCTAGAACAGGACACACATACCAATACATGTCATATTCAGATAAAACCCATAGGTGTTGAGTTCTGGGGGAGCTATAACATGAGTGAATAATCTTTTACCATACACACTTATGTAGCTCCGCCTCTTCTGTTTACACGTAAACATCCATGCATGTAGAACTCTATACAGAAAACCTGTAATTATCTATAGTTGATAATTTAACTTGAGTCATCGCATCCATCTATTTACACTTGCCTTCTACTTTTGGGTGGGCAAGCAGTATCCATAAGGATTATTACTATAGGAGCAATTTTTTAAAGAGTTTTTTATAGAAGAATTTTTATAAAAACAATTTTTTTAAACATAAATATCTTACCACTATATATAAAAATCTTGCTATTACATATCTAGATTAGAGATATATTAAAGTCTATATACATTTTAAATATTAGTTTTATGATCCATAAATATTATTAAAACAGCAAGTATGGATTATAGTTAGTGTAATTGTGTGTACCATACCTTATGTTGTCTGGGGATTTTATTTTTATTTTTATTTTTATCTGTATTTTTATCTTTATATTTTACATTTTAGTATGTATTAATATATATGTTTTTAAAAAAAAATTTTTTTTCTTGTAACTGTATATTCCAGGAACCAATAGACAGTATTTAATATCTGTATATGTGGGTCTTGCCATAGTCATGCTCTGAGAACTGTTTTCTCTCACTGCGGGATGTCCCATGTTTATATGATACTATTCTGGTAGGATTTATATTGTACTCATTTCCTTTTATGACCAGTGTATTGTTTACATGTGATTACCATAGCAGAGTATAGATCGTAATATCAGCGGTTATGGTTACAATATGCACGTACTGCATGTGTAGTAATGTGAGTTGTCCTCGGCTCCAACACTTCCCTACCCCCCGAGCGATATTACCATAATTAGGGGAGGGCCGATGTTGGCCGTAGGACTACATTAGAGTGTGAGGCGTGAGCGTCGACACCGCTTTTGAAAACGTCCGATGACGAAACGCGTAAGGCGGAGTCACGCTCACACGTCAGACCAGGAAGTGGATGCTGGAACGCAAGGTGGAACGCACGCCCACAGTTTGCGCCTGGTCCCATCCTTGCATACAGCGGTTCCGTTATAATTCTCTGCTCAGACTTGCTATAATTTACCATCATCTATTGGACTGATTAAGGTTTAATTAATAAAACTTTTTTGGACATACTTCACGAAGGAAGCCTCTTTGTCTCTCTCTTGGCTCCGGTTTCCCGGAGAGGTTTACAGATAAGGAGGTATGGAGTAATTTTTTCACGCTGAAGTACACAGCTCAACCAGGAATATTTATGAAGGATCGCACTGAATAAAGCAATAGCAACTCAAGAGGAGAGACCACCAACTACCCCAAGGCACCCACTTTATCGCTCGGTACCCCCGCAGGGGTGATTAACTCTGGTGAGTGGGGGAGCACTGGGGGGTGAGCACCTCAAGTCACCATTTTGAACTACAAGCACAGAAGTCACAGATATTAATTCCCAAGGAGTGAAAAAATATACAATATTGAACTTATTCAGTTTTGTTTTGGTTGAAAAAATTTTTATTGTTTACACGGAGTTTATGCATATAATCACCTACTCGCTAGAAATTAACTACCACCATTTATGATTTATATAATATCTGATTTTATATTTTGTGTATGAGAAATCCGGGATTGTTATTTACAATGTATGGTATGCCTGGAGAGTATTTAGCATAAGATACACAACAAATAGCTCTTTACCCTGAATCCACCATAGGCGCTCAATGTCACAATACTTTTGGATTTTGAGGATATTTTTCACTGTATTTCATCATTTTTCTTATTATTTGTGGTAGCTTCACTAATATTGCACTGATAACACTTTTCACATAAGGTTTTTGGTCTATTTCAAAAAATTTTATTTTTTTTTTCACGGGAGGCGCCATTTTGTCCCAATACTTTTGCACTATTGGTGTATTTTTTTCAAATAATTTTTCTTCCTTTTTTTCATATATTGATTTTATTTTCCCGGCACTACGATATATGCAGAAGCATTAGTTGCCTTTATATATAGATTGTCTACCTTGTAAATTATTTTCAGTGATATAAATTCTATATATCCTAGCCTTACTTAGGCCTTAGATTATTATTTCATCAATTTAGAGGGCAGCGCCATTTTCAACTCAATATTGAACCCTACGGACTAATGCCCCGTACACACGGTCGGACTTTGTTCGGACATTCCGACAGATGGATGTTGGCTCAAACTTGTTTTGCATACACACAGTCGCACAAAGTTGTCGGAATTTCTGATCGCCAACAACGCGGTGACGTCAACCACGTACGACGAGACTAGAAAAGGCCGGTTCAGAACCAAGCGCGGCACCCTTTGGGCTCCTTTTGCTAATCTCGTGTTGGTAAAAGTTTGGTGAGAGACGATTCGTGCTTTTTCAGACTCGTGGCTTTCAGATCGTTTTCTGCGTTCAGTTTGTGCTTGTGGGTTTGTATCTGCTCTTCAGTGCGTTCAGCAAGTTCCGCGTGACTTTAAGTAGTCATTGTGTTCTTGTTCGTTGGTTACTGTTTTTCAGGTCGCTCTTCACAGGCCTTGCTGTTCTTCAGTGCGTTCTGTTACTTTGTTCTGAGCAGCCGACCGTTTTCTAGCCATGTTGCGTATACGTACTCCTCATAGAGTTCGTGCTGTGCGGGGGCTTGGTGTTGGGGTCCTGACCTTGACACAAGTCCAGTCCATGAACAGGGTGGGGAGGAGTTCATGGACCAAGAATTGGTTGCTTCAGCGTGACCAGTTCTCTCATATGCCTTTGCTCCGTGAGATCCGTGAGAATAATCCTGATGATTTCAGGACCTTTTTTAGGATGACGGACCCCGTATTTCACCGTTTGTTGGTTTTGCTGACCCCTTATATTAGTAGGCAGGATACCTGCATGAGGCAAGCCATCACTCCGGAGCAGAGGCTCGTCCCTACCCTGCGGTATTTGGCCACAGGGAGAAGTCTGCAGGACTTGAAGTTCTCGACAGGCATCTCCCCCCAGGCTCTGGGGATCATTATCCCAGAGACCTGTTCTGCCATCATCCAGGTCCTGCAGAAGGAGTATATGAAGGTAAGATTTATCCTTTTAATATCACATTTTATTGTATTGAATGTTGGCTAATATCTTGTATTTCTTTCCTCATTCCCTAATTACCATGATTGTAATATGCTGTGAATGTCCCCTTTGTCCTCATGCATGCTGGATTTTTATGTAATTGATTTTTTAGTCCTTCATACAGATTGGCCTTCAATAACCTCCCCAGCATGGTGTCTCTTGCCTATATTCACCTCATGTAGTCACTTAACAATGTATTTTATCAGCTCCATAGTAGTGCTTTACCCCAAACACCCCCTAAAATGTTTATAAATCTGATTTGTGCTTTAAATTCAGGCAGAGGGCCAGAGGCTTTTTTTTGTGGTGTCCCCAAATCTTTTTTATTAACCCTCCCTCCCCCCAACTGCTAAGTCAGCTGATCCCAATTCTCTATCCTCAATCATCTATCTGCTGACTTTGCCAAACCCATACACACTATACCCACCTCTTTAGTGGTCAGATTTATGGATGAATTCCCCAAAGCATGTAGTGCAAGGGCCTGCCTGTATACTTTTCAATGGTACTGTTTAAAGTTTTTGTATCCTATTATTATCTTGACAGGTAATAGCAGAATGTCCAAATGTCCTCAAATGTGTACAATGTGTATTTATATCTTTGTATTATGACACTTCTTACCTGTCCAGTGGGCTGCCAATAGTGTAACTAAGGAGGGGCTGTTCCAAGTAATACCCTGTATTTAGGCATTTATCTCTCAATGAAGTGAAGAGGGTTACCTGTCCAAGATTCCCCCCCCAATAATGTTAGAAATGGCCCATGGGGGGGGGGGGGATATGATAGGTGTACCTTATACTTTGGTGTTGTTAAATTCCCCTTAATAAATGCTATCTGGAGGTTGGCCAAGAATGTTTGTGTCTAATCTGCTTGCCATGTTTATGTGCAAAAATTGTAATTTATTTTTTTTCCTCAACAGTTTCCTTCCACGCCACAGGAATAGCAGACTGTGGCCTCCCACTTTGCCCAGCGGTGGGACTTTCCTAACTGTGGAGGGACAATTGATGGGAAACACGTCCACATCGTCCCACCACCCAACTCGGGGTCGTACTATTTCAACTATAAGGGGTTCAATAGTATTGTGATGTTGGTGGTGGTGTCGACTAATTACGACTTCTTGTATGTGAACGTGGGGAAGAATGGCCGGATGTCCAATGGTGGAGTCATCACCCAGACGGAGTTTTACAGGCATCTCCAGAATGGCAGCTTGGACTTGCCACCTCCAGAGGACAATGTGGAAGGACTCCCATTCGTCTTCGTTGCTGATGAAGTGTTTGCGCTGGGGGACCATCTTATGTGGCCATTCCCTATGAGGACCCTCACCCCGGAACAGAGGGTTTTTAATTACCGGCTGGCCAGAGCCAGAAGAGTGGTGGAGAACACATTTGGAATCCTGGCCAGCCGGTTCCGCCTATTTCTGACACCCATCCATATGGCGGAGTATAAACTTAATCATATAATCCTGGCGTGCTGTATTCTCCATAACTTTTTACGCAAACATTCGGCCAACTATGCTGGCTCAGTTGGGCCTGAGGCCGGAATGATACATGAAACAACACTGACGGCGCTTGAAAGTGGCCGTCCTGGCTTGCCCTCCCTGAGTGCCCGTGATGTCCGGTTACGATACCTGGAGTTCTTTGCGGGTAGGGGGGCCATCAATATGCCAGCAAATTTGTGAAGCCTTTATCAAATAAAAAACCCCAAAAAAGAAAATCTTTGTGGACATTTACTGCTTGTGTTTGTTTTAGCTGACCCTGACAGAAATGTGTTGACTGCAGAAAATGGCGTGATTGTGTAACCTTATACAAAGCACTGTTGGGTGTTATTTACTAAAGGCAAAGACACTTTGCACTACAAGTGCACTTGAAACTGCACTGAAACTGAACTTGTAGTGCAAAGAGGATTTGTCCTTAGGAAATAACCACCATTTTCACAGAAAACAGCAATTACATCACCACCAAAGTGTTTTAGCGTTGACACAACAATCCACAAATTCTTGCTTAACAATCTTTTTAATACCTGCACAATCACATGTGCATTTAGAAAAGGTTTTTCCAACAAACCAACATGTTTGTTGTATAACAATTTTTGGGGTAGCATTATAAAAAATAGAAATGTCCATTTAAGATAAAACAGGCATGTGTAAAACCAACAAGAAAGACACAAATATTGAACTTACAAAGTTCACATTTGGTAGAACTTGAAGGCAATATCAGACATGAGTATTTAGGAACTGTGTTTGATATTGCGTTCAGATAGGGTGAAGTCACCCCAGGAAAAGCCAAATTTGGAAGATGCACACAAATTTCCCAATGTCAACATGTGCTAGCTGCCATCACGGGGGATCAAGGGACGTGTTTTGTGGGAGAAACCCCTTCCTCTCAGCTACTTTATTATTGAGGAAGGTGTTGCACCCCCAAAACGCGTCCATTGATCTCCCGTGATGGCAGATAGCACATGTTGGCACACTGTGTGCATCCTCCAAATTAGGCTTTTCTAAAAATCGCAAAAACATTTTGAACATTGTAGCACACAAAAAAACAAAGGGATTGGGAGGTGTTTTAAACTCGCCCCAAAACATCAATGATGTTTTTATTTATTACAATAACATCATTGATGCTTTTCTTGAGGTTTTCCTATTGTAAATTACACCCCATGATCTCCCCGATCAGGATCTGGGTACTTTCTGATGTGAAAGGATCTGGATCCACAACATCACGATCACCTAAAAAGAGAGAAACCCAAAAAAAAGTATCAAAAATATGCCGGCATCCATCTCTTACCTGAGCCTGTGGTCGCAGACACTCACCTGTTGTGGTGACAATTTCCACCACATCTTCTTCCTTCTGCTCTTCTTGGGTTGGTGGGATTTCCCCTTCTTCCAGAGGTGGGGGGTCTGTGGTCTCCTTGAATGAGGGGTGTCCTCCGAGTCTTTTCTCCCCTATGTCAAACAAAAATGCTATACTTAGCACACAGAGATTTGATGGCAGAACTATAAATAGGAAACATTGCTTGGAAGTGGGGTACAATTGT
This sequence comes from Lithobates clamitans, assembly GCA_037952925.1. Classification (NCBI taxonomy): domain Eukaryota; kingdom Metazoa; phylum Chordata; class Amphibia; order Anura; family Ranidae; genus Lithobates; species Lithobates clamitans. The sequence goes on along the minus strand of JBBGZY010002505.1, from coordinate 1,488,039 downwards.
CTATTTTGGCAGAGTTCCAAAATGTAGCATTTTCAGTGTCCTTTGTCAAGATTCAATACTTTACCTGTTTGGTACAAGCTTCACAGATGTAGCCCCCCCCTATAGTATACACTGGAGCACCTGTGTGGCCCCCTAATAAAAATGGTGTTCTTGTGTCCCACACTAGTGCTCCAGTGTCTAGATGTGAAAACAGCTGCTGAGTGTCCTCTCCTTACACAGAATCTAGTTTGCATTTCATTCTAGTAACAAAGCCATCTACACAACCAAAATAGTTTCAGACAAGTAGGGCGTAAAAATTGTGGCCAAATGCATATGGCCTAAACAATGGTGTTTTATAGGCCGAAAGAAAAATGTTTGATACGAACGAATAATGTACCCATGAACATGAAAGTTGCCATTTAAAAATGTACACTTGTAAGAAAAGCACATGGAGCAGCACGAACGTAAGAAACATAAAGAATAGGAACACAGGACAACTACTTACTTTTTTGCTGCACTCTCCGGATCTTTCTGTACTGCTCATGTTCTCGTAATTTTAGGTCCGACCACTGTTTCCTGAGCTGATCTTTCGATCGTCGTACCCCGAATTTCCGGTGCAGACTCTTGACCACTTTTGCCATGATCTTGACCTTTCGGACATTGGGGTTGGGGTAAGGTCCATACTTCCCGTCATAGTCGGCCTTCTTCAGGATGTCCACCATCTCCAACATCTCCCCAAAAGACATATTTGATGCCTTAAATCGTCTCCTTCTGGATTGTGACGTTTCAGGCTCCGGGCTTTCCTCCCCCTCCTCCTCGTTGCTGTAATTAGCACGCACCTGCTGTGTATCCACCATGTGCTCTTCCCCCACTGCGCCGAATGAAAAGGGGCGGGGAATAGACTAGAACGAACGTCAGGGGCGGGCGGAGTTACACGCATACGCAGTGTGTATAAAGCGTAACACGCGTGCGTATTACGTACGATATGTGAGCGGAGGAAGGAGCATCGAAAGCGCAGATCGTGATAACGAAGGTGAGATCTAAACTTGGGCCTATACTGCTTCGAAATGGAAGCCTATATTGTAACCAGATTAGGGGAGTTTGGCCTGACCTTAGGGTTTGTCTTGTGTTGTGTCTTGCAGAGAAAATGGATGGCTTCAATGACCACAACTTCCTTCCCCTGTTCATAGACAAATACAGGGAGCTGCCCTGCCTGTGGCAGGTGAGACACCCCCATTATAATAATAAACAAAAGAGGCAGGCAGCGCTGGAGACACTGCTGGAGTTGGTGAAGCCGGTGGTCCCCACAGCAACCATCCTCTATTCAAAAACCAAAATTGGTGGCCTGAGGAGCACTTATCTTAGGGAGCGCAAGAAGGTCACGGATTCCCAGAGGTCCGGAGCTGCAGCAGATGACGTTTATGTCCCCAGGCTGTGGTACTATGAGAGACTGCAATTTCTGTCAGACGAGACTGGATACAGGGAATCCCTCTCAACCCTTCCTTCCACTCTTCCTTCCACCCCAGCTGAGGCCTCCGATGTCCAACCTGGGCCTTCCAGCCAGGAAGAAGTGGAGGAGCCCAGCTGGAACCAGGTATAGCATTGTTCTACAGATTTCTGGTCAATAACTAAATTATGTCTACTAGATGTTATTATTGATCACTAATTGCTGATTGAAAAAAGTGTTTTACATATCAATAGACAGTAGTGGGCACCCAAAATTGGGACAAGAATGAAAAATGCTGGTCTCAGAAGGATAGTCTGTTATATTTGTTAACATTCAATTTGCATCATGAGGTGAAAATTGTGTGTGATTGATGAATAAAAAACTAAAACAATGTCCCTTTTTCATACACAGGAAGACCTCAGCCAGGAGGAGGTTGTGGAATGTGACAGTCAGGAGGAGGCTGGGATTAATGGCAGCCAGGAGGAGTCGGGGCTAAGTGTCAGCCAAGAGAAGCCTGGGACCAGTCGCAGCCTGACTGAATCGCAGGTTCCTCCCCTCCGCCTTCCATATAAAAGAGCGAGGAAGACGACTCCCATGCAGGATTCAGCACTCAGGCTAATTCAGGAGGCTTCGGCGTCCCTCCGAGCCTTACCCACTCCTGAAGAGGCCTTTCCTGCATGGCTGCCACCAAACTGCAGGGCATGCAGGAGGGCCAACGCAGGCTCTCTGAGGACCTGATTTATAAAGTCCTAAGTAAGGGGGTGAGTGGGGAACTAACACCCAAGACCGACGTAATTGAGTTGGACCAAACTCCTCCTCCTCCTCCTGCTGCCACAACTCCACCACCAGAGCCACCGCGTGGAAGGAAGCGTGGAAGGAAGACCAGAGAGTGATGGCCCTGGGTTCAATCTGGTCTGACAAAAGCTGCAGTCTCTCGTATGACCACAGCCTGGGGACACAGATGTCATCTGCTGCTTTCCGGATCTCTGGGACTTCTGGACCAGACTGCACTCCCTTAGATAAGGACTCCGCAGGCCACCAATTTTGCTTGAAAATAATTGATGTCTGCGCTGGGGGTCCAAGGCTTCGCCAATTTCTGCAGTTTCTCCAGCGTTACCTCCCTCTTTGTTTAGTTGTGAGCCCTTAATAAAAGTTTTATTTTGGGAAATTATACTCTCCTATGTGTGTTTTCATCCAAAAAGGACAGTTTGTTGGTGACAATTCAGGTACATTTCTAACATAAAATGTAAAATTAACAAGGGACAACAACACCAAACAATCTCCTACAAATTAAATAGAACAACATATCAATGGTGTTGTGGTAACTTGACACAAAAAACACACATAAACATTTTCTGGAGTACAAATAAAAATGCCAAAAAAAAAAAAATAAGCCTTGAAAAAAATACAAACCCAAAAAAAATAATCGGCCTTAAAAACAAAAAAAAAAAAAAACAACACCAAAATAATGTTGTCAGATGTGAAAAATCAAAATATATTGAGAGAATCCCGATAGATAGTAAAGAAATAAGTTTGTGAGAAGTGTGTGTGAATATGAGCAGCAAAAATACTTAACACTTGTCACATTATAAAGAAGACGAGAGTGCGCTGTATTAAACCATTTTTAACTTTGCAGCGTGACTAAAGTGCTGTATCCATTGCGAATGCTAATTTTACCAGACCGAGCTGTTCCGTGTCGGAATTTCTTCTGAGCATGCGTGGCACTTTGTGCGTCGGAACAGGCCACACACGGTCGGAATTGACGTGATCGGATTTTGTTGTCGGAAAATTTTATAGCCTGCTCTTAAACTTTGTGTGTCAGAAAATCCGATGGAAAATGTCCGATGGAGCCCACACACGGTCGGAATGTCCGACAACAAGCTCCGATCGGACATTTTCCATCGGAAAATCTGACCGTGTGTACAGGGCATAAGAATGGGATGTCATTATAGTTCATGTGCGTGTAAAGACAAGTGTCCCAATACTTTTGGTAATATAGTCCAAAACAGTAATTCTCCTACGCTACAACAACAAGAGAAGGGTGCACCGACCTAGTGAATTACCACTATAAGTTTCTTACAAATATATAATAAAACAGCATACATTATACTCACAAACGCACAATGTATACATGCATACAATATCAATAAAAAGTGGACCTAATCGCCTCCAAGACTGCTGGGATGCACCAATGATGCAAGGAGACCTAGTGGCGTTCTTATAGGCTTGGCTGATGCATTTCGAGGGAGGACCCTCTTTCTCAGAGGTATAGTCAGTGCTAGGTATTGTAGTGTAAATTCTCAGTGTTATCAACATCCCTTCAATCAAAATAATAAATGAACAAAACAACGTCCTCATTCAAAATATATCTCCATAATAACCATAATATAGTGTAGTATAGTCCAGTGGTTCCATGTTCTTCTGGAAGAATGGTCAAACATTCCCATAGACACACTCCTAAACCTTGTGGACGGCATTCCCAGAAGAGTTGAAGCTGTTATAGCTGCAAAGGGTGGGCCAATTCAATATTGAACCCTACGAACTAATGCCCCGTACACACGGTCGGACATTGATCGGACATTCCGACAACAAAATCCTAGGATTTTTTCCGACGGATGTTGGCTCAAACTTGTCTTGCATACACACGGTCACACAAAGTTGTCGGAAAATCCGATCATTCTGAACGCGGTGACGTAAAACACGTACATCGGGACTATAAACGGGGCAGTAGCCAATAGCTTTCATCTCTTTATTTATTCTGAGCATGCGTGGCACTTTGTGCGTTGAATTTGTCTACACACGATCGGAATTTCCGACAACGGATTTTGTTGTCGGAAAATTTTATATGTAAATAAAACTTTTGTGCGCTAGCAATAAATAATTAAATAAATAAATGAAGAATGCCTAGGAGACACAATGTGTGTGTGAATCCCAGCAAAAATAATAATAACAACAACAAGTGCATAAGATCATTACTTGAAAATCCAACTAAATATTGACATAAGCTGAAAACAAGTGATCACACATCAGTCCGTGACTAAATTCAAAGAAAAAATGGGTAAAAAGAAAAAGTCCACTTGCTATATCTCATCACAGAATCATGAGAAATAATAAGCTGAAGGGATTCTTATCAAATGTACATTGATTGCAGAAAAAGGGGTAATAGATGTGCGCTTACCCCAATCGTTGGACCTCCTCTATGGCAAGGTCGTATGAGCTTGCAGATATAACCCTCTGCGGGGACAGAATGTTGTTATCCGGGTCTTGACAGCATGTACCACCGACTCCAGCGAGGTCCGGACAGTCCAACTGCTCCAACATCAGAGGGGGGACTCAAGAGTGGAAGAGTCCATATTCAAGAGAAAACATAAGGAGAAGAACTCCAATAGTGTAATAATGTTTGAGGTTTTATTGCTTAAATAAACCACAGATGTACATTTACGAGATTCCAGTAAAAAATGTTTAAAAAGCCGGCATAAACAAAGGCAGAACGCCCGTGCAAATAAGAACTTCGGAACACGTGATGGCAAGAGCTGCGAGGCCACGCCCTACATGTTTCGTCATACGTGACGTCTTCTACGGGGCACGGGCGACGCAATGAACCATCACCTTATATGTGAACAGACAAAGTATAACCACGCCTCGTCTCTGCTCATGTCCGTCATTCGACAGGGCGTGTACGGAGATCGGGCCAGGCCATCATCAAAGACCGCCCTCGGGGAGGTACACAGACAGAAAACGAAAGCGGAAAAAAACCCACATAAAACGGAAATACATCCAAGCCTCATTATCGCGCCAGCCCGTCGTACCAACAGGCATGCGCAAGGATACACCAAGCCTCGGTCTGGCCATCATTGAAAGTCTCCTGTAGAGGGGAACCGTAATTGGAAAACCGGAAGGGCTCGAGCGCGTACCCTGGATGAAATTTTTAAAAAACATCCATGATGTACTAGGGACTTCCGGTATTCAGTAAATATAAACAAGTTTAAAAAACTTTAACATCGCATTAGAGCTACTCAAGCAGTGCATGTACTATACGTGGCTATAATCCTAGAGTGCACCATCCACTTAATATAATGAAAAAAGTGTTTTAATGCACTATATATCTAAAAATAAATAAAAATACCTTAAATTTTTATTATAATTAAAATAAATATGAATAAATAAAAAAATATATGTATAAAAAATATATAGAAATAAAAAATGGAACCATTATATCTTTAGAATTTCACCCAAAAAATTCAGATTTCGACCTGACAGTCAGAGCGGGACTCAGCCCATCCTTTTACAGTTTACAATTTAAAAGGAAAAGAAACAATAAAAAACTCAAAGATATGATGGAACAATTCAGATGATCATAAACCTCCTAAAAAGAAGGTTCCAATTACCCTATACCGATAGTTACAATTACAGGGGGCTTATAAGATGTTATGTCTGAAGTTACATCATGCGTTATCAATAAACGCATTGATCTCAATATCAACATTAAGCCCTCGTGGCTTGAGACACCCGATCTTGTATATCCAACCCATTTCTAGCTTGGATATAGCTCGTCTCTTGGGCCCTCCTCTCCAGGGAACACTCAATCTATCGATACCCACAAACTGAGTGCCCTTGGGGTCTTTGTCATGTACATTGAGGTAGTGTTTAGATACCGGGTGTCCTATGAACCCTCTCCGAATATTACTAATGTGTTCGTTTAACCTGACCTGAAGCGGGCGAACCACTCTTGAGTCCCCCCTCTGATGTTGGAGCAGTTGGACTGTCCGGACCTCGCTGGAGTCGGTGGTACATGCTGTCAAGACCCGGATAACAACATTCTGTCCCCGCAGAGGGTTATATCTGCAAGCTCATACGACCTTGCCATAGAGGAGGTCCAACGATTGGGGTAAGCGCACATCTACTACCCCTTTTTCTGCAATCAATGTACATTTGATAACGCATGATGTAACTTCAGACATAACATCTTATAAGCCCCCTGTAATTGTAACTATCGGTATAGGGTAATTGGAACCTTCTTTTTAGGAGGTTTATGATCATCTGAATTGTTCCATCATATCTTTGAGTTTTTTATTGTTTCTTTTCCTTTTAAATTGTAAACTGTAAAAGGATGGGCTGAGTCCCGCTCTGGCTGTCAGGTCGAAATCTGAATTTTTTGGGTGAAATTCTAAAGATATAATGGTTCCATTTTTTATTTCTATATATTTTTTATACATATATTTTTTTATTTATTCATATTTATTTTAATTATAATAAAAATTTAAGGTATTTTTATTTATTTTTAGATATATAGTGCATTAAAACACTTTTTTCATTATATTAAGTGGATGGTGCACTCTAGGATTATAGCCACGTATAGTACATGCACTGCTTGAGTAGCTCTAAGTGCGATGTTAAAGTTTTTTAAACTTGTTTATATTTACTGAATACCGGAAGTCCCTAGTACATCATGGATGTTTTTTAAAAATTTCATCCAGGGTACGCGCTCGAGCCCTTCCGGTTTTCCAATTACGGTTCCCCTCTACAGGAGACTTTCAATGATGGCCAGACCGAGGCTTGGTGTATCCTTGCGCATGCCTGTTGGTACGACGGGCTGGCGCGATAATGAGGCTTGGATGTATTTCCGTTTTATGTGGGTTTTTTTCCGCTTTCGTTTTCTGTCTGTGTACCTCCCCGAGGGCGGTCTTTGATGATGGCCTGGCCCGATCTCCGTACACGCCCTGTCGAATGACGGACATGAGCAGAGACGAGGCGTGGTTATACTTTGTCTGTTCACATATAAGGTGATGGTTCATTGCGTCGCCCGTGCCCCGTAGAAGACGTCACGTATGACGAAACATGTAGGGCGTGGCCTCGCAGCTCTTGCCATCACGTGTTCCGAAGTTCTTATTTGCACGGGCGTTCTGCCTTTGTTTATGCCGGCTTTTTAAACATTTTTTACTGGAATCTCGTAAATGTACATCTGTGGTTTATTTAAGCAATAAAACCTCAAACATTATTACACTATTGGAGTTCTTCTCCTTATGTTTTCTCTTGAATATGGACTCTTCCACTCTTGAGTCCCCCCTCTGATGTTGGAGCAGTTGGACTGTCCGGACCTCGCTGGAGTCGGTGGTACATGCTGTCAAGACCCGGATAACAACATTCTGTCCCCGCAGAGGGTTATATCTGCAAGCTCATACGACCTTGCCATAGAGGAGGTCCAACGATTGGGGTAAGCGCACATCTATTACCCCTTTTTCTGCAATCAATGTACATTTGATAAGAATCCCTTCAGCTTATTATTTCTCATGATTCTGTGATGAGATATAGCAAGTGGACTTTTTCTTTTTACCCATTTTTTCTTTGAATTTAGTCACGGACTGATGTGTGATCACTTGTTTTCAGCTTATGTCAATATTTAGTTGGATTTTCAAGTAATGATCTTATGCACTTGTTGTTGTTATTATTATTTTTGCTGGGATTCACACACACATTGTGTCTCCTAGGCATTCTTCATTTATTTATTTAATTATTTATTGCTAGCGCACAAAAGTTTTATTTACATGTTTACCACTTCATGGATATTTGGAGTTTTTTTTGCAGCTGCACTTTGTGAATTTATTTATTTTTATCACGTATTGCTCATGAGCGCAGGTTTTTTTCACCATTTCTCTAGGAAAATTTTATAGCCTGCCCTCAAACTTTGTGTGTCGGAAAATCTGATGGAAAATGTGTGATGGAGCCTACACACGGTCGGAATTTCCGACAACAAGGTCCTATCACACATTTTCTGTACGGGACATAAGACTGGGATGTCATTAAAGTTCATGTGAGTGTAAAGGCAGGCGTCCCAATACTTTTGGTAATATAGTGTATATTTGTGAGCAACTAATTTCAAAGTTGAAGCACACGATGGGCAAAATTTAGAACCAAAATATCTGATGAGCACCTTGAGAACCCATTGAGAATTGCTAATCTATCGAATCGGATATTGATGCGTTTGTTTATCAAAAATAGCGTCATTTATCGCACTAGTTTTATGTTTTCCTTGTTTACTTTCATAATAACATTTTTTACAAGAAAAAAAAGGAAGGTTTATTACTCAGATACATTATCTATATCAGTGATCGTTACCTTGTGATCTGCCCGACTTGTTCTGCTTATCAGCTTTCCTTATTCTTAGTGTATTTCCTTATTGTTAGTGTATTTCTTTATTGTTTGTGTATTTCCTTATTGTTAGTGCATTTTATGTGCAGCCCAAGACAATTCCTCAATTGTTCATTTTTTTAGATACATTACACTTTTTTATGTGTTTTTCTTTTTTTACTTTGTTTTATAGAAATGTCATCATACAAAGAAAACATCTGTTTACATTACATCTTAACGAATACATAACATTATCCTTATACCCTCCCCCCCATTCCGCCCACACCTTGTATCCAAGTCCAAAGGCAGTTTATCTATCGTTGTCTTCATGTCCCAAACCCCCTTTTATTTATTGAGTTATTGCCTCAACATATCTCCACGATTTTTTAAACTCCTTCCACTTTTCCCATTTGTCTTTACGGTCTACCCCATCTTGTGCTTCCTCCCCTCTATCGTCTAAACTCTCCGGATAATGTGTTTCATTTATGCAAAGTACCCAATCCCAAATATTAGGGCTTTCTACTTCCTGCCATTTTTTTGGTATAAGACTTTTTGCTGCATTAATCAAGATGGGAATAAAAGATCTTTTATATTGCTTAACAGAGTCGTCTGATCCGTGAAACAAACATATCCAAGGATCTTCCGTTATTTCTTTTTTTTTTTTTTCCACAAAAAAATTTTTATTTTGAAAAGATTTGTAGGAAATACAGAAAGTTCATTTCAAAACATACCATAATTATCACATTTGGCATCAACAAGGCAATATAATTCAAACAAATATAAACTAATGCAACAACATTTAGTGCTCCTCACGTGCCCTGTTTAATCAGTCTATTAGGGAATTAGCCCTTTGATTTCTAGTGGTTGTGGCAGAGTTTTCTCCCCCCCAGGTAAAGTGGTGTTGTTGCAATGCACTGTAGCTTATTGGAGGTGGTGCTGTGCATTGAGGGCCAGTAAGGGAGCAGAAGTCTACGTTTGGTCATACTATTAATTTATAGTAGATGGATAGTGACCGACTCTAGGTCATCTCGCCATCCCAGCTCTCTCCTAGAGGAGAGTCCCTGTAAAGCAAAAAGGGGGGGGGGGGGAGAGGAAGAAAGAGCAGAAGAAAGAACAGAGAGGAAGGGTGGGTGGGGAAGGGGAGGAGGGAAGGAGGGGGAGGCGCACCTCGAGTAGAGGTGCAGCCCGCCTGGGGACTATGTGGGGAGGGGGTGGGAAAAGCCACCAGCTACCCTCACCACGGGTCTCCGGGTATAGCATTAAGTGTACAGGGTCTATTGCTCTTTGGGAAGCCACAGAAGTCAAGGGCTTTCCTGCAACAGTGCTTGGTATGGTTGTGAGTTCCGATATTCAAGCCAGGGAGCCCAAGTAGTCTAAAAATTTGGCATTCTGTCTTGTGAGGCGTGGATCAGTTCCTCTATCGCTGCTATTTGTTTAATTTGGAGTGTCCACTCCTTCATAGAAGGGGGTAATTTGGATTTCCAGTGGACCGGTAAGCATGGCCACTGATTTGTAGTATTTTTTGATGGGAAATTTTGGAGAGGTGTAAGAGGTACTGTGCTGGCGTGAATTCCAGGGGGAGCGAGGTTATCTCACTTGTTACTGCGTGGACCCTGTTCCAATACGGCTGGATCATTGGGCATGTCCACCATATATGGAGAAGGGTCCCCTGGTCCTGCTCACATCTCCAACATTGGTCAGAGACCGTGGGGATAAACTTGTGGAGTATTTCTGGCGTTCTATACCATTTCATTTTGATCTTATACCCATTTTCCTGTGTGTTCACGTTGAGGGAGCCTTTGTGGATATATAGATGAACTCGGTCCCAACTGGAGTCCTCCCTATCTAGAACGGTTTCCCAGTAAGCCAGTTCCGAGCGCAGGAAGGCATAGGATTCCCCCAACATTGCGGGGTAGAGCACTGAGATCAAGTGATTTTTGGGGAAGGGGCCGGTGCACAGTAAATCTAAGACCGTCTGGTTTTTCCCAAAGTTGTCCCTGTTCGCGGGGTTGTCAAGGAAATGTTTTATTTGGATACAGGCCCAGAAGGGAAAAGACTTGTGCCCCGTACACACGGTCGGATTTTCCGATGGAAAATGTGTGATAGGACCTTGTTGTCGGAAATTCCGATCGTGTGTAGGCTCCATCACACATTTTCCATCGGATTTTCCGACACACAAAGTTTAAGAGCAGGATATAAAATTTTCCGACAACAAAATCCGTTGTCAGAAATTCCGATTGTGTGTACACAAATCCGACGGACAAAGTACCACGCATGCTCAGAATAAATAAAGAGATGAAAGCTATTGGCCACTGCCCCGTTTATAATCCCGACGTACATGTCTTACGTCACCGCGTTTAGAACGATCGGATTTTCCGACAACTTTGTGTGACCATGTGTATGCAAGACAAGTTTGAGCCAACATCCGTCTGAAAAAATCCTAGGATTTTGTTGTCGGAATGTCCGATCAATGTCCGACCGTGTGTACGGGGCATTAGTGTTTGAGATTGCTGCGAGTTCTCGTTGTCGAAGGAATCTACCCCTCAGAAAGAAGTGCCGAGCCTGCATCTCCGGATATGGCCACTCAGCCGCTAGGTAGGCTTGTTCCATACCAGGATTGCCCTTAAGAGGCGTGATTGCACAGGTTTTTGCTGAGAGTGAGTGTATTCTACATGCCTTATCGAAAGCATTTAGGGTCGTTCCGATGAGGGGGTGTGTTTGGGTGGCTGTTGGTATATGTTTGTGCGGCAGCCAAGGAGTTAGGCCCAAATCAGTCCCTGCAATCAGCTGTTCTAGCAGTACCCAGCCCTTGTGTCGTCTGTGAAGCCTCCAGTCTACCACTCGGGGCAGTTGTACAGTCCGGTATTTCTTTGTGGGTGATTTTCTTTATTAGTTGTAGAACCTCCTTCCAATATTTTTTAATAGTGGGGCAATCCCACCAAATATGTGCCATTGTTCCTGTTGCCTTACACCCTTCTCCAGCACTCCGAGGATTTCTCTGGTTGAAATTTACTTATTTTATCTGGCGTCGCGTACCACCTTGCCAGGCACTTGTAGTTCATCTCAACCATTTTAGTATCTACCGCAGAACTATGTGTAAGTATCATAATCTTATCAATAGTGTCTTTATTACATCGTGACCCCAGTTCGTTTTCCCATTATTTGATGTATAGGGGAACCTCCAGGTCATCTCTATCTGATAGTATTCTATATATACGGGCTATATTATTCTTCGATTTTTCTTCAGCGGCCTGTAATCTTCTCCGTATCTTATGGGCTGGGGCAGTTGCTCTACGAACTGACTTAACTGGAGATAACGCCATGCATCTATCACTATGTCCAATCTCAAGTCTTGAAAAGTGCTTATTTTACCCCTTTTATTATATCTTTCAGTTGTGCATTTTCTTTTTTTATCCAATTCCCTCCCACCGACCTTTTCCCCGGTGCAAAATACTCATTTTCCTTTAAAAAAAAGGTGAATTGTAGGCCCATTTATTTTGTGTATGGATCATGTCCCAAATTTTTATAGTAGTGCGTGTTATTTTGTGCGTGTTTACTCCCAATAGCCTGTGCTGTGGGGGGTTCCATATTATATGTCTTCATTGTGTACTACTCATTGCATGTTCTATATTAACCCACCTCTTTTCATTTACCTCTTTTTCCCATTTCACCACCTGTGTAAGTGCTACAGCATTGTAGTACTTTTTAAGGTCCGGGACAGCTAGGCCCCCTTGTTTTTTCCCCCTTTCTAGTACCGTGGCTGCAATTCTCGTTTTTTTATTATGCCATATAAACTTCGAAATTAAGCTTTTTAAAGTTTTAAAATATGTTTGAGGAAGTGATAAAGGCAGCATTTTAAACTTATATAGAATTTTCGGCACCAGCACCATCTTGAGTTCTTGACCATATTAATATGCCCTATCCAGGAGAGAGGTAGTGTTGATATTTTTTTTATTTCCTGTTTAATTTCATCTAGCAAAGGGATATAATTTATTAGGTATATTTTCCTTAATGAGGCAGTCAAACTGACTCTTAAATATTTTATTTCCTTTCTCCATGAAAAATGAAATTCTTCTTGTAGTTTCACTTCTTCCTGTCTGCTAATATTTATGTTCAAGATTTCAGACTTGCTAAGGTTTATTTTGAGATTTGAGATTTCTCCATATTGTTTAAATGTCCCCAGCAAGTTTGGAATCGTGATCCTTGGATTTGAGATATAGAACAGCATGTCGTCGGCATACGCTGCCATTTTATGCTCTTATTCCCCCATCCTAATCCCATTAATATCTGAGTTATTTAGTACTGAAGCCAGCAGGGGTTCCAGTGTCAACACAAACAAGAGTGGCGGCAACGGGCACCCCTGCCTAGTTCTTTTTTCCATTACAAATGGGGAGGAGGATAGGCCGTTCACCTTTACTGAGGTGGACGGGTGATTATATAGTACTTCAATCCATTGGATCATTCTGAGACCCATGACTTCCAACGGTTTTATCATGAGTCCCCAGTCTACCCTGTCAAATGCTTTTTCGGCATCTATCGACAGGAGTAGACCTGGGGACCCACTCAATTTAATGGCCTGTAGGAGGAGCAACGTTCTCACACCGTTGTCCCTCCCTTCTCTTCCTGGTATGAATCCGACCTGATCCGGGTGGACCAAGTCGGTCATCTATTCCCTCAGCCTAGTTGCCAATACCTTTATATATAAGTTAGTATCTGCATTTAATAAGGCTATTGGCCAGTAGTTTGAGCAGAGCGTACTGTCATTCCCCTCCTTCAAGATAACCATTTTTGATGCAGATAGTGCATCCCTTCCCATATCAAAATTCACCCCTAACCCATTCATATACTGGCAGAGCTTCGGTACTAAAATCTCCATATATTTTTTAAAGTAAAAGATCTTAAACCCATCTGGTCCTGGGATTTTGCCCGGGGCAGAATCTTTTAATGCTCTAAAGATTTCCTCCTCTGTGATGGGTTTGTCCAAATTGGACCTATCGTTTACTGACAGAAGAGGCAGTCTAGCGTTTTTTAAAAATTCTTTGGTTTTCTCCATTTTCTCTGTTTCCTTTCTGTCCCACGGAGTAAAGGGCTCCGAGTAATTCCTGAACACTTTCGCAATCTCGTTAGTAGTATATACCATTTCCCCGTTCTTATTTTGGATTTTTTCAATATAATTAATTTCTTTTTTCTTTTTTAGCATTCTTGCTAGGTGTTTACTTGCTTTGTTTCCCCATTGGTATCTTTCTTTTGCTATTCTATTAAATGTTCTTTTTGACTCTTGCTCCATATCTTTAAGATCATCTCTCTTATTAACCAATTGGTGGAATGGCTCCTGATGTTGTCCTTTGTGTTTTTTTATGTTCTTGTTCTAGACTATAAATCTCTTCAATTAGGGTGTTCATTTTTTTTATTCTTTCCTTTTTTTTCCCGATGCCAATGGAGATAAGGACACCCCTGATGTATGCTTTGTGTGCCTCCCAAAGGGTGGCACCCGAAGTTTCACCCATGTCATCAACCAAAAAATATGATTCTATTCCTTTCTTGACTGCTTCTGCTACTTTCTTATCCTGAAGAAGGCTTTCATTTAAACGCCAGGTGAACGGCTGTCTTTGAATCCCCATTATCCCCTTCTTCATGGACACCGGGGAGTGATCAGACGCTGTAGTTATTTCTATCTTAGGTTCCCTTACTTGATCCAACAACCTATGGTCCACCAAAATGTAGTCCAGCCTTGAGTATGTCCCGTGCACAGGGGAGAAAAAAGTATAGTCATGTGTTTTTGAGTGTTGCACCCTCCACGCGTCCATGATTTGACATTGTCGCATCCTAAGCTTAATCATTTTTAACAAGACTCTACTTGTCCCCTGTGCCCTGGGTGTGCTATCCAACGCCGGATCCATGCAAAAGTTAAATTCCCCTGCCAATACTACCTCCCCCGTCTTAAAATCCATCAACTTTCCTAAGACCTGTTTCTAGCCTTCACTTTCTAAAGCTTTTTTATTCCTGTCCCCGGTGAGCAGTAAAAATTGGACTCTGTCCTAAACTTAGAAAAAAATGTTTGTCTTGACATACTATAAAGTGTACATTCCATCCTGTTAATGGCTCATTCACATGAGAGGTTGGAAACGATAAAAAACGGACAGTTGAGCTGGGGTTTTACCGCCCCCACCCCCAACTGCTATCCACGTTAACCTCAATATAGACTCAGTGTGTCGGCGTACCAATGTACTCATCCAAAGCGGTGTATGCAATTATTTAAAAAGGACACCACCCTCCCGACCAGCCAGCATGACTTAAAAGTGTAGCGTCAGCCTACATGTCTCCACTGAGAAACCACACCTGCTGATGCATTTTGCCCCACCCACTGGGACTTAGTCATAGGGAAATGCCACAATACATTTTGTCCTGCCCACCCAGGCATAGTAAAATATCCTATGATTAACCCATGATTGGTGGAGTGAAATGCATCAGGGCTGTGGTTTCTCAGAGGAGACATGTAGGCAGAGGCTGCTTCATACTCTTGTGTCATGCTGACTGGTCAGGTAGTGACATCCTTTTTCACTAACCGCTGTCCAGTTTAGCTGCCACAGCAGTGGCCAAGGGTGTACACATGTCAAGGGCACAATACTTTGCAGCCACTGAAAGAATTATACCACCTGTCGCTTTCGTCATTCAAGTGAATGTGCAATGCATGCGGTTGCGGCACACTAGTGTGGGGATCAAGGGCTTGAGGCAGGAGGTAACAAAGTGATATGTTGCCTTCTTACCATGCAGATCACCTTTCAGAAAGCATTGCGCATGTAAACGAGCCCTAAAAGCAATAAACTACATTACTATACAATAATATGTAACTGCAGCAAAAAAAATAAACACTTTAAATAGGATTACTTGATTTTCATGAACAATTATAGAAAAAAAGCTCAAAAAGAAAAAGATTATATAGTGCTCTCTGCTAAAAATATATTATTTTTATTTAAAGCTTCTTGTAATTAACTTAAAAAGTACACAAAGAACTAGCGTACTGCATTATAAGGCATTTATAAGAGGATAACCTCCAAAAAAATGGCCTCCTGCCCACTTCCTGTGATTTTACCAGCTCCTACCAATGCGTTGCATCATCAATCCATGACTTCATCAGGGGCCAATGTATGCTAATCGCCTTTTTATGGCCCCAGCTCAATTGTTTGTCCCCATAGAGACCAAATAGATATACAAAGCGGCCACCATTTTACTGGAGACCAAGCAGGAAGTACCCAAAAAGATAGATGTCATTTCAGGTAGCCAGGTCAATTGTTGGTTCCCAGAGAGACAAAATAGATATACACAGCGGCCACCATTTTACAGGAGACCAAGCAGGAAGTAGATGCACTTTCTGGTAGATAGCTAAAAGTGGAACTGCAATATGCTCACATAATTTGTAATAAAAACATCTTTGCCTTTCTGAAGCTTCCCTCCAACCACTTTGCATATTATTATATATATTGAGATGATTATGTACTTGCAAAATATGCTGCTGAAATCTCCCTCCACTGAGTCTGGCTGCAGCCATTTTAACCATGGTCAGCTGAAGCTGCTGCCTGTTCCACTTCCTGGACACAGACACACAGAGACACACCTCCAGCTGCAGCTGTCATTGGTCCTCTTATGACTCATCCCCCCTCCCATAGAAAGAAAACAAACCAAAATAATTCCAGTTGTCTTGTACTTAAGACAACTGGAATTATTTTGAACCACCTATATGTACAGAAGACTCCCGGGAATGGCATTTTCTGCTGCCCTGCCATCTGTCATGTCATCTGTCCCTGCCATCTGTCCTGTCATCTGTCCCTGCCATCTGTCCCTGCCATCTGTCCCTGCCATCTGTCCTGTCATCTGTCCCTGCCATCTGTCCTGTCAACTGTCCCTGGCAATTCGATATTCCAGTCGCACACGTTCCCGGACAAACGGCAATAGAGCATTAACGGGTGCTGTAACGATTACCAGTTGGGTTCTGGAAGCATCAAACAGAAGTACATCTTCGCCAGCACACCATGGATCAGCAAACAAGATTGTCCAAAAAAGGTTTTTAATCGAAAACGGTCACATCACAAGGGAGGTGCAACGTTTCGGGGCCGCGCAGGACCCCTTCGTCAGGCAAGTGATGTGACCGTTCCCTTGTGATGTGACCGTTTTTGATTAAAAACCTTTTTTGGACAATCTTGTTTGCTGATCCATGGTGTGCTGGCGAAGATTTACTTCTGTCATCTGTCCCTGACATCTGTCCTGTCATCTGTCCCTGCCATCTGTCCTGCCATCTGTCCCTGCCATCTGTCCCTGCTGTCATGTCCCTGCCATCTGTCCCCAGTGCCATCTGTCCCCACTGCCATCTGTCCCCAGTGCCACGTATAAGTGCCATCTGTCGTCAGTGCCACATAGTGCCATCTGTCATCAGTGCCACCTGTCAGTGTCACGTGCCATGTCACCAGTGTCATGTGTCATCAGTGCCACGTATCAGTGCCACGTATCAGTGCCACGTATCAGTGCCATCTGTCATCAGTGTCATCAGTGCCACGTATTAGTGCCATCTGTCAACAGTGCCACGTATTAGTGCCATCTGTCATCAGTGCCACGTATTAGTGCCACCTTTCATCAGTGCCACGTGTCATCAGTGCCACGTATTAGTGCCATCTGTCATCAGTGCCACGTGTCATCAGTGCCACATATTAGTGCCATCTGTCAATAGTGTCACGTGTCATCAGTGCCACGTATTAGTGCCATCTGTCATCAGTGCCACGTATTAGTGTCATCTGTCATCAGTGCCACGTATTAGTGCCATCTGTCATCAGTGACATGTATTAGTGCCATCTGTCATCAGTGCCACATCAGTGTCAGTGCCACGTATCAGTGCCATCTGTCATCAGTGCCACATATCAGTGCCATTTGTCATCAGTGCCACGTCAGTGTCACATGTCATTGTCCTGGTTCTCCAGGGCCTTCAAAACTGTAATAGGTAGTCAACCAATTAGATGTGTAATTTATGCTCCTAGAACGCGTGATGGCGCTCCCTGCATGTTGGGCCTCTCTATGTGACCAGGCTGTGAAAAAGTCCCATACATGTGGTATCCCCATACTCAGGAGGAGTAGCAGAATGTATTTTGGGGCGTTATTTGTGGTATACACATGCCATATGAGAGAAATAACCTATTACAATAAAAATTTTGTTGGGGAAAAAATATAAATAAATAAATCTTTATATTGCAAAAAATTGTGGGAAAAAATTACAACATCAAAAACCTCGCCATGCCTCTTACTAAATACCTTGGAATGTCTACTTTCAAAAAAGG
Source organism: Lithobates clamitans (assembly GCA_037952925.1). Classification (NCBI taxonomy): domain Eukaryota; kingdom Metazoa; phylum Chordata; class Amphibia; order Anura; family Ranidae; genus Lithobates; species Lithobates clamitans. The sequence continues at coordinate 1,470,162 of JBBGZY010002505.1, read as the reverse complement.
GGTCATTTGGGGGGTATTTGTACTTTCCTGACTTGTTCGGGTGGCAAGAAATGAGATAGGCCGTCAGTACATCAGGTGTGATCAATTTTTTATGATTTACACCATAACTTGTAGACACTCTAACTTTCACACGGACCAAATAATATCCACTAATTTGGGTTATTTTTACCAAAGATATGTAGCATTATAAATTGTGGCCAAAATTTATGAAGAAAAATTACTAATTTGCAAAATTTTATCACAGAAACAAAGAAAAATGCTTTTTTTTTCAAAATTTTCGGTCTTTTTTCATTTATAGCGCAAAAAATAAAAAACCCAGAGGTGATCAAATACCAACAAAAGAAAGCTCTATTTGTATGAAAAAAAGGACAAAAAATTCATTTGGGTACAGTATTACATGACTGAATAATTGTCATTCAAAGTGTGAGAGCGCTGAAAGCTGAAAATTGGTCTGGTCACGAGGGGGGTTTAAGTGCCCAGTTGTCAAGTGGTTAAGAGTCGACTTCACTACTACACTCGATGAAAGATACGCGAGGAAGGAAGGTCCTTTACTGTATGCCAATTTTGGCCGACACTCTGCTGTGATTCTGGCCAAATTCTGATCCAGGGCCACGCCTGTCAAGAAGTTGACCATTCTTGTAATTTTTGGCAAAACTTGCTAACAAAGTTTTACCCTATTTGAGATCGTGGAGTGTTGGATTTGCCCCTTAACCCAATTAGGGTCAAGCGGGGGAATGAGCTTCTCTCTCATGTTTCTCACTGCGATAAATCAATGCTCGTCATTAACTTCACTCCCACACAATGAGGTCGGGCTGTTGCCTGGCACTTTCCAACAATTTTTCAAACTTTTCCCTTGTCCCACCCACTTGTTTCTCGTAAACAAGGCAATAAATGATGTGGCACAGTCATGTTAAAACAAACATCTCGAATAGTAAAATAATATTATGGTGCGTTTGATATAAAATATATTATATGAATGATTTTTTTATCAGACTGGAACAATCTGTTTAGTAGTTTGTCTTGGAGACAGACATCATGTTTGTTTAGGGGATACTTAAACAAATGCTTGAGAAGAAAAAAGAACTCACTGCTCCAGGTGAATGGATTAAGCCTAATGGATTTCCAATCAAGTGCAAGCCCCGGCCCGCCTCCGTGGATACATGTAGTAAAGAAGAAATGGCTGTACATCGATGAAAGTCCAATGCCGTTTATTAAATCACAAAAAATGACATCAGGGAGGACACCAATACACATTCTTGTAGATGCATTTCACACAGTACAATTGTGCCTAATCATTAATCATTAGGTAATGATTAAGCACAATTGTACTGTGTGAAACGCGTCTACAAGAATGTGTATTGGTGTCCTCCCTGATGTCATTTTTTGTGTGATTTAATAAACAGCATTGGACTTTCATCGATGTGCAGCCATTTCTTCTTTGCTACTTAAACAAATGCTGTTGGATACAGTAGGAAAAATAAACTATTGTATTTCAGCTGACAGTTAGATATTTTTATTATAGTTGGAGCAGTCGGTTGTTAAGGTAAACACGTTTGTAACCGATGTCAACAAAAGCTTGACGCCTGAAATTTCCCAAATAAAAGCCAGCAGCAGAGATTGAGATATGGGATTCCATCATGCCTTAGAACCAGGATAAGTCTGTACCAGCCAAGAAGAAAAAGATACCCGAAGACGCTTTCGCCTGATCTCCAGTAACTGCTTATAGAAGCTTTGGGTCCTCATTGCCAATGGAGATTATGAACACACAGTAACCTGAGTTAAAGTGGAAGTAAACCCTCCTATCGTTTTTAGCCAAGGAAGCCGCCATCTTGGCCTCTGTTTAGTCTAGAACTGCCATGATGCTGCACATGTGACTCGTTATGACACCTCCCATTGAATGGTTTGACAGTTTGGTTGAGAGCACAACCAATGGGAGTGTTACTTTTCCAGCACGTCCCGGAAAGGTAACTGTTTTATGGATGGGTTTACTTCCTCTTTAAGTAACTTTTAAGCATTTTTCTACTGCCTTGTACTGCATTCCATAATAATGTAATAGTTTTTTTGTTCGGTAAAAGCTAGACATGTGCAGAACGAAAAAATTTGTTATGTTTCATTTTGATTCATTATTTACATAAATTCGTTTAGTTAAATTTGTTTCATTTGTTTAATTCGTTTTCGGGATTTGTTTTGTTTATTCGTTTTCAAATCGATTCGAAAAGTTTTTTAATCAATTTCGAATAGTTTTTGCATCAATTTCAAAAAGTTTTTGAATCAATTTCGAATAGTTTTTGAATTCAAATTGTTTTCCAATTTCCAAAAAGAATAAAATAGAATAGAAAATAAAGTAATAGAATAGAAAAAAAAATATTTATTTTTTCTATTCTATTCCTTTATTTTCTATTCTATTTTATTCTCCTTGGAAATTGGAAAACTATTCAAATTTGAAAAGTTTTCGAATTTGAAAAGTATTCGAAAATGTTTTGAAAATGATTCGAATCTTGTGCGAATTGGATTTTCGTTATTTCGGATTTGTTTAAATTTGGTACTATTCTAATATGGAAATTCGGATACATCTGAAATTCCGAATAATGAAAATTCGTCCGAATTTTAATTCGGAACGAAACAAAACAAACATGTCTAGTAAAAGCACACGTATACACTGCAGAGGTCTGAGCATCCTTATACTTATACTGCAAAGTAACCTTGCTAGATAAACACAAAGCAAAACAAATATGCAAAGTAGAAATGTAAAACATCTGCCAGAAGCCCTCATCCCTTTCTTTGCCTCTGACGTCAGGCTTAAAGGCGGTACTAGAGCCCCATTAGGAGACTAAAAAACATGCCCTCCTGTAAGTTTAAGCTGTCATAGCTCTCTCTGGTCCACGGCACTTCCATGTTAACTCAGTCTTTCTACCTAGGGGCTCTTCTGTTATAAAAACCCAGTCTGTCAGCAAGTTTTGGCAAAAGATGGCTTACTATCACTAACTGTTCGGTATTCTGACACCCACACACACTTTGTTAATTTTTTAAATAACAAAACATATTTTTTAATTATTACTTTTTTACTAATGGAAGTGTGGGGCCTCCCTCTGACAGAGAGACATGGGGCAATTGCCCTTTTTGCCCCCTTATAAATCTAGCACTGATCATGACTGGCTTCAATGGCTGATCATGTGATTATTTCAGAAAGACCCTCCCATTCAGCACAAAGAAAGAGAAGGTGACTGGTGTGCAGATGTGAGTTTCTACCATACTCCAGTAGGTTTAATGAAGTTTGCTAAAATTTTGAAAGGTTCTTTCAACTTTATATAGTTGACATCATCAGAGGGGTAGTTTAGGCAGTATGGCTATCAGTGAACGAAAAGCATTTCTTTGATTGGACGAGGTGGACAGGATTGGATGAGGTGGACAATATCTTGATGGTGGCATCAAGATATTAACCTTGACTAAACAGAGAACACTTTATTTAAAAAATGCAAAGTGTTCTCTAAATGATGCCTGTGCTGACCAAGCAACCTCATCTGTTCAGTAAGCAGCAGGCCAGCCACTTAGCACGGACCCAGAAGGTTGTGGCAACCTGAAAGTAGCAGTGTCTACTACAGTGATTTCCAGCTTTCATGTGGATCCCACAGATATGACATACATAGTTATGGTGGACCGAGCTGAACTAAAATAACTGGGTACCTAAATTTCAGCTGTAAATTTCTCTTACATGTGTGTACTAGAGGTTTGAATTAGACAGTGACATTTTATGTTTTTCAAGTATAGGTATCTGCAAACCAAAGTTCTCCCTTCTGTGCCATAGCCACTGCAAAACAATTCATTGTGCTGCATTCACATTAAAAAAAACCTTTCCTAGTGGCATCAGGAGGTTGTGTAGGGCTGTGAGGTACATTGTTGTTCACTTGTGAAATATTATTTGGCTTATTCCAATGACCATTCCTTATTTACTAAGTCCAGAGTCAAATTTTGCTGTTCTGTTTTGGATCTTGCTAGCCTGTAACCAAACAGATCCATTGCCTCTTTGCAGTTGTCTTGAATTTCATTTACAAAACTGAAGTTCAGAGTAGTTCTCCATTTTTGGACTACCTTTGAGGACTCTCGTGAGAAAGTCAAGATCCCTGCTACCTCCTCATGAGTTATATTGTAAACCCACTGTTCCATGTCTTTGGTGAGAGACAGGCCAGCAAAACTGTACATTTTTTTAAGGTTTTTAAGAGGTTCATTAGCAAGGTCCTCATGTCGAATTGCCATGTATCGCCCTTGCAACACCTCAGCTGTTTTAGCCACATTGTTGATGTCAACCTGAGATTTGCAAATCTTCTCCATTACCCTGCTTATTGTAATATTTTTAATTCCATCATTTTTAAGTACAATATGGTCATCAGTATTCAGAATAAAGGATTTCCTTGACAAAGCAACAGCTCGAGGATCCCTTACAAGGTGCAAAATACGAAGATTAAGATCAGGGTCTCGGAAAAGGGGAAGCAGAACAGAAAGGTCTAAAATCCGGACTGTTTTCATCACCACATGGCTGTATGTCTTGCATGTTTCTGCCATTATATCCAGCAAAGTATTTTTGCAACGATGGTAGCACTTGAGGCGATCGTAACCTTCAGAAGGAATAGCGGCTGAACAAAATGATGGGTTGCAGAGTGCCCGAGTTTCTGCAAAGAAGTGCAAGTCAGAAATATGATTTCCCCCATTAGGAAGATAGTGATGAAGAGGGGACACATCACAGGTGAAAAGTGATCGTAGAAGATCTCTTAAGGGAAAATGTAGCAGCTCGGAACTTTCATCCCGAAACTTCATCCAGACGGGATGTCCAGGCTCAAAGAGGTAAAAGACGTCATCGTGATGATTGAAGATCTGTCCAAGGAATGAAGAACCTGATCTCCAGGAGGACAAAATAAGGAGATGGACCGGTTTATTTTTGGGAGCGGAGTGTGATGAGTGTGTAAAGAAGAGAGTTTTGGTAAAAAGAAATTGGGATAGAGAAAAGAAAACTAGAAAAACAAAGAGTAAGATGAAAAATTTACGATGTGGTGACTTCATCAGAAATCAAGTATGAACTGGAATGGGCAGGAAGTCCAAAAACAGGGAGAGATGAGAAATGGGACCTGTAAAAGAGAGTAGAAAATGATAAAGGTTAGTACATTAAAATCAAATAAGAACTGTAATGAATTAAAGTGTATGACCAACCAAAACTTTCTCTTAGTTCAGTTCTGGATTCAATGGGGAAGGATTAGACCCGATGTTGGGTTTTTATTGCTATCAGGGGATGTATGGAGAGATGGGCCCTCACTTATAACAGTGTTACAACACTTTCACCAAACAAAAAGTAAGAAAGAACCTGCAGCGGGGAAAATACAATTCTGACGGGTTTCTGGCCTTTTCCCACGCTAATGATGACTAGAGTTGTGCACATTGGAAAAATTTGTTTTGTTTCAAATATGGTCACTAAATTAATAATTTCGTTTCATTATATTCATTATGTTAGAATGATTCATTTTCGGAATTTGTTTCGTTTCAAAATCTACATTTAAGAAGATGGCTATATTCATTCTATTTTATTCTATTCTATTTTTTTTTTCAATTATTTTATATTCTATTCTATTTTTTTTTCTATCCTGTTCTGTTTTATTTTATTCTATTCTGTTTTATTTTGTTCTATTCTATAAAGAAGCTTAATTAGGAATCATTATCTTACTTCACTTTTGTACTTTACTATATTTATTATCTTTCCATTTCGAATTCAAATTCATTTTTGAATTCAAAATCATTTTTGAATTTGAATGCATTTTCAAATTTGAATACGGATAATTTGTTTTGTTATCATTTATTTCAGATTAGTTGAAATTGGGTACTTTTGTGATTTGGAAATTCAGATACATCCGAATTTCTGAATAAAGAAAATTTTGTCTGAATTTTGATTCGTTATGTAACGAATCGCACATGTCTACTATAGGCTGTCTGTGTTGCTTTTGAAGAATTTCCCCAACTTTCTCTTTGTTTTTTGAAACCATTGTCAATGGGACAAGAGGAAATCTCTCTAATGCCGCGTACACACAGGCGGACTTTTCGACCGGACTGGTCAGACAGACCGAGTCCGGTGGACAATCCGACCGTGTGTGGGCTTCATCGGACCTTCAGCGGACTGTTTCTGTCGAAATTCTGACGGACTTTAGATTTGGAACATGTTTCAAATCTTTACGTCGGAACTCCGTCGGACCCAGTTCATGTTGAAAAGTCCGCTCGTCTGTATGCTAGTCTGACAGACGAAAACCAACGCTAGGGCAGCTATTGGCTACTGGCTATCAACTTCCTTATTTTAGTCCGGTCGTACTTTAGATTTGGAACATGTTTCAAATCTTTACGTTGGAACTCCGCTGGACCCAGTTCATATCGAAAAGTCCACTCGTCTGTATGCTAGTCTGACGGACGAAAATCGACACTAGGGCAGCTATTGGCTACTGGCTATCAACTTCCTTATTTTAGTCTGGTCGTACGTCATCACGTACAAATCCGTTGGACTTTGGTGTGATCATGTGTAAGCAAGTCCGTTCGTTCAAAAGTCCGTCGAAAGTCCATCAAAAAGACCGTCGGACTTTTGATGCTGAAAAGTCCGCCCGTGTGTACGCTGCATAACAGTGCCCCGTATAGCAGTACAAACCCAGCAGGGGTTTTAATTTTTTCCCACACTCAAAAACACAAAAAAGTTTTGGCTGATCATACACAAAATCTTGCTTTAACCCAAGTACTGAAACTTTATATTTGCATATATTATCAGTCTTTTTAAAATTTATTTTTACCTGGTAATCCTGTCAGTAATGCACTTCCTATTATAGGGTGACAACGCTCACTGCTAGTAAAAAAAACATTCCTTGTTAGATAGCTGTTAGTGGGACAAGTAGGCCCATTGGAAGGTTGCCCCTATGTTTCTGTTCTGGTTGTCAACTCAAATTTTTGGATTTTCCTTCACCTTCTGTCCCAGGATGTGGGTCGTCAGGACAAATAGAGAGCAAACAGGGATAATTAAGCCTGATGGGATTTCAACCACTGTATGCATTCTTATTACCATTATAAGAGCCCATTCACACAGGGGCGACTTTGGATCCGACTTGAAGTCACCCCAAGTCGCCCCTGGTCGCCTCAAGTCACGCGACACGATAAAATCAATGTAAGTGGATGGGAGCCGTCTTAATGCACACTACTGAAGTCGCTCCGACTTCAGAAAAGGTTCCTGTACTACTTCAATCCGACTTCTAGGCGACTTGTACCCATTGATTTCAATGGAAGTCGCCTCCAAGTTGGATCACCATTCATAGTGAGGCAACTTTACAGGAAGCTTACAGGAAACAGAAAGGAATACAGATGCTGAACACAGAACAACAGGGAACAGGGAATAAGGAAGAAAACAGGAACAAGAATGATGTCACAAGAGCTGATGAGCTCTGATTGGCCACTTGTAAAGTTCCCTGTCCTGGAGGCGACTTCAAGTCATGTTGTAAGTCGCCCCAAGTCGCGCTGAAGTCGCCCCAAGTCACGCTGTGATTCATACTCAAGTCGTGTCCAAGTTGCCTCCCAAAGTCGCGCTGGAAGTCGTGTTGCCCCGGTGTGAATGGGCTCTAAGGGGGACATTTTTTCCTCCCGCAGACCAACAATTTAATAGAGGACTTCTCCACTGACCATCAACATAAAAGGGGATTCCACACTGGAAACCAATGTCATGTGGGCATTTAATTTGGCCAGCCACCCACCCAGTTCAACCCATAGAAGAAATAAATACCAGAATACACACAAATCGAAAAGCTCCAAATACACAATCCTATACCCACAGCTGATCCAGAGGAAGGCAACCAAACCCAGCGAGCATGATCCAATTTTCTCAAGTGGTGGAAAAAATTTCTTTCCTGATCCCCAAAGAGACAATCAGATATTTCCTAGATCAACTTTACCTATAAATATTAGTACCCGGTTACAGTGCAGCTGAAAAGTATTCACAGCGCTTCACTTTATGTTGTTGTTACAACCCTTATCCAAAATAGATTAAATTGATTTTCCTCAAATTTCTACAAACTAGGGTTGCACTGATACCGATACCAGTATCAGTATCGGTGCCGATAATAAGCATTTTCGCGAGTATCGGTACCTGAAACCGATACAGGAAGTGACAGCTTGGAAAAAATCTTAACTGCCATCCCCACCTGCACAGAGTCCTGACCTCAACCCAATACCTTTGGGATGAATTAGAGCGGAGACTGCGAGCCAGCCCTTCTCATCCACATCAGCGCCTGACCTCACAAATGCGCTTCTGGAAGAATGGTCAAACATTCCCATAGACACACTTCTTAACCACTTGCGGACCAGCTGCTGTCATTATACTACGGCAGGTCGGCACGAACCGTCGTAGCTGTAAGTCGTCCCTTTAAATGCCTATAGCATGGCCAGGCGGCGACCGCACACTGGGGGAGCCGATGTGCATGACCGGTGGTCGCAATGACTGCCGGCCACGTGCGATTGTGGGCACGAGAGCCAGAATAGGGACGTGCGTGTGTAAACACACAAATCCATGTTCTGTGAGGAGAAGAGAGACAGATCGTCATCTCTTACTAGCTAGGGAACACATTTAACCCCTTGATCACCCCCTAGTGTTAACCCCTTCCCTACCATTGACATTTATACAGTAATAAGTGCATTTTTATAGCACCGATCACTGTATAAATGTCAGTGGTCCCAAAAATGTGTCAAAAGTGTCCAATCTGTCCACCGCAATATCGCAGTACCGCTAAAAATCGCTGATCTCCGTCAATACTAGTAAGAAAATATAATATTTATAAAAATGCCATAAATCTATCCCATAGTTTGTAGATGCTATAACTTTTGTGCTAATTTTTTTTACCAAAAATATGTAGAAGAATATATATTGGCCAAAACTGATGAAGAAATTTGATTCTTAAAAACATTTTTGGGGATATTTATTACAGCAAAAAGTAAAAATTATCGTTTTTATTCAAAATTGTTGCTCTTTTTTTGTTTATAGCACAAAAAATAAAAACCGCAGAGGCGATCAAATACCACCAAAAGAAAGCTCTATTTGTGGGAAAAAAGGACGTAAATTTTGTTTGGGTACAACGTCGCACGAGCGCGCAATTGTCAGTTAAAGCAATGCAGTGCCGTATCGCAAAAAATGGCCTGGTCATTAAGCAGGCAAATCGTCCGGTCTGTAAGTGGTTAACATTGTGGACGGCCTTCCCAGGAGAATTGAAGCTGTTATAGCTGCAAAGGGTGGGCCAACTCAATATTGAACCCTACGGACTAAGACTGGGATGTCATTACAGTTCATGTGTGTGTAAGGGCAGACATCCAAATACTTTTGGGAATATTGTGTATATTTGTGAGCAACTAATGGGTCTCGGACTCATTATGCAAAAAGCACAAATGAATGCATAACTCCCCTCTAATGCAATTAACAGGACATGCCTATTACCTTGACCCTAAGTCTCACACTTGGACCTTTGTGATACCAATTTTACTCCCCCAAGTAACATCCGCCACTGGTATTTACCTCTTTCTACGCTCTTACCATCTTCCATGGCGTCATTCATGGACCGATAGAGATACCAACAGCTTTCCATGTTCATTAAATCACTACCAAAGCCATTACGCTCGCTAGCAGACCTAACTGCGGTGGAGACCGCCCTCAAGCATGATCAACCATCTGAAAAACCTATCTCCTACTTCTACCAAGCCCTATTATCACTATCCTCAAAGGAGTGGCCTTCCTTTTTATCTAAATGGGAACAAGACCTACAAAATCCTCTTTTGGAAACTCATCGATCAACGATCCTCCAGTTAATTCACACCTCTTCAATGTCCTCCAAAACTGCGGAGGTAAATTATAAACTGCTGACGAGGTGGCATTACAACCCGGTGGTGCTTAGTAAAGTCCTTCCGTTCATTTCAGCACTCTGTTGGCGGGGATGTAGACCAGCTTTATGGAGATGCTGATTTCATTTTCCAGCAGGACTTGGCACCTGCCCACACTGTCAAAAGTACCGATATCTGGTTTAATGATCATGGTATCACAGTGCTTGAGCTGAGGGCCGCTATCAAAGCAACCTGGGCTTATATAACACCTCAGCAGTGCCACAGGCTGATCGCCTCCATTGATGCAGTAATTTATGAAAAAGGAGCCCCGACCAAGTATTGAGTGCATACTATACTGTACATGGACATACTTTTCAGTAAGCCAACATTTCTGTATTAAAAATCCGCTTTTTTTATTGGTCTTCTGTAATATTCAAATTTTCTGAGATACTAAATTTTGGTTTCTCACCAGCTGTAAGCCATGATCATCAAAATTAAAAGAAAGAAATGCTTGAAATATATCACTCTGTGTGTAATGATTCTATATAATATATGAGTTTTCCTTTTTGAATTGAATTACTGAAATAAATTAACTTTTTGATGATATTCTAATTTTTTGAGATGCACTTGCAAATGTGAAAAAAAATAATGTAAAAAAAAAAAAAGACATGTACAACAACAAAAAAAGTCATTGTTATACTAAATACTGTCATTACGGGAACCCTTGAGTCAAGTCCTTTATGTCTGGGCATGTAAGGGTAAAGACCCTTGGAAACTGTCAACCCCCACCCCACTCAATTACCTCTCTTTCATTCACTTTCTATGCCCCCTTTTTCTACGCCATACCCCATGTCCTCCATTCCTGATCTACCCTTCCCCTTTTTATATCCTAAGACCCTTTCCTCCCCCCTCTCAGGACCCAGGCTCATTCCTGAGTCCTCTCCCCTTTCCACTATTGATTGGAAAAAACAAATTCTTCTTTTTGTGTTTTTTACTTTCTCATTGAAATGTTAGAAAAAATGTAAAAACTATAGATAGAAAAAAACCATTTTTTTTTGGGGGGGGGGGGGGGGGTTCTTTACTTTCTTTTTGAAAAGTTAGAGGGCCAGTGCACACCATAGAAACGTATTCCGTGTGTTCCAGGTGCTTTTCTGTATGCGTGTTTTTGGCGTGTTTTTGATGCAGTCCAGTGCTTTTTTCCCCCATTTTTTTTCCTAACCTTAAATAAGGACTTGTGTGTTCCAGTGCGTTATTGGTGCATTTAGGTGCTTGTGTTTTTATTCACGATATTGTCAAAAGTATTGGGACGCCTGCCTTTACACGCACATGAACTTTAATGGCATCCCAGTCTTAGTCCGTAGGGATCAATATTGAGTTGACCCAAACTTTGCAGCTATAACAGCTTCACCTCTTCTGGGAAGGCCGTCCACAAGGTTTAGGAGTGTGTCTATGGGAAAGTTTGACCATTCTTCCAGAAGCGCATTTGTGAGGTCAGGCACCCATGTTGAACGAGAAGGCCTGGCTTGCAGGCTCCACTCTAATTTAGCCCAAAGGTGTTCTATGGGGTTGAAGTTAGGACTCTGTGCAGGCCAGTCAAGTTCCTCCACCCCAAACTCGCTCATCCATGTCTTTATGGACCTTGCTTTTGTACTCTGGTGTGCAGCCATGTTGGAACAAGAAGGGGCCATCCCCAAACTGTTCCCACAATGTTGGGAGCATGAAATTGTCCAAAGTGTCTTGGTATGCTGACGCCTTAAGAGTTCCCTTCACTGGAACTAAGGGGCCAAGCCCAACCCCTGAAAAACAGCCCCATGCCTATGGTTGCCACCTCATCCCTTTAAACCCGAACACACATTAATTACACAGGTCCTGTGGCTGATTAAGGTGGTAATTAAACTCACTTCGTGCCTTATCTGCATTTAATTAGCCTCAGAACCTGTGTAATTCAAAGGTGTTCGGGTTTAAATGGATGAGGTGGCAACTCTACCCACACCATAATCCCTCCTCCACCAAATGATTTGGACCAGTGCACAAAACAAGGTCCATAAAGACATGGATGAGCAAGATTGGGGTGGAGGAACTTAACTGGTCTTGACCTCAACCCGATAGAACACCTTTGGAGTGAATTAGAGCGGAGACTGAGAGCCAGGTCTTCTCATCCAACATTAGTGCCTGACCTCATAAATGTGCTTCTGGAAGAATGGTCAAACATTCCCATATAAAGTATATAATTGAGACAGCACTGCACATAGTAATACAACAAAATAATATAAAATGAAAATTGTGTACAATATAAGTGCTCAAAAAAAGTCACTCTACACTGACACACCTTATCCCTTGCAGTGAGTGATTAGTTGCAGGATGGGAATGTCTGCTAGACAATAATACTTGTAGTGTGTCTGTGCTCCCTTTCCCTCTGTCTCACATTTAGTCTGTGTGACTTTCCGTGGGTTGGTGTGGGCCCATTCCATACTCCTTGGACAGATTACCACCTGGAAACTATATGTTTTAATTGACTCTGGTCATGCACGATATTTCAATTTGAAGCCAATGTGGATTCAAGTTTGAAGCAGCATAGTGGAAGGAACCTACATCTGATATAGATTACTACCTGCCCCTTGAGAGTCCAACAGAGATTGCTAAGGACCAGTGAGGTTTATTCCTGAAGGGAGAGTTGCACTGTGTGCAAGGAATGTTTTGACCCCTTGTAGGGTCTATCAAGGGTAGGGTTGTAGGGTTATCTTTGATAACGCCCTGGGGGAGGGGCGAAACGCGTCGACGCAACATCCTGCCTACGCTAAACCAGTTACCAGTGACCAGTGACATCACTTCCTGGAGTTGGTGGAACGCACGCTGGCTAGCGGCGAACCGACTTAGTATCTGAATGCCTGCTCTGCATGCTGGTCCCGTGAGTAGCGCTTATATGCGCAGGTAACCCTATGGTATCTTAACGTTTTACACCATATGCCTTTTCTTTCTTTTTTGGTGGAACGCGAGTCTTTGTGGTCCTCCAAAGGTTCCTTCCAAGCATCCTCAACATCAGCATACCGTCTGCCCTGTTCACTATATGGATGAACTAGTTGGTAGTCTGCCAATTGTCTCTCCTATGGAAGAGTTTTATTCAATCAAATACTTTTAGTTTGCAAATTTTGCTATTGATGACTTTTTTGTTTCACTATTTCACTTGGCATCTTCTTAGAGGCTCGCTTCATTGCCAATTGTGTTTGCGAATCTATGAGAGCACATATATTTATATTTATTTCTGTATGAGCATAGAGATAATTTTATTTATATCACCTCACAGTTGCACATGTATATTATGTACATATCTGACTCATCTTTTATCACATTGTAGGTGTCAGTGCATTCGTGCACGATTCCACCCAGCACTTGGTGTGTTGTGTTAGGTGTACATCCAATTTTTTTTTTTCTTATAATATTTTGTCACATTTATCATATTTTCTCTTATAGTGTATTTGGTTTTGACACTATTTATTTTTAGTAAGTTGCTAGCGCAGTCTTTTTGGTTATATATGGAGGTTGTTTGAAGCAAGAAAAAACGTCATCTTCCTGCATGCTAGTGGAAGAAATATCACTTATTTATTATTATTATTGGACTTTTTTGGAGCACTTATATTGTACACAATTTTCATTCTATATTATTTTGCTGTATTACTATATGCAGCGCTGTCTCATTTATATATTTTATATCTTGTTTTTTTTTTTTTTGTGGGAGCACAAAGGTGACAGTAGCAGCAACCCTATGTTAGTTTTTTTTTTATAGTATAGTAGCGCGCAACTACCTTACTCATGAATTGTATCAAACATTCCCATAGACACACTCCTAAACCTTGTGGACAGCCTTTCCAGAAGAGTTGAAGCTGTTACAGCTGCAAAGGGTGGGCATGAGAGAGAGATTTTTTTTTTATCCTTGAGCTGAGCGGTTTTGTAACTAACATAGCAACGAGTGAAAGAATCCTCCGTGTGACACAGGCTTTAGGGTGCTAGAGGTTTATGCTGAAGATTGTAAAATAGAAAAAGGAGCAGGACATAAGTGCAATGATCCAGGGCTGGAAGAATCAAATGATACACCAAAAAAAACAAAAAAAAACAAAGACCTAGCTGTGCTTCTGTGTACTTCTATGAAAGTTAAATTATTCCTAAAAAAGAGACTCAATTAGCTTATTCTTCAATGAGAACTTGGCTGTAGCTGACTACTTTACAGCAAGCAGAAACCCAAAAGAGAATTTTTTACGAGAGAAAAACTAATAAGAACACTTACGTTAATTGAAGGAATAAAAGTCCGATTTATTCCGCTGTTTGAGGAGCTCTGGCTGGTCTCTATTCTCTTTCTCGACTATTCTTCCTGTTCTGTGTTACTGAGTCTAACAGCTTGACAGCTGGAAAAAAATGCCATAAACATATACTCATTAAGCGATAAGTCCTATCAGGTGTTCCTCAGTTAACAGCCAGCTGTTAAAGTATACCTTTACTCTAAAATACATCTTTGCCCCATTGCATTCTTCCACTGTCAGTAGTCTACAAAAACACCCCCACCCCCCTATTTTTATTACCCTTTTTTTTAACCAATTGACCTCTGTAAGGTTTTACCCTCTTCATGACCATACCATTTTTTGCTACTCAGCACTGCGCAATTTAACTGGCAATTGCGCGGTCATGCAATGCTGTACCCAAACAAAATGTATATACTTTCTTTCAAACAAATAGAGCTTTCTTTTGGTGGTATTTGATCACCACTGCATTTTTTTTTTTTTGCAATATAAATAAAAAAGACTGAAAATTATAAAACAAAAAAAAATGATATTTTCTACTTTCTATTATAAAACATATCCAATAAAATCAAATTTCTTCATACATTTAGACCAAAATGTATTCTGCTACATGTCTTTGGTAAAAAAAAAAAAAAAAAAAATCACAGTTATGCCCCGTACACACGGTCGGACATTGATCGGACATTCCGACAACAAAATCCTAGGATTTTTTCCGACGGATGTTGGCTCAAACGTGTCTTGCATACACACGGTCACACAAAGTTGTCGGAAAATCCGATCATTCTGAACGCGGTGACGTAAAACACGTACGTCGGGACTATAAACGGGGCAGTGGCCAATAGCTTTCATCTCTTTATTTATTCTGAGCATGCGTGGCACTTTGTGCGTCGGATTTGTGTACACACGATCGGAAATTCCGACAACGGATTTTGTTGTCGGAAAAATTTTATAGCCTGCTCTCAAACTTTGTGTGTCGGAAAATCCGATGGAAAATGTGTGATGGAGCCTACACACGGTCGGAATTTCCGACAACAAGGTCCTATCA
The DNA here is from genome assembly GCA_037952925.1 of Lithobates clamitans. NCBI lineage: Eukaryota > Metazoa > Chordata > Amphibia > Anura > Ranidae > Lithobates > Lithobates clamitans. Next base: position 1,454,955 of record JBBGZY010002505.1, on the reverse strand, counting down.
CACATTTTCCGTCGGAAAATCCGACCGTGTGTACAGGGCATAAAGCCTCGTACACATGATTGGATTGTTCGCCAACAAAACCGTGGAATTTTGTCCGAAGTGCGTTGGCCCAAACTTGTCTAGCATACACATGGCCACACAAATGTTGGCAAACAATTACCAACGTAGTGACATACTAGACGTACTACGAGCCAAAAAAAAGGAAGTTCACTAGTCATGCGCCACCCTTTTGGCTCCTTCTGCTAATCTTGCATTAGTAGAAGCTTGGTGAGTGTTGATTCACGCTTTTTAGCCTCATGCTTGTCAGTTCGTTTCTGTTTTTCAGTGCGTGCTTGTCAGGCCATTTCTGTTTTTCAGTGCTTTCTTTTGAGTTCGCTTCTGATTTTCAGTGCGTGCTTGTCAGGTCGTTTCTGATTTTTAGGTTGTGCTTGTCAGGTCCTTTCTGATTTTTAGGTTGTGCTTGTCAGGTCCTTTCTGATTTTCAATGTGTTCTTGTCAGTTCGTTTCTGAGCGGCCGTTCGTTTACTAGCCATGTGGCGTTCTCATTGGAGAGATTGTGCTATTATTGGGCTTGGAATTATTGCTTTAACCCAAGTCCAGTCCAGGAACAGGGGGAGGAGGAGTTCTTGGACCAAGAATTGGTTGCTTAATCGTGACCAATTCTGTCATATGCCTTTGTTGCGGGAGCTCCAGGAGAATAATTCTGATGATTTCAGGAATTATCTCTGGATAACTGACCCCTGCTTTCACCGTCTATTGGCTTTGCTAACCCCCTATATTAGAAATTAATCAAAAAATTGTGTCTGCGCTAAAAAAAGGATCAGTAATAAAAATGTGCAAAAAGCAAATATGAACATAAAAATGACAAATATTAGATATGACAATCATAAGGGCTATCAATCAGTGATAAATAATCAAAGTGCAACATACATAAATATAAAGTCCAAGTGCTCATACAAATATCAAAGGTGTGTTCACTTCTCCGATAAAGTTATAATAAAAAGTTCATAAAGTTCATAAAACGCAAAATTTGTAAATGACAGAACTCAAAGTGCATAGATATAATGTCCATCATCAGTGATATCCATCGTGCTCATCCAAAACCGTGTATACAGGCATATAAAGCATGCTTCAGTGCTCTCCAGTGACCCCCAACAGCATATGCGCTCACCTCTAAGCGCGTGACACAGTAACTAAACTATGTCTGAATACGCATGGGAGCCGCTCCTCGGCTCGAAAAGGTATGCAGACCCTGACCTCCAACTTGCTCAAATAGCATCACGATTCATAAAATAGGGAAAAAAAGAAACTCCATAGTGTAATATATCCAACAATTTATTGAAAAATAAGTGCTTCCCCTCATAGGGGTACTCACATTGTGTGGGTGCGTGAGTGCACCATCCTAATCAAGGTTATACAATCAAAGGAACACTGGTACGGCGTGCAGTGTGGTATATCCTTCTCCTCTGCTCCTCCGTGCTGACAGCTCCTTCCTGGCCCCTCCCCTACGCGTGTTCACGAGTGTGTCTATGGGAATGTTTGACCATTCTTCCAGAAGCGCATTTATGAGGTCATACACAGATGTTGGATGAGAAGGCCCGGCTTGCAGTCTCTGCTCTAATTCATCCCAAAGGTGTTCTATCGGGTTGAGGTCAGGACTCTGTGCAGGCCATTCAAGTTCCTCCACCCCAAACTCACTCATCAATGTCTTCATGGACCTTGCTTTAAACACTGGTCCAAATCATTTGGTGGAGGGGGGATTATGGTGTGGGGTTGTTTTTCAGGGGTTGGGCTTGGCCCCTTAGTTCCAGTGAAGTGAACTCTTAAGGTGTCAGCATACCAAGACATTTTGAGTAATTTCATGCTCCCAACTTTGTGGGAGCAGTTTGGGGATGGCCCCTTCCCGTTCCAACATGACTGCCCACCAGTGTACAAAGCAAGGTCCATAAAGACATGGATGAGCGATTTTGGGGTGGAGGAACTTGACTAGCCTGGCCTCAGCCCGATAGAACCCCTTATGGTTGAATTAAAGGAAGTTCTTCAACCATTTTAGATTGTCATTCTACATGGATGCAGCATGTCTGTTTCTCTCTCAAGAGGCTTGAGACATCATCACCTGACAACAGTGACATAAGTGGGGAGGAGACCACGGAATCGGAAAGAGGGATATCGATCGTTCAGGATTCCGGCTACTGGATCTACATACACATGCCCATTACCCCTGCAGGGGTTGGGCATTCCGGTGAGTGAGGGCACAAGTGGGGGTTCAACCAAAGACGGATAACATCAGTCACAGTAAACCTGTCTGGGATCACTTGGATGCACACACCATTTGATCACAGGGATTTTTTCCACACTCATAGGACAATTTCTATTGGACGATTTCTATTGGAGTATTTGGTTGCACATAGTATTATTACCTAGTTTTTTCTTGATTGTAAATATTCACAAAATAATTCATCAAATTTGAACATTTTTTGTTTGCTTTGTATCATTTTTGGGATTTTTCCAGCCAACATCAGAGGATTTTTAGCTGCCGCTTTTTGGTGTCACTTCATCTTGAACATTTATTATTGGGATTTTTAACGTGGATATAATTGATGTTTTATGTTTTAGTTTCATTTATACAAGTTTTTAATTTCACTTTATATAGTTTTTTGGTGATTTGTATACCTAACATCTTATATGGCACATACATCCTAAAGGGTTTTAGCACTTTTGCAGGATTTTTCACTTAGTTTGTTGATGCATCCTGATGCACACAACACATTTCTTCACGTTGAGGTTTTAAAAAATAATAATTTTTTGTGAACAGCGCCAATTCCCCTATCAGAGTATTTTATCACTTGGACTTCACCTTGGTGTTTTCCTTGTTTGGGGGGCTGCAGTTCTTGTTGGTACTTGTCCTAAGCGCGGAATATTTGAATTTTATATCATGAGATAGCTGTGGGCCAATCACAGCATCACTATAGGAATCACATCTGTTATGAATGAAATTCATTCAACAGCTCTTTCGGAATTGTGATCACCTCTAAACTCCCAAATAGTGCTTTAAACTTCACTACCTCACTGTCCTGTGTGACTTCAATCCTTAAAGGGGTTGTAAAGGTATTTTTTTTTTTTAAATAACAAACATGTTATACTTACCTTCACTGTGCAGCTCGTTCTGCACAGAGTGGCCCCGAACCTGGTCTTCTGGGGTCCCTCGGCGACTGTTTCAGCTCCTCCCCGCAAGCATTCACCACCTTAATGCGAGCTCCCTCGCATGGTGGTGAGTGCTTGCGGGCGCGCTCCCGTGATACAGCCAGCGGCTATAGCCGCTGGCTGTATCACTCGGCCCCGCCCCCCGGCGCACCGCGTCATCGGATGTGATTGACAGCAGCGCGAGCCAATGGCTGCCCTGCTTTCAATCCATCCACTGCAGCCAATCAGCGACCAGGCTGAGCTGCAATGAAGATGACGAGGACGAGCAGCGAAGATTCGAGGCGTCAGGTAAGTAAAACGGGGGGCCTGGGGGCGGCGGTACTTTCAAAAGTTTTTTCACCTTAATGCATAGAATGCATTAAGGTGAAAAAATTTTTACCTTTACAACCCCTTTAACTATCTAGATCTTTGGAGGTTGCAACACCAGACAGATAGAGAGTTTATCTTCTACTCCTCCCCTCATGACTCTCTAGATTGGACTATTTTCTTTGGCTCTTTCCACACTACCATTGATACATGATATTGCCATCTAAGATCATAGCTCTATCTCAGTAATCATATATGACTCACAGTCTAAAGGCAATGCCCGATTGTGGAGATTTCCCTGATACTTAGGCAACAATGAGGATTTTTCTCATACTATTAGATGAACATGGAGTAAATATGAAATCTCTAATCTCTGTACACACGATAGGATTTTCCGTCAACAAAACCCATGTTTTTTTTCCAACGGATGTTGGCTCAAACTTGCCTTGCATACACACGGTCACACAAATCTTGTCGGAAATTCTGAACCTCAAGAACGCGGTGACGTACAACTCGTATGACGAGCCGAGAAAAATTAAGTTCAATAGCCAGTGCGGCTCTTCTGCTTGATTCCGAGCATGCGCGGAACTTTGTACGTCGGAATTGTGTACACGCGATCGGAATTTACGACAACAGATTTTGTTGTCGGATAATTTGAGATCCAGATCTCAAATTTTGTGTGTCGGAAATTCTGATGGAAAATGTCCGATGGAGCCTACACACGGTCGGAATTTCCGACAACGAGCTCCCATCGAACATTTTCTGTCGGAAAATCCGACCGTGTGTACGGGGAATAACTGTGGTTAACCAATCCTACTTTGTTCTGGGAATCAGGCACTGCCTATCTGAGGGGCATAATTATATCCTATACTACCCAGTTTAAGAACTACATCTTGAAACACCTTTGTTCTTGGTTACATATTGTTTATTTTGCTATCCTGTTTAAAAAAAAAAAAAGTATTTACGCACATAAATAGTTAATGTTTAAACACTCCCTCCCAACAGAACCCGAGCAGATATTTTTATGTGTGATCATTTCGTTTGAGTCATCTATGATTTAAAGGCTGCAAGTCTGAAGCATGTAAGAGGGGTATATGGAAAATATGTAAAGGAGACCATTCCCCTAGTGGTCTCCAACAGAAAAACAGGAATGGACTATCTCGGTACCCTGAACGGAATACACGTAGAGTAAAATTAAGATTTTTTTATTCATACGAAAATATAAAAACAATGTATTCAGATACATAGTTAAAACATCAATTTCAGTTTCACATGGATTTATAAAATTTGTCTATACATATCTTACACTGATACTTGGTATACTCCAGAATGCATACAGGAGATATAGTGAACAGAACTCCTCAACATGTTTCGTGGAAAACTACCGCTTCTTCAGGAGGAACAGAGTTGAATGAAGTCTAAAGAAGAAAGGTAACAGAAGAAAGATAAACACCCTTCTTCTTTAGACTCCATTCAACTATGTTCCTCCTGAAGAAGCGGTAGTTTTCCGCGAAACATGTTGAGGAGTTCAGTTCACTGAGGACCCATTATATCTCCTGTATTGATTCTGGAGTATACCAAGTATCAGTGTAACATTTATATAGACAAATCTTATTAATTTGTATGAAACTGAAATTTATGTCTCTATATGTATCTGGATACATTGTTTTTATATTTTTTTGTATAAATTTTATAAGGAAGTTGAATTAAAAAAAAAATGCATCTGTATTTAATCCGAAGAATACTAGTAATGAATTTTTGGAGGCCTTTAAAGTAATGGTAGAGAAAGACATAAAATAGATTAATATTAAGCATCTGCATATATCCCCAAAATTCATAGAACAGGGAAATAAGAAGTTAGAAAAAATAAAATAATATAGTTTAGAGAGCTGCCGACGCTGACAGCATGAGGAAGGGAGAAGAGAGCCGGTAACCAGCTTCTGTAAAAGCAACATCTACACTGATAATTAGGGTACTGATTACAAGTGTCTTGATTATCAGTGCAGTCCCAACAGTGCCCCCCAGTGCTGCCAATCTGTGCCCATCAGTGTCACCTTTCAGTGCTCATCAGTGCTGCCTATCAGTGCCACCTATCAGTGGCGCCTATTAGTGCAGCCTATCCGTGCAGCCTCATCAGTGCCCATCAATGCCCATCAGTGCTGCCTATCAGTGCCCTTCAGTGCAACCTCATCACCTCATCAGTGCAGCCTGTCATTGCCCATCAGTTCAGCCTCACCAGAACACATCAGTGAAGGAGAAAATGACCTGTTTGCAAAATTTTGTAACAAACTAAGAAAATTTCGGCCTTTATTTGCTTATTTAGCAAAAAAATAAAAACCCCAGTGGTGATGAAATACCACCAAAAGAAAGCTCTATTTGTGTGAAAAAAATGATAAAAATGTCACATGGGTACAGTGTTGCATGACTGCGTAATTGTCATTCAAAGTGTGACAGCGCTGAAAGTTGAAAATTGGCCTGGGCAGGAAGGGGGTAAAAGTGCCCGATAGGCAAGTGGTTAAAGAAAATGATTAAGAAACGGAGAAAGGTGGGCATTTTGACTGGAAAAGAAGCTAGATATTTAATATCTAAGACCCTTAGGATTCCCACAATATATTATCTCCCGAAGATTCATAAAAAAAAGCCCCCTGGAAGACCGATTGTCAATGGGATTGATGCTTTGTTTTCCAGAATTGGGGAATATATAGACTGTTTTTATAGGATATAGTGATGAAAAATGAGGCATTCTTTAAGGACAATGGAGAACTTATTAAAATTAAAATAGTGAGCTCTGCCTCCAATACATACATGGAGGATTGTTATCTGGTTACGGTGGATGTTAAATCTTTGTATACCAGTATAAATCAAAAAGATGCTAGGGATGCAGTCAAATGGGCAAAGAAATCCAATGTATAAAAGAAAGAGAGAGAGTTCATCCTTAAGATGTTCTAATTTGCCATGACCAACAACTATTTTTGGTGTAACAACTACTATTTCCAACAACTCAAGGGTGTAGCTATGGGAGCAAAGTATGCGCTCAGTGTGGCCAATTTGGTCATGGCTAAGTGAGAAGAGGAACACATTTCCCGGAGGTGGCCAGAGATGGCGCTATACAAGCGTTATATAGATGGCATTTTGATGGTGTGGGAGGGGCCTAAGACAGGTTTGGAAGAATTTCTAAACAGCATTAACAATAATAGAGGGGACCTTGGTTTCACTGGTGATCATAGTCGAGATTATATGAATTTTTTTGGGTCTCACTCTTTTTAAGGAAGATGGGAGAATATGCGTGAAAACTTTTTAGAAACAAATCTTAAAGTGGGGGGCCACCCTGAAAAAAAAATTACACCAAAGATCCTAAAAAAAAAAAAAAAAATAAGCTTACCTAAAAGCTTGTTCTTAGGCAGTCTTCCTAATCTGCCTCTTCCTTTTCCGCGGTGTCTTCTGCTCCTCGGTGAGCGGCCCCGTTGTCTTCTGTGAACTGTGTGTGTTCCCAGAACACCACGGGGCCATTCACAGAGCGCCGCGCCACTTGCGCGTGCGCAGAAGGACACTGGCAGTGAAGCCGCAAGGCTCCACTGCCTGTTTCCCTTACCTAGATGGTGGTGCCGGGACCCAAGAGCCAAGGGACGGGTCGGGTGGCCGACATCGCGGGCACCCAGGACAGGTAAGTACTTATTTAAAGTCAGCAGCTACAGTGTTTGTAGCTGCTGACTTTTAATTTTTTTTTTTAGGCCGGAATCCGGCTTTAACAGTTACATTCCCACTACCAGTTACTAACACCAGTGTTGGATTTATAATACTCCTAGTAGTCAATTTACTAGGATTGGACTTAATTACGATTTGAACTTGGATTACAAACATCAGACCAATAAATTGATTGACAGATTCTTAGAAAAGGGTTATAAGGGACATTTTTTGGAAAACGAAAGTAATAAGATTCTGAAAAAAGACAGACAATATCTGTTAAATAAAGAAAAAAGTAAGGATTTGCACATAAATGCAGGCTGTTGTTTGATTAAAGATTTTAATATGCATTCTAGAGCAGGGGTAGGCAACCTTTCAGAGGTTGAGATCTATCTGGACATTATGAAGGAGATCAAATATCCCCAGGGGGAAGGGGGGGCGCCCTTAAAAAACAAACAAACTATCAAGCGCCCAATAAAAACACAGCATAGTGTCCTGTGCCCCCCCCACTCCCACTAGTGTCTTTCGCTCCCCTTCACATCATCCCCCTCACAGTAGTGACCTCTGCCCCCACAGTAGTGTCCTCTGCCTCCCCATAGCAGTGTCCTCTGCCCCCCTAACCCTGCAGTAGGGTACTCTACCCCCCCTACTATTGCAGTGTCCTGCCCCCCCCCCCCCCCCCGAAGCAGTGTCTTCTTTGCCATGTTACCTCATCCCCCAGTTTTAATGTCCTTTGTCCTCTCCCTTCACACCCCCCCCCACTCTAGTGTCCTCTGCCCCTTAAAGCAATGTCCTATGTCCCCTTCACATCCCCTCCCCCCACTGTAGTGTCCACTGCGCCCCCCAATGTAGTGTCCTCTGTCCCTTTCACTCCCTCCACTGTAGTGTCCTATGCTCCCCCCAATCCGATGTCCTCTGTCCCACATAGCAGTGTCCTGCCACTTCACATCACCCCCTCACTATAGTGTCCTCTATCCCCTCAAATCAGTGTCCTGTGCACCCCTCAACTCTGCAGTATGCACCCCCTCAACTCAGCAGTAGGGTCCTCTGCCCTCCTGTGCCCCCCCCAAAGCAGTGTCTTCTCTACCCCTTTACATCACTTCAATTGTAGTGTCCTCTACCCCCCCATTGCATTGTCCCCTGTCCCCTTTACATCACAACCCCCCCACTGTAATGTAATTTGCACCCCTCGTAATGTGTGTGACCCCTCAAAGCAGTGTCCTCCATCCCCTTCACACACCCCCACTGTAGTGTCCTTTGCCCCCCCCCCAAAAAAAATTGTCCTCTGTCCCTTTCACTCCCTCCCCCCCAATAGTGTCCTCTGCCCCCCAAAGGAATGTCCTTCGCCCCCTTCACCCCCCCCCACTGTAGTGTCCTCTGCCCCTCCAAGCAATGTCCTCTGTCCCCTTCACATCCCCCCACTGTAGTGTCCTCTGCGCTCCCCACCCAGCACAGTGTCCTCTGCGCCCCCAATGCAGTGTCCTCAGTCCCCTTCACTCCCCCCACTGTAGTGTCCTATGCTCCCCACCAATGCAATGTCCTCTGTCCCCCATAGAGTAGTGTCCTTTGCCTCCCCATAGCAGTGTCCTGCCCCCTTCACATCACCCCCTCACTATAGTGTCCTCTATCCCCCCAAAGCAGTGTCCTGTGCACCCCTCAACCCTGCAGTAGGGTCCTCTGCGCCCTCCTACAATTGCAGTGTCCTGTGCCCCCCAAAGCAGTTCTTCTGTACCCCTTTACATCACTACAATTGTAGTATCCTCTACCCCCCCATAGCATTGTTCCCTGTCCCCTTTACATCACAACCCCCCCACTGCAGTGTAATTTGCACCACGATAGCAGTGTCATGTGACCCCTCAAAGCAGTGTCCTCTATCCCCTTCACACACCCCCACTGTAGTGTCCTTTGCCCCCCCAAAGCATTGTCCTCTGTCCCTTTCACACCCTCCCCCTCTTAGTGTCCTCTGCCCTGCAAAGGATTGTCCTTCCTCCCCCTTCACATACTCCCCCACTGTAGTGCCTTCTGCCCCCCCCCCCAAAGCAATGTCCTCTGTCCCCTTCATACCCTATCCCCACTCTAGTGTCCTCTGCCCCCCAAAGCAATGTCCTTTGTCCCCTTCACATCCCCCCAATGCAGTGTCCTCTGCGCTCCCCACCCAATGCAGTGTCCTCTGCACCCCCCAATGCAGTGTCCTCTGTCCCCTTCACTGCCCCAATGGAGTGTCCTATGCCCCCCCCCCCCCAATGTGATGTCCTCTGTCCCCCATACAGTAGAGTCCTCTGCCTCCCAAAGGAATGTCCTTTGTCCCCCTTCCCCACCCCCACTGTAGTGTCCTCTGCCCCCCAAAGCAATGTCCTTTGTCCCCTTCACACCCTCCCCCAACTGTAGTGTCCTCTGCCCCCCCAAAGCAATGTCCTCTGTTCCTTCACATCCTCCCCCCACTGTTGTGTCCTCTGTCCCCCCAAAGCAATGTCCTCTGTCCCCTTCACATCCTCCCCCCACTGTAGTGTCCTCTGCCCCCCACAATGCAGTGTCCTCTGTCCCCCCCCCACTCTAGTGTCCTATGCTCCCCCAATGCTATGTCCTCTGTCCCCTACACACACCCCTCCCCCCACTGAAGTGTCCTCTGCGAACCCCAATACGATGTCCTCTGTCCCCTTTACCTCCCCACCACCAATTTAGTGTCCTCTGCCCCCCCCCCAAAGCAATTTCCTCTGCCCCCTACACACACCTCTCCCCCACAGTAGTGTCCACACTGTACTACTGGGGAGGTGAATAGGAAATTCTTTTTTTTTTTTTTTTTGCTGTTACAGTGATTATCACTGTAACAGCAATGTTTGAACTGTCATGAATAGGTTACATTCTTATCAGCTGTGATTACTATTGTGCTTTGATTGGCCCACAGCTATCATATGGTACATTTGCCCAGGTACCATGTGATAGATGTGGGCCAATCACAGCATCACTATAGCAATCACAGCTGTTATGAATGAAATTCATTCATAACAGCTTTTTCAACACTGTGATCATGTGATCACACCTAAACACCCAAATAGGGCTTTTAAGTGGTTCTAGTCAGAAGATTTTTTTACCTTAACCACTTAAAGATCAGCCGCTGCATTTGTACTGAGGCAAGTTGGCTCTCCTGGGCGAATTGCCACCATTGTACGTCGGCGGCTTTAAGACCTCAAGGGGGCGTGCCCGTGGCGCGACGCCAAAGCCGATGCACGTGGCCGGCGGCCGCAATGACCCCTGGCCACCTGTGATCGCTCCTGAGAGAGGCAGAACAGGAATCTGTCAATGTAAACAGACAGATCCCTGTTCTGTCAGGGGAGGAAAGACAGATCTGCTGTTCCTAGTGATTAGGATCAGCGATTTCCCTAGGGAGCATTTAACCCCTTGATCGCCCCCTAGTGTTAACCCCTTCCCTGCCAGTGACATTATACTGTAATCAGTGGCTATTTGTAGCTCTGATCGCTGTATAAATGTCTCTGGTCCCAAAAAAAGTGTCCAATCTGTCCGCCGGAATGTTGCAGTTCCGCTAAAAATCGCAGATCACTGACATTACTAGTAATAAAAAATAAAAAAATACCATAAATCAATCCCCTATTTTTTTAGATGCTATAACTTTTGCTCAAACCAATCAATATACGCTTATTGCGATTTTTTTTTTTTTTTAACCAAAAATATGAAGAAGAATATCGGCCTAAACTGAAGAAATTTGTTTTTTACATATTTTATTATAGCAAAAATAAAAAAATATTTTTCTTTTTTTCAAAATTGTCAGTCTTTTTTTGTTTATAGCGCAAAAAATAAAAACCGCAGAGGTGATCATTACCACCAAAAGAAAGTTCTGCTTGTGGGGAAAAAAAGAACATAAATTTTGTTTGGGTGCAGCGTCGCATGACCACACAATTGTCAGTTAAAGCGACGCAGTCCCGTATCGCAAAAAATGGCCTGGTCATTAAGGGGATAAATCCTTCCGGTCCTTAAGTGGTTAATAGAGATAAAACATCTTCTGTGTGCAGCAGACCCCCCAAATACTTACCCGAGACCCATCTCAAACCAGTGGTGTTGCACAAGAGTCTCGGCTGGCTGGAACTCTCTCTCTCCTCATACATCGGGGCACCATTGGCTCTCGCTGCTGTCAATCAAAGTCAGTGAGCCAGTAAGGAGAGAGGGGGAGTGGGGCCAAGCCACGGCTCCATTTCTGAATGGACACACAGAGCAGCGGCTCGGTTTGGGTGCCCCCATAGCAAGCTGCTTGCTGTAGGGGCACTCGGCAGCAGGGAGTGGCCAGGAGCATCAGCGAGGGACTGAGAAGAGGAGGATCGGGGCTAATCTGTGCAAAACCATCACACAGAGCAGGTAAGTATAACATGTTTATTATTTTATAACCGCTTTAGCCCCGGAAGATTTTACCCCCTTCCTGACCAGAGCACTTCTTACAATTGGGCACTGCATCGCTTTAACTGACAATTGCGCGGTCATGCACTGCTGTACCCAAACAAAATTTGCGCCCCTTTTTTCCCCACAAATAGAGCTTTCTTTTGGTGGTATTTGATCACCTCTGTGGTTTTTATTTTTTGCGCTATAAACAGAAAAAGCATCAATTTTGAAAAAAAAAACAATATTTTTTACTTTTTGCTATAATAAATATCCCCAAAAATTACTTAAAAAACTAATTTCTTCATCAGTTTAGACCAATATATATTCTTTTACATATTTTTGGTAAAAAAAAAAATCGCAATAAGCGTATATTGATTGGTTTGCGCAAAAGTTATAGCGTCTACAATCTATAAGAAAGATTTATGGCATTTTTATTATTATTATTTTTTTTTTTACTAGTAATGGCGGGGATCTGCGATTTTTAGCGGTACTTGTGACAGTGCGGGGGACAGATGGGACACTTTGATCACCACTGGGATTTTTATTTATTTTGAGATATCAATGAAAAAAGATTGAAAATTTTGAAAAGAAAATTATATTTTCTCATTTTTGTTATAACAAATATCCAATAAACTCAAAGTTTGTCATACATTTAGGCCAAAATGTATTCAGCTACATGTCTTTGGTAAAAAAAAAATTCCCAATAAGCATATATTGATTGGTTTGCACAAAAGTTATCGAGTCTCCAAACTATGGGATATATACTGGAATTTACGCAGCTTTTACTTTCTGGCTATCTGATTTTTTTGAGGTGCTAAAATGCCAGGGCAGTACAAAGCCCCCCAAATTACCTCTTTTTGGAAAGTGGACACCCCAAGGATTTTGCTGAGCGGCATGTTGAGTCATAGTAGGTGAGGTTGAAAAAAGACACAAGTCCATCAAGTCCAACCTATGTGTGTGATTATGTGTCAGTATTACATTTTATATCCCTGTATGTTGCGGTCATTCAGGTGCTTATCTAATAGTTTCTTGAAGCTATCAATGCTCCCCGCTGAGACCACCGCCTGTGGAAGGGAATTCCACATCCTTGCCACTCTTACAGTAAAGAACCCTCTACGTAGTTTAAGGTTAAACCTCTTTTCTTCTAATTTTAATGAGTGGCCACGAGTCTTGTTAAACTCTCTTCTGCTAAAAAGTTTTATCCCTATTGTGGGGTCACCAGTACGGTATTTGTAAATTGAAATCATGTCCCCTCTCAAGCGTCTCTTCTCCAGAGAGAATAAGTTCAGTGCTCGCAACCTTTCCTCATAACTAAGATCCTCCAGACCCTTTATTAGCTTTGTTGCCCTTCTTTGTACTCGTTCCATTTCCAGCACATCCTTCCTGAGGACTGGTGCCCAGAACTGGACAGCATACTCCAGGTGCGGCCGGACCAGAGTCTTGTAGAGCGGGAGAATTATCGTTTTATCTCTGGCGTTGATCCCCCTTTTAATGCCAATATTCTGTTTGCTTTGTTAGCAGTAGCTTGGAATTGCATGTCATTGCTGAGCCTATCATCTACTAGGACCCCCAGGTCCTTTTCCATCCTACATTCCCCAGAGGTTCTCCCCCCAGTGTATAGATTGCATTCAGATTTTTGCCACCCAAATGCATTATTTTACATTTTTCTACATTGAACCTCATTTGCCATGTAGTCGCCCACCCCATTAATTTGTTCAGATCTTTTTGCAAGGTTTCCACATCCTGCGGAGAAGTTATTGCCCTGCTTAGCTTAGTATCGTCTGCAAATACAGAGATTGAACTGTTTATCCCATCCTCCAGATCGTTTATGAGTCCATGGAATATTTTATTTTCTGACACAAGTTTTTGGAAAATTACAAAATTTTCTTTACACAAAGTTGTAAATTATATATTGCTCACACGTGTCATGGGTTTATGTGCTGATTGGTTTTTGGGTTCTGTGCACGACTAGACTGCCAAAAAGTCCCACACATGTGATATACCCATACTTAGGAGAAGCAGCAGAATGTATTTTGGCATGTAATTCCACATATACCCATGGTACGTGTGAGCAATATATCTAATGCCCTGTCTTTCCGAGGGACTTTCGACGGACTTCCGACGGATTTTCGAAAGAACAGACTTGCCTACACACGATCACACCAAAGTACGATGGATTCGTACGTGATGACGTACACCGGACTAAAATAAGGAAGTTGATAGCCAGTAGCCAATAGCTGCCCTAGCGTCGGTTTTGGTCCATCGGACTAGCATACAGATGAGCGGATTTCGCTGGACTCGAGTCCGTCGGACAAATTTGAAACATGTTCCAAATCTAAAGTCCGTCAGATTTTCGACTGAAAAAGTCCACTGCAGCTCCGATGGAGCCCACACACGGTCAGATTGTCGGTCTGATTCGGACTGTCCGGTCGAAAAGTCCGCTCGTGTGTATGCGGCATAAGTGACAGCTTTGTGTAAAATTAAAAGTAAATATGTAATTTTCCAGAAACTTGTGGCAAAAAATAAAATATTTCATGGACTCAACATGCCTCTCAGCAAATAGCTTTCTACTTTCCAAAAAAGGGGTCATTTGGGCGGTGTTTGAACTGTCCTGGCTTTTTATGCCCAATATTAAAAGCTTATGCCACACATCACCCACTTTTCTAACCACCTTAAGACCAAGCCTTCCCTGACACTTTTTGTTTTGCTAGAAAACTACTTTAAACCCCCAAACATTATATATATATATAGATTAAAACAGAGGCCATACAAAATAAAATGATGAGTGTTGCAGTTTTTTTGTCACACAGTATTTGAGCAGCGATTTTCGAAATGCAATTTTTTTTGGAAAAAATACACTTTTTTGAATTTTAATGCACAAAAACACAATATATTGCCTGTCTGGTAAAATAGAAAAGATGATCTTACGCCAAGCACATAGATACCAAACAGGACATGCTTTAAAATTGCGCATGCCCCTGCAGCACAGACATACTACGTACATTTTTAAAAGCCTTTGGCGGCGATACCTCACATGCATGGTGCAATTGCTGTTTACATAGGACACAAGACCGATGCTTGTGTTTGATCTTGTGTGTGAGCACGGGGGGGACAGGGGTGCTTTAATTATTTTTTTTCTTAATTATTTATTTTAGTTTGTTCCTTTTATTTTTTATTTTTTTTTAAATCACTTTTATTGTCTTCACAGGGAATGTAAATATCCCCTATTATAGCGATAGGTAGTGACAGATACTCTTTTTTTTAAAAAACTTGGGGTCTATTTGGCTCTGGATCTCTCCTCTGCCCTTAAAGCATCTGACCACACCAAGAGCCGTTCCGGTCTTCAATCAGCTCTATGGTCATCTGGCGGAACCACCGGCTGCATTCTCGAGTTCACCGGTGGGAGAGGAGAGCACGAGAAAACTGTGTGGAAGGCAGCTGGAGGGAGTGGGAGAACGTCCCCTCACATTGCTTGTAAAAACAGTCTAGCGTCTGGTTAGCTGCTAATTAGGTACATCATCTGGCGCAGAACGGCTGCCCTGCCGTAGTAAATGTACGTGCTGCGACCGCAACTGGTTATACTCCACTACCTCACTGTACCATATGACTACAATCTTTAACTATTTAGATCTTTGGAGGCTGCAACACCCCACAGAAACAGAGTTTACCTTCTACTCCTCGCCTCATGACTCCTTTTCTAGATTGGACTATTTATTTTGGTTCACTTTCCATACTACCATCGATATGGGAAACTAAGATACACAATATTGCCATCTCAGATCATATGTCAGGAAAGTCCTGTCAGTAACAGGCGCCCTGTGCGGGCAGTTGCGCACATGCACAGGCGCGCACACGCGCGCGCCAGGCGGGCTATTTAAGCTGAACTGTCACATGAGAATCTTGCTGTCTGCTCTACAGCGTTACATGTGTATTTCCTGAGAACCTGTTTCCCTGTACTAGACCCGGCTTGTTCCTGATTATCCTAGCTGTCTGCCTGCATCTGATCCCGGCTTGTCTCCGACCATCCCTGTCTTCTGCCTGCATCCGACCCCGGCTTGTCTGACCACTCTTCTGCCTGACCCTCTGGCTTATCTACAGTACACTTGGCTATCGATCCGGTTTGTCTGACCTTCCAGCCCTATACACGGACTTCAGTTCCAGTCTGCTGTGTGGTTCACGTCTGCTGCACCAGTGTTCCAGTCTGCAGTCCTGTGTGTTCCAGCCTGCTATCCAGTTCCAGTCTGCTGCACCAGTGTTCCAGTCTGCAGTCCTGTGTGTTCCAGCCTGCTATCCAGTTCCAGTCTGCTGTTGGTTCCAGTCTGCTGCACCAGTGTTCCAGTCTACCTACCAGCTCAGCCTAAGTTCCACTGCACAGTGTTTCCAGAGTTCCAGACCCACTTCCTGCTGTTGATCCTGCTAGGCACTCATGCCACTCCTGACTCTTGTGCTTCCTGTATACCCTACCAGGGCCCTCGAGTTGCAAGAGAGGCCATCCCCTGCAAGTCGGGCTCGTCCACAAGGTACGTGACATCATACCTCCATCTCAATAGTCATATACAATAGGACTCACAGTCTAAAGGCAATGCCAGGTTGTGGATATTTCCCTCCTACTTGGCCAACAATGAGGATTTTTATCACACTATTAGATGGACTTGGAGTGAATATCTGGGATTTTCTGCATGTCCCAAAGCATTTGGGGGTGTCAGAGAGTGATGCCTGGGCCCGGTTTGTGGACATTCGAGAGGAATTGGAGCTGGGACGTGCCATTTACAGGGATCGAGTCCTGCTTGTAAAGGCGGATCGGCCAACCAGGAGCTATTCGGTCTCTGTCAGAGAGGAAGGGGTTAGCAGGAGGAGATTGCCGGATCCCCACTTCTATGTGTGAGGAGGACTGTTGTGCTGTGCAGCCACCATAGAAGTAGCCACAAGGACTGCAGTGTGTGGTTTTTCCTTTCTGACCTTTGCAGGAGCAGCTTACAGTATGCCTGCCACCCAGTGTGCCTGATAGAGGGACTGTCTAATCACAAACACTTTGGGTGTGCTGTTCCTGCCCACCTCTTTCGGAGCCTGTTGTCCGTGGAGGGGCCCCTCCTATCAGGAGCAAAAGAAGGGCTGTTCACAAATTGTACATATGCTTTGTTATAGTTGTTCTGTTTTTTTGGTTAGTAGTTCCCTTCTGACAAAACAAAACAAGCAGAAATATATATGTGGTGGTGTCTATTTTCTCTGCCGGAAGGATAATAACCCCCTTTCAGTTGTGATGTACAGTGTA
This sequence comes from Lithobates clamitans, assembly GCA_037952925.1. Lineage (NCBI taxonomy): Eukaryota > Metazoa > Chordata > Amphibia > Anura > Ranidae > Lithobates > Lithobates clamitans. The sequence goes on along the minus strand of JBBGZY010002505.1, from coordinate 1,438,100 downwards.
CAGGTAGCATGTAAGTGTAGGATGTTATAAGTTTTGTCTTCTTTTAGGATCTTCAGGGATGGGACGGCTGTCCATCTCCATCATTCCAGAGGACAAGAATTCTGTGAGCAGAGTATTTTTCCTGGGGGAAAAATGATCTGGCTCAAATTGTGTTCCATGTGTCTAGCTGCAGGGACCTGTAGCTAGGGTTGTATATTGGTGATGCACAGTGTATATACTTGACAAAAATGTACATATTTGTTTTTGTACGTAAATTATTTGTACCATAGCCCTGTCCAAGTTGTTTCCCTTTCCCTATCCAAACTAATTAATGGGATGCCCAGGAGCCACTTTTCTATTTTTTCCTCAGCTGAGGACCAGCTGTATTCTGGTGGGGGGTTAGTGTAGCACCCTCTACCTTAGGTAGGTAGGTTGCTAGTGTAGTGTTTTTATAGGAAAAGTAAATATAATATCCTTACAAAACTTTAAGGCTATATCAGTATAACACATATACCAGGTGTAAGCCATAGAGTGTAACCAATAACCAGGTTATGATTATTTATGGACTAAGCTACCCTGTTTACCCCATTGGGAACTAATTGTAAAAATGGTATTTATAGGAGAATGATAATACCAAAACATTTAACAATTAGGAAGCTTATACTAACTATACATGAAGCTACAGATCTACCCAGACTAATCACAAACGTAGAGGGAAAGTTTCCAGTTAACTAAGAGTGTTGGTAAAGCTCTTTCAAAAGTTTAGAGGCTTTTGGGTGAGAAATCCAGTTGAGCCAATATTTCTTAAAAATATTTATAATATTGTTTTTTTGGGCTAGCAATAGTTTGTAATGTGCATGGGTGTTTAGTCTTGTAATGGCTTCAGAAACGTTAGGGGCCTCTGCCAATTTCCACAATTTAGTTACAGTAAGTCTTGCGGCTATAAATATGTTCGCCAATATTATTTTGTAATGAGGTGGGAAGATCTCTAAATTTATACTCCAGCCATAACTGGAGAGATTTTGATTAGGTTACCTGAGAGGGAAGCGATGAAAATAGATACCGAGTTCCAAAAGCTAGATACATTTTTACAACTCCATAACGTATGATAACGGGTTGCTATATGGTTATTGCATGGCCGACATAATGGGGATGCCGAGGGGAAGATTTTAGACAATTTGTAGGGCGTTAGGTACCAGCTGTTAAGTATCTTCTAGGAATTATCCCAGTGTTCTATACAGGAGGATGCTGTGTTGTTGATTATCATAGCTTTATACCAGCACTCCTCAGAATAGGAGTGGAACAGATCTGTTTCCCATTTTAGCATATTATCGTTTTTCCCAAACTTGGGGTACTGAGAGAAGAGTTTGTAAAAGAATGTTATCTCTTTAGTTTTCAAAACTACCTTGGAAGTAAGATACTTCTAAATTAAAATCTCCCTCTGACGTCAGCCGGGGAGGTCACATGGCCGCTCAGCCCCTCCCGCAGTAGCCCTGGATCGGACATGTAAAGCGGCCATGAGTCACGTGACCGGCCTGAAGATAGCTCTACAACGGTATTTACATGCCTCGTTTTAATAAAATGCATATAGAGTGTGGTATGCCCGGCCATAATAGAGGGGTTGGCAGTGACAATTTGTCATTTTTTGACTCTAATAATAGCGGCGGGGGGGCGGAGCCAAAGACACAGACATGGAGCTGACAGGCTGGGAGGGAGGAGGCGAGGAGGAGAGAGGAGAGCACAGAGAAGAGCCGTGGATGATGTGGTAATGTGCACTGACCACAGTGGTCAGGTCATAGCAGCCCTGATTATCGTGGTCAGCACAGAGAGGGGGACACAGGAAGTGGCAGGATCAGCCAGGTTTTTTTACAGTTTAGAGAGGGGCAGACTACACAGCACAAGCGCTGTGCTGTTTAATCTGCTTTAAGGCAACAGGATCTCTATTTTTTTACTTAGGTTAACAAACACTTTAAGTAATATTTCTTTAACTGCTGAGAGATGTTCATAAAGGTCAATACCTTGATTTATCCATTTACCCATCGAAATTCGAGCCCTGCAGTAATCAAGGGCTCTCAGTGGAATAGAGATGTTATGTACTTCTCCTAAGAGATGACATTTTGAAGAGATATATTGCCATGCCTTAACAGATAGAAGTTTAGGTATAATAACTTTAGGGAACATAGTGTAAACTATTGCTAAAGCAAACAAGTCATTACCTTTGGTGACCTCTTTTTCAATGGATAACCATAATTTATCATCAGTGGTGAGGAACCAGTAATTCATTTGGTCTAGGAGCGTGGCATGATAGTAATACTGTAAGTCAGGTAGGTTCATACCTCCTTTATAGTTATAGGATGTCAACACTGAGAACGCAACCCTTGGTTTTTTACCATTCCAAATCAAATTTCTTAATTTAGCATTTATTTGCGTGAAGAAACACGAGGGCCATTGGCATAAGTAAGGAGCTTTTGCATCTTGAATGCGGCAATTTTCCCTAACCATGACAGTTATGTTTTTTGAAAGTTTTGTAAATCTTTTGTTATTTAATCTAAAAGGCTAGGGTAATTGACTTTGTACAATTTCTTTGTAGGAAATGTAAGGTTAATTCCCAAGATATGAAATAACCTGTGAGTCCCAGTTGTATCCCAATTTCTTACATGCAGTAGAGAGGAAGTCATGTCACTTGACAAATTCATAGGTAAAGTATAACATTTATTGTGATTAATTTTATAGTATGACGTCTGTAGAGAGGGTGCAGGGTTGGTTAGTGACAGAATAATATCATCAGCAAAGAGACCAATTTTTTGTTTCCTCTTGCCTATTTTTATTCCTGTTATATTGATATTGGATCTAATCATCTCCGCTAAAGGTTCAATTGCTAGGGAAAAGAATATGGGTGATAAGGGGCATCCCTGCCTAGTTCCATTCGTTAAATTAAAGCTGTTTGATATGATGCCTGAAGTGAATACGTTTGCTGAGGGGTGTCTGTAAAGAGACATAATAGCCACATGAATGAAGCTGGAGAATCCAAATTTCCTTAATATTTATGAGGGATAACCCCAGTGAACTGCCGAATGCCTTCTCCGCATCTATGCCTAGGAACAGAGAAGGCATTCGATTGTTCTCTACATGGTTGATCATTCTTCCCATGCTGTCATGCGCCTGCTGTCCTTTTACAAATCCGACAAGATCTGGGTCTATCAGATAGGGGCGTAATCTCTAATAAGCGATTAGCCAAAATTTTGGCATACATTTTTAGATCTAAATTAAGTAAAGAGATCGGTCTGTAACTTGAAGTGGATGTAAGGTCCTTACCTGGTTTCGGGATAGTAATTATTAATGCTTCTAGCAATTCTTTAGGAAATTTTTTAATGGCTACTGCAGCATTGAACATTTTAGTTAGATGCGGTGCTAAAATTGTGACGAACATCTTGTAGTATTCACTAGAAAAGCCGCCGTTACCTGGGGCTTTGTGTAGAGGAGTGTCAATTTTGGGTAAATTTACTTTATCTAGGAATTTTTGGGTGGGTTGAATAGTGTTTTTTATCCTCTTTTACATTATATAGTCAGTATTCTGAAAAGGCATCTGTTATTTCTAGTGGGTTTTACATTATCTTATCAGAATTATGATGGGATAGTTTATGAATCCTTTGTCTATTCTGATGTTGGTGAAGTAGAGAGGCCATCATTTTGCCTGCCTTATTACCCTGGGAATAATAGTATAATTTTAAATTTTTTTAAAGAATTTATCATGGCTAGCCACTAAAGTAGCTCTTAGTTAGTTTCTTTTGTAATTAACTTGCTGTAGCAGATTAGCATTATTGGGAGACGCTATATGTTTTTCCTCTAGGTTGGAAATATCAGACAGGAGTCCATTGATAATTTTTAGTTTTTTCTTTTTTTCCCTAGACACCATTTGGATTAATAATCCTTTGGCGTAGGCTTTATGAGTACATCATATATTTATAGGAGAAGTGGAGCTGCTATCATTCAGAGAGAAAAAATTCTGTGAGATTGTCCTTCATTGTAGGCACGTATCTTTCCTGAGAAAAAAGATATGTATTTTTTTCCAAAGATAACATACAAAGATACAGTCACGGTGGCAGTGAAAAGTTCCAGACAAGTAGGGAAAGTCTAGGGATTCTCTAACTTTTCCTGGAAACCTCCCGGCTTGGGCATGGTCCGGCCAGGCCACATTCTTCTCCTCGAAACAGAGGGACCTGCTCTTCTACAGACTGCTGTTCATCTATGAGTGTTCCTGGTCAGTTTTCCACCAGGCTTGTTGTGAACTGTTATTTTTTTTTATTATTTTTTTTTTTACTACAAGTTCTTTCTACTGAAACTGGACTGTGTGTAAGTTACTGCCACCGCACCATGCTGCACTCTCCCACAAGCGAAACCCAGCATTCTGAGTCTGTCCCCAGGGTATCTTCTAACTCATTAAAAATATATATTTTAAAGTCACTGTAAAGCGTAATTTTTGTAAAATAATAAACATGGTATATTTACAAGCTCTGTGCAACGGTTTTGCACAGAGCAGCCTTGATCACCTTCTAGAGTCCCCTGCCAGCGCTCCTGGCTTCTCTTCTCAGTGTGCCATCATAAGCTGCTTCCTATTGTGGCACACCTGTGGGTCTGGTCCCAAGCCGCGCTGCCCATGTCCATAGACGTAGACAGCGCAGCTCGGCCACGCCCCCTTCACAGGACTTGATTGACAGCAGCAGGAGCCAATGGCTCCTGCTGTTGCCTCTCTGTCCTGTGAGGAGGGAGAGAAAGGAGAGAGCCGCTGCATAGCACTGGATCGAGTTTAGGCTCAGGTGAGTATTTTTTTTTTTGTGGGGGGGAACTGCACACAGAAGTTTTTTTAACTTGATGCAGAGAATGCATTAAAGGGGTTGTAAACCCTGATGGTTTTTCACCTTAATGCATTCTATGCATTAAGGTGAAAAAACCTCCTGTGGTGCTGCAGCCCCCCCCCCCCCGAGTCCCCGTGTTACTGTTTTACTTACCTGACCCCGATCCTTCACCGGCTGGGAACGAGCAGACCAGCTCTAGCTGGTGTCTCGTGTCCTGATTGGATAGATTGGTAGCAGCGCAGCCATTGGCTCCTGCTGCCATCAATCAAATCCAATGACGCGGCACTGGGGGGGCCGAGTCCTGCATTCTGTGAATGGACACAGATGCAGGACTTGGGAGCGCGCCCCCACGGGTGTCCACTAAAGGAGAGAGCTTCTCCAATGTGGACACTCGATGCGGGGAGGAGCCAGGATTGCCGCCGAGGGACCCCAGAAGAGGATGTTCGGGGCCACTCTGTGCAAAACGAACTGCACAGTGGAGGTAAGTGTGACATGTTTGTTATTTTTTTTTTTAAAAGAACAAAGCTTTACAATTCCTTTAAGGTAAAAAAAAAACTTCCGCTCTTAGATCCACTTTAAATTAGGATTCAAATGCTTATATAAAAGAGTCAAATCACAAAATAAAATTCAACATTGCATGAGTTATAAGATACCTTAGTTTCCAAATGGATTTTGGATATGATTATGTTAATGAAAATTCTTGTTCTGTTTTTCCATGCTTATTATGACTTAGGGCTGGTTCACACTAGTGCGATGCAAGACATCGCATGTGATTAGCACCACATTGCTGTGCAGATCACATGCGATGTCTGTGTGATGTGATTTCAGCCATACAAACTGTTTGTTTGGGTGTTCACACCTATGCGATCCGATTCCTGCACCATTTCACAGTTTGCACTGAGATCTGCGTACCGATCTGGGGGTCTCATTAACTTTACATTGACACCCCCAGTGGTTCTCAGATCTCAGTGTGAACCACTGTGCGATTCAGGTGCGATGCGGGAACCGGCACTAAATTGCAGGGTTTCCCACATTGCACCAGTGGGCATCGGGACTTAATCACAAGAACCTGAAGGAGCCGCTGGTAAAGATTTGTACTCTGATGTTGGCCTCAACCTTCTTAAAACCTTCAGCCACTATGACACACCCGGCTGAGTACACAAACACTATCTTTCACAGGGAGATCATCAATAACACCCTAGTACACAGCAGTCATGCTGTGTCGAAGTAATAAACACCAGCACAGTATATAACAGGAAAACTTGCATATGGAGGTCTAATAATGATTAACAATATGACATAAGTCATATGAGTGATAAGAGGATACAGACGTAAATAGCAAAAGTGAGTATGAACTCAAAATAAATGTACATGCGTACATATATACTGTGTACTGTATAGATATATTGGGTAATAACTGATACCATGTCTCCCCAACCACCCAGGTCAGCTTAAACAGTAACAAGGTCACCCAACACGCAACAGGGTGCAGCAATAGAGTCAGATATGTCTAAAACCCTCAAGCTACTTTATATTACTGCAAAAAATTCACAGGAGTGGCTATATTAGGCCGAAGGCAGCCTGAGGAACACCACCCAGGCTTATCCAGCCCAGAGCAGATAACAGGAGGTGGTGTGAGGGCAGAATTGAGTCAAATGGGCAATCTTTGAGTTGTTTCTTCCACCATCATTCTTTGGGGCCCTTCCTGGCACTGGTGCACTTTTTGAGAATGGAGGAGGAGGACTGTGTCCAGTTGGATATATTTTGAGAATGCTGGTATAGTCCTATATTTGGTTGTAGAATAGTCAGGAGAACAAAGATATAAGGATGATGGGTCAAATGTAAGGTCAGTCCAAAAAGAAAGAAACACACTGTTGTCTTGGATAGGAAATTTGTGTGCTGTTCTACTGCTAGTTACCTAAAGTGAGTCTATGTTTTTCTGTATGTAGCTGTGTAAATGCCACTAGTAACAGACATCCACCATATCACCCCGCTGCCAGACTCCCATACATCACTTACAGAGACAATGAAAAGTATTTTGCTGTGTTTTGTTTTTGTTTATTGGGGGGTACAACTTGGTTGGGGAAAGGGGTATATGGGATGCCCATAGAATAGATAACTTTGCCATCATATTTAGAGATTTTTCTAGATTAGCACATAGTTTGAGCCTGAAGAAATATTGCGCATATGTAATAGCTACAGTCTTTTCCCTGCATCACCATGCAGACTATTGCTCCTCCTCTGCTTAACTATTGCTTCCAGAATTTCCTCATCTATGACCATGTAAAGATGAGGACATCACCCTTGACCGTGTAAGGGTGATGTTCCCAGAAATCCTCTTTCTCCTGCACAAACTTATACTGTAGTTATTAATGTCCTTCTACTAGGCCAGAGGCCTGCAGTGCCTATCCCTGGAGGCCTAGTAGTTTAAAAGCATGTTCTGGACGGAGGGCTAATGTTCCCAGCTAGCCCAGCTTGCAAATCCTGTGCCCTCAGGCCACATCGATTTGACACAACTCCTGACAGTCTCTCCTCTGATCCACGACTGCTCATCAATGACCGTGTAATGATGAGTACTTCATTAATGACCGTGTAAAAGCGAAGTTCCCTCACAGACTTCCTGGCACTTCCAGCCCTCCACTGTGGTACACTCACCGACCTTTCTCTGCCCCAAGTCCTTGATGGAGAACTTAACCGGACCATACGTTCCAACAGCTTCACCTGCCCCTCTGCTCCAGGAGTTCCTCATCAATGACTGTGTAATGATGAGGACATCACTAATGACCGTCTAAAAGTGATGTTCCCTCACAGTTCTCCCTGGGCCTCCTCCTGTGATCGGCTCACCCCCCCCAAATGGGGTGCCCTCCTGCTGCTGTCTGGTACTCCATTCTCTACTTCACCCAGCCGACAACTCCTCCCAGTGGCATGTTACCTCACCCTATATAGGAGGCCCGCCCCCTGTCAATACCAGTTGGGGATTGGTCAGGTCTCCCACATGAGCTGCCTGCCACACCAGTTCTAGGCCCTGCTCGTCTTCCAGAACATTCTCCCTGGAAAAAGGGGAGGCGCCTCAGAACCAGAGCACAGGTGGTCACACCCACTGCTACACTAACCACTCCCTGCCCCAAGATCAAAATAGACAGGCCTAGTTCAGAGCATAGGCCTGCCTAAATTTACCTGTGCTGAGAGTTTCCCTAGCAAAAATCCTATGCTAGCACCTACCTATTGGTAGAGGGTGCTACATATAGGAGGAATGATGTTAAGCCAACTTCTGTGGAAACTCAGTTGCTGCCAACAGTGAAGATAGTGGGTTAACACCCCTCTCACCAGTCCTGCAGCACAGCATTAGTCAAAGAGGTAGATGGGGCCCCACCTCGGTCTCTCGCAAAGTCTCGGGTGAACAAAACTGTGGATGATGATGAGGATCTGTTTCACCAACTCTCCCTCTAGCGATAAGTGAAGTGCAGGTTTTACACTTGGCAAGGATCCTGATGGTTGAACACACTACCATGGAGGTCCTCTCTCTGTTCTATCTTGGCACCAATTGCCCCGAGCTTTCCTGGGCAGTGTGCTATAAATCCTCCAGCTCTTCCTCCAAGTCCCGATGTCCCGTTGTGTCATCCATTTTTCTCCTCCCTTCCAGTCCAAGCCGCCAGATAGGAGAAGGTGGGGTAGAAAGAGTGAAGCAATGAGAGAGTGGGCAAGTGTGACTGATACCTGCAGCTTTGTGTTGCCAGGTGGTCTTAAATACTCAGTGGGGACAAATTCCCTAGTTCCTAGCTACACTTGCAACATCTACCTCTATCCTGTTTGGCTTCTCACACACTAAAACATGGTAATCTTGGGGGTGAAATTTCTGTGCTTAGCCATTCAATATAAAAACGGACATGCAAGCTTTAATCAGCTCAACTCGACTCCAGGGGTTGGTGATTGGGCAGGAGGGGTGCATTTTGACATCTTAACCCGTTGGAATATTAACCCAGCACTGGATGGGGTGCATTTTGGCATCCTAATCCTTTGGCATCTTGGCCACTCAGCACTGGGTGACAGTGTCTGCATAGAGTTGCCCACTGATACTGACCTCTCCAGTAAATCCTCTGTAGCGCACCCCCTAAGGAGCCGCAGAAGAACTTGGATCTCCCACTGCGCAGCCAGGCTTACTGAATTTTTAAAGGCACTCACGAGTCAGAACAGTCCGTGACTTTGTATTTGTTGCTTTTTGGTGGTTAATAACTTGGTCAGAGATGGGAGGTTATGGGATGCCCACTTGACTTCAGCAAAAACGTTGGCCACAACTTCAGGGACATCTTCCTATATACAGTCTATTTGAAGTCCCCTGCACACACTTGCTTGCAGACTCCAGCTGAATCACTGTTAGTTGATCTGACAGGCTCTCAGTTAATGGCCCTTTACGGGCAGGGACTTGCAGCCCCTTGTTGTGTAGCAGCTATCAGTGAAACAGTTTGCACATCTCCTCCTGTGGCTACTGATCCCAGCACTACCTCTTCAGTCACTGCCAACCCAGACCTAAGCACTCACTCTTCAGGAAGAACTGGCTATATGTGCCAGTCTCCCCCCTTGTAGGTCTCCAGCAGTGCTGATTTACTCACACTGTCCCTTCACTTGCTCCCGTGCCTCCAGGATGGCCCTCCCCCCTTGTGTTATGGTAGAATCCTTCCAGCACCCAAGCACCCAAGCCCTGGCCTAAGGTCACCCTCCCAGACTAGGGGGCACCCGTGAGGGATACTGACAGCCTCCTCAGCACTGTATCTCCATCTTCCACCCGACTTCCCTGCTGGCATGGCTCGTGCCTATTTATGAGGTAAGCTCTGCCCCCTGCCAGCCCAATACTGGGGATTGGCCGAGACCTCATAAATATTCCAGGAAGCTCCTCCTAACCTCATGCCCGCTAGCTCTAGAACATTCTCCACTGTCCCAGAAACAGGGGGATCCACCAGAGGAGCTTTCAGGATAAGTCATCCAGCCCTGACTCACAGAACCCTGACCCAGATTCGCAGCTCAGGGTTAGCCCTGAGCTAAGTAAATTTACCTACACTAACAGAAAAACTTATCCTACATCTAGCACACACTAAAAGATGCTACAACTCATTTCTTTTTCTTCTGCCATACCCATCACAAAATACCCAGATGGGTGGCATGTGACTTTCTCCCATCATGCAGTGTAATGGTCTGCTAAGCCTGAGCATTGTCCCCTGATGGAAAAGATGGAAAAGCAAGGACCCTTCTCTCCAGGCTATCAACACAAAGCAACACTGCTGTAAGTCTCCATGCTATGCTGAGATCCATGACATAGAAGCAGGGAGGATGAGGGGTGGGCATCAGTTAGTAGGATCCAACACTCCTAGAAGTATCTCCTATTGACATTGTAGTGTGGGTGCGCTCTCGAGTCCTGCATCTGTGTCCATTCACCCAGAATGCAGGACTTGGCCCCGCCCCCTGGCGCCACGTCATTGGAATTGATTGACAGCAGTGGGAGCCAATGGCTGCGCTGCTATCAATCTATCCAATCAGGAAACGAGACACCAACTAGAGCTGGTATGCTCGTTCCCGGCCGAAGAATGACAGTGTTCAGGTAAGTAAAACGGGGGGGGGGGGGCTGCGGGGGCTGAAGCACCACAGAAGGGGTTTAAAACCCCTTTAACTACAGTAGGGAAATGTCAGGTCACCAGGTTGGCCTTTTACTTGCCAGGGCTGTGTCAATCTCCGGACTGAAAGTTCAGAAAAAAAAACCCTTTGGCACGCAAAGTGTCTTCCGTATATGTATTTAAATTGTATATTTATTTGTTTCCTTGTAAAAGAACTTTAACCACTTCCGGACCAGCCACCGCAGTTTTACTGCAGCAGGTTGGCTCGGCTGGGCAAATTGACGTTCACTTACATCGATTTTGCTTGTGGGCACTAGGGTGGCGCGCACACCCACAGTGTTTACCCGGAGCGGATGCACCCACGATCGCCCGCCGGGCACCCGACATCGCTCGTGACAGAGCGAGAACCGGGATCTGTGTGTGTAAACACACAAATCCCGGTTCTTTTTGGGGAGTAGAGACAGATCGTGTGATCACAGTAAGTATGAACACCGATATTTCTCTCCTCCTAGACAGTCCCATGCCCCCTACAGTTAGAACACACACTAGGGAACACAATTAACCCCTTGATCGCCCCCTAGTGTTAACCCCTTCCCTGCCAGTGACATTTATACAGTAATCAGTGCATTTTTATAGCACTGATCGCTGTATAATTGTCAATGTGTCAAAAGTGTCCAATTTGTCCACCGCAATATTGCAGTCCCAATAAAAAAAACGCAGATTGCCATCATTACTAGTAAAAAAAAATCAGCAAATCAATCTATATACGTGTATTGCAATTTTTATTTTATTTTTTAAATGTGGGATATTTATTATAGCAAAAAGTAAAAAAATATTGGGGGTTATTTACTAAAGACAAATGCACAGTGCACTTGGAAGTGCAGTCCCTGTAGATCTGAGGGGGACATGCAAGGAAAATAAAAAACAGCATTTTTGCTTGCACATGATTGGACAATAAAATCAGCAGAGACTCATTTCAGAACTTCCCCTCAGATCTACAGCGGCTGCACTTCCAAGTGCAATTGTAGTGCACAATGGATTTGCCTTTAGTAAATAATCCCCATTGTGTTTTTTTTTCAAAATTGTCGCTCTTATTTTGTTTATAGCGCAAAAAAAAAACGCAGACATGATCAAATACCACCAAAAGAAAGCTCTATTTGTGGGGAAAAAAGACATCAATTTTGTTTGGGTACAGCGTCCACGACCGCGCAATTGTCAATTAAAGTGACGCAGTGGCATATCGCAAAAAATGGCCTGGTCATTGAGCAGCCAAATCTTTTGGGGCTGAAGTGGTTAAACTGATAGCATGTCATAAACACCAGTCATAAAGTGAGACAATTGATAAGAGCATATTGAGAGTTAATCTTAGTACATAGTAAATAGTAGGTGAGGTTGAAAAAAGACACAATTCCATCAAGTCCAACCTATGTGTGTGATTATGTGTCAGTATTACATTATATATCCCTGTATGTTGTGGTCGTTCAGGTGCTTATTGATGCCCCCCGCTGAGACCACCGCCTGTGGAAGGAAATTCCACATCCTTGCCACTCTAATGCCCCGTACACACAGTCGGATTTTCCGACGGAAAATGTGTGATAGGACCTTGTTGTCGGAAATTCCGACCGTGTGTGTGCTCCATCACACATTTTCCATCGGAATTTCCGACACACAAAGTTTGAGAGCTTGCTATAAATTTTTCCGACAACAAAATCCGTTGTCGGAAATTCCGATCGTGTGTACACAAATCCGACGCACAAAGTGCCACGCATGCTCAGAATGAATTAAGAGATGAAAGTTATTGGCTACTGCCCTGTTTATATTTCTGACGTACGTGTTTTACGTCACCGCGTTCAGAACGATCGGATTTTCCGACAACTTTGTGTAACCGTGTGTATGCAAGACAAGTTTGAGCCAACATCCGTCGGAAAAAATCCATGGATTTTGTTGTCGGAATGTCCGATCAATGTCCGACCGTGTGTACAGAGCATTACAGTAAAAAACCCTCTGTACCCTCGTGTAGTTTAAGGTTAAACCTCTTTTGTTCTAATTTTAATGAGTGGCCACCAATGGCGTCCCTAGGGGGGGCAGAGGAGGCCCTGACCCCCCAACATTATGTTGTGCCCCACCATGTGCCCCCCCCCAATAAAAAAAAAAAAAATTTTATTTATATATTTATTTATTTATTTTTACAAAAAACCAATGTCTAAGAGGGAGAGAGTCCCCAGTCAGCTCCTGCGGGTGATTCCTCCTCCCTCTGCTTGCTGACACTGCATAATGCGAGCGCCCACACAACCAAGGCCGCCCGATCTGCTCCTTCCCCTGCATCCTCATTGGCAGGGAGAAGAGCGAGGTGCAGGAAGGACTCCACCAGGACTCTCAGTTACTGAAAAAACAGACTGATTTCTCCCATTCTTAGGACAGGAGAACCAGCCTGTAAATTCCAAGAGATGCCAGACCAGAGCAGTCAATAGCAGGGGCAGGACAGTAAGAGGAGCCTGGGGAACCCCACAGTGGCAGAACACCAGGGCCCGTAGGCAAGACAACCTTTGCAACCCTGATAGTTCTCCCACTGATTTGGATCCTTATATTTTCTTGGTATGCTGGTGACATATATATCTTGTTTTCTGCCACCCTGGGGGACCCCAATACAGTAGGAAGGGAGCTCACTGCAGAACATGTGAAAGGGCCATTGTGGGGCTGTGGTAAAGGGCCCCAGTATATATTTATCTCTCTCTCTCTCTCTCTCTCTCTCTCTCTCTCTCTCTCTCTCTCTCTATATATATATATATATATATATATGCATTTTATAGTTGCCCCCCTACTTTTGTCCCTGTCCCCCCATGTGCCCCCCCTAAATATGAAAGCTGGAGACGCCACTGGTGGCCACATGTCTTGTTAAACTCCCTTCCGCGAAAAAGTTTTATCCCTATTATGGGGTCACCAGTGTAGTATTTATGAATCAAAATCATATCCCCTCTCAAGTGTAACTAAGATCCTCCAGACCCTTTATTAGCTTTGTTGCCCTTCTTTGTACTCGCTCCATTTCCAGTACATCCTTCCTGAGGACTGGTGCCCAGAACTGGACAGCATACTCCAGGTGCGGCCGGACCAGAAGTTTGTAGAGCGGGAGAATTATCGTTTTATCTCTGGAGTTGATCCCCTTTTTAATGCATGCCAATATTCTGTTTGCTTTGTTAGCAGCAGCTTGTCATTGCATGCCATTGCTGAGCCTATCATCTACTAGGACCCCCAGGTCCTTTTCCATCCTAGATTTTCACAGAGGTTCTCCCCCCAGTGTATAGATTGCATTCATATTTTTGCCACCTAAATGCATTATTTTACATTTTTCTACATTAAACCTCATTTGCCATGTAGTTGCCCACCCCATTTATTTGTTCAGATCTTTTTACAAGGTTTCCACATCCTGCGGAGAAGTTATTGCCCTGCTTAGCTTAGTATCGTCTGCAAATACAGAGATTGAACAGTTTACCCCACCCTCCAGGTTGTTTATGAACAAAATAAATAGCATTGGTCCCAGCACAGAACCCTGGGGGACCCCACTACCCACCCCTGACCATTCCGAGTACTCCCCATTTATCACCACCCTCTGAACTCGCCCTTGCAGCCAGTTTTCAATCCATGTACTCACCCTATGGTCCATACCAACGGACCTTATTTTGTACAGTAAACGTTTATGGGGAATTGTGTCAAATGCTTTTGCAAAATCCAGATACACCACGTCTACGAGCCTTCCTTTATCTAGATAGCAACTCTCCTCCTCATAGAAGGTTAATAGATTGGTTTGGCAAGAATGATTCTTCGTGAATCCATGCTGCTTACTGCTAATGATACAGTTCTCGTTACTAAAATCTTGTATATAGTTCCTTATCATCCCCCCAAGAGCTTGCATACTATTGATGTTAGGCTAACTGGTCTGTAATTCCCAGGGATGTATTTTGGGCCCTTTTTAAATATTGGTGCTACATTGGCTTTTCTCCAATCACCTGGTACCATTCCAGTCAGTAGACTGTCAGTAAAAAATTAGGAACAATGGTCTGGCAGTTAATTGACAGAGTTCCCTAAGTACCCTTGGATGCAAGCCATCTGGTCCTGGTGATTTATTAATGTTAAGTTTCCCAAGTCTAATTTTAATTATGTTCTCTGTTAACCATGGAGGTGCTTCCTGTCATCAGGATAAACACTGCAGTTTTGGTTACTGAAGCCCCCCGATTCCCTCGTGAAGACTGAGGAGAAGAATAAATGCAATACCCATCTCCCAAATTTTTTGTAACCAGATGTCCTTCCTCATTCTTTATGGGGCCAATATGGTCTGTCTTCCCTTTTTTTACTGTTTACATACTTAAAGAATTTCTTGGGATTTTTTTTGCTCTCCTCCGCTATGTGTCTTTCGTCTTCTATCCTAGCCGCCCTAATTGCACCCGTACATTTCATGTTGCATTCTTTATAAAGTCTGAATGCTGATGGTGATCCCTCAACCTTGTATTTTTTAAATGCCTTCTCCTTTGCTTTTTTATGCATTTTTACATTGGAGTTAAGCCAACCAGGACTTTTGTTCGCTCTTTTAAATTTATTACCCAATGGGATACATTGGCTAATGCCCTTATTTAATATGCTCTTAAAGCAAACCCATCTCTCCTCCATGTTCTTTGTTCCTAAGATTTTATCCCAATTCATGCCTTCTAACAATGTTAGTAGTTTAGGGAAGTTGGCTCTTTTGAAATTCAGTGTCTTTGTATTCCCCTTATGTTTCCTATTTGTGTGATTTATACTGAAGCCAATTGAACTGTGATCGCTGTTTCCTAAATTGCTCCTTATTTCCACATCCGTGATCAGGTCTGTATTATTGGTAATCAGTAGATCTAGTAACGCTTTATTTCTAGTTGGTGCGTCTACCATCTGACCCATGAAATTGTCCTGCAAGACATTTAGGAGCTGGCGAGCCTTAGACGAATGCGTGGTTCCCTCTGCCCAGTCTATGTCTGGATAATACCTTTGAAAGGTTGCCAGCCAATCATGAGAGCTGTTGAACCAGGTCTCTGAAATTCCCACAAAATCCAAATCCTCCTTGTACAACAGTATCTCTAGTTCATCTATCTTGTCCGCCAGGCTCCTGGCATTGGTGAACATGCCACGTAGTTTAGACCGGTCGCATACTATCCTCCTATTGGGTGTTCCAAGATTGCAACTAGGACTTGTTACTATACTTACTTTGGGTTTATGTGCTTTAGTCAACCTACCAGTAATGCTTCTAATACTACCCTCTGGAATATGTTCTGTGCTGACTATCTCTACCTCTGGGCCCTCCCCCATTCACCTAGTTTAAAAACCCCTCTAACTTTTTGGCCATCTTTACTCCCAGCTGATCTGCACCCTCCTCATTTAGGTGCAGTCCATCCCTTCTATAGTACTGGTGATCGACTGAGAAGTTGGCCCAGTCCTTCAGGAACCCAAACCCCTGTTTACTACACCAGCTCTTCAGCCACTTGTTTACTTCCCTAATCTCCCTCTGCCTTTCTGGTGTGGCTCGATGTATACGGTAGTATTCCTGAGAATACTACCTTGGAGGTCCTTTTCCTCAATTTAGCTCCCAAGTCCCTAAAATTGTTCTTTAAGACACTCCATCTGCCTCTGACTTTGTCATTGTTGCCAACATGCACCATGACAGCCGGGTTTTTCCCAGCCCCTCCAAGTAATCTGTCCACCAGATCCATGATGTGCCGAACCCGAGCGCCCGGTAGACAACATACAGTTCGGCGCTGCAGGTCTTTGTTACAGATTACCCTCTCTGTCCTTCTAAGAATTGAGTCCCCTACCATCAGAATCTGCTAGGGGAGACCCTCAGCTCCAGCAGTGCTGGTCCCTGACTGGTTTCACCAATGTCACTCAATGGAGCGTACTTATTGGGATGCTCCAGCCCTGGATCGGCCTCCCTGGAACTTCCCCCTCTACCTTTCCTGACTGTCACCCATCTACTCTTTCCTAGTGCCTGCACCTCTTTGTCTCCACCCTCCTCTGTGCTGGCCCCTGCCGACACCTTCCGGGTACATTCCTGACTCTCCTTTAGTATGGAGGGACTTCTCAGTGCTGACAGTTGCTTCCCCAGATTCAGAACCTGGGCTTCCAGGGAAACAATGTGCTTACATTTTGCACAGCAGTATTCGCCCTCGATTGGATGATCAAGGAACGCATACATGCCACAAGATGTACACCGAGTAGCATCTCCACACCCACCGGGCATCGTATCTACTAATTTAATGTGGATTGGGGATTACAATCTGTCCAAATGACGTAACAACTAGCTTCCTGACACTAATACTCTTCAAGATAATACACAGGTACTCAACCAGACAATACACAGGCACTCGCTGACCAATATGCACTCACTGACCAACGTGCACACACACAATACACAAGTACTAACGATCCACACACACTACTCAGACAACACTCAGGTACTCACAATACACAGGTACTACGTGACACTCAATACAGCCCACATGCACTCGCAGCACTCATGTACTTAATACAATACACAGGTACACACTCACCCTACACAGGTACTTGACCCATGTTACAACCTCTTGGCTTCAACTCTGGTTTTTTAACTCACCACTTAGTCCAGTTCCATTAACTCTGTTTTTTTAATTCACCACTTAGTCCAGTTACAATAACACTGTTTTTTTAACTCACCGCTTAGTCCAGTTCCACTAACTCTGTGGAGGGTAGGTAAGCCAGCAGCAGTGGCTGCGTCCTAGACATCAGTGTGCCCTAGGCGGCTGCCTAGTTTGCCTAGTGGTAGCGCTGGCCCTGTTCACATCAATAGCTTCCCTTCCCATAAGAGGTAACCCTATATGTCAGAGTCCCCCATTACCAAGTCTGCTCATCGCATCAGAGCCCCCCATTACAGAGACTATGGGTAGGGTGCAGCGTGTTGTGCAGCGTGTTGTGCCAGCGTAAACTAATTGACTCATAGGCCAAGGTGGATGAGAACAGTATATTGAGAGAGTTCCAATAACATGCAATCAGGCCCAGCAGGTAGGCACATCTGACCAGAGCCACTTACAAGCAGTAGCAGAGGATCATGATCTTGAAATGTTGCCAACAGCAATGAGCAAGAATGTGGCCTGGCCGGTCCACACCCAAATGGGAGGCTACCTATGTGGGGTTGGCGTAGTCCCTGCACTTTCCCTACTGGTCCCATGCATACTTCTCAACTTTCTGAGATATAAAAGAGAGTCATCTTGTAGGTCAAAGGATGTAGGCAAAGGACGCAACCTATGACTTCTGTGTTGGCATTTTGGCCTGTTGGTGCTGCTGCCAAACTTTGCTGTCACTGGCCAGTTCTTACCCACCTACCCCTGAGGGCTCTAATTTTTCTAGGAAGACAGCAGCCGGTGACTTGTTTCCAAACATTGGCCTAACAGCACTGCTCTAAAACTGTGTTGCCACTGGCTAATTTGTTAATCTTTATTAATGTTTATTGAATAATACACAGATTAACAACAGAAGTCTTATGCCGCGTACACACGATCGGACTTCTTGTCGGAAAAAAGATATGACGGCTTTTCCGGCTGGATTCCGCTCAAGTTTGCCTTGCATACACACGCTCATGCAAAAGTTCACTGAACTTATGACCGTCAAGAACTCGGTGACGTACAACACTACGACGAGCCGAGAAAATAAAGTTCAATGCCTCCGGGCATGCGTCGAATTGTTTCCGAGCATGCGTAGGAATTTTGCGCGTCGGAATTGCCACAGACGATCGCATTTTCGGATAGGAACTTTTTCCAACCGAAAAATTGAGAACATGCTCTCAATCTTTTGCTGGCTGGAATTCGGCCTGCAAAAGTCCGATGGAGCATACACACGGTCGCATTTTCCGACGAAAAAATCTCATCTGTCTTTTGCGGGCCGAAATTTTGATCGTGTGTTCGCGGCAATAGTCGGCAGAATATACAAAAAACCCATGTAGCGGTATCCCCGCAAGAGCCAATGGAAGTTGCTTGTCCCCATTGGTTGCCCTGACCTTGTAAGCTCCCCAACACCTCTGACACTCTGGGTTCTGACATTTAAAGCAGGCAGAAAATACAAACACACTAATAGTTAGTAATGTTTGCAAGTTAACACTTTACTGGGATTTTAAGTCCAAATAGATTATAACGGACACATGTGTAACTAGGGATGTACGATATCTGTGCCGATAACAAGCATTTTCACAAGTACTAGTACTCATGAAAATGCTCCCGATACCAAAAACCAATACTCTGCGGTGCGATTTGCGTCAATATAAAATAAATGGGCGCAAATTGCGCTGCAAAGAATCGCATGTGATTAGAACAGGAATGCAGTGCAATTCCTGTCCGATTGTGTGTGTATAGAAAGGAAAAGTGCCATCTAGTGGGCAGTTTATTAAATATGTTAGAACTCACAATAAAGGAGCTGTAAAGGCAGAAGGTTTTTTTTTTTTTATCTTAAGGCATTCAATGCCTTAAGATAAGAAAAACCTTCTGTGTGTAACAGTAGGGAAGGGCGAATGGTTCAGGCCGAACTTTGGTTGTTCGGACGTTCGCAGGAACAACGAACATTATGCGGTGTTCGCGGCAAATTCGAAAGCCGCAGAACCCCGTTAAAGTTTATGGGACACTAACATGAAAAAACAAAAGTGATCATTTTAAAGGCTTATAAGTTATTGTCATAAAAAGTGTTTGGGAACCCGGGTCCTGCCCCAGGGGACATGGATCAATGGAAAAAAAAAGTTTTAAAAACGGATATTTTTTTCGGGAGCAGTGATTTTAATATCACTTAAATAATAAATAATAATGCTTAAAGTGAAACAATAAAAGTTAAATATTCCTTTAAATATTTTGCCTATGGGGTTTCTATAGTATGCCTGTAAAGTGGCACAGTTTTCCCGTGTTTAGAACAATACCACAGCAAAATGACATTTCTAAAGGAAAAAAAGTCATTTAAAACTGATCGAATTGTCATGTAATGAATTGTCGGGTCTCGGCAATATAAGATAAAACTCACTGAAAAAAATGGCATGGGTTCCCCCCCAGTCCATTACCAGGCCCTTGCGTTGGGTCCCCCCAAAATCCATACTAGGCCCTTCAGGTCTGGTATGGAAATTAAGGGGAACCCTGCGCCAAATTTTTGTATTCCTGCTAAAATTGCATGCGATTTGCGCCCATTTAGTTTGTATTGACGCAAATCTCACCGCAAAGTATCGGTACTCTATATCAGCGAGTACTTGACCGAAAGTATCGGTACTCGCCAATAAAAAAACAGTATCAGTGCAACCCTAGGTGGAACTCAAGTTGAGAGATAATGCAGTAAAATGAATTCACAGGAACACACAAAGACATAATAATAGCAGTAAGTCAAATTGTTATAATGAATTGGTTAAAAATGGGATTTATGACCCCCAGAACAAGAGGGGGAAGAGAAGACTTTTAGTCAGTCCACTCCCCCTATGCCCTGATGCCACATGAAATAGGAGGTAAACAATGTAAAAGATCTGTGTAGGAGTTCCCCTTTAGTAAACAGTGGTGTAATGGTTAGTAAGTTTGTTCTGATGCAAGTTCTGTAATCAGAGTCTCTTTTGAAGAAAGAAGGTCCTTTGAAGTGTGGGTATCCTTGATCTACAGCTAGCTATGGTGGGGTCTAGAGATGTTACAAGGCAATGACAGTGTGATGAGGCTGAATGTAAAAGGTGTTATATTTTCCAAGCAACTGGTCAGGTGTAATGGTGTCTGCATGCAGTGTCCTTGAGAACAGTGCCAGATATAAGATGGGCTTCTGCCCGCTGTCTAATCCAGTTGATACATGGGTTCTGTCAGGCAAGAAGTCCCTGCGCGGACCCTTGAATGTCTGCAGCGAGATGTAAGCCGCCCAACTGGCCACCTATGGACTCCGGAACTCAGCAATAACCGCATGGGAGTGCAGGGAATGTGGACTCAATCAGCAGTGCAGTGGATGTGGTGCCCGTCAACAGCACCCAGAGAGAGGAGGTTCGCTCCCCCTCTTTTCCCTGCAGCCAGGCCCATTCACAAAGCACAGCTGTGGTTTCCCTTAGTCAAGATGGTGGCGCCAGCACCCAATAGCCAATTGAAAAATCGGCTCTGGTGAAGACACCGCTGGGTTCCTGGACATGTAAGTGCCCTAATATTAAAAGTCAGCAGCTACAGTATTTGTAGCTGCAGAGTTTTAATTATTTTGGTGAGTCTGGAGCTCTTTTTTAACAATCAAGCTGGAATTGTATAATCATTCTCCAACATCCCTTTTAACATTATAGCACTCTCTTAGTTGGTGTAGGCTGCTAGGCAATCTGTAATCAGTGGAGCAGAGATTGATTGTTCTGGTCTCCTCTGTGTTTCACAGGCTGCTGGTCTAATTGTTTCACCCTGCATTCTATAGAATTTTGAATTACAGTGGGAAGAAGAATAGGAAGGCAGTGTGAATATTTATGTGAACCCAGCCAATCAGATCTGTCCGGTAGGTGGATGGAGAGCCCATAAATAGTCTGGAGCCTGGAGCAGAGGGCTTCATGGAGCCTGGGTTTAGCCTTGTCAGAGGAGTCCCGAGTCTGAGGGGCTCTGCCCCTTTGGGCAGTTTACAGGAAATGCTGCTTGGAGGTCATTGAGGTGCCAGCTACAGTTGGGGGGGGGGCTATTCTCTAAAGTTTGGGATTTTTCTACTACAGTCTGGAGAGCTCACTGTAGGATACCAGGTGGAGGCTGGCGGGGAGAGTGTCCAGTGATTTGGTGGTATCATGAGTCTGTGTTTTCCTCACAGAAGTTTGCCCAGTGGGTATCAGGAGGTGGCAACTGATGATTCTGCGGCATTGTCCTCATTGTCCTGTGCAGTCCTCAGCTCTACAAAGCAGCAAGTCCTAGGCATTCTCCCAACAACTAGTGAACTTTGTGAAGGCCTCGGTCAGAGTAGTAAGAAGAGAATTGTCCTCAGCTGTTTCAATCCTTGTATTCCCCATCCAAGTTCTGCTCAGCAGTAGCGGCTGGTGTTTTTTTTTGGGGGGGGGAGCAAACAACCACCCAACCCTCCCATGGAGCAACACCCACCCTCCTAAGCGGCACCCACCCCCCCCTGCTGTTTGCCTGTCAGTCCGGCACTTACCCCACCGTAGCGGGTGGCAGGTCCTCTCCTCCATGGCTGCATCCAGCTCCTCCCCTCCTCCTCTTAGGCGTCCAATAGGATCGCCTGTCCTTTCAGCCAATCGGGTGACCAGTATCAAAACCTGCCGGGAGGAGGATCACTGGTACAACAGAGAATATTCATTTGCTGTTGTAGCACACCTGGGTGGGCTCGGAGCACACTCTCTGTGACCCGAGTCCGCCCTATATTGAAGCCTATTAGAGCCTCTGGCTCTAATCGGTGCTTCAACCCCCCCCCCCACATTGGAATCCATGCATCGGTGTCCTGAAGAGGGCTGCCCCTGCTTAGCAGTAAAAAGAAAGTACAAAAAGACACCTTAGACTGTTTAATCAAGCCAGTGAGAGAGAAGAAAAAACTGTGTGCCTGGCTGTGTGAGTACTAAGCTGGGGAAATAGGACCATCGAGGCCAGCAGATCCTTGGAGGGTGTGCTACACTATTCTAGAAGGAAAAACAACACAAATTTGTTGGTGGGACTTTGAGCACTTCAGCCCCGGAAGGTTTTACCCACTTACTGACCAGGCCATTTTGTGTGATACGGCACTTCGTTACTTTAACTGACAAATGCGACGCTGTACACAAATAAATCTTCCTTTTTTTCCCCACAAATAGAACTTTCTTTTGGTGGTATTTGATCACCTCTGCGGTTTTTATTTTTTGCACAAAAAACGACCGACAATTTTGAAAAAAAAAAACAATATTTTTTACTTTCTGCTATAAAACACATCCAATTACAAAATATAAAAAATTGAATTTCTTCATCAATTTAGGCCAACATGTATTCTGCTACATATTTTTGTTATACGGTAATGCGTCAATCTAGCTGATAAAAAAAAAAATAAGATAAGGGCGGGCACCGTCATTCTTCATCCTTGAACAGTAACTGTATGCAATAACCACTTTACTTATTGTTGTATTCAATGTCCTTATGTTTTCTTTTTCAATAAATTAATATTTTTACATTTACCTTGTCTAAATCCCTGGGTACCGAGATAGTCCACAACAATTTTTGTTGCCGTGGGGCATTTTTTGGAGTAGCCCCTGACACACCCACTTTACATATTTTTGGTAAAAAAAATATTCCAATAAGCGTATATTGATTGGTTTGGGCAAATGATAGAGCGTCTACAAACTATGGGATATTTTTATGGAATTTTTATTTATTTTTTTACTAGTAATGGAGGCGATCAGCGATTTTTATGGGGAACTGCAACATTGCGGCGGACAGATCAGACACCTAACTGACACTTTTGACACTTTTTGGGGACCAGTGACACCAATACAGTGATCAGTGCTAAAAAATATACACTGTCACAGTACTACCCTGTTTCCCCGAAAATAAGACCTAGCGTGATTGTCGGTGATGGCTGCAATATAAGCCCTACCCCCCCAAATAAGCCCTAGTTTAAGTCCTTGAAGGTCTTATTTTCAGGGTAGGGCTTATTTTCGGGGAAACAGGGTAGGGCTTATTTGGGGGGTAGGGCTTATATTGCAGTCGTCACTGACAATCACGCTAGGTCTTATTTTCGGAGAAACAGGGTAATAACACTTGCAGGGAAGGGGTTAACATCAGGGGTGATCGAAGGGTCAAGTGTGCTCCTAGGGGGTGCTTTCTAATTGTGGGAGGAGGGGGGATGCTTTGACTGGGGAAAGAAAGGGATCCGTGTTCCTGCTTAGCAGAAACACAAGATCTCTCTCTTTCTCTCTCACAGACCGCCGTTCTGCCTCTCTACAAATGATCGCCGGGTCCCTGGTGGACGTCGCGTCCGCCGGTCCCGCTGATTGGCTCCCGCTGTGTCCAATAAGCAATGTGCACCCCAGGCCTAGTGCACAAAATTACCTACAGGTATGCGGTTTCGCGTAGCTGGGCCACCCTGGCAGTATATGTGGTTAGACAGTCCGAAAGCGGTTAAAGGTGTCAGTATACATCTACAAGACGCAAGCAAATTATACAACAGGAATACAGTAGACCGGAGACCTGAGATTGTAATTCGCCCAAAAGCTGGTGATGACTTGGTATTCCTTGGACACCCTTTGGGGACACCCAGCCCCACTGCTAGTGATAAATATTTCCATAGTAAATTGGTAACCTTGTTTGTGACTTTAAAAAATCTTGTGGCTCATTTTAACATCATCCAAGCAGCTCTTTTGTTGGCTTGTTAAATTTTAACAGCTGTTTATTGAGTGAAAACAATGAACCATCCTAAGAAATGTGATTCCCTATTAGTGAAGTGAAGCATGGCACAGTTTTTCTTAGATCACCCGTCAGATAGGAGCTCCCTGCAAAGTGGCTCCATTGCCAGGAATTTCATTTCTCTCCAACAACTCTTCTTCAAGGTCATACAAGTTCTCCGCTAATTACAGTCGTATGCAAAAGTTTAGGAACCCCTGACAATTTCCATGATTGTCATTTATAAATATTTGGGTGTTTGGATCAGCAATTTCATTTTGATCTATCAAATAACTGAAGGACACAGTAATATTTTACTTAGTGAAATGAGGTTTACTGGATTAACAGAAAATGCGAAATATGCATCAAAACGAAATTAGACAGGTGCATAAATTTGGGCACCCCCAACAGAAAAATCACATCCATATTTAGTAGAGCCTCCTTTAGCAGAAATAACAGACCCTAGATGCTTCCTATAGACTGTAATGAGTGTCTGGATTCTGGATGAATGTATTTTGGACCATTCCTCCTTACAAAACATCTCCAGTTCAGTTAGGTTTGATGGTTCCCGAGCATGGACAGCCCGCTTCATATCACCCCACAGATGTTCAATGATGTTCAGGTCTGGGGACTGGGATGGCCATTCCAGAACATTGTACTTGTTCCTCTGCATAAATGCCCGAGTAGGTTTTGAGCAGTGATTTGGGTCGTTGTCTTGTTGAAATATCCAGCCCCGGCGTAACTTCAACTTTGTGACTGATTGCTCAACATTATTCTCAAGAATCTGCTGATATTGAGTGGAATCCATGCGACCCTCAACTTTAACCAGATTCCCAGTACCGGCACTGGCCACACAAAGGAAACTCCACCAAATTTTACTGTGGGTAGCAAGTGTTTTTCTTGGAATGCTGTGTTCTTTTGCCGCCATGCATAATGTCCCTTGTTATGACCAAATAACTCAATCTTTGTTTCATCAGTCCACGGCACCTTATTCCAAAATAGAGCTGGCTTGTCCAAATGTGCGTTTGCAGACCTCAAGTGACTCCGTTTGTGGTGTGTGTGCAGAAAAGGCTTCTTTCGCATCACTCTCCCATACAGCTTCTCCCTGTGCAAAGTGCGCTGAAGGATGCACAGTGACACCATCTGCAGCAAGTTGATGTTGTAGGTCTTTGGAGGTTGTCTGTGGGCTGTTTTTGACAGTTCTCACCATCCTTCGCCTTTGCCTCTCCAATATTTTATATGGCCTGCCACTTCTGGCCTTAAAGCGGAGTTCCACAAAAAAATGGAACTTCCGCTTTTCAGAACCCTCCCCACCTCCGGTGTCACATTTGGCACCTTTCAGGGGGGAGGGGGGTGCCGATACCTGTCTAAGACAGGTATTTTCACCCACTTCCGGCATAGACTCCCATGGGAGTCTATGCCTCTTCCTGTCCCTCCGCGCTGTCTGCTGGGAACACACAGCTCCCAGGAGATAGTGGAGACCACTAGGGACGTGCAGCGCGACTCGAGCATGCGCAGTAGGGAACCGGGAAGTGAAGCCGCAATGCTTCACTTCCTGATTCCCTCACCTAGGATGGCGGCGGCAGCTGGCGAGAACCGAGCGGGTTCTCGGCGTCCCCTGTCGACATCGCTGGACTCTGGGACAGGTAAGTGGCCATGTATTAAAAGTCAGCAGCTGCAGTATTTGTAGCTGCTGGCTTTTAATATTTTTTTTTTTTTGGCGGTGTGGGTGAACCCCTGCTTTACCAAGAACTGTGCCTGTGGTCTTCCATTTCCTCACTATGTTCCTTACAGTGGACGCTGACAGCTTATACCCTGTTTCCCCGAAAATAAGACCTAGCGTGATTGTCGGTGATGGATGCAATATAAGCCCTACCCCCCAAATAAGCCCTAGTTAAAGTCCTTGTAGGTCTTATTTTCAGGGTAGGGCTTATTTTCGGGGAAACAGGGTAGGGCTTATTTGGAGGGTAGGGCTTATATTGCAGCCATCACTGACAATCCCGCTAGGTCTTATTTTCGGGGAAACAGGGTATCTCTGCAATAACTTTTTGAAGCCTTCCCCTAAACCATAATGTAGAACAATCTTTGTTTTCAGGTCATTTGAGAGTTGTTTTGAGGCCCCCATGTTGCCACTCTTCAGAGGAGAGTCAAAGAGAACAACAACTTGCAATTGGCCACCTTAAATACCTTTTCTCATGATTGGATGCACCTGTCTGTGAAGTTCAAGGCTTAATGAGCTCACCAAACCAATTGTGTGTTCCAATTAATCAGTGCTAAGTGGTTACAGGTATTCAAATCAACAAAATGACAAGGGTGCCCAAATTTATGCCCCTGTCTAATTTCGTTTTGATGCATATTGCGCATTTTCTGTTAATCCAATAAATTTCACTACTGAAATATTACTGTGTCCTTCAGTTATTTGATAGATCAAAATGAAATTGCTGATCCAAACACCCAAATATTTATAAATGACAATCATGGAAATTGTCAGGGGTTCCTAAACTTTTGCATACAACTGTAGGTGGAGATCGCCACCATTGGGTCAGCATAAGGAGATACATTTTTAGTGCTGTTGGAATTTTTTGGCTCATCATAAATAAAAGGATTTTGGATAGAGTAGAGAATGGATAAAACCCCTCTCAATTTCTATGCCATTTGTGCCCCACTGGGGAAATTTCCTTTACTTCCCGTTGTATAGAGAGAAGAGGAGGTGGGAGGAAATTCTCTCTTAGGTCTCTTTCACGCAGGTGTTGAATATACACAGTCAAAATGCGTTTTTACTGCTTCACAGCCGCCTCCATTCACTTCTATCAAAACGCACCACATGCTGCAAACGCAATGTAAATGCACCTATGACATTTACAGTGTGTTTAACCACATAAGGACCGAGCCTCTTTTTGAGATTTTGGTGTTTCCAAGTTAAAAACATTTTTTTTTTTTGCTAGAAAATTACTTAGAACCCCCAAACATTATACATTTTTTTTAAACACTCTAGACAATAAAATGGCGGTCGTTGCAATACTTTCTGTCACACTGTATTTGCGCAGAGGTCTTACAAGCGCACTTTTTTTGGAAAAAATACACTTTTTTAAATTAAAAAATAAGACAACAGTAAAGTTAGCCCAAATTTTTTTTTATATTGTGAAAGATAATGTTACGTCCAGTAAATTGATACCCAACATGTCACGCTTCAAAATTGCGCACGCTCGTGGAATGGCGACAAACTTTTACCCTTAAAAATCTCCATAGGCGACGTTTAAAAAATTCTACAGGTTGCATGTTTTGAGTTACAGAGGAGGTTTAGGGCTAGAATTATTGCTCTCGCTCTACCGATCGGATTGATACCTCACATGTGAGGTTTGAACACCGTTTTCATATGCAGGCGCTACTCACTTATACGTTGGCTTCTGTACGCGAGCTCGGTGGGACGGAGCACGTTTCAAATTTTTACATTTTTTTTTCTTTATTTACTTTACCTTTTATTTTTTTATTTTTACACTGTTCTTTTTTTAAAAAAAATAATAATTCTGTCACTTTTATTCCTATTACAAGGAATTTAAACATCCCTTGTAATAGAAATAAAAGCATGACAGGACCTCTTAAATATGAGATCTGGGGTCAAAAAGACCTCAGATCTCATATTTACACTAAAATACAATAAAAAAAATATCAAAAAATGGCCCTTTAAGAGCTATGGGCGGAAGTGACATTGCTTCCGCCCTGCAATGGTATAGAGACGGGTGGGGGTCATATTCCCCTCACTCGTCTCCATGCCAAGGATGGAGCGACATCCGATCACCTCCGTCGCTACTGACGACTCCGGGACTCCGGTAAGCGGCGGAGGGCACCGGAGTGCGGTGGAAGGGCTCCCTCCCGCCGCTGATAAAAGTGATCTTGTAGCAAATCCGCCACGGAAACCACTTTTACCTGAAAGCGGACCGCCCAGCCGAAGAAGAGGATACCAGGGTTATGGCAGCTAGCGATATTCCTAGCTACCATAGTTAGGACATATATCAGCGTGCGGCGGTCCGTAAGTGATTAAGCTGCAGTTGCAAAGTTGCAAAAGCTAACATTTCCCACTTTAGCCTTGTACAGGTTACCACTTAAGGACCATCCACTCGCAATGTACTGTGGATGGGCGGTCCGTGTGGGAAAAGTGACATACTGGTATGCCGATGCCCGCCTCTGGGTTTAGGGCGTGCGTGCGCCCCCCCCCCCGCCAACACCCACTGTGATTGTTCACAGCGGGAGTCTGTCAGCAAGCACCTTAGATTGTAAGCTCCTTGAGGGCGGGGACTGATGTGAATTTGCAATATATGTTATATGTAAAGCGCTGCATAAAAATAATAGTGTTATTTAAGTACCTGTAATAAATAAAATAAATAAGTCCCGGCCAATGATTCATGGCTGGGACCTGCTGATCAGCTGTGTCCAATCACAGCCCAGAGCCTAGTGTTGACCATAGGCGTTTGCACAGGGTGTGCCAGGTGGGCCTGGGCACACCCTAATCACCCCGTGTGGTGCAGATTACCCCTGTTTAGACCTCTAATATTTCACCAAAGACCCCTAAAAGCTCCTAAAAAAAATATAAGATAAAGTAAAAAATTGTAAAAAATAAAAACTACTGCAAACAATCTCTGACACCGTCCATTGCTCTGCCGACACCTTCAGTGCACATGCACACACATGCAAATGTGTTTGAGTTTTGGGGTGCACACCCTAATGCGACAAGCTGCGCACACCTATGGTGTTGACAATCAACACAGGACTTTGTACAGAGAGAACAATCTGTTAGTAAAAATTAACACACATTACACATTGTTAGGCACACATTTAACCCCTTGATCATCCTAGATGTTAACCCCTTCCCAGCCAGTGTCATTAGTACAGTGACAGTATAGTATTAGCACTGATCACTGGAATAATGTCACAAGTCCATCCAGTTCAACCTTAAAAACAATAAATAAATAAAATAAAAAATATTGTACAATCCAATATACCCAATTTTATACCCTCAGTTGATCCAGAGGAAGGCAAAAAACCCCAGCAGAGCATGCTCCAATTTGCTACAGCAGGGGAAAAAATTCCTTCCTGATCCTCCAAGAGGTAATCGGATTTTCCCTGGATTAACTTTACCTATAAATGTTAGTAGACAGTTATATTATGTACATTTAGGAAAGTATCCAGGCCTTTAAGCCCGGGTTCACACCTATGCGAATTAGAGGTGCGTTTCCGCACCTCTAATTCGCATAGCAGGAGAATGTGACTGGTTTCCTATGGAGCCGGTTCACATATCTCCGGGGCGGCTGTGGTGCGCACTGTGCGTCTTTGGCTGCGTTTCAGGGCCAAATTCAGGCATAGAATCAGCCCTGATTCGTCCCTGAAATGGTGAACAGGGACGCACAGCACTCCTGTGCGGTCCGCAGTGCATTATAGTGTGAACCCGGGCTAAAGCAATCTACTGAGCTGGCCAGAACCACCTCTGGAGGGAGTCTATTTCACATTTTCACAGCTCTTACTGTGAAGAAACCTCTGCGTATTTGGAGATAAAATCTCTTTTCCTCCAGATGTAAAGAGTGCCCCCGTGTCCTCTGGGTTGACCGTAAAGAGAATAACTCAACACCAAGTTCACTTTATGGACCCCTTTTATATTTGTACATGTTGATCATATCCCCCCTTATTCTCCTCTTCTCAAGAGTGAACAAATTCAGTTCCTCTAAACTTTCCTCATAGCTGATCTCCTCCATGCCTCTTATTAGTTTGGTTGCCCTTCTCTGCACTTTCTCCAGTTCCCTGATATCCTTTTTGAGAACTGGTGCCCAAAACTGAACTGCATATTCCAGGTGAGGTCTTACTAATGATTTGAACAGGGGCAAAATTATATCTTTCTCTCTGGAGTCCATACCTCTCTTAATACAAGAAAAGACTTTGCTCGCTTTGGAAACTGCAGCTTGGCATTGCATGTTATTATTGAGCTTATGATCTACCAAAACCCCCAGATCCTTCTCCACCACGGATTCCCCCAGTTGTACTCCCCCCAGTATATATGATGCATGAATATTCTTAGCCCCCAAGTGCATAACTTTACATTTATCAACATTAAACCTCATCTGCCACATAGATGCCCAATTAGACAGAGCATTGAGGTCGGCATGTAAATTGGAGACATCCTGTAAGGACGTTATTGCACTGCATAGCTTGGTGTCATCTGCAAAGACTGAAATGTTACTTTCGATCCCAGACCCAATATCATTTATAAAGATATTAAAAAGTAAAGGGTCCCAGCACTGAACCTTGGGGTACACCACTGATAACCTTAGACCATTCAGAGTAAGAATCATTAAACACTACTCTCTGAATTAGGTCTTTTAGCCAGTTTTCTATCCATTTACAAACTGATATTTCCAAGCCTGTAGACTTTACTTTACACATTAGCCATGTGTGGGGAACTGTGTCGAACGCTTTTGCAAAATCCAAGTATACCACGTCAACAGCCACCCCTCTGTCCAAGTATACCACGTCCACAGCCACCCCTCTGTCCAAGGTTTTACTTACCTCTTCATAAAAAGAAATCAGGTTTGTCTGACAACTTCTGTCTTTCATGAATCCATGCTGTCTGTTGCGTAAAATGTTTTTTTCCAGCAAGAACTCATCTATGTGGTCTCTTATTAAACGCTCCAGTATCTTCCCGACTATAAAAGTTAAACTAACAGGTCTATAGTTACTTAGTAAAGACTTTGATCCCTTTTTAAATCCAGTGTCAGTTAGTGTCAGGATGTCCCGCCTGCACTATAACAGTCCCATTATAAGCTGTTGAACCAATCAATATACACTTATTGGGTTTTCTTTTAACCCAAGACATGTAGCAGAATACATTTTGGCCTATTTCTATTGGTTATGTTTTATAGCAGAAAGTAAAAAATATTGGTTTTTTTTTTCTCAAAATGTATGATCCACAAGCTAAAGAGACGTAGATGCTATACTCTACAGTTTCCACTATATGTCAATAGTATTACAATGCTGGGGAGATGCAAAACATAGACTATAATCTACGAGCTGCCTTTCCAGTTATAAAGAGAAGCAGCTGTTATAACTCACATTGGGGGGTTATTTACTAAAGGCAAATCCACTTTGCAGTACAAGTGCACTGCAAGTGGTCTGGAAGTGCAGTCGCTGTAGATCTGAGGGGGACATGGAAAGAAAAAAAAAAAACAGCATTTTTACTTGCACATGATTGGATGATAAAATAAGCAGAGCTTCCCCTAAGATCTACAGCGAAGATAGATAGATAGATAGATAGATAGATAGATAGATAGATAGATAGATAGATAGATAGATAGATAGATAGATAGATAGATAGATAGATACATTTCCATAAACCCCTTATTCCCCTATGATAACAGTCGATGAAGGCAATTTCAAGAAGGCAGCATTTTCTACAATTTGTTTCCCTGTCACCCTGATCAAACTATATATGCAACCAGGCTGGTAGCCCAGATTTAAAGTCCAAGTTTAAAATGGCACAGTAAAGATGTGCTCTCCAGGCTGTCCCCCCTCTCCATTCAAACCTCTGATCAGCATGGCTGGAACACAGGAATTGAAAAACAAGGTCAAGATGATAAAATGAAGATGTCCTCATTGGGCTGTCCCCCTTGTCCATTCAGACTTCTGATCAGCGCAGTGGCCAGCAGCCCCAGGGAAGTCTTCTTCACCCAACTTCCCATGCCGCTCAGGTGATTGTTCTCAGTCAATTAGAAGCAGCTGTTGGTGGAACACTGAACCTACTGTTGAGAGTGTAGTGCACCTGGATTGGGCAGATGTTGGCACCAAGATATGCAAGTACTGCCCCGCTTCTTCTTGGATTGAGCACCCACATACCTGTCTTTATGTCTAATAAAAGACAGTTATGTGGGTGTTAAGTCAAGTTCCTCCACCCCAAACTCGCTCATCCATGTCTTTATGGAAATTGCTTTGTGCACTGGTGCGCAGTCATGTTGGAACAGGAAGGGGCCATCCCCAAAATGTTCCCACAAAGTTGGGAGCATGAAATTGTACAAAATGTCTTGGTATGCTGACGCCTTAAGAGTTACGTTCACTGGATCTAAGGGGCCAAGCCCAACCCCTGAAAAACAACCCCAACACCATAATCCCCCCTCCACCAAATGATTTGGACCAGTGCACAAATCAAGGTCCATAAAGACATGGATTAGCGAGTTTGGGGTGGAAGAACTTGACTGGTCCTGACCTAAACCCAATAGAACACCCTTGGGATGAATTAGAGCGGAGAGCGGAACAGGAATTCTGGAAGAATGGTTAAACCTTCGCATGAACATACTCCTACACCATTGTGGACATCCTTCCCAGAAGAGCTGAAGCTGTTATAGCTGCAAAAGGTGGGCCAACTCAATATTGAACCCCACGGACTAAGACTGGGATGCCATTAAATTACATGTGCGTGTAAAGGTACGTGTCCCAATACTTTTGACAATATAGTGTATTTTCCAATGGGATGATATGATCCCACACCACCCTCCCCATTCTAGTCAAATTCTTACCCTATTAGGAGTGACTCATGCAGATAACAAAGAGAGAGCAGACAAAAATCAAACTAGGTGCTTTGTTTTGAGACAAGTACACATTATAGAGGGATATGCTTTGCTCAGTTTTCACGTCAGAGGTTTACAACCACTTTAACCTGGTAGTCCTCCCAGTAACCTGTCCTATGGTGACAACACTTGATAACCTTACTATATTTATTAAGAAGCAACCTTATCACCCTAGGACAGGGCTACAAACATCTCCCCCTCTCCTTAACTCCCTTCAATAAGAAAGCAGCACAGGCAGAGCGCACAGGTAGTTATTAGCTTACTGGATTTTTGGCAGGAGGAACAAGATTTTTTTACACTTATTAAACAGATATAACAAAACCTTCATTACTCAAATTAACAGACCGAATGAAGATAAGTTCATTGTTAGGGTTTACATGTCATTTAATGAATATTGCCTATAAAATCTTCCACCAATAAGGAATATCACATTATTGGCAGATTCTACTGAATGTATAATTCTATCCAGTGGCAGGGTAAACCTGAATTCCCTGACCATAACATTTTTTATACGTCAGATAGAAAGATAAAACTCTATAGCTTTGTTTAAAAAAAAGCACAAAAAACGAGAAAAAAATTAAGAAAACAAAATTTCAAGTTTGGAAATTAATGTAGTTAAAAAAACAAAGATGGTATGTAATATAAATATATATATATATATATATATATATATATATATATATATATATATATATATATATATATATATGTATATATGTATATATGTATATATATATATATATATATATATATATATATATACAGTAAATATATATATATATATATATATATATACATATATATATATACATACATATATATATATATATACAGGCAGTCTCCGAGTTACGAATGGGTTAGGGACTGCCTGTTTGTTCTGAAGTCGGAATTTGTTCGTAAGTTGGAAGCGCATGCGCAGAAAGGCGTTTTCCGATATTTTCCAATGTCGTTTTCTAATGTTTCCCGATGTTTTGCGCTGTTTTCCGCTGTTTCCGACGTTGTTTTCCACTGTTTTCCAATGTTTTCCGATGTGACCGCCGCCGCCTTCCGTTCATAAGTAGGAGTCGTTCGCAAGTCTGGGGTTCGTAACTCGGGGACCCCCTGTATATGTATATATATATCTATATATACATATACAGATATAGATATATACATATAGATATATACATAAATATAAATATATATATTTACATTTTTTATTTTATTTGCTTGCAATAAAAAGCATATAGACTCCAGTACTTAGTAAAATAAGACATTACCAGAGCCAATTCTGACCTAAAGGGTTAGTTCACTTTGATCAAAAAAATACCACATGCATTCCCAAAATACCATTACATAAGACTCAATGAATCAATTAATTTTAATGTTCCATACCTGTGGGCCATTATTCAGTAAGTAAAAGCTGCCAAAAACCTCCTAAAGCTGGCCGTAAATAAGAAGATGTTTGCACAAACAAATATAAAATAGGCATGAATATTCTTTGTACATTTAATTGTGTTTGATTTTAAGGTAGCGCTAACGCCAGCAAGGGCCACTGATTTGGTCCCAGGTTTTTCTCCCACTAGAGAAAACTTGTAAATACCTCTAAATCTGGATTTTTAAGGCAATTTAAAAAGAAAAAACTGTATATTAAGTAAAAAAGTTTATTTACACATAAATTCAACGTAATTTAAAAATTCCAAAATTTGGACGCAATACAAAACGACCTAAATGTATGGTAACTTTGCATATGCAGACATTCATGACCCCCATTCTTATTGAAGGAGTGCCTTTTCCAGTAATATAATAAGAGATGTAAGTTTGATACTTTGAAAATGCTTTGTACGAGAATCATTTATTTGGATTCTAAATTGCATTTATATTCTGTATTTTCAGAAGTGGTATTAGTCCCTGAAGAAGAATATAGTTTATATACATTTTGAAACGCGTTGGATATCCCCACTACCCATCACCATCTGTAACATGCATGAATGGTGTATTCGCAAGTAGTTGGGAAATACCACTTCAGGACGAATGTTGTGCAATGTTATAATACATTTATATGCTTTTGTATTGCTTCCAAATTTTGAAATTTTGAAATTACATTGAATTTATGTGTAAATAAACATTTTTAACCACTTCAGCCCCTGGAAGATTTGGCTGCTCAATGAACCAGGCCATTTTTTGCGATATGGCACTGCGTCGCTTTAACTGACAATTGCGCGGTCCTGTGGCACTGTAGTCAAAAACAAAATTGACGTCCTTTTTTCCCCACAAATAGAGCTTTCTTTTGGTGGTATTTAATCATCTCTGTGGTTTTTATTTTTTGCGCTATAAACAAATAAAGAGCGACAATTTGGGGAACAAAAACACAATATTTTGTACATTTTGCTATAATAAATACCCCCAATTTTTTTTAAAAAGCGAATTTTTTCCTCAGTTTAGGCTGATATGTATTCTTCTACATATACAAATCGCAATAAGCGTATATTGATTGGTTTGCGCAAAAGTTATAGCGTCTACAAAATAGGGGATAGATTAATGGCATTTTTTATTATCATTTTTTTTTTTTACTAGTAATGGTGGCGATCTGCGATTTTTATCAGGACTGCGATATTGCGGCGGACATATTGGACACTTTTGACACATTTTTGGGACCATTGACAATTATACAGCGATAAAAATGCACTGATTAATGTATACATGTCACTGGTAGGGAAGGGGTTAACACTAGGGGGCGATCAAGGGGTTAAATGTTTTCACTAGTCTGTGTTATAACTGTAGGGGGGATGGGACTGACTGGGAGGAAAGAGAGATCGGTGTTCATACTTAGTATGAACACACGATCTGTCTCTACTCCCCTGAAAGAACCGGGATTTGTTTGTTTACACACACTCTGTCACGAGTGATCGCGGGTGCCCAGCGCCGCACTCGCATCAGCTCCGGGCACGCGCTGCAGGCGCGCCCCTAGTGGCCAAAAGGCGAAGCGACGTAAGGTAACATCGTTTCACCCAGCCGTGCCATTCTGCCGCAGTAAAGCAGTTAAATAATATACAGGTTTTTTAATTTTAAACTGCCTTAAAAATCCAGATTTAGAAGTATTTACAATGTTTCATCAATACAGGGATGACGGCAATTTACATGCCAAGCTACATTAGTCTTTAAATATTTTGTCTTCTCCCACTAGAGTAGCAGCAGCCATGCAAACTGCAACATTCGCTCTTCTGGCTCAGTGAACGGTCTAGGGCACATGTCTCAAACACAAGGCCCATAGGCCGAATTCGACCTGCCAGGCTGTTTCATGTGACCCTCATATCTCTTTTGCAGCTGTGGCACCCCCTCGTCTCTCCCCCCACCTTGCCCCAGCAGTCAGCATCAGAGATGAGGACACAACTCCCCTGTCAAATCCTGTGCTTCTCTGTGCAGCCATGGAGAGGCTCGCCTTTACCACCTCCCCATCTCAGCAGTTGGCAGCAAAGAGGAGGACATAACTCCTCCTACAGATCCTGCATCTCTTTGTGCTTCACCATCTCTGCCTCCCCTGGTGTCAGCATTCAGAAGACTCTGGAAGCTGACTCCACCCCTCCCCTGGTCCTCCTCTAGACCCTTCACTTTCTGCTTTTCATCTCCTCCCCCAGCTTCTTTCAAAGCAAGGGGAGTGCACTGTGATGTAAGGGAGGGTGGGGGACTCTTGAGACTCTTGACCTCTGATGGTGGGGACTTAATGAGACTAGCAGGATCTTCAGCTGGACTGCCAGGATGGGCAGCAGCCCTTCTGGCTGGAACCTCTCCTTCTGGAAAAGAACACTGCTCTCTGAGACTTCAAACTATTTATTCACGTCCCAACCATCATCTGGGCCCACCTCCCCAGGGATTGGGTGGGGCCGCATAAATATTCAGGCTGCTCATTTGACTCTACCATCCACTATATTCTGGTAGCCTCCAGAAGACGGGGGGAAGCAATCAAACTCACAGAAAATAAAAAAAGTTTGGCGCAAACTCGAAAAACCATCAACAACGTCATTTCCGGTACTCGTGGTTCCGACTTCCGGTGTTTTGGAATGCACGCCGTAATTTGCAGAAAAGTCGCTTTCTACTCTGCTGGCTGTACATGTTGGTACTGACTTATCAGCACCTTAAAATGTAAGTGGGCATTTATTATATACTTGCTGGGATACGTGTTACGATAAACTTGTTGCGCTATGATATACATTCTGCTTCTCCCCAGATTCTTTGCTATACTGATCTAAGGAGATACCTCTTGAGCTGAGTTTGAGCTGAGGATCACCCTCTCCAGACATATATATGGATACCCAAGGAAGCTGATTATTACAAGGCTCATTTTTTTTAGTTATCTGGTGAGTTTGCATCCCTCTGACACGAGTGATGGTGGAGCACGGATAACAAAGACTATTTGTCACTGCACATTTTGTCCTTTTTCCACGGCCTCTGGATTTTTTTTGAGGACTTTTTTTTTCATGATTCATTGTATTGGTTTATTGCGAAAAACTATTATGCACTAAATGATATATAGAGTTGTCATTGATATATGGTTTTGGAGTTAGCGCCAAACTTTTTTATTTTCTGAAATTAATTTAGAAAGTGATTTCACTTGAAAAGGGGCAGCTGAACTCACACGTGTTTTGCATGCATAATATATATATATATATATATATATATATAGTATATAATAATAATAATAATAATAATAATAATTATATATATATATATATATATATATATATATATATATATATATATATATATATATATATATAAATTATATAATATATATATGTAGCACTAACTCTCAGGGGAGCTGCTGGTTTAAAGCGGGCTGTTACCTTCACTCTTGATACCTCTGTTTCACCGGCACCGGGTCTAGGGTCCCGTTGAGTTTACCTCTGGACGACGTAGACACTAACACTTGAGTAGATTTTTCAATGCTTTAATGAACAAATAATAAAGGTAGTAGCAGAAAAGAGGCAGAAGGAAAGTTGCAGGGAAGCTCAAATACCTTTCCTTAATATTCTTTAGAACATTCTCTGGAATTGAACACTTGCGGTTGAATGGTTGAATGCGCTCCCCCCTTGTGGGACCCAATCTTTGCCCGTCTGGATAGGCCTCTCTCACTTGCCTAGCAGCCAGTACGCAGCACAAACAAAAGTCTCTGCCACAGACTTGTTTGGAATAAAACCCGTACGATCCTCTGCCACAGGATGTATTGGTTTGCAATGAATGTCAGACACAGTACTTGAACCTTTAAGCCGACCCGGCAGTACTGTGCAGTAAGATTACTTTAGGATACGTCCTCCAACCGAGTCACCAGGCCCCTCTCCAGACCAGCACTCTGCATGATCCTTCCATGACGGGTCCTCCCCTGGGATCTCCTCCGTTGTCCAGCTTCTTCACTCAGGATAGACAGCTCAGGACCGTTCCTCTGCTGCTGTGGTAGGCCCCAGACAGGCTTCTGGGCCCACCCACACGCTGCAGCCGCGTGGGCCTCCTGAACGGAGGACCACGAGGTGGTAACGAATACCTGTCGGCCAGGAGGGCCAGCAGGTGGCTGAAAACAAACCCCTAAACATGGCGTCTGTCCCATAAATACCCTCTCCCAGAATGCAACTCGGAGGACCACCTCCACCGAGCCGTCTCTGGGACAGAAGAGCACTCATATGCTTCAACACGTTGCTTTTCCAACACCAGCCGATGGTGACAACGACACCCACCGGCACACACAATACATGCAACTCAGCCAAGCTGGAACAGAGGCAAATCTAACTTCCTCTAACAAGTAACCTACAAGATTAACCTATCAGCAGTAGATTAAAAAAATCTACCAGCGCTACATATATATATATATAATTTTTTTTTTTTAAGTGATATATTTACTTGAAAAGGGGGGCAGCTGAACTCACATTGTTTTGCATGCATTATATATATATAAAACAGAAAAGTAGAACAAAAGCGGGACTTTGCATGAGACATGTCAGCGCATAAATAACAATTAATTGGTCAGGCTCAAATAGGGTTGGCCTGTATCCAATGCAAATATATAATCCAGGAGTTAATAATAATAAGGAACAATGGGTGTAATCACAAAGGATTTACATCTGGTATTCATGAAAAATATCATTTTAATTCATCATTCGACATAGAAGAATTAATTTAAAAACAATCAATAGACCGCGCTGG
This sequence comes from Lithobates clamitans, assembly GCA_037952925.1. Taxonomy (NCBI): domain Eukaryota; kingdom Metazoa; phylum Chordata; class Amphibia; order Anura; family Ranidae; genus Lithobates; species Lithobates clamitans. The sequence goes on along the minus strand of JBBGZY010002505.1, from coordinate 1,399,518 downwards.
CGGCAGAGCCACTTGCGATAGCTATTCGGGCACACCCTGGAATTATGGGACTTGGGAGAGGGATAGGTGACGGAAAAGATCAGCATGTAAGCGGATGACACGCTCCTATATCTAGATGACTCAGGCAATTCCCTACCGTTAGCTTTAGACTTAATTAAACAGTTCGGTAAGTTTTCTGGCCTTCGAATAAATTGGGACAAGTCACAGATACTCCCCCTGGACAGTTTCCCGCCACCTAGGAATAGAGCCATATTACCTTTACAGAGGGTAGATACTATTAAATACTTGGGGGTAAGGCTGACTAGAGACCCAGCAGACTATATACCACTAAATATAGACCCACTATATGAAATGATCAGACAGAAGACTCAGATATGGGCTCCTCTTCCTTTGGGAGTAATGGGTCATATAAACTTAACAAAAATGGTTCTTTTACCCAAAATTTTATACATGGTGTGGCACTTACTGGTATATTTAATTCTTAGACATTTTAAGGTAATAGAAGCTATCCTAAAACCATTCATATGGGGCAATAGTAAGCACAAACTGTCCTGGCATAAATTGAAGAATCCCACTGATCTAGCTGGTATGGCCCTCCCGGACTTCAATATGTACTATTTGGCAGCCCAACTGGCACAAATTTTTCATGTTGATAAGGTGGATAGGGAGAGATTCCTCAGTTTTCTATATCCAGAGTGGTCTCGGCAGACCCAGGATTCAATGGTGATGATAACAGGGGGAGTAGGAGGAGTGGTGAGGATGGATAACCGTAGATCACTTTTGTACCAATATAGGAAGATTTGGAAGCTAGCTTCTGATAAGTTGAGCATACCAGCAATACATGATTTTACCACTTTATGGCACAATCCAGATCTGTCTGAGTTCTCTCTGATCCCGGACAGTGAGGTGTGGAGCTCAAGGGGGATATTTTATTTGTCCCATATTGTCAGTAATGGAGAATTGAAGAGCTTTGACAGGTTGAAATCTGAGTTTATGCTTCCAAACCAATTATTCTTCAGATACCTACAACTCAGCCATGCCTTTCGTTCGCAATTTCCATCAGATGATCTTGTCTCGGTCCATATATCCTCTCATGGAATCTGTGAAATACCCAGACCCCAAAAAATTGATCTTCCAATTCTACCTTGATGGACTTGTGTCTTTTTTCAACCTCACCTACTATGTAACTATGTAACTATGTAACCTTATGCTGACAACACCATCAGCGACCAAAATAGCATGTGCATTGAAACCTAGGTGGGAGAGAGAGGTGGAGGTGGGTAATATGGAAGATGATGAATGGAGTGATGCTCTTGATGCTTGCAAAATGGTATCCCCTAAACTATCGGATCGGTTGACTCAGATTTTTATATTGCACAGATCCTACCTCACACCTTATAGAATTTCTAGATATAAACAGAGTCAATCTGCAACATGTATAATGTGCAATCAAGCAGTAGGCACTTTCTTTCACTTAATATGGCATTGCCTGCTGATTCAGGCTTTCTGGACCCAGGTGGTGAGATTATTACATGATACAATGGGCTCCCCTGTCACATTACAGCCCAAAATGTGCATTTTGGGAATTTTCCCAGACACAGAGATTAACAAATTTCAAAAAATATTTCTTCATGAAACACTCTTCTCTGCAAGAAAAGTTATAGCTAGGCTTTGGATGAGGCCTGATCCTCCAGAGCTCACACAATGGATTACAGAAGTAAATACAGTATTACCCTATAAGAAACTCATATATACACATAGAGGGTGTCCTACTAAGTATGAAAAAATCTGGGGAAAGTGGCTCAAAGCACCTGAAACCTGTATATGACACTGAAAACTAAAAAGGGTGTTACAATAGGACACATAGACCAATAACTTCTTTGTCAAAAATGTATGTCGGAGAGAGAAGCGTTTAATAGAGGGACACGATGTGCGCAGTATTGGAAGATATCTCGAATGTTGATGGTGATATAACATATAACAAATAGCGTTTCTCAATATTTATAATTTGGGGGAAGATATAGCGTATTGTCTGTTAATATACATTGTATTGCTTGAAGTAGTTTTTTTTTTTTATATAAGAAATGGATGGATGTATATGTATCTAATATATTTTCAATAAAAAAACGTGTTTAATGGAAAAAAAAAAACAATCAATAGACATAATAAAAAAAATACAGTTACAGTACTGATAGTTGTTAAAATGTAGGCATCCATAAGTTGTTAACTCAACGCGTTTCTTGGCTTATAACCAATCATCAGGAGTTCAGATGCGTAATAACTAAAAATGGATAAAGTAATGGAGCACTGGAGAATCCACTGTATCGTCTTTGTTACAAACTCTTTAACTTTATTATCTTTTTTCCAACTTTTTTCCTTTTTCTCTTTCATCAGCTAGACAATTTGCTGACCATCCCATGCATATTGATTTAATTCAGTGCATACTACTTTTCCATCCCTTATGCTTCAACTACCTGATTTTACGTTTTTCTACTACTCACTTGTTTACTCCAGCAATGGGAGGTGGGACTGGAGTCTCATTGGGTCCTAGTTCCGGGGTTGTGATGCGCCCAGTTTACGGCCCCACACCCACCCCTTACCATGGTGGGGGCGGGCCGTGACCTTGACGCATCGGCGTCATGATTTAACGTCCCGCATGCGGCGTCTAACGACGCTGCATTGCGGGTGCCAGTGATCCACTCCATCGGGGGTCATGGTGGCAGGGGAATAGGAGCCCATCACGATTGTCCATACCGTGGATTGATTCCTCCCTCCTCCCCATGCGCCTCATTGGCGCCCCTTCATGACGTTGGCGGGGACACGCCCCCAGCCTGGGGTATATGGCGGTGGCCTCTGGCTGGTCCGCTCAGTACACCGCCTTAGCTTGTGTGGGGATGACCGGCTCGTGCACCACCCGCACCTCTCAGGTAAATCCCATCTATCTTTCTATTGCCATCCATGCCTCCACATTTTTAATATCACTAATGTGACACGTACACATCTTTTTGACTGTTAATCTTTAATTTCATACCTCTTCCATGTTCCACTGTTTCCCCCATCACACACTATGCTCCTCCGGTCCTGGCCAGCCATGGGTGGCTCTTCCCTATTTACCTTCACTTTTACTTACACTCTTTTTTTTCCCTTCACAGCATTCCCCATGTGTTAGCCTGGTTCTCCCTCTCTCGCTGGGCGACGGTTACGTGGGGTGTCCCGGCCTAGATGGCGGCCTCTGTCCCTCGGTTTTTGGGGGCTGGTCCTTGCCTCAACCCCGGGGGGAGACTTTGCTGACCCAGACCACCAGATAGTCCCATTTCATTGGTTATTTTTCAATCTGTGAGTACTATCTTAGTCTATGTCTTTTTCGGGACTTACGTGTCCATCATTAGACTAATGGCTGCTCCATTACTTTATCCATTTTTAGTTATTACGCATCTGAACTCCTGATGATTGGTTATAAGCCAAGAAAGGCGTTGAGTTAACAACTTATGGATGCCTACATTTTAACAACTATCAGTACTGTAACTGTATTTTTTGTACTTTTTATGTCTATTGATTGTTTTTACATTAATTCTTCTATGTCGAATGATGAATTAAAATGATATTTTTTTGGTATGGACAGGTCACACACCCCTTTTCTTTGCATATATATATATATATATATATATATATATATATATATATATATATATATATATATATATATATATATATATAATTTTCTTTTTTTTTTTTTTTTTCTTTGGTGCCACTATTTGTTATTTAATTACACACAATTCAAATTCACAGCCTGCAGATCCCAGAGCAGCCCAAAGTAAATACATATACTGCTCTGATGATTACAGGAGAGCAACAGAACTAAATTTGCCTAACCAAACCTAGCAGCCTATCAGGGAGGGTGCTTCATTAACATTTTTGATGTAATGTCCCGAATAAAATCAACAGTTCTTTCGAGAAAAAATGTCCATCCTTCTTCTTCTTCTTCGGATTTTCTCATAACTATGGTTGAAAATGAATGTCAAATTGAACCCGCTAATAGTTAGGGAATAGAACGGAGGTTCCTTAACCACTTCAATACCGGGCATTTTCGCCCCCTTCCTGCCCAGGCCAATTTTCAGTTTTCAGCGCTGTTGCACTTTGAATGACAATTGCGCACAGTGTACCCAAATGACATTTTTATAATTTTTTTTCCCCCACAAATAGAGCTTTCTTTTGGTGGTATTTGATCACCTCTGCATTTTTTATTTCTTGTACAAAGGTTTTTATTAAACATAAAAATCGTCAATAAAAATACAGAAAAGAAAAAAAAAACAGTTGTGAGCACATCATGTAAACACATCTGCAATAAGATTGCGGATATATAACAGGCATAACAATATTAGACATAACAGATCTTACACGGTCTTGAGGTTCAGGAGAGTTTGCATGAGGTCTGCGGAATTTTATGAATATATCAACCTGATAAATCATTGCAGGGGGTGCTTAAGATTAGAAAAATACCCATTTACAGATTGGATAAACTATGGATATTTAGTGTCTTGATGAAAAAGACCATATAGCGCTGAGTAGCAAATTTTCATGTCATTAGAACGGTTGCTCATCAGTTGTCCAACCTGACAGGGGTTGGTCTGTGAATCAGAGAAATCGCGAGAAAGAATATAAGAAGGGAGATTCGAAAGAGGAAAGGCCAAGGAAAGAGGAAAGAAAATACTGTAGCAGAGGTGAGAGAAGAAGAAGAGGGTGGAGGGAGCGGGGGAAGGGGGGTCCCCGGGGCTAGAGGACGGAGGCATCTCAAAGCGAGAGTAGGACAGGATCAAATCTAGAAGGGTGGGCATGGGACACCCAAGGCTGCCACGTCCGAAGGAATTTATCATGCGTGTCAGATAGGACAGCTGTCAATTTTTCGTTAATCATAATATCATTTACACGATTCTTAACTGCTTCGAAGCTGAGAACCGGGGTTTTCCAAGCCTTTGCTATGGTCAGTTTAGTTGCAGTAAAGATGTGCGACGCCAGCTGGCATTCCGGTCTCAGTAATTCTATGATTGGTTTCCCCAAGAGAGCTTCATAGGGATCCCTTCTTATATTTGTATTGAAGAGGTTACGAAGAAGAGCATAAATTCTGACCCACAGTTTGGGACATTTCCACCAGATATGTGCCATTGTTCCCTCCTGGGTGCACCCACGAAAGCATAAGGGGGAATAGGATGGAATAAAGCTTGCAAGTCTAGCTGGGGTATAATACCATCGATAAAGTATTTTGTAAGCATTTTCTAGATGTAACACGTTCTTGGAGCATTTGGATAGAGCAGCAGTCATGGCCTGCCAGTCTTCCGGATCTAGTTTTTTCCCCAATTCTGCCTCCCACTGGAGATGATATGGCCTCAGGGGTGGTTTCCTGGAGCCTATTATGGCTGCGTATATTAAAGAGATCAGACCTGAGGATTGGGGTCGTGCTGCATTTTTTATTTATTGCGCTATAAACAAAAGAGTGACAAGTTTGAAAAAAGCATAATATTTTTTACTTTTTGCTATAATAAATATCCCAATTTAAATTAAAAAAAAAAAATTTTCTCGGTTTAGGCCGATATGTATCCTTCAACATATTTTTGGTAAAAAAAAAAATCTCAATAAGCGTATATTGACTGGTTTGCGCAAAAGTTATAGGTGATAGATTTATGGCATTTTTATTTTTTTATTTTTTTAACTAGTAATGTCGGCGATCTGCGATTTTTATCAGGATTGTGACACTGCAGCGGACACATCGGACACCTTTGACACTATTTTGAGACCATTCACATTTATACAGCGATCAGTGCTATAAAAATGCACTGATTACTGTATAATTGTCACTGGCAGGGAAGGGGTTAAATGTGTTACCTAGGGCAGTGAAGGCGAACCTTGGCACCCCAGATGTTTTGGAACTACATTTTCCATGATGCTCAACTACACTGCAGAGTGCATTAGCATCATGGGAAATGTAGTTCCAAAACATCTAGGGTGCCAAGGTTCGCCATCACTGACCTAGGGAGTGATCCTAACTGTAGGGGGAGGGGACTCACAAGGGGAGGAGACCGATCAGTGTTCCTTTGTACTGGGAACACACGATCGGTCGCCTCTCCCCTGACAGGACTTGGAACTATGTGTTTACACACACAGATCCACATCCCGGTTCTGTTACTGGCAATTGAGGGTGCCCGGCGAACATCACGGCTGCCGGGCACGCGCATTGGCTCCCGAGTGACGTGGCGGGTGCAAGCGCCCCCTAGATGGCCGGCAAGCCCAGGACATCATATGATGCTCGCCCAGGATGAGAGATCCCTCCTGCGAACCTCATTTGACTATAGGCGGGAAGGAAGTGGTTAAACAAAAAATTTGTAATGAATGTAGCACTACCCCCCGCAAGGGCTGCTGGTAACTGGCTCCCCAATTTCTGCACAGCCAGGCAACACGCATTTTGTACAGCCAGACACAAGAAATCACTCCCTGGGCTTGTTTTTGTTGTTTTTATTGGGAATAGCGACTTGGATGGGGTAGAGGGGTTATGGGATGCCCAACTTGACTCAAACAACAGATAGGGACAACTTCCTTCCTATGTACAGAGAAAAGATCCTGGGCTGTTCTCCTTCCAAAACATAATCAGTCTTTAAGGGTCAGAAGCGAAAGTCCCCTTTGGAAGATATCACAAAATGTTGTAAAACCGCATACAGGAATATCTCCTCTCCTCTGTAGAATTGCTTCCAGCTCCACTGCTTGCAGGGACTACGAGCGCTTCTGGTTGCTTGTCTACCAGGCCTCAGAGCTGCCCTGAAGATCTCCCTGGGCAAGGGGTAAAAGGTTTAGGCACAGAGATGTCCTTCTGAAAGCTACTTGCCACATGTGGAAGTCTCTCCTTTTGTGAATCTCCGGGTGTGCTGATATACTTACTCTGTCCTCTGTGCTTCCTGCTGCCCTTTAGGCAAGATTCCTTCTCAAACCATTCTGCTGAAAGGATCATCAGAAGCCAGCCCAATCCCAGCCTGGAGACAGAGTCCCCCCCCCCCACCAGAACCAGGGGTTCCCTCCTAGGCCACCGACAGTCTCCTAGGCACTCCATCTTCCACCTGACTCTCTTGCTAGAATGGCCCCACCATATTTAACCACTTGCCTACTGTCACACTTTGAATGACAATTGCGCGGTCATGCAACACTGTACCCATATGACATTTTTACCTTTTTTTTTTTTTTACACAAATATAGCTGTCTTTTGGTGGTAGGTACACCAGCCGTGGGTGCATTAGCCAGGATGGGCCGGTGGCTAGCCGCACTTGATTCCATCATGATGAGACGATCCTTGTGTCTCATCCAGAAACTTCAGGTATGGAGGGATCTCGCCAGGACTACACACACTCATATACACTTGTGTTCACACTCATATACACGTACACACATTCATGTTTTTACCTACACCCATGTGCTTGCAGAGTCAGCACATTACACACACCCTTATGTTCACACCAGGGGCGGACTGACAAATCATGGGGCCCCCGGGCAATCAGAGATTATGGGGCCCCCAGGCAATCAGAGATTATGGGGCCACACAGTATACACACACACTATACAAGCACACAGTATACACATACATGTACACACAGTATACACGGACAGATGTAAAAAAAACATAGATTTATACATACTGTCCCTGGTTTTACTGAGGCTGTCAACCCTGATGGGGCCCCCTAGTGGCCCAGGGCCCTCGGGCAGTGCCCGAGTGGCTCAATGGTCAGTCCGTCCCTGGTTCACACACATGTTCACACTTACATAGAGGTACAAACACATGTTCATGTTTTCACTCACACTCGTGTGCTTGCGGAGTCAGCACATTGACACTCCATTACTGGAAGTGCCTGTATTAACTTATCACACTTCATTTTCCTTTTATTAATACATGTTTCTTTCCTGACACATAGTATGCACTCTATGGTTACTATAGGGGCACTCACACACACTTCATACACACCCCACTTTTTTAGCTGTTGGTTTTCCATCCAAGAAACTTTTTAACATTTGTTATCACTCATTTATTTTATTCATTCCCAGCACTACATCCATGTCCCGGGTAGGTTCACCTCCGGCCCTGAGGCCGCGCTATGGCTATCCGGTCCGCTCCCTGGCTGCTGGGTCCCATGGCCCTCCCTCCGGTCTACCCGGTCTGTCTGGGAGGATTTTGAGGGTGGAGTAAGGAGGAGGGGGTCTTCTGCCTCAACCCCGGACGAGATAGTTCACTCCAAGCCATTACCTTTCCACCCTAGGAGCTGTTGGGTCACACCTATGAGGTATCCTATAGGTAAAGTATCAATCGCTAGATTTTGCTTCTCTTTTTTCATCTTGAAAGCGTAACATATTAGATGCTTTTCATTTACCCATTCATCCATTTATTTATTTTGTAGCTAAATTCATACATCCTACTCCTGATGATTGGCTTTAAACGCCATGAAAAGCATTGAGTCTACACTCAAGGGTGCCAAGCTAAGCTTGTCTACAATCATTATTATTATTTATTATTATTTAAGGTACTTATATAGCGCCATCAATTTATGCAGCGCTTTACATATACATTCACATCATTAATTTGTCTTCCCTTCACATTATGTATTGTTTGTATTTATCATGATAATTATATTTAATTGATTCATATGTTTATCATATTCATTGCCGTTGTTTGTACCAATCATGTCCATTTATGATCAATATTAAATATGTTATCATTATTAATTATGGTTTTCTTCGTTTATCTTATGTATTATATATATTTTTATATTATGTATTTTATATCATATTTTTATTAATCCAATATAGTATAATCTTATGGACTGCCCATCAGGGATTGGGATATTAAATCCATTCATATTTAAATAGTTTACTCATCAATTTTCACTAACAAAGACATGCCTCATACACAGTCCCGTATCCATTTCCTTTCTGTTATATGAGGCTCCTTGTCTACCAGGCCTCAGAGCTGCTCTGAAGATCTCCCTGGGCAAGGGAAGGGTTAGGCACAGCGATGTCCTTCTGAAAGATACTTGCCACATGTGGAAGTCACTCCCTTTGTGAATCTCCGGGTGTGCTGATATACTCACTCTGTCCTCTGTGCTTCCTGCTGCTCTTTAGGCAAGATTCCTTCTCAAACCATGGGCTAGCACAGATGGGATTATAATAAAGACAAACACTGTTAATTAAATTTAACAAATCATTTATTAATTGGTATTTATAAGGCCACGGTGTTATCCATAGGGGTTACCTAAAATACTCAAATTTATTTTAAAGAATATAAAGCCATCCTGGCTACAATTGAACAAATTAAATGGTGTCCATCCAACAATGCTGGACGACTACTCCCCCTCATGGACAACATCATGACAAAAAAGGGGCGGGTGGGTGGGTGTCGCTTGTTCTGCTTCACACGGACAGTGACCGTTGCACTCAGCCCCTTATATAGGCTTCTTCAGCGCTGCTCAGCGCCCGCCAAATTCCTCCAATCCTGACGCTGGCCCTTGCTACCAATCCTCTTACTGTTGCTGCCCTGAGCAACAGTGGCAACCAATGGCAACCTAGCAAATAGATAAAAGGGAGAGAGAAACTGCAGCCCCCTCTGAGCCATCCCATGTGGGCCCCAGCATAATGCTATGACCCTTCATGGGCTAGCACAGATGGGATTATAATAAAGACAAACACTGTTAATTAAATTTAACAAATCATTTATTAATTGGTATTTATAAGGCCACGGTGTTATCCATAGGGGTTACCTAAAATACTCAAATTTATTTTAAAGAATATAAAGCCATCCTGGCTACAATTGAACAAATTAAATGGTGTCCATCCAACAATGCTGGACGACTACTCCCCACCGGCTGAGGACAGCAGCAGTGCTGCCGGCTGAGGCCCCCCCCCCAACACCGTGGCTGATTCAATTAGATTTTGTAAACCCATATTAAATATATCTAAGCCTATCACAGATAAATGGACCATATCTCCACTAAATAAACCGTGTACAAAACCTTCTAATTCTAAGTGGCGAAAAGATATGACACCGGAAGAACTTAAAAAACTATGGATTGTTCTATTGAGACGCCTTCTAATCTTATCCACATAAAATAAGTTGCCCGAGGGAGACCATAGAAGACGAGGAATCATCTCTGAAAATGCTACTATAGCATTTGGGAATAAAAGTTGAATATAACAAAGATCCCTCTTAATTTCACATAGAAGATCCCACGTCTTAACTTTGCCTAAATCATTGCCCCCGGCATGAAGCACCAAGATCTGGGGTAAAGGCCAAACATTAGATAGGTGAAGTAAATGATCTCTCAAATTTTTCCACCTCAAACCCCTAATACCTGACCACAAAACTGTAAAAGACTTAGAGTCCAGACCTAAATTAGCCGAGTAGGTTCTAGTTTCAGCATGCTTGGCTGCCCAGAAAATGTAGGAATGACCTACAATCCAGACCGTAGCTGTGGAAGATCCTGAAAAGAGATTACAAAATTAGTAGATCAGGGCGAACATAAATCTTATATCTATCACTACCCCAATGGCCAATTCTTTTTAAAGTTTCTGCCGGGAAACCTAAAGAGTCAGCTGTGGTGGCTGCCCCAATGCGAAAAGAATGTGAAGAAAAGCAAAAACCAGATAGGTTCAAGCGTTTCAGAGAAGCAGCCAACACAGCTGAAAACTGATACCTAGTTAAAGAGGACAGATCCTGATGGATAAAGAAGGAATCATCAGAACATGGTCTAATTGACATATATCTAGACACCAATAGTACCGGGCATATTGTAGGATTGGTAGAACTAGCCAGAGAAATCCAATGACCTTGACCTGTTGGAAGAGATTTAGATCTACAAAGGAAAAGGCTAAGGGACCCATCATACACAATAACATGTGATTTGAGGAGAAAAGATGAGGACCTTTTATTTTCAGATGTAAATTCCCCAATTCTGTGGGCGCCAAAAAAGGCAACTGAAAAAACGGCCCTAAACAAAATTAACTCAAATTCCGAGAAACACACCACTTCTAGAATCTTAAGGAGATCAACCAATATAGCAGCCGAAATAGGGCGCCTATTATCCAATAAAGGTTTTGACCTCCTAAAACCTTTTAAAACTTGATTAACCTGAAAGAAAGAGGTTAGAGATGGCAAACCTGCAAATTTGAGAAAGAAGGAGACCCCCGCTAAAATTTTGCTGATAGAAACTGGGCTAAGATTAGCCTGAAGCAATGAAGACACAAAAGACAGGGAGACATAAGACGTTACAACAAGAGAATCCAGACCAAAGTCCTGACAAAAGGAGCACCATCTGGACCAGGATAGGCGATAATCTGACCACGTTTTCTTCGACACTGAATTCTTGAAGTTACCAAGAATTAACTCCATATTAAGCCCCAGAGGAAATCCGGGCAAGGAGTTCCGCATTGATCCGATGTCGGAGCCAATTCCCGAAACCTCGTGAACTGTGAACGAAATAAAGCATCAGCAATATTATTTTGTACGCCCGGAATGTGCTCTGCTTTCAACCAGATATTGAATCGCATGCATTGTAAAACCAGAAAACGTAGTAGCCTAATCACCAGCTCAGATTTAGAGGATAAAGTATTCACTGCATACAAAACACCTTTATTATCAGTATGCACCAGAACTCTGCGATTCGCAAAAACGTCTTTCCAAACTACTAAAGAGACTATCACAGGGAAAAGCTCCAAAAGGACCAAATTTTGAATGATGTCCTTTTGTAACCAGTCCTGATGCCACTCATCTGCGCACCAATGCCCATCCATAAATGCTCCAAAGCCTGAAGACCCAGCTGCATCCGTGAAAAAATTAAGCTGATCGTTAGTAACAAAATCCTGTTGCCATATAGTAGAACCATTAAAATGACACAAAAAAGCATCCCAAATTCTAAGGTCTTCCCGAACGTTCTTGGAGATCCGAACATGAGAATATAGGTTTGTAAAGCCTTTGATTGCCAATGAAAACTTGCGAGAAAACACCCTAGCCATTGGAATGACTCTGGCTGCAAAGGCAAACAGACCCAGAAGAGATTGAGCCTCCTTCAATAATACTTTCTTTCTTAAAAGAAAAACTGAGATCATGGATCTCATTTTTTGTATTTTTTGAAGAGGCAATTTAAATTCCATTGCAGCTGAATCGATGGTAATCCCTAAAAATTCAATCGAAGTGGATGGAAACACTGTCTTTTCTGCTGCTAAAGGGATCCCAAAGTGCTCACAAATATTAAAAAAAATAACTGAAGAGATTTGAGGCACGAGGGGGAATCAGATGGGCCAACAAATAAAAAATCATCTAGATAATGTAGGAAACCTCCACCGGGATAGAGGTCAGACAAAATCCACTGAAGAAAGGTTGAAAAAGCTTCAAAATAAAAACAAGACAAAGAAAACCCCATGGGCATACATTTGTCAAAGAAATATTCACCCGAGAATTGAAAACCTAGGGAACTGAAGCCCTGTGGATGGACCGGGAGCAAACGAAATGCTGACTTAATATCTGCCTTGGCTAGCAAAGCCCCTTGTCCATGACTCCTTAGTATAACCAAAGCCTCATCGAATGATGCATAGCAAACTGGAGCTTCAACACCAGCTACCTCATCATTCAAAGAGGAGTTCTCCGGATATGAAAGGTGATGTATCAGGCGGTAAGAACCTTGTTCTTTTTTAGGAACTAAACCCAACGGGGAAAGCCTAAAATTTGCGAATGGCGGGGAAGCAAAAGGACCAGCCACCCTCCCTTCTTCCAGTTCTTTGTAAATTTTCTTTCTTACCACTGAAGTATTAGTATAAACAGATTTTAAATTCTGAACCATAGAACAGCCCGAGCCTTGAAAGGCCAGGACCAAAAAACCCTCCTTGAAACCTTCAGTTAGCAGAGCCGCCATCCTGTGATCTGGATAGCGCTCTAACCACGGGAGCATTCTTGGGAGGTTCACTGGAGTCACTGCCCTTCCCATGAGCGTGCCCGGGAAATGGCTGAAAGGCTGTCGCTGCAGATTTGCGAAAGCACCTGCTAGCCGGATGGTTCCCACTACAATGAGAGCATTCATGCCTGTATCTGCAATTTGAGAGAAACTTGCATTGACCTTCATTGAAAGAAAAGCAAAATCCCTTACGCAACGCAGACTGTGCGTTAGATACCCCTTTTGGAGTGAACTGAAGCTTAGGCGGCAACATGAGATTCAGCCATAGCCCAACATCTTTGGAACCCCAATGCAGGGAGGGGTGGACTGCCAATTTTTGGCGAAAATTTTCGTCATATGTGAACCATGCAGAGCCACCGAAATGACGAAAGGCCTCTGCAACAATATCTAAGTGTTGGAATAAACCTGAACACTTTGCAGGGAAACGTTCACCCATAACTGCTGCATAAATGCAGAAAGCCTGCAACCAATTTTGGAAGGTCCTTGGTATGGCCCTTCTCCTGTCCTCCTCAGATCTATCCGCTGCCAGCCTGTCAGATTTCAACAAAAATTCTTTAGAAGCCGGCAAAAGAGATAATATATCAATGAATTCTCCTCTCCAAATCTTTTCTTTAACAGGCTTGGCTAAATGGAACCCTAAAGGTGACAGAACACATGGTAAGGGTTCCTTAAAAGAAGCCTCCCCAACTGCCACTGCTGAAGGCCTGATAGGCAGGATGGGATTAACAGACAATGGAGAGTTAACCACATCATCATGGTTTAACATGCCATGATCAGTCATTTGTGACTCATTTAAGTTTTGCCATACTGAGCTAACTTCATGCAATGGTAATTTTTTAACAGCACCATAATCATGTGCCCCTGTAAATATTTCAGTATCACTACCAACAGGCTCAAATGCACCAGATATCTGTGCCCTCTGATCAATTTAACTGGTATGCACAACATGCCTAGCACCAAACCTTTCTCTTTGTGCCCCTAGAATTTGAGAATTAACATTAGTTTGTTTAACATTCAATGCACCAGTGACCTGTGCTCCTTTAAAACTATTATCAATATTATTAGCACCAGCAGTCTGTGCCCCTTTAAATTGTTGTAAAATATTTGACAATGAATTCACTAGGAATGAAACATCTGCCATATTTGTAAACTGACACTGCTCACCATCATATGATATTGACGGATGCTCACTGAGTGCAGCAGCCTGGGGAAGCTGAGTAGCGCTGCTCTCCCTCATAACCGGCTCTCTCTGTGTTCTTGAAGTGCCAGCCCTCTCCTCCCTTGCCACCTGAGGCGAAGCCGCTGTTCTCGTTCGCTTCTTCTTCCTCCCCGGCTGCTGCCGAGTCCCGCCTCCGACTGGGGCCGAAGCTACCTCCATCTTCCGCTTAGTGAGTGATGTCTCAGCAGGCGGAGCCGAGTCGCGCTCCTCCCCTAGGCATTGAAGGAGCCATTCTTCACCGCCCTCTCCCTCCGCTCTCTCAATAAGGCGGCACAGGAGTTCTTCCCGACTTTCAGACGAACGGCGCTTCATGCTGCAGCTCTGTGGTGTCGCTTGTTCTGCTTCACACGGACAGTGACCATTGCACTCAGCCCCTTATATAGGCTTCTTCAGCGCTGCTCAGCGCCCGCCAAATTCCTCCAATCCTGACGCTGGCCCTTGCTACCAATCCTCTTACTGTTGCTGCCCTGAGCAACAGTGGTAACCAATGGCAACCTAGCAAATAGATAAAAGGGAGAGAGAAACTGCAGCCCCCTCTGAGCCATCCCATGTGGGCCCCAGCATAATGCTATGACCCTTCATTCTGCTGAAAGGATCATCAGAAGCCAGCCCAATCCCAGCCTGGAGACAGAGTCCCCCCCCCCCAGACCCAGGGGTTCCCTCCAAGGCCACCAACAGTCTCCTAGGCACTCCATCTTCCACCTGACTCTCTTGCTAGAATGGCCCCACCATATTTAACCACTTGCCTACGGTCACACTTTGAATGACAATTGCGCGATCATGCAACACTGTACCACTGGGTTTTTTTTTATTTTTTTGCTAAGCAAATGAAAAAAGACCATACATTTTAATAAAAAAGGTTTTTATTTTATAACATTTTTATCCTTCACTGATGTGCTCTGATGGGCACTAATAGGCTGCACTGATGGGCACTGATAGGGTGCACTGATGGGCGGCACTGATGGGCACTAATAGTCAGCACTAAAGGACACTGATAGGCGGAACTGATGGGCACTGATAGGTGGCACTGACGAGGAGGTGCTGATTGGCATCATTGATTGGCACTGATATGTGACACTGATTTACAGCACTGATGGAAACTGATAGGCTGCAATGATGGGCACTGATGAGGCAGCACTGGTGGTCACTGATGAGGAGGCACTGAAGAGACTGCACTGATATGCGGCACTGATAGGCGGCACTGATGGGCACAAATAGGCAACACTGAAGAACACTGATAGACGGCACTATCGAGGATGCACTGATTGGCACAATTGATTGGCACTGATAGGCAGCACTGATGGGCACTGTTGGGGCTGCACTGATCATCAGTGCCCTAATTATCAGTGCAGATGTCACCTTCACCACTAGCCGGTTGCCGGCCCTGTCATCTTCTCCTGCTGTGACAGTGTGTGAGGAAAGGAATACCGATTACCGGCAAGTGTGTTTATATCGTGATCAGCTGTAATTTAACATAGCTGATCACATTGTAAAGAGCTGCGATTGTCTCTTTATCCCAATCTGTGATCAGCTGTCTCTGAAGGACACGGGTGCACACCGCAGTAGGTGCACAGAGGACGCAATCACGGGAGGACATCATATGATGCCATCCCAGAACTGGGTGACCGCGCTGTAGCAGTCATTTTGCTATAGCATCGTCGGCAAGTGGTTAAGGGCTGGTCCATCCACCATGCCAGGACATTTTGGATTGGTCAGACTCCCTCAAGTATGCAGATCAGGACCTCCTGGCCTCCGCCCACTAACTTCCAGAAACTTCTACAAGCTTCCGGATGTGAGGGGGAGGTACCAGAGACCTGCATCTGTGATTTCAGACTCGCATAACTTCCATGAGTCATAAACTTAAATTTGCCTACACTAGCAGCACACTGGAGGGTGCTACATGAAATGTGAATAGTGTATAACCAGCTTTATAGGTTTCTCAGCTCTGTTCTCTCTTCTTTCTAGGACAGATCAGCAACCCCTACTGGTACAGGAGCAAACATCATCCCTCTCCCGTGCCCCGCACGTGCGCAGCGTGCTCTCCTTTTGATGTAGATGAGCTCAGCGCCTGAGTCCGGAAAGACAGCGCACTGCCCATGTGAGAAGGACAGCATTTTCTCCTGTACTGCTAGGGGGTGCTTGTCCTAACGGCTTATCTGTCTTAGAAAGAACACAGCTCGGAAAACTGTTAGGCCCCATTCACACAGACCAGATCTGGTTTTACTCAGCAGGAAATCCCCTGTTTAGCTGAATGGAGAGGCCAGAAGACAGGTCCGTGTCCACTCTGCTTATGCAAAGCGGACACGGATACAGCCCGCTCTGCTGTATGGGTGTGGGTGGCTTGATGTAAACAGACCGGTTGTCCATTTACACCCGACTGCCCTCCAATCCGATTCGGCCAGATGGAGGGGAACGGATCCTCCCTTTTTTATTATTGCCATCTCAGATCAGACCCGGAGGTATCCGGGTGTAAATGGGCACAAGTCTGTTTATATCCGACTGCCTATAGAGGAGAATGGAGGATCCGATCGGGTGGGGCTGAGAAACGGAAAGTCGGGCCCAATCGGATCTCTCGTATGAAAGGGGCCTTTAGGAGGTTTTGGGGCAGGCATCACTTGCAGGATAAAGGCCTACAGGTATGGAAATGGTGTTAAGGCATGTTTTTAATGCTGATTCATTTAGGATTATGGAATGGTATTCATGGACTGTATAGGGTATTTTTTGATAAATACATTTATCAAAATTTCAACTCTTTACTTTTCATTTCTGTTACTATATATATTTAGGAGGGTATTTTTAGAGACCCTTGAATTTATTTTTCTCTTGAACTAAATAACTAAATAATAGATTTTGATACATAAATTCAGAGTATTTCAAATAAACAATTGATGTAAAGATAGGCCATCTTGTTGGTTTCGCTAGTATAATACTCTATCATTAAATTCAATTATATACAGTTATATTTTTATATGATACTCATGTACAAATGTTAGTATGATTGTACAAATGCTATATTTTAACATCAATAAAAGCTTATTGTTTAAAAAAAAATAAAAAAATTCAACTCTGTTTTCCTCATTGCCCCTATGGAAAGAACTATGAAGATATTGAACCCCCCCTCCTCGAGTGAAAGGACGTATTATCGATCCACCTCAAGCTTTAAAGTGAGGCCATCCAGTAATGAGGTTGTAGAGGCGATTTCCGGGACAGCTTGTGCTCATCACGTTTCGGTGTCCCTTCAAGACATAATTGCTTTTGATGAAGTTCTTGGCCACCCCACAAGCAATAAGCTTTTTGGCTGTATTCAGGGCTGCATTGTTGGGAACACGACCTATATTGGGTAGACAAAGAAAGTAATCTGTGTTTAACCACTTCAATACTGGGCACTTTTACCCCCTTCCTGCCCAGGGCTAATTTTCAGCTTTCAGCGCTGTCACACTTTGAATGACAATTGCACGGACATGCAACACTGTACCCATATGGTATTTGGGTATGGTACCCAAATGGAGTTTTCTTTTGGTGATATTTAATCTCCACTGGATTTTTTATTTTTTGCTAGATAAACAAAAAAACAAAAAAAAACAAGTTTTTCTTTGTTTCTGTTATAAAATTTTGCAAATAAATAATCTTTCTTCATAGATTTAGACCAAAACGTATTCTGCTACATTTTGTTTTGTGAAAATAACCCAAATCAGTGTATATTTAGTCTATAGGAAAGTTATAGAGTCCACAAACTATGGGATATACAGTATATCTGACAATTGATCAGTTCTGATGTACTGACTGATCTCATTTCTTGAGGTCCAAAAATGCCAGGACAGTACAAATACCCCCCAAATTACCCCTTTTTGCAAAGTAGACATTCCAAGGTATTTAGTAAGAGGCATGGCAAGTTTTTTGAAGTTGTCATTTTTTGGAAAATTAAGAGATTAAAAAAAAAGGGTTTTTTTTTTCCACAATTTATTTATTTTTTGCATACTGTCACCAGTGGTGACCAGGTGACAGTATGTAAAAAAAAAAAAAAAAGTAACTACAAAAAAAAAAGTTAGTTTGTTTTCTTACTTTTTTTACATTTTTTTTTTAACACATTGTACTACTCTGGGGAAGTACCGTATATACTTGAGTATAAGTCGAATTTTTCAGCACATTTTTTTGTGCTGAAAGTGCCCCCCTCGACTTATACTCGAGTCAAGCACTTTTCTGCAGCAAAAAATTTCATTTTCCGAACTGAGTTTGGGGCCCTGTAACTCAGGACCACTTGGTGCTAGGAACCCCAAATTTGGTGTGCAAACCCAGTGGTACTACAACATATTCAAAGCTGAAGTTCCTAGCACTAAGTGTCCCCGAGATACGGGGCCCCAAAATCGGTTCGGAAAATGTCATTCTCTGCTGCAGAAAAGTGCTTGACATTTTCTGAACCAACTTTGGGGCCCCATATCTCAGGGCCACTTGGTGCTAGGAACCCCAAATTTGGTGTGCAAACCCAGTGGACCTGGTACCATAACATATCCAAAGCTGGGGTTTCTAGCACCAAGTGGCCCTGAGATGCGGGGCCCCAAAACTGGTTCGGAAAATGTCATTCTCTGCTGCAGAAAAGTGCTTGACATTTTCTGAACTGATTTTTGGGGCACTGTATCTCGGGGCCACTTGGTGCTAGAAACCCAAGCTTTGGTGCTAGTTCCACTGGGTTTGCACACCAAATTTGGGGATCTTAGCACTAAGTGGCCCCGTAGATACGGGGCCCCAAATTCGGTCAACTGTGTCCATCTGCAGCAATGTCATTTCGGGACCCTTTGGGTTTAGAGACCCCAAATTTTGGCTGCAGCTAGGGGGCATCTAGGAACCCTTAACTACCGAGTTTGAAGTTCAGGGGACCTATGGCTGCAAATGGGCACAGTGAGGCATGCAAATGGGCATTGTTGACCCTCTTTTCCACTTACAGTAGCTGTGCATTTCTCACCCTCGTCTTATACTCGGGTCAATAAGTTTTTCCCATTTTTTTGTGGTAAATTAGGGCCTCGACTTATACTCGGAGCGACTTATACTCGAGTATATGCGGTAATCAGGATTTTTTTTTTTTTTACACATTATGATTGCTTATAGCAGTGAATGTCACTGGTATAAGCAACCATTTTTACTGAATGAAACTGATTCATTCCGTGTGTATTGTTGTGATTAGCTGTGACTGGCCAAAGCTAATCACATCTACAGACGGGTTGTGATTGGCCCTCTCTGTACCATGTGATCACTATGACCGATCACAGCTAGCAACTAAATTGTACACAATGAATGGCATGAAAGGAAGCCATCTATTGTTTACAAGTGTCATGTGATCTGCTGTGACTGGTTACAGTGATCACATGGTACCTGCAGCGGGCTGGTACACAGCCGGTGATGCTACATGCGAGGTGCGTTCCGGGAGGACATCATATGACGTCCACCCTGAACAACGAATGTCCCGCCCAGCCCTCATTTGACAAGAGGCTGAGCGGGAAGTCGTTAATGAATAAATGAACAACTTTTGTAGCTAAAGGAAAATAAGATGATTTCTATAAACAAACTGGTGTTGGATGGAGCTAACGAGCATAGGAGATAATCATATTACAAACAATACAGTGATAATGAATTGTGCATGTGCGAATGCTGAAGACATGTGCACAGCAAATACTTTTATACATAGACCATTTATTATATTCACCTAGAAGGTTTGGCCCACTTACTTGTGAAGGACCCAAAGAAGGCGATACCAATAGAGATGGGGTTAACAGGTGTAGCATGAGCACCAATAGTTGTCCAACCACGACCTTCATACACAACGCCGTCCTCGCCAATAAGGAAGCTGTGAATGCAATATTGGAAGATGAACACCAGAATCAGAATATTGTGCTTCTGTGCAACAAAATATAACAAAAATAAAGTCTATTAAAGTTGCTTAGACTTTTTTGAGCTAACAGAACATGTCTTTTTTCCTAGTAGGATAACAATTCACCATATTTTCCTTTATTCCCTTTAACTTCTCTTCCCGAAAGTGCTGATGTGTTGGTGTGTAGTTGCGCCATCTGCTGGAAGGTAGTTAGCACTGACGCAATTTAGCCACTGGATTGCTTTTATGAGCAGTGGGACCCGCTGCCTTCTGTGGCTTTACAGGGATTGGATCTCCCTCCCCTAGCCGGTGGTAGGGTTCCCGGGCTTCGGTAAGAGCAGTAGAGCCTGAGAACCACGGGAGGAGAGGGGGTCACTGGCAGGAGGGGATTGAGACACCGTACTGCTGGCTCTGTGAAAGTAATTGGCAGCTATGGACCTGCCACCTCACTTCTACTTTCAAGCTGGGAGTCGGCTAAAAAAAAAACCCACACAAGCTGACGGCTGCTACTGCAGTCACCAGCTTGTGATTAAAGGTTCGCTCTTTGGACGCACATAGTGCATCCAAAGAGCCAAACTTGGTAAATAGGCTCTGCCTGAACCAAGATGGCTGCTAGAGTCGCATGGGGCGGTTTACAATTGGATAGCTTCCCCCTGTGACCCAGGAAACCATAGAGGTACCACGTTCTTGACTTCCTCTCCAACTGCAGTGCCGCTGCGGAAGAGCGCCACCTTCAGTGGAGCAAGTAGAGTGTACCTTCCTACAAGCTATCTGCAGAGGAACATCTGTTCTATGAGGGGTTCTGAAGACCATATCCTTTACCTCAATGAGAGCCTTCTGATGTCTACTGGTTTCACAGAGGCTCTCCTTTAATCCATGATGTAGAACTAGACATTTTCTTTTCCCCCTTGCCTACTAATAGACTTTATCTCTTCTGCATTCTACAAGTTGCTTATCTGCCTGACCGCCATTGTACAGTGAGCCACGCACGCGGGAGTAATGCCACCCCTGCCCGGTCAATGAAAGCGATCAAGATCCAGAAGCCAGCCTTTCAAAGATATCATCAGCTAGACGGGGAGCTCCGGGACGTTGCATCTCTGGAGCCAAGGTGAACATAGTTGCATTTTAACTCTACTGCTTTACTTGACAAGGCAATTGCAGGTTTATTTTCTTCCTCACTTGTATCCGATGTCACACCATTTCCGGGTATTCATGTGATAGTTCTGTATGTTCCTGGCTTGGGCGCTGCATGTAGCTCTGGTGTTACAGAAGGACCCTTCAGTGTGGTGGATGATGACATCCGGGACTGGAGTAGACATCTTTCTGCATGTGGGGGTCTTGCCTCCCCATTGTGCCCGGCTTATAATAGTTGGACAATCTGTGAACAATGATATGGCTATTAGAAATCTGATCTTTAAGAAGTTTGCAAGAGAAGGACGAATCATTGAGAATTGAGTTTACTTCTTTTTTTTTTTGGTAAAAAAGGCAAACACGATGCCTACGTTTTTGTGCATCTATCATTTCTTAAAGGGAATGTTGAATTTTCAGTAATTTATTAATTACAGTGGAACCTCGGTTTGCGAGTAACGCGGTCAACGAGCGTTTCGCAAAATGCGCACTGTATTTCTAAAAATCCTAACTGTGTTGTCTCGCGAAACGAGCAGGATTCAGGCCAAAAAGTGGTGTGCAGTACCGCTTTTGGCCTGAGGTGGGGGGCGCGCCGGAGCCGAACAGCGCCGACCGTCGGCTTTCGGAAATGCACGGAAAGGCCCGAGGACAGTTCGGCTGACCTCGCCAAACCTCAGAAAGGCTCGTGAACGGAGTCTTTCCGAGGATTGCTGAGGTCCGCCGAAGTGTCCCTCGGGCCTTTCTGGCCGTTTGCATCCCATTGAAGTCAATGCGTAACGAATTATTTTCATTTCCATTGACTTCAATGGGGAAACTCGCTTTGATATGCGAGTACTTTGGATTACGAGCATACTCCTGGAACGGATTATGCTCGTAATCCAAGGTTCCACCCTATATACATAAAAAAAAGAAAAAAATCAGCTTACTTTCAATAAATATTAAAAAATATGCAAAGATAAAACTCAACATTAACAGCGCTAATACATATCTAAAATGAATATGTGCAGTAATAGAGCATACAGTGGGCTATGAACATTGCACACACATCAAGTGAGTAAAAAGTCAATGCAGAAATCTTAAAGTAGTGTGAGGTGCCGCATGTCATCAGAAATATGAAACAGCAAAAGTTCCTGTCCTAAATCCCGTCACCAATCCACCTCGTGAGCAATGATGGAAAAGATGAGCCTGATATCTCCAAAAAGTAAATGAAACACTCTTCCAAGGGTTACCAGAGATGAAGCCTGTACCAGCTCAGCTCAATAGTTTCAACATAAAAAACACAAGGGAACGCTCTGCATAGCGTAATACTGTAATTAATTTGGATACTCAACCCCCGCATACAAGAGGTACTTACAAAATAAATGAATAAAAACAGTGTATCTGAATAAAGCCTGTGCAACACTCCGTAACGTCAGCTCACCGCTTTCTGGAATTTCCCAGATTCGCTGACCACGGTGAGTCCCGGGGTGACGTACTTTGTGATTGACAAGAGAGCCGCGTGGTCACGCCCTAACACGTTTCGTCAACCCGTCTTCGTAATAGCTGCTGCAGTGCACTTTTATCTATTGAGCCCTGGGATTGGTCATACTTGTTGTGACTGATATTGTTTATTACTTTCAATAAAATTATCATTATGTGTTAATGTTTTAGATCCGCATAATATACACTATATTGTCAAATGTATTGGGACTCCTGCCTTTACACACAAATGAACTTTAATGGCATCCCAGTCTTATGCCCCGTACACACGGTTGGACATTGATCGGACATTCCGACAACAAAATCCTAGGATTTTTTCCGACAGATGTTGGCTCAAACTTGTCTTGCATACACACGGTCACACAAAGTTGTCGGAAAATCCGATCATTCTGAACGCGGTGACGTAAAACACGTACGTCGGGACTATAAACGGGGCAGTAGCCAATAGCTTTCATCTCTTTATTTATTCTGAGCATGTGTGGCACTTTGTGCTTCGGATTTGTGTACACACGATCGGAAATTCCGACAACGGATTTTGTTGTCGGAAAATTTTATAGCCTGCTCTCAAACTTTGTGTTTTGGAAAATACGATCCGTAGGGTTCAATATTGAGTTGTCCCGCCCTTTGCAGCTATAACTGCTTCAACTCTTCTGGGAAGGCCGTCCACAAGGTTTAGTAGTGTGTCTATGGGAATGTTTGACCATTCTTCCAGAAGAGCATTTGTGAGGTCAGGCACTGATGTTGGGCGAGAAGGCCTGGCTCACAGTCTCTGCTAGAATTTACCCCAAAGGTGTTCTATCGGGTTGAGGTCAGGACTCTGTGCTGGCCAGTTAAGTTCCTCCACCCCAAACTCGCTGATCCGCGTCTTACCCTTCCCAATTCTATAACAAATAGTGTTTTTTGTTTTTTTTTTTGTCCATGTCCCTTTTGGAGAGATTCTGCTTACATCGGATCATGGTGATCATAAAGGAAGTTAGGGGAGATCTTCCGAGCAGAAGAATGGATGGAGGGAAGAAAAATCCTGCGAGACACAACGATCTTATGCCAAAAGACTATCACTACTTAGCTGCATGCGTAGATCACGTCTCATATATTGTGCAAATGATCCAAAAGAAAGAATACGCTGCGCTAGAGTGTAATATATCAATCAGTATCAGTATTAAATTTATAAAACAATATCACACCATAGAGTTATTTTTTCTTATATATCTTTGGAACCGCATTGGAGCCTGGTGATCAGCACTGAGCCCTGGGGTGGCTCCTAAGCGTGTATTGACACGCTCTGAGGTGAGCATAATAATTAAACATTGTTTAATTAGGACTGTTTATCACGTCAATTGTGGGGCACTAAGCACTTTTTGAATTTTTGTATGCACTTAAATGTATTTGTTTCATTGTTCTATGCACGTTGCACTTTAGTGTGTTTGTTTTAGACTCTATTGATATATTTATAATTTTTTAAGGTTATGTATTTATATACGGTATTTATATATTTTTGATTTATCATTTTGGGTTTATCACTTTTTGATTCACCCAGAGGGGTTATTCGTCACATATATGTTATAAGTGTTTTTGTACACAATTTTTATATTGGTATTCAGGGGCGGACTGACAACTCATGGGACCCCCGGGCAATAGGAGATTATGGGGCCCCCAGGCAATCAGAGCTTATGGGGCCACATAGTATACACACACACAGTATACACATACATGTACACACAGTATACACAGACATGTTTCTATTGGCTGTCCCTGGTCCATACTGTCTATTGGCTGTCCCTGGTCCATACTGTCTACTGGCTGTCCCTGGTCCATACTGTCAATTGGCTGTCCCTGGTCCATACTGTCTATTGGCTGTCCCTGGTCCATACTGTCTATTGGCTGTCCCTGGTCCATACTGTCTATTGGCTGTCCCTGGTCCATACTATCCCTGGTTTTACTGAGGCTGGCAACCCTGATGGGGCCCCCTAGTGGCCCAGGGCCCTCGGGCAGTGCCCGAGTGGCTCAATGGTCAGTCCGCCCCTGTTGGTATTTTGAGTAGATTCTATATTTTATATACTGATTGATATATTACACTCTAGCGCAGCGTATTCTTTCTTTTAGAAGAACGGATGGCCATAAGATTTTCCACCCATTGCTGTCTGTGGGTGCACAGATAGCAATAAAAACCTAATAAGGGTACTAACTTCCCTTCACTCTATTGAAAATGTCGAAGAATGAAAAATAGTTTTGGCTTTCGATAGACTTCAAAGATCGTTGGTGGGAGTTGGGACATCAGCGGGAATTCTACAAAGTCTGGTGGGTTCCATTCTTGTGTTGCACATCTTCCATGTTTTTCCTATTTTGGTAAAAAAAAAATCTACCAAGGAACAACAGGGTTTCAGGAAATAGGACTCTCTCAGAACAGATTATTAAAACTGAAAAAAAAAAATATTGAGCACTTACCCTGAGCATTCACAGCGGCACAGAGCACCAACAACAGGACAGCAAAATGAATCATGATGATACCAGGACACGGAGATCCAATTATTTCTATTAGAAGAAAAGGATGTTCACAAACAATAACTGATCCACAAGTGTAATATATAGAGAATATTAAAGAGGACCTCCCTCCTCCGCTTTTCTAGAAAATACATGAAGGTGACCTAAAACATGAATAGGTAACACCTACCTCTATGATGCCTATTGTTCTTTTTTTTTACCTATTCATGGTGCCTCTCTGCTACCAGTCCCCTTGCTCCTGCCACCATTTTGAAAATTCTTTCCTGGGCCATCTCCCAATATAGTCCTAATGTGCATGCGCAAGATGATCCAGATGACCATCTTAAGAGCATTATAGGCCCCCGGGCAATACAGTGCACTGGGGCCCTGTCTACACAATCACGCATGAGAATAAAAATGCAAATTATCAATAATGATATATTTATTGGTACTTCCAACAAAATCAGTGTTTAAACATTAACACGACGTTTGGACAATATAACACGAGCTTGAATAGCAAGGAATTGAAAAACAAGAAATGACAGATTGAAATGGGACAGTACAAAAGCACTAATTAGTTCCTCGAACTAGTGGCAACTCTAAGATTGATATAAAAGGGGGACACATAAGGTATTATGGTCAGAACTTGGGGGGGTCCGGGCACCACTTTCACCACTAAATCATACAACTAAAAAAAAACTAAATAAATATATACCGTATTTATCGGCGTATAACACACACTTTTTTCCCCCTGAAAACAGAGGGTAAATCGTGCCTGCGCGATATACGCCGATATTTTTTTTTTCCAATGGGGGGGGGGGGCGGGGATCGGGCGGTCCGCCTCATTGGGAGGGTGTCGGGCCGGCCACCCCACCATTCCTGGCCCTGGTTCAGAAAATAACACTGCCAGCCCCCTTCCACACACCGCCCCCCGCCGCGTCACCCCCAATGCCTGTACCTAGTAAACAGGAGCCTAAGCAACGCTGCTCGTTTTGGCCGCTCTCCTCCTCCCGCTCCGCCTCCTCCTCGATTGTAGCTTTTGATTGGAGGAGGAGAGCGGTCATGTGACCATCAATGAAACAGAAGAGGAGAGTCACATGACCGGCTCCACGAGAGAGTGGCGTTAATTGAGGCACACAGAAGCCCCCATCCACAATGAGCGTGACACAGGAGGAGCTTCTCAACCCCGAAAGTTATGCTGGCAGTGCTGTCCCAGGAGGCTTGTACTGGGCAGGGATGCTGTGTGCTGGGCAGGGATGCTGTGTGCAGTGCAGGGATGCTGCGTGCTGTGCAGGGATGCTGTGCAGGGATGCTGTGTGCTGTGCAGGGATGCTGTGCAGGGATGCTGTGTGCTGTGCAGTGATGCTGTGTGCTGTGCAGGGATGCTGTAGGGATGCTGTGTGCTGTGCAGGGATATTGTGTGCTGTGCAGGGATGCTGTGTGCTGTGCAGGGATGCTGTGTGCTGTGCAGGGATGCTGTGTGCTGTGCAGGGATGCTGCAGGGATGCTGTGTGCTGTGCAGGGATGCTGTGCAGGGATGCTGTGTGCTGTGCAGGGATGCTATGTGCTGTGCAGGGATGCTATGCAGGAATGCTGTGTGCTGTGCAGTGATGCTGTGTGCTGTGCAGGGATGCTGTGTGCTGTGCAGTGATGCTGTGTGCTGTGCAGGGATGCTGTGTGCTGTGCAGGGATGCTATGTGCTGTGCAGGGATGCTATGCAGGGATGCTGTGTGCTGTGCAGTGATGCTGTGTGCTGTGCAGGGATGCTGTGTGCTGTGCAGGGATGCTGTGTGCTGTGCAGGGATGCTGCAGGGATGCTGTGTGCTGTGCAGGGATGCTGTGTGCTGCGCAGGGATGCTGTGTGCTGGGCAGGGATGCTGTGTGCTGTGCAGGGATGCTGGGTGCTGTGCAGTGATGCTGTGTGCTGTGCAGGGATGCTGCAGGGATGCTGTGTGCTGTGCAGGGATGCTGTGCAGGGATGCTGTGTGCTGTGCAGGGATGCTGCAGGGATGCTGTGTGCTGTGCAGGGATGCTGTGTGCTGTGCAGGAATGCTGTGTGCTGTGCAGGGATGCTGTGTGCTGTGCAGGGATGCTGTGTGCTGTGCAGGAATGCTGTGTGCTGTGCAGGGATGCTGTGTGCTGTGCAGGGATGCTGCAAGGATGCTGTGTGCTGTGCAGGGATGCTGTGCGCTGTGCAGGGATGTTGTGTGCTGGGCAGGGATGCTGTGTGCTGGGCAGGGATGCTGTGTGCTGTGTAGGGATGCTGTGTGCTGTGCAGGGATGCTGTGCGCTGTGCAGGGATGTTGTGTGCTGTGCAGGGATGTTGTGTGCTGTGCAGGGATGCTGTGTGCTGGGCAGGGATGCTGTGTGCTGGGCAGGGATGCTGTGTGCTGTGTAGGGATGCTGTGTGCTGTGCAGGGATGCTGTGCGCTGTGCAGGGATGTTGTGTGCTGTGCAGGGATGTTGTGTGCTGTGCAGGGATGCTGTGCGCTGTGCAGGGATGTTGTGTGCTGTGCAGGGATGTTGTGTGCTGTGCAGGGATGCTGTGTGCTGTGCAGGGATGCTGTGTGCTGTGTAGGGATGCTGTGTGCTGTGCAGGGATGCTGTGTGCAGTGCAGGGATGCTGTGTGCTGTGCAGGGATGCTGTGGGCTGTGCAGGGATGCTGTGGGCTGTGCAGGGATGCTGCAGGGATGCTGTGTGCTGTGCAGGGATGCTGTGTGCAGTGCAGGGATGCTGTGTGCTGTGCAGGGATGCTGTGGGCTGTGCAGGGATGCTGCAGGGATGCTGTGTGCTGTGCAGGGATGCTGTGTGCAGTGCAGGGATGCTGTGTGCTGTGCAGGGATGCTGTGGGCTGTGCAGGGATGCTGCAGGGATGCTGTGTGCTGTGCAGGGATGCTGTGTGCAGTGCAGGGATGCTGTGTGCTGTGCAGGGATGCTGTGGGCTGTGCAGGGATGCTGCAGGGATGCTGTGTGCTGTGCAGGGATGCTATGCAGGGATGCTGTGGGCTGAGCAGTGATGCTGTGTGCTGTGCAGGGATGCTGTGTGCTGTGCAGGGATGCTGTGGGCTGAGCAGTGATGCTGTGTGCTGTGCAGGGATGCTGTGTGCTGTGCAGGGATGCTGTGGGCTGAGCAGTGATGCTGTGTGCTGTGCAGGGATGCTGTGTGCTGTGCAGGGATGCTGTGTGCTGTGCAGGAATGCTGTGTGCTGTGCAGGGGGTCCATATGCTGTGCAAAGTTTTTTTTCCTGAAACTTCCCTCTTAAAATCAGGGTGCGTGTTATACGCCGATAAATACGAAATGTACACACTCACACTCTGGTGCTGCTGGTGCTGGTGGGTAATAATGCTGGCGTGTGTGCTGCTGCCTGGCTCCTCTGAGACGCGGAATTGTGACAGGAAGCATGCAGCTGCAGTAGAGAGCAGAGCCGATGCTTCCTGTATCTGTCACAGGCGGAGTGCATTTCATATCACTCCGCCTGTGAAGAGCTGGAACAACACAGAAAGCATCGGCTCCGTTCTTCACAGTGACAGCTGACTTACACTGCACGCCGCTGAGTCGATTACTGATATCGGGACCGATTACGCGGCACTCTGTCTCTATGAAGGAGCCGCACCGCACAGCACTGGCACAATGCGGCAGCGAACTTTCTGACATCTGAATGATGATCCATACCTCCCAACTTTTGAACTTCAGAATGAGGGACACTTATGGGTGGAAGCGACCGACGGCGCGCTACGTGCACTGCAGCAAAAAGAAAGATTGTCACTGATGCATACAAAAACCCAAGCACACTCATATAAAAAAATAAGAATAAAAAGCTTCCATTACAAATGATTTTGCATAAACTATGGAAGTGTGCGTTACACAAAGTGTGGAAGGATTCAGGAGAGCGTTATGTACAGAGTTCAGGGCTCGGGAGAGTGCTAGATACAGAGTGCAGGGTTTTGGCGTGTGTTATGTACAGAGTGCAGGAGAGTGTTAGGCACAGTGCATGGTTCTGGAGTGCATTACATACAAAGTCCAAGGGTTCAAGAGCGCTAGGTACAGAGTGCAGTCATCTATCCACATCTCACTGTTGAGATGGGTGTAGTATTTCACAATTTATGTGTCTATTATATGTATTTTGGATAATCAATAAATGATATTTAGCATTTCACCGGTCTGTCCTCCTTGAAGAAACTCTTTGGGCTCTTCCCATGTTTTTCTATATGCTGTCATTTATATTCAGAGGACAACCACCCCTAGAGGTTTCCAATCGAATTTTTGGATACCTCAGGCTGACGGTGTAAATGGATCCTTGTATTGGGTGAGGCTAAGTTTGGCCTATTTTTTAAGCATATCGAATCTGCGCTAATTTTGGATGAGCTTTATGTTCTTTCCTTTTGTTTTTTTATGCACCACATCTCACTGTTGCCCTTCTCCTCAACTATAACCTCTGAACCCCCCCTACCTACACACACACATATATAACACACACCACACCACATACACACACATACATAACACACACATACCACACATAAAACACACACCACACCACACACACACATAACACACACACCACACATACATAACACACACATACCACACATAAAACACACACCACACCACACACACATAACACACACCACACACACACACATACATACCACACACACACATAAATAACACACACACATACATACCACACACACACATACCACACACCACACCACACACACACATACCACACACCACACCACATACACATACATACATAACACACACATACCACACACCACACATAAAACACACACCACACCACACACACACATAACACACACCACACACACACACATACATACCACACACACACATACCACACACCACACCACATACACACACATACATAACACACACATACCACACACCACACATAAAACACACACCACACCACACACACATAACACACACCACACACACACACATACATACCACACACACACATAAATAACACACACACACATACATACCACACACACACATACGTACCACATACATTACACACACACACACACATACATACCACACACACACATGAATAACACACACACCACACACACACACACACACACACATACATTACACACACACACATAAATAACACACACATACATTACACACACACACATATACATTGCTAATATTGGATGAGCTTTATGTCCTTTCCTTTTGTTTTTTATGCACCACATCTCACTGTTGCCCTTCTCCTCAACTATAACCTCTGAACCCCCCTACCTACACACACACACACATATAACACACACCACACCACATACACACACATACATAACACACACATACCACACACCACACATAAAACACACACCACACCACACACACACATAACACACACACACATAACACACACACACCACACACCACACACACATAACACACACACACACACACCACACACACACATAAATAACACACACACATACATACCACACACACACCACACACACATACATACCACACACACACACATAAATAACACACACACATACGTACCACATACATTACACACACACACACACATACATACCACACACACACATGAATAACACACACACCACACACACACACACACATACATTACACACACACACACACACACACACACACACACACACACACACACACATAAATACCACACACACATAAATAACACACACATACATTACACACACACACATATACATTACACACACACCACACACTTTTGTAAAAGTAGCACCTTTCTGTAGATGTCTTCTATCCAGTGCAGCCACAGCTTCCTTCTCCTTTCAGTGCATTGCGTATTTTCAGCTCCTTGACTCCTGGAGCAGGAAGGAGATAAGGATTAGGGGGCAGCTCACCCCCCTCCTGGAACATACACTTCACTTGTCCTCTAGTGCAGAGCAGACAGGTTGTTGACAGAGCTGAGCTGTTACTTTCACTTTCAACTACAGAAGCCAGGCTTCTGTGTTTAAAGTGGTGTTCCACCCTAAAAAAAAAAAAAAAATCATGACTGTGCCTAAAAAAAAATTAAAAAAAACATTTGGAATTTTTTTTTAATTTTTTTTTATTTACCTCTAAATGCCTGTTGCTAGGGGGTTCCTCGTAGTCTGCCTCTTCCAGTGCCTGGGCTGGTGACATCACTTCCCCCTCGGCACAGGAAGGACTCGGCTCTGCTCCCTCCCTCCTGTCAATCATCTGGGACCCATTACAGGTCCCAGGTGACTGAGCGGCCAATCACGGCGCCGCTCGCGCATGCGCAGTGGGTGCCAGGCTGTGAAGCCACAACCCGGCGCCCACAGTTGCAATGCGGGCACCGCTGCACGGAGGGGGAGACGAGCGGGGCTTTGATCCCCCGCATCGCTGGACCCTGGGAAGTGTCCAATTAAAAGTCAGCAGCTGCAGTATTTGTAGCTGCTGACTTTTCTTTTTTTTTTTTTTTTTTTGATAGGCCCTCCTCTTTAAGTGAAAGTGGGGAGCTGTCTGTGAGTGCAGGACTAATGGAGGCTGAAACCCTGGGGGGAGAGGAATAGACAGCTGATCCTGACCCTCTGCAACTCTGTCCTGGTCAGCAATGTATGAATGTCAGTGTTGTGTTATCGGCTCTTTCACTATGCACTGGTTTGACAGAGGGGCAGGTCTGGGTAGCAGTCCTGCCCCTACCCGACATCACACTCTTGTTTTGAGAGGTGCAGTCTGTCATTGGGGCTGCACAGTGCACATCCAGCTGACTTGCTAGCCAATCCCTGGCTGTACTGGATGTGCACACTGCTGCAGGTCAATCCGGGACTGTTGGGAGGTATGATTGAGGCTTGGCTGGGGTCGCTGGGCAGGTGGGACCCCCAGGCAAGTGGGGCCCCCGGGCAACTGCCCAGCGTGCCCATGCATAAAGACGGCCCTGCCCATGACATCATGAGGTTCATCTCATGCGCCGTTTGCCTGAGACGAGCTGCATGACATGTGTTCCATCTAGCACGAGTGCAGTACAGATCCATGCTAATGTGAATTTTAGTAAAATAAGAGAAAGGTTCTCTTTAAAATTTTGAGAAATAGTGACCCTGATCCCTAGAACAGTAATGGAATGTCATCTAACTGAGAGTAAAGTAGATCAGCTAGATTAGACCAGCTTTCCTCAACAGTTTCTAAGAGGATGCCTTGAAATAATTTTCAGATCTCAGGGAACCTTTTCTAAAACCAATTAATTGGGGGTCAGTAGGAAGAATGTCCTTTACATTGGTGGTCAGTGGGAAGAATGCTCCTTACATTGGTGTCTAATGGGAAGAATGTCCCATACATTGGTGGTCAATGGTTAAAATGTCCCTTACATTGATGTCTAGCGGGAAGAATGCTCCTTACATTGGTGGTCAGTCTAAATAATGCCTCTTGCATTGGTGGTCAGTGGGAAGAATACTCTTTACATTGATGTCTAATGGGAAGAATGCCCCTTAAATTGGTGGTCAGTGAGAAGAGTACTTATTACATTGATGTCTAATGGGAAGAATGCCCCTTACATTGGTGACCATTGGGAAGAGGGTTTCTTACACTGGTGGTCAGTGGGAAGAATGTTCCTTACATGGTGTCTAGTGGGAAGAATGCTCTTTACATTGGTAGTCAGTGGGAAGAATACCCCTCACATTGCTGGTCAGCAAGAAGAATGACGCTTACATTTCTGTTTAGTAGAAAAATTTGCCCCCCTCCCCCATCCTTACAGTGGTGGTCAAAATGGCACCTTTACAAACAGATAAAAAAGATCATTGGTGTCATACAGCTAGCTTTGCCAGGAAACTATGCAAACACCATCAGAAGGTCAATCAGCCAGAGCTCAAGGAACCCCCAGCAACCTCTGGAGGAACGCTGGTTGAGAATGGCTGAACCATTCTCTGAAGGCTTTAGGAATGTGAAAAGCAGTTTTTCAGATTCTCCCTAAGCCTAGTGGTTGATGCCTACCTGTTAGTGGAAGAATGTTCCAGCAAATAATGTGGGGGATTTTTCCAATAAATGGATGAGTCTTGAGTGAAAGTGTGAATATGGACTACTAGATTTGTTTTGTAATGGTGAAGACATGTCAGTGCTTATCCAAGCTTCGACATTAGAGAACAATTCCAGTTGAATGTGACTAACTACTACTAGCTATGTCATGGATAAATGTGATCCTTCAAAGAAATATTAAAGGGGTAATAAAAAAAAAAAAAAATAATAAAAAAAAAAAAACTTCTGTAGCACTGACCCCCGAAGGAGCTGCTGGTTATTATTTTGGGTCTTTGCCTTCACCCCTTACCCACAGTTCACCATACCAGAAGCTTAGAGTCTATATTGGGCCTTGCGCCCACCGATGTATACACCAGTCAATTAGTTCTTTTTCCAATGCTTTTTTTATTAAACAACTTGAGCAGTAGAGGGATGGAGAGTTAGGGGAAAGTTCAGATACCTTGTGCAGATCACTGAGGAACTTGAGATCCCGGAGACAAGTACACCTTCAGTCAACGGATCTTGCTCACCCGGATAGGCCTCTCTCACTGGCCTAGCAGCCGGAATGATGCACGGACAAAAGACTCTGCCACGGACTTGATGAGAACAATAATTGTTGAACAATCCTCTTCCACAGAATTTAGTGTTAATTGGACGATGCTCTGCCACAGGATTTAGTGATGGTAACGAATACAGCAACACAGTACCAAAGTTCCTTTAAGACATCCGGCAGTACTGTGAGGTAGATTGGTTAGGATGCATCCTCCAATTGAGTCACCAGGCTCCTCTTGAGATACCAGCCTTTCGCTCGGTCCTCTCCAAGATGAGTCCTCCCCTGGATCTTTCAATTGCTCGGCTTCTTCCCGCAGGACAGGCAGCACAGGACCACCTCTGAACCAGTAGGCCCCAGACAACTTCTGGGCCTACTTTGTTGCCACGTAGCCTCGGGCCAGCAGGGCCCCAAGGCAGAAAAGAAGTTGTCGCATACCCTAGGCCAGGTGGGCCATGAGGTGAGAGAGAGAAAAAAAAATGGCGTCTGTCCCATAAATACCCCCTCCCAGAATGCACAGCGGCCAGGAACCTCCTACTGGGCTGTTTCTGGAAAAGAATATACATTACAGCTCAACCTTGTTGTTATTCTCACACTGTCCTGTGGTACCAGTGACACCTACTGGCAACAGTGGGAAATGCATAACACAGTCAAGATCAGAACAGATACAATAAACCATGTACAATAAATCTGAGCTGGTTACAGCTCAGCCAAAACTAAATTTACATTATAGCCCCATGTTTTAGGAACAGGGGGCTACACTTCAATAAAAATGACTGAAGAAAAAAAAAAAGCAGTATGAAATCCTAAACCAAAAAAGTAATATATTGCAGCTTACCAATCATTAGATTTGGTGGCTGCATTCATTTTCTTTTTTAGGCTCTCTACCCTCTGTTTTCACCTGGTGATCTGGCCAGTAACACACCTCCTGCATTAGAGATCCTCCACTCTGGAGGAAGGAGCGCAGGGGTCACCTTTGGACAGCAGCATTGTCAGTCTGGGGGGAAGGCGGCGTGTTAGATGTACTAGCAGATTTAGATACACTAACAAATTAAAGCCAATCTCCAGCTCACACTTTTATAATCAGTTACAGCAAACAGTTTTTTTTTCCTTTCGGGATAAAGGTTTTACATGAATAAATAAAAACAAATTATTTTAATCACCCCTGTCAGCGGTAAAGTGTTTGTCTCAACCCTCTTAACAGATACATTCTGCAGGAGAGCTTGTTCTATTGAACAACAACAGACTTGCTGGCTGGATCACCAGATGAAAATAAAAGAACGAAAGCCTAAAAAAAAAAAGAAAACGAATGCAGCCGTCACATCTAAGAATTGTAAGCTGCATTATAATAAATGTTTGCTTTTGGGTTTAATACTGCTTTAGAAAAAGAGAATTCAAAACCAATAACATTGCAATATGTTTTTATACTATCAGTTAATACCAAATAAGTCTATTGTTGGATCTGATGAAGCAGATTTTCCCCCCCAAAATGTGATGGCTTCAACTGAGAGGGGTGCAGTTTTTCTTTATTGTTATTGTACATGTGATATTGGTTGTTTTTATAGGATATGGGACATTTATTTATTTTATTTACCGTATTTATCGGCGTATAACACGCACCCCAATTTAGGAGGGAATTTTAAGGAAAAAAAACTTTTAGGAGGGAAGTTGAAGGGAAAAAAAAACTTACATTTAAATGCCCATCATTGCAGCCTTCTCAGTGCAGCCTTGTCAGTGCAGCCTTGTCAGTGCAGCCATGTCAGTGCAGACTTCCCCAGTGCAGCCTTGTCAGTGCAGACTTCCCCAGTGCAGCCTTGTCAGTGCAGCCTTGTCAGTGCAGACTTCCCCAGTGCAGCCTTGTCAGTGCAGACTTCCCCAGTGCAGCTTGTCAGTGCAGACTTCCCCAGTGCAGCCTTCCCCAGTGCAGCCTTCCCCAGTGCAGCCTTCCCTAGTGCAGCCTTCCCCAGTGATCCCAGCCATTCTAGGCTTCAAAATCGCCGACCGCGATTTGAAAATGGCGCCGCCGGCGCTGAAATACACAGTGCCGGTCCTCGGCTCTTTCCGGCGGCTCTCGTTCACTTTCGGCTCCACTCGTAGTCCCGAGCGGAGCTATCCGAACCTAGCCGAGTAGGTTCGGATAGCTCCGCTCGGGACTACGAGTGGAGCCAAAAATGAACGAGAGCCGCCGGAAAGAGCCGAGGACCGTCTCTGTGTATTTCGGCGCCGGCGGCGCCATTTTCAAATCGCGGTCGGCGATTTTGCAAATCTGACAGGTCGGGATCGCAGGGGATCGGCGTATAACACGCACCTGCGATTTTCCCCTGGTTTTAAGGGGAAAAAAGTGCGTGTTATACGCCGATAAATACGGTATTTATTTTGGTTACTTATATAGCGCCGTCAGTTTACGCAGCGCTTTACATATACATTGTACATTCACATCAGTTTGTACTTCATTTTATGATTTTTGTTATAGAATTATAATTAATCTCTGAAATTCAATAATACACAATTTTATAGCAAATATCTAGTTACATTCTATTCAGATGATAAATATATATATATATATATATATATATATATATATATATATATATATATATATATATATATATAATTTCTATTATACAGTAGATTCAGATTAATAAAAGTGGTTCAGGTGTCACATCCCTGATTATGAAAGATAATGTGTAGAAAAAAGATGGGATTTTTTTTAGGCACCCAAAAAACAACAAGAATAGAACATTAAAAACATTTCATTTGATGTAGTACTTTTAAAAACACATATAGATATAAAATGACCGACATAGACAGATACAATATACCATCACCCCAAACTGTTACAAATAGTGTTTAACTCCAACACAATTGATCTTCATCAGGGGGAAAATTGGGTGATATAGGGGTTGATTTACTAACGCTGGAGAGTGCAAAATCCGGTGCAGCTCTGCATGGTAGCCAATCAGCTTCTAACTTCAGCTGGTTCAATTAAGCTTTGACAAAAAATCCTGGAAGCTAATTGGTTTCTATGCAGAGCTGCAACAGATTTTGCACTTAGTAAAGCAACATAGTCTGAAACGTAGATAAATACGTGTCCTATTTATTTTTTTCTTTTAAGCACTCCAGGGTTTGCTGTCAGTATTGGTTTAAATAAAAAGAAAATCCCCCTTTATCACATTCTTTTTTGCTGTTTGCCAGGGGGGCTTCTTTCTTGGTGTCCTCTGAGCCTCTCAGGCTTTGATAAGCACCTGTTTTTTGGGTTTCATATCCACTTCAAATTTTCATTTGAATTTTCTAAGCCATTGTGCTTGTATATCATCATGTAATGTAAATGTGCACATGTTTCTCTGTTTAAAAAAAAAAAAATCATATGTAATTATCTATGTTTCAGACTATATCACCCAATGTTTCCCCCTGATAAAGATCAATTGAAAAGAAACGTGTTTGGGTTAACTGCTATTTGTAACAGTTTGGGGTATTGTTGGTATATTGTATCGGCCCATGTCAGTCATTTTATATCTATATGTGTTTTTATTTATTTTTTATTTTTTGGAATTTTTTTTGTTTACAAACAATTTTTATTTTTGTAAAAGGTCATAATTTGGTACAGGTATGTAAAAGAAGCATATGTGTTTTTAAAAGTACTATGTTGATTATGGTTAATTTTATAAACTTTTTTTGAGTGCCTAAATAAATTCCATTCTCTTTTTACACATTTTTTTATATATATTTCTTTACACACTTGCTGACCACCCTATAACAGTTTTACTGCTACAGTGTGGCAGTTGTATATACGTGATCCCGCACTTCCGAGTAGGGGGGGCAAATGCACGCTGCCGGCGGCTCGCTCCCACTGTGATTATACACAGTGGGAGGCAATCAGCGAGTACCGCCAATCCCGCCAATCATTCTACAGACAGAGAGAAGGGCAGTCTGTCTATGTAAACAAGGCAGATCGCCGTTCTGACAGGAGGGAAGGCAAAGATCCTGTGTCTCTGCAAAGCAGGGACATGGATCCATGCCTGCCCCTAGTAAAAGCACCTCCCCCACTGCAGTAAAATACAGGCTAGGCACACAGTTAACCCTTTGATTACCCCTGATTTTAACCCCCTCCCAGCCACCGTCATTAGTACAGTGACAGTGCTTATTTTTTAGCACTGATCACTGTATTAGTGTGGCTGGTCCCCAAAAACTGTCACAAGTATCAGTTAGTGTTCGAATGTCCGCTGCAATATCACAGTCACACTATAAGTTGCTACTTGCCCCCATTACTAGTAAAAAAATAATTAAAAAAAATAAAATTAATACAAATATCCCATAGTTTGTAGACGCTATAACTTTTGCGCAAACTAATCAATATACGCTTATTGGGATTTTTTTATCAAAAATATGTAGCAGAATTGGTGAAGACATTTTATTTTTTACATTTTTTTTTATTGGATATGTTTTATAGCAGTAAGGATTTTTTATTTTTTATTTTTTTTTTTCAAATTGTTGGTCTTTGTTTATATAACAAAAAATAAAAACTGCAGAGGTGATCAAATACCAGAGACATAAACATATCATTTTCCCCTATCCCCCTTCCCCTCGCTTTCCCCATCCCACATTCCTTAAACCTGTGTTATAATCTTCCTTCATTTACTCCCTCCACTTCTTTTTTTTTTTTTTTTTTCAGATTCCCTTTATCTCAGAGTATTTCTTTGTATTCTTAAACTTTTTCCATCCTTTCCAAGTATTTCAGACATTTTCTATTCTAGCTTCTTCATAATGACACAATTCTTCCGTATTATATATAAATCCTACCCTTTGAACCCATTCTCTTAGGCAAAAATGCGGTAAAAAAAAAAACGCAGCAAAATTGCGGTAAAATCACGCGACTTTCTGCCTGAAAAACGCTACGCTCAGGTGTGAATGGGGCCTTAGCGTTGCGCTTTCCACTGCTTGCCAATGTTTTGGGATCAGGTGTTTTGCTGCATTTTTATGAATGAGAATTTTGAACAAAGTATTTTATGTTTTGTATAATGTGAAATTAATAAAAATTTTAATTAAAAAAAAAAAAAATATCAGGGACATGAGTCTTTGCCTTTCCCTAGTAAAAGCACCTCCCAGTCTGCAGTAAAACACTGGCCAGGCACACAGTTAACCCTTTGATCACCCCTGATGTTAACCCCTCCCCAGCCAGTGTCGTTAGTACAGTAATGCCCTGTACACACGGTCGGATTTTTCGCCGGAAAAACTGCAATCGGATTGTGTTGTCGGAAATTCCGACCGTGTGTAGGCTCCATCTGACTTTTTCCTTCGGAATTTCCGACACACAAAGTTTGAGAGCAGGATATAAAATTTTCCGACAACAAAATCCGATCGTTTAAATTCCGATCGCGCGTACACAAATCCGACGCACAAAGTGCCACGCATTGCTCAGAATAAATTGAGAGACGAAAGCTATTGGCCACTGCCCCGTTTATAGTCCCGATGTACGTGTTTTACGTCACCGCGTTCAGAACGATCGGATTTTCCGACAACTTTGTGCGACCGTGTGTACGCAAGACAAGTTTGAGCCAACATCCGTCGGAAAAAAATCCGATGGATTTTGTTGTCGGAATGTCCGATCAATGTCCGACCGTGTGTACGGGGCATTACAGTGCATATTGTTAGCACTCATCACTGTATTGGTGTCACTGTCCCCAAAAAGTGTCAGTTTCCACATAGCCGCCGCCAATATCGCAATAAGTCGCTGAACCCCACCATTACTAGTTAAAAAATATATATAAATAAATAGCACTTAACCAATCAATATACGCTTATTGGGATTTTTTTCTACCATTTTTATTATATTATACTTCTTAAATTGTTTTTATTGGATATGTTTTATAGCAGAAAGTATAAAAATATAAATATAGATTTTTTTGTTTATAGCGCAAAAAATAGAAACCGCAGTGGTGATCAAAAGGACGTCAATTTTTAATTTGGGCACAGCGTCGCACAACCGCGCAATTGTCAGTCAAACTAATGCAGTGCTTAATTGCAAAAAAGGGTCTTGAAGGAGGGGGGGTAATCTTCCAGAACTGAAGTGGTTAAAAAAAACATAGCAGTGATTTAAAAAATGGCATAGAAATATACTGTATATTATAAATATATTTATATATTATAAAGAAGAGCCTCTTAAAATCAAAATGATAAAATCATAATTAAATATTAAAATCGGATTAGGCTGGGAACTGCTAAAAAATGAAATAAAATACCAAGTTGACATTGTAGCCAGGAATAACAATAAATGAAATGAAATGAAATTAAAATACATTGGATTACCTGTGAATAATGTAACCTGGAGCTGTAACAGAAAGGATCCCGCCGTGATATGAGAACTGAAGTGATGTAAAGGGAAGTTCTCAGTGAACATTTATAGTGGGACGAGAGAAACCAACCTGAAAATGCTCAAGGTAAATGATTTTATGATGAGGAAGAAGGAAGAGGAACGTAATTGTATGAAGGGGCACAGAGGAGAGGGGATGTGGAGAAAATATTTGTTAAAACGTATCTAAACCCAACAAATACAATGTAATATAGTGTAGCTTTGCCAGTTCTTAGATCTACTGGCTGCATGAGTTTCCTTTTTTTTTCACTTTTTTCTCCTTTATTTTTAGCTTTTCACCCTTCCAATAGCTCATTTCCTATTGTAGGGTGACGATGTTCAGTTACTGCACTGTGTCTGTAGAGGAGGAACATTGTCACCCAAGACTGCCCTCCTGATTTGTACTACAAACATCTCCCTCTCTCCTCACTACATACAGGGGTCTGGCCATAGGCGTGCGCGAGGGGTGTGCCAGGTGTGCCCGGGCACACCGTAATCCTGGGGTTGGCAACCTGTCAATGGTGGGCAGGTGACAGGTAAACCACAACCCTTCCTTGCCGACCCCCAGAACCTGGACAGGAGAGGTGGCGTGGGTGGAATTTAGTGGGACCGATCTGCATTTTCCTTACGCAGCAGCTGAAAGTAGGCTTCTCCTCTCCCTTTTGTCAACATTCAGCTGCCACAGGAGGAAAATATAGGGGATTGGTACTAATATATGCCACCCCGCCACCCCTCATTTCCCTGTTCCTCTTCCTTCTGTTGCCCAGGTCTCCCAAGGGCTCCCTTGCTCCCCCTTCCTCCCATTGTTTCAGGATGGAGAGCGGGGAAGAGGCCGGTAAATATGTCAAACGCATATGTGTTAGAGCTTTGGGGTGCACACCCTAATGCAATAGGCTGCGCACACCTATGGGTCTGGCTTTGTAGTTCACAGAGAGTTGGGGGTTTAGAATATACTTTAACTACTTCCTGTCTGGGCTATAGCCGAAAGAAGCCTATAGTGCAGGCTTAGTTTGCTGGAAGGGTGTCCATGGACATCTTCCCGTGATCACGCTAGCCACGTGCCCCCTGCGTATTTAGTAGAAGAAAAAAAAGAGTTAAGGAGCGCCCGGTATCCAATAAGGTAAGTATATTTGTATTTTATTTGGAGTTTCAGCAAAAAAAAAAAATGCCAATGTGTTTCCGGGGACTAGAGACTCCCCCTTCATCAGGGCTGCTATTAGAAATGATTATGGAATGGTCCTGTTGGAGGGTGCCTTTGGCACATAAATCTGGACTGTTAGATGTCCACAGTGCTGGCTGTGCAATCAGAGGCAGCAAACCACGCACCGCGCACCCCCTGTGGCCCTTTACCACGTGATCAGCTTTCATCCAGTGACAGCTGATCACAGGATATCAACATAACTGACAGTGTGAGGAGAGAAGAAGAAAGCCGTTAACCAGCTTATGTTAACCGCTTCCCGACCGCCCCACGCCGCAATACGTCGGCAGAAGGGCACATACATGCAGAATCACGTACCTGTACGTTGCCCTTTAAGAGGCGGCTTGTGGGCGCGCACGACTGTCGGGAGCTTTGTGAGCGCGATTGCGTGTCCCGCGGACTCGATGTCCGCGAGGATATCCACGAACGTCTCACGGAGAGGAAGAACGGGGAAATGCTTGTGTACATCAGCATTTCTAGTTCTGCCTAGTGACAGGACACTGATCACAACTCCCTGTAATCAGGAGCGGTGATCAGTGTTGTGTCACACGTAGCCCCTCCCCCCCACAGTTAGAATTACTCCCTAGGACACACTTAACCCCTACAGCGCCACCTAGTGGTTAACCCCTTCACTGCCAGTCACATTTACACAGTAATCATAGTTACATATAGTTACATAGTAGGTGAGGTTGAAAAAAGACACAAACCCATCAAGTCCAACCTATGTGTGATTAATCAATTTTTAATTACACTGATCGGTGTATAAATGTGAATGGTCCCAAAATCACGCCAAAAGTGTCCGATGTGTCCGCCATAATGTCGCAGTCACAATAAAAATCGCTGATCGCTGCCATTACTAATAAAAAAAAATTCTTAATAAAAATGCCATAAAACTATGTCCTATTTTGTAAACGCT
Organism: Lithobates clamitans; assembly: GCA_037952925.1. Taxonomy (NCBI): domain Eukaryota; kingdom Metazoa; phylum Chordata; class Amphibia; order Anura; family Ranidae; genus Lithobates; species Lithobates clamitans. Next base: position 1,357,355 of record JBBGZY010002505.1, on the reverse strand, counting down.
ATAACATTTGCGCAAACCAATCAATAAACGCTTATTGAGATTTTTTTTTTTTTTTTTACCAAAAATATGTAGAAGAATACGTATCGGCCTAAACTGAGGGAAAAAAATGTTTTTTTATAAATTTTTGGGGAATATTTATTATAGCAAAAAGTAAAAAATAATGCATTTTTTTCAAAATTGTCACTTTTTTTGTTTATAGCGCAAAAAAAAAAAATCGCAGAGGTGATCAAATACCACCAAAAGAAAGCTCTATTTGTGGGAAAAAAAGGATGTCAATTTTGTTTGGGAGCCGTGTTGCACGACCGCGCAATTGTCAGTTAAAGCGCGGCAGTGACGGATCACAAAAAGTACTCTGGTCTTTGGCCAGCCAAATGGTCCGGGGCTGAAGTGGTTAAGGGACATCGGCACTGATAATCAGGGTACTGATTATCAGTGTTTTGATTATCTTTGACGTCCCACCGTTGCCCAAACCAGTGCCCATCAGTGCCTCCTTATCAGTGTAACCTATCAGTGCCCACTAGTGCTGCCTATCAGTGCCACCTCTCAGTGCCCATCAGTGCTGCCTATCAGTGCCCATCATTGCCACCTCTCATTGCCCATCAGTGTAGCCTCATCAGGTTGGCTGTATGGGGCCCCGTGGTTTCTAAAAGCAGCCCTGGTCCCAGGAACCAGTCGCATGCTTACTGGGCTCCCCAATAGGACAGGAGAGCCTCGTAACGGTTGAGATGGCGGGAGTGGTGGACCCCATTCCACTACCTGTAGAAGTGACAAAGTGGCTGTATAATCACCCTTATCACTTCTACATTATGAGAATCACCGGCTGAAAATTTTGGATACAGGTATCATGCCTGCAGCTTCAAGTTTCATCCCAGTATAACCACTTAAATCCACCACCATTTATAAATGGGGAAGGAACGTGAAATGTTTAACTCTGGCAGTGGACAGGAAGTCGCCGGGACTGTTGCTGCCGGAACACCATGCCCATTACTGTAAGGAGCCAATGCTACTACAATATATGATATCACCAGGGCTGGCCCTACTATGGGTCCCGGTGGGTCCGTGGGATCCAGGCGGCACTTTAAGAGGGGCGGCAACAGGGGCGCACTGCGCGAGGACCCGAGGCACCCTCCCTCTAGCATGCAGTGTCAGCCTTGCATCGTGCTCCGCTCCATTCCCCAGCCCCATCCCGCCCCACTACCATTCCCAGTTGTACATCTCGTACTGCTGGGAAGCGGAGCGGGGCAGGGATGGGGAGCGGAGTGGAGCGGGGGGGTGGAGCAGCTCTCCCGGTCCCGGCTTCAATAGCAGGAGCACCCGCCGCCACTGCAGCGCTGCTGTTTCCGCATGTTGCATCACTGAGACAGGAGCAGAGCTTAGTTGGTCGGTGGCAGTGAAGAGGAAGGGGGAATATTTTGTGGTGCTGCACAGTTCATTTAACTGTGAGCTGAGCTGAGATGTTTTTTGGCATGTCTCTTTTTGCTGGAGGGAGCATGTCTCTTTTTGCTGGAGGGAGCATGTCTCTTTTTGCTGGAGGGAGCATGTCTCTTTGCTGGATTGGGAATAACTCTTAGCGGGAGGGGGCATGTCTCTTTGCTGAAGGGGGCATGTCTCTTTTTGCTGGACGGGGCATGTCTCTTTGCAAGAGGGGGCATGTCTCTTTGCTGGAGGGGGCATGTCTCTTTGCTGGAGGGGGAATTTCTCTTTGCTGGATTGGGCATGTCTTTTTGCTGGATTGGGCATGTCTCTTTGCTGGACTGGGCATGTCTCTTCGCTGGACTGGGCATGTCTCTTCGCTGGACTGGGCATGTCTCTTCGCTGGAGGGGGCATGTCTCTTTGCTGGAAGGGGCATGTCTCTTTACTGGAAGGGGCATGTCTCTTTGCAGGAGGGGGCATGTCTCTTTGCTGGAAGGGGCATGTCTCTTTGCTGGAAGGGGCATGTCTCTTTGCTGGATTGGGCATGTCTCTTTGCTGGATTGGGCATGTCTCTTTACTATATGCGGATGTCTCTTTGCTTTATGGAAAAGTCTTTTTATTTACGTAAATGTCTCTTGGCTGAATATATGGGGATGTCTCTTACTGAATATATGGGGATGTCTCTTGCTGAATATATGGGGATGTCTCTTGCTGAATATATGGGGATGTCTCTTGCTGAATATATGGGGATGTCTCTACTGGATTGGGTTGCCACTTTACTATTTGGGGATGTCTCTTTCTTTATGAAAATTTCACTTTGCTGGACGGGTGTGATTTTTTTTTTTGGGGGGGGGAGGGGGGGTGCGGGGGCAGCATTTAATTCTTGAACCCAGGCAGCACAACTGGATATCACACTCATCGTTTAGTAATGCAGTAACTTTGTTTAGGACAGCTTAGCCTGAACGATCTTCCTAAAATGACAAGAAACCTGAAATTCTACTTTAACAAGCAAGATTCAGTGACCGTAAAGACCCATAAAACAGCTTTATAAATGGACTTGGCATTTTGCTTACTGATTGACAGCAGTATTATATAGTATTTAAATAAACACAGTTCATAAAGAGCCGTTTCCAGTTACTGAGAGTTCTGTACACTTACGTTGTATCTTTTGAAGTTGTTTGGATAACAAGATTGTTCTTCCCCTCGTTTGTCATGCCATGTGTGACAGGATCATTACGAAATCTGAATGTGTTCTGAAAAGCCTAGTCATAAATTTTTACAATCAAACAAAATAAAAAGGCTTCACTGGCTAATTAAACAGAAGCAACTTGGCTTGGAAAGTGAAGGGTAACAGATGTATTATAGGATAATTATATTTTTAGCATAGCTGTTCTCTACATGACCCCCAACAACAACAGTGTTACAGTTACAGAGCCCTCAAAAATGGTTGCTGAGGGTCACACAGTCACTCTGCCAAAAGTCTCCCAGCAGAGGCGTAGCTAGTACCTTCAGGGCCCCCCGGTGCAAGAAACCATGAAGGGCCCCCATGACCCCACCCCCCCATCGGTCCCGTTGCCATTTCCATTGGTTCCAGGACCCTTCCCTCTGGGCCTGGGGCGCTTCCCACTGATCCCAAGGACCTTTATTATGGTCATGCAGTGGGGCCCTTTCACATGTTCTGCAGTGGGTCCCCTTCCTGCCGTCTTGGGCCCACCATGGTGGCATAAAGCTAAAGATAGGTCCACTCCAGGGAACTCCATATAGGGGGACAGTAGTGGCTGAACTACCAGGGTTCCAGGTACCAGGCCCTGGTGTTCCACCACTCCCAACTTCCTCTTGCTGTCCTGCCCCTGCTATTGACAGTGTCGATCCAGCATCTCTGTCTCCATGGCAGCGGCACATTAGGATCCAGTACCGGTTACATTATAGGGCTGATGGGCGCATGTGTGGGAGGCCGGCACTGTTGGTTGTAGATAGTTGAGCTCCCCGTTGGTCGCCTAGCAGCGGTGACTCTGTATAGCCTTTTCTGTTGACATGCCGATCGGGATGCGATCTGGGCAATGCTACTGATTTGATCTAATATGTGCACATAAACACAGTATTTATTAGAATTAAAAGTACAATCCTATATATATATATATATATATATATATATATATATATATATATATATATATGTTGTGAGATCATGAAGAAATACATTTTATATTTACTGTCAGAAATATGAGAGTTGCTTAGGCCTCAAAAAGTAGGTGAACTGTGATGTTGCAATAATTGAACTGTTCACCTATTGGAACCCTTTAATGCAAAATAGGTGAACTCACACACTTTACAAAGCTTAATGCATCAACCATCTCTTAAATTTTTACAAGCCTGCTTTGAGACAGAAACTCGATAGAACAATGGTGGTTCTCAGTCACAAAACAAGAAGATATTTACATGGTTTTAGTGGATAAACAAAAACTACCCATATGGCCATAGAAAACAAGGTTATACAGACTATTATCACATAGAAATTACCTCACCTGGCCTAAACCTATTGTGTTCAAGTGAGGAACTGTTTAAATAGATAACACCTTGGCCAACAAAACCTATTGTGTGAAATTTTAGGAACTATTTGGATAAACTGAGCTAAACTATCTAAACATCCCTTGAACTAAGTTCAATTCAACACACGGTGGGAAACATTTGAAGTTTGTGCAAGTCAAAAATATTTTAAAAGTACCTATAAGGTTATGATAAGTAATTTCAAACTATGTATGATAGTGTAGGTCACAGAGACAATTATAATCTTAGTGTCTGCGGACCCAACGACTTTGGTATAAAGAAAATATATATGGAAGTGTGATTTTATAAGTAGAAGTGTTTTAAGAAACTAATTGGTATTATGAAAAACATATAAGTATGATTATAATTATATAAGACTGTAGCCTATGTTTAGATGAACAAATATTTATTGGAGATACCAGAATTATACAGGTATCCATATAGATAATCCTTTTTAGGTAGTATTGATTAGTATATATAACAATATGTGTCTTTCATAGATAGACCAGTTTTAATAGATATACATTTATAGAGATACATATATATAACCAGTTTATGTAAAAATGATTTATCAAGATTATACTGAGTGTATTTTATATTAGACCGATTACCAGAATATTTAAAGGTATATACTCTTCTCACCATTATACACATTATGAAAATAGAGCATATTAACTTAAAGGATAAACTCAAAACACATGTAAGACACCTGGTGGTTGAAGGTGATATTAATTGAACTCATTAAATTTACGGGAAAGGTAAATGATTACGTTTCTCCTTAACCAGTAGAAAAGAAGCCACATCCTTTTGGGCAGAGCTATTATAATTTTTATGGTCTCATTATCTGAAATGGTATTTAGAGGCAAGTGAGATGCCAGGAAAGGGAGGAAGGAAGGAAGAAAGGAGGAAAAGATCAGGGGGAGAGCTCAGGTAGAAGGACAGGGATCCACCCTGAGGGGGGACACTGGGAGATACACCCACTCCCAGACAGACTGACACTCATGCATCATGCATCAATACATATCTTTACATTCATGAAGATTCCTCAACACCTAATACTTAGAACTCGGAGGTCGCAAGAAGTAAATCCTGTTTAGGAGTATCCATTTTGAAAGCCACGGCAGCCATCTTAACTCTGGTAACCAGCCAATAGGAACAGTAGCCATTTTGGAATGGGTAATTATGTCATGTTGATTTTATCTTGTATGTTCTCACAAATATTGAATTATTGAATGTTATACAATTGATAATCGTTCTCCCAAATCAATAACCACCTTGTAGATTTTTCTCTAAAGATTCTTTTTTTCTTTTTGCATAGTTGCCACATTTATTGACAAAACAAACGTCTAATTTATTTCACATTGTTAACCACTTACTTCCCAGCAGTATAGTAACAGTTGGACATGTGAAATACAGACGTTCTGCTTAATTGTCAAGTTCACAAGGTTATCGATTCTACCGAGAAGTTATCATGGTGGTATTATGTCAAAGGGACTGTACGTCCATTTTTGCAAGTGTTTTATTGATTTTCAAGACGTTCATGTAACGCAATCGGTATCTTAATTTCATGTGATTATTTGTTTTTTTGTCAACCAATAAATGTAACTATTTCGTATGATCACATGTCTCCGTGAATAAGTTTCATATGCATAGACTGTGTCATATAGATTCATTTTGTATCTTAAAAATATCTTCGTTAAAAATTACTCAATAATAATTACTGTGCGGAAAACCTGTCCTTAAAAAAGCACAACTTATTATTACATAAATGGAGGCACTGCTGAGATAAAGTCGATATTTTGTACAAGATCAATCATAGTAATGGTGGTAACCAGTGGCGTCGCTAGGGGGTGGCTTTTGGGGCTATAGCCCCGAATCTGGGGCCCATAGCCCCGAGTCTCTGCAGGGGTCCCCAAGGGAAGGGGAGGCTCTCTGGAGACCCTGATGTAAGTTGAGGGCTCTCTGGGGACCCTGATTTAAGGGGGAGGCTCTCTGGGGACCCTGATTTAAGGGGGAGGCTCTCTGGGGACCCTGATGCAAGGGGGAGGCTCTCTGGGGACCCTGATGTAAGGGGGGCTCTCTGGGGATATATTTACACACACACACACACACACACACACACGTATGTTATATACATGTGAATGCCCGCCCAAGCGTATGACTTTCTTTACTACGCTGCTGTGGGCTCTAGCCCCAGATCTTTTGTAGACCTAGCAACGCCCCTTGTGGTGACATACATAATATTTTGCATGAAATTTTTAATTATTAATTTTTGGAAATTTTTTTTTGTTTGCAAAAAAAAAAGTCTGGTCAAAGTGAATTTTATGTTGATGGGGATTATCAAGATTCAGCCCTTAATGGTAGTATGAGTACTCAGAGAAAATTGTTACAGGTACAGGAAATTTAGGAAATAATTTATAAAATAGAAATGGCGGATCAAGTCGGAAAAAGTTTGTCTACTGAGACTGATCTAGAAGCATACATTGAAGGCCTTAGAAACCACGCCAGTCATTTAGTAAAAGACATGTGGTTTGTGGAAGGTCACATCCTTGGAATCCCAGACAGATTCCCTGAGACAAAGGGAATAAAAAGGCGTGATCGCCTTCTTTTGGAATTATGCATTATCCTGATGTATCTTCATAGCGAGTTTAAACGTTAAAGTAACCAACAGGAGAGTGATATCTTAGAATCCCAGCCCAGATGAAAGGAATGAATAGATAAAATAGAACAGTTGAGAAAAGACACTAAAATAATTCTGGACGGACGTCACCAAATAAGTAAAAAGTGGGAACAATTAATAGAGGAGAGGGAGAGTTTTCTGCAGGAAAAGAGTCTCCTGACGAAAATTGCCAGGTAATAGGCAGTGGAAATTTAGAAAGTTGCCGATTAATAGGCAGTGGAAATTTAGAAAGTTGCAGAGTAATAGGCAGTGGAAATTTAGAAAGTTGCCGAGCAATATGCAGTGGAAATTTAAAAGAAGAAACAAATCAACTTAGGTCAGGACAGGAGTCCCTAATTAAGCAATCTGTAGAATCAAAAGAACAAGTGAAGTTTGTGCCCCAGGGTAATGCTCAGATGCTTAACCCTGAAAGAGTCTGACAATACTCCAAAATCTGACTCTCAATCTGAAATTTGGGAGTTAGACAATGAGGAGGAATCAGAAAAAGAACCCATATCCTACTCCAAGCCATCTGTAGAGCAAAGGGGGGTTAAAATTGAACCACCACATGAAAGTAGGTCTAATCAGTTTTCTTTGGGATCAGAGAAAAAGACAGACACCCCTAAACAAGACACCTCAGAAATAATAAAATTTTTAAATGATGCTGTCCCAGTCTTTAAGGAAGAGGGATCCATGTGCGTTATTGGCCACATCGAGACCTATGAAAATACCCTATCAGTTTTAGGCCTAGATGATGACCAGTCTAGGATTAATTTCTTGCCGTGGGTATTTGAAACCAAACACCGTAGATTCTGCGAATCTTTAAAAGGTCTGTATGGTACTTCATGGCAAGAAATTAAACACCGCTGTCATCTAAAATCTGGCTCATACGAAAATGTTACCGCGGCTAGAGCGGCTATACCCAATCTCAGATGTACCAGTAATCAAAGCCCCACCGAATTTCTGGCTGTGCTCAAAAGTGCTTACTACTTAGCAGAAAAGGAGCTAGATTACAATAACCCTGAGTTTAAATCCATATTTTTCGAGGCCCTACCTAACTACATAAAAGTGAGTTTAGCGAAAGACTACAAAGGGGGTTGTTCACTGCAGTCTTTGGTGGAAGAGGGTAACAATTTGTACTCTATCCAACAGACTGGTGGAAACCAAGGGAGGTCTAAACCCTTAAATAAAATTGTGGATAAAATTCATGTATCTCCCCAATCATTACATGTTGAAACCCAGAAAAAGACATACGCTGACATAGTCAGAGGAGACACGCCAAAGAGTTTGCCCAGCAGGAGACCAGAAACCCCAACAAACAGAAGGGGGGAGCAAAGACCACCTCAGGAGTATCACCCAAGGGATCCAGACCCAAGGTTTGGAAGAAACTATAGGGTATATCTCCCACGGGTTAGATTTAAACCTAAGGGTAGACACCCTCACCAGTGTAATTGGCCCCAGGGGCCTACACAGGTAAATAGGGAGCAACCACAGGGTAGGACACCCCAAAATCCCCAGAAAAGTAGGGAGCAACTAAGGCCCAGACAACTATCGCAGAATAAAGACAGTGGATCTGATGGGGATATGTCTGATCAAACCGAGCCAGTAGTCCCTAGAAAGTACAGAAACCAGGTCCCACAACCCAATTCTGACCAACCTGTAAGCAATACGGAAACCAAAATAGATCAAATTATGGATATGTTACACGGTTTCATTGCTGTATGGAATGTGAATAACCCTCCTTCAAGGGGCAAATTCCATGGTCAGCCAAGGGCCACAGAGCCTTTGAAGCGCCTATATTAAAATAAATCAGAGGAATGCACTGAATAAAGGTATAGGAGACAGAGGTTCTAACACCGTTTTTCCCCAGGTCACAGTAGTGAGGATCCTGAAATCCCTACCGGGGGATGGTGGTTGTTAGATATTAATTATTCTCCTATTTTTCCGTGGTCACCTCATTCCTCTGACATACACAGGTCGCTCCAAACAGCCTAGTTTCAAGAATTCGCCGAAGACGGTAATTCCAGAGGAAGACCGAATCCTAAAGACATTAATATCAGGAGGCCTAAATGGTTTGATATTTTGGTAAAAAAATGAGGAGTCACCCGCATAAGGTAGTTTGATTTCCTCAAATGAATTGTATTGATACCCCAAAGGGGAGAGATTTTATTTGTTTTATTCCTCACAAGTAGAAGGTTGACTATAATGTCAAATATCTTAATACTGACAATAAGTTAAACTGAAATGTTTTAATTGTTATTATCCCAGAACCGCTACAATTAAGCTAAAAAAAAGAAAATGGCTCTGAAGAATGTCAGTCAGTCATTCATGTCTGGTTTCCGCAGCTATAAATGTCCTCATGTTAATGAGCCCTGGAGCGTGGTCTCCCATAGCAAATGTTCATACATTGTCTTGCTATCCAGAGTTTTTAGTTCAAGGACTGATGACACAATAAAAAAAATAATAAAGGGGGCTCTGAGGAAGCCCAGGATACCAGCTTAACACTGAGATCTCAATCTCAGATCATGTAAAAAAAAAGGGACTATATATGTCTTTTCTAACAGAATCCATTTTCCCTTACAGGACTAAGATGCCCATGAGCCGGTCAACAGAACCGAGAGTCCAACATTATGTGAGACATCCAAGGAACCGTATGGGGGATCCAGGAACACCACTGATGGCCAGTCTGCACGGACAAAACCCACCAGGACGGCCAAGACCCAACGGTGCCCAGAGTGATCCATTTACTGCCAACCAACAGATGACGGCCCTGAGATGCACACATCAATCACCAACCCATTTTTTTTTCTTCAAAAAATTACACCCGCATGAAGGTGTCTATACCCTTTTAAACATAGATCCACAATATGGATCCATCTCCACAGCTAGATTTACAAGGCCCGAATGAAGCCATATTTCTTCAACATTTCAATATATCTGTCAACCATATGTTCATCGCCCGGATCGCATCCAAATTGCCATGACAACAGAGAAGGCTATGCAGCATCGCCGCTGCTAGGTGACAGGTAGAGAGCTCAGCTGTCTACAACCAATAGTGCAGGCCCCCCCCCCTGCATGCGCCCATCAGCCCCATATTGTAACCAACAAGTGCGACCTCTGCGATCCTAGTAGTTCCACCACTGTCTCTCAGCCAAGCTCTGCTCCACCCTGTTCATTCCTACGAAAAAGACTTTCATTGGAATGAATGGAGATTCTTCTACACATGCAGAACCTATCCAAACAAAAAGGGAAGAAAAGATCTGTACACCGCTCCCTACTTCCTCTCAACTCAGCGCTATGAGTTTCAAGCTAAAAACAATAAAGACAATAAAATTGTAATTGCACAAAACACATGTGTGTTAATCAGCAGCCACTTAAAAACAAAATAAATAATAACGTGATAAAAAAATTCCCACTGTTTGAAAAAACAATCAGTTTAAAAAACTCTATCAAAGCGGCGCTCATGTCAAATAAATAGTATTGACTAGCTGGGATATGTATATACACATATACAATAAAATGCATACACAATACCGATATCAAAAATGGCAGAAAAACAATAAAAAAGTGAAAGAAAATAGAGTCTGTGATGAGTCTAATAAGTGGATTAAAGGAAATCTGCCGGCGAGTGAACCTATCACCACAATCCTCCAGACTGTGCTCCACACACCCCTCTGGGGTTTAAACTCACCGAAATGATGATATAAACAGGCCTCAAAAACATCCACGATATCCTGCCACCATACACAGACTTGATCGTACAGGAAAGCCTCAATGGATCAGAAACTCCAGGAACATAAGGAAAAATAAACTCCACATAGAGCAGTTCCGTTTTTGCTTTTTATTGTGTATCTCTGATTTAAAATTGTGTAAAAAATCTTCAAAACAATACACATACTGGAATCCAAAGTTGATCAGTTAGTTTGATGTCAGTATACCGATCTATCTAATTATCTTTCCTGGGAGGTCGGAGATATTATAAGTGCTGCGGGAACACACTCAATCCACTCACCGCTCAGCACTAACTCCTTCCGGTTTCTCAGCTAGATCACTGGAACGCAGCATAGGAAACGTCTCTTCCGGTCGCCGTAAGATCACACCCTAACCGGTTTCGTCATTCCGATTCTTCTACAAATGCAGAACCTGCCTAAGACACTTCGGTGAAAAGGCTGTGCAACACCAAGAAATCCAGATCTCAGAGGAGCAGCGAGAGGTCACTGTAAGACGTGGGGGTTTCTTGGGACACCCAAATAAAACTAGTGATTAGACATGTGCGATTAGTTTCTTTCCGAATCGATATTCGGACAAATCTTTCGTTATTCGGAAATTCAAATGTATTACAATAGTAGCGAATGTAAATGAATCCTCGAAAATAAAAAAACTTGTCCAAAATGAGGAAAATTCGAATTCGATTTGAATTTGGAAATGAATATGAAATGTCAACATATTGCATTGGAGCGACTTTCAGATGAAGTCATATGATTTCAAAGCCGCAGTCAATGTGAAGGAGGGCTAAGATGTGATAAATGCAGCAGCCGCATTAAATATAAAAAAAAAGTTCTTAGGTGTAATAGTGTCCCTTGCGCTGGTCAGATGTGAAAATAAATAAGATAAGTGGCAAAGTGTCACGAATAAACGCATAAAAGTGACCAATAATATTGCAGCAAAATTAAGGTGTTTTCACACAACACTTAATAGAAATGTAAGAAGAGAAGATTTCGCGCAATATTAAATAAAAATAAAATAAAGTGAATGGGCAAAGTTATATATTAAATGTGTATCATAAATGTGCAAGTCGCATGATAAAGTGAATAGTGGCAATGGTAGTGTTGATAATAAGCTAGTGACTGCTAGGGATACAAATCTCAATAGCGTGGCGTCTAGCTGAGAACATTATCCATAGATGATAGGTGTATCATAAATGTGCAAATCGCATAAAAAGTGAACAGTGACAATAGTGCTACTAGTAGGGATGAGCCGAACACCCCCCTGTTCGGTTCGCACCAGAACATGCGAACAGGAAAAAAATTCGTTCGAACACGCGAACGCCGTTAAAGTCTATGGGACACGAACATGAATAATCAAAAGTGCTAATTTTAAAGGCTAATATGCAAGCTATTGTCATAAAAAGTGTTTGGGGACCCGGGTCCTCCCCCAGGGGACATGTATCAATGCAAAAAAAAGTTTTAAAAACGGCCGTTTTTTCAGGAGCAGTGATTTTAATAATGCTTAAAGTCAAACAATAAAAGTGTAATATCCCTTTAAATTTCATACCTGGGGGGTGTCTATAGTATGCCTGTAAAGGGGCGCATGTTTCCCGTGTTTAGAACAGTCTGACAGCAAAGTGACATTTTGAAGGAAAAAACACATTTAAAACTACCGCGGCTATTGCATTGCCGACAATACACATAGAAGTTCATTGATAAAAAACGGCATGGGAATTCCCCACAGGGGAACCCCGAACCAAAATTAAAAAAAAAAAATGATGTGGGAGTCCCCCTAAATTCCATACAAGGCCCTTCAGGTCTGGTATGGATATTAAGGGGAACCCCAGCCAAAATTAAAAAAAAAAATTGACGTGGGGTTCCCCCTAAATTCCATACCAGACCCTTCAGGTCTGGTATGGATTTTAAGGGGAACCCCGCGCCAAAAAAAAAAAAAAAAAACGGCGTGGGGTCCCCCTAAAAATCCATACCAGACCCTTATCCGAGCACGCAACCTGGCAGGCCGCAGGAAAAGAGGGGGGGACGAGAGTGCGGCCCCCCCCCCCTCCTGAACCGTACCAGGCCACATGCCCTCAACATTGGGAGGGTGCTTTGGGGTAGCCCCCCAAAACACCTTGTCCCCATGTTGATGAGGACAAGGGCCTCATCCTCACAACCCTGGCCGGTGGTTGTGAGGGTCTGCGGGCGGGGGGCTTATCGGAATCTGGAAGCCCCCTTTAACAAGGGGACCCCCAGATCCCGGCCCCCCCCCTGTGTGAAATGGTAAGGGGGTACTTACCCCTACCATTTCACTAAAAAACTGTCAAAAATGTTAAAAATGACAAGAGACAGTTTTTGACAATTCCTTTATTTAAATGCTTCTTCTTTCTTCTTTCTTCCTTCATCTTCTTCTGGTTCTTCTGGCTCTTCTGGTTCTTCCTCCGGCGTTCTCGTCCAGCATCTTCTCCGCGGCGTCTTCTATCTTCTTCTCCTCGGGCCGCTCCGCACCCATGGCATGAGGGGGAGGCTCCTGCTCTTCTCTTCATCTTCTTCTCTTCTTCATCTTCTTCTTCATCTTCTTCTTCTTCTTCCTTCTTCTCTTCTTCTCTTCTTCCTGTCTTCTGCGGGCCGCTCCGCAGCCATGCTGGCATGGTGGGAGGCTCCCGCTGTGTGACGGCGTCTCTTCGTCTGACGGTTCTTAAATAACGGGGGGCGGGGCCATCCGGTGACCCCGCCCCCCTCTGACGCACGGTGACTTGAGGGACTTCCCTGTGACGTCACGGGGAATGCCACAGGGAAGTCCCGTCATGTCACCGTGCGTCAGAGGGGGGCCCCGCCCCCCGTTATTTAAGAACCGTCAGACGAAGAGACGCCGTCACACAGCGGGAGCCTCCCTCCATGCCAGCATGGCTGCGGAGCGGCCCGCAAAAGACAGGAAGAAGAGAAGAAGAGAAGAAGGAAGAAGAAGAAGAAGATGAAGAAGAAGATGAAGAAGAGAAGAAGATGAAGAGAAGAGCGGGAGCCTCCCCCTCATGCCATGGGTGCGGAGCGGCCCGAGGAGAAGAAGATAGAAGACGCCGCGGAGAAGATGCTGGACGAGAACGCCGGAGGAAGAACCAGAAGAGCCAGAAGAACCAGAAGAAGAAGAAGGAAGAAAGAAGAAAGAAGAAGCATTTAAATAAAGGAATTGTCAAAAACTGTCTCTTGTCATTTTTAACATTTTTGACAGTTTTTTAGTGAAATGGTAGGGGTAAGTACCCCCTTACCATTTCACACAGGGGGGGGGCCGGGATCTGGGGGTCCCCTTGTTAAAGGGGGCTTCCAGATTCCGATAAGCCCCCCCCCCGCAGACCCTCACAACCACCGGCCAGGGTTGTGAGGATGAGGCCCTTGTCCTCATCAACATGGGGACAAGGTGTTTTGGGGGGCTACCCCAAAGCACCCTCCCAATGTTGAGGGCATGTGGCCTGGTACGGTTCAGGAGGGGGGGGGGGCCGCACTCTCGTCCCCCCCTCTTTTCCTGCGGCCTGCCAGGTTGCGTGCTCGGATAAGTGTCTGGTATGGATTTTTAGGGGGACCCCACGCCGTTTTTTTTTTTTTTTTTTGGCGCGGGGTTCCCCTTAAAATCCATACCAGACCTGAAGGGTCTGGTATGGAATTTAGGGGGAACCCCACGTCAATTTTTTTTTTCAATTTTGGCTGGGGTTCCCCTTAATATCCATACCAGACCTGAAGGGCCTTGTATGGAATTTAGGGGGACCCCCACATCATTTTTTTTTTTTTATTTTGGTTCGGGGTTCCTGTGGGGAATTCCCATGCCGTTTTTATCAATGAACTTCTATGTGTATTGTCGGCAATGCAATAGCCGCGGCTAGTTTTAAATGAGTTTTTTCCTTCCAAATGTCATTTTGCTGTCAGACTGTTCTAAACACAGGAAACATGCGCCCCTTTACAGGCATACTATAGACACCCCCCAGGTACGAAATTTAAAGGGATATTACACTTTTATTGTTTGACTTTAAGCATTAATAAAATCACTGCTCCTGAAAAAACGTCCGTTTTTAAAACTTTTTTTTGCATTGATCCATGTCCCCTGGGGCAGGACCCAGGTCCCCAAACACTTTTTATGACAATAACTTGCATATAAGCCTTTAAAATTAGCACTTTTGATTTCTCCCATAGACTTTTAAAGGGTGTTCCGCGGCATTCGAATTTGCCGCGAACACCCCAAATTGTTCGCTGTTCGGCGAACTTGCGAACAACCAATGTTCGAGTAGAACATGAGTTCGACTCGAACTCGAAGCTCATCCCTAGCTACTAGTAGTGAGCTAATTAATGTCAGGGATATTGATCTCAATATATGCCGTCTAGCTAGGTGTGTTAAATAATCGAGTGAAGGAAAAAAATCACATGAAGGTCATAAATGAAAATAAACATAAGATTAAATGAGATAAAAAACATGTGCAATTCTAAATAATAGTGCAGGTGTGTTTAAAATATCACACTTAGGACATCACTCAGTGTTCATAAAACATATAAAATGGATGTCAGATCATGAGTACTCTATAGGGCATGAGTAATGCTGCTGGGAGATGATGGGTTAATTAGAAAAGTCTATGAATGGATGCCGTTTTCCTGTTCAATTAGAGGTGTATGCGGTAGATGGAGTATAAAATCCTATTATTGTTCAATCCTCTAATGGTCTCTTAGGACCCTCACCTTCATAGTGTAGTAAAACGGCATTCAGCAGTGCTGTATGGGTGGTTCTGGCAGCTGTCACCGAAGTCTCTGCTTTCTCTGTGTTAAATCTTTAATACATCTCTTTCTTGTATCTCCAGGGTGGTTCACTCAGAAATAGGGGAGATAAAACAGAGATAGGGGAGGGGGAGAGAATGGAGGCTCCACTAGTGTATTAAGGCTTTTTTTAAAAGCAGGGGTATTTATTCAAAGGTAATGCTCTTACATTTACAAAACTTGTAACAGGCAGAGTAATTGTAAAAAAAAAAAAAAAAAAAAGCTGTGGCGTCCTGAGCGCCCTCTCACTTGTGCTTCAAAATGTGTTGTACCGCTCAGCCAATCCCTACGCGTTACGACACCGTCACGTGTCTTCATCTGGGGAACCGGATTGGCTGCTGAGGGTTAGCTTAAATATAATGGGACCGGAAGTTATCGGGCCGCCATATTACTTGTGGTTTATGTATTTTCGTCTAGCGCCATTTTGTTTGAGTTCAAGGGGAGTGTTGTGGTCTCCATTTTGTTGAGGATACCTGTTATTGTACCTCTATTGTATGTTACAATATGCGCGCGGCCATTTTATTGGTGGCATATTAGTTAAAATGGCATGGCTTATGTGCATTACGATCGGACAGAGAAACGTCACATCATTCAAGATAGCCCTGAGTTAACACTCAATATTAAATGATCTGATTTCACTGGGTATTTGATTGGTTAGAATGAATGGTATAGATAATAAATATTTAATCAAGTTAAGCTATAGCGTCCCTGAGTCTCATAGCTTATAATACATAGAGTGTTGTTCATTATTGGACTGTATAGATAGTGTGTACATGAAGCAGGCATGAGAGTGCTCTAAAGAACTACCTCATATCTACATGAATTATTTTTTAAAAATGCATAAATCATTCTACATTTAATTCAATCATTAAACCTTAAAATAGCTATAATTTTTTTAAAAATCCCGAATAGGTTGCTTTAAAAACAGATAAAAGTTATATGTATATACGCACATATTTAAACCAAAAAAAATTATAATAATAATCAAATCATCATAGAAGTAATATTTTTACAGAAGGGTATTGATACAATAATAATAATAATAAAATGGAGTGAGGATAAAATTTATAATAAGATAAGGTACAGTTAAAAATAGAGTTAAAAATAAAGGGAAGTAGATTGTTATGTAAGCTATTAAATAGATGAACTATTACATAAATAGACAATAAGGCTTAAATTTTATTGTGTGCACCAGAAAATTGAGGTGTTAATATATTATGATGTCCCATGCATAGGTAGGTGTTCTGTACCATGCATCATTGTCATGGTAAATAAATAAGGTCATGGGTCCTGTGTTAGTGGAGTAAACACATCTAAGGAATAGATATAGGTGTGTGAGATAGCACAAATAGTTATCTAATTCCTTATGTATAAATTATTAGAAATTGCTTAAAAAACAGTTCAGATCGAACTCTACGTTCAATCCCCCAGGTACAAGGGTCCGTAAAGTGTGAATCCATTTGGATTCTTTGCGGCTAATATCTCTTACCAAGTGACTCCCCCTCCATGATGGTTTATGTTTTTCAATTCCCCAAAATTGGAGGTGTGTGGGGTCCTTGTTGTGTACTAGTGCAAAGTGTTTTGACACATTATGTTTAGGGAAACCTGATTTGATGTTCTGTACGTGCTCTTGTATTCGCATCTTTAGGGCTCTTTTTGTGCGGCCTACATATTGGAGATTGCAGCTACATTGTAACATGTAGACCACCCCTTCTGTGTGGCACCCTATAAACTCTCTTATCTCGTAGGTTTGTCCTGTGTTGGTTGCTGTGAATTCTTTGCGTTTTCCTTGAAATTTTTTCGCATGTCGACACGCATAACAGTTGCGACAAGGGTAAAAGCCTTTCCCTGTGAAGAATGTAAAGGAGGGCGCCGGTGGTGGATCAACTACTGATTTCACTATTAGGTCTCTGATAGTCGGTGCTCTTTTATAGACAATGTTCGGCTTCTCAGGTAAAATTCCTTTTAAGTCCTTGTCATTCTTTAAAATATGCCAGTGTTTTTGAATTACCCTTGCTACATCTTTATATTGTGTATTGAAGTCAAGGATTATACTGGGTACTTCTTGTTGTGGTCTCTTCTTGGGGTGTTCTTCAATCATTGTTTTTCTATCCATTAAATTTACATGTTCTATCTGATTGTTAATCCACTGGTCATCATATCCCTTAGCTTTGAATCTGTCCCCAATCAAACTTGCTTGGTTGAAATAGTCCTCTTCCTTGGTGCAGTTTCTTTTTATTCTTGTAAGTTGGCCTTTTGGGATATTGTATAGCCAGGGTTTGAAATGACAGCTGTCAATTGACAGGTAGCTATTGGCATCCACCTTCTTAAAGTGTGTTTTAGTTACTATTCTCTGTCCCTCTGACCACAACAAGAAGTACCCAGTATAATCCTTGACTTCAATACACAATATAAAGATGTAGCAAGGGTAATTCAAAAACACTGGCATATTTTAAAGAATGACAAGGACTTAAAAGGAATTTTACCTGAGAAGCCGAACATTGTCTATAAAAGAGCACCGACTATCAGAGACCTAATAGTGAAATCAGTAGTTGATCCACCACCGGCGCCCTCCTTTACATTCTTCACAGGGAAAGGCTTTTACCCTTGTCGCAACTGTTATGCGTGTCGACATGCGAAAAAATTTCAAGGAAAACGCAAAGAATTCACAGCAACCAACACAGGACAAACCTACGAGATAAGAGAGTTTATAGGGTGCCACACAGAAGGGGTGGTCTACATGTTACAATGTAGCTGCAATCTCCAATATGTAGGCCGCACAAAAAGAGCCCTAAAGATGCGAATACAAGAGCACGTACAGAACATCAAATCAGGTTTCCCTAAACATAATGTGTCAAAACACTTTGCACTAGTACACAACAAGGACCCCACACACCTCCAATTTTGGGGAATTGAAAAACATAAACCATCATGGAGGGGGAGTCACTTGGTAAGAGATATTAGCCGCAAAGAATCCAAATGGATTCACACTTTACGGACCCTTGTACCTGGGGGATTGAACGTAGAGTTCGATCTGAACTGTTTTTTAAGCAATTTCTAATAATTTATACATAAGGAATTAGATAACTATTTGTGCTATCTCACACACCTATATCTATTCCTTAGATGTGTTTACTCCACTAACACAGGACCCATGACCTTATTTATTTACCATGACAATGATGCATGGTACAGAACACCTACCTATGCATGGGACATCATAATATATTAACACCTCAATTTTCTGGTGCACACAATAAAATTTAAGCCTTATTGTCTATTTATGTAATAGTTCATCTATTTAATAGCTTACATAACAATCTACTTCCCTTTATTTTTAACTCTATTTTTAACTGTACCTTATCTTATTATAAATTTTATCCTCACTCCATTTTATTATTATTATTATTGTATCAATACCCTTCTGTAAAAATATTACTTCTATGATGATTTGATTATTATTATAATTTTTTTTGGTTTAAATATGTGCGTATATACATATAACTTTTATCTGTTTTTAAAGCAACCTATTCGGGATTTTTTAAAAAATTATAGCTATTTTAAGGTTTAATGATTGAATTAAATGTAGAATGATTTATGCATTTTTAAAAAATAATTCATGTAGATATGAGGTAGTTCTTTAGAGCACTCTCATGCCTGCTTCATGTACACACTATCTATACAGTCCAATAATGAACAACACTCTATGTATTATAAGCTATGAGACTCAGGGACGCTATAGCTTAACTTGATTAAATATTTATTATCTATACCATTCATTCTAACCAATCAAATACCCAGTGAAATCAGATCATTTAATATTGAGTGTTAACTCAGGGCTATCTTGAATGATGTGACGTTTCTCTGTCCGATCGTAATGCACATAAGCCATGCCATTTTAACTAATATGCCACCAATAAAATGGCCGCGCGCATATTGTAACATACAATAGAGGTACAATAACAGGTATCCTCAACAAAATGGAGACCACAACACTCCCCTTGAACTCAAACAAAATGGCGCTAGACGAAAATACATAAACCACAAGTAAGATGGCGGCCCGATAACTTCCGGTCCCATTATATTTAAGCTAACCCTCAGCAGCCAATCCGGTTCCCCAGATGAAGACACGTGACGGTGTCGTAACGCGTAGGGATTGGCTGAGCGGTACAACACATTTTGAAGCACAAGTGAGAGGGCGCTCAGGACGCCACAGCTTTTTTTTTTTTTACAATTACTCTGCCTGTTACAAGTTTTGTAAATGTAAGAGCATTACCTTTGAATAAATACCCCTGCTTTTAAAAAAAGCCTTAATACACTAGTGGAGCCTCCATTCTCTCCCCCTCCCCTATCTCTGTTTTATCTCCCCTATTTCTGAGTGAACCACCCTGGAGATACAAGAAAGAGATGTATTAAAGATTTAACACAGAGAAAGCAGAGACTTCGGTGACAGCTGCCAGAACCACCCATACAGCACTGCTGAATGCCGTTTTACTACACTATGAAGGTGAGGGTCCTAAGAGACCATTAGAGGATTGAACAATAATAGGATTTTATACTCCATCTACCGCATACACCTCTAATTGAACAGGAAAACGGCATCCATTCATAGACTTTTCTAATTAACCCATCATCTCCCAGCAGCATTACTCATGCCCTATAGAGTACTCATGATCTGACATCCATTTTATATGTTTTATGAACACTGAGTGATGTCCTAAGTGTGATATTTTAAACACACCTGCACTATTATTTAGAATTGCACATGTTTTTTATCTCATTTAATCTTATGTTTATTTTCATTTATGACCTTCATGTGATTTTTTTCCTTCACTCGATTATTTAACACACCTAGCTAGACGGCATATATTGAGATCAATATCCCTGACATTAATTAGCTCACTACTAGTAGCACTATTGTCACTGTTCACTTTTTATGCGATTTGCACATTTATGATACACCTATCATCTATGGATAATGTTCTCAGCTAGACGCCACGCTATTGAGATTTGTATCCCTAGCAGTCACTAGCTTATTATCAACACTACCATTGCCACTATTCACTTTATCATGCGACTTGCACATTTATGATACACATTTAATATATAACTTTGCCCATTCACTTTATTTTATTTTTATTTAATATTGCGCGAAATCTTCTCTTCTTACATTTCTATTAAGTGTTGTGTGAAAACACCTTAATTTTGCTGCAATATTATTGGTCACTTTTATGCGTTTATTCGTGACACTTTGCCACTTATCTTATTTATTTTCACATCTGACCAGCGCAAGGGACACTATTACACCTAAGAACTTTTTTTTTATATTTAATGCGGCTGCTGCATTTATCACATCTTAGCCCTCCTTCACATTGACTGCGGCTTTGAAATCATATGACTTCATCTGAAAGTCGCTCCAATGCAATATGTTGACATTTCATATTCATTTCCAAATTCAAATCGAATTCGAATTTTCCTCATTTTGGACAAGTTTTTTTATTTTCGAGGATTCATTTACATTCGCTACTATTGTAATACATTTGAATTTCCGAATAACGAAAGATTTGTCCGAATATCGATTCGGAAAGAAACTAATCGCACATGTCTAATCACTAGTTTTATTTGGGTGTCCCAAGAAACCCCCACGTCTTACAGTGACCTCTCCCTGCTCCTCTGGGATGTGGATTTCTTGGTGTTGCACAGCCTTTTCACCGAAGTGTCTTAGGCAGGTTCTGCATTTGTAGAAGAATTGGAATGACGAAACCGGTTAGGGTGTGATCTTACGGCGACCGGAAGAGACATTTCCTATGCTGCGTTCCAGTGATCTAGCTGAGAAACCGGAAGGAGTTAGTGCTGAGCGGTGAGTGGATTGAGTGTGTTCCCGCAGCACTTCCAACACCTCCGACCTCCCAGGAAGGATAATTAGATAGATCGGTATACTGATATCAAGCTATCTGATCAACTTTGGAACCCAGTATCTATATTCTTTTGAAGATTTTTTACACAATTTTAAATCGGAAATACACAATAAAAAGCAAAAATGGAACTGCTCTATGTGGAGTTTATTTTTCCTTATGTTCCTGGAGTTTCTGATCCATTGAGGCTTTCCTGTACGAT
The DNA here is from genome assembly GCA_037952925.1 of Lithobates clamitans. Taxonomy (NCBI): domain Eukaryota; kingdom Metazoa; phylum Chordata; class Amphibia; order Anura; family Ranidae; genus Lithobates; species Lithobates clamitans. The sequence goes on along the minus strand of JBBGZY010002505.1, from coordinate 1,336,120 downwards.
CAAGTCTGTGTATGGTGGCAGGATATCGTGGATGTTTTTGAGGCCTGTTTATATCATCATTTCGGTGAGTTTAAACCCCAGAGGGGTGTGTGGAGCACAGTCTGGAGGATTGTGGTGATAGGTTCACTCGCCGGCAGATTTCCTTTAATCCACTTATTAGACTCCTCACAGACTCTATTTACTTTCACTTTTTTATTGTTTTTCTGCCATTTTTGATATCGGTATTGTGTATGCATTTTATTGTATATGTGTATATACATATGCTAGCTAGTCAATACTATTTATTTGACATGAGCGCCGCTTTGATAGAGTTTTTTAAACTGATTGTTTTTTCAAACAATGGGAATTTTTTATCATGTTATTATTTATTTTGTTTTTAAGTGGCTGCTGATTAACACACATGTGTTTTGTGCAATTACAATTTTATTGTCTTTATTGTTTTTAGCTTGAAACTCATAGCGCTGAGTTGGGAGGAAGTAGGGAGCGGTGTACAGATCTTTTCTTCCCTTTTTGTTTGGATAGGTTCTGCATGTGTAGAAGAATCTCCATTCATTCCAATGAAAGTCTTTTTCATAGAAATGAATGGGGTGGAGAAGAGCTTGGCTGGGAGACAGTGGTGGAACTACTAGGATCGCAGAGGTCGCACTTGTTGGTTACAATATGGGGCTGATGGGCGCATGCAAGGGGGGGGTCCTGCACTATTGGTTGTAGACAGCTGAGCTTTCTACCGGTCACCTAGCAGCGGCGATGCTGCATAGCCTTCTCTGTTGTCATGGCGATTTGGATGCGATCCGGGCGTTGAACATATGGTTGATAGATACATTGAAATGTTGAAGAAATATGGCTTCATTCGGGCCTTGTAAATCTAGCTGTGGAGATGGATCCATATTGTGGATCTATGTTTAAAAGGGTATAGACACCTTCATGCGGGTGTAATTCTTTGAAGAAAAAAAAATGGGTTGGTGATTGATGTGTGCATCTCAGGGCCGTCATCTGTTGGTTGGCAGTAAATGGATCACTCTGGGCACCGTTGGGTCTTGGCCGTCCTGGTGGGTTTTGTCCGTGCAGACTGGCATACACCTCTAATTGAACAGGAAAACGGCATCCATTCATAGACTTTTCTAATTAACCCATCATCTCCCAGCAGCATTACTCATGCCCTATAGAGTACTCATGATCTGACATCCATTTTATATGTTTTATGAACACTGAGTGATGTCCTAAGTATGATATTTTAAACACACCTGCACTATTATTTAGAATTGCACATGTTTTTTATCTCATTTAATCTTATGTTTATTTTCATTTATGACCTTCATGTGATTTTTTTCCTTCACTCGATTATTTAACACACCTAGCTAGACGGCATATATTGAGATCAATATCCCTGACATTAATTAGCTCACTACTAGTAGCACTATTGTCACTGTTCACTTTTTATGCGATTTGCACATTTATGATACACCTATCATCTATGGATAATGTTCTCAGCTAGACGCCACGCTATTGAGATTTGTATCCCTAGCAGTCACTAGCTTATTATCAACACTACCATTGCCACTATTCACTTTATCATGCGACTTGCACATTTATGATACACATTTAATATATAACTTTGCCCATTCACTTTATTTTATTTTTATTTAATATTGCGCGAAATCTTCTCTTCTTACATAAAAAAAAAGTTCTCATTTGAATGTAAATTCCAATTTTCCCGAATTCAGTCTAATTGAATTCAATTTGGTCGAATTTGTAAAATTCAAATCGAATTTTAAAATGAATAAATGAAATGAAACTAAACCAATTCCAAAAATGAATTTAATGAATTTAACTAAACAAAATCAGTTAATTAACGAAAATAAAACAAAACTAATTTTTTCATTCTGAACATGTCTACTGGTGCTGTTAGTGTCAGTCAGTCAGTTCCTCCCTAGCATCAGTTAGTGTCAGATTGCGCCACACTATCTCGGTCCCGATATAAGTCACTGATCATCGCCATTCGTAGTATAAAATAAATAAATAAATAAAATTCCAGTATATATTGGGATGGCTGCCTTTACATGCACATGAACTTTAATGGCATAGTCTGTAGGGTTCAATATTGAGTTGGCCCACCCTTTGCAGGTATAACAGCTTCAACTCTTCTGGTAAGGCTGTCCACAAGGTTTAGGAGTGTGTCTATAGGAATGTTTGACCATTCTTCCAGAAGAGCATTTGTGAGGTCAGGCACTGATGTTGGATGAGAAGGCCCGGCTCCCAGTCTCCGCTCTAATTCATCCCAAAAGATGTTCTATTGTGTTGAGGTCAGGACTCTGTGCTGACCTATCAAGTTCCTCCACCCCAAACTCGCAAATCTATGTCTTTATGGACGGTTGGAGTGCAGTTCAAAATGCATCCAACTGCAGCCAACTGCGTGAAAGGGCCTAAGTGTCTCATCAATGTCATAAGCTCAGCCGAGCTATATAGTAATAAGATCAATGCGATATCCAAATGACATTGAGAGGCACCAACATACTGAGCACTGTGGATCCTAAATGCTTCCAAGGACAGGTGAGCTATAAACTAATAAGTGGATAGGGAAGCAAGGGCTAGATATCCCTGATTACCAACTGTTCAATCGTAAATCAAACGTCACTGAAAGATAACCCAGGAATGTATTCCGATGTTATCAATAGGGTAAAGTATCTGCCTGGGATGTTTCCACTCAAAGAACAGTGATAATTAAAGTTACTATACTATCCAGGTGAGTATCAGACCATCTATTTCCATTACTGATAAATAAACACCGCCGTGCCGTAGCTTCACAAATTGTATAGTCTAGGTGGCTGATAAAGACAAGTAAATGTCAGGGTAGCTGTGTAACGAGCCCCTTGCTCGCTCGGTTCCACTCTCCCGAAACTCCTCTGCGGCTATTGAATCAGATTGCAGATCGCAACATCTGATGGTTCGGTCATCCGATGCTCCGGGATTCGAACTACAGCTATGTGCCGTTTTAATCCAGTTGTGATAGCTCAGAACAAACACCAGGCAGGCTGTATGTAAGTTCAAACAGGAATCTCACTTTTATTGATGCACACAACACACTTTTATACACAGCAGTTTGAACACCCCGCCCCCCACCAACCACTTTCCTATTGGTCAATTGTAAAGTACACTAGTCTTCACTCAGGTCCTCTTGTCCATGCAAATGAGGACTTGAAACAGGGTCAGCAGAGATTGGTCTGATAGCTGATATGTTTAATGACACAGAGAAGCCCCAGGGGGTAATTAAAGTACATAAACAAATGGTCAAACACAGAACAATGCCCTCCTTCCAGACCATGGAGTCGTATGGAGGGGGTTAGCCTTAAGACAGGGCAGAAGACCCCCCACTGTGTATTAGAATCAAAGGAGAAATACTTCAGTATTCCAAGCTTCATGACAAGCTGTATCCAACAATTGCAGTAAGGAGACTCACAGTTCAGGGTCTTGGTGGAGGTGTTCCTGGAGCCTCGACTATCCCGGCGATCGTCACTGACCACACTGTAAAGGGAAGCCTTGGATCCTCGGCTCTCCGACACCTGTATCTTCACCCATCTCCAATTCACAGTGTCTCAGCCTGCCGTTCCACACACGCGCGGTAGATGTTTAGCTGTAGTTTACTGGCGGTAACGATGGACGCTCAACTGTCTCACGGCATGTCAAATGGGGAGACTCAGGGACCTCATGGGAAGCCCACAGCTAAAGCGTTTCATTTGCTTTGAATCTAGGCAGATAGGTATAAAGCGACCCCAGACAGTATGTGAAAATATAAAAGATAAAATTTATTGGACTTGTAAAAATATCACATGGAAAAAAATCGAAAAACCTCAAACCAACACTAAAATACCAACATTGTTATTAGGAATAAAATTCCTAATTCCTGCCCGATTTTCTTATAGTGTGTACAAAACAAAAACACACAGCAGGAAGACAAAAACAGTTGGTAAGTGTGTAGTTACACATTCATAAATTCCACCCCCTCCCTTCTTCTCTAATTTACTTTATATCCAGATACATGATTATAGAGGCTCATCCTAATTTCAAATTTAAAGGAGAAGAAGGAAGTTACATAAAGGCATCTCAACCCCCAGTAATATGAGGAGCAAGGAAGGTAAATATATATACACACACATGGAGTACATATGGCAACAGTAGTCGTGGCTGGGGTGATTTAATCATTTATCCAAAAAAGACAACAAAATAGAATTTCATACCAGTTGGATTTGTAAATGTGTAAATACACAGTTACCAACTGTTTTTATCTTTATGCTGTGTTTTTGTTTTTTGTTTTGTCATTTTTCTGAGTGAACATGTTCCCCTAGATGAGCCGCCTCAGTGGCCAATGATGGTACTACATTATGGGTACCTATAAATTGTACCATGAAGTGCGCCCCCTAAAGGTTCTGATGAAGTCCACCTAGATTCAGAGCGGACGAAACGCGTTAACTGTGGGGTTCCCACAGGGTCCCTGAGTCTCCCCATTTGACATGCAGTGAGGCAGTTGAGTGTCCATTGTTACCGCTAATGAACTACAGCTAAACATCTACCGCACATGTGCGGACCGGCAGGCTGAGACGCTGTGAATTGGAGATGGGTGAAGATACAAGTGTCGGCGAGCTGAGCCCCTTAGTTGGGGCTCCAGGAACACCTCCACCAATACCCTAAACTGTGAGTCTCCTTACGGCAATTGTTGGATACAGCTACCCTGACATTTACTTGTCTTTATCAGCCACTTAGACTATACAAGTTGTGAAGCTACAGCACGGCGGTGTTTATTTATCAGTAATGGAAATGGACGGTCTGATACTCACCTGGATAGTATACAAACTTTATTTATCACTGTTTTTTGAGTGGAAGCCATCCCAAGCAAATACTTTACCCTATTGATAACATCGGAATACATTCCTGGGATATCTTTCAGTGACGTTTGATTTATGATTGAACAGTTGGTAATCAGGGATATCTAGCCCTTGCTTCCCTATCCACTGATTAGTTTATAGCTCACCTGTCCTTGGAAGCATTTGGGATCCACATTGATCAGTACGTTGGTGCCTCTCAATGTTGTTTGGATATCATATTGATCTTATTACTCTATAGCTTGGCTGAGCTTATGACATATATGAGACACTTAGGCCCCATTCATACCTCTGCGTTTTGTAGCTTGAAGCTGCGAAGCTCCAGAGCGTTGAAGGAGAAAAAATCAATTATTCTCTATGGAGAAGGTTCACATCTCCACTCCAAGTCGCCTGAAGCTCAAAAAGATCTGGAGCTTTTTTTGTAGCTCGAATCGTGCAGATTCGAACTGTTGGGTTGAGATGTCAATTTATTCCATGTGATAATTTTACAAGTCCAAGAAAGTTTACCTTTGGTATTTTCACATACCGACTGGGGTCGCTTTATGCCTATCTTTCCTTGGGGAGTCTTCCCCATTTCTTTTTCCAGTATACTGTATATCCCATAGTTTGTAGACACTATAACTTTCACACAAACCAATCAATATGCACTTATTGGAATTTTTTTTTTTTTTACCAAAGACGTGTAGCAGAATATATTTTGGCCAACTTTTATGCATAAATATGATTTAAAAAATATATATTTATTGGATATGTTTTATAGCACAAAGTTAAAAAAAAAAATATTTGTAGGCTTTTTTTCATTTATATCGCAAAAAAATAAAAAATCCCAGTGGTTTAAATACCACAAAAAGAAAGCTCTATTTGTGTGAAAAAAATGATATACATTTTTTTGGGGTACAGTGTGCAATTACCAGTTAAAGTAGTGCAGTGCAGTTCAATGACTACCCTAAAAGGGCCCAGTCGCAAGTGCGACTGCTGTGACCCTGGTAGTTCCGCCACTGCCCCCCAAATTGAGGGCATGTGGCCTGGTAAGGTTCAGGAGGGGGGAGGCGCTCGCTCGTCCCCCCACTTTCGTTACCTGCCAGGCAGCATGCCCAGATAGTGGTCTAGTATGGATTATGAGGGGGACCCCATGTCATTTTTTTTTAATTTTGGCTTTGGGTTCCCCACTCAATCCATGCCAGACCTGAAGGGCCTGGTATGGACTGGGGGGCCCCATGCCATTTTTTTCCTAACCTGCACTTTTTTTTTAATCTGTTCAGCTGTCAGGGGGGAAACACATTGACAGCTGATGACTCATTGGTTGTTAAGGACGCCACAGCTGGCTTCCCGGCATCGCTCCGTAACAACCAGCTTACACTGCGCCCTGATTGGACAAAGCTTTGCCCAATCAGGGCGCAGAATCCACGGTCAATTCGGGTGTTCAGCGAAGGGCAAATGTTTGGCCCGTACTGAACCATCCCTATCAATATAGATACAATATTAGATGTAAGAGGGCGCCACACCAAACATATATCCAGAGGTAATAGCTGCTGCCCCTTTGAGTGTATATACACTAAAATTAGATGGAAATTAGTAAATATAGGCACTGCTATAAAATACAGTGATTACAAAAAAAATTATATGTAACAAACAAGTGTAGCCACTATCAAATGATCTTAAACAAAAAATATAAATAAACAAAATTCGAAATATTTTCACATCATATATACAAAAAGTATCCTGTAAACAGTGTTCATTATTATAAAATGTTCACTATTTAAACTTATTTATTTTTTTTTCACATTTTTTTTTTTTTTTGATAAAAAGGCAATTTCCAAGTTATACAAGTCACCATATACAACATACTGGAAATACAAAACAGAACTAACAGTCCAAATTCCATTACAGCAACGTAGGTCAGAGAGGCATGGAGAATAGACCAAGCTGGTCAGTCATAAAAAAAGAAAAGAACAGAAAACATATAAATGGCCTACATTAATACCGCCCCAGCCCCAAAGGGAACAGCCCATTCATGCATCAGTCTGACCTACCAGAGAGAGCCCCCGGAAAAGGATCTCAACATGGGGTCGCCACCAGAGGAGTATGCCCAGAGCGAATCCACTGCTCATCGGAAAATTGCCTAAATTTTAAATATAAGCAGAAGAGAGTAAGAAAAAGAAGAGAAAAGCTGCAGAAAGAGAAGATTGGAAGAAAGGAAAGGTAGGAGATAATAAAAAAAGGAAAGGAAAAGGGGGGGAGTAAAAAAAATTAAGAAGAAAAGGGAGGGGGGGGGACGCCTCACCACAGAGGGGGGGAGAAGGCCATCTCCATCAACCAGAGGGGCAAACAACCAGCAGAGCCTTACCTTCCTCTGTGTAGATAAACATATTCCATAAAGATTACGTTTTTGAGTACACCTCTTGTTTTTGCTGTGCTGTCAACACCAGATCCTCCATCTAGTTCAACTCCTCCACCTTCCTGAGCCACAACCCAATCATCCGAGGCTGTGGCTGTTTCCAGGTAAGGGTGATACAGTATTTAGCGGTGTTGAGAACGTGACGGAGTATACATTACTTTAGCAGGGATTTTGGAAACATGAAGTAGAAAGAAGGTCGGATCGTCAGGGATCTTATAATCGGTCAATGTTCCGGACCTCTTTTCTAGAAACTCCTGCGTTTAGGACAGGACCAAAAGACATGCAGCATTGGCCTGGGTTCTCCCTGATATTGCCAGCATTGATCAGAGGTGTTCTGGAAATATCGATGTAAGAGAGATGGGGTACGATACCGCCGGGAAAGGATTTTGAAATTTTTCTCATGTATTTTCGTACAAATTGAGGATTTTGTTGCACTTTCGTACATGTCCTACCCAGTTCAGACTTCCACTTTGTTAAGGAGGGTAGTTGAAAATCCTCAGTCAGCAGAGAGAACATCATCGAGAGGATGTGGAGCAGCAGACCCTGAACTATTCAAACATTTAAATAAGTCAAAAGTGTACAATATCCTTTAGATGCGCATAAACAAATCCCTTCACATTGTGCATTCCAATAAGTGCTCAAAGAAATCTTCAGTCCAATTAATATAGTGCTTCACCACGTGTGGTAAGACAAACCACTCACCAGATGGATATGGTCAAAATGCCTATACAGCATGAGGATTTTCTCTGATCATTTGATAGTGGTTTTACTGGTTTATTGCATGTAAGTTTTTGGGAAGCACTGTAACCTCGTACAAATTGAGGATTTTGTTGCACTTTCGTACATGTCCTACCCAGTTCAGACTCCCACTTTGTTAAGAAGGGCAGTTGAAAATCCTCGGTCAGCAGAGAGTACATCATCGAGAGGATATGGAGCAACAGACCATGAACTATTCAAACATTTAAATAAGTCAAAAGTGTCCAATATCCTTTAGATGTGCATAAAAAAATCCTTCACATCGTGTGCTCCAATAAGTGCTCAAAGAAATCTTCAGTCCAATTAATATAGTGCTTCACCACGTGTGGTAAGACAAACCACTCACCAGATGGATATGGCCAAAATGCCTATACAGCATGAGGATTTTCTCTGATCATTTGATAGTGGTTTTACTGGTTTATTGCATGTACTTTTTTGGGAAGCACTCTATTTTATAGCAGCACCTATCTTTACTAATCAACATCAAACCAATCTATATATACTTATTGTGATTTTTTTTTTTTTACCAGACACATGTAGAAAAATAAATTTTGTGCAAAATTCATGAAGAAATTAGATTTTTTTTTTCAAACTTTTCGGTCTTGTTTGTTTATATAATAAAAAAATAAAAACCCAATGGTAATCAAACACCACGAAAAGAAAGCTCTATTTGTGTGAAAAAAATGATATAAATTTAATTTGGGTACAGTGTTGCACGACTGCACAATTGCCAATTAAAAATAGCGCAGTGCTGAATAGCAAAAGAATGGCCTGGTCACGAAAGGGGTAAGATCTGCCGGAGCTGAAGTGATTAAAAGATCGCTTATTAAAAAAAAAGGAACATAATTTAGATTCTTTAATCCATGTGAGGAGCATTTGCTTTTCTTGTCTATTCTTTTGGCTCAGTTTGTGTTTATCATAGTGTTTATCAACTGGAATAATGCCACATTCATTGAGAGAGTCCTGATAACAACTGTTCCTGAGCCAACTATCAACAAAATTTACTAGAAAGAATTATTTACTGCTGCCAACATTGGATGGCTTCTACTGCAGACCTTGCAGTAAAAACCATCTAACCCCAATCTACTAACCACTTCCCCTTTCTGGTGACAACAGTCAGGGATGGAGGCAGTAGTCAAAAGATTCTCCTGGCCCTGAGACAGCAGGAACTCCTCATTTTACTGCTGCTGCGCCTATTACACCATGCAGTTTATGCTTCAGCTAATTGCTAACGTCTACTTACATCTTACGATTCTGGACACCTCTTTGAATGGTGACAAGATGTTGCATAAGTTTGGAATCAAGAGGCACTTGACACATTGAAAAGAACTACAGCTCTTGAAGTGCAGCTCCTGCAATATTATATATAGGGAAGTGAAGGCTGGTGCTCAACATTTTTGGAGGGGTGCAAACAAACTGAAAAAAACAGAAAAAAACATCAATTGCAGCCTCACTGTGCCCATCAAATGCAGCCACTGTGCCATCAATTGCAGCCACTGTGCCCATCAAATGCAGCCACTGTGCCCATCAAATGCCGCCACTTTGCGCATCAAATGCCGCCACTTGGCCCATTAAATGCTGTCACTTGGCCCATCAAATGCTGCCACTGTGCCATCAAATGCTGCCACTGTGCCTATCAGTTGCAGCCACTGTGCCCCTTCAAATTCCACCACTGTGCCCATCAAATGCTGCCACTGTGCCCATCCAATGCCACCACTGTGCCAATCAATTGCAGCCCCTGTGCCATCAAATGCTGCCACTGTGCCCATCAAATACTGCCACTGTGCCATCAAATGCCACCACTGTGCCATCAAATGCCGCCACTGTGCCCATCAAATGCTGCCACTGTGCCCCATCAAAAGTTGCCACTGTGACCCCCCTGCCCGCTCGCCATCTGACCGACACTTACCCTATCTCGGTGGCGGATCAGGCAGCGGGTGACAGCGGCAAGTTGTGCTCTCCACGCATCTCCTTCCCTCCTCCTGATAGGCGTCCAATAGCAGCGCCTGTCCTTTCAGCCAATCAGGTGACGGGTAACAGACCCACGCTTCCTAATTGGCGGAGAGGAGGTTCAGTGTTAGAAAAGCAAATATTCATTTGCTTTTCTAACACACCTGGGTGGACTCTGAGCACAATGCTTTGCACTCCGAGTTCACCTTTTTTGAAGCCTGTTAGAGCCTATGGTTCTAATCGGGTGCTTAAAAAGTACACCCTTCCTGCTGTAATTCAGGCGCCTGGCATCCGAAAAGGGGCCAGACGCCTGAATAGGGGGTGGCGGAGGCAGCCATGGATAGATTCATGCTATGCATGAATCTATCCATTATTCATAGAGGGGGTGGCTGGAGAGAGGGGGCAGCACCTGTGCGCCCTTAATGGACCTGATATATGACCTCATGCACACTGGTTTATTGTAAATGCTGTTTCTCCTGATTTCATTGGCCAGACGTTTAATTTATTCTGGCCATTGAAATGAATAAACACTGAAGTGCTAAACGTTCCTAGTGATTAGGTTAGTTTAGGCGTGTAGGTGGCATAGCTGCCAACTGCCCCGGAATTCGAGGGACTGTCCCTGATTTGGAACAACGTCCCTCTGTCCCTCTTTCCTCCTCATTTGTTCCTCATTTTGGTCTGATCTATATTATTGTATATAAATTGCACTTTTTATCTTTCAAAAAGTGTTTGCCAGTGCTAAACCTTTCATCCAGTTTGTAAATGGTTGCATTTGTAAATTCCAAAAGCCAATATAAAGGAATAGTAATGGTAAAAAAAAGCACTTGTGGGTTTATCTAATCATTTTTTTTTGTATAATTCACCTTTACGGTGGCGGGGCAGGGGGTGTTCCCTATGTATACATACTTTTGCTAATAGGTGTCCCTCATTCCCATCTCAGAAAGTTGGGAGATATGAGGTCGGGTGCAGCGTGGTGTGGAGACAATAATTCACACAGGTAGGTGCAATAAAACTTGTATTGAAGAAATGCAGTAACAGTTCAGAACATCCCCAGGGGGAACGGCCACCCAGCCAGGCACAATCACAGTTCAGCAGGGGGACAGGAACAAATTCCAGCCGCAATGACAGTGTCTGTTGAGAGGGAACCGATTCCCCGAATGCTTCCTGGTTGTCAGGTCCCAATCGGGAGAATGTCCAGAAGTGTAGCTGGAAGCAAATTAGAGCACCTGATTTTTCAGACTTGTCTCCTGCTGTCCCAAACTGTTCTGTATCCCCCTAGTGCTGGGCTCGGATTACTGACCATGCATTTCTGAGCCTGAAGAAAAGCATTGTGGGAGTTGTAGTTTTCTGAACAGACATTGCTGATCTTCAGAACTGACCATGGACTACACACCTCAGAAAGCATCTGCTCCAGTGCTGACGAGGCCCAAGTTCTCTTGCTTCCTGGATTCCATCGTGTGATCTCGCTACGGTGTGAGGAGACCACTGCCTACCGTGCGGTGCACAGCCTACAGCTCCAGCCACAGAGGGTCGGGACGTCACCCGCTACTAGAAGGGCATTTGGCAGCAGAGGAGAACGCTGAGGATCCAACTGGATCGCTGAAGCAGCAGGCTGATCGTCACCTCTGTCCATCACCAGCGAGTAGAGCCGGTTGACCACATTCTGTGAGGTTGCTTAATATTGAACTGGATTGGTGAGAGAGTATTTACCTACAAATTTCACAGTCAGCTATTGATAATACACTTTGAACTCTGTGTAAAGACAACACTGCCTGGATTACATAGAGGATTGATATAAGACTGAATCAGCCACTTTATTGTGTCCACTATCACTTTGCCACATTAAGGAATTCTGGTGCTAGGAGCTCCAACTTGCCGGTGAAGACAGTAGCAAGGCCTTGCATTACAACATCGCTGTTCATTACTCTTAAATGGGACTTCACTAGTACCTATAATAGACATGTGCACAGCCAAAAAATATGTTCATTTTCGTTTTCGTTTCATTAGTTTATTATTTTTTTAGTTTTTCGGGTCATTCGTTATGATCACGATTCGTAAATGCGTTCATTCGTACATTCGTACATTTGTACATTTGTAAATTCGTACATTCGTAAATTCGTACATTTGTAAATTAGAAAATTCGGAAATTTGTAAATTCGAAATTTGAAAGTCCAAAAACCCGAAAATTCAAAAATCTGAAATAGTAACTAACTATTAAATTATAGGTATTGTAATTTCCTTTCAAATTTGACTGTCAGTGAACATAACAACTACGAGTTTATCCGAAGTTACGAATTATCCGAAACGAATGCTGCATCTAAACAGATGGAACGGAACAAATTAATAATAAATAATAATAATAAAACATTGTTATTATTATTATTGTTATTTATTATTATTAATTCATTACGTTCCATTACGTTTTTTCGGACCATTCATAACTTCGGATAAATTTGTATGTGTTACGTTCACTAACAGACAAATTTGAAAGGAAATTACAATACCTATAATTTAAAAGTTACCAGTAATTACTAATAGTTAAGTTATTATTAGTTAACTATTATTTCAGATTTCCAAATTTTCGAATTTACAAATTTACGAATTCACTAATTTACTAATGTACGAATGTACGAATTTACGAATGTACAATTTTATCGAATTTACGAATATTCGGGAAAAATTCGTTAAACGGGTTTTCGTTAATTCGGATATTCCCCAATTTACGAATTTGTCGAAATTCATTAAAAAACAAATTCGGAACGAAACAAATTGCACATGCCTAATCTATAATACATTGTCTCTCATTATGATAAAAGATACTATAGGCCAGCCTGGGATTCCCCTTTAGTCATAGTAATACCTACAGCAATCAGTAGCTTGCTTGAGGAATTTGTTTATTACTGTTTAATGCTGTACACATTGGTATCAATTACTTGTTGTTGCTAAGTGTTATCTAACTGTTTTAAGAACTGTTTCAACCAAGTCTTGCCTATTTATCCAGGACCCGGCTCACTAATATCATTTTAAGTCTCTTCTCTTGACTAAGTAAATCTGAGGCTGGGTTCACACCATCGCCGGATCCGTAGCACAGAAGGGGTCCGGTGCGTGCTGGTTCATTGTTTCAGGTCCGATTTCAGCCCAAATTATGGACTGAATTCAGACCTAAAACGCACCAAAAAAGGCACACGCTTTTTCAGCAAATCACACCGGACCTGCTGCGGAGATATGTGAACCGGCTCCATAGAGAGCCGGTCACATTTTCCTGCTATGCGAATTGGATGCGGTGAAAAGCCGCATCTAATTCGCATAGGTGTGAACACGGCCTTAGAGAGCTAAATGGTTTGAACTGTGTTGGTGTGTCATTTATTGTGCTATTCCACTAACCCTATTGCTAGGTGTACCAGCAGGGGCTGAGTTGATTTTTGGAGTTGAAGGGCAGAGTAACGGACTGAACAAACTCTAGCGGCTCCTACAGGGGTAGCGCTACCCTGTTTCCCCGAAAATAAGACCTAGAGTGATTGTCGGTGATGGCTGCAATATAAGCCTTAGTCCCCCAAATAAGCCCTACCCTGTTTCCCCGAAAATAAGCCCTACCCTGAAAATAAGACCTACAAGGACTTTAACTAGGACTTATTTAGGGGGTAGGGCTTATATTACAGCCATCACCGACAATCACGCTATGTCTTATTTTCGGGGAAACAGGGTACAGAACCTGAGCCCTGTATTTCAGTCCCGACTCTTGATTGTATTCCATTGGCTTTCGCTGCTGTCAATCAAATCCAATGACGTGGCGGGCGCCGGGGGGCGGGGCCGAGTCCGGCATTCGTGTCTATGGACGCAAATGCTGGACTTAGGAGAGCGCCCGCAAGGTAACCCCCCCCCCGGGAGAGTGCTTTTTCCTAGGGGGTTAGCTGATGCGGGGAGGAGCTACAAGAGCCGCTGGGGGACCCCAGAAGTCGAGGATTGGGGCCACACTGTGCAAAATGAATTGCACAGTGGAGGTAAGTATGATATGTTTGTTATTTTATAAACGTAAAAAAACGAGGGATTACAATCACTTAATATTCAGGGACTTTGGCAAAAAAAACACCAAAAGCCCCTAATTGTGATTTTAGGAGCAGCAGTGTGTGTGAGGCCTTAGGCGGTTGGTAGACAGCTGGTGTTGCAGCTGCATTTTAGGCAGGGGAACATACGCTGTGTATTATCTACTAAAGTGCCCACAAACTCTTCTGGCCTCCTGCAGGACACCACCAGGTTCAGGAACGTGACAGGCAAGGTATATTTGTTTCCCTGCTAAAGGGCTACCAACAGGTTAGTGATATTGTCACAGCCAACCTGGTTTAGCAAAACTAGAATGGGGCAGGCACCTCTCGGCCCGTCCCTGAAGAGTTCCCAAAATCTTGGGCTTGTTTGGGCTCGATTGGGGTCGTTATCATGTTGGAATACTGCACCCATGGCCCAGTCTCTGAAGGGAGGGGATCATGCTCTGCTTCAGTATGTCACAGTACATGTTGGCATTCATGGTTCCCTGAATGAACTGTAGCTCCCCAGTGCCGGCAACACTTATGCAGCCCCAGACCATGACACTCCCACAACCATGCTTGATTATAGGCAAGACATACTTGTCTTTGTACTCCTCACCTGGTTGCCGCCACACACCCTTGACACCATCTGAACCAAATACGTTTATCTTGGTCTCATCAGACCACAGGACATTGTTCCAGTAATCCATGTCCTTAGTCTGCTTGTCTTCAGAAAACTGTTTGCGGGCTTTCTTGTGCACCATCTTTAGAAGAGACTTCCTTCTGGGGCAACAGCCATGCAGACCAATTTGATGCAGTGTATGACGTATGGTTTGAGCAATGACAAACTGACCCCCCACCCCTTCAACCTCTGCAGCAATGCTGGCAGCACTCATACGTCTATTTCCTAAAGACAACCTCTGGATATGATGCTGAGCACGTGACCTCAACTCCTTTGGTGGACCATGGCGAGGCCTGTTCTGAGTGGAACCTGTCCTGTTAAACCGCTGTATGGTCTTGGCCACCATGCTGCAGCTCAGTTTCAGGGTCTTGGCAATCTTCTTATAGCCTAGTTTATCTTTATGTAGAGCAACAATTCTTTTTTTTCAGATCCTCGGAGTTCTTGAGTTCCATGAGGTGTCACGTTGAACTTCCAGTGACCAGTATGAGAGAGTGAGAGCGATAACACCAAATTTAAGACACCTGCTCCCCATTCACACCTGAGACCTTGTAACACTAACGAGTCACATGACACCAGGGAGGGAAAATGACTAATTGGGGCGAATTTGGACATTTTCACTTAGGGGTGTACTCACATTTGTTGCCAGCGGTTTAGACATTAATGACTGTGTGTTGAGTTATTTTGAGGGGACGGCAAATTTACACTGTTATACAAGCTGTACACTCACTACTTTACATTGTAGCAAAGTGTCATTTCTTCAGTGTTGTCACATGAAAAGATAGAATAAAATATTTACAAAAATGTGAGGGGTGTACTCACTTTTGTGAGATACTGTATATGTGTGGCTTTTATACTTTTGTGAATATCCATTTTTTACTTTTCTTTGTAATTAAACCTTCTTGGAACTTACTACACCAGAGTGATCACGCTGTCTCCTTCCCTTCCCCTCTTTGTTTTACAGATGGAGTCCCACCTCCGTTTTGACAGCAGCACCCTTAGATCGTCAGTTCCTTTTGTCTAGCTAGAAGGGCTACCCGCTCATAAAGACCCCCCAACCCAATTTTGGTCTGTGTTGTCTTTGTTCATTTTATGATTTATCTTTTAACTGTATCATTCACATTTCTCATGAGTGGTTGAGCACTGATAGCCTAGCGCCATTCCTGACGTTGGGGAATAATGTACATATTATGTCTTCCAAGAGGAGCTTCCAACCCAGTAGCAACATTATTCCCATGCATTATGTAAAACCAGTAGTTCAGGGGTCTCCAAGCTTTCTAAACAAAGGGCCAGTTTACTGTCCTTTAGACTGCAGGGAAGCCAGACTGTTGCCAGTGGGAGTAGAAAATGCCCCAGCATCAGTGGAAGTAAATCGAGCTGGGTGGTCAGTGCGAGTAAAAAAATGACCTAGTGCATGTGGAAAGTAGGAGGAGGAATAGTGTCCCATTATTGGTATTAGTGCCCCATTGGAAGGAATGGTGCCTTGTCGTGGGAATCTTTTGGAGGAAAAGTGCCTTGTATCAATTGGAGGAATAGTGTCCCAAGGACCAGATAAAAGCAAGCAAAGGATCACATTTGGCCCACAGGCCACAGTTTGATGTAGAGCAACACAGAATGTGGAACTGTTCTCTGAGCGTGTATACGTTGTTACTGTACTCTTTCAAAAATGTGTTTTGTTGCATGTGGCAAGAGTTATTCCAGAGATATTTGGGTGTACATATCCCATGAGGACAATATCGCTACTGGGTGGGAGCTTCTCTTGGGAGACATATGTGTATATGATCATTAGCTTTTTAACATGTTATGTTGCAATAACATTTTTTTGTATACATTTTATAAAAAAAAGATTGTCAGTGTCGTAGAGTAATTTTTAGGGGTAATGCGAAAGTCCTCTTTTCCTCGCACACCGTATATTTGGTAAACTGCATAGGGCTGTCAAACAAAATTTCATCCAGTTAGGGTTTAGATTTTCTTGAAGCACCAAATTACGTGGAGACCATTCTCGGTTAGGTGAATTAGTTGAGGTGGGTAGCCAAAGTTCATTGACATAGGTAACCAGATGCAAGCATCAAAATCTGAGTGTGAATCATAGATGTAGTCAAAACCACAGTAAACGTCAGGGAAGGAGAGTGCTAGCAATGTGAGGACAGGCAAGTAGTCAGATCCATACATACATATAGAGTGTTGGCGTATTTATTTGTGCGGCGGTATGACAATTTAGACTCCCAACATGTGTCGCCCACTGGGGCTTCTTCAGGGCATTTGATGACTGCTAATGATCTAAAACCTATATTGGAAAATGAAATATTAATCAAATAACACAATGACCAGGAAACAACATAATATAATACAACATAATACATTCACATATTTAGTTATTTACAGTGGGGACATAAAGTATTCAGACCCCCTTAAATTTTTCACTCTTTGTTATATTGCAACCATTTACTAAAATCATTTAAGTTAATTTTTTCCTCATTAATGTACACACAGCACCCCATATTGACAGAAAAACACAGAATTGTTGACATTTTTGCAGGTTTATTAAAAAAAGAAAAACTGAAATACCACATGGTCCTAAGTATTCAGACCATTTGCTGTGACACTCATATATTTAACTCAGGTGCTGTCCATTTCTTCTGATCAACCTTGAGATGGTTCTACACCTTCATTTGAGTCCAGCTGTGTTTGATTATACTGATTGGACTTGATTAGGAAAACCACACACCTGTCTATATAAGACCTTACAGCTCACAGGGCATGTCAGAGCAAATGAGAATCATGAGGTCAAAGGAACTGCCTGAAGAGCTCAGAGACAGAATTGTGGCAAGGCACAGATCTGGCCAAGGTTACAAAAAAATGTCTGCAGCACTCAAGGTTCCTAAGTGCACAGTGGCCTCCATAATCCTTAAATGGAAGACGTTTGGGATGACCAGAACTCTTCCTAGAGCTGAGCTATCGGGGGAGAAGAGCCTTGGTGAGAGAGGTAAAGAAGAACCCAAAGATCACTGTGGCTGAGCTCCAGAGATGCAGTCGGGAAATGGGAGAAAGTTGTAGAAAGTCAAACATCACTGCAGCCCTACACCAGTCAGGGCTTTATGGTAGAGTGGCCCGACGGAAGCCTCTCCTCAGTGCAAGACACATGAAAGCCCGCATGGAGTTTGCTAATAAACACCTGAAGGACCCCAAGATGGTGAGAAATAAGATTCTTTGGTCTAATGAGACCAAGATAGAACTTTTTGGCCTTAATTCTAAGCGGTATGTGTGGAGCAAACCAGGCACTGCTCATCACCTGTCCAATACAGTCCCAACAGTGAAGCATGGTGGTGGCAGCATCATGCTGTGGGGGTGTTTTTCAGCTGCAGGAACAGGACGACTGGTTGCAATTGAGGGAAAGATGAATGCGGCCAAGTACAGGGATATCCTGGACGAAAACCTTCTCCAGAGTGCTCAGAACCTCAGACTGGGTCAAAGGTTTACCTTACAACAAGACAATGACCCTAAGCACACAGCTAAAATAACGAAGGAGTGGCTTCACAACAACTCCGTGACTGTTCTTGAATAGCCCAGCCAGAGCCCTGACTTAAACCCAATTGACCATCTCTGGAGAGACCTAAAAATGGCTGTCCACCAACGTTTGCCATCCAACCTGACAGAACTGGAGAGGAGGAATGGCAGAGGATCCCCAAATCCAGGTGTGAAAAACTTGTTGCATCTTTCCCAAAAAGACTCATGGCTGTATTAGATCAAAAGGGGGCTTCTACTAAATACTGAGCAAAGGGTCTGAATACTTAGGACCATGTGATATTTCAGTTTTTCTTTTTTAATAAATCTGCAAAAATGTCAACAATTCTGTGTTTTTCTGTCAATATGGGGTGCTGTGTGTACATTAATGAGGAAAAAAAATGAACTTAAATGATTTTAGCAAATGGCTGCAATGTAACAGAGTGAAAAATTTAAGGGGGTCTGAATACTTTCCATCACCACTGTATGTTAGGCCATTTCATGCTTACCCTTCACACTTATTGTTAACCAAAAATGGGCTTATCCGCACAGTGTCAAACAGCGGAGTTTTGTGTGACCACATGAGGTACAATGGGACCAAACTATAATAAATACATATTTGTTATGAGTGTTTCAATTCTCCAAGAAGATACTAATTAACTACAGTGGAATCTCGGATTGCGAGTAACGCAGTTAACAAGCGTTTCGCAATACAAGCACTGTATTTTTAAAAATTGTAACTCGGTTTGTGAGTGTTGTCTCGCAAAACAAGCACGATTCAGGCCAAAGCGTGTGCAGTACCACGTTTGGCCTGAGGTGGGGGGCACCGGAGCCGAGCGGCGCCAAGCGGCGCCGAGCGGCGCCGTTCGGAAATGCACAGAGGGGCCCGAGGACAGCTCAGCTGACCTCAGCAAACCTCAGGAACGGAGTCTTTCTGAGGTTTGCCGAGGTCAGCCGAGGTGTCCTTAGGCCTTTCCGGCCATTTCCACCTCTGGCCACATGCGGTATTACATGCCATTAAAGTCAATGCAGAACAAATTATTTTAGTTTCCATTGATTTCAATGGGGAAACTCGCTTTGATATGTGAGTACTTTGGATTACGAGCATTTTCCTGGAACGGATTATGCTTGTAATTCGAGGTTCCACTGTACTTGGTTTTGGCAAGAAATACTCAATTCTGTACTCACAATGTGTAATGTCCTGAATAGTCACATGGGGGCGCCTAATTCATAAACAGGAAGCCATAGCCAGCCTTATTCAGACTGTGATATGAAAGAAAGGATATTTATCATTTTTTCCACACAAATAGAGCTTTCTTTCGGTGGTATTTAACCACCACTGTTTTATTTTTATTTTTTGCTAAACAAACAAAATAAGACTGAAAATTATGAAGAAAAAAAAATGTTTTGATAGTTCGTTATACAATTTTGCAAACAGGTAATTTTTCTCTTTCATTGATGTGCGCTGATGAGGCGGCACTGATGGGCACTGATAGGCTGCACTGATTAGAGGGCACTGATGGGCACTGATGGGAACTAATCAGGAGACACTGATATTTGGCCCTGATGGGCACTGATAGGGGGTACTGATAGGTGGCACTCATGGGTACTGATAGGCACTGGTAGGTGGCACTGATAGGCAGCACTTGTAGGTGGCACCATGTACATCCTCCCGACAATTTAGCGTGGGGGAATCAAGTGTTTAACATTGTATATCAATACATGATGAAGTTTTAATCTGTGACGTCTCATGTAAAAGTGTGTAAATTTCAGCACCTTTAAAAATCCCATCAATTAATTCTTCTGCAAGTTTTTTTTTTTTAAACAAACATGTTATACTTACCTGCTCTGTGCAGTAGTTTTGCACAGTGCAGCCCCCATCTTCCTCTTCTCGGGTCCCCCGCTGGTGCTTCCAGGGCCGTCTTTAAGGCAGGGCAAAAGGGGCAGCTGCCCTGGGCCCTGTCATTGTTGTGGGGCCCAAAGCAGCTGCCTCATACTTGCCAACTATCAGTTTAAATTCCCTTGTCCTTTGAAGTTTTAGTCCTGTGCTGTGTCCCAATATCACAGTGTGAAGTGCTGGTACTAATGCTGCCGAGCTCTGCCTTATTGTTGTGTAAGGATGATTCACCTGCACACCCTGTGTTTACATGTAAATAACCTTCATTCCTATGTAAATAGCAACGGCATTCATAAGTAAATAGCTGCGGCCGGCGGCATTGATATGCAAATAAAGGTGGCATTCATATGTATATCAGGCCCCCCTGCAGTGAGGAGATGATGTGCTGTAACCTATAGCAACCAATCAGTGAGCAGTAATACTGTACAGTAATCTCTAGCAACCAATTAACAAGCAGAAATCATGTGTTGTAACCTCTAGCAACTAATCAGTGAGCCGTATTGTGTGCTGTAACCTCTAGCAACCAGTCAGTAAGCAATAATGATATGTTGTAACTGCTGGCAACCAATCGCAATTGCTGCCTGATCTGATACAGTAAACTGATTTTGAGTCCAGTTGCTATTTATTGTATGTCTCAGAGCAGGTGGAGAGTGAAATTGCAATGGGGGGGGCAAGAAAGTTTTTGCCCAGAGTCCAATCAATATTAAAGATGGCCCTGGTTGCTTCTGGCCCCTCCCCCTGCTGAGCACCCCAATAGCAAGCAGCTTGCAATGGCGGGCACCTGAGCAGGCTCGCTCCTGACCACAGCTCTGCGTGTTCATTCACACACAAAACATAATAGTAAAGGGGGGGGTTTTCGAGACTTTAAATGAAGCGCATTCTGGGTATATGCCTCCATCCCTAATCTAGACATAAAAAAGGGGGGAGGAGTTTGGGACTTTATATGAGGCACATGACATGAACATTAGTAAAACAAAAAATAAAATAAAACACTATACACCGAATCGCAGTCTTCGATCAGCTAACCAAAACCTCCTTACCATTCCCAAATACCGCTACAAAGCAAAGGGAGAACGAAGATTCGCAGTCCAAGGACCTCGACTATGGAACGCTCTTCCTACCAACATCCGCATGGAAGAAAACCACCAGGCCTTCAGAAAAAAATTAAAGACCTTTCTTTTCTGAGAAGCTAACATCAGAGAATGCATCCAGCGCCTTGAGGCGATTCAGTTCGCATTTGTAGCGCTTTATAAATCATTCATTCATTCATTCATTCAAAACACATATTTTTATTTTCAAACAGCATGGTGTCAGAAACCATGAAATCAGACTGAGACAGAAGTACAGTTAAATCACACTTGTTTAATAATAAAAGCAAAAAGAACAAACATAGTCAAAATATATCCAAAGTTCAGTAACCGGAACAGATAGTCAGCCAAGCCAGAAGTCAGGGATCAACGTAGTGAAACAGCAAGCAGGATCTGGAGCCAGAAGGGATATCAGCAAAGCAAGTCTTTACAGGAACGCAGGAGATCCTCTCTGTGATGTTGACCAAGGTGAAGGCAGAGCTCCTCTGGACTGGACAGCTTAAGTAGGCAGGACTGACGAGCAGGATATCATCAACAGCTGAGTAACTGTGGAGAGATAGGAGCTGGCAATTAGCCGACAGCTGAGTGGCCAGCTCAGTGAAGGAAAGGCTGAGCCCAGCCCTGACACATGGCACATGGATGTTGATGATACAGTACAATGTAAACATCAAATGACATATTATAATATGCAAATACAGAAAAGACATGATAGCACAAGAGAAAATGGAACAATGTAAGTCAATATGTACTCCATATTGAAACACCAAAAGTAGCAGGAATTGAACATGAAGAAATTAGTGGTGATTGGCTAACGAAACGCTCCAGCGTGACATCAGCACGCACGTGCCGTCCATAGGATCGCAGCCCGCGGCAAGTTCAGTTTGAGAGGCAGAGCAGAGGTCACCCCCGGAGATGAACTTGGAGCAAGTGACACCGCAGATTACAGCAGCATAGCAGTATAGCAGTATACAGCTAAGTGCATCTGGAGGCCCGCCGTGCGGAGCTGGGAGTGTGGGGTATTAGTCGAGTGGAGACAGCGGAGGTGGTGAGACCATGTTCAATGCTTTGGTCTAAACTGTACATCAGTGGTCATCAACCCTGTCCTCAGGGCCCACTAACAGGCCAGGTTTTATGTATTACCTTGGGAAGATACAGACTAGAAGGCTGCAATCACTGAGCAGCAAATTATATCACATGTGATGTATTTCAGTTATGTTGCAAACCTGGCCTGTTAGTGGGCCCCGAGGACAGGGTTGATGACCACTGCTGTACAGGACACAAGTAGAAGCTGTTAGTGCTGCACAGGTGCAGCGGCCATCTTTCTCCCCCCTGCTATCAATTCTCCCTCCCCACTCACCTCCCTGGCAACAGATGAACTGTTTTCTAGCAATTCAGCCCATTGTGGGTGACTTCTTATAGACTGATTTCAGACACATACTACCTGGTAGCATGCTAGCTACTCAATATGCCTCAGTGAGTATAGCTCCAGCCTACTATAGTTGGGAACAACTAAAATGTACTGACCAAATACACCTTTACTAGGCTGTATAAATGAACTCTGAACCTGCAAGCCAGCACCTGCAAAGATATACATATAATCAATACACGCTTCCTTTCTTGGCCAGCAGTCACAAAAAAAAATGTCAAAAAAAAAAATTTTAATACTGGCCCTTTAAAAAAAAAAGTACTTAAGTGCACTGTGTTCGGACGCCGGACACAGTGCACTTATGGGAAGCGCCACGTCTATGCAATCACAAGATTGTAGACGGGGCGCTTCATTTGCAGGCGTTTATCCCGCCTTGCGGCGCTTTCTGAAGCGCCGAGTTGCTTCCATCTGGCGCTCGTAGTATCTATTACTACGGCCGGGCGGTTTGATTGACATCTCAGTTTGATGTCACTTCCTGTTTTCTCTGTCCCATTCATTGCGCCCGGGAGAGAGGAAACAGGAAGTATGAGAGGAGCAGACTCCTCTATCGCTGCTGCCAGTGTCCACATAGTAGGAGAGGACACCACACAGCAAGGTAAGTACCGCTGCGCTGCTCCCATGGAGAACAGGGGGGGAAGGGGGGTTCGATGTGACACAGGCTGCATTTGGTGGGACACAGGCTGAATTTGGTGGGACACAGGCTGCATTTGGTGGACACAGGCTGGCTGCATTTGGTGGACACAGGCTGCATTTGGTGGACACAGGCTTAATTTGGTGGACACAGGCTTAATTTGGTGGACACAGGCTGCATTTGGTGTGACACAGGCTGCATTTGGTGGACACAGGTTGCATTTGGTGGGACACAGGTTGCATTTGGTGGGACACAGGTTGCATTTGGTGGGACACAGGCTGCATTTTGTGTGACAGAGATTGCATTTGGTGGGACACAGGCTGCATTTTGTGTGACACAGGCTACATTTTATGGGACACAGGCTGCATTTGGTGGACACAGGCTGGCTGCATTTGGTGGACACAGGCTGCATTTGGTGGACACAGGCTGGCTGCATTTGGTGGACACAGGCTACATTTGGTGGACACAGGCTGCATTTGGTGGGACACAGGCTGCATTTGGTGGGACGCAGGCTGGCTGCATTTGGTGGACGCAGGCTGGCTGTATTTGGTGGACACAGGCTGCATTTGGAGGGGCACAGACTGCATTTGGTGTGACACAGGCTTCATTTGGTGGACACAGGCTGCATTTGGTGGGACACACGCTGACTTTGGTGGACACAGGCTGCATTTGGTGGGACACAGGCTTCATTTGGTGGGACACAGGTTTCATTTGGTGGACACAGGCTGCATTTGGTGGGACGCAGGCTGCATTTGGTGGGACGCAGGCTTCATTTGGTGGGACGCGGGCTTCATTTGGTGGGACGCGGGCTTCATTTGGTGGGACGCGGGCTTCATTTGGTGGGCCGCAGGCTGCATTTGGTGGGACGCAGGTTGCATTTGGTGGGACGCAGGTTGCATTTGGTGGGACGCAGGTTGCATTTGGTGGGACACAGGCTGCATTTGGTGGACACTGGCTGCTTTTGGTGGACACTGGCTGCTTTTGGTGGACACTGGCTGCTTTTGGTGGACACTGGCTGCATTTGGTGAGACACTGGCTGCATTTGGTGAGACACAGACTGCATTTGGTGGACACAGGCTGCATTTGGTGAGACACAGACTGCATTTGGTGAGACACTGGCTGCATTTGGTGAGACACAGACTGCATTTGGTGGACACAGACTGCATTTGGTGGACACAGGCTGCATTTGGTCGACGCAGGCTGGCTGCATATGGTGGGGAACAGGCTGCATTTGGTGGACGCAGGCTGGCTGCATTTTGTGGACACAGGCTGCATTTGGTGGACACAGGCTGCATTTGGTGGACACAGGCTGCATTTTGTGTGACACAGGCTGCATGTAAGGACGGACTCCACGGAGGACACCTGATGGCATCTGGTGGCAGGCGACATGGCTAGTGACACGCTCAGGGCTCCCACTGATTCTGCATTATGGTGAGTTGAATGATTTAATTTTAAAATACAATGTAATAATGCATCCTGTTTTAAAGGTGCCAGTTCTGGGGCAGTAGTCTGAACTCCCATCCTGTATGATTGTTCCAGTTCTATGGCTTTCCAGATAATGACGCCAGGATCAAGATAACAGTCATGGAACTTTATTCTTTAAAAACAGGTTAGCAAAATAATCTGCTATAATTATTTTTTTAAGTGGGCTTTAACTTTACAAGGCTGCATGAATAACTTCCTGATACATATCATGACACAACAACAATAAAAAAAATAAAAAAATAATTAAAAAAAAAATTGACCAAAAAAAAAAAGCTTTGGGTTGTGTCTTTTCCAGGGCTCTAGCATTGTACTGTCATTGCTTCTCTAAACAGTCAGACATAGAGATTTTTTGGAAGTCACATAACTTCGCATGCCAAGGAATCTGGGCCAATGACTGCACTTGTGATAAATATTTTGTGCAAATTGTCTGCTGAGGATTCTGGTAATAAATGATTTATCAGTGTTTGGACACAGCTCTAGAGCACAATAACACGTCTGTATGTTCAGTGATCACAGAGACTGCTTGCTTTATGGAAATTCATAATGTACACAATGCAATGTTCTGCCTCTCCCTGCGGCTATAAAGTATGTCCTCATTCCTTTCACCTGTTTGCTTGCAGCCGTCTATTTTCCAATATTACGTTGCACCGAGAAAACTTCAAGGAAGTAACAACTTATCTAAGTTTCCATTTAAATCAGCTAAATACAGTACATTCCAAGTGCACCAAAGCAAAACATGTGCAAAGTCTTATAGCTTGCTTTTGTAGCGCACCCCCGGAGGAGCCGCTGATAGCAAGTAGATTCCTCCCCTTAATTTTGGTGCATGCACAGCCAGGCACACAGCATTTTTGTTCTCTCTTCTCAGGCTCAATAACAGTCTAGGGGTGCTTTTTATATTTTTATTGAAGAATTCAATTGGATGGGGTGAGAGGAAGCATGGGATTCCCCAAGAACTGGATTGACCAAGGATGCTTTTCTTTAAACTGACTTGACGGAGAGTTCCCACAAGATTTACTACTAGCTGAGAAAGGCCTAGGGTTTCCTTTTGTAGAACTCAGAACTGCACACAGTCACTAGGGCACAGAGTTTAGGTTAGTATTCACAATGTGACAGGATCATCAGTTGCCTCCTTCCAATATCCACCGGACACTCTTCAGGGAGACACAGACTCACAATACCACAGGACAGCTGGACACTCTCCTCCAACTTCGACCGGGTACTCTTCAGTGAGCTACTACTCTTCTCCAGACCATAAGAAAATCTCAGACTGAACTTTGGAAATAGACCCCCTAGCTTAGACTACAGCTGGGACCTTGATGACCGTAAAGCAGCATCTCCAGCTGACTGCCCTAAGGCCGGGGCAAAGACCCTTAGATAAGAGACTCACAGCGATGGGTACCTCAAACTTGATATCCACCAGCACCCGCTGATTACACAGAACACCGGCAGAACGACAATCAAACAAACAAAGCAGATTTGTCCTTCTGTCAGGAGAGAAGGTAGCAGGAACACGGATCTTTGACTGGTCCCCAAAAAATGTCACTTAGTGCCAGATTTGTTCATCTCAATGTCACTGTCCCACTATAAGTCCCCATTACTAGTAAAAAATATCCCATAGTTTGTAGACGCTAAAACTTTTGCACAAACCAATCACTATACACTTACTGCGATTTTTTTTTTACCAAAATAATGTAGCAGAATATATATTGGCCCAAATTGATGAAGGAATTTGATTTTTTTCAATTTTTTTTTATTGGGCGTATTTTATAGCAAAAAGTCTGTTTTTCAGACTTAAAGTTTGCTGTTCAGAAGTGCAAACCATCCAACTTGAAGGAGCTGGAGCAGTTTTGCAAGGAGGAATGGGCAAAAATCCCAGTGGTAAGATGTGGCAAACTCATAGAGACTTATCCAAAGCAACTTGGAGCTGTGATAGCCGCAAAAGGTGGCTCTACAAAGTATTGACTTTAGGGGGGTGAATAGTTATGCACATTGACTTTTTCTGTTATTTTGTCCTATTTGTTGTTTGCTTCACAATAAAAAAAAAACATCTTCAAAGTTGTGTGCATGTTCTGTAAATTAAATGATGTAAATCCTCAAACAATCCATGTTAATTCCAGGTTGTGAGGCAACAAAACACGAAAACTGCCAAGGGGGTGAATACTTTTGCAAGGCACTGTATAGAATCAATAGAAATAAAGCTCCTCTATATGATGCTTGCCTCCTACCGAACAAGGGGGGCTGGCGGGAAAAAATGCGGGCGTTTGCCTGAACAGCCAAAGATCAGACCAAACTGAAGGTGCTGCACAAATAGTTGGCGCAATATAAAAGCCTGTAATAAATTAACCAATTGACTTCCGGAAGCTTTACCCTCCTTCATGACCAGGCCATTTTTTGCTTTTTGCCACTGTTACTTTAACTGACAATTGCGCGGTCATGTAACGCTGTACCCACACAAAATGTATGTAATTTTTTCCCCAAAAATAGAGCTTTCTTTTGGTGGTATTTGATCACCGTTGCGTTTTTTACTTTTTGCACTATAAACAAAAAAAGACTGACAATTTTGATAAAAACCCAATATTTTTTACTTTCTGCTATAAAACACATCCAATAAAAAAGAAAATTAAAAATCAAATGCATTCATTAATATAGGCCAATATGTATTCTGCTACATATTTTTTTTTCTTTTTTTACACTATTAATAGCAGCGATCAGTGATTCATAGCGGGACTGAGATATTGCAGCGGACAATCTAATACTAACTGACACTTTGTGGGAACCAGATACGCTAATACAGTGATCAGTGCTAAAAATATGCACTGTCACTGTACTAATGACACTGGCTGGGAAGGGGTAAATATCTAGGGCAATCCAAGGGATAGCTGCGTGACTAGCCAGTGTTTTGTGTGTACTACATGTGCTGCTTTCACTAGGGGAAGAGATCAATGCTAGTGCCTGCTTGGCAGGAACACAGAATCGATCCCTTCCCCACCGTCAGAACTGAGATCTGCCTTGTTTACATAAGAAGAACTTTGTTCCGAGTCTTTGCCCCACAATCGGTGGGTGCCGGATACCAGCTGGTTGGGGAAGAAGAACATGATGCTGGGAGAGGTGATGAAAGGCCTGTGTGCGGGCGGGACCCAGGCCTGGAAGCTGCTAGCAACTGACTCTGTGTTGGTGTGTGCTGGGGCCAAGTTGCGGCCTATGCTGCAAAGAGAGGGAGAGTCATCGTGTGCGGGTGCAGGAGCATCCATCGCCAGGTACCGCTGTCCGACCAGCGGTGGCCTGGAGGTCACTCTTCACACGTCTACGGCAAATCCGGCCGGGCTGAAGCGCGGTGTGTCGCTGGACCGCCGTACCCTTTCAGCAGGGCTCCACCAAGGCCCATCACTGAGGTCCATGCCACTTCCATTACTAAGAATCGTTGGGACTGGTGAGCGGGCACTTTCCCATTTTTTTTACCACAGAGACACTGCATACAGACATCACTGTTTATTCCTTTGCCTAAGCCGGTAGGATCTGGTGCTACACTGACTCTTTGTGGAGCAGGAGCAGCACTCCTATTCCACAGGACATCATAAATACCCTTTTCTTCACATTGCCAGTTATGGTGTCACCAGGCTACTTCACCTTCTCCCAATAACCAGGACATCTCAAGCACTCCATTAAAGAGCTAGCTGAAGACCAAAGGCTTCTTTCTTCTCTGAGAGACTACAACATATCCTCCTCCCCACTAAGGGACTGATCAGTTACATAGTTACATAGTAGGTGAGGTTGAAAAAAGACACAAGTCCATCAAGTCCAACCTATGTGTGTGATTATATGTCAGTATTACATTGTATATCCCTGTATGTTGCGGTCGTTCAGGTGCTTATCTAATAGTTTCTTGAAACTATCGATGCCCCCCGCTGAGACCACCGCCTGTGGAAGGGAATTCCACATTCCACGCTCTTACAGTAAAGTACAGTTAGTAACATAAGTACACATACCTACACCTAAGACTTTATTTACTGACTGCGTGGGTTTAAGTATGCAACAGTTAACATTTCTATTAATTTAACCACTTGCCATCCTGGCCAATTCTGACACTTCTCTCCTACATGTATAAATCAAAATTATTTTGCTAGAAAATTAGCCAGGACCCCCAAAACATTATATATATTTTTTTTTTGAGACTAGGGAATAAAATGAGAGTCATTGCAACGTTTTATCTTGCACGGTATTTGCGCAGCAATTTTTAAAACTTTTTTTTTTTTTTGGAAAAAGTGTTTCATGCATTTAAAAAAAAAAAAAAACGCTAGGGTTAACCTCAGTTTTTTGCATAATGTGAAGGATGATTTTATGCCGAGTAAATAGATACCTAACATGTCGCACTTTAAAATTGAGCACATTCGTGGATAGGCGCCAAACTTCGGTACTTAAAAATCCCCATAGGCGATGCTTTAAAAATTTCTACAGGTTACCTGTTTAGAGTTACAGAGGAGGTCTTGGGCTAGAATTACTGCTCAAGCTCTAGTGTTCGTGGTGATACCTCACATGTGTGGTTTGAATGCTGTTTACATATTTGGGTGTGACCTACGTATGCGTTCGCTTCGCATGCATGCTGGAATGGGGGTGTTTTAAAAAATTTTTTATTATAGTTGATTTTACATTTATTTTTTCTATTTTGACACTTTCCTTTTACATTTTCTTTTTTTTTTGATCACTTTTATTCCTATTACAAGGAATGTAAACATCCTGTCAGGACTGGGCTCAGCCCTTCCTTCTCTGAGCTGGCCGCTCAGCTGTTGGCTAATTGTCAGCTCCTATCTCTCCACAGTGACTCACCTGTTGATTATCCTGCTCGTCAGTCCTGCCTACTTAAGCCGTCCAGTCTAGATGCTCTCTGCCTTCGCCTTGGTCACATCTCTAGAGACGCTCTCCTGTGTTCCTGCTAAAGACTTGCTTGGCTGACATTTCTTCTGGCTCCAGATCCTGCTTGCTGTTCTACTACGCTCATCTCTGGCTCCCTGACGTTTTGGCTTGTCTGACTATCCGTTCCGGTTCCTGAACTCTGGCTATGTTTTGAATACGTTTACTCTGTTTACCTTTTTTTTATTATTATTAAACAAGTGTGATTTAACTGTACTTCTCTCTCAGTCTGATTCATGGTTTCTGACACATCCCTTGTAATAGGAATAGGGCATGACAGGTCCTCTTTACAGCGAGATCTGGGGTCTATAAGTCCCCACACCTCTCCTCTAGGCTGGAAAGCCTAAAATTAAAAATAAAAAACAATCTCGGCTTCCCCAGCCGAGGCAATGGCAGTTTTTACCTCCGAAGGTCATAGAGACTGCCGAGGCACCATCTGGCCCGTGGTTTTCTCCATGGTGGATTCCTTCCCTGGCTTGCCGATCGCACGGGCGAGCCGCTAGAAGCACCGGGGGGGGTGGTGGGAGGAGGGGGATGTCCCCTTCCTTCGCCTCCAAAAATAATCAAGCAGCTGAACTGTTCTTACAGTGCAGGGAATCGCCGGATGTACAAGAAGATATCTGAATGATGCCTGTAGCTGCACACATAATTTAGATATCATTACTCAAAGTCAAGGACTTCATATGATGCCATTGGGCGGGAAGTGGTTAAAGCGGGGTTCCACCCAAAAGTGGAACTTCCGCTCATCGGATTCCTCCCCCCCTCCGGTGCCACAGTTGGCACCTTTCAGGGGGGAGGGGGGGTGCAGATACCTGTATAATACAGGTATCTGCACACACTTCCAGAAATAGACTCTCGCGGGAGTCATGCACCCTCCCGAACTCCCCCACTGTCTCCTGGGAAACACACAATCTACAATCAGTTATTGCTTCTATGTCACTGTTTTATATACAGTATCTCACAAAAGTAAGTACACCCCTCACATTTTTGTAAATATTTTATTATATCTTCATGTGACAACACTGAAGAAATGACACTTTGCTATGATGTAAAGTAGTGAGTGTACAGCTTGTATAACAGTGTAAATTTGCTGTCCCCTCAAAATAACTCAACACACATCCATTAATGTCTAAACCGCTGGCAACAAAAGTGAGTATGTGAAAATGTCCAAATTAGGCCCGAAAAGCCATTTTCCCTCCCCAGTGTCATGTGACTCGTTTGGTGTTATCGCTCTCACTCTCTCATACTGGTCACTAAAAGTTCAACATGGCACCTCATGGCAAAGAACTCTCTGAGGATCTGAAGAAAAGAATTGTTGCTCTACGGAAAATGGCCTAGGCTATAAGAATATTGCCAAGATCCTGAAACTGAGCTGCAGCACTGTGGCCAAGACCATACAGCAGATTAACAGGACAGGTTCCACTCAGAACAGGCCTCGCCATGGTCAACCAAAGAAGTTGAGTGCACGTGCTCAGCGTCATATCCAGAGGTTGTCTTTGGGAAATAGACGTATGAGTGCTGCCAGCATTGCTGCAGAGGTTGTAGGGGGGGGGGGTCAGCCTGTCAGTGCTCAGACCACACGCCGCACACTGCATCAAATTGGTCTGCATGGCTGTCGTCCCAGAAGGAAGCCTCTTCTAAAGATGATGCACAAGAAAGTCGCAAACAGTTTGCTGAAGACAAGCAGACTAAGGACATGGATTACTGGAACCATGTCCTGTGGTCTGATGTTACCAGATGTTCCAGTTCCACCGTGCAAGCAGAGTGCTTCTTTAACCCCAGCTGAACTACGGTCCACGTCTACCCCTCCTGACCTGGTGGTTCTTCTGAATTCACAAAGTCGCATCTCCTGCTGCAAGTTTCCGGGTCTACACCTGCAGGCACTCATGTTCCTCCTGTCCCTTGGCTCCCTCTGTTTCACTCTCAGTGGGACCTCGGGTTGGAGATACAGGAGAGGCCAACCTTGTCATGTCTCCCTTCAGGTGCGTGACAGGCCCCTTACCTCAAAGATAGACCTACACAAAGGTAAGGTCCAAAAATACCTGTCCCAGTAACTGAGTAGTGTTCCACAGGTATCTTTAGACCACTTGTATTATGTAATTATAGCACTTAAATGGCAAGACTCCAATCACCATAAATGCAGGAAACAAATGGAGAGACTATCATTGTTCTTGCCCAATGTGTGAAACCACATTGGGCAAGAATGTCAGGAATGCCAATGCATAGAGACTGAGCAACTCCCACCATTACGTGAGGTGGTTAAAGCTTGCGGTTTTCTGTAGAACTACAAGACAATTGAGGACCTTAAACCAGCCTTTTTAGGAAGGAGGGATCAGATTTTAGGAGTAAAAGTTAATAACAGAAGGACAGTTGGGTAGAGATTTGATTCAGACACCACAAAACATTGAAGGAAGCTGCCACAGCTTCACACACACAAAGACAAACAACTGATGCAATCTTCATCTTAAGAATGTAATACACTATTGGTGTTATTTTTACATTCTTTATTTTGATATTGTTCTTATAATATTTTGCTATTTTATTATTAAATTATATATATATATATATATATATATATATATATATATATATATATATATATATGTATATATATATATTAATACCATAGAAACGGTATTTAACAATGGCGAGCCTTAGCAGTTTCATTTTGTCAGAATATCGAACATTTTTGAATTATTTCTCCTTCCGCTTGAAGAGAGGGAAGATAAGCAAGACAAGCATTAGACATGTGCATTCGTTTTCGTCCAAATGCATTTTCGTCCGAATTTCAGGTATTTTCGTTATCGTTTTAACAAACGATAACGAAAATGCAGAATACGAAAACCGAAAGATCCGACATAAACAAATGCTTTATTTTCGTTTTCGTTGCGACAACAGTTCGATATAGATAGGAGGTTCGACATGATGCTGACAATAACAATCAGTGTCCATCGAACCTGTGGTCGAATGTGCCTAACCTTAGCTCTATTAGTCCAAGATTATTCTACATAGGGAGAAAAGATTTGATGTAGAGAGAAAAGATCGCTGCTGGAATTGGGTGGGGGGAGTAAAAATAATGGTAATGATGAATGTTATTGGCTGATTGTAACCAAAGAGGAGGAGCAGTAAAATAGCTAGAACTAAGTACACACGTACAGCCAACTTACTTTCACTTACGATTTGCTAGCAGAGAGAGACACACACACTGAATCATTTCAGAAGACAGTCAATCTTAGCTGGTCCGTTTGTCAGAGAACTTGAATTATTTAGCAATTAAGCATAAGCACAGCAGCGGAACAATAGTGAAGCAAGCTACAGTTCAACTTAACTTTTTCATAATAATCTGCTGCTATTGTGTTAGTGTTGTGAACTTGATAGTGATACTAGTGTTTGTTGTGAATTCATGAAGAAATACATTTTATATTTACTGTCAGAAATATGAGAGTTGCTTAGGCCTCAAAAAGTAGATGAACTGTGATTTTGCAATAATTGAACTGTTCCCCTCTTGGAACCATTTAATGCAAAATAGGTGAACTCACACACTTTACAAAGCTTAATGCATCAACCAACTCCTAAAGTTTTACAAGCCTGCTTTGGGACAGAACTCGACGGAACAATTTTAGTTCTCAGTCACAAAACAAGAAGATATTTACATGGTTTTAATGGATAAACAAAAACTACCCTTAATGCCATAGGAAACAAGGTTATACAGACTGTTATCACATAGAAATTACCTCACCTGGCCTAAACCTATTCGAGTGAGGAACTGTTTAAATAGCTAACACCTTGGCCAACAAAACCTATTGTGTGAATTTTTAGGAACTATTTGGACAAACTAAGCTAAACTGTCTAAACATCCCTTGAAACTAAGTTCAATTCAACACACGGTAGAAAGAGGTGAATTTTGTGCCAGTCAAAAATATTTTAAAAGTACCTATATGGTTATTATAAGTCACTTCAAACTATATATGATATTGTAGGTCACAGAGACGAGTATAATTTTAGTATCTGCGGACCCAACAACTTTGGTATAAAGCAAATATATATGAAAGTGTGATTTTATAAGTAGAAGTGTTTTAAGTGTAGCACTAACTCTCGGCGGAGCTGCTGGTTTAAAGCGGGCTTGTTACCTTCACTCTCCTTCCCTCTGTTTCACCGGCACCAGGTCTAGGGGTTCCGTTGAGTTTACCTCTGGACGACACACGCACCAACACTTGAGTACGTTTTCAATGCTTTATTAAACCATCAACGAAGGAAGTAGCAGGAAAGAGGCAGAAGGAGAACTGCAGGGGAAAACTCAAATACCTTTTCAGTATGATTCTTGGCAAATGTCCCTTGGGGTTGGATATTTCAATAGAATGCACTCCCTTGGTGGGACACACTCCTTGCACGCCTGGATAGGCCTCTCTCACTTGCCTAGCACCCAGTACGTAGCACAAACAAAAGTCTCTGCCACAGACTTGTTTGGGATGAACCCGTACAATCCTCTGCCACAGGATATATAGGTTTATTTTACGATGAATGTCAGTCACAGTGCTTGAACCTTTAAGCCAAACCCGGTAACACTATGCTGTATAGTTACTTTAGGATACATCCTCCAACCGAGTCACCAGGCCCCTCTCCAGATCAGCACGTTGCATGATCCTTCCATGACGGGTCCTCCCCTGGGATCTCCTCGGTTGTCCAGCTTCTTTACTCTGGATAGACAGCTCAGGACCATTCCTTGGCCGCTGTGGTAGGACCCAGACTAGCTTCTGGGCCCACCCCTGCGTCGCAGCAATGTGGGCCTCCGGAACGGAGGACCACAAGATAGCTCTCTAACGCATACCTGTCGGCCAGGAGGGCCAGCAGGTGGCTGTAAAAACAAACCCCAAAATATGGCGTCTGTCCCATAAATACCCTTGCCCAGAATGCGACTCGGAGGACCACCTCCACCGAGTTGTCTCCGGGACAGAAGAGCATCCATACGCTTAGACACGTTGCCCTTCCAACACCAGCGAGCGGTAACAGCGACACCAATGGCCCAGTATGGAAACACACGCAACGTCAGCCAAGCTGAAACAGAGGAAAATCTAACCTTCCTAATGAACAAGTTACTAAATTTACCTATCAGATGGTAGATCGCAAATCTACCAGCGCTACATAAGAAACTAATTAGTATTATGAAAAACATATAATTATAATTATAACTATATAAGACTGTAGCCTATGTTTAGATAAACAAATATTCATTGGAGATACCAGAATTATACAGGTATCCATATAGATAATCCCTTTTAGGTAGTATTGATTAGTATATGTAACAACATGTGTCTTTCATAGATAGACCAGTTTTTATAGATATACATTTATAGAGACACAGATATGTAACCAGTTTATGTAATAGTGATTAATCAAGATTATACTGAGTGTATTTTATATTAGACCGATTACCAGAATATTTAAAGGTATATACTATTCTCACCATTATACACATTATGAAAATAGAACGTATTAACTTAAAAAGATAAACCCAAAACACAAGTGAGACACCTGGTGGCTGAAAGTGATATTATTTGAACCTACTAAATTTCCGGGAAAGGTAAATGATTAAGTTTTTCCTTAACCAATAGAAAAGAAGCCACATCCTTTTGGGCAGAGCCATTATAATTTTTATAGTCTCATTATCTGAAATGGTATTTAGAGGCAAGTAAGATGTCATGGAAAAAAAAAAAAAAAGGACAGGGATCCACCCTGAGGGGGGACACTGGGAGATACACACACTCCCAGACAGACTGACACTTATGCATCAATACATATCTTTACATTCATGAGGATTCCTCAACACTTGATACTTGGAACTCGGAGGTCCCAAGAAGTAAATCCTCTTTAAGAGTATCCATTTTGAAAGCCACGGCAGCCATCTTAACTCTGGTAACCAGCCAATAGGAACAGTATCCATCTTGGAATGGGTAATTATGTCATGTTGATTTTATCTTGTATGTTCTCTCAAATATTGAATTATTGAATGTTATACAATTGATAATCGTTCTCCCGAATCAATAACCGCCTTGTAGATTTTTCTTTAAAGATTCAAGTTTTCATTATATT
Source organism: Lithobates clamitans (assembly GCA_037952925.1). Classification (NCBI taxonomy): domain Eukaryota; kingdom Metazoa; phylum Chordata; class Amphibia; order Anura; family Ranidae; genus Lithobates; species Lithobates clamitans. The sequence continues at coordinate 1,300,409 of JBBGZY010002505.1, read as the reverse complement.
TTTCTTTTTGCATAGTTGCCATTTTTATTGACAAAACAAACGTCTAAATTATTTCACATTGTTAACCACTTACTTACCTGCAGTATAGTAATGGTTGGACGTGTGAAATACAGACGTTCTGTTTCATTGTCATACTCACAAGGCTATTGATTCTACCGAGAAGTTATCATGGTGGTATTATGTTAAAGGGACTGTACGCCCATTTTTGCAAGTGTTTTATTGATTTTCAAGACGTTCATGTAATGCAATCGGTATTTTAATTTCATGTAAGTATTTGTTTTTTGTCAATCAATAAATATAACTATTTTGTATGATAACATGTCTCCGTGAATAAGTTTTATATGCATAGACGGTGTCATATAGATTGATTTTGTATCTTAAAAATATCCTTGTTAAAAATTACTCCTTAAAAACCTATCCTTAAAAAGCACAACTTATGACATGTTGCTAGTTTTGTGATAGCCTCAGAGGCTGCCCGTGTTGTGGGGGGGATTTATTATTATAGATTCTATATTATAATGCCATATCAATATCTGTGATAAAAAAATGGCTCAGATCCTCCTTCCAGTATATGAGAAAGCAAAGCAAAATTATTAGTGTCATCCAAGAAAAACACCTTTTGATCTGCACTATTGGCGCTTCCACATATGTTTTTTTTGAGAACCATCCTTTCCTCTGAGACCTCCATGCGGCTGAGACTCCCACTTGGCGTTTTGGACTGGCAGTCGTAACCGAGACAGCAGCGGGAAGATTCCCCTTGAGATCCGGGGTTTCTTGGACCCACCATGTCCATTGTGGATCTCTGAGCCTGTTTGATTCGGTGTCATCGGCATCCGAATCCACCACCTCTGGTAAGCGTATTTCATCAGTTTTCTATTCACGATCGTATTACCATTGATACACAGACGTGAAGATTCTCCACTCTGGTTGGATTCACTCCATACACTTGCCACTATGGGATCATCATTTCATTTTCACTCATTTGGACACTATTGAACTTTATTAGTGTATTGTGCCATAACAGTCACACTCACGTTTTTGTTTCAGTGAATATTACCTTTGATTGGTTCATTGTTATTATTATTAGCACTACATTTTTTTATCACATGTTTTTGAATATTTGTCACATTCATATGTAGCTGCTTCTTCCTACACTTTGGGTTAGCGCAGAGTTATATATATATTTTTTCCATACATATTAATATCTGACACAACGTTGGATGCCGCGCCCGCCATTCCACTTGGAGATTGAGAAATGAATGTGAAAGTTGGCTGACTGTTGGGGTAGAGTAGACCATTCAACATGAACGACGAAGATTCGACAAAGCAACGAAAAACATACAAACGTCGAATCTTTGGCTTATGGTGTCTGTTGAAAGTTCTAAGAAGATTCGACGGAGCAGCTATACTGTACGACGCTGCAATCGTACATTTCCGGTCAAATGCATCCGCCCATAGGCTATAGAAAAATTCTAATGTTGGTTGACTAGTAAAATAATTAATAAATATAATTATTACTAGTCGTACAACATTAGAATTCTACTACAGCTAGCTTGTAGGGGGAAAATTCAACCGGAAATGTACACGTACAGTTTAGCTGCTCCGTCGAATCTTCTTTGAACATTCGACAGACACCATAAGCCTTCAATGACAGATTCAACCTTAATTAATTTGGATTTTCGGACGAATGCAATTTTTTACGAAAAATGAAATAAATAAAAATGAATTTCAAGAGTAACTAAATAAATTTATTTTTCGGACAAAAACGAAATTCCGAAACAAAATATTTCAGTGTGCACATGTCTAACAAGCATTGATTATGCAGTCAAGCTTCCAGGAAAAATAGAAACAGTAAATGAACTTTCTGCATTATCGAATGAACCTGGAATCATAGGATCATCAAAATTGGTGAGACGTTTGCGCACGTGCAAGAGAATTCTGTTTCTTGATGACGTAATGTCCAACCAAGAGAGGGTACGTGTGTTACAAGAAGGAAGTCTGTTCTAAATGGGTAAGTAATTAATTTCATTGATGAATTATCTAGTGAGAGTAAATTAAAATTTAAAAATCTGTTAAAATGTGTTAAAGATGATGAATTATGATGTTACATGTTTAATGAATGCTTACAGGCTAATATTAACATACAAAAATCAAAATGTACTTTTAAGAGATTCCGCAAACAGGTTAGAAATGTGATAAAGTTAGTTAAAGTTTATGACACAATGATATTAGGAGTTCCTAAAAGGCATGTTGTTTGTACAAAAGTGAAAACAAAGACTCAGCAGGATAACTGTGTATGTGTTCAATGTCCGATTTTGACTGAGCAATTCGTGCAATTCGAATAAAAGATATTCAGTTGTCTGAATTACAGAATAATGTAAAAAGGATTTGTGTAAATTCTAAAGCACAGTTAAGCAAGAGTTTAGAGATTAATGATAGTACAGACTCTAAACAGAAGTCTTTTGTACCAGATATGCGGTCTATAGAGATTGATGACCAGGATCATGAGGTTTTGCTTCAAACAAAATTAATGAATAAAGATGCAGTATGCACACAAAGTTTAGACAGACAAAAGCAGAATGGCGATCAGGGAGTTGCCACGTGTATGGTCACACCCACAGGCAGAACCAAAGTTTCAGAGCAGACAGGAAATGTTGTTTGGTTACATTGTAAGAAATGTGGCCATGTACAGAAAGAATGTTTAAAATATAAATTAAATTCACAAAAAAAATCTTTAGAATTAGAAAATGAGGAATTTTCTGAGAAATTAATTTATCCTTGTCCAAACAATAGGTTGATTGATTTGCTTTATGACTCAGAAGTTAAACAGATCAGCACACTGACTGGTAATGACAGTTCAATCAATATGACAAACAATGCTGTCAAAGAGAGAGATGGATTACTTCCATTGCCTAAATCGGGATTAAAAAAAGTTTCTGAGAACCCTCCAACATTAAATTATGTTAAATAAAAGAAGCAGCCGGCAACTCCATATCATCAAGCGTATTTATTTTCAAGCCTTCACAGTGAGTAAAGTTAGCAGCAGACTAGTTTTGGCGATAAGTTTTGTTCACAGCTGTCAGATAAGGGTACTCACCGAGGCCGAGATACTGAGAGCAGTAACCTCTTGCGACTAAGCGCACTCCACTCCTGGAGATGGTATAAAGGGTGAAGGGCACAAAGAGGCACGAGTCACCAGTAGGCAGGGCAGGCCTTGCATGAAGGTCACCAGCACAGGGACAGCTGTGCAGGACTGGAAGATGCTGAAGCTCAAGAAGGAAGACGAACAGCTAATCCAACAACGGGCCGAGGGTCAAACACCGGTGACTGGCAAGAGTCTCTTAGATAGGCAAAACAGTCCAGTGCAAAGGATTGTTAGCAGGACTCTCAGCAGGCTGATGATTTAGTACTGGAGACTGATAGCAAAGTCCATAAAACAGGCCGAAGGTCGAACACAGAGAACTGGAGGCAAAGTCTGTGAGCAGGCTGAGGGTCGATCACTGGAGACAGGAAGCAATATCCATAGACAGGCCGATGGTCAAACACAGGAAGCAAGTAGAGAGGTCCGAGAGGCAAGCCGAGGGTCATATGCAGGAAAAGATCAGAGCAGGTCAAGGTCAATCCGGGTCACAGCTGGTAATCAAGAATCAGGATACAAGCAGAAAACACACGGGGACCTGGAAGACAAACCAGCAATCTGGTCATGGCACAGATTGGCTTTATAGGCCACTGGGAGGCTCATGTTGTGCGCGCGCTATTGCGTACGCGCGTACGCCGTTTCGCCGTTTCGCTGAATTGCACACACACATTAGCCATTTCGCTGAATTGCACACGCGCATTAGCCATTCCGCTGTATTGTGCCCAGGGATGCGCGGGAGTGCAGCTCTACCGTGCATGTGCGAAGGAAAGCAGTGATATTGGCGAAACTGGTACTTGCTTCTTTCCTGACAACAGCACTGTGAGTGCTGTGAACAAGGCTTATCACCAAAAATAGTCTGCTGCTGAATGTACTCACTGTGAAGGCTTGAAAATAAATACGCTTGATGATATGGAGTTGCCAGCTGCTTCTCTTACTCGATGACCGTTTGTCTATTGGTGTGTGGGAGGACACCTCAGCTTGGACACCCTGACTGCAAACTTCCAAACTAAGACTTTGTTTCCCACTACTCTGAGCCATACAATCTTTGATCAAATTAAATTATGTTGCTCCAATTTTAATAGATGAAGATGGAAGGCCATGGGTACATGGTTTATTAAATGGTGGGAAAACTAAATGGCTAATAGATTTAGGAGCTGAACTCAGTTTAGCTAAACACAAATTAGCTGTGAATATTGATTCTCCAAAATGTAATTTAATTGGTTTCAGTGGAAAAGAAAATACAGTTGCAACTAAAGTTTCTGATGTGACTTTTGAAATTCCGTGACTTTTGAAAACTAAGATAGATATCTGGTGTTGTAAAAATACAGAGAATATTTTAGGCATAGATGTGATTAGTAAATGAAATTGCATTACTGATTTAAGTAATTCTACTATATGGAAAGATTGATCTAGGCCCAAATCTATGTTAAAAGATCCCTCCATTTACAGTAATGTTGGAAATTTTTGTACAGCAGCTGACATGTCTTCAGATTATAATTGGCCACCTACAGGAACCAAGGTTTATATATATACATTTTTATGTGACGTGATAGGTTTATCATATCAAGATGAGATTTTTTTTTTATACATCAAATTTTACAATCACATATAGTGTATTTTCAGAGTTGAAAGGGTTAAACATCCTTACCATAGAGTTATTTTAGGAATGGAATATCTCACCACCACTATTTAACTGTAGTCAGTAATATTAGGATTTAGTACAATTACCATATGATTTTATTTGGATCGCGCAGCATTATATTGGTAGAAATTAGCTATGGGAGTCACTCTGCTCCAGCAAAGCTTTTCCTGAGCTGATGTCCTCAATATCACGCAACTGGGAGTACTTATTGGGACATGTCAGTTCAGCACTAGTTTGTCTAATACTTTTCCCTCTACCCTCTACCCTGCCTCCTATCTGCCATCTTCATACTTAAGTTTTACTTTATTCTGAGCACTAGTTGCTACCCTAATGCCCCGTACACACGGTCGGATTTTCCGACGGAAAATGTGTGATAGGACCTTGTTGTCGGAAATTCCAACCAGGTGTGGGCTCCATCACACATTTTCCATCGGATTTTCCGACCCACAAAGTTTGAGAGCAGGATATACAATTTTCTGACAACAAAATCCGTTGTCGGAAATTCCGATCGTGTGTACACAAATCCGACAGACAAAGTGCCACGCATGCTCAGAATAAATAAAGGGATGAAAGCTATTGGCCACTGCCCCGTTTATAGTCCCGACGTACGTTTTTTACGTCACCGCGTTTAGAACGATCAGATTTTCTGACAACTTTGTTTGACCGTGTGTATGCAAGACAAGTTTGAGCCAACATCCGTCGGAAAAAATCCTAGGATTTTGTTGTCGGAATGTCCGAACAAAGTCCGACCGTGTGTACGGGGCATAACTGTTTTAGTGCTCCTGCTCACTGATCACAAGTCCCTGGCATCTTCTCCTTCTGCTCCCGCTCACTGATCACAGGAGCCCCATTGTCCTTTCCTCCTGCTCGCTGATCATGCAGCCCCGGGACCTCTCCTGCTGATCCTCCTCACTCATCACACGGCCCCCCAGTGCCCTCTCTGTGTGCTCCAGCTCACTTATTACATTTCCCCTGGTGTCCTCCCTTGTTCTCCATTTCACTGATCAAATGGCCCTTGGCATCCTCTCCTTCTGCTCCTCACTGCCCACATGACCCCGGACATCTCCTCCTGCTCCCATTCACTAATTACACAGCCCCTGGTGTCCCCTTACTCCCGCTCACTGATCATACAGCCCCCAGTGGCCTCGCCTCATGTTCCCTCTCACTAATCACACATCCCCCAGCATCATCTGCTCCTGCTCCCATTACCATTCAATGAGTGCATGGCTGCCAGTGTGTTTCCCTCTTCCTCCCACTCACTGATCACATGGCCTTCTGTTTCCCCTGTAGCCACAGTCACAATGCCTCAGTATTCACAGTTCCCCAGCACTGTTCCAGTAGCTCTGTTTCCAAGCACATCACCGCTCAACACTGGGGTACCTGAATTTCACCGCTGTCACTTTGCTCTCCCTGGTTCCCACTCAGCTCAGTTCCTCATTTCAGCTCCGCTCTGCCCTTGCTATCTCACTGCTCACAGCATCCAACATGCACCTCTCATAAAATCCAGCATGTGCTAGGGCTCATCCTATAGCTTGAATTGACTTGAATAAGCTCTATGACAAACAAGATTGTTTTTAGAGAGTTTTGGACATTGGGCAATGGAAGACTCTTCAGGTTGCACTACAGAAACAGAAGAATTTTTTTTTTTTTTATGAAGATTATTATAGTTACGCAGATGCCATCAGCCATACCACTAAAACTAGGGACATTCCTCCCATCCACAAATGATACTGGAACATATCTTATTATTTAAGGAAGTGAAGATTATACTAAAGAAAATGTTGCATGGAGAGGTAATTCAAAAAAGTCAATGTGCTGCTCCAATAGCGCTCATCAAGAAGAAGGAACGGTGCAGACTATAGAAAGACTACAGAAAGCTAAACACATACAGTATATCCCAAAGAGAGTTCAACAGAATGCCCTTTGGACTCCCTAAAGCACCCAGTATGTTTCAGTAGAATTGTTGAGCGGATATAGATTTTTACAGTGTGTGCATCTAACTGGATAACATTATTACATTTTCTCAGAGTTTTAAAGCCCATGTGAAACATCTGGATATGGTGTACTAGAGAATAGGGTGATTTAAACAAAAATTAAACCAAAGCAGGAGTTATCTTTTGAAAGATGAAAGGAGTTGCACCTGACTTTGACAAGCCAAGGACAAAAGAAAGTTGAGCGGTTCCACAGACCATCTGAGAGTTGTGGTCTTTTCCAGCATTAGCTGAACTTAACAGATCCTTCGTAAAAGATTTTTCTGGGGATTCCTTTCATCTATACCAGACCCTTCATCTTAGATCAGAGTCTTGTATAGAGGTTAATGGGGGACCCCGCAAAAAAATGTAAATCCATTGTCAATCATGTTGTCCCCCACTGATGCAAATTCTCAGCAATCTTGATGGACTCGCCGACACCTCCAATCCTGTGACTCACTCGGTGTGAATGGCAGCTCCTGATTACTGCAGCAGAAAATAAATAAAGCAGTAAGTGTTTTCTGGGTTATATCATTGACCAAATATGGACAAGACCATGTTTGGGGTGATGACATCACAGGTGAATTCAGAGACTCTGTAACTTAATAAATAGAAGGTGTTCTGAGTGAGAAAAAAAGAGGGCTGATGGTTTCTTCTTTTAGCCTTCCTGTTTCACTGTGAACAGTTGCTGAGTATATCTACTATGTATGCATGCAAAGCGCCAGCCATCCTCCCAACCACCTTGTGGTGGCGGTAACTGGCAGAGAGCATTGGAATCCTTTTTCTCATCACACATGGACAGGCCCAGCAATGAAACCAAGATGGTGCCCAGCTCCCTAGCCTGCTTCCCCGGAATATGGTGAAGACCACGCTATGCCTCTGTCAGGGCTGGGCTCGGCCCTTCCTTCTTTAAACTGGCCACTCAGCTGTCAGCTAATTACCAGCTCCTATCTCTCCACAGTGACTCACCTGTTGATGATATCCTGCTTGTCAGTCCTGCTTACTTAAGCCGTCCAGCCCAGATGATCTCTGCCTTCGCCTTGGTCATCACAGAGACTTTCTCCTGTGCTCCTGTTAAAGACTTGCTTGGATGACATTCCTTCTGGCTCCAGATCCTGCTTGCTGTTCCACTACGCTGATTCCTGGCTTTCTGACTTTCTGGCTTGTCTGACTATCCGTTCCGGTTACTGAACTATGGCTATGTTTGAGTATGTTTTTTCTATTTACTTTTATTATTAAACAAGTATGATTTAACTGTACTTCTGTCTCGCTATGATTCATGGTTTCTGACAGTTGGCAAAGGCCATGGATTCAGAAGATACAGTCAATCCACTTATTGGTAATATTTTTTCCAGATTGGATGAACAGGATCACAGCATGGATCAGTTTGCCATGGCGTTACAAATGCTCCTGAGTGGCACGGCTCACCTGGAATCTCCCACTGTGGCTGCTCCAGTACAACCTGTGTTGCAGGCCATCCCTGCTGCTGCTCCAGTCTCTGTCCGGGCACCCGCCTCGAGTATTACCTCTATAAGAGGTTTGTCTGGTTCCGCTTCCCCAGCGATTTGGGGGCGATCCAGTCCAATGCAGAGGGTTTCTCAAGCAGGTTGCGATATACTTTGAGATGCTGCACCAGGCGTTTCCCACGGACAGAAGCAAAGTAGATTTCATGATATCTTTGCTTTCTGAGAGAGCTTTGACCTGGGCAAACCCTCTATGGGAGATGCAAAAACCTATTGTCCTGAGTTACCCAGAGGTGGCGGCTTCCTTTAAAAAGGTATTTGATGTTTCTGCATGCTCCGCTGCATGCTCCGCTTCTGCTGCCAAGTGCCTCATGTCCATCAAACAGAGTATGAGAACTGTTGCCAATTACGCCATTGAATTCCGTACTCTGGCAGCAGAAGTTGCTTGGAACAATGAAGCCCTCGTGGCTGCTTTTTCTCATGGTCTCTCAGATACTATCAGCCTGAGATATACCCACTAAGCTGGAGAAGTTGATCATGTTTGCCATCCTCTTTGACTCCAAACTCAGAGAAAGACTCTTTTAAGGCGCGCTTGCGGAAGCCTCCTATACATTTGTCTCCGAGCTTTGCAGTCCCACCCTTGCCTCCCTCACCTCCCATGCCTACTGGTATCAAGTCGGTCAGCGAAGGTGAACCCATGCACTTGGGCTTCACTTGTCTCTCTGCGGATGAGAGAGCCCTTAGGAGGAGGGAGAGATTCTGCCTTTATTGTGTCCAGAGAATGATTGATTGCTCTGCCCTGGGGTGGCAATCAAAACACCCGAATAACAAAGTGCCACACCCTAATATAGAAGAATTGAAGGATAAGGAAAAATGGACTTTAACGGCACGTATAGAAAAATATAACAAATTTTAATAGTTCACATACATTTAATACATATATAGTGCAGATTCAATAAAACACATTTAAATATTGATTACAGATAAAAGAACCCATTGATCAACCCAAATAATAGAAGCCGCTTGTATACTTCCTATGGGGCTATACTTGAAAGTCGGAGAAGCCCACACTGAGATACGGCATTCGCTGTTGGGGTGTTCAAAGGTCCTTGAAGAGTTAAAAAATGCTCAACGTGTTTCGCGACCAGGATTGTCGCTTCTTCAGGAGCTTCTGTGTCTCTAATTAAAGAGATAGATTGTAATTAGAATAAGATATAAACATTTTAATATATTGTTAGTGTAGTGTATATATACATATGCGTAACCATATATGTAAGTTATGTGGACTCACCAAACTTGGTGTTGAGGAAAATCTTAGCGCTCACCCCCACCCATGGGACAATGCTACTGACCAAAGAGCCTCTCCTGATGGAAGGGAGAGAGGAAGAACACGAAACTCGGCCCCAAGCACAACAGGACGGCAACCCAGGATATAAATTGAGATATGGGGGTACATCAGGTAGCTAAAATTATATGGTATATATGTTTGACTACTCTTATACATTGCTTGACATATACGACAATTGCGATAGTAAGCAATTCCTTACTCACATATATGCTGCACCCTAATTTCCACAAATGCCCATAGGCACTATGAAGGGCCTTACGTAGGAACTGTATTGTCTAAAAGAAGATATAACACGAGGGAAGAAATGAATTATTGAAAAGATTTGAAAATTAACACACAGCTCAGCTGTCGACATAAAGACGGACAAAATTAATTATAAATGTTTATCAAGGTGGTACCCAACCCCAGATAAAACAAGTAAATACCAAACGGGGAAATCCCCGGAGTGTTGGAGAGGATGCAAGGTAATAGGAACAATAACCCACCTGTAGTGGGACTGCCCTATAATTAAAAAGTATTGGAAAGAATTTCAGTTAATAAAGGCAATCACTAATAAAATAATACCTGAAGAACCATGGACATGCTTGTTCCATGGAGTGGAAGGTTCAGTAAGACAATACAAAGCATCAATAATCCCCCATATGATCAATGCAGCGAAAAGTCTCATACCCAAAAAATGGCAGGAAGTAGAAATCCCCAAAATCCGGGACTGGATAATCAGCATAGAAGGAATATACAATCTGGAGAATTTAAAGTTTAGTGGGGAGGAAGAGGGTGAGGACCGAAAAGATAAATGGGATAGCTGGAAAGCCTTTAAAAAGCCGTGGATATATGTCAAGGTATTAAGTCGATAGAGGAAAGGGGTAACCGGTCGATACGAGGGAAAAAAAAAGCTTTTGACTGCCCTTTAAGCTTGAGGTAGGGAAGGGAGGGGGGGTAGGATATATGGTAAAATGCTAAGTAATAATTATAGATGTTAGCAAAATGTGTTGTGTAATATTGTATGATGACATTTTTTATGAAATAAAATAAATAATAAAAAAATAAAATAAAAGAAGATATAAGGTTTATTTGTACTTTATAAATTATATTCCCAATTATCAAAAACGTTCAGACAAATGCTGATATGCTTATGCGCTTACATTTTGATGGGGAATCATCCTCCTGACAGTGAATCGGGATATTGCATCAGCCATTACCCCTTGGTATTTTTCAACCTTACAACCCCTTTTCCAGCAATGTTACTTCAGTAGTTAATCAAAATAACAGGTGTTAATTTGAATTCTACATGTATCTGTAGAACCAAGTTATGAAGCAGGTATTTGGTAGGTATGTAAGGTCCTGAAATCCTCTTGAAAGCGCAGTAGGAGCATTTAGGTACCTGAATGCTCCCTTTCTCTGTACTTAATGGCTGTATGCCTTATGTTTATGTATCTATAGGACAAACACCATCAATGCTATCTCTTGAGCTTATGGTTACCCCAGCTGGCCGATACAGGCTAATTATTAACCGCTTCAGATCCGGGCCATTGCCAAATGACGGCAACAGCGCGGATCTAAATTGCCGGGACGACGTCTATTGACGTCGTCCCGTGCACGAGCGGCCTGCGCGTCCCCTGCAGGGCGCTCGTGGCGCGCTCGGTGATCAGCGAGTCTATGAGACTCGCCTGATCACAGATCAGAGTAAGGGGTTGGTCCTGACCTCTTACCACATGATCAGCTGTCAGCCAATGACAGCTGATCATGTGATGTAAACAGAGCCGGTAATCGGCTATTTTTCCTCCTCGTGCTGACAGCGTGAGGAGGAAAAAAAAACCCGATCACCGGCGGCCGTGATCGGGACATCAGTCCCGCTCACGGCGATCTTCTAACACAAAGCAATAGGCAGCAGTGCTGACTACCAGTGCCCACCAGCGTCACCCATCAGTACCCACAGTGCCATCAATTAGCGCCACCCATCAGTGCCCACAGTGCCACCAATCAGTGCCACACATCAGTGCCACCCATCAGCACCCACATCAGTGCCACCCATCAGCACCCACATCAGTGCAACCTATCAGTGCCCATCAGTGTCACCTACCAGTGCCCATCAGTGCCGCCCATCACTGCCCATCAGTGCCACCCATCAGTGCCCCCCATCAGTGCTGCCCATCAGTGCCCCCCATCAGTGGTAGCTATCAGTGCCCATCCGTGCCACCCATCCGTGCCACCCATCCGTGCCACCCATCTGTGCCACCCATCTGTGCCGCCCATCTGTGCCACCCATCCGTGGCCATCAGTGCCGCCTTATGTGTGCCCATCAGTACCGCCTTATCTGTCCACATCAGTGCCGCCTTAACTGTGCCTATCAGTGCCGCCTTATCTGTGCCTATCCGTGCCCATCAGTGCAGCCTATCAGTGCCCACCAGTTCCGCCTCATCAGCACATATCAATGAAGGAGAAAAATTACCTGTTTGCAAAATTTTATAACAAACTATTAAACATGAATTTTTTTTTTTTCAAAAATTTCCATTTTTTTTGTTTGTTTAGCAAAAAATAAAAACCCCAGCTGTGATTAAATACCACCAAAAGAAAGCTCCATTTGTGGGAAAAAAAATGATAAAAATGTCATTTGGGTACAGTGTTGTATGACCGCGCAATTGTCATTCAAAGTGCGACAGCGCTGAAAGCTCAAAATTGGTCTGGGCAGGAGGGGGGTTTAAGTGCCCAGTAAGCAAGTGGTTAAGCAATCCTAGACAGGTAGTATGCTCTTTGTTTGTCTGGCTAATTTTGTATACAATTATTCAATCTAATTATATTAACCCCAGATGAAATTATGCATATTTAGGTTTAACAACTAAATATATTGGCAGGCAATTATGTACCAAACAGGTATGCCTATAGATATATTTATAGCTTGTAAATACAAATGTAATTAAATATAATGAGCTTTAATAGCTCTTAATATGAATGTTTTTGATAATTGGGAATATAATTTATGTAGCGCTGACAACTTTTGTTGTTAGTCATATGTATGTTGTAAAAAAATATAAGTTGATCTAGTGCCATCTAGTGGACAATTGAAAAGGTACAACACTTTTATGTTTCATGATTGAGAGAAGTGACATGGAAGTGATTGATTGTTTACTTCTGAACATTAACTATGACCTACCCACAATGCTCCTGGACAAGAGAAGAACTGAACTGCATTGTGGGAGGATAAAGAGGGCTGGGAGTGGCCATCTTATGTCTCTTGTTCCTGGGACGCATGGTCTGCTAGCAGGACTCTGTGGGTGTGTGTGTCCCACAGGGTTGTGGCCTACCTTGTGAAGGAGCGGAGCAGCAGCAGGGATCCTGCCATCGTATCACAGTGTGCTGAAGCAGCAGAAGTGATTGTTCCGGAGACCCGTGGGGGAGGTAACTGAGGACTCCCGGTCGTTAGTAAAAGGAACAGTGTGACGGCGTGGTGGTGGCTCCATACGGACTGAGAACTGCTGAAACGGAGACATCCATCTGCCCGGATCCCGTTTGGTGACAGGGTTAACACCCAGAACTTTGTTTATTACTACACACACTTAGGACGGTTACAGAGTATTGCTGGGACTGATAGTCCCACGGAACTAGTTAAGTTGGAGAACATTACATTTGCATAGATTTCAGTATTCAAGAACTGATACTAGATGTTTGTCTTCTTCGTATAAGAACACTTAATCTTCTGGATTATAATTGTCTTAGTGTATTACCTTACACTGCGCAACACCCAAGAAGAACCCTCTGTGGATTACAATTACAAATTTGTAGCTAGCGAAGTTTGAAGACATCAAGACTATCTCTTTTATTGCAGGGCCCTGCATCTAGTTACAAAGGGTAGTGACTTTACAGTTTAGAGCAGGGGGAGCTCCCTGGTACAGATATATATTTAGGTATATTTGTGTTTGTTACGAAGATTATCATAACTGTTTACTGTACTGTTGCACTACGTTGGTGTGATAGTGTAGTCACTGTAATAATTCTTTATATAAATATATCATTCATCCAAACAAAGAAGTTATTTTGGTTATTACAGAAGTTTATGTGCAGTGTTGTTATTTCTCCTGCAGGTGGAGCTACAAGCACCCAGGTAGAGGTAAATATAACTATAAGTGTATATTGTGGGTTAAAGTTGTTATTGATATCATTACAACACTGCACTACAGCTGTGTCAAGGGGATTGAACAACTTAAGAGGGGTGAAGAGAATAGAGGACAGGCCCAATAATAAACCAGCAGCTCCACCGAGGTTATTGCTACATGTGGGGGCTCATCCGGGATAACTGTCACTCTAAAGTCAAGCACCCCCTTAAGAACCGTAGAATGGATCCCCCCACTGTGGCACAGTGGTGTGAGGCAGAAGGCACCCGCTCAGAAGCGAGCGTGGCCATGGAACTCTGGGGAGATATCCGGGAGAAAAAACACATTAACCGAGTGGTAAAAACACTATCCCCAGAACAAAGAGCCAAGGTGGTCGCAGTAAGACCCAATCATGAGACATTCCCTACTTATGCATTATTGGAGTGGAGGAAGGGAGTTCCGGAAAATTTCAGTGTTGAACTTGCTGACAAGACCAAATTTTATCTGACCCACCCAAGGGAAGAAGAGGAGAATCTTGCCACCTTCCCCCAGATGAGTTCAGCAGAAACCAAGGTTCCATCACAGCCAGCACCGGCTGTAATTGAGCCCGAATTCTTTACAGCCTTGGGAAATTGTGTCCCATTGTTAAAAAGGGAACCCAACATATTCAGGGACTGGGTACCGAAAACTGGGCATTTTCTCGGGCCAACGGCCTGTACCCAAGGGAGAAGACACCTTTGAAGAGTGGTTGGAACAGGCCACTCAAGTGTTGGATGAGTGGGACATCCCTGAAACGCAAAAAAAACAGCGAATTACTGAAAGTCTGAAAGGGCCTGCTTCCGAGGCCATTCGAAATCTGAAACTTAGAAAACAAAACTGTGTAGCCCAAGACTACTTAGATATCCTGCAAGATGTGTTCGGACGTACCGAGAAGGTTTCTGACCTAATTTATCAATTAGAACACACCTATCAAGAAACAGGAGAGAAGTTGTCAGAATATATAAGACGGTTAGACAAGGTCATTCACCAGATATTGTTAAAGAAGGAATTAGATCCTGGTAAGGTGGATGAAGTTCGAGCCAAACAAGTATTAAAAGGTGCCCAGCCTTTGGATCCCATCACCCTCCAGTTAAGAACTCGTCAAGATGGAGGCATATTGAAGTACCCAGATCTAATTCGGATTGTAAGGGAGGAAGAAGCTATCCTAGAAAGGAAGAAGGAAAAAATCCAAGAACCAAAACACACTGTTGGAGTCAGGACAGTTAGTGTGATGGAAGAGGACCCTCAGATTGCACTCCTTAAGACTCAGATGGCCCAGTTAATGGAGATGATGGCTTTGCTGACCGCAAGATTCTCTGATCCGCCCAATGGAGGAACTAAAGAAAATAAAAAAGTATCAGACTTCACATTCAGAAGGGAATCTGGACTGTGTTTCAACTGTGGAGGAGCTGGACATGTTGGGAGAGTGTTCCCAAGCCCAAGGGCAGCAGTACAACGTCAAAAGCCGGCGGAAAACTTCAAAGGGCCCCAGTTTTTTATAATGACATATCTTTTCAATCTCCCAAATGCTATCTTCCACATGTAACTCCCTTTCCTCTTGCTATCATGTGCTAAAAAACAGGATGGGTGGGTTTCTTGTATATATAGTTGTAATGCATGTGATTAAATATGCGGCTCTGCTTAGACAGATTGGTCTCTGTTTATATGATTTTTCAGCTTTATGCCAATGTATTACTTTTTCTACTATTGCGATTCGTGTGGGACCATTGAGTGACCTCTCTGAGCTGGTGCCGCTATATGCTTTGCCTGAGATGCACCAGCCACAGACAGGGTGATTCGGACTTCCCTGCATAAGAGGGCGGAGCTTTCCATCCGCCCTCCCATGCTCCTCACACCTCTTAGCGTAGTGTGGGCAGTGCACGCGCACCTCTGGTGGGGATGCGCGTGCATCTCTGCAGGGACGTCCAGTCTGGAAGTGATGCCGGAGGTAATCCCTGACCTTTTCACTTCCGGTGGGACCATGCAGATTTAAGATGGGGATGCTGGAGTGTTGTCTAATAGACACACTCCGCGATCCCACGTCAGGAGTGGCGGACCCTGGCTGTCCTTACCTAACACCAGGATCGTTTGATCCATCATTAGGTAAGCCTTATGCCCTTCTCTACATGCTAATGCTGATGACTTGTTAGATGTGCTCTGTGCATGGAAGATCTATGGGTGTCATGTGCATGCTATGCTGTGATAGAATAATATACCCCTACTCCACCAACCAGTACTATTTTTATAGTATTTTTTGATGCCCTACTCGATGGAGGAAGTGCCTCATTTCTGACACCCTCCACCGCCTTCGTTCTGATCTTACTTTGATCTGAGGGAAGTTGGCACTGGTTAGCGTAATACCAATACAGATTTAGATCTTAGATATCCATTCCATTTATACTACTAATGTAAGCTTATGGCAACAATTTAAACTAATTGGTGTATTATACTTTATTAGGCTGATCTTTTCACACTTGCTACCAACCTCTATTGGGGTTGACTTTTACCTATATTATCCTGCCATATAGGAGTTCAAGTTTCTTATTGCCCACTGAGACTTGATCTTGGGGCAATGCACACTATATTACTTGTGGTTTTACATTGTGTATATGTGGTAGTAATATAATTTCCCTCATTAACTTTTTTGCCAGATTTCTGTCCATTCATCTGCACGGTCCAGTCCCCTTGTTGGCATTACCCATTGGGACCTGGCACCCAGGGGTTTTCTGCTCCGGGTATTGTACTAGGGGGAGGTGGTTGCTTTTTTGTCTTCCAGACTTGCAATAGAATTGGTGAGCACAACTATCTTTTTATCATGTATTCTTGATCATGGTGTGTATCTATGTATTTATGGTCGAAATGTAATGATCATGATAATTATAATAATTATTCATATTTTGTATGTAATTTAGAGAAAATCAATGATGTCCCTAATGCCCTGATGAAGCAAAGTACGTGCGAAACATGTTGGCGGGATATCATATATGTTCTCTGAACACAAGCTATTGCATGGTCATCCTGACGTTTGATTGCAAACTCTGTAATGTATATTTTTAATATGTTCAAATAAAAATTTATACTTTTATATTAATCATTGCTAGACTGGCTCAATCCTAACAGACACATTATCTCCCCTTTAAAATCCCACTATACTAGAGAGAGTCCTATCTCCCTCTTTACTCTTTGCCCCAGTGAAGGAGTCAGCTGGGTGCCCTGTAACAGTGGTCAACTCCAATGAAACCCAGGTTCACAAAGTTTTGAGAGTAAGAGGAATGAAGTTAAGTGAGTGTCCATGGAAACAAGGAGTCAGGACACGCACTAACAAGCAAAAGAAGCCGAACACTCATGGTGAATTTCCCCCCAAACTAGTGGGACCCTCTCCGATCATCCCCATCCAGGTAGAAGGAATATACGCCAAAGCACTGCTGGATACCGGAGCCCAAGTGACCTTATTATATAAAGATTTCTACATGAAGCATCTCAAGCATCTGCCCCTGCAAAAGTTAGAAGAGTTTGAGATATGGGGCCTAGGTACCCAGAACTTCTCTTATGAGGGGTATATCCCTATCAAACTTACCTTTGACCCGAGTGTGGCTGGAAAGGCGGAGACTTTCGATACCCTAGCGGTTGTGTGTCCACTGCCCCCTGGGGCTCATAAAAGTTCCCTTATCGGAACAAATACTGATCTGGTCAGAAGACTCTTGACACCGCTTGTACAGAAGGAAAGTTCCCCGGCCATGAAGGTACATCCCATGCTAACCCAAGTTCACAAGGATATGGTACATGAACAGAAGGCCCCACCAGAAGGGGTGGGAAAAGTTTGGCGTTTAGACCGAGGTGAAGAACTGCTACAACCAGGTGAAGTTATATGCATGAGGGCCTCCGTCAAGTTGAGTTGGAGACAACCAGGTCCTTTTGTTGTCTTGGAGACAGACACCCAAGAAGAGGATGTGGGTCTGGAAATTCTCCCAAAAGTGTTATCAACTAAGGCACTCAAGAGAAGCAGAGGGAGGGTTTCAGTGAGTGTTCGGAACACGACAGCCTTGCCTGTGAAGATACCAGCAAGAATGTTGTTGGGGCAGGAGAATCAAGCGACCCCTCTCTTACGCCTGTTTGGATGGAAAGGGCCAAAGCCCAGCTTATGAAGTGGAAAGAAGTTTTCTCAAAGAGTGAGTTTGATGTGGGGTATGCCAAGAGTGCGGAGCACAAGATTCGGCTGGAGGAAGACAAACCTTTTCGGGAAAGGGTCAGGAGGATCCCACTGGGAGTTCTTGAGGACCTTCGAGAACAGCTGGCTGAGCTGAAAAGGACTGGGATTATCAGGGAGTCCAGGAGTCCATACGCCTCCCCTATAGTAGTAGTGAGGAAGAAAAATGGGTCTCTACGGCTGTGTATTGACTATAGGACCCTGAACCGATGGACCATTCCTGATCAATACACTACCCCTCGTATAGAAGATGCCCTACAGAGCCTGTCAGGGGCGAAGTGGTTCAGTGTATTAGATTTGAAGAGTGGTTATTATCAGATCCCCATGAGCCCTGAGGACAAGCAGAAGACTGCTTTCATTAGCCCTGTGGGATTTTATGAATTTAAACGGATGCCACAAGGTTTGTGTGGGGCCCCAGCAAATTTCCAGCGGCTTATGGAGAAGACAGTAGGGGACATGAACTTGATTGAGGTCTTAGTATACTTAGACGATATCATAGTCTTTGGCCAAACTCTTGAAGAGCATGAAGAGCGAGTGGAAAAGGTTCTGAAGAGATTACATGATGAGGGTTTGAAACTTTCAATGGAGAAATGTCAGTTCTATCAATCTTCGGTGAACTATTTGGGGCACATTGTGTCTGAAGAAGGGATAGCAACTGACCCTGAGAAGTTGGAAGCTGTTACTTCTTGGCCCAAGCCCACGAATGGGACTGAGCTCAGATCATTCCTAGGATTCTGCTCCTACTATCGGAGGTTTGTGGAGGGGTTTGCGAAGATAGCTCACCCCCTCACAGAGCTACTGAAGAATCAGGAAGCGGCTGATGTGGATTCGGAGGAACCTGGGAGACGAAAGGAAGGGCCTCGGAAGAAAAAGGAGTCCATCCTGGATCAGTGGACTCCGCAGTGTGAGGAGACATTCAGACAATTGAAGTGGAGACTTACCACTGCTCCAGTGGATCCTACCAAGCCCTATGAACTTTGTGAAGGAGCAGAAAAGCAGGAGAAAGGTGGAGCCAGAGCTGAAGCGCTTGGAGTGACTACAGCAGGGGTACCTAGGTATTACTGTAATGTCTCTCAGATTGCATCAGAAGGTCTGCCTAAATTATCAAGAAAAGACCTTAGGAGAGACCAACAGGAGGATCCACTCTGCAGCTTGGTATTGTAAGCTCTGGAGAGTCAGCACTCTGATCTACTTTTGAAAGGTGCGTGGAAAGAAGCTCTGTTGTTACATAAAGAGTGGAGATGGTTGCAGTTGCAGCAAGGGGTGGTCTACTGAAGGGGCCCCTCTGAAGATCTGGAGGAGAAGTGGCAACTGTTTCTGCCAGAGAAACACAGAGAGACAGTGTTAATCGCTCTGCATGATTGTCATGGACATCTGGGGGCAGAAAGAACTCTTCAATTGATAAAGGATAGATTCTATTGGCCTTACATGAGGAAAGAGGTGGAGAGTTACTGCCATTCCTGTCATAGGTGTATTCAGAGAAAGACCTTGCCGCAACGGGCAGCTCCGATGGGTCATTTATCAAGCCAAGGTCCTATGGATTTAGTTTGCATAGATTTCCTGTGTCTAGAATCTGATTTGAGTGGGCAAGGAAATATTCTGGTAGTCACAGACCTTTTTACCAGATATGCTCAAGCTTTCTCCACAAAAGATCAGAAGGCAGTCACAGTGGCAAAGACACTAGTGGAGAAGTTCTTTGTCCATTATGGCCTACCACAGAGGATTCACTCAGATCAGGGAAGAGACTTCGAGAGTACGCTCATCAGAAGATTATTGGATCTGTTGGGAATTCAGAAGTCGAGAACTACACCCTATCATCCACAAGGAGACCCTCAGCCGGAGAGGTTCAATAGAACTCTTCTCAATATGTTGGGGACACTGACCTCTGAGCAAAAGCCCAACTGGAGTAAGCATATTGCCGCTTTAGTACATGCATATAACAGCACCAAGAGTGATGTCACAGGATATTCACCTTATCGGCTGATGTTTGGACGAGAGGCTAGATTACCAGTGGACTTGGCCTTTGTAATTTCTCTGGACCACACCTCAGAGACTTCTCATCGAGGATATACAAACAGGCTGCGAGAGAGTCTGAAGATTGCTTATGAGAAGGCTCGGACTATGTCAAACAACAGAGGGAATAGAAATAAGAGGAACTTTGACCTCAAAGTAAGAATTCAAGATATACAACCTGGTGACCGAGTTCTATTAAGGAATTTGGGTATTCCTGGGAAGCACAAGCTGGCAAATCGCTGGAGGTCACAGACATACATTGTATGTAAACAGCTCCCAGGACTCCCAGTTGTTGAAATCAGACCAAAGGGAAGTGCTGGACCCATTAAGACTTGGCATCGGAATCACCTTTTGCCCCTTACTGATGCAGTCAGGATAGTCCCCGAGGAGGAGTTATCATCTACATCAGAGGTTGCACAAAGGCTGTAACTAGGTCTCAGTCTGGGACTTTAACAACTGAAGATGGTGAGGAGAGAGACATGGACATTAGTTGGTTGTGGTCATCTGATATACCTGAAGCTGAAAAGAGTGTTTCATCTCCGACAACCGAGGAGGGTAGTGAGGCCCTCAGGCCAGACGCTCCAGAGCTTATGCCATTGTCTGAAAGAGCTGAAGATTAAACCTGTTTATATTTTTCTGCCTCGATTTGAATAGACATATAATCGCAAAGCTGCTTAATTTTTTGCCTTTTATTACTTGAAAAGATATATGTAATAAGATTAGCGCTTTGATATAACAATTGCAAAACATTTAAGAAATACTTGAACATATACACCTATATTTGCCCGCTGTTATACTCTTTAAGGTGCTTATGTTGTGTATTTATACACCTACATACCAGCTAGGCAGCTAGCCAGCCAGCCAAACAATTCTATAAAGTAGATGAGTAGTTCTGAATGTATGGGATTATTTGATTATTTGAATAACAATCATAATTACCTACTTATCTACCCTTTGGCAGTTCTGTCCCCTAGCAGCCTTATTTGAATTTCTAGCTTTCTTCCATCTCCTGAATATTTGCCTTTACACAGATTGAATGCAGACCCTGCATAAATTTATATAGCTACTTGAATACTTACTCACATTCCCTATATGAGGGTATACTAATCTACATATGGAGTAGGCAGTAGCTTGTTTTAGTATAAATTGTGTAAGATAGGTCTAAGCGCATTTTTGTATGAAGTGATTGAACATTTGCATTTGCCTATTTATCCGAAAAAATCTTTGGGGTATAAGTCCTTACTGAGTAAGTGCCCACCTGATCGGTAGGGGGATTGTATTCTGGATGATGAACATATAGAGTAAAAACAATTTGATAGGAGGGAATAATGGGGAGAAAGGGAGTTAAAACCAATCAAGCAGAAAGCGGGAATTGTAACTCTATAGAGACATACATGGTACAGGATAAAACGGACCAAAGAACGGAACAGACAGTTGAGAGTGTTGAGGTAATAACCCCTGTGTCAGAGGGGCAGATATATAAAACTGATCTGGGAGAAGAGGGAGTTTCGCAAAAAGATCAAAGACAACAGAGAATGGAGATGGAAATGGATAGCCTACAAACACTTCCTACAAAGCAAGATATGGTAGAGATGATATCTCACTTAGAATGCATGATTAAAGGAGAATTGAATGCCACAAGAATGGATATACAGAATGTGCTACGAAGGGTAGAAGAATCTGAAGCTCATTTAGATGTTCATGAAAAAGCGATTATGGAGTTGCGGGAGAGAGACAAACTGGTTTGGCTGGAAATGAGGAATATCCGTTATAGGCTAGAAGATCAAGAAAATCGGAATAGATGTAACAACTTAAGAATTCGGGGTCGGCCAGAGTCTGTGAAAAATACTGACCTAGAGAAAACTGTTCATGAGTTGTTTAACAAAATATTGAAACAAGAAATATCATCTCCTATATGCTTTGATAGAGTACACAGAATACAAAAAATAACTATGCCATCAACAGACACCGCGAGAGACGTGATAACAAGATTCTCTCACTATGAAATCAAGCAACAAGTTTCATATGGCATGAGAAGTGCTGCAACGATTGAATTTAATGGAGCTGAAATACTGATCTTCACAGACTTATCACAAGAGACCTTAGCCCGCAAGAGGACGTTGAAACCCTTGTTAACTCAGCTACAAGGGAAAAATATCTCCTATAGATGGGGCTTTCCGGCTTGTCTAATTGTGAAAAATCAAGGGATTTCAGCTACACTGCGATTTCCAGAAGATTTGAAAGAATTTTGCAGCAAACTAGATTCTCCATTGGTCAACTTGGAAAATTGGGGGAAAAAAAACCCTGAATGGGGGAAGCTAAAAGATCAATCATGGAATAAAGTATAGAGCCCTAGGACTAGAATTAAAATGGGAGCCAATAGATAAGTGGTGAAACATGTGGTAAGGGGGAGGTGAGCCGGCAAGGGAGGGAGATTCGCTCAGGGGTACACTGGGGTTTGGCGATGCCTGCCTGCACCCCCACAACCATTTCCCGTAGAGGAATGAGGTCTGGGGATTCACACGGGCATACAAAACCCCCCAAGGGAGGCCCCATCGGGCTGGGCGCCCATAAACTAGGCAACAGTCCGATGGGTTATATCATTGATATTCAATGCAGGGGCTGGGAGGGGGGAATGGTATAAGAAAGTCTGAATGGGATAAAACAGATGGGGTAAGGATGAGTTGTGTTGTGTTTAGTTCTTTGTTGTTGGTTAAATGGATCATACGAAAGGAGGTGGAAGAATTATATTTCTCTTACGCTTATGCCTCACATATCAGAGAGAGGATGCCCTTAAAGATAGTTACTTATAATGTGAGTGGCCCAACAAAAGGCACCAAATAATGCAGGAATTGAAAAGTTGGTAATCAAATACTGTTTTTTGCAAGAGACTCACCTGAAGTGGTTCTTCAGGGTTGGACTGAGCTCAAAAGGCTTTCCAGTTTGGTTTCATGGATATTCCCCTAATAAAAAGGAATAGCAATAGGTTTTGATAGGAATACACCATTTACTCTAAAAGCAATGGAATCTGACTCCGAAGGAAGGTACCTATTTATTAGGGGGGGGGGGTTCCCTGTTTAATAATGAGTATACATTTGTTAATATTTACTGCGCTAATACTCACCCTTGTCCTTTTTTTGAGAAAGATATTGAGCAAGCTAGAAAATTTTAAGGAGGGGAAAGTTATTATGGCAGGGGACTGGATCCAACTTTGGATACTCAACTTATCTCTCTGCGTTCAGAAGGGAAAAACCTTAAAACTGTCAAACAAAAATTATATCAGCAGCAATTAGTGGAGGCATGGAGAATTATGCCATCTAAGTGGAGGGACTTCACATATTACTCTCAAGTGCATTCCTCTTATTCAAGAATTGATTATGTCTTTTTAGATCACCAGCTTTTGGAGGGCTTATTAAAGGTAGAGTTGAAGTCAATCACCAGCTCGGATCATGCTCCGGTTTTAGTAAGCTTGAATTTAAAGGATATACCAGATAGGCAAAGATTCTGGAGGGTGGATGAATCACTCCTGCATAATCAAGGTGTAATGGAAGATTTGGAAAAAGATTTGAACCTGTTCTCTAAGGAGAATAATATAGACGATATTACGCCATCTATACCGTGGGAGACCCATAAAGAATTTATGAGAGGGAGATTAACAGCAGAGGGGGCTAAGAGAAAAAAAAATTGGAATGCACAACAAAATCTCCCTTTTACAAGAGATCCAAGAGTTGGGACAGATACATAAAAGGATAAGGGACAATTAGGTAATGATTGAACTAACAGGAAAGCGGGAAGCATTGAGGGACTTAATGGAGCAAGATACCAAAAGAGTGTTTGTTAGAACAGCTAAAAGGCAATACGAATTTGGCAATAAACCAGGGAGATTACTGGCAGGGGTGATTAAACCTAGAAGAAATCTGAATTTTGTTCAGAAAATGAAAGATAAAAAAGGAGAGATGAAATACTCTACTAGGGATATTAGCAAAATTTTTATGGAATACTATCAAACACTTTATAGAGTAAATGCTACCCAAAACCCTGATGAGGTACTAAGCAGAAGAAATAAAATAGAACAGTATTTATGGAATATAAAGCTACCTGTTATATTGGAGGAGAACTCAAGTGGATTAGATAGGGAAATTTCCAAGGATGAAATAGAGCAGGCAATTAAAAATTGTAAGGGTGGGAAAAGTCCGGTCCCAGATGGGTAAACGTCCCTATATTTTAAAAAAATTTTTGTAATCCTGACTCTCTATTTTCACTTATACATGAACTCCATCGGGTCGGGCTTGAGGATACGTGATGAATCTTTGGGGGCTTATATAACACTTCTGGTAAAGGAAGGGAAGGATCCAACACTATGCTCTAGCTTTAGGCCAATATTCCTTATCAATGAAGATATGAAAATCTACGCGAGGATACTGGCTGAGAGATTGGAGTTCTATATGCCAGAATGTATAGGAAAAGATCGAGCAGGCTTTGTCCCTGGGAGAGAAACAAGGGACAATATTCTAAAAACAATTCTACTAATGCATGAAGCAAAAAAAGTAAAGAAACCTGTTCTTTTCCTATCAATAGATGCCGAAAAGACCTTTGATAGGTTAGATTGGGATTTCAAGCTCGGGACACTGCATAAATTCGGCATTGGACCACGTACGCTCAGGTGGATAGAAGCTTTGTACTCCAAACCTACAGCCCAAATTCAGGTGAATGGATCCCTATCAAAGCCTTCGGGCTCTATATTGGTACACGTCAGGCTGCCCACTTTCCCCTTTACTTTTTGTGTTCTCTTTGGAACCCTTCTTAGCTTCTATAAGAGCCAACTATGAAATTAAAGGCATAGAAATTGCGGGCCAAGAATACAAGACGTCAGCCTTCGCGGATGATGTTATGTTTTATATAATGAATCCGACACAAACACTCCCTAAGATTATGGGAGAATTGAGTAGCTAAGGAGCCATTTCGAACTTAAGGATTAATATGGAGAAAACAGAGACATTTGTGTGGAAGCAAAAGGGACTAAAATACCTGGGAATACACCTGGCGGTGTCAACAACAATTCTATATCAAGATAACTACTTAGCTTTACTGAATAAAATTAAACAAGATTTGAAAGGATACCCTGCACATAGACTATCATGGTTCGGTAGGATTAATGTAATTAAAATGATGATCGTTCCGAAAGCTCTGTATATCTTCCAAAGCCTTCCGATTAAAATCCCTGGAGCATACTTTAAAATTCTTAGATTGATTCTGTTGAAATTTGTATGGAGTAATAGAGGCAACCGTATTTCCTATAAAATAACGAGTAGACCAAGAGAGAGGGGAGGAGTATTCCTTCCAGATTTTGGAAAGTATCACAAGGCAGCAGCATTGCGGAAGATCTTGGACTGGGTCCACAATTCCCCGCATAAAAAGTGGGTGCTTTTGGAGGGGAAAGCGAGTAAAGCCGCCATAAGGCCAGATTATCTGGATCCCAAAGCAACATAGAGGTCTCTCTGGAGAAATGGCCCCAATTACTATTGAATCAGAGTATGGGACAAACTACTTAAAAGTATATCATGGCAGTACAATAAACCTCTGACCCCTTTGACAGGTAACAACTATTTCCCGCCAGGGAAAGATAATAACCAATATCTAAAATGGACCTTATCGGACCATTTGAGGCTTAAGGATGTCTTAAAGGGGAATGCATTGTGTTCACTATCGGAGCTGCAAGAAAGGTATGGTACATCACCATGGGATGTATGAAGATATAGACAACTCCAACACTTGGTGGAGTCTCACCCCAAACCTCTCCGTGAGGCCTCTAGGTTAAACCCATGGGAAAGATTCATTGATCAAGGGGGAATAAATAGACAGGGAATTTCTAATATCTATAGGATGTTGATGTCCCCTCCGGAAGATGGGTCCGTGTGTCGATTTGGAGGTTGGGAAATGTCATTGAACCAGGCATTGCCTGAGGCTATGAAAAACAAAGTCTTAGACTATGTCCACTCTACTTCAATGGACACATGGAAAAAAGAAATTAATTACAAATTATTGGTAAAATGGTATTATGTTCCATTAAAACTACATAAAATGAATCCTCATATCTCTCCTCTATGCTTGAGGGAATGCAGGGAGGTTGGGACCCATGCCCATATATGGTGGCAATGCCATTTGATTCAATCATTCTGGGGGGAAAATACTAGATTTAATTTAAAAAATTTGTGGAAATGAAATTGGGTTAGATCCGTGGCAATGCTTGTTCCACGCGACCGGTTCCACAAGGAAAAAATATAGAGCAGCAATTACTCCATTCTTGCTAAGTACTGTACAGCAAAGGCATTAATCCCCAAACAATGGGGATCAAAGAAGGTACCGACAATGAAGGAGTGGTTTAGGGAGGTTGATAAGACTAGGCTTATGGAAGAAGTAGTACAGTAATGCAAAATGACTCGGAATTAAGATTTACTAGTACTTGGAAAGGGTGGCTAGAATATAAACAATCTCTGGTGAATGTAAGTTACATGGGAAGTGAGGATAGTATTTAGAGGTACAGCACCCGGCTCCTTTCCTCTCCTTTTGGTGGGTGGTAGTGAGGTTGTGGGGGGCGTTGTTGGTTAGCGGTGTTTTTCTTTTTTTTGTCCTCTTTTCCCTTTTTCTCCCCTTCTCCCCATTTTCTCCCCTCTCTCCTTCTCTTCAATCTCTCTCCCCTTTTTCACGAAGTATGCATGATTGTTAGGGGTATATGGTAGTGGTGGAGAGATGAGACTCTCTCAACCTCATTAAAAATAAAAAGGGACACAGGAGGTTCACAGACTTTCTTATGTGTGTATATATATATATATATATATATATATATATATATATATATATATATATATATATATATATATATATATATATATATATATATTGGTGAATAGCACTTAATAAATGTGGAAGGAATGGGGAGAAGCACTCACTAAACAAATAATTTGGTCAGAGTAAAATTGAGTGTGGACTGGGGGATAGATACCTCACAGTTAGGAATAATGAGCTGGGGGAGGGGGGTAGTAGATTATTAAAGGGTAGGGGATAGGGGGGGAGAGAAGGGCACAATTGCCAGGGCTATATAGTGGTGGTAGAGAGATGAGACTCTCTCCACCTCATTAAAAAATAAAAAGGGGCACAGGAGGGTCACAGAATCACTTATGTAAATTTATATATATATATATATATATATATATATATATATATATATATATATATATATATAGTCAATGGGTGAGGTGCACTGAACGGTCTCTTGGAAATATTGTGCAAGCAATCTAGTCCTTCCTAGGGACTAAAATATAAAAAAATTGAAAGAGGATTGCTGCACAAAAGGTGAAAATTTATTGGTAAAAAATTACATCAAACATCAGGCATTTTAGGTGAGGTTTCGGGATAACAATGATATCGTCCTTCTTCACGACCACATACCTACAACTGATCATATACAAGAGTCCATATATATGTAGCTTGTGAAGGCTACTAATCAATCAATTAGAATCAGCTGGAATCAATTGCATCATACAAAAAAAAACATTCCTTATCATTAGTAGTTCAATCAGTTACAAAAATTGGAACGACTTTTGGGAACAAATGGAAACAAAATCCTTAACTACATGATAATATGATTGATAGAATAGTTCATCTACAGAAAAAAATATTTACACAACATAATCAATAATAGGTAAATCATTATCCATCACGGACATGCTGGAACATGCATTCATCTATTATTGTAGATTGTTTGAAGATAATTGCATGGCATGGTTTAGATTTATTAATGACGCATTTGGCATATGGGTGGGCGACCGATATTCATTATGGTTATTTAATGAATACTTGAACCAGTTGGTTCCTGGTTTAAAGTTTAATATGTCGGTTAGTGATCTCTAATAAAACCCGACAGATTGTAATCAATTGCTACATTTCTCTAGCTTTCACCCCCCAGGTGTGTTCAAATCGATACCGAGAAGTCAGTTAAAACGGGTATCAAGAATCACCCATAAATCTATTCATAAGGAGGATAGACTGGATGAAATGGAAGGTAGACTCCGTCAACGTGGTTACCCTGGTGATGTGATACATCAGGAGCGGATGAACTTACACAGAGATAAAAGAAAAACCATGGATCGCAGACTTCCTTTTATTTCCCAGTATCATCCCTTTTCTAATAGGGTCAACAACATTATTAGAAAACACTGGTCCATATTAAACAAAAACTATCCTACTGTCCCTGAATTCCAACATGCACCATTACCATCATATCAAAAGGGGAGAACCATGCACAGCAGATTGGTTAAATCTGACCAATTTAGCACACCCGCTCCTCGCGTGACATTTTTGGGTCCACCAAATTTCCCGTGCCTCTCTTGTATCCAGTGTTCTAGTATGATAAAGGGTAAAAGGTTTAGCCATCCGCACAAAGGATACAACATCACTATTAGAGATCATTTTACTTGCCAATCAACCTACGTGGTATATATCATCAAATGTCCATGTGGATTGGTTTATGTAGGTGAAACTATACAAAAAGTAAAAGACAGGATTGCTAGACACAAATATTCTATTCGTGACAAGATTGATAAGTTACCACTATCTAGGCACTTTGTAGAAATGAACCCTACTGTTTCACAACTTAGGTATATGGTTAGAGATGGTATCCCAAATAACAGGCGAGGAGGTAATAGAGAGCTGGAATTAAGAAAGAGGGAAGCATATTGGATAAACCGACACTATACAACCTAAGGGGTTAAACACGGACTTTGATTTGTATTTATTCCTTTAAAATGTGCGCTTTTTATTGTGTGTTTTTAGGATCTCAGTCAGTTGACAGTCGATCTATCAATGGATCGGCCGACTTTATATCGACGGATCCGGTATTATACTGCATGTTCTGTTTTTGTTGGTCTGATATTAAATATTAATCAGTGATGGATAAAGATTTACCTATTATTGATTATGTTGTATATATTTTTTTCTGTAGATGAACTTTTCTATCAAGCATATTATCACGTAGTAAAGGACTTTGTTTCCATTTGTTCCCAAAAGTCGTTCCAATTTTTGTAACTGATTGAACTACTAATGATAAGGAATGTTTTTTTTTTGTATGATGCAATTGATTCCAGCTGATTCTAATTGATTGATTAGTAGCCTTCACAAGCTACATATATATGGACTCTTGTATATGATCAGTTGTAGGTATGTGGTTGTGAAGAAGGGCGATATCATTGTTAGCCCGAAACGTCACCTAAAAATGCCTGACGTTTGATGTAATTTTTTACCAATAAATTTTCACCTTTTGTGCAGCAATCCTCTTTCAATTTATATATATATATCTCTCTCTCTATATATATATATATATATATATATATATATATATATATATATATATGAGAATGGGCTAGCACTTAATAAGAAGCACTCAATAAATAAATAATTTGATCAGAGCAAAAATGAGTACGGACCAGGAGTTGCGGGGGCATACACAAAATATATTAGGGGAGGGTGAGATCATATGGAGGGGAGAGGGAGAGAGGAGAGGGGAAGGAGAAAGAGAAAACATTTTTTTTTTTGGGGTGCGGAAATGAGGCCGTAAGTATCTCTATTTATATAGAAAAATTGATTATGAATTTTTAAGAAATATGGTCTATTGAGAGGTGATGTTAAAGGATAGATCCATTCTTTTTGTATTTGTATTTATTCTGAATGTTTTGTATTTATGTGTTTGGAATGATGTGTAGGATTTTGTATGTCTATAATAACTTAATAAAAATAATTAAACACACAAAAACACTTCTATTCGAAGGTCGAATTTTAGAAGAAGGTTATATTCTTTCTATTTTATTCTATGCTACTCTATTTTTTTCTACTCTATTCTTTTCAATTCTGTTCTATTCTTTTTTTATCCTCTCTTCTCTTCTATTCTATTCTGTTCTTTTCTTTTCGTTTCTATTCTATTCAAATTTGAATGTATTCTATTTGAAATTCAAATTTCAGAATATGGTTATATTCTTTCTATTGTTTATTCTATTCTATTCCTTATTTTCTATTCTAGTTTATTCTGTTCTTTTATTTTATAGTCCATTCTATTCTATTCTTTTATTTTCTATTCCATTCCTTTGTTTTCTATTCTATTTTTTTTTCTATCCTTTTATTTTGTATTCTGTTCTGTTTTACTCTATACTATTCTATTCTTTTCTATTCTACTCCTTTATTTTCTATTCTATTTTATCCTATTTGGAAATTCAAATTCAATTTAAAAACTATTCTAATTTGATTTGAATACAGTTTGAATTTGATTTGAATTCAAATTTCGTCCGAAATTTTGTTTTGTTATTTGGGATTTGTATTGTCATTTAAAGATTTGGGATACATCCGCTTTTCCGAATAACAAAAAAATTGGCTGAATTTTGATTTGGAATTAAACAAACGGTGCATGTTGACTGAATTTATTCCACTATTCTGATTGACCATGAACAATTTCAGAACACAACAGAGGTCCCCTGGACACCATTAGAATAGGGAAAAACTGTATAGTTAAATATAGCAAAGTAGGGAATGGCGCTGTGCAAAAAAGGGGGTATATTGATATATGATAAATCTAGTAGTGGTGATAGGTGCACCAATGTGACATGCTGCAGAGGACATCAATAAGTGGTATCATCAAAATGCAACACTGTAATAATAATAGTCAGGTGCTAATTAATAGGTAATAAGTCAGTGAGTGACAATAAATATAAAAGATTACAACTGTGGTCTCATGTGTAAATATTGATAAGGTGACCACTGATAATGTGAAAAAATGTCAAGTGCAATACAATATTCCAGCCCCCGCTGGATGGTGAAATTAACTGCAAATATTAAATTAAAATAAAGAGTAACCACAATCCTCTGTAGTGAAAAACCAAAAATGCCAAACAGTATGTGTAAAAAATATATATATATACGTCATACACAAACAGGAAGTCTATACACAACCATATGCATAAAAAATGTGTAAAAAATGTGTGAAGGTGGAAGGTTTCCACAGTGCTCTGTAATGAAGTGCTAGGAATACAAAACAATGTATAAAAAATGAATACGTGGAAAAAATAAATTAAAAAATGTGCAGATATTAAGACCTAAAATGGTGAATAGTTAATAATAAAAAAGGTATGTCTCTAATACCCTGATGGTAAACCAATATAGAGTCTCATATGAAGGTGGCAAAAAAGTTCATGTGATGTCTTCCACAGAATTTCCTCCAAATATTTAGACAAACTCCCCCCGATGTGATCCCACTCACCGGAACGCTGTACCCCTGCAGGGGTATAAGCATAGGAAGTATGTACGCCAGATGCCGATCAAATCCAGGTGTCAATCAGATCTTTGCATGTTGGTATCCTCTCAACCCGGATCAGCCACTCGTGAAGGAGATGGGGGAAGATGACAATCCCCTGTAGTAATCCTATTTCCAGCCGGACATCCACTCCAGAGTATTATATGAAAAGAAGGGGATGCTCCACATAGCGTAACTCCATAAAGTAATATTTATTTATAGATACTTCAACAATCCAAAAAGGAGCTTATTAAATCCAAGGAGATAAAACAAAATTAAAAAGAGAGGAGGGAGCATACAAGCTCTCTAACTCCCCTAGCCGTTCCGGGACGCAGCGTAGTAACACAGCTACCGCTTGCGTTCCACCGGTTCGCTATCGAAAACCACAGTAACAGGAAGTGACGTTGTGCGTGCCAAGATAGTCCCGCCTTACGCGTTTCGTCACACGGACGTCATCGGAGGCGCTGCCATCTTGGTCCTCTCAACGTCTTATATCTGGATGCAGTACATGCCGCGGCCAATCCCGCACTAGATGTTAAGTGACAGGCATCATGTAAGTCCAATCGGAAAAATCGCTCAATTATGGAAACAAAATCCAAAGACTCTACACGCTCAATATCGTTAGACCAAAGGAAATACTGAGTAGAGTCTACTTGAGCGCCATCTAGTGGGAGGTTTATAATACTTGTAATTTATATGGAATAGCGGCCGTGGGGGAATGTAATTTGCAAACCAGATACTATCTGGTAAAGATATTCATATAGCATAACAATCGAATAACTAAAAACCCAAGAGCCACCAATAAAAAGGTATAAAATATAATTACCTCAAGAGGTATTTAGGCAGAGAGAGAGTATTTTTTTAAAAAATCTATTATGCATTAAAAACATATATCTAAAAAATTTTTAAAATATATATGTATATATGAAATATTAATACTGTACACATAAAAAAGGACGATGTATTAAAAAATCTTTGTAAAAAGATGTACGAAGAGGAGTACGTTGTATAATCGATGCTGGTATGAACCAGAGGCAGAAGAGAATATATTAGTATGTCAATAAATATGTTAGTTTGCAAACCAAGAGAAAGAAGAAAGTATCTTAAATTATCGATAAATATGTAAAACTATACTAGAAGTAGTGGTGGATCATATATATACCATCTAGAAATATTGGAATCATCGGGAAATCAGGGGATCTTAATTTATCGATAAATATGTAAGACTATACTAGAAGTAGTGGTGAATCATATATATACCATCTAAAAATATTATTTAAAAATATATTGGAATCCTTGGGAAATCAGGGGATAGGATAGGGGCACGTGTATATTCCACCTATTTAATTGAGTAAGGAGTAATCCAAAACTGATTATGGAAGTGGGTTAGGGGCATAAGATCTACAATTTTTAAAAATTAGATAAAAAACAATTCAGATCAATGTCCACATTTAACCCTCTGGGAACAAGGCTCCCTAGGCGGTATATCCACTTAGTTTCATTCTGGGACACTTTTATTCTTTTATTACCGCCTCTCCAGTGGTCTTTGATCAGATCTATGCCATAAAAGATTAATCCTGTGGGGTTTCTATTGTGGACCTCGTCAAAATGCCTAGAGAGGTTGTGCTTTGGGAAGCCTTTTTTAATGTTGTTTATATGCTCTCTAATCCTAACGCGGAGGGGCCTAGTGGTTCTTCCCACGTACTGAAGTCGGCAAGGACATTCGATCACATATGTGACGTGAGTACTTTCACAGGTGATCAATTCCCTGATTTGATACTCTTTCCCTGTTCTTGACTTAAAGAGTAGTTTTTTCTTTGGTTGTCTCTTGCTTACACGGCAGGGTAAACACTTTTGGCATCTAAAAAAACCTTTTAATTCGGGGAATAACTTAACCGGTTTAGGTGGGTCGATCACGTTATGCACCAACTGGTTCCTCAGGTTGGGGGCCTTCTTGTAAATAAATCTTGGTTTTTTGGGGAGTATCTTCACCAAAGTTCTGTCGGATTTTAAAATGGGCCAGTATTTCCTAAAGATGTGTTCAATTGACCGATATTGATTATTAAAACCAGTAATAAAAGCCATATCCATCTTGCAGTGGTTATCAGTTTTCTCCTTCTTTCTCAGTAGGAGATCACGATCTAAGCTCCCTATTTCCATCTTATATCTCATTAGGGGTTCTTTATGGTATCCTTTATCAATGAATTTTTTAATCAGAGTGTCGGCTTGATTGTAATAATCATCTATCCTATAGCAATTTCTTCGCAACCTCATTAATTGGCCTTTCGGAATGTTCTGCTTCCACTTTGGATGATGGCAACTGGATGTTGGAATGTAGCCATTACGATCCGTAGCCTTGAAAAAAGTTCTAGTGTGTAATTCGTTGTTCTCTTTAAAAATCTGTACATCTAGGTAATCAATTTCTTGAGGATCGCATGTCCCACTGAAAGTGATGCCATATTTATTTTGATTCATTGCTCCTAGGAAATCGTAAAATGACTCTGCCGTGCCCCTCCACACTATAATCACGTCATCAATATAACGACGGTAAAATTCAATCTCCGGGCGTGGACTCCTATATATATTTTCTTCTTCCCACATGTCCATGAATAAATTAGCCACGCTTGGGGCATATCTGGCTCCCATAGCGACACCCTTGGTTTGCACATAGTAATCCTTCTGATACCAGAAATAATTGCTTTCCATTGCTAATTTTAAAGCCTCTAAAATAAAATTGATCTGCTCTTGTTTGAGGTTGGCGTCTTTATAAAGTGCTTTCTCTACTCCTTTTAGGCCATGTTTTTGTATAATGCTGGTATATAAGGAGTTCACATCTATCGTCGCGAGAAGACAATCTTCAACCCCAGTTATACTTTTTATTTCGTTGATCAATTGTGTACTGTCCTTTAGATATGATCTACCTTTAATTACCATTGGTTTTAAAAAGCAATCAATATATTCTCCCAGTCTAGAGAACAGGGAATTAATCCCACTTATAATCGGTCGTCCCGGGGGTTTCTCCAATCGTTTATGTACTTTGGGTAAGTAATATATAACTGGTGTTTTGGTGGACTCGCAAATCAAGTATTTAGCTTCCTTTTTATTTAAAATTCCTCTGTCTTTCCCTTTTTTAACGAGAGCTTTCAGTTTCTTGCTGTAAAGTTGTTTGGGGTTTCCTTTAAGTTTCTTATAAGTATTTTCTACTCTAAGGAGGTTCTTCATTTCCTCCTCATAATCTTCTTTCCTTAATATAACCAGCCCACCCCCTTTATCTGCAGGGCGTATAACTACTTCTTTTCTCTTTCCGATTTCTTTAATGGCTTTCCATACATTCCTATTATTAGAAGTCTTACTTTCGAGTTTCGCAAGGTCACTCTCCACCATCTTCTTAAAGGCGTTCATACACTGGTCACCCGGAACCTTCGGATTAAAAACGGAATTATTTCTAAGGCTGGTGTGTGTAAAGCCAGATGGTTCTTCTGCTGGTTTCTCATCTTTATTTAAGGCGTAGTGTTTCTTTATTCTTAATTTGCGTATAAATTTTTGCAAATCAACAAAAACCTCAAACTTATCAATATTCTTGTCTGGTGCGAATTTTAATCCTAAATCTAAAACTCTCAGTTCTTCATCAGTAAAAACAGCATCACTCAAGTTAAAAATTCCTTCTCCTAATATTCTCTTCTCCTTTTTCTTCTTCTTTCCTCCTCGTTTTCCTCTTGCCTGTAACCTCTTTCTGTATCTCTTAGGGTTTGATCTGACCCTCTGCCAGGATTCCTGTACGGTCCATTCCTCGTCTGCTGCGTATGTCCGTAGGTGCCGGACTATCTTGGCACGCACAACGTCACTTCCTGTTACTGTGGTTTTCGATAGCGAACCGGTGGAACGCAAGCGGTAGCTGTGTTACTACGCTGCGTCCCGGAACGGCTAGGGGAGTTAGAGAGCTTGTATGCTCCCTCCTCTCTTTTTAATTTTGTTTTATCTCCTTGGATTTAATAAGCTCCTTTTTGGATTGTTGAAGTATCTATAAATAAATATTACTTTATGGAGTTACGCTATGTGGAGCATCCCCTTCTTTTCATATAATACTCTGGAGTGGATGTCCGGCTGGAAATAGGATTACTACAGGGGATTGTCATCTTCCCCCATCTCCTTCACGAGTGGCTGATCCGGGTTGAGAGGATACCAACATGCAAAGATCTGATTGACACCTGGATTTGATCGGCATCTGGCGTACATACTTCCTATGCTTATACCCCTGCAGGGGTACAGCGTTCCGGTGAGTGGGATCACATCGGGGGGAGTTTGTCTAAATATTTGGAGGAAATTCTGTGGAAGACATCACATGAACTTTTTTGCCACCTTCATATGAGACTCTATATTGGTTTACCATCAGGGTATTAGAGACATACCTTTTTTATTATTAACTATTCACCATTTTAGGTCTTAATATCTGCACATTTTTTAATTTATTTTTTCCACGTATTCATTTTTTATACATTGTTTTGTATTCCTAGCACTTCATTACAGAGCACTGTGGAAACCTTCCACCTTCACACATTTTTTACACATTTTTTATGCATATGGTTGTGTATAGACTTCCTGTTTGTGTATGACGTATATATATATATTTTTTACACATACTGTTTGGCATTTTTGGTTTTTCACTACAGAGGATTGTGGTTACTCTTTATTTTAATTTAATATTTGCAGTTAATTTCACCATCCAGCGGGGGCTGGAATATTGTATTGCACTTGACATTTTTTCACATTATCAGTGGTCACCTTATCAATATTTACACATGAGACCACAGTTGTAATCTTTTATATTTATTGTCACTCACTGACTTATTACCTATTAATTAGCACCTGACTATTATTATTACAGTGTTGCATTTTGATGATACCACTTATTGATGTCCTCTGCAGCATGTCACATTGGTGCACCTATCACCACTACTAGATTTATCATATATCAATATACCCCCTTTTTTGCACAGCGCCATTCCCTACTTTGCTATATTTATCTGTGTTAGGGTACACGTTAGTGTCCCTTGTTTACATAGGGGGGCTGCAGTTGCAATTACACCCTGTAGCGCGGATCCACTGACAAAATTAAAAACTGTATAGTGTTTAAAGTGGAGTTCCGCCTGGGGAAAAAAAAAATGAAGTCAGCAGCTAAAAATACAGTAGCTAGTGACTTTTATTATAAGGACACTGCTGAAAATGGGGATGGGTACCTGTCAAAAACATGAACAAGGTCAGAATGAAGCAGATCAGCGGAGCTTCCCCTTTTAGGTGGAACTTCACTTTAAACACTTTTTTTTCAGTTTACTTAGATCCCACCGCAACAATAATAGACCCCACACAAAAATTGAGCCCACACAGAAAGAATAGATCCCACACACAACAATAGACCCCTCCACACAGCAACAATGGACCACCCACAACAAAATACCACTCCTAGCAAAAAAAGATCCACCCCAGAAACATTAGACACCCCCCAGCAGCAACAACAGATCTCCCAGCAGCCAGTATCAATAGACCCTCCACTAGCCAGCAACAATAGGCCTCTCCCTTAACAGTAGATCCTTACCAGCAACATAGGAACCCCCCAGCAACAATAGACCCTCGCACAAAAACAGATCCCCAACAGTCACAATAGACCCCCAGCAGCCAGCATCAATAGACCTTCCAGCACACCCCACACCCCTTGCTATTATATACATTCAGTGCTGGAGGTGCCTGAACTGCATTCCCCCATGTTCCCGCTGAAAAGAGCTCTGAATGTACGTATTGCTGTAACATTCAAAAATGGGAAACAATTATGGCATGAATGATTCAGAAATGAGAGGGGAAATTTATGAAGAGATAATTACCAAGATGTCCTTTGAGGGTCAATAATTATTAGCTACAAATTGATATCGTGTTCGGTCACACATCATTCAAATATTCCATGATTAAAATTAGAGAACATTAAAGATACTGTATAAGACTACAAGTAATAGTATCTACATCAGGGACCTCATCCATACTATTATGAAGGTAATGTATCTGGAATTAATTAATGGATACGAATATAAAGTCCCAGATACAGTTAATTGATTGAGTAAATCTTAATTTTTTTTTCCAGAGACCCAAAATAGGAATTACTGGTCGTAGAGCGGCATCTTATAGACAGGTATGATCACCACTTAAATAAATATTAGGGTAATCGGGGGCGTGTCCGGATGTAGTGGGGAGCAGACGTGATCCAGAGGAGCTCCGCCGTACCCTTCTTAATCCGCAGGAATCCTGCTTCAAAAATCCGGGATTCCCCTAAAAAACAAGCCCTCATTGCTCTTAGCCACCACCAGCAGCAGACCCGAGGGTTATTGGGGAGGCCGGCCGATTGATGGAGCTGCTATAGGCCCTCGGCCGGCTCCACACCCTGGAGGTAATCCGCCATCTTGCGGCCTACGCGGCCCTCGAGATC
The DNA here is from genome assembly GCA_037952925.1 of Lithobates clamitans. Classification (NCBI taxonomy): domain Eukaryota; kingdom Metazoa; phylum Chordata; class Amphibia; order Anura; family Ranidae; genus Lithobates; species Lithobates clamitans. Next base: position 1,262,693 of record JBBGZY010002505.1, on the reverse strand, counting down.
CCCGGCCTCGAGTGACGGGATCGGCCAGGGGAGGGCCGCAGCACACCATCCACTGCAGCTATCCGTCTGGGAGACGGGGGGCGACCCGGAGGAGACGAGCGGTGACATCCACGCCACCCCGGCGGCCCCCGGCTGGCTCCATAATCCTTAAGGCCTACGAGACCTCCGCGATCCCCGGCCTCGGGTACCGCGATCGGCGGGAGAAGAGCCACTACACACCCCACAGCGGTACCGGACAGCGGTGAGTGGCGGAGGGGACCGGGGGAGACCAGTGGAGACCTGAAAGAAGCGGATAGAGACACTGGGCTGGCTGCATATACAGGCCGCCGGCCGCCATCTTGAGGCCCACAATTACAACAGCAGCAATCCCTGCACTTAGGTGCTGCAGTCTGCAGAAGGGGAGCAGTAACCTGGCCTGGGGCTAGTACAGTGGGGACCTGTGAGGACCTGACACTACATATAGAGACGCTGGGCTGGCTGCACATACAGACCGCCGGCCGCCATCTTGGGGCCTTTAATAATAAAAGCACTAATCCCTGCACTCAGGTCCTGAACCCTTGCAGAGCGCTGCCCAACATTACAGTTTATCCCACCCAGCAGTGGAGGGCACCTGGGCATGAGAAGAGGCAGGTCTGGCTCCGCGAAGTCAGGAGGGCATACCCCTAAAGCTTCCTCACAGCGGAAGTCACAGGCCCCAGCAAACTTAACCGGCTACACGAACATGGCGTCTCAGACCGTCCCTGCAGATCCGGGGTCGGAAGAAGACCGCTTTCAAGCTCTAATGCTGGCTATATCGGGCTGCCAGAACACCTTAACAGCCAAAATTGACACCCTGCAAATGGAATTTGGGCTTCTGCGCAGAGATATGGACAAGATGCGGGATCGCATGACTGAAGCCGAGAGACGTATCGGTGACTCGGAGGATGCCATTCACGACAACCGGGCCTCTATCCATACTCTACAAGCTAAGGTAAAGATCCTCGAATCGCGGGCTGAGGACAGTGAGAACCGAAGCCGCAGAAACAATTTGAGGCTGGTGGGCCTCCCGGAGGGAGCTGAAGGTCGGGACCCTACGGCTTTTACGGAGACTCTCCTCCGCGCCCTACTGCCACAGGCCCCATTCTCCCCGCACTTCGTGGTAGAGCGAGCACACAGAATGCCTCCTGTGCGGGGCCCACCTGGGGCCCCACCGCGTACCTTCATCTTTCGGCTGCTAAATTTCCGAGACAGAGACCTGGCTCTCCGGGAGGCCCGAAAGATTCCGGAGCTTCGCTTCGAAAACACCAAGATTATGATGTTCCCAGACTACTCTGTCGACACCCAGCGGCTCCGCAGAACCTTCGACCACGTCAAGGCACAGCTACGCCTGAAAGGTCTAAAGTACAGCATGTTGTTCCCGGCTCGACTTAGAGTGATTGATGGAGAATCCTCCCGATACTTCACCTCACCAGAGGAGGCTTCCCGCTGGCTGGATACCCTACCCCAAGATCGAAGAGGTCAGGAGTAGCCTGCACAGTAATGATTGTGTAAATCTCTAATGTTGAGACCCTTTGCCTTAGAAGGAACTGTATTGGTAAAGTATGCCAGTCACCCTCACTACTTACCGAGATGACGGTTTTTGTTCCTACTACTCCTCGCACAGCTCCATTGCCACCCCTCTCCCCCCCCCTGCCATTGATACGAGTCCACTAAATGGTGCCTGTTGAAGAGGGAGGGGTTGGAGTGGTGGATGGCCTCCTTTCTGCTTTTCCTGTTAAATACATCGTGGTTTTTTTTTTTTTTTTTTTTTTTCTCTTCATGGCGACTTTATCCTCAACCACCTTTCTATAAGTGGACACCATGACAGCACAGATATACCATATGTGGCTGACTGAAGGGAATGGAGTCTGATGGAGGAGAGCAATATTTCCCAAGGCCTCTGTTGAAGGTTTATGGGGACCTTAAGTTACAGGTTTGACCAAAGTGTGTGCCCCTGGCAGCAGCTAGGTGTTTTTCTTTTTGCTTTTTTCTTATTACGTTTTCTGTGTTAGCTTATAAGCTATATGGATTCCTATTACGCTTCTTTTATCCTCGGGATACGGACGGATGTCTCTGGACTGCACCGAACTCTGACCGCCCCTGGGTTGATTGGTGCCGTTCTTGGGGTTCTCTCTCTGTTTTGTAGGAGACTTTCCTAGAACCTAATGGGTTTGGTTTGGGGTTTAGGCACGCCGAGTTCCACAACGGTTGTGCGGGGTGGGAAGGGCTTGGGTTTTTGTTTTTTCTTGTTCTATAGTGTTAATTTGTACTATATGAGACAGATGAGTGACAATGTATGTTATGTGGGGGTGCTATGGATTTGGGCCTTGCCGCCGCTCTGCCCGGATCCGTGGCGGACCCATAGGTACAGGGTGATGGGGATGGTACCGACCTCCCAGGGTCCGGCTGACGGTAATTTAATCCTTGTATATCTATATTCTCCCATGCTATGGCCCCCCTGAGAGTCCTTTCCTGGAATGTCCGGGGACTAGCTGATAAAATAAAACGTTCCCTAGTATTTGATTACATTAAAAAATACAATCCCCACATCTGCATATTGCAGGAAACGCATCTAGTGGGGAGTAAGATAATGAGCCTCAGACGCCCCTGGGTGGGGCGACATTTCCATGCCACCCACTCTGGCTACTCACGGGGAGTCAGTATTTTGATCCATAAGTCCCTTCAATTTGAGTTGTTGGATGTTAAGCTGGACCCTGGGGGTAGGTACATACTAATTCATGCAATTATTGATACGGTTGAGATGGTACTAGTGGGCATTTACTTACCACCCCCGGCTGACATATCCCTAATCCATAACCTTATCCCCATGCTGGCTCAATATCCCACAGATAATGTCCTCCTGGCAGGGGATTTCAATATAGCGCCGGATCCGTCCCGCGATAGACTCACCCCCGATCCAGCCACGGACTCTTCCTTATCCAGATGGGCAGGTGTCTTTGGGTTTAAGGACGTGTGGAGATGGAAATACCCTAATGAACGCTCATACACATGCTGCTCCCTTTCACATAATACGCTCTCCCGCATTGATCTCATCTATGCCAGCGGCAATTTTTTGCCTAAGATTAGAGAGATCAAGATCCTCCCCAGAGGAATATCGGATCATTCGCCAATGTTCTGTGTTATACAGGCGACAACACCCCCTGCTGACAGAATATGGCGTTTATCTAGATTCTGGATAAAACACCCGACTATAGAGTTTGAGATGGCCACCTTGATTAGACAATACTGGTTGTTAAATGCTGACTCAACTTCACCGGGTAATGACTGGGATGCATTTAAGGCCTATATCAGAGGATGTTATATGTCTTCTATAGCTACGGAACGTAAAAATAACCAGATTACACTTGAGGAGGCAGAGGCCAAGGCCCAGACTCTGGAATCTGACTTTGCCCTCACGGCTAACCCCATCACAGGACAGGACATGAAAGCAGCATACAGGGAGGTTCTTCTTCTTAGAGTGGCCAAAGCCAATAACAAACAGTTAGTTCAATCACAAAAAATATTTGAACAGGGAGAGAAGACGGGGAGACTGCTGGCCTGGCTTGCCAAAGAACAATCCATAACCCCCACCATAGCGAGAATTGCAGCGACTGACGGAACAATAAAGACAGACCCAGTAGACATAAACACATGCTTTATGGAATTCTACTCCAATCTGTACTCGTCAAGAGCAGAATACTCTGTAGAAGAGCTATCTGGGTTCTTAGATGACGTGGAATTCCCTACTCTGACCACGGAGGACAGACAATTACTGGATAGTCCAATCACAATAGAGGAGGTCCAATTAGCCCTGGGCTCTCTACAACCGGGTAAGACTCCTGGGGTGGATGGATTCCCTCCTGAGTTCTATCAGCAATATACTGAGGAAATGGCTCCAAGAATACACAATATGTTGGTTAAGACGCTAAGGGAGGGAACCCTCCCCCCTTCTATGGCACAAGCAATAATAGTCGTGGTGCCCAAATCAGGGAAAGACCCCCAACTATGTTCATCCTATAGGCCAATTTCCCTGTTGAATTCTGACGCAAAAATCTTAACTAAAATTCTTGCCAGACGTCTTAATGAGGTAATATTATCATTAGTACATGAAGATCAATCGGGGTTCATGCCGGGCAAGGGCACAGACATTAACCTCCGGAGACTGTATGCTGTCTTGGCCTCGGGGATTGGAGACGTTGACCAAGCGGTAGTGGCCTCCCTGGATGCAGAAAAAGCTTTCGATTCTGTGGAATGGAAATATCTATGGGAGGTCCTCCGCAGATTTGGATTTGGTCCCGTCTTCATCTCCTGGGTTGAGGCAGTGTACAGGTCCCCTACGGCCAGGGTACGAACTGGCGCGGTCCTCTCTCCATCTTTTCCCCTCCGTAGGGGAACAAGACAAGGATGCCCGTTATCCCCGGGGCTTTTTGCGCTGGCGATAGAGCCCATGGCTATCCTTATCAGGTCCACCCCACAAATACAGGGTATTACTATAGGCCCAATACAGGAAAAGGTGTCATTGTACGCGGATGACACCTTGTTATATCTTACAGACGACGGACAATCACTGACACAAGCACTTCAAGTTATAGATAGGTGTGGGCGGTATTCAGGAATACGTATCAACTGGGGAAAATCAGTATTGTTCCCATTGCACTCTGGGGTTGCTCCTTTACATTTGGATGCACAACTTTGCCGTGTATCACAGTTTAGATACCTTGGCGTGGAGATACATAGAGACCTTCAACAGTTTATTGGTCTTAATCTGACCCCGGTGATGGCTCGGGTGACCCACCAATTCTCGTCATGGAAAACTCTTCCCCTTAGTCCAGTGGGCCGTGTAAATTTAGTTAAGATGTCCATCCTGCCTAAATTCACCTATTTATTCAGACAAACTCCTGTACCCATACCTCTTTCCTTCTTTACCAAGTTGGACAGTTTGGTCACCTCCTTCGTATGGAATGGAAAGGCCCCTAGAATCGCAAAAACAACGTTACAACTACCGGTTGCTATGGGTGGCCTAGCACTCCCATGTTTCCTAAAATACTACTGGGCGGCAGTCCTGGTGACATTAAAATGGTGGCTCGCGGAGGAGCCCTCTAATCCAGCATCCGCTGTGGAGGCCGCGTTACTGGGTTCCTACTCAGAACTACGAAATCTCATACATAGAGGGCCCCGCTCCAGTCCCAAAATATCTGTGCCCATGAAAACGACCATTAAGGTGTGGGATACGGTGAACGCTAAACTGGGGACACAAAATGCGTGGTCCCCTGTGACACCACTTTGGGGTAACCCGCGGTTGAGTCATTTTCGGTCAATCCCAGATCCTGTCATATGGGCTAGATACGGAATAGTTACCCTTGGTGATATTGTATCACAGGGACAGCTAATAACGTTCGATGATCTGAAAAGTAGAAAAGATCTCCCAAACCGGATGTTCTTTAGATTTCTACAGCTGAGACATGCATTTCGCTCCCAGTTTCCCAACCCGATAACTTTACAGATGTCAGATCTGGAAACTGAACTTCGTGCACCTGAAGGCACTAAACTACTCTCGTTTATTTATAATAAACTTGCCCTTCTGGACACGTCTAGAATCTCGCAATTGCTAACAACCTGGCAGCATGACATACCTGACTTGACCGAAGATGACTGGGAGGAGGGGGTGCAACAGTACCTAACACTGACCATCTCCTCTAAAGATAGATTTAGTCAATTAAAATTCCTACACCGGGCCTACTACTCCCCATCGCGGCTTGCAAAAATTTATACAGATAGAACAGCCACCTGTCCCAGATGTGGCTCTGACGATGCAGATTTTTATCATACTGTATGGTCATGTCCACGGATAGTGGTTTTTTGGAAGTTAGTCCTGGACGATATCAACTCGGTGGGCAGAATTAGGGTCCCCTACAGTCCTCTTCCCCTCCTGCTAGGCATGTGTGGCTCTCTGGAGGCCCCCAGAAGGAAAAAACTATTTGTTTTCTACACTGCAATGTATGCCAGAAAGGCGATTCTCCTTAACTGGAATCAGCCCCAACCACCTACTAAACAACTATGGCTCTCTCTCATCAATGCAGCCCTGCCCCTATATAAATTAACATATATGGGAAGGAACTGCCCAAAAAAGTTTGATACAGTATGGGCGGACTGGGTGGAGGCCAAACACCTGACTATTCCATATTAGCTATCCAATTATCTCCGACTTAGGTAACTCTGCCCCGGACAAGGCTTCCCTGATACACGATTAAAGTATATCTAAGCTTGGAGGACCCCTGCTGGGCCTCCCTGCCCGGGCCTTCCCCCCCCCAACCCCCCCCCTACCCTCCCTTCCCCCTCACATGGACTTCTACAATGACTTGGATTAGAAGTGTTATAACTCTACTTTGGCCCTTAGCTTTGCGGTAGTACTGTAATTTCTGCACTGTACCTACTGTCTTAATTTGATATGGACAATCATTGTACAATATCTGTCTCGAGCTAATGTAACTTGATCTGTGTTTAGTTTGTTTGTGATAAATAAATAAACTTTATGTTAAAAAAAAAATATTAGGGTAATCAATAGAAATGCTGTCTAATCAGATGTGAGTAAATATTCTAATTGGCACCTCTTGGAAGGCAAGATGATTTAATATCATATTTCTGGAGTTTCTTTCTGGTTGATACAACCAAGCATTTGCTTTCCTGGGGGCAGTCTGGAATGTCCTTGTAGCATATATGAAAGAATAGATCAGGCCTCCATCAAAGCTGAACAGCTCTTGGCTCTGGACTATCTGTTGCTATAATGCAAACTTGAAATGGACCAAAGTTGACAAAATGATTGATGAATGTCCTTCTACAGAAGATCAAAAGATCAAAGGCATTGAAGATTGACCAGGATACATAGACATGGACAATGCTGCCCCTAGAGGCCAATACAGCAGGACAGACAGTAATATAATATATTGAGGAGGACTGCCCGATAAATATGTGATTCATCAAAAGTCTAGATGGGATGGCAATGGGGTTGGGTCTGGATGGTGTATGATTGAAGTATAAAGGACTAAACAAGTTAGAGAGATATCTTTTTTTACCATCTGAGCCTAGCCGACCATACAAAACCTTGAGGAAAGCATTGTGATAAGTATCTTTGATATTCTTGTATTATATGTTCTGTTGGTATATGTTTTGTAATATCTTTCTTTAGTATTTTCATGTTAGCGTTTCCTATTTTCTTGGGAAATAAATAAGACTTTGTTTTATTAAGCAGCGTGCTAGGTTTCATAACTAACCTTGTGTTATTGTGATATCAACAGTAACATGAGATCAGAGTTTTAATAGACTAGCTAACTAGGGAAATAGATAAGTTAATACATAGGTGCAATAAATAGAGGGAATCCGTAACCACCCTTGAATAATATTTATTGTACCAATTTATTTCAAAACCTTTTTCCTTTAAGGGGATTTTGGTGATAAAAAGTTTTTTTTTGACGGTCAACATCGGATCATCACACAGGCACTCATCTGATCTCTTCATCACGAATCCAGACTTCATATCAGATCACATTCTATTTGGAGCGGACATTGAAAATCCTTGAGGTGTGGTCCTATAATCCACCATAGCTATCTTCGAGTGGTAGAGTATAAAATAATCCCTCCACTGCAAAATTTCATCTCACTTCTGAATCTGACTGAATTTGGGCCTTCATTGTTTTGTTTGTTAAACTTTTAGTGTTAAAAAATAATCAAAAGGTGTCATCCTCACTTAAAGTGTAAGTTCACTTTTACAGAAAATCTGTAAGTTGACCGTACACTGGACTCCCCCCCCCCCATCCCCCCGGTCCAATTGTACCGGAGTCCCGCAATCCCTTGCAGTCAGACACCAGTCCAGGGATTTAAAATCCCTGTGGCTTGATCGTTTATCCGTACCTCTTAGCGTGTATGGAAAGGAGGCATTCTAATTGGTCAGCACCGTCACATGGACAACGCTGACCAATCAAAATCCGTCTAGCCCATTCAGCCAGTGCTGCAAGGAAAGGAGAGCAAGCCACAGGGATTTCAAACTGCCGGACCGGCGAAGCAGCTTGCCAGTGTTTGACTGCGGGGGATTGCGGGACTCAGGTACAGCGGGAACAGGGGGGATGGGGGTCCAGTGCAAGGTCACTTTACAGACTTTTTGAAAAGGCGAACTTACACTTTAATCAAAGTGATTAAGTTGAGCTGTGTTAGCATAACCTGTAGTATAGACTCAATCATTGCATTCTGCTGCAGAGAATTCAAGGGGAGGGACTGTTTGGGGTGAACCTTTTTGTCTACTATCATAGTCTACTACTACTATCTACTGAATAAAAAATAGGAAATCTGATTTCTCCTAAGTTCCTAGTCCCCAATATATAGTTATACTGATTATTGCTAAAGTGACGCTCTATTGATTTAACTGTGATTTTGTGTACAGTATCTCGATAAATCAGACATAAATGTACTGTATGTCAGTGACTTAAATAAATGACATTTGACCATGACATTTGTTCTATCGTTACATAGTTTATCCTTTCATGGAAAATTTTATTGTGCTACAAATCTCTATATAGACTTAAAAGAATGCACAAAATGATTTAAGTCAGTGTGGTTTATTTTTAACACATTTTATGCTTATTAGGTTGGCACACCCGAAGGCCAGAGTCACTGCTTATATTAATAAATTAAATAGTTGGTATTGCTGTCTTATTTAATAGTTTATACTTCCTGACAATCTTATTAGTCTCATTAGTATATGTTCCAGAAAAGTTACTACTACTAGGCCTTGGCAGGTGCTATGAGCTGAGGGACCTAGAAGAAAACTTGAACAAAGCTCAGCTAGAGAGAGGTGGGAACTTTTGCGTGCAACTTCAGATGTGGAAGTACTTCTTGAAGGTAAGATTCCAGAAGTTGCTGCATAATGACTATGACTGCTCTCATGTGTCTCAGATTTACTGTCTGTCCCCTCTTTTGCAGCATTACTTTTGAGGCTACCACTACAGGTTCTCATACTGCATACTTGCCAATAGTCCCGAATTTCCCGGGACATGCACGAATTCGGGAGCCTCGTCCCGATTTTTTTATTTCCCGGGATTTTTCCCGAATTTCCTTGCTTTAATTTTTTTTGGGCAATAAAAGGGTTAATTAGCATCGCCGCAGCCTCGGTTTCCCCCCCCTGCCTCATTTTGTCCTCCTTGTCCTCTATTGGACAAGGAGGACACCTGCTCCTTCTGCCTGCCTTGATTTGCCAAGTATGGCAAGCAGGGGCGTGGCTACTTCGCAGTCGGAGCACATGGATGGATGGGGGAGGAGGTGCACACCGCTGTGTCACGCTGACTGCTGCTGTTTCAGTGCCAGGACTCTCACTCAGAGGAGGAAGAAGTTTGCCTCCTCCTGTTTACACAGCACCAAGGAGGAGAACGTGAAAGGTCCGGGGGAGGCCACCAGGGAACAGTCTGCGCCACGTGGGGGGAGCTAGTGTGTCACTCGGTAAGTCAAAGTGCTCCCAGCTTCTGTATGAGCGGGGAAAAAAAATTCTCCCTCCCCTCTGCTGCAATGTCTGATGTAAGGGGGGCTTTGCTGGCAATGTCTGATGTAAGGGGGGACTCCGCTGCAATGTCTGATGTAAGGGGGGACTCCGCTGCAATGTCTGATGTAAGGGGGGTTTTGCTGGCAATGTCTGATGTAAGGGGGGACTCCGCTGCAATGTCTGATGTAAGGGGGGCTTTGCTGGCAATGTCTGATGTAAGGGGGGACTCTGCTGCAATGTCTGATGTAAGGGGGGACTCTGGTGCAATGTCTGATGTAAGGGGGGCTTTGCTGGCAATGTCAGATGTAAGGTAGGCTTTGCTGGCAATGTCTGATGTAAGTTGGGACTCCGCTGGCAATGTCTGATGTAAGGGGGGCCTCCGCTGGCAATGTCTGATCTAAGGGGGGACTCTGCTGGCAATGTCTGATGTAAGGGGGGACTCCGCTGCAATGTCTGATGTAAGGGGGGGGCTTTGCTGGCAATGTCTGATGTAAGGGGGGGCTTTGCTGCCAATGTCTGATGTAAGGGGGGACTCCGCTGGCAATGTCTGATGTAAGGGGGGACTCCGCTGGCAATGTCTGATGTAAGGGGGGACTCCGCTGGCAATGTCTGATGTAAGGGGGGACTCTGCTGGCAATGTCTGATGTAAGAGGGGACTCCGCTGGCAATGTCTGATGTAAGGGGGGACTCCGCTGGCAATGTCTGATGTAAGGGGGGACTCCGCTGGCAATGTCTGATGTAAGGGGGGACTCCGCTGGCAATGTCTGATGTAAGGGGGGACTCCGCTGGCAATGTCTGATGTAAGGGGGGACTCCGCTGGCAATGTCTGATGTAAGGGGGGACTCTGCTGGCAATGCCTGATGTAAGGGAGGACTCCGCTGGGGACACCTGATGGCATCTGGTGGCAGGTGACACGCTCAGGGTTCCCACTGATTTCTGCATTATGGTGAGTTAAATAATTTAATTTTATATTACAATGTAATAATAGAAATAATGCGCTTCAATCATCCTGACACCATAACAACCATGGTGCCGGGATGATTGAAGTGCTAACACCAGGTGTTTGGAGTATCTTTATCTGCTGATTGTTAAACTTTCTAGAATACACATATTTTTATTGTGTAGGTTCTGGGGCTGCTGTCCCGTCATTCCCCTCTCCCCCTCTCCCCCTTTCCTCCTCTCCCCCTTTCCCTCTCCATCCCTCATTCATCTCAGACTCTAACCACACCCTCTTGAGCCACGCCCACTTAAGCCATGCCCATTATTTTGCGTAAACCACGCCCATCTTTTGCCGCGGCGCGCTTCGCTTGATTTAACCAGATCAAAGGGTTGTGGTCAGTGAGCACCGTGAAGGATTGTTCATAGAGATACGGCTGAAGTTTTTTCAAGGCCCACAGCAGCGCCAAACATTATTTTTCTATGGCTGCATACCCCACTTCCCGGGATAGTAACTTGCGTCTGATGTAGGCAACGGGCTGCTCTCTGCCATCTGCTCCCACTTGGCTTAGCACTGCTCCCAATCCGATGGTAGAAGCATCTGTATGTACCCAAAAACGTTTGTTTGGGTCAGGAGCAGCCAAATCTGGGGTAGAAATCAAAGCATTTTCAGGCTCTGGAAAGCATTTTCACACTCTGGGGAACATAGGACCTGGTGGGGAAGATTCTTTCTGGTCAAGTCAGTCAGGGGTTTAACTATCGTGCTATAGTCGGGAACAAACCTCCTATAGTACCCTGCAGTACCTAGGAATGCCAAGACCTGGGTTTTAGTCCGGGGGGTGGGCCAGTTGGCAACAGCCTCTACTTTAGCTGGTTCAGGGCGCTGTTGCCCACAGTCAACCCGATGCCCGAGGTACTGAACCTCAGACATCCCTATGCTATATTTCTCTGGCTTTAATGTCAGTCCCGCAGCCCTAATGTGGTCTAACACAGTACCCAGGTGGAGTAGATGTTCCTCCCAGGTATCGCTGTAGATCGCAATGTCATCCAGGCACAGGCATTATCATGGAGGCCATCGAGGAGTTGATCTACCATACTCTGGAACATCGCTGGAGCATTCTTCATCCCAAATGGCATGACCTTAGACTGGTACAAGCCAAAGGGGTGATGAATGCTGACTTCGGAACAGATTCCGGTTCCAGAGGAATCTGCCAATACCCTTTGCATAGGTCAAGGGTAGTTAGGAAATTGCCTCAGGCGATGAGGTCTAACAGTTCATCATCAACCCAGGGCATGGGGTATGCGTCAGTCATTGTGCAGTCGTTTAGTCACCAGTAATCTACGCAGAAGCAGGTAGTACCATCCTTCTTTGGCACTAACACCACGGGGGATGCCCACGGACTGTTGGAGGGCTCGATGACTCCTAAATCAAGTATGTCCTTTATCTCCTGCCTCATACCCTCTCTCACTGACTCGGGTACCCAGTAAGCCATTTGCCGGATATTTGCCGGGGTCTCCACTCGGTGCACTGCCATTGTAGTGTACGCAGGCTTGGTGGAAAACATTACCTGACACTGCCTAAGGACCAGCCTGGCCTGGTCCTGCTGCTCTGACCCTAACTGCCCATCTAACCTCACTGTGTTTACACCTGCTCTGTCCCTATCTCCCGCCGGTAGCTCCGGCAGGGGAAGGTTCTTGGAATCTTCCCTGGCTGGAGCACATATGGCAGCTATCTGCTCTGGCCTCTCCTGGTACACATTGAGCATGTTCACATGGAAGGTCCGCCAGACTCTTTCATCTGAGCACTCTTTCATCTACCCAAGCAGGTAGTGTCACATATTTTCTGCACTACCTTTTAGGGTCCCTGATGAGAGGCCTGTAATTTGTCAGAGTTGGTAGGCTTGAGGGCAAGAACTTTCTGCCCTACAGCCAAGGTACGATTCCAGGCGGTACGAACATACTGCCGCCCCTGTGCGGTCTGAAGGTTCTCCTGTACGGTGTCTGTGATTTCCTTCAGCCTGTCCCTGAGCACTAGTACGTATCCTACCACCGAGGTCCCCTCAGCCCCTACACATCCTTCCCAATGGGCTCTAAGTAGATCTAGTGGCCCCCTCACCTGTTTGCCATACAATAACTCAAAGGGGGAGAACCCTGTAGATTCCTGCGGCACTTCCCTGTAAGCGAACAGGAGGTGCAGCAGAAATTTCTCCCAATCCCGGTAAGAAGTTGCGAACGTCCACAGTAATTACTTCAGAGTTCCATTGAACCGCTCACATAGTCCATTAGTCTGGGGGTGGTAGGGAGAGCTGTGTTTAGGCTTAATTCCACAAAGTCTCCACAACTGCCGGGTCAGGTCCGCAGTAAACTGAGTCCCTTGGTCTGAGATAATCTCCTGAGGGAAATCCACGCTGGCAAAGATCCGGAGCAGGGCCTCCACTACTGAATGTTTGTCAGAAGAACTGCCTCTGGGTAATGAGTAGAATAATCTACCATCATCAAGATATATCTCTTCCCAGAGGGACTGGGTCGGGGTAATGGTCCTACCAGGTCTACAGCTATCTGGCTAAAGGGCTCAGCTATGATTGGTAGGGGGTACAAAGGAGCTATAGATCGGTCGCACACACTGACAAGTATCACAGGTACGACAATACTTTCTAATATGCCCGGCCAGAAGAATAGCTGATTCAAAAGGTGAACAGTTTTGGTCACTCCAAGGTGACCAGTTAGGGGAATGTCATGTCCAATGCTAAGCAGGTCACACCGATATGTCTGTGTCACGGTCGCTTGGGCAGCAGCATGCCACGGGGTGGCCCCCATGGCGTCAGAGGGGGCTGGGTCATCCGTTTACAGCACTGGGTGGCCCCGCCCTCAGCTATATAAGAACTGTCACCCAGAAGAAGCGTCAGTCGGTGGGAGCCTCCCATGGAGGCGGAACAGTTGCAGCTTTTTTTTTTTGGTCCGTCGGGCGGCATGGATTTACATCGCAGGACATTTTTATTCTTTTTATTTTTTAATGAAGGACTTGTCCCAAGCTGTCTCTTGTCTTTAGTAAGGGTACAATGTACCCCATTACAAATTCATATGGGGGGGGAGGCCGGGATCTGGCCTTGTTACAGGGGGCTTCCAGATTCCGATAAGCCCCCCTGCCCGCATACCCTCACAACCACAAGGCAAGAGTTGTGGGAATGAAGCCATTGTCCCCATCAACATGGGGACAAGGTGCTTTGGGGAGGCTACTCCAAAGCACCCTCCCCATGTTGAGGGCTGCTCTCTCCTCCCCCTGCCAGGTTGCGTGCTCGGATACAGGTCTGGTATGGATTTTGGGGGGGACCCCTACGCCATTTTTTGAAAAATTTAGGCGCAGGGTTCCACTTAAAATCTATACCAGACCTGAAGCTTCTGGTTTGGATTTTGGGGGGATCCCTACGCTATTTTTAAAAAAAATTTGGCACAGGGTTCCCCCTAATTTCCATATCAAACCTAAAGGGCCTGGTATGGATTTTAGGGGGGCCCCCATGCAATTTTTTTTTTAATTTTTGGTTCGGGGTTCCCCTTAATATTCAAACCAGACCCAAAGGGCCTGGTAATGGACAGGGGGGAACCCATGCCCTTTTTTTTCAGTGAGTTTCATCTATATTGCCGAGACCCGCTAATTCATTAGAGCCGCGATCAGTTTTAAATGAGAATTTTTCCTTTAGAAATGTCATTTGGCTGTGGTACTGTTCTAAACACGGGAAAAATGCGCCACTTTACAGGCATACTAAGGACACCCCCCAGGCATGATATTTAAAGGAATATTTAATTTTTATTGTTTCACTTTAAGCATTAAAAAAAAATCACTGCTCCCGGAAAAACGGATGTTTTAAAAAAAAAAATTTGCATTGATACATGTCCCCTGGGGCAAGACCCGGGTCCCCACACACTTTTTATGACAATAACTTGCATATAAGCCTTTAAAATTAGCACTTTTGATTTTTCATGTTCGTGTCCCATATATTTTAACGATGTTCATGTGTTCTTCAGTATTTTTTGCCTGTTCGGTATGTTCTGGTGACCACTAGTGACTGGTCTCTGTTCTAAGTGAACCCCATTTACAACCACACTCTGGTATCTATCCTTTATCCAACTGCATATCCACTGAACCACCCAAGGGTTAAGTCCTAGCTTGTACAACTTTTCTTGTTTAAATATTTTATTGGAGGAAAGAGACAGACTACAATAAACATGTCACAGAAAAATTTTGTGATATATAATGATCAATACAGCAGAGATACAAGAAACATGTCTCGGAGAGATATGTGGCATTAACATTGAGACAATCATCCCTCTTTGAACTGAAGTGAAACCAATCTTAATGATTGTGTGGCATGGAAAGCAATAGCTTTTAGAGCAAGAATGAATACCATTTGTTGGGTCCATAGCATCCCAGGCATGGGGGTGCGCCCCATAGAACTGCTTCGTTTAAAGCTTGTACAACTTTTATCTTAGATCATTATGTGGAACTGTATGAAACGCCCTGCTCAAATCAAGATATGCTATATCCACAGAACCACCCTGGTCCAAACCATTGGTAATATAGTCAAAAAATTCAATCAGATTAGTCTGACATGATCTGCCCTCAGTAAAGCCATGCTGCTTTGCATCCAGCAAGCTATGTATTTTAATTGAATAATGATCCTTCTTTTGAGGAGTGATTCCATTAACCTGACTACAACCAATGATAAACTCAATGGCCTGTAATTGCCAAATTCTACCTTGCTGCCCTTCTTGAGGGTAGGTACAATATTAGCTGTTTGCCAGTCCATGGAGAACGTCTCCTGTTAGAAGAGATTGATTAAAAAGAACCATTATTGGTCCAACAACTTTACCTCGAAGTTCTCTTAGAACCCTCGGATGAATACCATCAGGCCCTATTGATTTATTAAGCTTTAACCAAGCCAGTTCCTTTGCTACCTCTGTCTCCAGAAATCCTAAAAATTAACCATTGCTAAAACCAACTTGATTCCCCAATTACAGGCCAATGATAAACACGCTGGCCTGTAATTGCCAAATTCTACCTTGCTGCCCTTCTTGAGGGTAGGTACAATATTAGCTGTTCGCCAGTCCATGGAGAACGTCTCCTGTTAGAAGAGACTGATTAAAAAGATCCATTAATGGTCCAACAACTTTACCTCAAAGTTCTCTTAGAACCCTGGGATAAATACCATCAGACCCTATTGATTTATTAAGCTTTAACCAAGCCAGTTCCTCTGCTACCTCTGTCTCCAGAAATCTTAAAAATGTAACCATTGCTAGAATCAATATGATTCCCCAACTTGTTATTGTTAGTAAAATGTATTTCTGAGAAGACTGAACAGAACAGAGAAGATTTCTGAGAAGACTGAACAGAACTAATTGTTTTTAATTGGTTAACTACATCCTGGTCTCTCTCAACATATGCGTTGCCCCCAGTTTTCATTTTAGTGATCCCATTGTATTTTTCTCTTCTATCACTAATATACCTTAAAAAGTTTTATCTCCTTTCTTAATAGATTTAGCTATTTCTTCCTCTTCATTTGCTTTGGCAGTGCTGATAATGTGTTTGGCCTCCCTTTGTCTATTTTTATACTCTTCTCTGTGAGTTACACCTCCTGAATCCTTAAAATTCTGTACCATTAGCGGTAACCCCGAGCCACACTCGGGATTACATCGCAGGATCCTGGTGTGGCTTTACTTACCTTGTCCCCGGGATCCTGCGATGTCCCCCGCAGTGTCCGTGGGCTCCGTCCTCCTCCGAAGCCTCTCCGTGCCAGGCTCCGTTCCCTGCGAGCGCCACGATGCACGGGGGCGGAGCCTGGCGGCAAATTAAAAAAAAAGTAAAAATCATAACACATACAGTACTGTAATCTTACAGATTACAGTACTGTATGAAATTATTTCACATCCCTTTTGTTCCCAGTGCTTTGGCCCATGCCCTGCATGCAGTTTTATATGATATATACTGTTCTTTCTGCCTGGAAACTGGAGATTGTCCATAGCAACCAAAAAGTGTCCCTTTACGTCAAAAGTGGCTTTAGACCAGCTAGAAAACAGCGATAGTAAATTAGAACACTTGCAGAATTGAGCGATAGTGAATCGTGGGGAAATTTATTTTATTACTATTTATTTTTATTTTTTTTAATTATTTATTTTTATTTATTATATTATAATTTATGTTTTTGTGTTTCAAACTTTATCATACCCGGGATATCTACTAGACTTTTGTTTGGACAGATTTAAGTGTGTCCTGATTCACCGTTTTAGGTCCGATTTCAGCCCGAATTTTGGGCTGGATTCGGACCTGAAATGGACGAAAAGACACACAGCGTTTTTGTGCAAAATGCACCGGACCCGCTGCAGAGATGTGTGAACCGACTCCATAAAGCCGGTCAAATTCTCTTGCTATTGCAAATTGGATGTGTGTGATGTGCCTAAATCTTCTATATGCTGATTTCCTCTCCTTTACTATCCTACTAATATCTTTAGACTATCTTACTTACCTCTTATTAATGACACAACAATTACATTTCTGCCACAAAGCATTGCAAAGATATTACAAAGATATTGGAAAGACACAAATTAAATAAGACTATTTTTCCAGTTTTGAATATTTTTTAATGTGACATTCAAAACAATAAATTAATAAATTGAATCAAATGCAAAACAAAAAAAGTTTGAACAAATTTTATTTTAAATAAATGCATTTATTTGTAAATTGCTTCTACTGACATCACATGCGATTCTTTGTTCTTCAGATGAATAAAATATATTGAATACAAAGTAACAACTATATTACTTTAAATCCTGATATTCCAATGTTATACATTCTTTTCAAACACTGATCAGCAGGTTTATTTTTGATAGCAGTGACTGCAAAAGGTTGCTTTATTTTTGCAGCAAATCCCGGCTGTCATTTTAATACCTGAGAATTACCGGTAAAAGCATCAAGGAGAACTACCTCGGGGGTTGGGGGGGGGGGAGCCCACTGAAGGAATTCAGTGGGGTTTGATTGTGAGGTTTCAGCTTAGTGTTGTCAGCCTGCAACAGGAAATGCTGTTACTTGTAGAATCTCCAGGTCTCCAGGGAATCACTCACCAGCAGCTAGTTGGCCACCACTGGCAATATTCTATGGTTTTTGTTTCAAGCCCAGATGAGGTACGAAACTCAAGCTTATCTGATAAGATGCAGTCAAAATTATTTTCCATCTGGCTCAATCAGTGGTGCCTGCAGGACCAACCATAGCTTCAATTTTGGCTGACACAACGGGAATCAGACAAAATTTGAGTCATCTATGGCCAGCCTTATACTTAGGTGGATAATTAACCCTCCTGGTGGTAATCTTGAGTGTGGCTCGAGGTTAAATTTCCATTAACCCCGAGCCACACGAGGGATTGCATTGCAGAATCCTGGTCCAGGTAACTTAGCTTGTCCTCAGGATCCTGCGGTGTCCCCCCGCTGTATCCTGGGCCCAGTGCTCTGTGTGCTGGGCTCCGTTCTCTGCCAGCGTCGCAACGCATGGGGGCGGAGCCCGGTGGCAAATTCAAAAAGTACAAAATATACAACACATACAGTATACTTACAGATTACATTACTGTATAAAATCATTTCACCTCCCTTTTGTCCCTAGTGCTTTGTCCAGTACCCTGCATGCAGTTTTATTATATATATATATATATATATATATATATATATATATATATATATATATATATACTGTTCTTTCTGCCTGGAAACTTGAGAATGTCCATGGCAACCAAAAAGTGTCCCTTTACTTCAAAAGTGGTTTTAGACCAGCTAGAAAACAACAATAGTAAATTAGAACACTTGCAGATTTGAGCGATAGTGATTCGTGGCAAAATTAATTTTATTATATTATTATTTTTTACATAGTTACATAGTTAGCAAGGTTGAATAAAGACACCAGTCCATCCTGAGTGAGTGTGGGTGTCTACAATTATCCCTATTCCCATATAAGCGCCATCAATTTTACACAGCGCTCCACACATACATCGCATACTCACATCAATCCCTACAATCCAAGGTCCCCAACTCACATTCATATACTAGGGCCAAGTTTGGACAGAAGCCAATTAACCTACCAGCATGTCTTTGGAGTGTGAGAGGAAACCGGAGTGCCACCCAAATATTTATAGTTATTTATTATATTGTAATTTATGATTTAGTGTTTCAAACTTTATCATACCCGGGATGTCTACTAGACTCTTGTTTGGACAGATTTAAGTGAGTTATTACCAAGAATTACAGGTCTACAATATAAAACGGCAGATCTCCATGCAAAACAATGTACCGCTTTGAGATTCAAAAATCTGACATAATCACACCGCCAAGGAGGTTAACAGAACTTGGGTCACTATGGGCTGGTATGGTCTGAACTGGGTTTCCTATCCTGGTCAGGACACTACCTGCATGTGTGGATTTCCTCCATGTACTCCGGTTTCCTCCCACACTCCAAACACAGGTAGGTCAATTGGCTCCTGTCTATTTTGGCCCTAGTATGTGTACGTGTGCATGCGCGACACAGACCTTAAAGTGTGGGTGTTGATGAGCCGAACTGGGTTCGATTCGAGCAGAGTTCAAAGAAATTCAACGAAGTTTGGATAACAAACCCAAACCCCATGGGAATCAATGGGAGACAAATTTGTCAAATCAAAAATGCCCATTTTCTGGGCTAATAGGAAAAGTGTTGTCAAGAAAAATAGCATGGGGTGGGCACTGCCCTGAGGAATATCTACCAGTGCAAAATGTTTTTGTAAAAAAATTCCATTTGGCCAGGAGCAGTGACCCGTGGATCTTTAGGAATCATTGATGGCAGGAAGGTGTCATATATAGAAGCGGAAGAAATATTGCTTCTATATATGATGCTTGGCTCCCGCTGAACAGGGGGCTGGATGGGAAAAAGTTCAGGCATTTGCCCGAACAGCCAAGGGTCAGACCAAACTGCTGGCTCATCCATAATTGGAAGCTTCTTGAGGGCAGAAACTGATATGAATGCATGGTACATAAGGTGCTGAGCAAATTGTTGGCACAATATAGAAGCCTGTAATAAATTAAAAGATAAATAAATAATTGTACATTATTTAGGCATCAAGAAAAAAACAATATGATGTAAATTTTTATGTTTTTGCACTGGTCGGAGAAAGTAGCATGCTGGAAGAATTCCATTATGAAAGTCAATATTCTGTGTCTCCTTTTTTCGAGCAAGCGTGCCCAGCTTAACCACTTCAGCTCCGGAAGATTTTACCCCCTTCGTAGATATAAAAAATGGGGTAATTGGCGCTACCCTGTGAACCATTCAATGAATATTAAAGAGTTATAAATAATGTAGAATACTTTGATAACGCCCTGGGGGAGGGGCGAAACGCGTCGACGCAACATCCGGCCCACGCTCGCCTACACGAGAACCAGTGACATCACTTCCTGGTGTTGGTGGAACGCACGCCGTCCAGCAGCGAACACCGGCCCTTATTCTGAATGCCTGCTCTGCACATCGGTTCCGTGAGTAGCGCTTTTATGCGCAGGTGATCTCACGGTACCATAGGTTTTATGCTATATATTTATCTTTTCTCCCTTGGGTGGAATGTGAGGTTTTTGATCCGAAGTTCTCCTCTTAAAACATCACCAGCACCAGCATATTTGCCATTCAAGCGTACCATATGAATCAACAAGCCTGAAGTCTGTAGAGTGTCCTCATGTGAAGGAACTGGGTGACTCAATAGACTTTGTGTTGTTCTTGTGTTTTTTTGTTTATACACAGATTTACCTTATCAATTCAGGATTATATGATTAATTACAGTCTCAGTGCAAGTTATCTGGTTTTATGTGATTGATATAGATCATCTTTCATTCACGTTTCTGAATCCACCTCTAGTGAACTAGTGGTGGCAGTGTGTTTGTGCACAGTTTTGTACATTTATATATATGTTCACGCAATATGTTTTGTATAATAATCATTTATGATATGTGGTTTGTTAGGAACCCAAAAAAATTTTTTTAGTTACCCACTTGGTAAGTTGCTAGCGCAGGTTTTCTTCTTTATAAATGTAGAATACTGGGCTGCAACTTCCTTGTAAGCCAAAGTATAAGTGTGCGTACCCCCACTGGAAAGTGTGATAAGCAAAAGTGGGCGTGTGACAAGTGTATCAAATCATAACTAAAAGATGCGAGAGGTAAGTAAAATTAAAGGTAAAACTGAAAAGGTGGGTATGTCTTATGCCCCGTACACACGGTCGGACTTTGTTCGGACATTCCGACAACAAAATCCTAGGACTTTTTCCGACGGATGTTGGGTCAAACTTGTCTTCCATACACACGGTCACACAAAGTTGTCGGAAAATCCGATCGTTCTAAACGCGGTGACGTAAAACACGTACGTCGGGACTATAAACGGGGCAGTGGCCAATAGCTTTCATCTCTTTATTCTGAGCATGCGTGGCACTTTGTGCGTCGGATTTGTGTACACACGATCGGAATTTCCGACAACGGATTTTGTTGTCGGAAAATTTTATAGCCTGCTCTCAAACTTTGTGTGTCGGAAAATCCGATGGAAAATGTGTGATGGAGCCCACACACGGTCGGAATTTCCGACAACAAGGTCCTATCACACATTTTCCGTCGGAAAATCCGACCGTGTGTTCAGGGCATTAGAGTGTATCTAAGTAAGGCTGAGGATACAGCTCGGATTGTACCTACTGAGACACGTAACCTCCCTTAATTAACCAACCATGTGACCCAGCCAATAACCATATGATATCTCAATTTGTTGTACCACAAACAATGTGATAAGTAGATAATAAACACACCACTATTAATAAAATACAAATATAGTCCACACCTATACCATAAAAATTATGTCAACACACCACTGTTAATAAAGTGCAGATATAGTCCACACCTATGACATAAAAAAATGTGTGATCAATATAAAAATCCAAGTCCCTCTTGAAAATGTAAAAAATATTAAAAAACAAAACAAAAATGTGATCCCAGAGTGTCCAATGTTGCATATATCAGGTGACTTCAGTGCACAGCACGTAGTGTGACTTTTGGTGCTCCCCCCACTGGGTCCCCACTCACCAGACGTAGTTACCCCTGCAGGGGTAGCAGGCAAAGGATGGGTGACTGTGGGTGAACCTCCTCCTTGGTAAACTGTGCTATGCCATCTGTTCCTCCATCGGGCTTATCCACCTGTTCATTCAAACTCCAGAGTATGCTCCAATCAGGACCTCCCAGGTCATTCCACAGTAGCAAGTGGTGGGATCCTCACAGGAAAAAACAAGGTGCTCCTATAGTGCAGTATTTAAAATTGTAATTTATTAAAAGTATATATAAAAACAATAGCTTCCCATCGCTGGTAGGCAAGAGCAAAAAAAATCGCAATGAATTAAGCAAAAAGAGCCGGTCCGCGGCGTGCGTACCATCTGCGTTCCAGGCTCTATTCTTCCTGGTGTGACGTAAGAGCGTGGTTCCGGCTGACGCGTTTCGTCACTGGACATTCTCAAATTTTCAATTTAGGCCAATATGTATTCTGCTACATATTTTTGGTTAAAAAAATCTCAATAAGCGTATATTGATTGGCTTGCGCAAAAGTTCTAGCGTCTACAAACTATGAGACATATTTTCGGATTTCTTTTTTATTCACTAGTAATGGTGGCGATCAGCGACAATATTGCAGCGGACAAATCAGACACTAAGTGACACTTTTATGGGGACTCGTGACACTAATACAGTGATCAGTTCTAAAAAAAAAAATACACTGTCACTGTACTAATGACACTGGCTGGGAAGGGGTTAACATCAGGGGCGATAAAAGTGTTAAATGTGTTCCTAGGGAGTGCTTTCTGACTGTGTGGGGGGTGGTTGTACTGTGGGAAGGCAGAAATCCGTGTTCCTTCTTAGCAGAAATACAGGATCACTGCCTTCTCTTTTCACAGAACAGAGATCTGCCTTGTTCACATAGGCAGATCACTGTTTTGCCTGTGCCTCAAACGATCGGCGTGTCCCAGCGGATGTCGCATCCGCCAGACCCGCGGATTGGCTCCCGCTGTGTCCAATCACAGCGAGAGCGGGTCACTGGCAGCGCGAGTGCATGCCCCAGACCCAGAAGTGCAGAATCACATACAGGTACGCGATTCTGCGGAGAGAGGAGCCACCGCCCCGAAGTAAATGTACGGTGGGCGGTCAACAAGAAGTTAAATAAATGATTTATTATGCTCATAAGGATAATGAACAAATAGAAATTGATTTACAGTGCTGAATAGCAAAAAATGGCCTGGTTATGCAGGGGGGTAAAACCTTCCGGAGCTCAAGTAGTTAAGCTTTTAGTAAAAAACAAAATGACATTTCACTATTGCTTGGCTAGTCTTTCAATAATCATGATCGTCATCATCCTTATCACCAGATCTGAAAGCTTATCTTCTTTCTTTCTCTTTGCTCTTAGATAAGTTTGACATTTACATAAGGAAGTGCATATAGTTTGTCTGCTTAAACATCTTACAGAGTACAAAATCAGTAAAACAAACACATGCATTGCATTTCCCGGTCACATTGAAATGTAATACTCTCACAGTTAAAATAAGTTACATAAATATCTTAAAGCTGAACACCAGGCACAAAAAAAATATATATTTAAAAATATTCCTCTAAAGCCAAATGGATATAAATCCACTTTGTGTTCCCCAAATGCCTTTGCAAACCCAGATATTACCTTGTAATAGTAGCAGTGACATCATCACTGTGCTGGCCATGTGTGCAGAACAGAGTTGTGGGAGGAGCCCACAAGGCTCCACCGACTACTGGCTGTCTGCTTAAAACTACAGCAGGGGGTGGAGAAAAGACCAGTCACCCTGCACAAGAAGAGAACGCAGCAGTGAGCGGTCTTTATTACAGGAAGCAGTGACAGAATGACCAGGGTCGCAAAGGTCGCACTTGCCACTGTCAGGGGACCCCAGCGGAATTGCTGTCCGCAAGGCTCTGAGCTGAGAGCGTCTCTCTCATACAGCCCAGAGCCTGCGCTGACAGTTCCCCCTCCCTCCTCCCTCGCACGGATAGGACAGGAGAGAGCCAATCTGCTCCTTCTCCACCAGCCCCTCTCCTCCTGTGTGTGCACCGCAGCAAGTGTGACACTAAGCCGCTGAATTTGATCATTCAGCAGCTGGGCTTCACACTTCCCATGGTGCACACACAGGAGGAGAGAGGCGGGAGGAGAAGGAGCAGATCGGCTCTCTCCTGTCCTATCCGTGCGATGGAGGAGGGAGGGGGAACTGTCAGTGCAGGCTCTGGGCTATATGAGAGAGACGCTCTCAGCTCAGAGCCTTGCGGACAGCAATTCCGCTGTCAGTGTAGGCTCTGGGCTGTATGAGATACATACTCTCAGCTCAGAGTCCTGCTGAGGAGGCACTGATAGGCGGCACTGATGTGCACTGATAGACAGCATTGATGAGCACTGATAGGTGGCACTGATAGGCAGCACTGATAGGTGGCACTGATAGGCTGCACTAATGAGCACTCTGATTGGCCCTTTACCGTGTGTCCGAAGGACTCAGCAGTCACAGGGCGCGCTGCATGCGCACCTCAGAGGACACTCGGAAGGCAGGGTTCTGGGAAGATGTCCATGGATGCCCTCCTAGAACTGGAAGCCCGGGGCTTAAATAGAAAGGGTGGGGTCAAGGGGCCCTTTATTGTTTCTTGCACCGGGGCCCTGAAGGTTCTAGTTACACCTCTGACAGGTATAAATAGTCTCACACTGGATTGCTGCACAGATCTGGAAGCACAAAGCACACCGAGATTCAAGTAGAATACACCTGGCTTTTGTATTTGGACAATATTTCCTTATTTGCTCTGGAGTTCAGCCTAAAATGCATTTTTCATGAAATGTAAAGCAGATCTTTTATCCTTTTTAACAGAAGCATATCCATTATTATAACTACAACTCCTAGATTGCTTCATCTTTATAAAGTTGATGTAAAATATGTTTTACGTAACATTACAGAACTTTCATATTTGCAATATGAATATTTAAAACTGTACTCTAGGCAATATAAAAGACAGTTTTTTTTTTTTTTAATTCAAGAAGCATAAGTACCTGAATTTCACTTTGGGGGTCTATTTCTAAATAATCACTGTACAGATCTGACAAGCTTTCGTACTTTTGTCTAAAATTATTATTTCCTTTGATCATCACTGTCATCTAGTGGCCATAATGCAGTATTTTCCTAATTAAGATATTTCTGAATAAATACAGCATTAGGGCCACTAGATGTCACTCATGACCATAGAAAGTAAAACAAAAAAAAAATGATGTAATTTTGTTTGTGCTTTGTGAATGTTTGTCAGACTTTTTACAGCAAATTCTATGTAAATAGAACACCAAGGGGTTGATTTACTAAAAGTAGGCAGTGAAAAATCTGGTGCAGCTCTGTATAGTAACCAATCAGCTTCCAGGTTTGTTTGTTTTTGTCGAAGCTTAATTGAACAAGCTGAAGTTAGAAGCTGATAGGCTATAATGCAGAGCTGCACCAGATTTTGCACTCTCCAGTTTTAGTAAATCAATACCTATGCATCAGCCTCTTGCAATACCCTTACGGCAGAGCTCAGAGAGGCAACAGAAAAAACAGCACAAGGAGCCAGTTAGATGTGCTGCAGGGTAAGCATTATGCTGACAGGTCAGCAGATCGATCAACTCGGTTACGTTCAGCCTGCCCATACATGGTCAGAATTTCAGCCGGTTCAGCTGAGTGAATAAAGCAAATTCACTAGTAAGGACCCTTTACAGTGGCATCTGTAGGGTGAGAGAAGTTGAGATACCTTGTAACTGCCGTTGGCCAGTTTGTATAGTTCACTCCAATGACCATTCCTCATTTACAAAGCCCAAAGTCAAATTTTTTTGTTCTATTTTGGATTTTACTGGCCTGTAACCAAACCGATCCATTGCCTCCTTGCAGTTCTTTTGAATCTGTTTAACAAAATCAAAGCTCAGATCAGTTCTCCATTTTTGGGCCACCTTTGAAGAGTCTCTTGAGAAAGACAAGATCCCTGCTACCTCCTCATGGGTGATATTGTAAACCCACTGCTCCAGGTCTTTGGTTAGATGGAGTCCAGCAAAATTGTAAATTTTTTTAACGTACTTAAGAGGTTCACTAGAAAGGTCCTCATGTCGAATTGCCATGTATCGCCCTTGCAACACCTCAGCTGCTTTAGCCACGTTGTTGATGTCAACCTGAGACTTGCAAATCTTCTTCATAACCCTGCTTATTGTAATATTTTTGTATCCTTCATTTTTAAGTATAATTTTATCATCGATGCTGAGATCAATGTATTTCCTTGACAAAGCAACAGCTCGAGGGTCCCTCACAAGGTGCAGGATCCGAAGATCAAGTGCGGGGTCTCGAAAAAGGGGAAGCAGAACAGAAAGGTCTAAAATCCGGACTGCTTTCATCACCACGTGGCTGTATGTCTTGCAAATTTCTGCCATTAGATCCAGTGAAGCATTTCCGCAATGTTTGTAGCACTTTGTTTTGTCATAGCCTTCAGAAGGGGTAAGGGCTGAACAAGCTGGTGGGGTGCAGAGTACTTGACTATGATCGAAGAAACCTAAATCAGAAATGTGTTTTCCCCCATAAGGAAGATACTGATGAAGAGGGGACACATCACAAGTGAAAAGTGATCGTAGAAGATCTCTTACAGGAAAATGTAGCAGCTCAGAGCTTTCACCCTTAAGCGTCATCCAGACGTGACGTCCAGGTTCAAAGAGGTAAAAGACATCATTGTGATGGTTGAAGATCTCACCAAGGAATGAAGAACCCGATCTCCAGGATGACACAACCAGGAGATGGACCGGTTTATTTTTGGGTAAAGAGTTGGTAGAGGAGGGAATTTTGAGGAAAAAATACGAGCTTAGAGAGAAGAAAGATAATGATACGAAGAGGCACAAGAAAGTTGTACGATGTGGGGGCATCATCCGAAATCAAGTAAGAACTGGAATGGCCTCGGAAGACCAGGAAGCCTAAAATCCAATGAGAGATGAAAACAGGAGCTGTAAAAGAGAGTAAAAAATTATAAAGATAAGTAAATGGAAATTACAGAAGATGAATAACTATAAACAAATTAAAGAATATGTCCAGCCAAGACTTTTTTTTTTAATTTTTGGAGTGGAGAAGGATTAGTACCCATGTCAGCTTTTTGTGGTTCGGTTAGATTTGCTTTCACTTATTTTTACAGTGACAACAGATTTACTAGACAGGAAGTGAGAAAAAAAAAATCTGCAATAAAAATCTGATGGGGCTTTTAGCCTTCCCCAAAACTAATGAAAAAAAAAATTTTTTATTTCTGCCCGTGTTGCTCTTGAGGATTTGCCTTCACTTCCACTGTCTGGTGAAACTGATGTCACTGAAACAGTAAGGGTCGGTTCACACTGGGGCGACTTGGGATCCGACTTGTACGCCCTCAAGTCGCCCCAAGTCGCCCCAGAAATAGTTTCAATGGGAGTTAACGCTAGCGTCTTAATAGACACTACTGAAGTCGCTCCGACTTCAGAGCGTACTCCCTGTACTACTTTGATCCGACTTGGTTGGCGACCTGTACCATAGAAATCAATGGAAGTCGCCTCCAAGTCGGATCTCTCTGTAAAGTCAAGCGACTTTGCAGGGAAAACCCCTCCCTCCCCCCCCTCCCTCCCAGAGAGCTGATTGCCCTGTGATTGGCCACAGCCGAAGTCGCCTGTCATGGAGGCGACTTCAAGTCGCCTTGTAATTTGCTGAAGTCGCGCTGAAGT
Organism: Lithobates clamitans; assembly: GCA_037952925.1. Classification (NCBI taxonomy): domain Eukaryota; kingdom Metazoa; phylum Chordata; class Amphibia; order Anura; family Ranidae; genus Lithobates; species Lithobates clamitans. Next base: position 1,235,406 of record JBBGZY010002505.1, on the reverse strand, counting down.
CGCGCTGAAGCCGCGTTGAAGTCGCGGTACAAAGTCGCGCTGAAGTCGTGTTGCCCCTGTGTGAACCGACCCTTACTGAGCCCCGGATAGCACTAAAATAAAGGCCTACAGAGGTTCTAACCTGTCATTACTCTGTCCATAATCATCAAGCCTAAAATGTGCATCTTTAACCACTTCAATACTGGGCACTTTTACCCCCTTCCTGCCCAGGCCAATTTTCAGCTCTCAGAGCTGTCACACTTTGAATGACAATTGCGCGGTCATGCAACACTGTACATATATGACATTTTTATCATTTTTTTCACACAAATAGAGCTTTCCTTTGGTGGTTTTTCTATCACCACTGACTTTTTTATTTTTTGCTAAATAAATAAAAAAAAAGACAAAGTTGAAAAAAAAAATGTTCATAGTTTGTTATAAAATTTTGCAAACAGGTAATTTTTCTCCTTTACGGATGTGCGCTGATGAGGCTACACTGAAGGGCACTGATAGATGGCACTGATGAGGTGGCACTGGTGGGCACTGATGAGGAGGCACTGATAGGGGGTACTGATGGGCACTGATAGGTGGCACTTAAGGGCACTGATAGGTGGCACTGATGGGCACTGTTAGGCGACACTGATGGGCACTGATATATGAAAACTGATGAAGTGGCACTGATGGGCACTGATTGGCAGCACTGGTGGGCACTGATTGGCAGCGTTGGTGGGCACTATTGGGACTGCACTGATAATCAATGCCCTGATTATTAGTGACAATGTCCCTTTAACACAAGCTGGTTATTGGCTCCCTTCTTCTTTCCTCACGCTGTCAGGGGGCGTGTGGGCAGCACGATCACGGGAGGACGTCCATCTACACCCTTCCGGCAAAGTAAGCCAGCACTGTAGCCGTCTTACAGCTATAGCCCTGGCGGGAAGTAGTTAAACATGTGCAAAAAAAAACATGAAAAAAACAGCTCTAGCAGCAAAAGGGTTACATTTAAAGTGGTTCTAAAGCAGAAACTTTTTTAGCATGTAAACTGAACATTTCATATTCCTGATATGTGCCTGATGTACCATGTACTTGTATGAGAAACCCTCTTGTTTTTTTTTTTGTATTGCTTCCTTTGTGTGAAATCCCTGGTGTTCCTTCCAGTCCCCCTGGTTTCCTATTCAAAACTGACCACACTAGGCATGAGAGAACAGCATGGTCAGTTTTCTAGCTGTGCTGGGAACTCAGCCTGTTCTCTTCCAATGATCAGACTTGTCCTGACCCCCCCCCCCCCCCTGCACAGCCATTTACTGGGAAGATCAGAGTGCTGCTTTGTTTCCTCCTTCAGCTCTCTTAGCTCCTTATGCAGCTGAGAACAGAGGGTATGTGATCACTAATAAAAAAAAATGGGAAAACAAGGTAGGTGATAATATTTTTTTATATGTATACACAAATCTTTTTCCTTTCACCTCTCTTTAAAAATTGAGTTGTTTTACAAGGTGATGGTTCACTTATACTATAATGCATTCCCTGCATTAAATCTGTTTGATCCGGTCTTCTTCTGCTTTTGCATTTAAAAACAGTGGAAGAAAAACGCCTGACCATGAAAGCCTATGGAACTCTTTACACTGACCAGTTGTTGGTCCGCTGCGTTTTGTAAAATCCAGTTTTCTGCATCTTTAGTGCATGTTTGGTGCAGGGACAAATACTGCACAGAAAATACACCTCTCCAGTGAAATTAATAGAAACTGCATCGAAAAAGTGTCAAAAACACATCAAAAAGACACCCGCGGTTGTGTATTTGGTGCAGCTTTAGAGTTACGTCTTTTTTTTTCACAGGTGCAATACGCACCGGAAATGCACCAAACACGTAGTAAAAACACACGGAGCTGTGCACCAAACATGTGGCAAAAATGCAGCAAGCAGGACTTTTTAAAACGTAACTGACCAGTGTGAAGACTTCCATAGGATTTAAAAGGATGCATTTTTCTTCTGCTTTTTTAACTGAAAAATTGATCGGTGTGAAAGTGTCCTCAGTCAATGGAAGGCATTAAAAGCACATCAAAAAATGATCGTAGATGGGGAGACACTTTTACACTTTTAGGAGAAAAGGAAATGGTGCCCAAATAATGGCAAAAAAATGGGAATTTCCCCCGATGGGGTTTTTCTAGGCAGCAGGGGTTGGAAAAATGGTAGATGTAGTTCATAAATTATACCTTTATTGATAAAAAATCATAGCACAATGACATAGACAGTTAAAATATGAGCTCTGGTACAAAAAAATTAAGAAAATCATCAATCAATATGGTGCAAACACAATGTAGTACACAACATTATACAGTGGAACCTCGGATTACGAGCATAATCCGTTCCAGGACTATGCTCGTAATCCAATGTACTCGCATATCAAAGCGAGTTTTCCCATAGAAGTCAATGAAAACTAAAATAATTTGTTCCGCATTGACTTCAATGGGATGCAATACCGCATGCGGCCAGAGGCGGGGGGCGCCGGAGAGCCTCGGAAACGGCCGAAACGGCCCGAGGGACACTTCAGCGGACCTCGGCAAACCTCCAAAAGACGCCGTTCACGAGCCTTTCCGAGGTTTCTTGAGGTCAGCCGAACTGTCCTCGGGCCTTTCCGTGCATTTCCGAACTGCGCCGATCGGCGACTTTCGGCTCTGCTCGGCTCCGGCGCCCCCCCACCGCTTTTGGCCTGAATCCTGCTTGTTTTGCGAGACAACACTCGCAAACCGAGTTAGGAATTTTAGAAATACAGTGCTCTGTTTACGAAATGCTCGTTATCTGCGTTAGTCGCAAACCGAGGTTCCACTGTAGGTCAACAAATGCTGGTGAGTACATAAACTGACGCGTTTCGACCCAGCACATCAAAAGCACATCAAAAAATGATCAGTGTGAAAGCAGCCCACTCGATCCAGCGCTGTCCCCATTCTGCAGCAGCTCTCCTCGCTCTCACAGGCTTTGCTGAGGCAATGGAAGCCATTATAAATAAATCAGCCTGTGCATTGGGTATCAAAAAAGTAGACGTTAGAACAGCAGATAGCATAATTTGCAAATAACAAACACCAATAAATGAGATAAAATGCAGTGCTTCTTTATATGTGAGCAAAGTCCTTCACAAAAGTCCATACAAAGTCTAATGACGCTAGGAAGGCACCTCAGGTGCATATATAAAGTCACTAGAAAGTGAAAGAAAAGGGGAGTCCTTCACCTGCACCACAGCACACAGAGCCTCGTACACAAAATTGTGGACCACCTAAGATATAAGCGCTCAAACAGCGCTCAAATTAGCCAGTAGGCACCATGAGATAGGGATTTTGGCTTAGATGTAGTCTTCCCTCATGGATAATCTCTCCAAAAGTCAGATTGCCAACCCATGCATATCAGAAAGAAGAACAGAACTGACTCATGGTGAAGTATTAAAAGGCACTTCAACGTTTATTTAAAAACTCCAGAATACTCACAATCAAAAAGAGCATGTCATCAAAGCGTGGGAAAAGTTTCAAACCAGCACGATCCCCGCGGTCCTCGTGCTTGGTGAGGCACGAGAAAATGTGGAGTTTGTAGAATTAACTATTTTTAAAACATAAAGTATTTGTCCTTACCCTCCAATAGTACATCTAAATGATATGATATAGGTTTATATATATATATATGACCCGCTCTTCAAAAAATGTTGTATATTTAATCCAGTGCCCAGGTGGACTCCGATACGTGGGCCGTACGCTCGGTATATTGCAAATGAGACTTAAGACTTAACATATTGTGGGTTTTCCCAACCATAGTTTGTATAAGCATTATGCTTTATGTCATGATAAGAATCCGAGCGAAACATTGCGTACCGGAAGTGGCAGCGAACGCCATTGTTATCTGTCGAGTTTGTTTGGTGATATGCGCATTCTTGTTTTACAGTGTGAGTGTTATTTTAGCACAATAAATAGTGTTTCTAAAGGTTTTACACTATCCAGTGTTTTTTTTTTATCTGTACATGTCCTTTGCAGGAGTATCGGATGAAGTGGCGGCCGCTCATTAGGGGCGCCGCCCCCCAAATCCATGCGTTCGGCCCCCAATCTACATGCAGGGCGCCAGACACATGATTTCAATGGGGTTCTTTTATTTGTTTGAAACACATGATTAGAGTCCGAGGCTCTAATTGGCTTCAAAAAAGGGTGGGCTTGGGGCGCAGAGCACCGCACCCTGAGCCCACCCAGTTGTGTGACATTAGTGAATTTTTATTCGCTAATGTCTTCCTGTTTCTCCTCCTGGCCAATAAGGAAGCGGGCCCAGGGAACCGGTTGGCCAGGGAGTCTTAGAACTCCCGGCCAATCGTGTCTCAGGACCCACTTCCTGTTCGACCGGGAGGAGGAGAAACAGCCCCGTCAGCAACAGCCTCTTCCTGGAGCTCTACTCTGGATTTAGCTCGCTATTGGTCTCCCCCCACACCTGCACCACAGCACTGCAGCACCGCAGCATAAGGTAAGGCAATGGATAAGGCGCCGGGGGTTGCGAGTTGATCACCACATTCCTAATCGTTTGTGTGGTGGGGGGGTGCGAGTGGCACTGATCGAGTTCCGGGGGGTGTAGTGCGACTGCCGCCCCCCCCCCACAATATTGAGCACCAGCCGCCACTGATCGGATGTCTACCCCAAGGCTGCTTGACTGAACGTAAATCTATATGGGGATTTTCCAAAAAGCCTGTCAGACTTTCCTTTAATGCAGACCAGACCCAAATATGCCATCCCCACTGGACTGGGCTTTTTTTTCTGTGGGGCCGCATATTTACGTATCTCCCTTTGTGCTAGGAATGCACCACATGGCGTGCTCCCAGCACATAGACCAGGGACTCACAGACAGCCCTGGGCCACATTTTACTGATCGGCACCCGGAATGACTGATTCTCAGTCACCTGATCGCTGTGGTAGTCTCTGATTGGCTATCACAGTTATCAGTCACTGTGAAGCCAGCCACAATGTTTTCTGTCTCTGTGAAGGGTCGAGACAGATTTTACAAAAAATACAATAGATTAAAACAAATATTAAAAAAGGTCAGTCCCAGGGGTAGTGTTTGGGTCAAAGGTCAGGGTCAGTATTTTTTTGGACAGGATTTTTTTTCTTTTTATTAGTATCAGTGTCAGTGTGTTTTAGGTAGGATGAAAAAAAGCTGTACTACAGGTACAAACAACAACTAACATAAACATATGTGATATCGCTCGTCTGGAGCAGGGGAATTTATTTTGGGTTGTTATTTGATTGTAAGTTATGGTAGTAGCAAGAAATATACAGTTACATTTAATTATTTTTTTTTTATTATTTTGGACCAGTTTTCTTTAGATAATAAAAAAAAGTCAGGAGATATCCATTTACCACCAAATGAAAGCCCAATTAGTCCTGAAAATAATCCACCTGGATGCACAAAGTAATTGTGATGATATGTACGGTTTTACTAACACATGTCAAAGTTGCAAAATTGGGTTTAGGCATTAAGACTTGTTCTACCCTTAGGTGCAAAGGGGTTAATAAGGGGGTTCTGGCCGCATGGTAAGCGTGCACCTGACTTCTTTGGTGGTGGTCGGCCTTTGATGTGAAGGGTGTTCAGTTTGGCTCAGGCTTCAATTTGTCATAAGAAGAATCCTCATCACTAAGTTTCACTTTGGACTTTTTATTTAGATTTTAATTATATTATTTAGTGCAGCACATTGATTATAGATTATCACCGTAGTAGCACTAGCTACATCTGTGGTTCTCAGCTTCCCAAGTAGCCCATCAAGTATGACATATGAATATTTACAGTGCTTTGAAAAAGTATTTATACCCCTTGAAATTTTCCACATTTTGTCATGTTACAACCAAAAATGTGAATGTATTTTATTGGGATTTTATGTGATAGACCAAGACAAAGTGGCACATAATTGTGAAATGGAAGGAAAATGATAAATTATTTTCATTTTTTTTAGTGAACCAATTGCCTTCAGAAGTCACCTAATTAGTAAATAGAGTCCACCTGTAATAATCTTATAATCTCAGTATAAATACAGCTGTTCTGTGAAGCCCTCAGAGATTTGTTAGAGAACCTAAGTGAACAAACAGAATCATGAAGGCCAAGGAACACACCAGACAGGTCAAGGATAAAGTTGCAAAGAAGTTTAAAGCAGGGTTAGGTTATAAAAAAAATAACCCAAGCTTCGGACATCTCATGGATCACTGTTCAATCCATAATCCAAAAATGGAAAGAGTGTGGCACAACTGCAAACCTACCAAGACATGGCCGTCCACCTAAACTGACAGGTCGGGCAAGGAGAGCATTCATCAGAGAAGCCCATTTTAACTCTGGAGATCCACAGCTCAGGTGGGAGAATCTGTCAACAGCACAACAATTAGTTGTGCACTCCACAAATCTGGCCTTTATGGAAGAATGGCAAGTAGAAAGCCATTGTTGAAGGAAAGCCATAAAAAGTCCTGTTTGCATTTTGCGAGAAGCCATGTGGGGGACACAGCAAACATGTGGAAGAAGGTGCTATGGTCAGATGAGACCAAAATGTAACTTTTTGTGTGGTGGAAAACTAACACTGCACATCACCCTGAACACACCATCCCCACTGTGAAGTATGGTGGTGGCAACAACATGTTGTGGGGATGCTTTTCTTCAGCAGGGACAGGGAAGCTGATCAGAGTTGATGGGAAGATGGATGGAGCCAAATACAGGGCAATCTTAGAAGAAAACCTGTTAGAGTCTGCAAAAGACTTGAGACTGGGGTGGAGGTTCACCTTCCAGCAGGACAACGACCCTAAACATACAGCCAGAGCTACAATGGAATGGTTTAGATCAAAGCATATTTATGTGTTAGAATGGCCCAGTCAAAGCCCAGAACTCAATCCAATTGAGAATCTGTGGCAAGACTTTCAGATAGCTGTTCACTGACTCTCTCCATCCAATCTGACAGAGCTTGAGCTATTTTGCAAAGAAGAATGGGCAAAATGTCACTCTCTAGATGTGCAAAGCTGGTAGAGACATCCCCAAAAAGACTTGCAGCTGTAATTGCAGCGAAAGGGGGTTCTACAAAGTATTGACTCGGGAGGGGGGGGCTGAATACAAATGCACACTTTTCACATATTAATTTGTAAAAAAATGTAAAAAACATTTATCATTTTCCTTCCACTTCACAATTATGTGCCACTTTGTGTTGGTCTATCACATAAAATCCCAATAAAATACATTTACATTTTTGGTTGTAACATGACAAAATGTGGAAAATGTGAAGGGGTATGAATACTTTTTCAAGGCACTGTATATTGTGCCATTGTAGGTATCGAAGGGGAAATGAGCTTTGCTTATACTGAAGTGCAGCCATTTTCTAGTTAACTGCCCTTTTTTATCATATTTATATTAACTATACAAATTGTTTGTTCTTTGTTAAATGTAAATCCAAGTGATATAAGCTAAGTTAAAAGCTATTTCCTGTTCAACATGTTAATTGAATTTTAGTCAAATTACAATGACTGTTAGACATATGGGTTATAGGCGTATAAAACAAATGCTCAGCTTAAGTCAGAATCAGATAAGGAAGTATTCGTTCTCGTTTCACAGATGTTGGCTTTCAGATATTGACAGAAGCACAAGATCAAAAAAAGGACCTGCCCATGAGTTAAATGGTGTAAACAGAAGTAACTGGAGTAAATGTGCGATCAACCCTGGGTAAATATTCACAGGATTATTAAATAACTAAGATGGAAACCCATAACGTTAAGCAAAGGGGGAAATGGCAGAGGGAAAAGGGGGAGAAAGAGTCGAAAAGGGGGTCAGGGAACCCAAGGTTCATCCAGGAATGGTGCATATAACTGGTATATTACCAGTAAGCATGATGGAGTCAGCTTGGTAGCAACAGTTGTCATAATTTGGAGGGAGGTAATGGTCCACCCCATGGTCGCCATGTCTTAGCATATTTAGTGATCCTATCATGTAATATGGCTTCAAACTTAGCATGAACCATTGCTTGAGTCAGAGGGGGCTTCCACGCTTTTGCTATGGTTTGTTTGGCCAACATAGGTATATGCTACAGTGCTTTGAACTGAGAATTTGTAATGTGTGATGGCTGGGGATTTAGCACTGCAACAAGTGAATCAGGGTTGATCATTTTTGAGAACAGGGTTGAAAAGACCTAGAGTCCAAAACTGACTTACCATGGGGCAAGAACACCATGTATGAAAGTGGGTGCCTATTTCCCAGTTAAAAGGTATTTCAACAATATATGTGTATGGATTGTTGCAGAGCAAGGAACATGTCACCAGCACACCAGGGAACTCCATCAAATGGTCCAAGCTTTATTGAACAATCACATGACAGCGAAGGATAGAGGTGTTTTGCAGCAATTCAGGACCCCTTAATCAGGAAGGTCACATGCTTGGTTTTTAAAACGTTGCTATCCTTTGCTGTGATGTGATTGCTCAATAAAGAGTTGGATCCTTCTATGGAGTTCCCTGGTGTGTTGGTGACATATTCCTTGCTCTGAGTCATTCCAGTCTCCTGCCAGTGGTCCCTACACTACCCAACTACTCTTCAGCCCTTCTCAGGAACGTGTACATCTGGAATATTTTTTTAGATTGTTACGGAAACCTTGTTCCAATGCTCAACTGATCTTCCTTCTGTCGTTATCAACTGTGTATTCAACCGTGGACTCTTTTATGTAGTGTCATGTAGGGATGAGCTGAACATTCTCTCCCCCCCCCCCCCCCCCCCGTTCATTTCGCAGCAGAACTTGCAAACAGGCAAAAAATTTGTTCGAACACCGTTAAAGTCTATGGGTTCTTAGAAGCTATCAACATGAACATTGAGGAGGAATAGGATAGCCACTCAGCATAACAGGATAGTCACTCAGCATAGGCAGTCTTTAATAGGGATGACCCGAATACCCCCCGGTTCGGTTCGCACCAGAACCTGTGAACAGACCGAAAGTTTGCGCAAACTTTAGAACCCCATTAAAGTCTATGGGACTCGAACGTTCGAAATCAAAAGTGCTCATTTTAAAGGCTTATATGCAAGTTATTGCCATAAAAAGTGTTTAGGGACCCGTGTCCTGCCCCAGGGGACATGTATCAATGCAAAAAAAAGTTTTAAAAACAGGCATTATTTCGGGAGTAGTGATTTTAATAATGCTTAAAGTGAAACACTAAAAATGAAATATTCCTTTAAATATCGTGCCTGGGGGGTATCCTTAGTATGCCTGTAAAGGCATGTTTAAAACAATACCACAGCAAAATGACATTTCTAAAGGAAAAAATGTCATTTAAAACTACTTGCGGCTGTAATGTATTGTCGGGGCCTGGCATTATAGATGAAAATCATTGAAAAAAACGGCATGGGTTCCCCCCAGTCCATTACCAGGTGTGGGGGTCCCCCAGGCACTATATACTCTGAACAGCAGTATATATACTATATGGCCTGCCCTATATACTCTGCAGAAAATTAGGCCTTAGGTGTTGGTGGTACCAGAACACTGAAAGCCCTCACAGTTACTCTTGGTGAGCGCAGGAATGGGCCCTGCTGTGAAATATTATATCAAGAATAGTAATTACATGTCCCTGTTAAACAGGGGCAGAAAAATTGGGCCTTTGGTGGTGGGGGTGCCACAACACTGTAAGCCCTCACAGTTACTCTTGTTGGGTGCAGGAACAGACCCTGCTGTGAAATATTAGATAAAAAATTGTAATTACATGCCCCTGTTAAACAGGGGCAGAAAAATTGGGTCTTGGGTGGTGGTGCCCTAAACCAAAAGTATTGTTGGAAGCTAGCATCATCAAGATTGAGGAGCAAGAGGATAGTCAGCATAGGCAGTCTTCAAGGGATCCCACGTCCATAGAAAATTCAATCAGTTACATCAGCATCAGGTGCTTGATAGCTGCTGATCCAAGACTGGTTCATTTTTATGAATGTGAGCCTATCAATGGATTCTGTGGACAGGCGCACTCTTTGACCCATAACAAACCCTCCAGCAGCACTGAATGTGCGTTCAGAAAGCATGCTGGATGCAGGACAGGCCAGTAGCTCAATAGCATATTGAAAAAGTTCTGGCCAGTGGTCCATCCTCAAGACCCAGTAACCCAGTGGATACTCTGTTGGAAAGTTCTCCAAGTCTTGCCCCTAGATATTCCTGCACCATGTAACGCATTAACGGCGATGGTTGCTTGAACTGATCAGACCTTGGCACTGAGGACTGAAAATTTGTTTAAAGGCATTGGTCAGCCGGCCACCTTCTCCACCACTCTTCCTCTGACTGAATGAAGCCTCAGCAACACGTTGTCCAGCACCAGAAAATTGTAACCTCCCAGGGTCAGGAAATGCATTGCACAAACCTTTCTTCAAGGCCTTCTGAAGATGTTTCATCCTCTGCTCGGTCTACAAAGGCAGGATTAGTTTTGTAACCTTACCCTTGTAACATGGATCAAGAAGGGTTGCCAGCAAGTAATGATCCCTCTCCTTGATACCACGAATCCTAGGGTCCTTTTGCAGGCTTAAGTTTGCAGAGGCATTCGATTCTGAGTCCTCTGGGTCACTAAGGATCACATGATTCGTAACTACCTCCTCCCAGCCAATTACAACTCCTTGGATTTCTGGGGACTGCAAACCATCCCTTGAAGACTGCTGCTAAGTGTTATCGTCTACATCCATGCTGACGCAATCCTCCTCCTCCTCCTTCTTCCCGTGTGTTTGGTGGGCATGCAGGAATGCTATCTTGATAAAGTGGGCCTTGAGAGGTAAGGAAGTCCTCTTCCTCCCGTTGTTCTGCCTCAAGTTCCCTGTCCATTATTCCATGAAGCGCATGCTCCAACAGGAAGACTAGAGGGACAATGTCATCGATGCATGCATTGTCGCTGCTCACCATCCTTGTTGCCTCCTCAAATGGTAACAGGACAGTGCATACATCCTTGATCAGTAGCCACTGGCATAGCAAAAAAAAGCCAAGCTCCCCTGACCCTGTCCTGGTGCCATACTCGCACAAGTACTCATTGATGGCCCTCTGCTGCATGTGCAGCTGCTGCAGCATTGCCAACGTTGAGTTCCACCTGGTGTGCATGTCGCGAATAAGGCGGCTGGTGGGCAGGTTGCATTCCCTTTGAATGTCAGCCAGCCGAGCACTGGCATTGTATGACCGGCGGAAATGACCACAGCCTTTTCTGGCCTGCCTCAGAAGATCCTGTAAGCCTGGGTACCTGCTGAAGAACAACTGTGCCACCAAATTCAGGACATGTGCCAAACATGGAGAATGGGTCAAGTGTCCCTGTTGGAGGGACAGAGAAGGTTGGTGCCATTGTCGCATACACCCCCTGCTCTGCAAGCATCACCTCCGCTGCCTGGGTCCCTGACTTGATACCCACTGAAGCTTCCCGATTCTTCTACGTCCCCAGTTGGTGAGAATTCTGCCCTGGTTGCTTCAGCTACTCACTGTGGTCCCTGGTAACAAGGTAGTTGGTCCCTTAGTGGCGACAGCTTCCCCCTTACCTCCGACCACGTCAGGTTCACCGGCTAGAAGAACCGTCACTTCTGTTTGGACTGCAACTCTGCGCTGCTCTCTTGTTTCTGGATGGGCCCTCAGACAGCCTAGCTGCCAGATGTGCCCAGGATAGGCCCAAACTCCGGCCTAGCCCGGGCAGTACAACACACGTCCACCCAGACAGCCATCCAGGTGGCACAGAACACTGATCACCTGACTCTACCCGAACATATCGATTCTCCCAGCGGGCCAAGGGTTTTAAGAAAATCCCTGCCCATTGGCTGGGATACCCCGTATACCCATAATCTGACCTTACATTGCCCTTCTCGTATCGAATGCCACCAAGTACCCAGCCACCTAGCGGCAAAAGAGAGAAGCACAGCAATTATAGGCTTAGAGTGAAATCAATTGATCCCTAACAATAGGTCAAGGTAGCTATACCTGGCAGGTAAATTTAGGAGCAACCCTGCCTAAATACCGGGGTGCTACGTAAAGATGCGCTAAAAGTGAAAACACATAAAGTACAGTGCCTTCAGAATAATCCATCAAAGAGCACATAGAGTCATTTTAAGAATTCTTACAAAGATCCACTGAGCACATGTGAGCAAATCCTTAACTGAGTATAGCAGAATATCTCTGCACTGTACCTGTACTGTGTGTGCTTCTGCAGTATGACATCCATCTGGATCAAGTCCTGGCATCTTCTGCCGGATTCTGTCTCCGCCCACCCGCCTAGCAGACTTGTTCCACGGAGCTCAGGAAGTGCTCCAAAACCCCTTCAGTTCTGTGCTAGAGGTTGTGAGCGGATAAAAGACACACAAACCGAACAGGGTGGCATCAGTACAACCCTTATGCATGTCATAGTATGGAGCAGGAGAAGCTAAAAGCTGTCCCCACCAACCCGCCTATCAGACTTGTTCCTGAGCTCCGTGGAACAAGTGTAATAGGCGGGTGGGTGGGGACATAACCCATCTCTCTCTGGCTCTCTCCTCCTCGGGCTGACAGGAGAATGGATACCACTGTTACAACTCCAGTCAGCGGCGGCACTCCCTCCCCTCAATGAAGCACCCGGGGCAGATGTCCCCCTGCCGCCCCCCCTAGTTTCGGCCCTGGGCCTCAGCCATATGGGCAGTTATTGCACTAAAACCGGCCATAGATGGTTTGAATCTTGGCCGGTTCAGCAGGGACCAGCCGAGATATAAACCATCTATGGGCAGGCTGATTGTACCTATGTGGATCCATCAATCAAGTTGGGTACAACCAGCATGTTGGATTTTTATATGAAATTATTGCCAGAAACTATAGCCGCTAGCAATAATCACTATGTTCTCAAACTATGTTCTCCCAGCAGGGATGGCTTCCTGTGCCCCCTGCCTTGAGAAAACAATAGCTCCATGGAAGGGATTTCCCCATAAACACTGACTGTGTTGATGAGGGAATAGAGCAATTTTCATTCCTGCAACCGCAGGTTGCAGGAAACAAAATCGCATCATCTAACGCCAGCTCAAGAGAAGGCCAAATGGGCCCGAGCTATATGGACAGCTAAAGCACTAGGAGAAGTCTAGATGGACCAAAAAGAAAATCCCAATCAGGTAGGCTCACTGTGTGACAGTCTTTTTAAGCCCTACAAGCTTTCAGTGCACTAAGAGAAGGCCAGATGGGCCCAAATGAGGGGTTATGGCTGAAGAACATATAATATGGGCCATGATTAGTCAAACCCCTAGTCAGGGATATGCAATTAGCGGACCTCCAGCTGTTGAAGAACTACAAGTCCCATGAGGCATAGCAAGACTGACAGCCACAATCATGACACCCAGAGGCAGAGGCATGATGGGACTTGTAGTTTTGCAACAGCTGGAGGTCCACTAATTGCATATCCTATCCAAGATCTAGATGATTGCCACAGAGAAACAAAGGGGACTAAAAATGTGATATCCAAAGAAGGTAAATTAGATGTACAAATGTGGGGACAGCTTTTAAGACATGGCAGCCCTATCTAGTGAAGCATGATCAACTCAGAGAATACAGAAAGTGGATAAAAAAAGTTATATTAGGAAAAGAAAACTGGAAAGAAAGCAGAGTTGTTTTTGGAAATTTAGCTATATGGTCTTAGACAATAGAAAAAAAAAACTCAGCAGTCACAGCTAGTATAGTGTTGACTACAACTAACATTCTCCTGCCTCAAAAGTATGGGAAACCAAGAGAAATCTAGCATTGAGAAGCAGAGCCGGGGCAAGGATTTTTGTCTACTCAGGCGAAGGTGCATTTTGCCAACCCCCTCCCCCCATTTTCTGGTAACATTTTCAATTTCCATGTCCAAGTACCGCATTTATCGGCGTATAACATGCGCCGGCGTATAACACGCACAAGTTTAGGGGGGAATTTTAAGGAAAAAAACCTTTTAGGAGGGAAGTTTAAGGAAAAAAAACTTACATTAAAATGCCCATCAATGCAGCGTTATCTGTCCATCTGCAGCCTTTTCAGTGTCAGTGCAGCCTTGCCCCAGTGTCCATTGCAGCCTTGTCAGTGCAGCTTTGCCCCAGTGCAGCCTTGTCAGTGCAGCCTTGTCAGTGCAGCCTTGCCCCAGTGCAGCTTTGTCAGTGCAGCCTTGTCAGTGTAGCTTTGCCCCAGTGCAGCCTTGTCAGTGCAGCTTTGCCCCAGTGCAGCCATGCCCCAGTGCAGCTTTGTCAGTGCAGCTTTGTCAGTGCAGGTTTGCCCCAGTGCAGCCATGCCCCAGTGCAGCTTTGTCAGTGCAGCTTTGTCAGTGCAGCCTTGTCAGTGTAGCTTTGCCCCAGTGCAGCCTTGTCAGTGCAGCTTTGCCCCAGTGCAGCTTTGTCAGTGCAGCTTTGTCAGTGCAGGTTTGCCCGTGCAGCTTTGCCCCAGTGCAGCCATGTCAGTGCAGCTTTGTGCACTCGCCGCCGACATACACAGCCGTGTGTAGATTCAAATATGGCGCCGAGACTGCAGGGATTCGTCGGAGCCGAGATACACATACCCGAGTGTTCTCGTCTTTTTTCGGCGCACCTCACAGTCATGCCCAGTCCCGCCCTATGATGGACATAACACAGGTCCAATGGCAGGACTGGGCGTGACTGGCCGGGACTGGGCGTGACGGCGGCGACGAAAAAAGCCGAGAACACTCGGGTATGTGTATCTCGGCTCCGACGAATCCCTGCAGATTCATATTTGAATCTACACACAGCTGTGTATGTTGGCGGCGATCGCGGCAATTGCCGTGATCGCTCCGATCACACAAAATCGGCGGGGACCTATAACACGCATCCATGATCTTCCCCTGATTTTCAGGGGAAAAAAGTGCGTGTTATATGCCGATAAATACGGTAATTAGATATCCAACATGTCACAACTTGAAAATACATGCAGCCGTGAAATTGTGAAAGACTTCAGTACCCTAAATTTTTTTAAAGGTAATGTTTTAAAAGCCCCTACAGGTCATCAGTTTAGAGTTACTTAGAAACTTTGGTGCTAACATGATTGCCCTCACACCAGCGTAGATGGTTTATCTATAACATGTGTAGGGCAATTGTCATTTTCCTACTTAGGTGACCTAACACATGTTTTTTTGTGTTTTTTTCAGATCTCTCCAGAGATGTTCAATCGGGTTCAAGTCTGGGCTCTTGCTGGGCCATTCAAGCACACAGCCAAGATAACAAAGCAGTGGCTCTGTGAATGTCCTTGAATGGCCCAGCCAGAGCCCAGACTTGAACCCGTCTGAGGTCCAGAGTGCTCTGCAGCAGGTTTTCATCAAGGATGTCTCTGTACATTGCTGCATTCATCTTTCCCATGGTGGTGGCTAGTCTCTCAGTTCCTGCCGCTGAAAAACATCCCCACAATATAATGCTGCCACCACCATGCTTCACTGTAGGGATGGTATGGGCCAGGTGATAAAGGATGCCTGGTTTCCTCCAGACATGATGCTTGCCATTCAGGCCAGAGAATTCAATCTTTGTTTCATCAGACCAGAGAATTTTGTTTCTCATGGTCTGAGAGTCCTTCAGGTGTCTTTTGGCAAACTCCAGGCGGGCAGTCATGTGCCTTTTACTGAACAGTGCCTTTTACTGAGCAGTTACTTCCGTTTGGCCACTCTACCATACAGGCCTGATTGGTGGAGTGCTGCAGAGATGGTTTTTCTTCTGAAAGGTTCTCCTCTCTCCACAGAGAAATGCTGTAGCTCTGTCAGAGCGGCCATCAGGTTTTTGGTCACCTCCCTGACTAAAGCTCTTCTCTCTGAATGCTCAGTTTGTCTGGGCGGCCCTCTCTAGGAAGAGTCTTGGTGGTTCCAAACTTTTTCTATTTACGGTTGATGGAGACCACTGTGCTCACTGGGACCTTCAATGCTCCAGAAATTTTTCTTTTTCAAATATTTTATTGAAATGGTACAAAGTTCAATTGACAAAACAGAAAAAATTAAATAAAACAGAGGGGAATAGACCCATACATCAGTAAAGGGGAGTTAAAAGTAACATGTCCACAACAACAGGAGATGGTAAGCATGATCAATACAGGGTTTGTGATATCACAATAGATCAATAATCTAGCAATGAGTATGGATTAGAACATGTTTTAGAAGTGCTGGAAATCTAAGTGGGCAAAGAGCTCATGAGTATTCACAGGAATCAGGTTAAAACAAATTAGCATCGGTAGTAAATGTGGTGCATGGGCAAGCAGGCAGCACTCCGCTATGGAAGACTGAATATGACATGACAATTTGGATGAACTGATTTATGGGGGAGATCCCACCAATGAGGGAAGGTACCACAGTTTAATTGGAGAGAGAAGAGGAAAGGAAATGACAAGAAGAAGTAAGAAGGAGCAAGAGAATAGGTTAGGGGGGATAAAGTGGGAAAAGATGAGGAGTCGCCGGGAGAAGGGGAAAGGTGGGGTCCGGTGCCAACAGACCATTGAGCCCTAGAAGATGAAGAGTTATGGGAGGAGGTGGGTGTCGTCAAAGTCTGGTGGAAGAAAATGGTCCACCCAGGGTTGCCAAAGACGCTCATATTTGGAGAATTTGTCAAGGACCACAGCTTCAACTTGGGCATGGATCATTGCCCCGGTGACTCTGTGTTTGACTTTAAAGTCATAAGCAGTCGTAACCTGTAGAAGCAATTTGAATTGAAGGCAAGATACCTCATGGGGTCTTGTATTAAGTAGGGCGATAGAAGGGGCAGGCTCGAGGCTCACGCCTGCTAGGGCAGAAATAATTTGAAAGATTTCAGTCCAGAACTTTTGAGCTATATGACAACTCCACCAGATGTGGAGATGGGTGTCTCTGTCCGTACAGCCTCGAAAGCATGTAGGTGGATAAGATAGGAGGTATTTAGAAATCCAAGCAGGGACCAAGTACCAGCGCAATAGGACTTTATAATTTGTTTCCGAGGCCACTACATTCTGGGAAGCAGACTTTGTGGCTTGCCATATATCTGACCATTCTTTGGCCTCTAAATGGACGTCCAAATCCCACTAAGTTTCCCACTTAGTGACATAGGGGAAGGAAGCATGAGCAGGGGGGTCTAATAGACAGGCATAGAGAAGGGAAATCAGTCCTCGTGCGTGGGGGTCATGTTTGCAAGAATGCTAGAAGGAAGTCATATTGGGTAAAGATGGATCCGTATGCAAACATGGGGTAAAGAAATGTTTGAGTTAAAGGAAGCGGAATATTTCAGAACCAGGAAGGCCCGATGCTTCGCATGGCGCAGGAAACGTTTTGAAAGTGTCAGGAGTGGTAAATGAGTGGGTACGAATGAGACTGGAGGTTGACCAATTACAGAAGGAGGAAGGTGAGGACCACGCAGGGTAAAAAGCAGGGTTACATAGGTAGGACAGAAGGGGGTTATGAGGGAATTGGAGTTTGCATTTGAATTTGAGAGAGTGTGCCATACCTGTAGGGAAGGACGTGTCACCGGGTTCTTCACTGTTTTGCAGTCTTTAGGGTGAAACCAAAGTAAATTTGTCCCTGAAAGCGGGTCGCATTCAACTGACTCTAAAGTTACATAGTTAGGAAGGTTGAATAAAGACACCAGTCCATCCAGTTCAACCTAAGTGAGTGTTTACAATAGTCCATATCCCTATACATTGTGTCTCATTAAAGGGCTCATCTATTATATATATTATTTATTTAAGGTATAATGCCATCAATTTACGCAGCGCTTCACACATATATCACACACTCACATCGGTCCCTACCCTCAAGGAGCCCACAATCCAAGGTCCCCAACTCACATTCATATACTTGGGCCAATTTTGGACAGAAGCAAATTAACCTACCAGCATGTCTTTGGAGAGTGGGAGGAAACCAGAGCACCCGGAGGAAACCCACGCAGGCACAGGGAGAACATGCAAACTCCAGGCAGGTAGTGTCATGGTTGGGATTTGAACCAGCAACCTTTTTTACTGCTAGGTGAGAGTGCTACCCACTACACCACTATGCCGCTGTAGCCCATAGGGGGATCTCGTGTTGTAGCGTGATATTTGGTGAGTTGTGCCAATTGGGCCACTTGAAAAAATTTAGCAAAGTGGAGTAGACCCAGTCCATCCTGGAGTTTATGGAGGTATAGAATTGTCTTAGATACACAGGGTCTGATTTTGGACCATATATAGGTAAAGACTCTACGCTGCAAAATACGAAGGAAGTACGAGGGGAAGGGAATTGGCAGGACTCTAAAAAGGTAAAGGATTTTTGGGAGGATTGCCATTTCAACTACAGTGATGCGTCCCAACCATGCTAAAGATAGGGTGAACCAGTACGACATGAGTCTAGTCAGATGGGCAAGCATAGGGGGATAATTAGTCGAGAAGAGCGTGGAAGGATCTGCAGTCAGTTTGATGCCTAGGTAAGAGATATATTGTGGGGACCATGAGAATGGAAGAACCTGATGAGTACAGAGGGGGGGCAAGGATATATTAAGAACTTTTGATTTCTGTGAGTTCACTACCAAGCCGGAGATTGCTGCGAATTGGTCTAAAATGGAGAGGAGGTTAGGAGAGGAGATCAGTGGGGAGGTGAGGAACAAAAGGATGTCATCCGCAAATAGGCAGAGATATAATGGTGGTCGCCAATCTCGAGCCCCTTGACATTGGGGTTAGAGAATATCATTCGGGCAAGAGGTTCCATAGCTAAGGAGAACAAGAGAGGAGATAAAGGGCAGCCTTGTCTTGTCCCACAGCGCACGGGAAAGGGGTCGGATTTAAAGCCAGCATAACTACGGTGGGCAGAGGGGCTAGAATAGAGGGAGGGATTCCACATCTAGAGTGGGGTCCGAAACCCCATTTACGCAAGACACATTGGTGATAGGGCCAGGAAAGGGTGTCAAAGGCCTTTATGATGTCTAAGGATATAAAGCATGTAGGAATGCAGCGGGAGCGTGCCGCATGGACCAACAAGACAGCCCTGCATACATTGTCACCTGCCTGTCTCGTGGGGATGAAGCCAACCTGGTCCCTATGGATAAGAGAACCTATAATCAAGTTTAAGCGTAAGGAGAGAATTTTGGTAAGTAGCTTAATGTCTATAATTAGCAAGGAGATGGGGCGAAAGTTCGTCCAGGACGAGTCGTCTGATTGGGGTTTGGGGATCATAGATAAGGTAGCGTTGACTGGAATCTGCATTAAATGAACGACCCTTTAGGATGGAATTGAAGGCTTCAGCTGACAGGGGTGTGAGGAGGTCTGTAAAATGTTTATAATATGAAGCTGTAAAGCCATCTGGGTCTGGGTGTTTATTCAATTTAAGCGACTTGATCGCTTTGCGTATTTCCAGTTCAGTAATAGGTTGGTCTAGTTGTGCCTGCTGGGGGGCTGATAGGGATGGCAGTTGTATGTTAGAGAAGAAATCTTATGCATGGGATTCGTCAAGGCTGGCAGAAGCCGAATAAAGGTATGAGAGATGTTTTGCGAAAAGTTTCTAAGACCTTCACAGCGTTGCTGGAGTAGGTGTCCTGGGAAGTTTTCAAGCGTACTGGCTTATGCGGGCAGTCTAGGTTGTGAAGCGATAGAACCAGAAATGTATCGGGTTTCTTTGCTTTGTTATATATCCTATGTCTGGAACGTCGGAGGGATTTCTCAGCTGACTCGGATAGGAACAGATTTAGTCTTATCAAAAGCATATAAAAAAAAGTAAAAACCAGCCCTGGAAAAGATTTCACACCAGCTCCATTGCTTTATTATACCAGTCCAACAGCAAACGTCATTATTTTCTTGTTCATAAGGGGAAAAGAACATACATTTTAAAGCACAGAGACCACCTTCCGCAGAAAGAATACACAAAGGTAAGGGGGGGTGGGGTTACTGATATAAGGGGGAAACCTTTATATCAGTGCCCCCTTACATTATTGTATTCACTCCCCCCTTATATCGGTGACCCCCCCCCCTCAGACTGGCTTGGCGGCGCTGTTACTGACCTCCTCTCAGGTGAACCATGCACCTGGTTACAACACTGGGTGGCCCCGCCCCTTACCAATATAAAAGCTGTCAAACCACAGAGAGAGCAGTCGGCAGCAGTCATTTTTTTCATTTTTTCTTCATCTATATTGCCGGGAGTCGGCAATACATTACAGCCGCGAGCAAGTTTAAATTACATTTTTTCCTTTAGAAATGTCATTATTGCTGCGGCATGTTCTATACATTGTACAGATGAGCCACTTTACAGGCAGACAAAGGGTACCCCTCAGGCACGATATTTAAAGAAATATTTCATTTTTATTGTTTCACTTTAAGCATTATTGAAATCACTGCTCCAGAAAAGACAGCTGTTTTTAAACTTTTTTTTTGCATTGATACATGTCCCCTTGGGCCAATAGTTGTGATATCAACTTTTGGGTTTCGATGTGGAAGTGATAGAAGTGGCTGTGAGGCACACGCAATGTGTCGCCTCCCCTATGCAACCCCCCACCATGTTCACCAGGCTCTTCTGTCCCACCTGCGGGCCTGGTGCAGTCATGGTGGGTGTCGCTAGGAAGGGCATCGGGAGCTCAACTGCTAATGGGCAGAAAATGGTGTGTACAGTGCGTCCGGAAAGTATTCACAGCGCTTCACTTTTTCCGCATTTTGTTATATTACAGCCTTGTTCCAAAATGGATTAAATAAATTATTTTCCTCAAAATTCTACAAACAATACCCCATAATAACAACGTGAAAGAAGTTTGTTCGAAATTTTTGCAAATTTATTAAAACTAAAAACTAAAAAAATCCCATGTACATACTGTAAGTATTCACAGCCTTTGCCATGACACTCAAAATTGAGCTCAGGTGCATTTTGTTTCCTCTGATCATCCTTTAGATGATTCAACAACTTGATTTGAGTCCACCTATGGTAAATTCAGTTGATTGGACATGATTTGGAAAGGCACACCCCTGTCTATATATACTCTACTCTATATATACTCTACACTGCATTATATACACTACATTGACTGCACTATATACTCTGCACTGCGTTATATACACTACACTGACTGCACTATATACACTATACTGACTGCACTATATATTCTGCACTGTGTTATATACACCACACTGACTGCACTATATACACTATACTGCCTGCACTATATACTCTGCACTGCGTTATATACACTACACTGACTGCACTATATACACAATACTGCCTGCACTATATACTCTGCACTGCGTTATATACACTACACTGACTGCACTATATACACAATACTGACTGCACTATATATTCTGCACTGTGTTATATACACTACACTGACTGCACTATATACACTATACTGCCTGCACTATATACTCTGCACTGCGTTATATACACTACACTGACTGCACTATATACACTATACTGCCTGCACTATATACTCTGCACTGCGTTATTTACACTACACTGACTGCACTATATACACTATACTGACTGCACTATATATTCTGCACTGTGTTATATACACCACACTGATCGCACGCTCAATCCACTAACTAACTTGTCTAATCTCTCTCCATTGATAAACACTATACGCGGACGCCGTGTACTATACTTGGGCACCCTGGCTTTGGACAATCATGGCTCTCACTGTATATCATGCTGTGATTGGCCAAAGCATACAGGTCAGGTGAATGCTTTGGCCAATCAGCAGCCTTGAATGCACTGCTATCTCGCAGTGCATTAAGGGGAGCTCGTCGGCAGGCGAACGTCCTGCGAGCGCCCCATATGTTAATTTGTTCTATGAACAAACGAACACCGGGCCCATCTCTAATCATGGGCTAGTATCCAATATGAAGTAGAGCTCCCCCAGGTAAACCCAGTAAAAGATAAAACTTAACCTGGCACTACTTTAACCAGGCTAACACTCAGTGGTGGTGCGTCCATTAAGGGCACACGGGCGCCGCTCCCTCTCTCCAGCCACCCCCTCTATGTAGATGGATAGATTCATGCATTGCGTGAATCTATCCATGGATGCCGCCTATTCAGGCGTCCGGCCTCTTTTCGGGCGCCTGAATTCCGGCAGCAGGGGTGTATTTTTGAAGCACCTGATTAGAGTCATAGGCTTTAATAGGCTTCAAAAAAAGGTGAACTGCAAGCGCAGAGCACAGTTCCCCCAGGTGTGTTAGAAAAGCAAATGAATATTCCCTTTTCTAACACTGAACCGCCTCTCCGCCAATCAGGAAGCGCGGGTGTGTTACCCGTCACCTGATTGACTGAAACGACAGGCGCTGTGATTGGATTCCTATCAGGAGGAGATGATGGGAGGAGACGCATGGAGGACACATCTCGCCGCCGTCACCCGCTGCTCCACTGAGATAGGGTAAGTGCCGTGCAGATGGCGAGCAAGCGGGGGGGGTCACAGCGGCAGCATTTGATGGGCACAGTGGCGGTATTTGATAGGCACAGTGGCGGCATTTGATGGGCACAGTGGCGGTATTTGATGGGCACAGTGGCAGTATTTGATGGGTACAGTGGCAGTATTTGATAGGTACAGTGGCGGCATTTGATGGGCACAGTGGCGATATTTGATGGGCACAGTGGCAGTATTTGATGGGCACAGTGGCAGTATTTGATAGGTACAGTGACGGCATTTGATGGGCACAGTGGCGGTATTTGATAGGCACAGTGGCGGCATTTGATGGGCACACTGGCGGCATTTGATGGGCACAGTGGCAGTATTTGATGGGCACAGTGGCTGCAATTGATAGGCACAGTGGCTGCATCTGATGGGCACAGTGGCGGCATCTGATGGGCACAGTGGCTGCAATTGTTTTGTTTTTTTTTCAGAATTTTTCAGTTTGTTTGCCCCCCAAAAAAATTTGGAGCACCAGCTGCCACTGCTAACACTTTATGTTTTTGGTTTCCTGTAGTTACCAACAGCTACAAAGATTTGAACAAGTTAAACTAGTTAAACCAGTAACTGAAAATAGAGTATTGCTAAGCCTTGCAAATCCTCGGGAAATTCCTGAAGAATGCAGTGAAAAAGAAAATAATAAAAGACAACCACTTTTTTAGTGCATAGTGAATGTTTTAGGCCGGGTTCACACGTTCACACCGCAGCACAGAGCAGGTCACAGCAGGACTCCGGTGCGTCCCCAATCATCGTTTCAGGTCCGATTTCAGTCCAAATTTTTGTCTGAATTCTGACCTGAAATGGACCAAAAGACGCACAGGACCTCTGTACAATTTACACCGGAGCTGCTGACGTCATGTGTGAACCCGGCTCCACAATCCCCTGACCCACATCCAATCCGCAATAGTGTGAACCCAGCCAAAAGGACAATTAACAAAATAATATAGGAGATATACCTGTACTCCCAAATTCATATACAGAGGGTACAATAAGTATTGAACATGTCACCATTTTTTCTATGTAAATATATTTCTAAAGGTGCTATTGACATGACATTTTCACCACGACGGTAACAACCCGTACAATCCATACATACAAAGACACCAAAACAAATACGTTCAGAAATTACATTATTTGCAATAAAATGGAATGACACAGGGAGCAAGAATTAAAAACGCTAAGGGCACTTTCACACTGAGGCGCGGGGGGCGTAGGCAGTAGCTGGCATTTTAGAGGCACTTTTCGGCCGCTATCGGAGCGCTTTTAACCCCCGCTAGTGGCTAAATAAAGGGTTAATAGCGCCCGCAAAGCGCTGCTGCCTCAGGGCTTTGCAGGCGCTTCGGCGGCGCTGCCTATTGATTTCAATGGGAAGGGGCGCTTTGGGAGCGATGTATACACCGCTCCAAAAGCGTCTCAGATGCTGCTTGCAGGAGTTTCTTTTTAACGTAAGAGCACCGCTCCAGTGTGAAAGCTCTCAGGCTTTACAGGCGATTTGTAGGTGCTATTTTTAGCGCTATAGTTCCTGTAAAGTGCCTCAGTGTGAAAGTGTAAAAGGAAATGTATTTAATACTTGGTAAAAAATCCTTTGTTGGTAATGAGAGCTTCAAGACGCCTCCTGTATGGAGAAACTGGTCGCATGCGTTGCTCAGGTGTGATTTTGGCCCATTCTTCCAGAAAAACAGTCTTCATATCTTGAAGGTTCCGTGGGCCTCTTCTATGAACGCTGATCTTTACTTCTGTCCATAGATTTTCTAAAAAAAAAAAAGCAGCTGGGCAATGTTTATCAACAGCATTTCTCAGCTGCTGAAATAGATAGATAAAAAGAAACATTGTTTATACATGAGCAGATCAAAAGGATGAGCTTCGGTCTGCAGATAAAGTCAATTTTTACCCCCGCCCGCGCTATCGCGGAAAGATGGCTACAGCACAGGCTTAAAATGCCGGGAGGGCGTCCATGGAAATCCTCACGTTCTCGCGCTGCCTGCGCACCCCCTGTGCAGGCGGCGTGCTCTGTGATCAGGGTAAGGGGCCAATCACAGCACCCCTTTACCATGTGATCAGCTGTCAGCCAATGACAGCTGATCACATGATGTAAACAGAAGCTGGTTATCGTAAAGCCGATAGCCGGCTTTTGTTAAAGGGACATTGGTCCCAAAATTGCCAACCAATGCCACCTATCAGTGCCCACCAGTGCCACCAATCAGTGCCAATTAGTGCCTCATCATCAGTGTCACTTATCAGTGATACCTATCAGTGCCACCCACCAGTGCCTATCAGTGCCCATTAGTGCTGCCTATCAGTGTTGCCTCATCAGTGCCTCCTGACCAGTGCCGCCTTATCAGTGTCAACTTGGGCCACCTATCCGTGCCAGTGTCAATCAGTGCTTCATCATCAGTTTCACTTATCAGTGATGACTATCAGTGCCATCCACCAGTGCCTATCAGTGCCCATTAGTGCTGCCTATCAGTGTCCATCAGTGCCACCTATCAGTGCAGCCTCATCAGTGTTTCCGACCAGTGCCGCCTCATCAGTGCCCCCTATCAGTGCCGCCTCATCAGTGCTTATCAATGCAGCCAATCAGTGCCCATTAGTGCAGCCTATCGGTGCCTATCGGTGAAGGAGAAAAATCACCTGTTTGCAAATTTTTATAGCAAACTATGAAAATATTTATTTGGGTTTTTTCAGAATTTTCGCTCTTTATATGTTTCTTTAGCAAAAATTAAAAAACCCAGTCGTGATAAATACCACCAAAGGAAAACTCTATTTGTGTGAAAAAAATGCTAAAAACGTTATATGTGTACAGCGTTGCATGACTGCGCAATTGTCATGTGACAGCGCTGAAAGCTGAAAATTGTCCTGGGCAGGAAGGGGGTAAAAGTGCCCAGTAGGCAAGTGGTTAACCACTTCCCACCCAGCCTTTAGCAAATTGATGGCCGGACGGTGGTTCTGTTATCCTGACTGGGCGTCATATGGCATCCACCAGCATAACATGCCGGCACGTGCCAGCGGGGGCGCGCATCGCGGCAATCGGATTTGCTGTGTGTCAGTCCTACACACCGCATCTCCGATCATAGTAGGGAGCCTCTGACGGAGGCTTCTTAACATGTGATCAGCTGTGACCAATCACAGCTGATCATCGCGTGAACCAGGAAGTACCGGTAAATGCCATTCCTCAGTTCGCGCTGACAGGGAGAGCCAATCAGAGGGGGGTCTGTGCTGATAATCAGCACATTGATTATCAGCACAGCCCCCATCAGATGCGCCCATCAGCTGCCAGTCAGTGCCCCACCAATAAAGTCTGCCAGTGCCAATCAGTGCCCACCACAGTGCCAATCAGAGCCCACTACAGTGCCAATCAGTGCCCATCACAGTGCCAATCAGTGTCCAGCAGTAACACCTGTCAGTACCTCATCATCAGTGCTGCCCATCAGTGCCATCTATTAGTGTCCATCAGTGCTGCCTATCAGTGCCAATCAGTTCTGCCTATCAGTGCCCATCAGTGCCCATCAGTTCCGCCGGTCAGTGCCCATCAGTGCCGCCGGTCAGTGCCCATCAGTGCCGCCGGTCAGTGCCCATCAGTGCCGCCGGTCAGTGCCCATCAGTGCCACCAGTCAGTGCCCATCAGTGCCGCGGGTCAGTACCCATCAGTGCTGCATATCAGTGCCCATCAATTCTACATATCAGTGCCTCCTCATCAGTGCCCATCAATGCCACCTTATCAGTGCCGCCTCATCAGTGCCCGTCAGTGAAGAACACAAAACAGCAACAATATATCCCCCACAAAAATATATATATTTAATTTGTAAATAACTCAATGCTTTGTACTATTGCTGACAGCTGAAGTGTAAACAAAACAGTTGCGGTAGGTATCAGTAAGAGCCCTTTCACACTGGGGCGGGGGGCGGCGGCGGCGGTAAAACACTGCTATTATTGTTTTGCCGCAGTATACGTGCGGTGGGTGGTCTTAAAGTGGTTAAAGGGTAAAACAAATTTTAATGCCTGAACACAATTTTGCAACTTTGACATGTGTTAGAAAAACTGTACATATCACCGCAACTACTTTGTGTATCCAGGTAGATTATACCGCGTTTTTTCAGGACAAATTGGGCCTTCATTTGGTGGTAAATGGTCATGGATATCTCCTGATATTATAATTTATTTTATTTTTTTGTCAAAGGAAAACTGCCCCAAAATAGTAAAAAATAAAAAAAAAGTTTAATTTAGCTGTAGTTCATAGTGAATTAATTCATGTCATAGCTGTTCTTCTGTTGCATTTATTTCCTTCTTTTTGTATTTTTCTTTAAACATTAAATATTGTAAGAAGGTGTCTGTCACTTTTGTTAGTTGCTGTCAGAATATATTTGTTCCTTTGTAGAGTCAATATACACTAATAAAAAATGTATACTCTTTGTAAGGAGTACAAGCGGAAAATAAATAAAGGAGTGTCTGCTTACTGTATGTAGCACCCTTCTAGATTGGTGCTAGGAATCGTTAGATTTAGTGCTGGTTCAGTGTGTTTAGTGGAGCGTGTTTTGTTGCTAGGTACATTTTAGTAAAGCCTCGTACACACCGTACACACGATCGGATTTTCCGCAGACAAAACCTCAGACTTTTGTCCGAAAGCCTGTGCCTGGATTTTGTCTTGCATATAAAGGGCAAGGAATTGTCGGCCAACAAACACGAACGTTGTGACGTACTACGTGTTTTTTTTCAGCTCTTTAGCGCCACCCTTTGGGCTCCTTCTGCTAATTTCATGTTAGTAGAAGTTCGGTGAATGTTGATTCGCCCTTCTCATTTCGCGCTTTTCCTTTAGCGCTTTTCATTTCGTGCTTTTCCGTTTGTTTCTGAACGGCCGTTCGTCAACCAGCCACATTGCGGAATTGGAGGAGATAACGTTTTATTTATTGATGGCCTTGGAGTTATTGCTTTGACCCAAGTTCAATCCAGGAACAGGAGGAGGAGGATTTCTTGGACCAAAAATTGGTTGCTTGGTTGCTTTATTAATCGTGACCAATTATGTCATATGCCTTTGCTGCGGGAGCTCCAGGAGAATAATCCGGATGATTTTCTGAATTATCTCCAGATGATGGACCCCTGCTTTCACCAATTCTTGGCATTGGTGACACCCTATATTAAGAAGCAGGACCCATGCATGGGGCTTTTATTTTATTTTTTGGTTGAATAATAATGATTTGATTTGGTATATTTTCTATATTTTTGGATGCATAGAATGCACTTTTTGGTTAAGTTCTATTGGCAGATATCATGTCTAATTTTATTTGTTTTCTTTTTTTTAATGCACAATAAAAAAAATTGTGGAGAATAATATTTGGCTATGTGTTTTACTTCAAATGACAGTTTGGGAGTCGGCAGTTACAATTTAAAAAAATACAATGTAAAATTAACAAGGGACACCAACATAGTTGTATGTTTGATCTTAAAAACTCCGGGATAATGGTGTTGTGGTAACTTGCCCAAAAAAAAAAAAAAAAAAAAAAAAAGCATAATAATATTATTCTTCATATCACTAGAAAAAAAAAGCCTTTGAAAATTTGCTTGTAACAACTCCATCAGTATCACCAGCAAAGCAGCTTCATTATTATCCCATTAAAGAAGAAGAGAATTGTGCGCTGCAGTTGGACATTTCATAATTTGCCACGTCACAAATGTTAATTCTCCATTACGAACGCTAGTTTACAAGACCGACCGCTTCCGGCTCCTCCTTGCTTCCGAGCATGCGTGTTTGTACTTTGGACTTTTGTCTGACGGACTTGTGTACACACGCTCGGAAAATCCGACAACAGACATTTGTCCGCGGAAAATTCGACAACAATTGTCCAATGGAGCGTACAAACTGTTATCACACATTTCCCGTCGGAAAATCTGACGGTGTGTACGAGGCTTTAGTCTCATTGCAACCACACACCACCCAACTTTTTGAGATGGGAACCCGGGACAACTATTAGCAGGGCTTTTTTTCCCCAGAGAATAGGTGCAGGAAATCCCCCTTTTAGAGAGTCACCCCTTGTCTCCACCCCCTACCCACCTTCGAGCACCGCCCCTTGGTTCCAACCCCTACCCACCTACCAGTATTGCCCCTTTTAGAGAATGCAGAACCAAGTACCATTTTGTGGTGCTATATTGTATGGAATTTGTCAATAACAAGAAAAGCAGTCAAATAGATCACCTACAGCCAGCAATAGAACCCCCCCCCCCATCAACAACAGATCCCCCAAGAAACAATGGACCGCTTCCAACAAGATACCCCCCAAGCAACCATAGACCCCCAGGCAGCAATAACAAATCTCTCCGCATCCAGCATCATTAGACCCCTCCCACAACAGTAGATCCCTCCAAACAACAACTGACCCCACAGCAACATAAGACCACCCCCAGCAACAATATATCCCCCACAAACAACAATAGACCTCCCCGCCAAAATAGATCCCCTCTGGCGACAACAGATCCCCCCCCCGGCGGGCAGTATCAATTGACCCTGTAGAACACCCCAGCATCCCAGCTGTGACGGATCTGATCACGGGCACTTCAGAGGAGGCATACCTCCTGGGCAGGGGATTCATGGGAATTCTCCCAGCCATTTCCTTGGGATTGTTAAATAGGGGACATCTTCCTGTGTAGAATCTATGTATATGTTCTATCCAGATCAGTTCAGATCTGATTTTTTCTTTGTGGCCTTCCTCCCCCTTTTTGGACCTTCGCTGGGATATCCATACTTCCTGCGGGGTTATCTGAGATTGAGTCTCATCCGTCCAGCCTCTCTGCTACATGGGGCCTAAGGGCTCATATACCTATGATCAATTTATTGATACCATTGACATTTTGCTCTGTTTGTAAACAAAAAAAACCCCTGAAGAAGCCAGAAACGTCGGGTTCATCAGAGATGTCATAAATGTCTGTATATGTATAAAAATTACTTCATCTTTATACTTTTGTGCATTCCTGTCTATACGACAAGATTTTTACGCTTATACTATATTTTTTGTAATAAAATTTTTATATATTAACCCTTTCACGCCTAAGCCTATTTCTGACATTTGGTGTTTACAAGTTCAAATCCATATTTTTTGCTAGAAAATTACTTAGAACCCCCAAACATTTTATATATTTTTTTAGCAGAGACCCTAGACCCTCGTGGAATGGCGACGAACTACGGTACCTAAAAATCTCCATAGGCAACGCTTTAAATTTTTTTTTACGGTTACCAGGTTAGAGTTACAGAGGAGGTCTAGTGCTAGAATTATTGCTCTCGCTCTGATGATCGCAGCGATACCTCACATGTGTGATTCGAACACCGTTTACATATGCGGGCGTGACTTCCTTATGCGTTTTCTTTGCTGCGCGAGCTCGCGGGGACGGGGGTGCTTTAAAAAAAATGTTTGCTTATTTATTTTAATTATTTTTATATCATTAATTATTGCTGTCACATGTAATGTAAACATCCCTTGTGACAGTAGTAGGTGGTGACAGGTACTCTTTATGGAGGGATCGGGGGTCTCAAAAGACCTCCAATCCCTCCTTTGCACTTCAAAGTATTCAGTTCGCCAAAAACGGCGATTCTGAATACTGTGTATTTTTTAAAATCCGGTGCCATTGGCAGCCGAGTAAACAGGAAGTGACGTTGTGAGGTCACTTCCGTGTTTACATTCAGGAGACTGGAACGAAGCCACCGGAAGTGGCGGATGGAGGATCGGGTCTCCCGGTGGGACGGGGGGCCCGGTCAGAGCAGCGGGAGGTGGCAGGAGGCAGTAATGGGTTAATACTTGGTGTTTTTGGTCACTTTCAAAATCCCATTTCCCAAGGGGGTCTGTGTTTTTCACCCCAGCACCCCTTTCCATTACATACATTCAGTGCTAAAGGTGCCGGAACTGCGCTCCCCGCGTTCCCGCTGCAAAAAAAGCCTTGCCTATTGACATGTAGACATAGAACACACCCCTCTGCCATGTCCCCTTAACCACTTAACCGCTTCCCGACCAACCGCCGCAGTTATACTGCGGGAGGTTGGCTCCCCTGCACGAGCCATTGTAGCTATACGTCGGCTCGCGGGGTTGGGATAGCAGGCGCGCGCGCGCCCACTGCACAGCGGGGGTGCCGGTGCTCGTAGCCGATGGTGGCGATGACCGCCGGCCACGAGCGATCGTGACCAGGAGACACAGAACAGGGACGTGTGTGTGTAAACACACACGTCCCTGTTCTGTTCTGACAGGAGTGACAGATCGTGTGTTCCTATTAGCTAGGAACCACGATCCTTCACTTCCTCTAGTCAGTCCCCTCCCCCTTCAGTTAGAATCACCTCCCAGGGAACACAGTTAACCCCTCGAGCGCCCCCTAGTGTTAACCCCTTCTCTGCCAGTGACATTTTTACAGTAATCAATGCAATTTTACAGCATTGATCGCTGTATTAATACCAATGGTCCCAAAAACGTGTCAAAATTGTCCAATGTATCCGCCATAATGTCGCAGTCACGATAAAAATCGCTGATCACCGGCGCAAGTAAAAAAAAAAATTATTAATAAAAATGCCATAAAACTATCCCCTACTTTGTAGACGCTATAACTTTTGCACAAACCAATCAATAAACGCTTATTGCGATTTTTTTTTCACCAAAAATATGTAGAAGAATACATATCGACCTAAACTGAGGAAAAAATAGGTTTTTTTTATATATATTTTTTGGGGATATTTATTATAACAAAAAGTAAAAAATAATGCATTTTTTTTTCAAAATTGTCGCTCTTTTTTTGTTTATAGCGCAAAAAAGAAAAACCGTAGAGGCAATCAAATACCACCAAAAGAAAGCTCTATTTGTGGGGAAAAAAAGGACGTCAATTTTGTTTGGGTGCAACGTCGCACGACCGCGCAATTGTCAGATAAAGCGACGCAGTGCCGAATCGCAAAAAGTGCTCTGCTCAGGAAGGGGGTAAATTTTTTTGGGGCTGAAGTGGTTAAGGACCACCCTATAGCAGATGTACTGCCGTTCTGTGCAAAAATCTTATCTATTGATGTGATTCTGCACTTCAGCTGGCGGGCCGCTTCTGCTGTAATTAGTCACAGCAGAAACCAGTAATGGATTTTGTGTCCCTGCAAAGGACACAAAAAGGAATAAAATCCATCACTTGCCCTAGTAAAAGCAGCACACAGTTTACACAAAAGCACTGGTTAGGCACACAGTTAACCCTTTGATCGCCCCCTAATTTCATACCAGGCCCTTATCCGAGCATTCAACCTAGCATGCTCGGATAAGGGTCTGGTATGGATTTTGGGAAAACCCCCACGCCATTTTTTTTTTTACTTTGGCACGGGGTCGTTCCTAAAATCCATACCAGAAATGTCATTTTGCTGTGGTAATGTTAAAAACATGGGAAAGATGCGATACTTCATAGGCAGACTAAGGGGACCCAGCAGGCACGATATTTAAAGGAATATTTCATTTTTATTGTTTCACTTTAAGCATTATTAAAATCACTGCTCCGGGAAAAAACGGCCGTTTAAAAAAAAAAAAAAATTTGCATTGATCCATGTCCCCTGGGGTAGGACCCAGGTCCCCAAACACTTTTTATGGCAATAACTTGCATATAAGCCTTTAAAATTAACCCTTTTGATTTTTCACATTCGTGTCCCATAGACTTTAACAGTGTTCGTGTGTTTAAACAAATTTTTTGTCTGTTCGCATGTTCTGGTGTGAACCCAATCGGTGTTCGGCTCATCCCTTTTCGTTATGTTATAATGGTTTGTTTCGTATATTCAGATTCGTTTTGTATATTTGTTAAATTAGAATTTCGTAAGAGGGCTATATTCCTTCTATTCTATTCTTTTCTATACTATCATATTCTGTTTACAAAAGTTTCATTTGAAAGTTTGAACATACATTTTCAATGCAAGGAAGTTTCATAGAACAATATAATGTGGTATATGGATAATACAGTAAAAGAATGATAACAATCACATAAGTGTAATGGAAGAGGAGATAATAACATATAATTAAGTAGGTCAATCTAGAGATTATTTAAATTGTCAGAATAATTATATCCTGAGATTTGGAAGTGACGTTGTTGCTATCTGCTAATAAATCAACTGAGGATGTATTATGCAAGAGAAATATTATGGTAATATTCAATAATTCCATTTCTCATTGGAAATACGTATACTAGCTTGAAGGGTGTGGTGATTCTCTCCGACAGTCTGAGCATTTCCATCCTGGATAACACCCGCGTCCATGGTAGGTTGTTGGTTCTCCAGTTGAGTGCTATCATCCATTGGATCGAACTGATCAATGAATGTAGCAGTCTATTACATGGTACTGGTATGTTTGGTACATTAGCATATAAAAGGCATGCTTGTGGGGTGAGAGGAACTTTTTGTTTGGATGATTCTTCAATTCTGGCTGTAGCGGTTTGCCAAATTGGTTTAAGGTGTTCTCAGCTCCAAAAGATATGCAAGAAGGTGCCAAGTTCTGAGCAGCCCCTGAAGCAGTCAGGGGAGGTTTCAGGTTAGAAGGAGTGTATTCTGGAGGGAGTCGTATACCATCTAGAAAACAGTTTAATTGGGGATTCCTTAAATGAGATCGCTCTGTTACTCTTACGGAGATTGTCTATCATGATATTCCACAAATCCGCGGTAAAAGAGCAGTCCAATTCAGTCTCCCAGTGTATCATCGGTGCTGATTTTTCTCATAGTGAGGGAATTCAAGCGTCTATAGAGTTGTAAAATTAAGCCTCTATCCCTCGAGGAGCTTATGCATATTTCTTCAAAGAATGTGTTTGGAGTGTGGATATATAATGAGTAGTGTTGTGAAAAGAATTGTTTGATTTGGGTGTAATGGGTGAGTTCTGAGTGGGGTAAATTGTATTTACCGTATTTTTTCGGACCATAAGAAAAAAATATGGGGGAAAATGTTTCTGCGTCTTATGGTGTGAATGTACATCAGGCACCGCCCCCCGCCGACGCTGGCACCGCCCCCCCCCGCCGCTGCCAGCAACGCCCCCCCATCACCGACGCCACGTTAGTACCGAAAGAGAAGCAGAAGAGCAGAAAAAAGACATCCCAAGCCCCCACGAACGCCGGGCGATCTCCCGGCTTGTCGAGGTAGAAGACAGAGCAGCCCAAGGGATGGCAATGGTCGGGCTGCAATAATGGCACAGGTCAGGTTGCAATAATGGCACAGGTCGGGCTGCAATAATGGCACAGGTCGGGCTGCAATAATGGCACAGGTCGGGCTGCAATAATGGCAATGGTAAGTCTGCATTTCTTCGGCACAGGTCAGGCTGCATTTCATGGGCACTGGTAAATATTTTAGTACACCATTTGGTTCAGAATAATTTTTTTCTTGTTTTCCTCCTCTAAAACCTAGGTGCTACTTATGGTCAGGTGTGTCTTATAGAGCGAAAAATACGGTAGTCTGAAGAGTGGGAAAGGAAGGGAATTCTGATTTAATGATGAATGATCTCAATGTAGTTAGGTTATTTTTAATCCAGATTGTGAATATGTTATTGTTGTTATATGCTTGCATAAACCTAGTATGAGGCTAGAGGTGGAACATTTTAAGATAATTTATTGGGATCCCTGATCTTTAGCCATAATAGGAGAATTTGAACTATTGTATTGGATTTATTTAATGTGCGATGGGAGTATAGATTGGAACATAAGATGCCCTGTAGGTGTAGTGGGGAGATTGAGATTGATTCAAATATTTTCCAGGGAATGTTATGGATAGAGGCAAACGTTTGGGATAGTTGTGCGAGTCTGGCAGAAAGAAAATAGTGCCATAGGTTGGAAGACCTATTCCTCCATTCATTTGTGGTCTGTGCATAAGAGAGTAGCTACATCTAGTTTTTTTGTTTGCCCAGATAAATGTATTAATTTCTCTGTGGAGAGATTCTATTCTAGTTTTGGGGATGTTGATTGGGAGGGCTCTAAAGTAGTATAGAAGTTTGGGAATGGTTGACATTTTAATGGCACAAATTCTTCCAAGGAAGGAAATGTGGTAAAAGGACCATTTTTTAAGTAAGGAGCTAATGTGGGAAAAGAGTGGGGGGTAATTATCTTTGTAGAGTGTTTTAAATGAGGGTGTGATATGTATACCGAGGTATCTGAAAGATTGGGAACACCATGTGAATGGGAAGTTTTGTTGTAGTAGAGATTGCGTGTTTTGAGGGAGATTGATAGGTAGGGCTGAATATTTATTAATAATACCCAGGCCTGAAAGATTGTGGAATGTTTTGAGTTCAGTGAGAAGGTTGGATATGGATAGGGATGAGCTTCGTGTTCGAGTCGAACCCATGTTCGACTCGAACATCGGCTGTTCGGTCGTTCGCCGAATTGCGAACGATATGGGCCGTTCGCGCCAAATTCGTGTGGCGCGTCACGGCCCATAATTCACTGCGGCATCGCAGTGCATTGCTGGCTGATGATTGGCCAAGCATGCACTATGACACGCATGCTTGGCCAATCACAGCGCCACCTGAACAGAGAGCCGTAATTGGCCAAAGCCAAAGAGGCTTTGGCCAATTATGGCTCAGGGGATTTAGTACACGCCCCACACTATATAAGGCCGCCTGCACGGCGGCCCTGTGTAGTGTGTGTTCCGGCATTCATTGAGAGATAGAGAGAGACAGACAGTGACATTTGATTTGAGTTAGATAGATTAGGCAGAACAGTCAGTCAGTTAGCTTCACTTACAGTGTATTGTGTATATATATGCATCCCAGGTGTTGCATATATATATATATATATATACACTGTATTCAGTTTAGCTAGATCCGTTCCTGTTATCTTCCTACTGACAGGCAGGCTTGTCTTGTTACAGTATTTTGCAGCTACCTGAAGAAAATTACTGGTGTTCTTTTGATCCTATTAGTACCACAGTCAGGCAGCTAGACTATTTACAGTTAGTGCAGTGCGTCCTGCTCACAGTGTTCAGCTAAACCTACAAGTTAGTAGGGTGCGTCCTGCTCACAGTGTTCAGCTAGATCCGTTCCTGTTATCTTCTTACTGACAGGCAGGCTTGTCTTGTTACAGTATATACAGCTACCTGAAGAAAATTACTGGTGTTCTTTTGATCCTATTAGTACCACAGTCAGGCAGCTAGACTATTTACAGTTAGTGCAGTGCGTTCTGCTCACAGTGTTCAGCTGAACCTACAAGTTAGTGGGGTGCGTCCTGCTCACAGTGTTCAGCTAAACTTACAAGTTAGTGGGGTGCGTCCACCTCACAGTGTTATGCTAAATCTACCTGTAGAAGGTTGGTGGTGTTCTCATACTACAGGCAGGCAGTTGATTTTGCTAGCTGCAGTATCAGTACATATATATATATATATATATATATATATATATCCCAGCTTAGTGCAGCTACAGGCCATTAGTATGTCTGGAAGGCCAAGAAGGAGAGGCAGACAGTCACAAGCCAATAAGAGAGGGCAAGCAGGCTCTGTGTCTAGTGCTGGTCATGGAGACGGTGCATCCTCATCAGCACGTGGCTGTGGGACACGCTTGGCCTTTTTTTCGGCAGCTGGCCGTGTTGAGCCGCAACATGCGGAAGACTTGGTCGAGTGGATGACCAAGCCGTCCTCATCCTCCTCATCCTCTCTCACCCATGCTCAGGGTACTTTGTCTGGCAAAGCAGCTGCCAACGCGGCCTCTTCCCTCGGCTCAATGTCATCAGTGACTCCTTCCCTAGCCCCACTATGTCCTCCTGAGGAGTCCCTCGAACTGTTTGACCACAGTGTTGGGTACATGCTCCAGGAGGATGCCCAGCGTTTGGAAGGCTCTGATGATGATAATGAGCTCGATGAAGGCAGTAACATGAGCACGGACAGAGGGGGTGCCCAAGAAGGACAGCAATCTGGCAGTCATGCTCCCCCTGCTGCAGCATACTGCCAGGTTTGCTCCAGTGATGAGGAGGGAGGGGATGATGAGGTCACTGACTCAACGTGGGTGCCTGGTAGGAGAGAGGAGGAGGAGGAGGCGGCACATCACCAACGAGGCAGGATGCCCTCCAGGGGCCAGCCTAAGGGCAGCACATTGACTGCATCACACCCCAAAGCTTCACATGTGCAGGGCGCTGCAGTCTCTGCACGTTATTCAAAAAGTTCTTTGGTGTGGGCCTTTTTTGAGATGAGTGCATCAGATCGCACCGCTGCTATTTGCAACATATGTCTCAAGCGTATCTCGCGTGGCCAAAACATCTCCCGCTTGGGTAGCACATGCTTGACCAGACATATGTTGACCTGCCATGCAGTTCGTTGGCAAGCGTATCTAAAAGACCCACACCAAAGAACAAAGAGGACCTCTCCTTGCTCCTCATCAGCTGAGATTTCCAACCCCACTAGACCTTCAGTCCTCTCTGAGACCTGCACTGAGAGGAATGAAGGTGTAGAATTAGGTGTGTCACAGCCAAGTACTTGTGGGCAATCTGCTTTTGGTACACTGACGTCAGATTGTACCAGGCAAATTTCCCTGCCCCAGCTGCTGCACCGCCGAAAGAAGTTTGCTCCCAGCCATCCACATGCCCAGCGGTTGAATGCTAGCTTGGCAAAATTGCTAGCACTTCAACTGCTGCCTTTGCATTTGGTAGACTCTGCCCCCTTCCGTGAGTTTGTGGAATGTGCGGTTCCTCAGTGGCAGGTACCCAAACGCCACTTTTTCTCACGGAAGGCGATTCCGGCTCTCTACCGGCATGTGGAAGGCAATGTCCATGCCTCGCTGGACAGGGCGGTCAGCGGTAAGGTGCATATTACCGCTGACTCATGGTCCAGCAGGCATGGACAGGGACGTTACCTAAGTTTCACGGCACATTGGGTGACTCTGCTGGCAGCTGGGAAGGATGCAGGACAAGGTGCAGTAGTGTTGGAGGTTGTTCCGCCACCACGCCTCCAAAATGCTAATGATTGTGACACACCTCTCTCCTCCACCCCCTCCTCTTCTTCTTCCTCCATGGCCTCTTCCTGTGCTTTGTCCTCGGAACCAGCGGTGCTCCGTAGTCGTTCAAGGGGCTACGCAAGTACACAGGCCAAAAGATGCCATGCGGTGCTTGAGCTGGTGTGCTTGGGGGACAGGAGCCACACTGGGGCAGAGGTTCTGTCAGCTCTGCAGGGGCAGGTTCAGAGGTGGTTGACGCCACGCCAACTTAAGGCAGGAATGGTGGTTTGCGACAATGGCACCAACCTCCTCTCTGCCCTCCGACAGGGACAAATGACCCATGTGCCCTGTTTGGCTCACGTCCTTAACTTGGTGGTGCAGCGGTTCTTGGGCAGGTACCCGGGCTTACAGGATGTCCTGAGGCAGGCCAGGAAAGTCTGTGTACATTTCCGCTGGTCATATAATGCCAGTGCTCGGCTGACGGACCTCCAAAAGGAGTTTAACCTGCCCAAGAACCACCTAATCTGTGACATGCCCACCAGGTGGAACTTTGGCCATGCTGCAGCGGCTGCACACGCAGCAGAGGGCCATCAATGAGTACCTGTGTGACTATGGCACCAGGACAGGGTCAGGGAAGCTTGGTTTTTTTCCCCACGCCAGTGGGCCATGATCAGGGATGCATGCACTGTCCTGTCACCATTTGAGGAGGCCACGAGGATGGTGAGCAGTGACAGTGCATGCATCAGTGACACTGTCCCCCTTGTCCACCTGTTGGAGCACACGCTGCATGGAATAATGGACAGGGCACTTGAGACAGAACAGAGGCAGGAAGAGGAGGACTTCCTTACCTCTCAAGGTCCCCTTTATCCAGACAGTGTTCCTGCGTGCCCGCCGATCACACAGGAAGAGGAGGAGGAGGAAGATTGTGTCAGTATGGAGGTGGAGCCTGGCACTCAGCATCAGCAGCAGTCTTTAAGGGATCAGTCCCAAGGAACACATGGACTTGTACGTGGCTGGGAGGAGGTGGCTGCGGACGTTGTCGTCCTTAGTGACCCAGAGGACTCCGGACCGAATGCCTCAGCAAACCTACGCTGCATGGCCTCCCTGATCCTGCAAAGCCTGCGTAAGGATCCTCGTATTCGTGGTATCAAGGAGAAGGACCAATACTGGCTGGCAACCCTCCTTGATCCACGTTACAAGGGTAAGGTTGCGGACCTTATCTTGCCATCGCAGAGGGAGCAGAGGATGAAACATCTTCGGGAGGCCTTGCAGAAAGGTCTGTGCAATGCGTTCCCAGAGACTGGGAGGTTACAAACTCCTGTTTCTGGACAACGTGTTGCTGAGGCTTCGGTCAGTCAAAGAAGGAGTGGTGGAGAAGGTGGCCGTCTGACCGATGCGTTCAGACAATTTTTTGGTCCGCATCCCCAAGGTATGATCGGTTCCAGCAACCATCGCCAGCGTCTGTTTTACATGGTGCAGGAATACCTAGGGGCAAGATCAGACTTGGACACCTTTCCCACCGAAAATCCTCTGGGTTACTGGGTCTTGAGGATGGATCACTGGCCAGAGCTTGCACAGTATGCAATTGAGCTACTGGCCTGTCCTGCATCCAGCGTTCTTTCGGAACGCACATTCAGTGCTGCTGGAGGTGTGGTAACCGATCACAGGGTGCGTCTGTCCACCGACACGGTCGATCGACTGACCTTCATAAAAATGAATCAGTCTTGGATCACCACCAGCTACCAAGCACCTGATGCTGATGTAACCGAATAATTTTTTTTGAGATCTCAGATCCCTTTAAAGACTGCCTATGCTGATGCTGAGTGACTATCCCTGAGTAATTATCCTCTTCCTCCTCAATCATCACGCTGATAGCTTGTAAGAACATTTTTGGTTCTGGGCACCACCACCAGTGCCTAAGGCCCAATTTTTCTGCCCCTGTTTAACAGGGGCGTGTAATTACAATTTTTGATGCAATACTTTGCAGCAGGGCTCGTTCCTGCGTTCCAACTAGAGTGTCTGTGAGGGGTTGCAGTGTTGTGGCACCAGCACCAGTGCCTAAGGCCCAATTTTTCTTCCCCTGTTTAACAGGGGCGTGTAATTACAATTTTTGATGCAATACTTTGCAGCAGGGCTCATTCCTGCGTACCAACTAGAGTGTCTGTGAGGGGTTGCAGTGTTGTGGCACCAGCACCAGTGCCTAAGGCCTAATTTTTCAGCTCCTGTTCAACAGGGGCATGTAATTACAATTCTTGATCTAATATTTCACAGCAGGGCCCATTTCTGCACCCACCAAGAGTGAGTAAAGGACTTACAGTGTTGTGGCACCAGCAGCACCACCACCACCACCACCACCACCAAAGGCCCAATTTTTCTGCCCCTGTTCAACAGGGGCATGTAATTACAATTCTTGATCTAATATTTCACAGCAGGGCCCATTTCTGCACCCACCAAGAGCGAGTGAGGACTTACAGTGTTGTGGCACCAGCACCCCCACCACCACCACCAAAGGCCCAGTTTTTCTGCCCCTGTTCAACGGGGGCATGTAATTACAATTCTTGATCTAATATTTCACAGCAGGGCCCTGTGAGGGCTTACAGTGTTGTGGCCACAACAACACCTAAGGCCCAAATTTCT
The DNA here is from genome assembly GCA_037952925.1 of Lithobates clamitans. Taxonomy (NCBI): domain Eukaryota; kingdom Metazoa; phylum Chordata; class Amphibia; order Anura; family Ranidae; genus Lithobates; species Lithobates clamitans. The sequence goes on along the minus strand of JBBGZY010002505.1, from coordinate 1,195,617 downwards.
GCTGAGTATATAGGGCAGGCCCCTACTTTCAAACATCTAACTTACAAACGACTCCTACTTGTGGAAGGAGACAACAGGAAGTGAAATGAAATCTACCCCTAGGAAGGGAAATTCTCTCCTGTAAGAGTTAATATGGGAAAAACGTGTCTCCTTTCCACTGACGCTTTCCAATCCTTGTTCCACAAAAAAACCCAAATTTTAAAAAAACATTTGTCATTGGGACAAAAGTGAGGTGAAATCTTCTGAAGAGGAGGAAAGACAGCAAAACAAATGTCACAGGGGTGATAACCCTTCCCTATGTTTTCCAAAAAGCTCAAAAAAGATTTTTTGGCTGGAGCTAAACACGTTAAAAATGTACCCGTTCAAAATTACAAACAGATTCTACCTAACAACAAACCTACAGTCCCTGTCTTGTTTGCACCGCCTGTATACTGCTGTTCAGAGTATATAGGGCCTGGTGGCCCCACACCTTTCCTTATTTTAATTTGGGTGCGGGGTTCCCCATAATATCCATACAAGACCCAAAGGGCCTGGTAATGGACTGGGGGGTACCCATGCCGTTTGTCTCACTGATTTTCATCCATATTGCCAGGACCCGACATTACATTAAACCCGCAAGCAGTTTTAAATGAGATTTTTTCCTTTAAAACTGACATTTGGTGCAGGGACTGTTCTAAACACGGGAAACACGTGTCACTTTACAGGCATACTATAGACACCCCCCAGGTATGATATTTAAAGGAATATTTCACTTTTTTTTTTTTTACTTTAAGCATCATTAAAATCACTGCTCCCGAAAAAACGGCCGTTTTTAAAAGTTTTTTTTGCATTGATACATGTCCCCTGGGGTAGGACCCGGGTCCCCAAACTCTTTTTAGGACAATACCATGCAAATTAGCCTTTAAAATGAGCACTTTTGATTTCGAACGTTCGAGTCCCATAGACGTCAATGGGGTTCTAACGTTCGTGCAAATTTTCGGTCCGTTCGCAGGTTCTGGTGCGAACCGAACCGGGGGGTGTTCGGCTCATCCCTAGATATGGATGTGAGTGGGTATGATAAGACTAGGAGAGCATCATCTGCGTATAGGCTTAATTTAAATTCATTAGGGCCTTTAGTGTAATATTTTTAATTACTATTGCTTCTCAATGCAACTACCAGGGGTTCAATTGCTAACGCAAATAAAGTGGGGATAAGGGACAACCTTGTCTGGTTACTCTGCTTAAGGGGAAGAAATCCGAGTTATTACCGGGGATTTTAATTCTAGTTTGTGGGGAATGGTAAAGGGCATTGAAGCCATGGAGAAATTTGTTGGAAATACCATATTTAGGGAGTAGATGACTGAGGTAGGACCAGTTTAGGCTACCAAATGTGAACATCTAAGCTGAGAAGACAAACTGGGCGTGAGTGAAGATTGGCATCTCAAATTATGTTTGTGACTAGTCTAATGTTATCTACTATTTGTTGGCCTGGGATGAAGCCGGTTTGGTCTGTATAAATTAGATTAGTAATCATAGTAATCACTGCCGCAAGTCTGTCAACTAACATTCTGCCAAAGATTTTGAGGTCGTTATTTAGTACTGAGATGGGGCGAAAGTTTTGTGGGAGGGTGTGGACTTTGAGTGGTTTTGGAATTAAAGAGAGAATGGCCAAAAGCATTTCTTCAGGGAAGTGGTTACCTTGAAGGATGTGGTTAAAATAATTTGGTAAGTTTAGGTGCTGAAAGGGGTGCAAATTTTTTGTAGTAGGATGAAGTGAAACCATCAGGGCCTGGGGCAGTGGATGCTTTAAGAGTTTTAATTATGTTTATTTCTTCTAAATCATTGCAAGGATCATTCAAGGAGTTAATTTGTTCATTGTTAAGGTTTGGAAGTTGGAGGTTATTAAGCCAATTAAAAGATGAGGTTTGATTTTAAGGGTTGTGGATCAGAAAGGAGGTTTTTGTAAAAGGATGTGAATATTTCAAGAACATCTTGGGGATGGCTAACCAGATTGCCTTTTTGGTCCCGTAATTTGTAGATATGGGGTGGTTTAGGTTCTTGATTGAGCTTTCTTGCAAACATGGTAGATGTAGAGTTTCCATGTAGTAGACATTTAGCCTTAGAGAATCTGAGAGCTGATAGAATTGAATCTTAAGCTTGGCATTAAGGTTGTATTTGATGATTCAGTTCTTGGAAGAGTGAATAATTTAGTTTTTTTGTATGGATGGTCTAGGTCCCTGGTAAGGCATTTAATTTCAGTGAGCCTGTCTTTGTTCTTGGCTGCTGCTATACTGATTAGGTGGCCTCTCAAAACGGCTTTGTGTGCTGACCAAAGTGAGGTAGGGAGTATATCACCTGTTGAGTTTTCAGTGAAGTAATTTTCTATGTGAGTAGATATTTTTTGGATATTGGAGGGGTCTGTTAGAAGGGAATCGTTTAGGCGCCAGTTGAATGGAGTTGGAGCTAAACCTACATGGGATGTGTCAAAGGAGACCATGTTGTGATCTGACCATGGGGCATGGGTGAATATGCGCTTTGGATGAGTTAGCAAGCAATATTGGTGTGCAAACAATATAGTCCAATCGGGCATAGCAGTTGTGTGTGTGGGAATAATGGGTGTAAGCTTTAATGCCTATGTTATGGGCTCTCCATAAATCAATTAGTTGAAGTATGCTGAGAGAAAGGTTAATGGATTTAGAGAAGGCCTTAGAAGAAGGGACTATTTTACTTCTATCGAGAGCGGGGTGTGCCGTCATATTGAAGTCTCCTCCTAGTATCATATGTGGAGAGCTGTAGTGGTCTAGGATATCAAAAAAACCTTAAAAAAAAAAAGGAATGTTGGGATTTGTTGGGGGTGTACACCGATGTAATTGTCAGTAAGCGGTTATTAATGGTTCCTTTTATAATGATGAAACGACTGCCGTCATCTTTATAGACATTTTGAATGTCAATATTCTATCATATTCTATTCAATTTAATAAATTACAATTTTTTATATTCTATTGAATTCTATTAAATTGTATTCTATTTTATTATTTATATATTATAAATCAGCCTAAGTAGGAATCATCAACATCTTATTCCACTTACTGTATTCATTGTGACTAAACGGTTACTCCTAGATAAAATCCACCCTCTACTAGGTCAACCCCCACTGCGCCTTCTATACTTCACCTAGATGGTGCTACACATCCGGTGAAATAACACCTACCTATAGCTGCCACTTAATATGTAAGACAAATATGCAATGAAATTTAAATCTGTACTGAGTGGTACACAATCACCCCCCGTGACAAAATTAAATTGTGGCGCTCTCTCTAATGGATTTAATCAACTCCTATAGTGAAAAATAAAAAAATCTAAAATCTAAATCTAACCATCACCCTAATAGTGGTGTGTATCTAAATGGCAAACAACTGTACAATAGATGTCTGGTAAATAACCTATTGATGCCCTCACAATGTGTTCATTGAAAGAAGTAAGTGAAAATAATAGTGACACCAAAATACCTAATACATAACGTGACTCAGTGCTAATATTAATCAGATGCTGCTATATAGACTCAATGCCCATCTAATGAAATATAAAAAATAGGTATACAATCTATAAATATAAGTGCATCAAAATAGTGTCCGTGATGGTAATCAAAACCAACATATAATGTGCAACAACAAGTCCTTCTGCTGTAAGAATGTGAGTTCTTCTAATGGGATCTTCCACCACACCTCTGTGCTCAGTGACCACTCTCCCTATGGACAGTCACTCACCAGCTCCTCATGCCTCCACTTTCGTATGAGGCTAAAAAGGCATAGATGACTGCTGCTACTGGCAAGGGTTAAACCATGTCCATCCAGGAGGCTCGTTCCATATAAAATTAAAAAAGACTTCCAATAGTGTAATAACGTAAAACACTTTAATGATTCACACTGCAAATTACACTTCAAAAATTCCACTCACATTGTGTATAAAACAAAACAGCACAGCAAACTCCACAGCAATCTGTCCGATATAATATCAACCAACAGCTGAGATAAACCTCCTAGGGGGTATGCGGTCACAGCGGACCCTCTAATCGCCAGCGCTCAAAGTGTCTCTCACCCTCTCGCCGCTTGCTTCATAGATGGGTATAGCTGTCTTCCCCACTGGGTTAACTAAACAGCCAGCTTCTTCCTGTCACTAGTACGTGGTGTTCCTCTTCTTACGGCCACGCCCCCGACATGTTTCGATACGCCTGTACCTTAATCATGGGATTCATTGCAATGTGTCTCCATTTCAAATTCATTCTTCAATTTGAATTCATTTTCAAATTAGAATTTATATTTTAATCTGCATAATTCATTTTGTTATAATTTATTTTGGATTCCTTGAAATTTGTTACTATTATGATTCTGAAATTTGGATACATTCGAATCTTCCGAATAACGATTCGTAACAAAACGAATTGCACACGTCTAATGTTTAGGCTACTTTCACACTGAGGCATCAGCTATTTTAGCGGCGCTTTACCGTCGTTTAAGCGGCGCTATTCGGCCGCTAGTGGGGCACTTTTTACCCCCGCTAGCGGGCCAAAAAATGGTTAAAACCGCACTGCAGCGGCGCTTTGCCAGAGGTTTGGCGGCGCTGCCCCATTGATTTCAATGGTCAGGGGCGCTTTAAGAGCGGTGTATACACCGCTCCTACAGCGCTGCAAAGATGCGGCTTGCAGGACTTTTTTTTACCGTCCTGCAAGCGCACTGCTCCAGAGTGAAAGCACTCAGGCTTTCACACTGGAGAGACAGGAGAGGCCCTTTACAGGCGCTATTTTTAGTGCTGTAGCGCCTGTAAAGCGCCTCAGTGTGAAAGTAGCCTTGGATCTGCAGTCTAAGGCCCCTTTCACACAGAGTAGGTTCCGTTCCAATCATGAGAGGATCAGCTCACAGATCCCCTGCTGATCAGAGCAGAGCAGGCGGATAACACATCTGTGTCCACTCCGCAGAAACTGCAGAAACTCTGCCCGCTCTGCTCTGTGGGCGGCCGGGTGTAAACAGACTCCACTGTCCATTTACACCCTACTATGCTCTCATCCGATCTGCCTAAATCAGGGGTCTCAAACTGGCGCCCCCCCCAGATGTTGCGAAACTACAAGTCCTATCATGCCTCTACCTGTGAGAGTCATCCTTGTAACTGTCAGCCTTGCAATGCCTCATGGGACTTGTAGTTTCGCAACAGCTGGAGGGCCGCCAGTTTAAGACCCCTGCTCTAAATGGAAGAAGATGGATACCTTTTTTTTTGCTGACCTGATTGGACCTGGAGTCCGTTTACACCTGCCTGTCCATAGGGATGAATAGACCCTCCAATCAGGTCCTCCTGATCTGACAAATGGACCTGATCGAAATGGCTGGTTGAAAGAGGCCTAACACACAGTATATAGTAGGAATAGATGGCTAGTATTGGTCACATTCAACTAGATGTGTTCGGTAATGTTGAAGAGGTTTTGCTGCTTATCCAAGCTTCACCATTACTAAACAATTCCAGTTGAATATAATTAACTACACTGAGCTATACCATGACCTGGACAAATGAGAACCTTCCCAGAAATAATAGGAATAGACAATTCTAACATTAAAATAAAAAAATATATATGTAACTGTATAACTGCACCATTTAATAGTAAATATCTATCTATATCTATATCTATATCTATATCTATATCTATATCTATATATAATGTTCATATAATCATTTAATATTTTTTTTAATGGATTTTAATATATTTATCATGTTTTATATTATATGAATAGTAATATTAATAAAAACAATGATAATATTAATAATAAATAATAATTATAATAAATCAAAATGACATATTGCATATGAGAACCTTAAAAGAAATAATATGAATACACAATGCCAACCAATAACATTGTATAAAAAAAAAAATTATTTTAATATACTTCTCATGTTCTATATTATATGAATAGTAATAATAATAAAAACAATGATAATAATTAGGGTTGTCCTGATACCACTTTTTTAAGACCGAGTACAAGTACCGATACTTTTTTTCAAGTACTCGCCGATACCGATTACCGATACTTTTTTTTTTAATGTCACGTGATAGTGTTTTTTTTGGTTTTTTTTTTTACAATTTTTTTTTTTTACAATGCTTTTCTTTTTTTTCTTTTTTTTTTTTAGGGGGAGAGGGGGTGGACGGTGTCTGTGTGTTTTTTAATTAAATTTTTATTATTTTTTACAATAATTTTTTTTTTTATTATTTATTGCAATACTTTGTGCTTTTTTGTTTTAATCAGCCCTGTTGGGGGGCTTTGGTGACATATCAGGGGTGCTAACAAACACCCCTGATATCTCCCCCTTGAGACTGAGAAAGAGACCGAGGATACAGATTCCCCAGTTCCTTCCTCTGCAGCCTCAGCTGCACTGAAAATGAATGGAGAGAAGACAGCGGCTCCTCTCCATTGATAAACTGAGACATCATAATCACAGGAGATTACAATGTTTCAGTTATGTGAATGGACAGAGTCAGTGATCACTGACTCTGTTCATACAGAAAAGGAAGGAGGATGACATTGAGAGGGACAGCAGAATGGAGGGGGACAGCAGCAGAACGGGGGGGGGGGGGACAGCAGCAGAACGGAGGGGGGCAGCAGCAGAACGGGGGGGGCAGCAGCAGAATGGGGGGGGACAGCAGCAGAATGGAGGGGGATAACAGCAGAACGGAGGGGGACAGCAGCAGAACGGAGGGGGACAGCAGCAGAACGGGGGGGACAGCAGCAGAACGGAGGGGGACAGCAGCAGTACGGGTGGGGGGACAGCAGCAGAATGGAGGGGGTCAGCAGCAGAACGGGGGGGCAGCAGCAGAACAGGGGGGGGCAGCAGCAGAACAGGGGGGGATAACAGCAGAATGGAAGGGGATAGCAACAGAACGGAGGGGGATAGCAGCAGAACGGAGGGGGATAGCAGCAGAACGGAGGGGGATAGCAGCAGAACGGAGGGGGATAACAGCAGAACGGAGGGGGATAACAGCAGAACGGAGGGGGATAACAGCAGAACAGAGGGGGACAGCAGCAGAACAGAGGGTCACAGCAGCAGAACAGAGGGGGACAGCAGCAGAGTGGCGGGGGACAGCAGAACGGAGGGGGCATGGAGGGGGACTGGAGGAGGATGCGGTGACAGTCAGCGGTGATCGTGTGTGGGAGAGTTACAAGCACCGATCACCACTGTATAGATTTCAGTACAGCAGCTGAAAGCCGCGGGGGGAGAAGCTTGTAACTCCCCCACTCACCAATCACTGCTGACTGTACAGGTATCAGAGGGAAGCATCGGGAGCATTTGTCCGAGTACAAGTACTTGGGCAAATGCTCGGTATCGGTTCCGATACCGATACTAGTATCAGTATCGGGACAACCATAATAATTAATAATTATAATAATGCAAAAAGATATATTGCATATGAGAACCTTCAAAGAAATAATAGGAATACACAATGTTAATCAATAACATTGTAATAAATATATATAATTATATATATAACTGTATAACTTCCCCATTTAACCACTTGCCGACCGGGCCATTGCCGAAAGACGGCAACAGCGCGGTCGGCTAGTTCTGGGTGGACGTCCATGGACGTGATTCCAGAATGATGCTCCCGCGCGCCCCCTGGGGCGCGCACTCGGGAACATCCGTGACCGCCGGGTCCAGAGGACCCGGCGCATCACGGATTACGGTAAATAGCCGCTGATTGCGGCCGTTTACCACGTGATCGTTCCGTCAAATGACAGAGCGATCACATGTCAACAGACCGGCGTCATCTCATGACGCCGGTTCCTCCCTCCCCTCTCTGTACCGATCGGTACAGTGCGAGGGGAGAGGGGGAGGGATCGGATGGCAGCACCGCTGTGGGCTGCATGTGTAGTGCCCACAGCGGTGCTCAGTGACATTTGCAGTCACATCCATCCATCCCTCAATGCTCAGCCAACCCTGCAATACTCTGCATAACACCCTGCAATACTCTGCATAACACCCTGCAATACTCTGCATAACACCCTGCAATACTCTGCATAACACCCTGCAATACTCTGCATAACACCCTGTAATACTCTGCATAACACCCGGCAATACTCTGCATAACACCCTGCAATACTCTGCATAACACCCTGCAATACTCTGCATAACACCCTGCAATACTCTGCATAACACCCTGCAATACTCTGCATAACACCCTGTAATACTCTGCATAACACCCTGCAATACTCTGCATAACACCCTGCAATACTCTGCATAACACCCTGCAATACTCTGCATAACACCCTGCAATACTCTGCATAACACCCTGCAATACTCTGCATAACACCCTGCAATACTCTGCATAACACCCTGTAATACTCTGCATAACACCCTGCAATACTCTGCATAACACCCTGCAATACTCTGCATAACACCCTGCAATACTCTGCATAACACCCTGCAATACTCTGCATAACACCCTGCAATACTCTGCAATATACCCGGGCACTACTCTGCAATATACCCGGGCACTACTCTGCAATATACCCGGGCACTACTCTGCAATATACCCCGCAATACTCTGCAATATACCCCGCAATACTCTGCAATATACCCCGCAATACTCTGCAATATACCCCGCATTACTCTGCAATATACCCCGCAATACTCTGCAATATACCCCGCACTACTCTGCAATATACCCCGCAATACTCTGCAATATACCCCGCAATACTCTGCAATATACCCCGCAATACTCTGCAATATACCCCGCAATACTCTGCAATATACCCCGCAATACTCTGCAATATACCCGGCAATACTCTGCAATATACCCGGCAATACTCTGCAATATAGCCCGCAATACTCCGCAATTTTTAACCAGTTCCCGCCCACAGTCATATGACGTCCTTGACTTTGAGCGGGTATATCTGAATGATAGGTGCAGCTACAGGCATCATTCAGATATCAGCTTTTTCAGCCAGCGATTTCCTACACCATAGGAATGATCATAGCTGCTGTTCCACTGCTTGATCATTCTTATGGGAGGCGAGAGGGGACGCCCCCCCCCTTCCCGCCACCCTCCGGTGCTTCTACCGACTCACCGCTACGATCGAAGCCAAGATTGTTTTTTTTTTATTATTATTTCAGGCTTCCTAGCCTAGAGGTGAGATGTGGGGTCTTATTGACCCCATATCTCACTGTAAAGAGGACCTGTCATGCCATATTCCTATTACAAGGATGTTTACATTCCTTGTAATAGAAATAAAAGTGATCAAAAAAATTTTGGGGGGGGAAAAAGTGTCAAACTAAAATAAATAAAGTAAAATAAACAATAAAAAAAAAAAAAAAAATTTTTAAAGCGCCCATGTCCGTGTGCTCGCATGCAGAAGCGAACACATACGTAAGTCCCGCCCACATATGAAAACGGTGTTCAAACCACACATGTGAGGTATCACTGCGATCGGTAGAGCGAGAGCAATAATTTTGGCCCTAGACCTCCTCTGTAACTCAAAACATGTAACCAGGAAAAAATTTTAAAGCGTCACCTATGGAGATTTTTAAGTAGCGACGTTTGGCACCATTCCACGAGAGTGTGCAATTTTGAAGGGTGACATGTTGGGTATCTATTTACTCGGCGTAACTTCATCTTTCACATTATGCAAAAACATTGGGCTAACTTTACTGTTTTGTTTTTTTTTTAAAGCACAAAACTGTTTCTTTCCCCAAAAAAACGCGTTCGAAAAATTGCTGCACAAATACCGTGCGAGATAAAAAGTTGCAACAACCGCCATTGTATTCTCTAGGGTCTTTGCTAAAAAAAATATATATAATGTTTTGGGGTTCTATGTAATTTTCTAGCAAACAAATTATGATTTTTACATGTAGGAGAGAAATGTCAGAATTGGCCTGGGTGCTCCAAAACGCCTGAAGGTGCTCCCTGCATGTTGGGCCTCTGTATGTGGCCATGCTGTGTAAAAGTCTCACACATGTGGTATCGCCATACTCGGGAGTAATAGCAGAATGTGTTTTGGGGTGTAATTTGTGGTATGCATATGCTGTGTGTGAGAAATAACCTTCTAATATGACAATTTTGTAAAAATAAAAAAGAATAAAAAAATCTTGATTTTGCAAAGAATTGTGGGAAAAGATGACAATTTCAAAAAAACTCACCATGCATCTTTCTAAATACCTTGGAATGTCTTCTTTCCAAAAAGGGGTCATTTGGGGGGTATTTGTACTTTTCTGGCATGTTAGGGTCTCAAGAAATTAGATAGGCCGTCAGTAATTCAGGTGTGATCAATTTTCAGATATTGGCACCATAGCTTTTGGACTCTCTAACATTCACAAAGACCAAATAATATACACCAAGTTGTACTTATTTTTACCAAAGATATGTAGCGGTATAAATTTTGGCCAAAATTTACGAAGAAAAATTACTAATTTGCTAAATTTTATAACAGAAACAAAGAAAAATTCATTTTTTTACCAAATTTTCAGTCTTTTTTCTTTTATAGCGCAAAAAATAAAAAACCCAACGGTGATTAAATACCACCAAAAGAAAGCTCTATTTGTGTGAAAAAAAGGATAAAAATTTCATATGGGTAAAGTGTTGTATGACTGAGTAATTGTCATTCAAAGTGTGAGAGCACCGAAAGCTGAAAATTGGTCTGGTTAGGAAGGGGGTTTAAGTGCCCAGTGGTCAAGTGGTTAATAGTAAATATCTAGTTAGATAATGTTCAGATAATAAGTTATTATTTTAAAAAAATTGGATTTTAATATACTTATCATGTTTAATATTATATGAATAGTAATGATAATAAAACAATAATAATAAATCAAAATGATATATTGTATATGAAAAGCTTCGAGAATGAGAACCTTAAGCCCGGGTATCACACTCTTGCGAACGCAGACATGGCATATGATTCGCACCCGCATTGCTGTGCTGATGACATGCGATGTCAATGCGATGTGAGTTCAGCCATACAGATTATGGTCAAAAACTCACATTGGATTCACACAAAAAAGGTGCGGGGACTTTTTTCCCCTGCACTGGAATCGGATTGCATGGGTGTTCACACCCTGCGATCTGATTCCTGTCCGAATCCACAGTTCGCACTGCGACCTGTGAACCGATCTGGGGCTGTCATTAGCACTGTACTGAACTGCCTACGGGAGAGATGCGATTCGGGAACCGGCGCTGGAATCGCACTGGTTCCCGCATCGCTATAGTGTGGACCCGGGCTGACAGAAATAATAGGAATAGACAATGCTAACCAATAACATTGTAATAATATGAAACAAAAAAAAGGGGGGGGGGGATTGGGGAGTTTTGGGACTTTAAATGAGGTGTGTGGGATGATCACACATCTCCATCCCTATCTATATGCAAGAAAAAGAGGGTTTGGGACTTTAAATGAGGTAGATCTGGCATGGCTAAAAGATGAGTCAATGTAACAAGACATGTTTTATTCATTAAAAACATTACATGGCAATATGAGTACATACATAGTAAATTTCATGACATGTCATGTTTTTTAATTAATAAAACATGTCTTGTTACATTGACTCATCTTTTAGCCATGCCAGATCTACCTCATTTAAAGTCCCAAACCCTCTTTTTCTCGAACATTGTAATAATAGAATATATATATGTAATTTAATACTACATGATAAATACTGTATATTAAAATCCTATGTCTTTTAAATATTAACTTATTGTTTGAACATTAAATAACAAGATATTTACTATTAAATGCAATTATACAGTATATATAAAAATGTATATATATATATATATATATATATATATATATATATATATATATATATATACACACACATTTATATAAAAAAAATCTATAGATAGATAGATAGATAGATAGATAGATAGATAGATAGATAGATAGATAGATAGATAGATAGATAGATAGATATTTTTTTTATATAAATGTGTGTGTATATATATATATATATATATATATATATATATATATATATACACACACACACACATTTATATAAAAAAAAAATATCTATCTATCTATCTATCTATAGATTTTTTTTTTTATATAAATGTGTGTGTATATATATATATATATATATATATATATATATATACTGTATAACTGCACCATTTAATAGTAATTATCTTGTTATATAATGTTCAAATAATAAGTTATTATTTAAAAAGATAGGATTTTAATATACGGTATTTATCATGTAGTATAATATAATAATAGTAAAAAAAAATAATAAAAAATCAAAATGATATATTGCATAAGGAAATTCTAAGATCCAACAGAATCTTATTACACATTGGGGTGGATTTACTAAATGCAAATAGATGCAAATTTGCAAGTGCAGTTGCTGCAGAGCTTAGTAAATGAGGTGAAGGTTCACTTTGCAAAGATTATCCAATCACATACATGGAAAAAAAAAAAAAAAAAAAAACACAGCATTTTTGCTTGCACATGATTGGATGAGAGCTCTCCCTCATTCATTAAGCTCTGGAGCAACTGCACTTGCAAAAAAGTTCACAACCTATTTGCCTTTACTAAATCCACCCCATATGTCTTCCTAGTCTGCAAAGCAAAAAAAAACAAAAAACAAAACTACTCAGGCAATGACATTATTGTAGTCAGAATTGTTAATTTGTATTTTTTTTTTTTTTTTGGATTCAGATGTATCCGGCTTACCTGTGAATAATGTAGCTAGGAGCCGTAGCAGAAAGGATCCCGCTGTGAAATGACGACTGGAAAATCGATGAAGTGAAGAGAAAGTTTGAGTGAGAATTTATAGAGGAAGGAAGGAGAAGAAACCCCTGACAATGAGATGCGGAGTAACGAGAGGCTTCAAACAGGATGGGCGGCATTTAGATTTAAGTCAATGTAATAACAGATGTCATAAGGGACAGGTGTTTATAAGGAAGAAGATATTGTAATACTTAGGAATGTGCAGGTCAAAGGACAAAAGATATACGTGCGCATTGCAGAGGGTGAGGGCATGGAAAAAATACTTACTAAATCTTATCAAAATCTAAAAACAAAAATGTGATAGATTTCAGATTACCAGTCCTCAGGTGCAGTGGCTACAATATTATTATTAAAAAAATTTTTATCTGTCCTTTTTTCCACATGATGATCTTAGCTATATACCTCCTGTCCTAGGGTGACAACATTGACTCACTGGGGTTCATTTACTAAAAGCAAATAGACTGTGCACTTTGCAAGAGCAGTTGCTTCAGAGCTTAGTAAATGAGCAGAAGCTCTGCTGACTTCCATCATCCAATTAGGGTTGCCACCTTTTCTTCAAGTCAAACCCACTTTAGCGGCGCACAGCAATTTTTTTTTAATAAAATTTATGTATAGTTTATACATACATTTTGCAATGACCGTATTTATCGGCGTAAAAACACACACTTTTTTCCCCTTAAAATCAGGGCAAAATCGTGGGTGCGTGTTATACGCCGATCCCCCGCCGGCTGTGAGCGGAGCAGAGCGAGCGAGTGCCGACATACACAAAGCCGAGTGTACTCGCCTAGGCTCGACTCCGCTCACAGTCACTGTCACTCGCACCATTGGATCACAAATTGGAAATTCTTCAATATGGACATTTTTTATTAATACTATTGCTTCAAGTAATTAATCTTTTATGCGCTGTACTGCTTTTTATGAACCGCTCACAGTCACGCCCAGTCCCGCCATTGTTATGTCCATCATAGGGGCGGGACTGGGCGGGACTGCGAGAGGAGCCAAGCCTGGCCGAGTACACTCGGCTTTGTGTATGTCGGCGGCGCTCGCTCCACCCCTCTCACAATCAGCGGAGATCGACGCCAATTTTAAATTGCCTGCAATAAGGCTGGGCAAGGCTGCAATGACACAAGGCTGCAATGACACTGGGCAAGGCTGCAATCATGACACAAGGCTGCAATGGCACAAGGCTGCAATCATGACACAAGGCTGCAATGACACAAGGCTGCAATGACACAAGGCTGCAATCATGACACAAGGCTGCAATGACACAAGGCTGCAATCATGACACAAGGCTGCAATGACACAAGGCTGCAATCATGACACAAGGCTGCAATGACACAAGGCTGCAATGACACAAGGCTGCAATCATGACACAAGGCTGCAATGACACAAGGCTGCAATGACACAAGGCTGCAATCATGACACAAGGCTGCAATGACACAAGGCTGCAATGACACAAGGCTGCAATCATGACACAAGGCTGCAATGACACAAGGCTGCAATCATGACACAAGGCTGCAATGACACAAGGCTGCAATCATGACACAAGGCTGCAATCATGACACAAGGCTGCAATCATGACACAAGGCTGCAATGACACAAGGCTGCAATCATGACACAAGGCTGCAATGACACAAGGCTGCAATCATGACACAAGGCTGCAATGACACAAGGCTGCAATGATGACACAAGGCTGCAATCATGACACAAGGCTGCAATCATGACACAAGGCTGAAATCATGACACAAGGCTGCAATTACACAAGGCTGCAATCATGACACAAGGCTGCAATGACACAAGGCTGCAATCATGACACAAGGCTGAAATCATGACACAAGGCTGCAATGACACAAGGCTGCAATCATGACACAAGGCTGCAATGACACAAGGCTGCAATCATGACACAAGGCTGAAATCATGACACAAGGCTGCAATGACACAAGGCTGCAATGACACAAGGCTGCAATCATGACACAAGGCTGCAATGACACAAGGCTGCAATGACACAAGGCTGCAATCATGACACAAGGCTGCAATGACACAAGGCTGCAATCATGAAACTTGGGTAATCTTTGCAAAGTTGAGCTTTACCTCATTTACTAAGCTCTGGAACAACTGTATTTTCCAAAGTGCTCAGTAAAGTTGCCTTTAGTAAATCAACCACATTGTACAGTATTTTTGAAACAGCAGTGTTGTCCCCCTATGGTTGTTCTCCTGATTTGGATTACAAATGCCTCCCCCTCTCATCTTCTGCATTATATAGGGGGGTTGTTGCATTGTAGTTCTTAGAAAATTGTTGGGAAAACTGATATCATTGTTTTAGATTACATTTCAGTCCACTGAAAGTTAGAAAGACACTACATTTCTGACAGGATCATCGCGTATTTTAAAATATAACAAAAGACAAAACTTTTTTTTTTAGTTTTGGACAGAGTGGAGAGGGATTAGAACCCCTGTCAGTTTTTATTTCTTTCTGTGTCCCGTTAGGGAGATACACTCTCTCTATTTGTCCTGTTTACCATTATCATGAAAATAAAATCCCAAATTTTGGGTTGTCCTTAAAAAAGTAACAGCATGGAAATCTTCCAATGGGGACACAAGTTCTCAAGGAATGCCCTTCATTTTCAGGGATTTCCTCTCACTGCCTGTTTGGCTATGGGACAGGAATTGAGGTGAAATCTCCGCAATGGGACACGGATGGCGAAAAAAAAAACTGACAGGGGTTATAATACTCCCTTACTCTATTCAAAATGGAAAAAAAAATAGTTTTGCCTATAGTTCTACTTTAAGTCTTAGTACAAACAAATGGCCAGTACATTTAAGTACTAGCAGAACATGTCCTTGAAAATGAAGACTAATGTAGCTACCACAAGGGAGGACTGACAAAGTGAAATATATTACCTTTTGGGTTTAGATTAAGGCCCCTTTCACACATGCAGGCCATTTGTCCTTTTTTCATCCATCTGTTGAGAGATGAAAAACAGACATCAATGTATCTCTATGGAAAAACAGATGTAAATGGATGATCATCCATTTACATCAGTTTACATCTGTTTTTTGAAACAAATCAAAGCCCTATTTTTGTTCCATTAAAAAAATGGAACAGACAAAAAAATTAAAGTAAACTGATAAACGGTCAATTTTTGCATACGTCTTGCATTGGAAGTGGATGTAAAAAACTGAAGCAAAATCTGCTGAGAAACTGATAAGCAGCTGATGAGAAACTGATGAGCAGCTGATGAGCAACTGATGAGCAACCAATGAGCATCTGATGAGCAACTGATGAGAAACTGATGAGCAGCTGATGAGAACCTGATGAGCAGCTGATGAAAAACTGACGAGCAACTGACGAGCAACTGACGAGAAACTGATGAGCAACTGATGAGCAGCTAATGAGAAACTGAGGAGCAGCTGATGAGAAACTGATGAGCAACTGATGAGCAACTGACAAGAAACTGATGAGAAACTGATGAGAAAATGACAAGCAACTGACGAGAAACTAACGAGGAACTAAAGAGGAACTGACGAGGAACTGACGAGCAACCGATGAGCAGCTAATGAGAAACTGATGAGCAGCTAATGAGAAACTGATGAGCAGCTGATGAGAAACTGATGAGCAACTGATAAGCAACTGATGAGCAACTGATAAGCAACTGATGAGCAACTGATAAGCAGCTGATGAGCAGCTGATGAGAAACTGATGAGCAACTGATGAAAAACTGACGAGCAATTGTATGAGCAACTGATGAGAATCTGATGAGCAGCTGATGAGAAACTGATGAGTAGGGATGGACAAACGGTTTGGCCCGAGCATAAGTTCGGGCCGAACTTTGGTTGTTTGGACGTTCAGCGAACAACGAACATTATGCGGTGTTTGCGGAAAATTCGAAAGCCACGGAACCCCGTTAAAGTCTATGGGACACTAACATGAAAAAAGGCTTATATGCAAGCTATTGTCATAAAAAGTGTTTGGGGACCCGGTCCAGCCCCAGGGGACATGTATCAATGAAAAAAAAGTTTTAAAAACAGACGCTTTTTCAGGAGCAGTAATTTTAATAATAATTAAAGTGAAACAATATAAATGAAGTGTTCCTTTAAATAGCATGCCTGGGGGGTGTCTAAAGTATGCCTGTAAAGTGGCGCAGTTTTCCCGTGTTAACATTACCACAGCAAAATTACATTTCTAATGGAAAAAAAAACATTTAAAACTGATCGCGGCTGTAATGAATTGATGGGTCCCGACTCCCAGCGATATAGATAAAACTCATTGAAAAAAAACGGCATGGGTTCCCCCCCAGTCCATTACCAGGCCCCTTGGGTCTGGTATGACTATTAAGGGAAACCCCAAACCAAACATTTTTTTAAAAACTGTGTGGGGGTCCCCCCAATATCCATACAAGGTCCTTCAGGTCTTATATGGATGTTAAGGGTAACCCTGTGCCAATTTTTTTTTAAAAATGGCGTAGAGGTCCCCCCAAAATCCATACCAGACTCTTCAGGTCTGGTATGGATTTTAAGGGGAACCCTGTGCCAAAATGAAAAAACATGATGTAGGGGTCCCCCAAAAATCCATACCAGACCCTTATCCGAGCACGCAACCTGGCAGGCCACAGGAAAAGATGGGGGATGAGAGAGCGCCCCCCCTCCTGAACCGTACCAGGCCACATGCCGTCAACATGGGGAGGGTGCTTTGGCGTAGCCCCTAAAGCACCTTGTCCCCATGTTGATGGGGACAAGGGCCTCATCCCCACAACCCTTGCCCGGTGGTTGTGGGGGTCTGCTTATCGGAATCTGGAAACCCCCTTTAACAAGGGGACCCCCAGATCCCAGCCTCTCCCCCCTATGTGAATTGGTAACGGGTACATTGTAATCCTACCATTTCACAAACAAAAGTGTCAAAAATAGTAAAAAAGACAGGAGACACTTTGGGACAATTCCTTTATTAAAAAATTAGAAAAAAAAATGTCGGGCGATGTAGATCTATCTCACGCCGCCCAACGAGCCGAAAAAAGAAAAAAAAAAAGCCGTAACAGCTCCGCCTCCATGAGAGGCTCCCGCCAAGTGATGCTTCTTCTCAATGACAGCTGTTATATAGCTGAGGGTGGGGCCACTCAGTGAATGAGTGACCCTGCCTTCCTCTGATGTCATGTGGCATCAGAGGGGGGCGCGGTCACCCGTTTACGTTACCGGTTGGCCCCGTCCTCAGCTATGTAAGAGCTGTCACCAAGAAGAAGCGTCACTCGGCAGGAGCCTCCCATGGAGGAAGAGCTGTTGCGGCTTTTTTTTTTTCTTTTTTCGGTCCGTCGGGTAGTGTGAGATGGATCTACATAGCAGGATATTTTTATTTTTTTATTTTTTAATAAAGGACTTGTCCCAAAGTGTCTCCTGTCTTTACTATTTTTGACACTTTTTTGGGAAATGGTAGGGGTAAAATGTACCCATTACCAATTCACATGGGGGGGCTTCCAGATTCCAAAACCCCCCTCACCCGCAGACCCCCACAACCACCGGGCAAGGGTTGTGGGGATGAGGCCCTTGTCCCTATCAACATGGGGACAAGATACTTTGGGGGGGCTACTCCAAAGCACCCTCCCCATGTTGAGGGCATGTGGCCTGGTATGGTTCAGGAAGGGGGGCACTCTCTCATCCCCCATCTTTTCCTGCAGCCTGCCAGGTTGTGTGCTCGGATAAGGGTCTGGTATGGATTTTGGGGGGGACCCCTATGCCATTTTTAAAAAAAAATTTGGTGCAAGGTTCCCCTTAAAATCTTCAGGTCTGGTATGGATTTTGGGGGGGACCCCTATGCCATTTTTTTTAAATTTGGTGCAGGGTTCCCCTTAATATCCATACCAGACCCGAAGGGTCTGGTAATGGACTGGCTGAGCATGTTGCTGCTACTTCAGGGCCAGGACTAAAGACTGCTAGATATGTTCATGGCAGGGGATAGAGGAATACCACCAGGGAGCTGCACTTGGGTGCTCAGCCCTATGCTGCAAAGCCTTAACCTGCCGCTGCAGAGGTGTTAATGCTGGTGGCCCAGTCAGCTGCCGCTGAACTAGAGAAGCCAGCGCCTGTGCCCCTGACTGAGGTGGAGCCATTACTTGCAGAACAGAAAGGGGGTCAGAGGGAACACACTGCCCAGATTCTGGAGAGTTCCAGGAGGCTGCAATTACATAAGACCTATGATCAGTGACGGCCTGTCCATAGGGGGCGCATGGGCACTGCCCCCCCTCCAGGCAGTCACAAAATATATATATATATATATATATATGTTTTTTAAATGACCTTTAGAATAAAAGGTACCTAAGTGCACTGTGTTCGGTTGCTGGACACAGTGAACTATGGAAGGCGCCACGTTTATGCAATCATGAGTTTGAAGACGAGGCTCTTAATTTGCGGGCTTTTAACCCACCTTGTGGTGCAATCCATCGCGCTGCGCAGCATCCGCCTGTAGAATTACGACGGGCGGATGCTTTTTTGTTCAAGTTACTTCCGGCTTCCCTGTTCCAGAGACCAGATGGAAACCGGAAGTGACGTCGGCAGCTCCGTGGGACGCACTCCCCAAGCCGAGCTGCCTGTGAAAGGTAAGTATGATGGCTGCATTGACTTTTCTCCTGGAATATTGGAACAAGTTGGTGGATATTCAGTATGGAATGGATGAGTGTTGACCCAGTGTACAGGGGAGTTGGGAAGGGCAGGTGGAATGTGATAAATACTTTTCATTGTTATTAATCAGGAACTTTTCATAGATGCCAGGCAGCGTCTACATACCTTTACAATGGACACAAGATTTAAAGGGAAATTGTCAGGATAAACAAATGATAGCTGCCATCGCTGAATTTTGCTTGAGGAATCAAGCAGCATATTGGTTATCCTTATCTTTGTTCTGTCAATTACTATCAGTTACTAGTATGAAAAAAGCAGTCAGAGGCACAGGTGTGCATTACTGCATTACCAATTCTGATGGCCTAAAAAATTTATTTTTCTGGGATTGCAGGCAAAGGAACAGATCTGTCTGGTTTGTATGACTTTTTTTTGCTACATTAACTGACTGTGTTTTACCACTCAGTAATGTTTAGATCTGAGCAAAGCCTAAGTGTTCACTTACATATGCACATTGTATAAACACGTGTGGTAAATAGCACCACAAAACAAATATACCACTCCTGTATACATTGCAATGCAGAAATATAAATCCTTTCTACTCTGTGGTATGCTGTGCTTCCAAAAATAGTTCAGGCAAGTTTTTTTTTGTGCACTATGTATGAGGTAGATTGACAGCCCCTTCTAAATGAACAAGCTGCCTTAAAGTGATACTAAAAATAAAAAAACTAATTTCCGCGCTTAGGAGAAAGGAACTGCAGCCCCCCCCCCAGCAAAGAACATCACCCCAGTGAGGTTCAAAAGACAAATAAAGTCTATTTCAGGGGAATTGGCGCTGTTCAAAAGTGATAAAAAATAAAAATTCATGAACAATAAATAACAGTGATGATCCCAACGTCAGATAATGACATCAAGTGCTGAATAGCTAAAGCAGCTAATTTAATAAATAAACAATATCCCCATGTGAGTCCAAAGCAAAATGCTTCAAGTGAATAAATAACAAGAATTAATGTGTAAAAAATAAATTAGAAAAAATTAATGAGTAGTATAAAAATGGTGATAAAAATGTCCAACTGGATGTGCGTATATTTGTGACTATATACTGAAAAAAATATATAGTCTGTGAAAAATATCCATACATAAACTCAAAAATAATAAAAATGTGATAATTCTTCAGTGGTCCCCTCCTTCATCCGCAACTCCCACTCGTGCCCGCACTCACCAGAGCGGCTAACCCCTGCAGGGGTAACAGGCGTGTTAGCTGAGATCCAGCAGCCGTGTCCCCTTGTGGTGGATAGCCCTTCGGATGGGTGCCGTAATCTTCCCCCTCTCCACGGAAGCCTATCAAATCATAAGGCTAGCAGCCCCTTGCTCTGGCTCCCACCTCTCTCCTAGTTGCAGCAATCCAGACTCCTTGGCCAGATCTCCTGTCTGTTGGGATGGAGCCTTATGGCTCCACCCCAGCTCCATCCCAGCAGACAGGAGATCTGGCCAAGGAGTCAGGAGAGCTGCAACTAGGAGAGAGGTGGGAGCCAGAGCAAGGGGCTGCTAGCCTTATGATTTGAAAGACTTCCGTGGAGAGGGGGAAGATTACGGCACCCATCTGAAGGGCTATCCACCACAAGGGGACACGGCTGCTGGATCTCAGCTAACACCCAGTTACCCCTGTAGGGGTTAGGCGCTCTGATGAGTGCGGGCACGAGTGGGAGTTGCGGATGAAGGCGGGGAGCACTGAAGAATCATTACATTATTATTATTTTTGAGTTTATGTATGGATATTTTTCACAGACTATATATTTTTTTCAGTATATAGTCACATATATACGCACATCCAGTTGGACTTTTTTATCACCATTTTTATACTACTCATTAATTTTTTCTAATTTATTTTTACACATTAATTCTTGTTATTTATTCACTTGAAGCATTTTGCTTTGGACTCACATGGGGATATTGTTTATTTATTAAATTAGCTCCTTTAGCTATTCAGCATGTCACTTGATGTCATTATCTGACATTGGGATCATCACTGTTATTTATTGTTCATGAATTTTTATTTTTTGATACATTTCAGATTTACTTTCTAGCACTTTGCACTTTATTGTGAATGGTTCAGATTCATAAAACAGAGAGTATTTTTAATTTCTATTATTTTTAATTTTTATCATTTATTTTTTATTTTTCATTTATTATTTTTATCACTTTTGAACAGCGCCAATTCCCCTGAAATAGAATTTCTTTAAAGTGATACTAAGGTCTGTTTTTTTTTTTCATTTAAAAATAACAATTGTTATAATTACCTGCTCTGTGCAGCGGTTTTGCACAGAGCAGTCTCAATCCTCCTCTTCTTGGGCCCCCTGCCAGCTCTCCTGTGTATACTGTATATAAATATGGCAATACTATATCTTCATAGGAAATGGTTGCTGCTCACATGGGGATAACTCAGCCTGTTATATGATGTACAGAGCCCGGTGTGTAATGTAGAGCCCAGTGTATAATGTACAGCCTGGTATATGATGTGCAGAGCCCTGTGTATAATGTACAGCCTGGTATATGATGTGCAGAGCCCTGTCTGTGTATAATGTAGAGCCCGGTGTATAATGTACAGTCTGGTATATGATGTACAGAGCCCGGTGTATATTGTACAGCCTGGAATATGATGTGCAGAGACCGGTGTATAATGTGCAGTCTGGTATATGATGTGCAGAGCCCTGTTTATAATGTAGAGCCTGATGTATAATGTACAGCCTGGTATATGATGTACAGAGTCCTATATATAATGTAGAGCCTGGTATATGATGTGCAGAGCCCTGTGTATAATGTACAGCCTGGTATATGATGTACAGAGCCCTATGTATAATGTAGAGCCTGGTATATGATGTGCAGAGCCCTGTGTATAATGTACAGCCTGGTATATGATGTGCAGAGCCCAGTGTATAATGTACAGTCTGGTATATGATGTACAGAGCCCTGTGTATAATGTAGACCAGTATACGATGTGCAGAGCCCTGTTTGTGTATAATGTAGAGCCCTGTGTATAATGTAGAGACTGGTATATGATGTGCAGAGCCCTGTGTATAATGTAGACCAGTATACGATGTGCAGAGCCCTGTTTGTGTATAATGTAGAGCCCTGTGTATAATGTAGAGCCTGGTATATGATGTGCAGAGCCCTGTGTATAATGTAGACCAGTATACGATGTGCAGAGCCCTGTTTGTGTATAATGTAGAGCCCTGTGTATAATGTAGAGACTGGTATATGATGTGCAGAGCCCTGTATATAATGTACAGCCTGGTACAGTATCTCACAAAAGTGAGTACACCCCTCACATTTTTGTAAATATTTTATTCTGTCTTTTCATGTGACAACACTGAAGAAATGACACTTTGCTACAATGTAAAGTAGTGAGTGTACAACTTGTATAACAGTGTAAATTTCCTGCCCCCTCAAAATAGCTCAACACACAGCCATTAATGTCTAAACCGCTGGCAAAAAAAGTACACCCCTAAGTGAAAATGTCCAAATTGGGCCCAATTAGCCATTTTCCCTCCCCAGTGTCATGTGACTCATTAGTGTTACAAGGTCTCAGGTGTGAATGGGGAGCAGGTGTCTTAATTTGATGTTATCGCTCTCACTCTCTCATACTGGTCACTGGACGTTCAACATGGCACCTCATGGCAAAGAACTCTCTGAGGATCTGAAAAAAAATAATTGTTGCTCTACATAAAGATGGCCTAGGCTATAATAAGATTGCCAAGACCCTGAAACTGAGCTGCAGAACCGTGACTGTACAGCAGTTTACCAGGACAGGTTCCACCCAGAACAGGCCTCGCTATGGTTGACCAAAGAAGTTGAGTGCACGTGCTCAGCGTCATATCCAGAGGTTATCTTTGGGAAATAGAAGTACGAATGCTGCCAGCATTGCTGAAGAGATTGAAAGGGTGGGGTGTCATCCTGTCAGTGCTCAGACCATACGCCGTACACAGCATAAATATGGTCTGCATGTCTGTCGTCCCAGAAGGAAGCCTCTTCTAAAGATGATGCACAAGAAAGCCCGCAAACAGTTTGCAGAAGACAAGCAGACTAAGGACATGGATTACTGGAACCATGTCCTGTGGTCTGATGAGACCAAGATAAACTCATTTGGTTCAGATGGTGTCAAGCGTGTGTGGCGGCAACCAGGTGAAGAGTACAAAGACAAGTGTGTCTTGCCTACAGTCAGTGGCGTCGCTAGGCCCCGAGTCTCTGCAGGGGTCCCCAAAGGGAGGGGAGGCTCTCTGGGGACCCTGATGTATGTGGGGGGGCTCTCTGGGGACCCTGATGCAAGGGGGAGGCTCTCTGGAGACCCTGATTTAAAGGGGGAGGCTCTCTGGAGACCCTGATTTGAAGGGGGAGGCTCTCTGGGGACCTTAAGGTAAGGGGGCACTCTGGAAACCCTGATGTAAGTGGGGGGCTCTCTGGAGATCCTGATGCAAGGGGGAGGCTCTCTGGGGACTCTGATGTAGGGGGGGGCTCTCTGGGGATATATATGTATACACACACACACTCACGTATATTACTGTATATACATGTGTATGCCCGCCCAAGCGCATGACTTTCTTTACTACGCTGCTATGGGCTCTAGCCCCAGATCTTTTGTACACTTAGCAACGCCCCTGCCTACAGTCAAGCATGGTGGTGGGAGTGTCATGGTCTGGGGCTGCATGAGTGTTGCCCACACTGGGAAGCTACAGTTCATTGAGGAAACCATGAATGCCAACATGTACATACTGAAGCATAGCATGGTCCCCTTCCATCAGAGACTGGGCCGCAGGGAAGTATTCCAACATGATAACGACCCCAAACACGTTCAAGACAACAACTGCCTTGCTAAAGAAGCTGAGGGTAAAGGTGATGGACTGGCCAAGCATGTCTCCAGACCTAAACCCTATTGAGCATCTGTGGGGCATCCTCAAACGGGAGGTGGAGGAGCGCAAGGTCTCTAACATCCACCAACCTCGTGATGTCGTCATGGAGGAGGGGAAGAGGACTCCAGTGGCAACATGTGAAGCTCTGGTGAACTCCATGGCTAAGAGGGTTAAGGCAGTGCTGGAAAAATAATGGTGGCCACACAAAATAATGACACTTTGGGCCCAATTTGGACATTTTCACTTAGGGGTGTACTCAATTTTGTTGCCAGCAGTTTAGACATTAACCGCTTCCCGACCGCCTCACGCAGATACAGATATACTGTGGCAGAAGGGCACGTACAGGCATATTAAAGTGGGGTTCCACCCAAAAAACAAAAATACCTGGAAAAATTCTAAGAAATTCTAAGAGAGCATGCGCAGTGGGTGCCAGGCTGTGAAGCCACAGCCCGGCGCCCACAGTTGAAATGCCGGCGCCGACGAGCGGAGGGGGGGGACGAGCGGGGCTTCGATCCCCCCGCATCACTGGACCCAGGGACAGGTGAGTGTCCAATTAAAAGTCAGCAGCTGCAGTATTTGTAGCTGCTGACTTTTAGTTTTTTTTTTTTTTTTGACGGCCCCCCTGGGTGGAACTCCTCTTTAACTTACCTGTACGTTGCCCTTTAAGAGGCAGCTTGCAGGCGCCAACTTGCCGTGACCATAATCGCGGGTCCCGCAGACTCGATGTCTACGGGGATGCCCGCTATCCTCTCACGGTGAGGAAGAACGGGGAGATGCTAATGTAAACAAGCATCTCCCCGTTCGGCCTAATGACACCCTCACTGATCACCGCTCCCTGTAATCATGAGCGGTGATCAGCGTAGTGTCACACACAGCCCCTCCCCCCTACAGTTAGAATCACTCCCTAGGACACACTTAACCCCTACAGCGCCACCTAGTGGATAACCCCTTCACTGCCAGTCACATTTACACAGTAATCAATGCATTTTTAATCGCACTGATCGCTGTATAAATGTGAATGGCCCCAAAATCACACCAAAATTGTCCAACGTGTCCGCCATAATGTCGCAGTCACGATAAAAATTGCTGATCGCCGCCATTACTAGTAAAAAAAAAAAATTATCAATAAATTATGCCATAAAACTATCCCCTCTTTTGTAAACGCTTTAACTTTTGCGCAAACCAATCAATAAACGCTTATTGCGATTTTTTTTACCAAAAATATGTAGAAGAATACATATCGGCTTAAACTGAGGAAAACATTTTTTTTTTATATACATTTTTGGGATATTTATTATAGCAAAAAGTGAAAAAAATGCATTTTTTTCAAAATTGTCGCTATTTTTTTGTTTATAGAGCAAAAAATAAAAACGGCAGAGGTGATCAAATACCACCAAAAGAAAGCTCTATTTGTGGGAAAAAAAGGACTTCAATTTTGTGTGGGAGCCATGTTGCACGACCGCGCAATTGTCAGTTAAAGTGACGCAGTGCCGAATCGCAAAAATTACTCTGGTCTTTGGCCAGCCCAATGGTCCAGGGCTTAAGAGGTTAATGGCTGTGTATTGAGTTATTTTGAGTGGACAGCAAATTTACACTGTTATACAAGCTGTACACTCACTACTTTACATTGTAGCAAAGTGTCATTTCTTCAGTGTTGCCATATGAAAAGATAGAATAAAATATTTACAAAAGACAGCTTTAAAATTCATAATCCCATAACTAAACACTTCTTATCTCTCTGGGATAAACTAAAAACCAAATATCAGTTACAATCTCCACACAATCCTCTCCTTTCTTTTATCAGAAATCCGGCCTTTTATCCGGCATGGATCTACCCAAATTCTTTTAAAGCTTGGACAACATCAGGCATTCAGACACTAAATGACTTCATAGCATCTAAATCATTCCTTTCATTCCCATCGCTTAGAGAAAAATATGATCTACCAAACTCTGAGATATTTAGATATCTCCAAATCAAAAATTTCTATACACCATTCCTAAAGGGGGATACACCATTATCCCAATTATCCATTTTTGAATCAATCTGTACAAAAGATCCATTTGCTAAAGGTACAATTTCATCACTTTATAATCAATTATATGGAGTAGCAAATCTTAATAGACCCTCTTACGTTCAGAGGTGGGAGGAGGACCTGGGACGAACTTTAGAAGACACGGACTGGTCTAACATATGGCTCACATCTAAGTCATCTTCACCCAACATCTTAGCACTGGAGACAAATTATAAAGTCCTAACTCGCTGGTACCTTGTACCCGCTAGAGTGGCAAAATATTCACCTAATACCTCAGCTCTTTGTTTTCGAGGATGCCCAGAAATAGGCACATATTTACACATATGGTGGACGTGCCCAGTAATCCAAACCTTCTGGAAGGAAGTCTTCGTGATTGCATCTAAAATATTTTAAAAAATAATACAACCAGATCCATATTTAACTTTACTTAATCTAAAACCGGAATGGTTAACACTCTCTCAATTCAAACTTATGATCCAACTAATAGCGGCTGCAAAACAAACAGTGGCCAAGGCATGGAAATCTCCTACATTGGTACTAGCAGAAACAATTCACAGAATGAATAATACAATGTCCCATGCTAAGATGGTAGCCATCGATCAAAATCAAATTCCAAAATTTGAAAAACTTTGGCACCCTTGGATAAAACAACAGTTCCTGTCAAATTTCAATGACTCTGTCCTGTTGCCATGGTGACAGATTAAATGACTTACAGAGACACCCATTCTAAGGCTTCAAAGAGAACTAAAAAGAATAATAAACTGAGGAGCGGGACAACCTTGTGGACCATACCTCTACCTTTCAACCCTTTTTCTTCTTTCTCTTTCCTTTTCTCCACCTTACGATTAAAGCTCATTATCAGAATTTATTTGACCTATATACACTCTACCTGTAAACAATATGTATAGTAGGTATAAATCATTTAAATACCTACAAAAGTAACTAAGGAAATGATATATATCTTTAATTTAGGTTTATGTGAACCCACTGTTTAATATTTGAAATTTCATGATATTTACCTATATAAACCCTACTGTAAAACAATGAGCTTACTTTATAGATCCTTGTAAACTTACTTTATGTATCTTTATAATATTGTATACTCAATAAACTTCTTTTGACAAGGAAAATATTTACAAAAATGTGAGGGGTGTACTCGCTTTTGTGAGATACTGTATATGATGTACTACAGGGGACGGAGTGGGTGAATTCTATAAGGGGTAGGGCTTATGAGAAGTGGGAGGGGTCAAAAAGGGTTGGCAGGGCCTGTCACCCCCCCCCCGATCTTAAAACGTCATCAGCCATCACTGCCTATGAGGAGCGCAGAGTGGACCTGTCCCCATCTACGCACCATGAAGCAGGGTGCGGTGCAAAATCTAGCGCATAAAGAACTTATACGAAAAAAACAGAATCATGTTTTCCATAAGGAAGGGGAAGTGTGCTTGAGCTACCTTGTTTCTCCAGGTTGCAATGAGTGGTGCAGAATAGGGTAGTTCTTGAATATGGGATTAGAGTGTCCGTATGTGCCAAGGTCCATCACGGATGAAGTTGAGGAGCATCGGCAAGGCTGGGTTGATGACGTTGTTTGGGAGTACCTTAACGTCTCAAAGCCTTGCAGGAACCCACAGTTACCTGAGTTTTGGTAAAGATTCTTGAGCTACAGAAAAAGTTGGAGCCTGGAGAGAACCACTTCCAAAGACA
This sequence comes from Lithobates clamitans, assembly GCA_037952925.1. NCBI lineage: Eukaryota > Metazoa > Chordata > Amphibia > Anura > Ranidae > Lithobates > Lithobates clamitans. Next base: position 1,167,633 of record JBBGZY010002505.1, on the reverse strand, counting down.
AAGTGGTTATCTGTAAAGCTGGACGCAGGGAACAAGAGTGGTCTATTAATATCTGGGGCCCTAATGGGATAATGGTCCAGGTCCCCGGTCTGGACTACCGCAGAAGAACCGTTGGGTTTTTTTTTGTTTTTTTTGTGTGTAACCCAATTTCTTTCTTGTACATCACGGGACTCAGAGCCTCAGTAATTACTGATGGGTTATAGGGTATCACTAGGTGATTGGACACTGGTCACAACCTAGACAGGAAGTTCAACCCCCTATATAACCCCTCCCCTTCCTGGGGATGCCTCAGTTTTTTCACCAGTGTCTTAGGTGTTGGTCACGAATAAGATGTGATGTGCTGAGCTCCAAAGGAATATCCTGTACTTTAGCAAGCCATGCAACCGAATCCATTCAAAGTGCTTTTACTACAGATTGCCAGCCATCAATAACGTCCAAAATCAGGGATACACTGAACTGTTCCTAGGCTAGGTAGCAACCTGTCCTTTTAGCCAATGGCATGCCATATGAATATTCATCCCCTGTGGATTCGCATTATACAGACTGCTTGTACAGCAGCCATCAGTTGCTTTTTCGAGCATGTTTGTTTTTTTCGCATCGTTTGTTTCTTCTTTCAAGGAATGAGCCTAGTCACAACATTATGGCTAATGCCTCGTACACGTGATCAGAATTTCCGTCAAAAAAACCATCCAAGGAATTCCGCTCAAGCTTGCCTTACATACACACGGTCACACAAAATTTCTCTGAACTTTCCACCGTCAAGAACGCGATGACGTACAACACTACGACGAGCCGAGAAAATGAAGTTCAATGCTTCCGAGCATGCGTCGAATTGTTTCCGAGCATGCGTAGGCATTTTGCGCGTCGGAATTGCTACAGACGATCGGAATTTCCGATAGGAACTTTTTCCTGACGGAAAAATAGAGAACCTGCTCTCAATCTTTTGCTAGCGGAAATTCCACCATCAAAAGTCCGATGGAGCACACACACGAATTTCCGACCAAAAGCTCACATCGAACATTTGCTGGCAGAATTTCCGATCGTGTGTACGGGGCAAAAGAATATTGGGACCTTTTGGACTTTGGAGCTGCAAAGCCAACACAAAGAAATTATAAAGTTTGTTATTTTTTTTTTTTTTTTCAAATAACTAACATGTTATACTTACTTGCCATTTATAAACAAATATATACCGCGCTGTCAAAAAAAACAAAAACTAAAGCAGCCAGCACAGCAGTGGATAAAGTTGCAAAAATGACAAATTGGGTGAAATGTGCAGCGCTTATGTGATCATATAAACCATAACAAATAATATGAATAACGTGAATAATAAAAAAAACGTGAATAATAAATTATGTGCTCAAAAATACTCCAAGCAGTCCTCTATTATGACATGTGATGTCTATAAACAGAGGAACTTGGACGTGTGATGTCCAAAAAAAGAAAAAAGTCAGTGACAAGCTTCAATCATGTGTGATGATAATCCTCAACCACATACTTACTTGTCATGCGCAATAGAATTGCACAGAGCAGCCCTGACCCTCTTTCTATGGGGTTCCCCCCCCCCACCAACGCTCTTGGCTCCACCTTTTCTCAGTGTGCCACCACAAGAAACCACTTCTTATGGTGGCACACCTGTGGGCTCAGTCCCGAGCCACACTGCCTGCATCTATAACCCTTTCATGACTAAGCCTATTTTTGACATTTGGTGTTTACAAGTTAAAATCCGTATTTTTTGCGAGAAAATTGCTTAGAGCCCCCAAACATTATATATATATATATATATATATATATATATATATATATATATATATATATATATATATTTTAGCAGAGAATCTAGAGAATAAAATGGCGAATGTTGCAATATTTTATATCACACGGTATTTGTGCAGCGGTGTTTTAAACGCAACTTTTTGGGAAAAGTAACCCCAATTTTTTGTATAATGTGAAAGATGATGTTACATTGAGTAAATAGATACCAAACATGTCATGCTTTATAATTGCACGCACTCGTTGAATGGCGACAAACTACAGTACCTAAAAATCTCCATAGGCAACACTTTAAAAAATTTTTTACAGTTACCAGGAGTTACAGAGGAGGTCTAGTGCTAGAATTATTGCTCTCGCTCTGACGATCGCAGCGATACCTCACATGTGTGATTTGAACATCGTTTACATATGCGGGCGCGACTTCCGTATACGTTTTCTTTGCTGTGCGAGCTCGCGGGGACGGGGGTGCTTTAAAATGTTTATTTTTTCTTATTTATTTTATTTATTTTTAAATTTAGAAATTGTGTTTAAAAAAAAAAAAAATGATCACTTTTATTGCTGTCACAAGGAATGACAGTAATAGGTGGTGACAGGTACTCTTTATGGAGGGATCCCCCGATCCCTCCTGTGCACTTCAAAGTATTCAGATCGCCATTTTCAGCGATTCTGAATACTGTATTTTTTATTTTAAACCGCCGCCATTGGCAGCCGAGGTAAACGTCATGACGTCGCTTCCGCATTTACAATTAGGAGGCTAGAACGAAGCCTCTTACGGCTTTGTTCCAGACAGTCACGAACCGCTGGAGGCGGCGGATTGGTGATCGGGCCTCCCGGTGGATCGGGAAGCCCAGTAAAAACGGCGGAAGAAGGCGGGAGGGGGGGGGGGGGACGTCCCCTCTCGCTCCTCCGGTATAACAGCCGAGCAGCTTTTAGCCACATCGGTTGCTATACATGGATAGGCGATCACCGGCTCTAAAAAACAGTACCGGGATGATGCCTGCAGCATCATCCCGGTATAACCCCTGAAAGCCGAGTACGCACATCTGCGTATGCTCGGCGGGAAGGGGATAAGCATAGACAGTGTGGCTCAGCCCCACCCCCTGCTCCTTCATCACAGTATTTGACTGATATCAGTGGGAGCAAATGGCATCTGCTGCCTCAGCAAAGCCTGTGAGACTGGGGAGAGCGGCTACAGATGGGTACAGCGCTGGATTGAGTGAGGGCTCAGGTAAGTATGGGGGGGGGTGATATTATTACCTAAAAATTTTTTAACTTAATGCAAGGAATCCAATAAAACATGTTTAGGCTGTAGAACTACTGCACACAAGTTAAAGAGGAGCTCCAGGCCCCCCACCCCCAAAAATAAAAAAAATTAAAGTCAGCAGCTACAAATAATGGAGCTACTGACTTTTAATATTAGGGTACTTATCTTACTGATTCTGCAATTGGTTCTTGGGTGCTGGCGCCACCATCCTGACTAAGAGAAACTGGCAGTGAAGCCTTGCAGTTTCACAGCCACTGCACATGAACGAAGCGCACTCCACTTTGTGAATGGGCCGGAGGCTTCTGGGACCTATGAAATGTGCCCCCCTTTAAGCCCATACTGCTGTCCCCAGCCTGCTTTGGCTGCTGCATGAGTACTTTTTTGGGGGGGGGTCGGACCGGCCGATTCAGCAGGGAAGGAGGGGGGTCGGCGGAGGCAGAGCGAAGACTGTACTCTACAGGCTGTAGCAATTAAAAGAGAAAAAAAAAAACTTTCCCCTGTCAAGCGGACTCTTTTTCCAGTTTTGGGTGCTGCTGCGCAGTGATCTCCTGTGCATCAAGTACATGACAGTCCTGGTCTGCCTGGCGGATTGATATAGAAGAGACCGGGACTGTCATGTACTTGTCGCACAGGAGATCACTGCGCATTGGCACCCAAAACTGGAGAAAGAGTCCGCTTGACAGAGGGAAAGTTTTATTTTTTTCTTTTATTGCTACAGCCTGTAGATCACGGCGCCCAGTCTTCTCTCTGCCTCCGCCCACCCCCTTCCTTCTGGGGAATTCTCTGACTGGGATGGCTCACCAGCCCCATTGCAGGCAGACCCCAGGACCAGCAGTCAGACCCTTGGCCCCAGCAGCCAGACCCCTGGTCTCAGCAGCAGTGGCGGCTGGTGAAGTTTCAGGATGGGGGGGGGCGCCAGACCCCGCCCTTCCTTTTTCACCCCTCCCACTTGGAGAAAATGAGCTTGGTTTCAGTGAAATAGTGGGCGTGGCACTAAGATGGTGTGGTTAGCTGAAGATGAACGAGGGATGGAGGGAGAGGGAGGGACAGCAGGCCCAGATCCTACACAACAATAGAAATATGTGTATTCTAGAAAGTTTAAGAATCAGCAGATAAAAATACTCCAAACACCTGGTGTTAGCGCTTCAATCATCCCGGCACCATGGTTGTTATGGTGTCAGGATGACTGAAGCGCATTATTTCTATCATTACATTGTAATATGAAATGAAATCTTTCAACTCACCATAATGCAGAATCAGTGGGAGCCCTGAGCGTGTCACTAGCCACGTCACCTGCCACCAGATGCCATCAGGTGTCCTCAGCGGAGTCCGTCCTTACATCAGGTGCCCCCAGCGGAGTCCCTCCTTACATACAGCCTGTGTCCCACCAAATGCAGCCTGTGTCCTACCAAATGCAGCCAGCCTGTGTCCCACCAAATGCAGCTAGCCTGTGTCCCACCAAATGCAGCCAGCCTGTGTCCCACCAAATGCAGCCAGCCTGTGTCCCACCAAATGCAGCCTGCCTGTGTCCCACCAAATGCAGCCTGCCTGTGTCCCACCAAATGCAGCCAGCCTGTGTCCCACCAAATGCAGCCAGCCTGTGTCCCACCAAATGCAGCCAGCCTGTGTCCCACCAAATGCAGCCAGCCTGTGTCCCACCAAATGCAGCCAGCCTGTGTCCCACCAAATGCAGCCAGCCTGTGTCCCACCAAATCCCCCTCCCCCCGTTCTCCGTGGGAGCACAGCGGTACTTACCTTGCTGTGTTGTCCTCTCCTGCGGTGTCTCCTTCCACTGGCAGCTGCGATAGAGGAGTCCGCTCCTCATACTTCCGGTTTTCTCTGTCCCGAGCGCAATGGGAGTGAGAAAACAGGAAGTGACATCAAACTCGGATGTCAATCAAACCACCCGGCCATAGTAATAGATACTACGAGCGCAAGCTACTCTGCGCTTCGGAAAGCGCCGCAAGGCGGGACAAATGCCCGCAAATGAAGCACCGCATCTGCAACCTCTTGATTGCATTGACGTGGCCCTTGCCATAGTGCACTACGTCCGGTGTTCGGACACAGTGCACTTAAGGACCTTTTTTTGTATTTTTTTTTTAACGGGTAGTGAATCACAAAGTATAAAATTATATATATATATATATATATATATATATATATATATATATATTTATTTATTTATTTATTTATTTATATTTATTTTTTGGGGGGTAATATATTTATGTTTTTGAGCTTTTTTTAATTTAATTTTTTTTTTTGAGATCCTGTTGCTTGGGTGGGAGAAGCCATATTTAATACACATTTTTGCAGCGCACTGTCACATAGAGATCACATAGGACTGGTATTCATGTCTTTTATAATCGGGTAATGCCATTGATGGTTTCCAGTTTCTAAAGGCACAAAGGGAGGATGTACTATAGTGAGCCAGGAGCCTTTATGAAGTTGAACCCTCATCCTGCAGCGTGGCACGCTCTCTTACCTTCCTTCCTACAGCTCCGCTCGGGCCGAAGAACGTAGCTGCCGACGTCACTACCCGGCTTTCGTATGTTTCACGAAACCCAGAAGTGACCTCTAGATTTGAACAACAAAGCTCCATCCCGTAGAATCACAGTGATTTTACAGGCGGAAGCTACTCGGTGCTTTGTATTGCGCTGCAAGGCGGGTTAAGAGCCCGCAAATGAAGCGCCATGTCTGCCATCTCGTGATTGCATTGATGTGGCACTTCCCATAGTGCACTGCGTCCAGCGCCCGAACACACTGCACTTTGTTAAAGGACTTTTTTTTTTCTTAAAAAAAAAAATTAAAACGGCCCCTTTAATTTTTTTTGTGACTACAGGAGGCAGGGCAGCGAGTGCACTGTATGGTTGCACTGGCATACAATGTCATCAGAGCAGCTGGCCAGTGTTTCTGATCACTAGCAGCTGTAGTACAATGGGGTTGATTTACTAAAACTGCATGATGCAAAATCTGCCATAGTTGCCAACATTGAAAATAAAATTTTAGGGACACTTTTTTGGCTGTGGGCGGAGTCTTGTTTTAATTAGGGGGCGGGGCATGCATTTGTGGGTGTGACAAAGGGAAAAAGTAAAAATGCGGCGAAGCGCGCAGCGGCGGAAAGTGGGCGTGTCTTAAATGGGCGTGGCTCAAAGGGGGTGTGGTTAGAGTCTGAGATGAATGAGGGATGGAGAGGGGAAGGGGGGGAGAAGGATGGAGGGACAGCAGCCCCAGATCCTACACAACAATGGAAAAATGTGTATTCTAGAAAGTTTAACAATCAGCAGATAAAGATACTCCAAACACCTGGTGTTAGCACTTCAATCATCCCGGCACCATGGTTGTTATGGTGTCAGGATGATTGAAGTGTATTATTTCTATTATTACATTGTAATATAAAATGAAATCATTCAACTCACCATAATGCAGAATCAGTGGGATCCCTGAGCGTGTCACTAGCCAGGTCGCCTGCCACCAGCCGTCCGTCCTTGCGTCAAATGTCCCAGCAGAGTCCGTCCTTGCATCAGATGTCCCAGCAGATTCCGTCCTTGCATCAGGTGCCCCCAGCGGAGCCCCCCTTACATCAGATGTCCCCAGCAGAGCCCCCCCACACACCAGGAGTCCCCAGCGGAGCCCCCCTCACACCAGGAGTCCCCAGCGGAGCACCCCTCACACCAGGAGTCCCTAGCGGAGCACCCCTCACACCAGGAGTCCCCAGCGGAGCACCCCTCACACCAGGAGTCCCCAGCGGAGCCCCCCCTCACATCAGGTGTCCCCAGCGGAGCCCCCCTCACATCTGGAGTCCCCAGCGGAGCCCCCCCTCACATCAGGTGTCCCCGGCGGGGCCCGCCTCACATCAGGTGTCCCCGGCGGGGCCCCCCCTCACATCAGGTGTCCCCGGCGGGGCCCCCCCTCACATCAGGTGTCCCCAGCAGGGTCCCCCCTCACATCAGGTGTCCCTGATGGAGCCCCCCTCACATCAGGTGTCCCCAGCGGAGCCCCCCTCACATCAGGAGTCCCCAGTGGAGCCCCCCTCACATCAGGTGTCCCCAGTGGAGCCCCCCTCACATCAGGTGTCCCCAGTGGAGCCCCCCCTAACATCAGGAGTCCCCATAGAGGAGCCCCCTTACATCAGATTCCCACAGCGGTGTGCCCCCCCTACCACCGGTGTCCTAGTGTAGTAGACACTATATACTGTCTCCCTCCGCCGGCCGCATTGCTAGAACCCCCGCCCCTTTCCATAACAGATTGACAGCGGGGCGGGGGGTAGGCGGGGCGAGGCGGAGCAGGGCGGAGGGTGGGCGGCGACGCAGGAGCTCCGTCTAGCCCCCCCAGCCATCTTCCTGATCTTCTTTAAAATGACGGCCGGCAGAGACGATGTCTCTAGCGGCGGCGGCGGCGACGACGGCGGCGGCGAAAATCCGTGAAGAACCGGATTTCTTGGGACATTTACCGGGACACAACAAATTCGGGAATGGAGTCTAAATCCCGGGAATGTCCCGGGAAATCTGGGACAGTTGGCAACTATGCCCTGCATGGGAACCAATCAGCTTCTAGGTTTTATTGTCAAAGCTTAATTGAGAAAGCTGAAATTAGAAGCTGATTGGCTGCCATGCACAGCTGTACCAAATGCTGTGTGCTCCAGTTTTAGTAAATCTCCCCCCCAATGTCACCATAGTGCCATTGCACTGCTTCGGTAACTGATCACTCTAATATACACTCTGCTCACCCTTGAGCTTTACAACTTTTTCTACTTCTGTGTTTTTTTTCGTTTGCCAAAAACAAACTTGATTTTGTAGACATTGGCAATAAACTGGCTAAACTGGCCATACATGCATAGAATTCTTCATTCAGCCTGCTAAACAAAGTGGTGATGATGAATGAGTTGAGGGATGAGTGCATGGCAAGTTGATCCCCGTGTTTTCCAATGATGATCATTCGTATATGTGTGACTTAAAGTTGCAACAACTTGCAGCAAAGAAGTTCATGCACTATATTGATCTGACTTTCATGCAACTTGAGGGCCATAGACTTCAATTTTAACCCTCAAAAGTTGCATGAAAGTCATACCTGAATATTATACAATGCAGCAGTGGCAGCCCCTATGGACGGGCCTCCACTGCTCAGCAGCCAGACCCTTGGCTTTAGCAGCCGGACACTTGGCCCCAGTAACCAGGCCCCAGCCCCAGTAGCAAGGGCCTAGCAGCGAGATCCCTGGTTCCAGCATTTAGACCCCAGGATCAACAGCCCAGCTCCAGCAGCCAGACCCTTGGCCCCAGCAGCCAGATCCTTGGCCCCAGCAGCCAGATCCTTGGCCCCAGCAGCCAGACCCTTGGCCCCAGCAGCCAGACCCTTGGCCCCAGCAGCCAGACCCTTGGCCCCAGCAGCCAGATCATTGGCCCCAGCAGCCAGATCATTGGCCCCAGCAGCCAGACCCTTGGCCCCAGCAGCCAGACCCTTGGCCCCAGCAGCCAGATCATTGGCCCCAGCAGCCAGATCATTGGCCCCAGCAGCCAGACCCTTGGCCCCAGCAGCTCGACCCCATGCTCCAACAGCCAGCCCCTTGGCCCCATCAGCCTAGAGTTGCCACCTCATCCCTTTAAACCCGAACACATATGAATTAAACAAGTTCTGAGGATAACTGAATGCAGATAAGGCACCAAGTGAGTTTAATTGCCGCCTTAATCGCCACAGAACCTGTGTAATCCATATGTGTTCGGGTTTTAAAGGTATGAGGTGGCAACCCTACATCAGCCAGACCCCTGGACCAGCAGCACAGCTCCAGCAGCCAGACCCCAGGACCAGCAGCCCAGCCCCAGCAGCTGTGTGATCAGGCTGCATTCCATTTGGCACTGGTAAGGCTGCATTTAATGGGCACTGGTATAGCTGCATTTAATTGGCACTGATCAGGCACATTTTATTGGGGCATCACCTCCCAGAAATGAGTTTTTGCAGGTTGGGATGTCTGCACCCATATAAACAAGGCCTAAAAAAAATGATCACAGTCATCAGAGCAGATTCTGACATCAATGGGACTGCCTGCAGAGGGATGCACGGATTACCTGTGCATCCCCATATCGGTAAACACAGCCCTGTTAATGTACGCCCATTGTGAGTGAGGCCTTACACACTGTCACCAGAGCAGTGAAGTGTCACCATGGTGACATTGTTCTGCTGTGACTAGAGATTAGAGACACTGGCTGGTTGCACTGGCATATAATGTCATCAGAGCAGCTGGCCAGTGTTTCTGATCACTAGCGGCTGTGGTGCAATGGGGTTGATTTACTAAAAATGCATGATGCAAAATCTGGTGCAGCTCTGCATAGGAACCAATCAGCTTCCAGGTTTTTCTGTCAAAGCTTATTCGAGCAAGCTGAAATTAGAAGCCGATTGGCTGCCATGCACAGCTGTACCAAATGCTGTGTGCTCCAGTTTTAGTAAATCCCCCTCCAATGTCACCATAGTGCTCTGGTGACTGATCACTCTAATATACACTCTGCTCACCCTTGAACTTTACAACTTTTTCTATTTCTATGGTTTTTTTTCGTTTGCCAAAAACAAACTTTATTTTGTAGACATAATAAACTGGCTAAACTGGACATACATGCATAGAATTCTTCATTCAGCCTGCTAAACAAAGTGGTGATGAATGTGTTGAGGGATGAGTGATGATTGTATTCTGGCAGCCAGCAGAAGAGCAACATTAAGGCTCCATTCACACTTGAGCGACTTGTCATGCAACTTTGGACATCAAAGTTGCATGACAAGTTGTTCCCTGTGATTTAGAATGATAATCATTCATATATGTGTGACTTAAATTTGCAGCAACTTGCAGCAAAGAAGTTCATGCACTATTTTGGTCCAACTTTCATGCAACTTGAGGGCCATAGACTTCAATGTTAACCCTCAAAAGTTGCTTTATAGTCGTACCTGAATGTTATACAATGTAACAGTGGTCCATTATCACTGGTCAAAGCCAAAGTCATATCCAAGTCACGCCAAAGTTGCACCAAAGTTGCACTCCAAAGTCAGGGCAAATTTGAAGTTGTACGAGTGTGACCTAAGGCCAGCCATACATGGGATGAATTTCGAAAGAATTTTCTTTCAAAAATCTTATCTAAGATTTTTTATTCAAATTTTGAATTTTGCACCATTAGTGGGCTGCAGCAACGGCTGATTTTCGCGTGGCCATCGAATTTGAATGTAGCACCCTCTACCAATAGGTAGGTGCTAGTAATAGGGTTTTACTAGAAAGGCAAATTTAGGCAGGCCTCTAGGCCTGTCTGTTTTTTATCTGGGGGCTGGGAGTAGTCAGATTAGCAGTGGGTGTGGCCACCTGTGCTCTAGTTCTGAGGTACCTCCCCGTCTCCCCTGCTTCCAGGGACAATGTTCTGGAAGAGGGGCAGGGCCTAAGACTGGAGTGGCAGGCAGCTTGTTTGGGAGCCCTGACCAATCCCCAACTGGAATTGGCACATATAAGCTGAGGTAACATGTCACTGGAGAGACTAGTTGGCTGAGTGAAGTGGAGGGTGGAATACTAGACAGCAGCAGGAGGGCACCCCCATCTGGGGGGGGGGTGCGCAGATCGCAGGAGGAGGCCCAGGGAGAGCTGTGAAGGAACTTTGCCATTACATGGTCATTGGCAATGTCCAGGGGCGGACTGAAAACTCATGGGGCCCCAGGGCAATAGGAGAATATTATGGGGCCACCGGGCAATAGGAGAAGATTATGGGGCCCCTGGGCAATAGGAGATTATGGGGCCCCCAGGCAATAGATTATGGGGCCATGCAGTATACACACACACACATACAGTATGCACACACAGACACACAATATATACACACACAGAATACACATACACACACTGAAAAGGTACTGGAGAGGCGGGGCAGCTATAATCTTGGAATTTAAAAAAAACACAGATTTTTACATACTGTCCCTGGTTTTATTGAGGCTGGCAACCCTGATGGGGCCCCTTAGTGGCATGGGGCCCTCAGGCAGTGCCCGAGTGCCCGAACGGTCAGTCCACCCCTGGCAATGTCTTTATCCTCACATGGTCGTCGATAAAGAACTCCTGGAGCAGAGGGGCAGGTGAAGCTGTCGGAACGTCCGGTCAAGTTCTCCATCATGGACTCAGGGAAGTGAAAGGTCGGCGAGTGTACCACAGTGGAGGGCTGGATGTGCCAGGAAGTCTGTGAGGGAACTTTGCTTTTGCACAGTCATCGGCAAAGTCTCCATCATTACACGGTCAATGAGGGGGAGTCCTGGATCAGAGGCGAGACTGTGGGGATATGTGTCAAATCGATGTAGCCTGAGGGCACAGGATTTGCAAGCAGGGCTGGCTGGGAACAGTAGTCCACCATTCAACAATGTGCTTTTAAGCTACTAGGCCTCAGGGGAGAGGTGCTGCAGGCTTCTGGCCTAGTAGCTGCGAGCAACCAGAGGCAGCTTAAAGGATTTATTCAGAATGGGTCCTTCTAGCTTTCAGAAGAAGACGTGACATTACTTTACTTCAATATAAGATTTGTGCAGGAGGAAAGGAGAGCTGATAAGATTTGTGCAGGAGGAGAGAAGTTCTGGGAACATCACCCTTACACAGTCAACAATGATGTCCTCATCCCTTACACGGTAATGGATGGGGAACGCCTGGAAAGCAAAATTCTGCGGGAGTTAAGCAGAGGAGAAGCAACAGTCTGCATGGTGATGCAGGAGGAAAGATCATAGCCATAAATACATGCACATCTTCTTTTCTGGCTTTAACTATGTGCTAACTTTTACAATCTTTATAGTATGATGTCAAATCAACTATCCTATGTGCATCCCATATACCCTTTTCCCCAACCAAGTTGTACCGCCCAATAAACCAAAAAAAAAACAAAACCAGCAAAAGACTGTTCATTGTCTTTGCAAGTGATGTATGGGAGTCTGGCAGCGGGGTGATTTGGTGGATGTTTGTTACTAGTGGCAACTACACCGCTACATGAGTGAACGGGCATGCTGGAAATTTTTTGGAAAAACAAACGATTTTCTAATCAATGATGGAAGAATCGTGTGAGAAATATAATCAAAAAAGAAATGCACATGAGAAATGAGAATTCCCGGAAAGAAAAGAAGATTCCTAGCCACGAAAGTTCAATGGTGGCATCAGATCACAAGACACACGAAATCTCTGCTTTTCAAAAAAAGTTTGGATGGAATTCGACCCATACTCATACTTGTAAAATGTACCTGAGAGTGCTTAGATGTGAACATGGTTCCTGATGATTAAAAATGGGCCAAACACCCCCTCCCCCCCCCCATTCGGTTAGCAGCAGAACTCCCGATCAGGGGAAATGTTCTAACTCAAATAAACCCCATTGAAGTCTATGGGAGCTGAACAATAAAAACAAAAGTGCCCTAAGGCTTATATGCAAGTAATTGGCCATAAAAGGGGTATGGGGGTCCGGGTACTGCCCTGAGGGACATGTATTAATACTTTTTTTTTTTTTTTTAAACAATCATTTTTTCAGGAGCAGTGATGTTAATTATGCTTAAAAGAGTTGTAAAGGTTCGTGTTCTTCCACCTTAATGCATCCTATGCATTAAGGTGAAAAAACACCTGGCAGTGACCGGCCCCTCAGCCCCCCCCCCCGTTTTACTTACCTGAACCCTCAAACTTGTCCCACGGGGATGCACCGTCTCTCAGCTAGGGGATTCTTGGCTGTTGATTGGATAGATTGATAGCAGCACAGTCATTGGCTCCCGCTGCTGTCAATCAAATCCAATGATGCGGCTGCCGGGGGGGGGCGGGGCCGAGTCCTGCATTCAGCGCCTATGGGCGCCGAATGCTGGACTCGGAAGCGGGAGAGCGCTTCCCCCATGGGGTTATCTAATGCAGGGAGGAGCCGAGAGAACCGCCGAGGGACCCCAGAAGGCGAGGTTTGGGGCCACTCTGTGCAAAACGAGCTGCACAGTGGAGGTAAGTATGACATGTTTGTTATTTTTAAAAAAAGGAACCTTTAGTATCACTTTAAAGTGCAACAATAAAAATGGAAAATTATTTTAACTATAGTGGCTGGGGGTCCCTTTAATGTGCCTGTAAAGTGGCGCATCTGTAGAATACATAAAACATGCTGCAGCAAAAATGACATTTCTAAAGAAAAAAAAAAAGTGTCAAATCCCATTTAAAATGAGGCGCGGTTACATTTGCCGGCACCCGGCTATTGAAAAAATGAAGAAAAAAACTGAGTGGGGTCCCCCCTCAGTCCATACCAGACCCTTTGGGACTGGTATGGATTTGGAGGGGAACACCACACTAAAATGAAAAAAAAAAAAAACGGCTTGGCCCCCTCCCCCTAAAATCCATACCAGACCCCTATCAGGGCATGCAGTCTCGCTGGTTAGGAAAAGGAGGACGAGTGAGTGCCCCCCCCGAACCATAACAGGCCACATGCTCTCAATATGGGGGGGTGGGTGCTTTGGGGTGGAGGGCCCCCATCCCAAAGCACCTTGTCCCCATGTTGATTGGGACAAGGGCCTCATCCCCACAACTGTAGCCGGTAGTTGTCGGGGTCTGCTAGTGAGGAGCTTATCGGAATTTAGAAGCCCCCTAGACAAGGGGGCCCCAGATCCTGACCCCCTCCCCCCATGTGAATGAGTATCGGGCCCATCCACCCATTCACCCAAAAGGTGTCAAAAAGTAAAAAAACAAGAGACACGTTTTTGACTATTCCTTTATTTTTAAAAAAAACAAACAGTATCCTTAGATGTAAATCGTCAATTACGCCACCTGCCGACCCCAAAAATTAAAAAAAAAAAAAATGCTCCGCCTCCTGGGACAGCCACCCGCCGAATATCTGCTCTGCGCTTTGACATTTCTTACAAATGTAAGGGGCGGGGCCACCTGGCTACGTCACCCGGTGGCACTGCCCCCTTCTGATGTCATGGACTGGTGCATGCTGGGCCTGTGACATCACAAGGGGAGAGCCACCATGTGACGTAGCCAGATGACCCCGCCCCTTACCTATATAAGAAATGTCTGCAGCCTCCCATAGTTTTCAATGGGGCTGCATGCTGCAGCTAATCACCCAGGAACCACGGCTGTGGTTTTTCTGTCGAAATGCTTTCAGGTACATTGGCAGGTATGAATGTACCACTAAAGTGGAGGAAAAGCCTAACACTTAAAATGTGCCCTCCCCCATCTCACACCTATTCTGCATACCCTGTGTAAAAAAAGATCTGTGTACCTACCTTTTTTCTTATCTGGTCTATTCATGTGATTCAGCAGCTCTGACTCTCCGATGTAACCAGGCGCTTGACAATGGTTGTAAATTCCCAGAGCCATGACATCAACCATAGGCTCCCGTATCCCAGCCATTGTTGGTGCTCCCTCCTCTCCCCTGCAGCAGCCACTCACTGAAACAGGGGAGCTGGAGCTGCTGGATCACGTGAGTGGATTAAAAAGGGTAAAAAATAGTAAATGTGCCCGCGCTAGTATAGTGTCACATATAAAATATATAATATATAAAAAATATTTTCACATATAAAACACATGTAATGTGATAAATAAAACCACACAGGAAAATATAATGCAAATAACTATAAATGATAAACCACCAAGTGCATACAAAGGTGCAATCGTGGTAGTAACTAATAAAAGTGCAACGTGCTAAAATATAAATATCAAAACACTTTCCAGTGACAAATGAGTGTATATCCCAATTAATAAATACAAATCACAAAAAACGTGAATAAATATTGTCCATAAAATGAATAAACATCATGCTTCTTCTGATGGGTGTATAAATCACAACACGTGAAAACTGTGCTCTCCCGTGACACCCTACATGTGCTTGCGCTCACCTTCAGTCCTGTGACACAGTAATTAAATGGTGTCAAAATAAGCATTGGGGCCACTCCTAGGCTCACTCAGGATATAATGATGCAAAGATACTCCTCCCAGGTGAAACTGCTAGGCTCACTCAGGTTACAATGGTGCAAAAACACTCCTCTCAGGTAAAACCAAGATCCAAAATCATAGAAAAAACAAACAGAGGGACTCCATAGTGCAATATAGCCAGGACATTTATTAAAGAATAAGCCCTCCAAGAGGGTACTCACATTGGATGGGTGCTAGAGTGCACCAGACTGTACAGGTAAAATAAAAAGCAGCTGATCGTATGGCGTGCGGTATGGCATGTGCAATCCTCCTCCTCTGCTGACAGCTCCGTCCTACCCCTCCCCGACGCGTATTCGGCACAGGGGTTTCGTGCCTTCCTCTGGGGGATAAAGTTATCCCCCAGAGGAAGGCACGAAACCCCTGTGCCGAATGCGTGTCGGGGAGGGGTAGGACGGGATAAAGTTATCCCCCAGAGGAAGGCACGAAACCCCTGTGCCGAATACGCGTCGGGGAGGGGTAGGACGGGATAAAGTTATCCCCCAGAGGAAGGCACGAAACCCCTGTGCCGAATACGCGTCGGGGAGGGGTAGGACGGAGCTGTCAGCAGAGGAGGAGGATTGCACATGCCATACCGCACGCCATACGATCAGCTGCTTATTATTTTACCTGTACAGTCTGGTGCACTCTAGCACCCATCCAATGTGAGTACCCTCTTGGAGGGCTTATTCTTTAATAAATGTCCTGGCTATATTGCACTATGGAGTCCCTCTGTTTGTTTTTTTTCTATGATTTTGGATCTTGGTTTTACCTGAGAGGAGTGTTTTTGCACCATTGTAACCTGAGTGAGCCTAGCAGTTTCACCTGGGAGGAGTATCTTTGCATCATTGTATCCTGAGTGAGCCTAGGAGTGGCCCCAATGCTTATTTTGGCACCGTTTAATGACTGGGTCACAGGACTGAAGGTGAGCGCAAGCACATGTGGGGTGTCACGGGAGAGCACAGTTTTCACGTGTTGTGATTTATACACCCATCAGAAGAAGCATGATGTTTATTCATTTTATGGACAATATTTATTCACGTTTTTTTGTGATTTGTATTTATTAATTGGGATATACACTCATTTGTCACTGGAAAGTGTTTTGATATTTATATTTTAGCACGTTGCACTTTTATTAGTTACTACCACGATTGCACCTTTGTATGCACTTGGTGGTTTATCATTTATAGTTATTTGCATTATATTTTACCTGTATGGTTTTATTTATCACATTCCATGTGTTTTATATGTGAAAATATTTTTTATATATTTTATATGTGACACTATACTAGCGCGGGCACATTTACTATTTTTTATCTATCTACACGCAATGAAACGTGGTTCAGTGCTTGCAGCTTAAATAGTTACTCCTTAGAGGCATTAGTCCATCTGTGGCTCGCAAGACACCTATATTTTGTTTGGATTAAAAAGGGGTAAGTACACAGATATTTTATACACAGGGTATGCAGGATAGATAGGAGGAGAGGAGGGGTACATTTTTAGAACCAGCTAGTGTTAGGCTTTTCTTCTACTTTAAATAGCAAAACAATGTTTTGGTCTTTCTGTCAGCTTAGTGTTTTTTTTTATACTCTCCAACCTGCCATCAGCTTTCATCAGGGGAATAAGCCTTAAAGAGTAACTCCTCTTCTGTTGAGGAAAAGTCATTCCCCTCTGGGTGTGCTATGTACATTGCAGGGATTTTAACCACTTGCCGACCGCCTACCGCATATATACTGCGGCAGAGCGGCACGGGCAGGCAAAATCACGTACCCGTACGTGATCTGCCTCCCGCGGGCGGGGGGTCCGATCGGACCCCCCCCCGGTGCCATCGGCGGTCGGCATTTGACTGGGAGCGTCGGGAGGCGAGGGGGAGACCATCCGATCGTGGCCCCCCCCTCGCGATCGCTCCCAGCCAATGGGAATCCTCCTCTGCCTGTGTGTCGTTTCACACAGGCAGAGGATGTGATGTCATCTCTCCTCGGTCTGGCAGTTTCCGTTCCAGCGCCGAGGAGAGAAGACAAGTGAGTGCACAACACACACACACACACACAGTAGAACATGCCAGGCATACCTTACACCCCGATCCCCCCCCCGATCGCCCCCCGATCCCCCCCCAATCACCCCCCCCTGTCACAAACTGACATTAGCAGTATTTTTTTTTTTTTTTTTTTTCTGATTACTGCATAGTGTCAGTTTGTGACAGTTAGTGTTAGGGCAGTGAGTATTACCCCCCTTTAGGTCTAGGATACCCCCCTAACCCCCCCTAATAAAGTTTTAACCCCTTGATCACCCCCCCTCACCAGTGTCGCTAAGCGATCATTTTTCTGATCGCTGTATTAGTGTCGCTGGTGACGCTAGTTAGGAACGTAAATATTTAGGTTCGCCGTCAGCATTTTATAGCGACAGGGACCCCCATATACTATCTAATAAATGTTTTAACCCCTTGATTGCCCCCTAGTTAACCCTTTCACCACTGATCACTGTATAACTGTTACGGGTGACGCTGGTTAGTTCGTTTATTTTTTATAGTGTCAGGGAACCCGCCGTTTATTACCGAATAAAGGTTTAGCCCCCTGATCGCCCGGCGGTGATATGCGTCGCCCCAGGCAGCGTCAGATTAGCGCCAGTACTGCTAACACCCACGCACGCAGCATATGCCTCCCTTAGTGGTATAGTATCTGATCGGATCAATATCTGATCCGATCAAATCTATACTAGCGTCCCCAGCAGTTTAGGGTTCCCGAAAACGCAGTGTTAGCGGGATCAGCCCAGATACCCGCTAGCACCTGCGTTTTGCCCCTCTGCCCGGCCCAGCCCAGCCCACCCAAGTGCAGTATCGATCGATCACTGTCACTTACAAAACACTAAACGCATAACTGCAGCGTTCGCAGAGTCAGGCCTGATCCCTGCGATCGCTAACAGTTTTTTTGGTAGCGTTTTGGTGAACTGGCAAGCACCAGCCCCAGGCAGCGTCAGGTTAGCGCCAGTACCGCTAACACCCACGCACGCACCGTATACCTCCCTTAGTGGTATAGTATCTGATCGGATCAATATCTGATCCGATCAGATCTATACTAGCGTCCCCAGCAGTTTAGGGTTCCCAAAAACGCAGTGTTAGCGGGATCAGCCCAGATACCCGCTAGCACCTGCGTTTTGCCCCTCCGCCCGGCCCAGCCCACCCAAGTGCAGTATCGATCGATCACTGTCACTTACAAAACACTAAACGCATAACTGCAGCGTTCGCAGAGTCAGGCCTGATCCCTGCGATCGCTAACAGTTTTTTTGGTAGCATTTTGGTGAACTGGCAAGCACCAGCCCCAGGCAGCGTCAGATTAGCGCCAGTACCGCTAACACCCACGCACGCAGCATACGCCTCCCTTAGTGGTATAGTATCTGATCGGATCAATATCTGATCCGATTAGATCTATACTAGTGTCCCCAGCAGTTTAGGGTTCCCAAAAACGCAGTGTTAGCGGGATCAGCCCAGATACCTGCTAGCACCTGCGTTTTGCCCCTCCGCCCGGCCCGGCCCGGCCCAGCCCACCCAAGTGCAGTATCGATCGATCACTGTCACTTACAAAACACTAAACGCATAACTGCAGCGTTCGCAGAGTCAGGCCGGATCCCTGTGATCGCTAACAGTTTTTTTTGTAGCGTTTTGGTGAACTGGCAAGCGCCAGCGGCGTAGTACACCCCGGTCGTAGTCAAACCAGCACTGCAGTAACACGTGGTGACGTGGCGAGTCACATAAGTGCAGTTCAAGCTGGTGAGGTGGCAAGCACAAGTAGTGTCCCGCTGCCACCAAGAAGAAGACAAACACAGGCCCGTCATGCCCATAGTGCCCTTCCTGCTGCATTCGCCAATCCTAATTGGGAGCCCACCACTTCTGCAGCGCCCGTACTTCCCCCATTCACATCCCCAACCAAATGCAGTCGGCTGCATGAGAGGCATTTTCTTTATGTCCTCCCGAGTACCCCTACCCAACGAACCCCCCAAAAAAAGATGTTGTGTCTGCAGCAAGCGCGGATATAGGCGTGACACCCGCTATTATTGTCCCTCCTGTCCTGACAATCCTGGTCTTTGCATTGGTGAATGTTTTGAACGCTACCATACACTAGTTGAGTATTAGCGTAGGGTACAGCATTGCACAGACTAGGTACACTTTCACAGGGTCTCCCGAGATGCCATCGCATTTTGAGAGACCCGAACCTGGAACCGGTTACAGTTATAAAAGTTAGTTACAAAAAAAAGTGTAAAAAAAAAAAAAACACAAACAAAAATATAAAATAAAAATAGTTGTCGTTTTATTGTTCTCTCTCTCTCTATTCTCTCTCTATTGTTCTGCTCTTTTTTACTGTATTCTATTCTGCAATGTTTTATTGTTATTATGTTTTATCATGTTTGCTTTTCAGGTATGCAATTTTTTATACCTTACCGTTTACTGTGCTTTATTGTTAACCATTTTTTTGTCTTCAGGTATGCCATTCACGACTTTGAGTGGTTATACCAGAATGATGCCGGCAGGTTTAGGTATCATCTTGGTATCATTCTTTTCAGCCAGCGGTCGGCTTTCATGTAAAAGCAATCCTAGTGGCTAATTAGCCTCTAGACTGCTTTTACAAGCAGTGGGAGGGAATGCCCCCCCCCCCAACATCTTCCGTGTTTTTCTCTGGCTCTCCTGTCTCAACAGGGAACCTGAAAATGCAGCCGGTGATTCAGCCAGCTGACCATAGAGCTGATCAGAGACCAGAGTGGCTCCAAACATCTCTATGACCTAAGAAACCGGAAGCTACGAGCATTTTATGACGTAGATTTCGCCGGATGTAAACAGCGCCATTGGGAAATTGGGAAAGCATTTTATCACACCGATCTTGGTGTGATCAGATGCTTTGAGGGCAGAGGAGAAATCTAGGGTCTAATAGACCCCAATTTTTGCAAAAAAGAGTACCTGTCACTACCTATTGCTATCATAGGGGATATTTACATTCCCTGAGATAACAATAAAAATGATTTAAAAAAAAAAAATGAAAGGAACAGTTTAAAAATAAGATAAAAAAATAATAATAATAAAGAAAAAAAAAAAAAAAAAAAAAAAGCACCCCTGTCCCCCCTGCTCTCGCGCTAAGGTGAACGCAAGCGTTGGTCTGGCGTCAAATGTAAACAGCAATTGCACCATGCATGTGAGGTATCGCCGCGAAGGTCAGATCGAGGGCAGTAAGTTTAGCAGTAGACCTCCTCTGTAAATCTAAAGTGGTAACCTGTAAAGGCTTTTAAAGGCTTTTAAAAATGTATTTAGTTTGTCGCCACTGCACGTTTGTGCATAATTTTAAAGCATGTCATGTTTGGTATCCATGTACTCGGCCTAAGATCATCTTTTTTATCTCATCAAACATTTGGGCAATATAGTGTGTTTTAGTGCATTAAAATGTAAAAAAGTGTGTTTTTTCCCCAAAAAATGCGTTTGAAAAATCGCTGCGCAAATACTGTGTGAAAAAAAAAATGAAACACCCACCATTTTAATCTGTAGGGCATTTGCTTTAAAAAAAATATATAATGTTTGGGGGTTCAAAGTAATTTTCTTGCAAAAAAAAATTATTTTTTTATGTAAACAATAAGTGTCAGAAAGGGCTTTGTCTTCAAGTGGTTAGAAGAGTGGGTGATGTGTGACATAAGCCTCTAGATGTTGTGCATAAAATGCCAGGACAGTTCAAACCCCCCCCAAATGACCCCATTTTGGAAAGTAGACACCCCAAGCTATTTGCTGAGAGTCATGTTGAGTCCATGGAATAATTTATATTGTGACACAAGTTGCGGGAAAGAGACAATTTTTTATTTTTTTTATTTTTTTTTGCGCAAAGTTGTCACTAAATGATATATTGCTCAAACATGCCATGGAAATATGTGAAATTACACCCCAAAATACATTCTGTTGCTTCTCCTGAGTACGGGGATACCACATGTGTGGGACTTTTTGGGAGCCTAGCCGCGTACGGGACCCCGAAAACCAAGCACCGCCTTCAGGCTTTCTAAGGCCGTAAATTTTTGATTTCACTCTTCACTGCCTATCACAGTTTCGGAGGCCATGGAATGCCCAGGTGGCACAAAACCCCCCCAAATGACCCCATTTTGGAAAGTAGACACCCCAAGCTATTTCTTGAGTGGTATAGTGAGTATTTTGCAGACCTCACTTTTTGTCACAAAGTTTTGAAAATTGAAAAAAGAAAAAAAAAAATTTTTTTTCTCGTCTTTCTTTATTTTCAAAAACAAATGAGAGCTGCAAAATACTCACCATGCCTCTCAGCAAATAGCTTGGGGTGTCTACTTTCCAAAATGCTGTCATTTGGGGGGGGTTTGTGCCACCTGGGCATTCCATGGCCTCCGAAACTGTGATAGGCAGTGAGGAGTAAAATCAAAAATGTACGCCCTTAGAAATCCTGAAGGCGGTGCTTGGTTTTCGGGGTCCCGTACGCGGCTAGGCTCCTAAAAAGTCCCACACATGTGGTATCCCCGTACTCAGGAGAAGCAGCTAAATGTATTTTGGGGTGCAATTCCACATATGCCCATGGCCTGTGTGAGCAATATATCATTTAGTGACAACTTTGTGCAAAAAAAAAAAAAAAAAAAAAATATTTGTCACTTTCCCGCAACTTGTGTCAAAATATAAAACATTCCATGGACTCAACATGCCTCAAAGCAAATAGCTTGGGGTGTCTACTTTCCAAAATGGGGTCATTTGGGGGGGGTTTATGTCATCTGGGCATTTTATGGCCTTCAAAACTGTGATAGGTAGTGAGGAGTAAAATCAAAAATGTACGCCCTTAGAAATCCTGAAGGCGGTGCTTGGTTTTCGGGGCCCCGTACGCGGCTAGGCTCCCAAAAAGTCCCACACATGTGGTATCCCCGTACTCAGGAGAAGCAGCTAAATGTATTTTGGGGTGCAATTCCACATATGCCCATGGCCTGTGTGAGCAATATATCATTTAGTGACAACTTTTTGTAATTTTTTTTTTTTTTTTTTGTCATTATTCAATCACTTGGGACAAAAAAAATGAATATTCAATGGGCTCAACATGCCTCTCAGCAAATTCCTTGGGGTGTCTACTTTCCAAAATGGGGTCATTTGTGGGGGTTTTGTACTGCCCTGCCATTTTAGCACCTCAAGAAACGACATAGGCAGTCATAAATTAAAGGCTGTGTAAATTCCAGAAAATGTACCCTAGTTTGTAGACGCTATAACTTTTGCGCAAACCAATAAATATACACTTATTGACATTTTTTTTACCAAAGACATGTGGCCGAATACATTTTGGCCTAAATGTATGACTAAAATTGAGTTTATTGGATTTTTTTTAGAACAAAAAGTAGAAAATATCATTTTTTTTCAAAATTTTCGGTCTTTTTCCGCGTATAGCGTAAAAAATAAAAACGGCAGAGGTGATCAAATACCATCAAAAGAAAGCTCTATTTGTGGGAAGAAAAGGACGCAAATTTCGTTTGGGTACAGCATTGCATGACCGCGCAATTAGCAGTTAAAGCGACGCAGTGCCGAATTGTAAAAAGTGCTCTGGTCAGGAAGGGGGTAAAACCTTCCGGGGCTGAAGTGGTTAACATACCTTTTGTTATTCTGAATAAATAGCTGTTTGTTTGTCTGTGTCCATGTGCAAAAGGAATTTGTATGGGAGTGATTGTATAATTATCAATCAGCAGCTGCTGCACCTGCGTGGTTCTAATGAGGAAAACTGCTGTGCCTGCATCCCTTTAGACATGATTTCCAATTGGGAGTATCTCACCAAAAATGACATTTTGTTGCAGGGGATGCCCAAAATCTGGCTTGTATCTTAGTGCAGACTTCTGGGAAAATCAGTGAGCTAATCACACAAGCAGGAAATGACTATTCTGGGTGGTATTCTGTATATCACCTGTGTACAGAACCCCTCCAGGTTGCCATATTGCAATTTACAGAACATTATAGCACTTCAGATTGAAAGGAAAAGGTAATCTTTAATAACATGTAATTACAGTATGACTTGTGTTGCAATGTGTACACTATATTTATTATATACAGTATCTCACAAAAGTGAGTACACCCCTCACATTTTAGTAAATATTTTCTTCTATCTTTTCATGTGACAACACTGAAGAAATGACACTTTGCTACAATGTAAAGTAGTGAGTGTACAGCTTGTATAACAGTGTAAATTTGCTGTCCCCTCAAAATAACTCAACACACAGCCATTAGTGTCCAAACCGCTGGCAACAAAAGTGAGTACACCCCTAAGTGAAAATGTCCAAATTGGGCCCAATTAGCCATTTTCCCTCCCCGGTGTCATGTGACTCGTTAGTGTTACAAGGTCTCAGGTGTGAATGGGGAGCAGGTGTGTTAAATTTGGTGTTATCGCTCTCACTCTCTCATACTGGTCACTGGAAGTTCAACATGGCACCTCCATGGCAAATAACTCTCTGAGGATCTGAAAAAAAGAATTGTTGCTCTACATAAAGATGGCCTAGGCTATAAGAAGATTGTCTCCGTTCCCAGTGGAAGCCTGTTTAGGGGAAACATGTCGGGTGGAGCTAGAGGCTGTGATGCCATCACGTTTTTTTAGTGTTTTTTTTTCCCCATGCAGTCAGTCGGTTTGCTCCCTCGCTGCATGTCTGCTAAAATTTGCAGTTGAACTTTTTGGCTGTTTTTTATCTGGTTCCCGTTTGCTGTGCACTTTTAAAGTTGTTGATTTGCGGTTCCTAGAGTGCTGCGTGTCATTGCTGTGATTAACTGCAGTGGAATTTGTTGAAGTGACTGTGAAAAAGTTTTTAAAATAAATTTTTTTGAAATACACATCTGCACTATGGAGTTTCTCCCGCTTTGTTCCCACTGAGGTGTTTGGCTATACTATGTATAGCCTATACTATACGATAATTCAAAGACTTAAAATCATTCTGGAGTTGTGAAATCCTGTATACCAAAAACAGAGGATACCTGTTCTGTGGATTGGGTAAAGTGGATGAAGATCGTACAACTGACATCCAGGTGATAATCAGGGAAGCCGGCAGGCTAATGCAACAAGCTTGTTTGATCTCCCTAACCAGAGATCCATCTGATCCGGTAAGCGGCCTCTTCTACTATATTTTCTGAATAGGAAGATCATCGCTGTATTCCAGTAGAAGATTTATTTCATCATCAGCATAATATACATTTCTATGAGGACTGAGTTTGAATACATATTTTTTATTGTTTAAATCCTTACACAGGATATTCAGGGGGAAGAAGTTCTCACTGACAGACTATTTTTTTCTAGCACTATTTTTGAGGTGTGGAGTGAATACTACATTGTTGCTGACCAAAGAGTCTTTTTGCAACATTGTGGCTGGTGTCACTATACCACTATATTTCACCATATGATGTTCACAATCTTATTTTGAGTAATGAGTGGATGCTACATTGTTGCTGACCAAAAGTTTTTTTAGCAACATTGTGGCTGGTGTCACTATACCAACATTTTTTACTATATTGTTTTCACAATATTGTTTGGAGCATGGGAATTCAATATTTAGCAGAACTATAACAAACTCTTCAATAAGTTTTTTTCACATAAATTATTTTGGATATTTATTATTCAATATCACACCTATAGGGTTCAAAACACTAAGGATTATACACGCTGTGTCAGGATGCGCGCTTGTCACTATATATGTATAAGAAGATTGCCAAGATCCTGAAACTGAACTGCAGCACGGTGGCCAAGACCATACAGCGGTTTAAGAGGACAGGTTCCGCTCAGAACAGGCCTCGCCATGGTCAACCAAAGAAGTTGAGGTCAAGTGCTCAGCATCATATCCAGAGGTTGTCTTTGGGAAATAGACGTATGAGTGCTGCCAGCATTGCTGCAGAGGTTGAAGGGGTGCGGGGACAGCCTATCAATGCTCAGACCATATGCCGCACACTGCATGAAATTGGACTGCATGGATGTCATCCCAGAAGGAAGCCTCTTCTAAAGATGATGCACAAGAAAGCCCGCAAACAGTTTGCTGAAGACAAGCAGACTAAGGACATGGATTACTGGAACCATGTCCTGTGGTCTGATGAGACCAAGATAAACTTATTTGGTTCAGATGGTGTCCAGCGTGTGTGGCGGCAACCAGGTGAGGAGTACAAAGACAAGTGTGTCTTGTCTACAGTCAAGCATGGTGGTGGGAGTGTCATGATCTGGGGCTGCATGAGTGCTGCCGGCACTGGGGAGCTACAGTTCATTGAGGGAACCATGAATGCCAACATGTACTGTGACATACTGAAGCATGATCCCCTCCCTTCAGAGACTGAGCCACAGGGCAGTATTCCAACATGATAACCACCCCAAACACACCTCCAAGATGACCACTGCCTTGGTAAAGAAGCTGAGGGTAAAGGTGATGGACTGGCCAAGCATGTCTCCAACCTAAACCCTAATGAGCATCTCAAATGAAAATACAGCGCTGTCTAAATAGCCCTTCAAGAAGATGTAGTAATTGAGGTCCTGCTTCTTCTAAAGGATACAACAGTTAAGGTCCTGCTGCAGATTATAATGTGAGATACACACAATAAGTAAATGTCAAAGAAAAAGAACTGCGCTAAATGGTTCCAGGACGGCACATCCATCCTGGAACCAGTTTTGTGCCTCTGCAGACTGGGGAGCTTGATACCGGTCTATGTGGTGAGACAAAATCTCATGTCCTGTGCAGTGAGACAATGCTCTAAAATGGGGAGCCAGGGAACCTGCATGTGTAGTTAACTGCTGACCGAGAGATATTCAGGGAAGACTGGAGAGGAGGAGAGTTGTCATCTGACGGTTAAACAGAGAGACTGTGGCTGGGATATAAGCCTAAAAGCACAGCTGATCTCCTTAAAAAAGAGATCAGATGGTAAGAGGCAGTTATTTTCCAGGTGGAAGGACTTTCCTATCTCATCTCATATCACCTTTTTCCTACGGTGTTTTCCGGTTTGAATTCACTATTATCTATGAAGGAGAGACATCCCTTTAATGTGAACATTCACTGACCAGCAACATTATCAGTTTAGACCATCTGTGTGAACAACAATATCTTCATTGACTTTTTTTTTATGACTTGATCATGTGATTATTTTGCATGATACCTTTTGAATTTATTACTGTGATTCAAATCGATTTTCTCCAGGTTTTAGAATTTTCCTATCGCTATGGAATTAAATATGTCCCTTACATTATAAGGACATTCCATCCTTTGCAGTGAATTATTATCACGTATATGGTCTCATTTAGCGCAGTTCCTTTTCTTTGCTATTGAGCATCTGTGGGACATCCTAAAACGGAAGGTGGAGGAGCACAAGGTCTCTAACATCCACCAGCTCTGTGATGTCATCATGGAGGAGGGGAAGAGGACTTCAGTACCTGTGAAGCTCTGGTGAACTCCATACCCAAGAGGGTTAAGGCAGTGCTGGAAAATAATGGTGGCCACACAAAATATTGACACTTTGGGCCCAATTTGGACATTTTCACTTAGGGGTGTACTCAACTTTTGTGGCCAGCGGTTTAGACATTAATGGCTGTGTGTTGAGTTATTTTGAGAGGACAGCAAATTTACACTGTTATACAAGCTGTACACTCACTACTTTACATTGTAGCAAAGTGTCATTTCTTCAGTGTTGTCACATGAAAAGATATAATAAAATATTTACAAAAATGTGAGGGATGTACTTACTTTTGTGAGATACTGTATATTTTTTGTTGCTATTTGTCTCACAAAAGCAGAGTTACCCTTTAAACCTCGGGTGCGTTGCTGCAATATTGAGGTTCTGCTGAGATTTGCTAAAAACTGACAGCAATAAAAACATGACAGGGTGTCTACTCCTACCATAGGAGCCCTCCTGATCATGTCAACAGGTGCTGAGTTAATGTGGGATTTTCATTATCTCTGACAAAATAGAAGTTTCCTGAAGTTTCATTGACTATTCAAGAGTTAAAGTGAGGTAAGGTGGGACTTTGTATGCACCTTTGTGGGGTTTGAATAAAGATGCAGGCCACAAATTTAAAAGAAATGTATTTAAACTTTATTTTACATCTGTTATTTAAAGTGGAGTTCCACCCACTTTTACAACTCTTCAGCATCCCTCACTAAACTGTGCACTGTAAACGAATTGGATATTTTTTTTTTTTCTCAGCACCTACTGTATATCTGCTGTATTCATTTTTCACTTCCTCCTCCCTGGCCGCGGCCCATCGCATCATTTCCTGTTTGCAATGCCTTCTGGGAAGGGGCGGCAACTTCCTCTGACACTGCCGTTGCTATGGAAACCTGACCTGAAACCTATTACACTGCTTGTGCTGCACTGCGCATGTGCGCAGGGCCGATCCTAGGGTCACAGACGCCTGGGTGCAGAAATATTTCTGGCGCCCCCACATGGGCGTGGTCATCTTACCAACTCCTCCCCTTTACAAATAATTCTATGGCAACGACTCCCCTAAGAAGTCTTTGTTACCCTGAAATCCTCCCATGATCTCTTAACAATAAAGAAAATACAGGAAGAGAGAACACTAATGAGACCTGGAGGGGAACCTCTCTGATGCACACAGAGAGGGCTTCTGTTAGAAAGAGTCCCCAGACATAATACAGGATATGGTCAAAGACTGCAGACATGATACAAGAGATGGTCAGAGACTGCAGACATAGTACAGGAGATGGTCAGAGACTGCAGACAAGATAGAATAGATGGTCAGAGACTGCAGACATGATACAAGAGACAGTCAGATACTGCAGACATGGTACAGAAGCTGGTCAGAGATTGCAGACATGATGCAAGAGATGGTCAGAGACTGTAGACATGATACAAGAGACAGTCAGAGACTGCAGATATAGTACAGGAGATGGTCAGAGACTGCAGACATGGAACAGGAGATGGTCAGAGACTGCAGACATGGTACAGGAGTTGGTCAGAGACTGCAGACATAATACAGGAGATGATCAGAGACTGCAGACATAGTACAGGAGATGATCAGAGACTGCAGACATGGTACAGGAGATGATCAGAGACTGCAGACATTATACAAGAGAAGGTCAGAGACTCCAGACATGATACAAGAGAAGGTCAGAGACTCCAGACATACTACAGGAGATGATCAGAGACTGCAGACATAATACAGGAGATGATCAGAGACTGCAGACATGGTACAGGAGATGATCAGAGACTGCAGACATGGTACAGGAGATGATCAGAGACTGCAGACATGGTACAGGAGATGATCAGAGACTGCAGACATAGTACAGGAGATGATCAGAGACTGCAGACATAGTACAGGAGATTATTATTATTATTATTATTATTATTATTATTATTAGGAGATGATCAGAGACTGCAGACATAGTACAGGAGATGATCAGAGACTGCAGACATAGTACAGGAGATGATCAGAGACTGCAGACATAGTACAGGAGATGATCAGAGACTGCAGACATAATACAGGAGATGATCAGAGACTGCAGACATAATACAGGAGATGATCAGAGACTGCAGACATAGTAAAGGAGATGATCAGAGACTGCAGACATGGTACAGGAGATGATCAGAGACTGCAGACATGGTACAGGAGATGGTCAGAGACTGCAGACATAGTACAGGAGATGGTCAGAAACTGCAGACATGATACAAGAGATGGTCAGAGACTGCAGACATGATACAGGAGATGGTCAGAGACTGCAGACATGATACAAGAGATGGTCAGAGACTGCAGACATGATACAAGAGATGGTCAGAGACTGCAGACATGATGCAAGAGATGGTCAGAGACTGCAGATATGATGCAAGAGATGGTCAGAGACTGCAGATATGATGCAAGAGATGGTCAGAGACTGCAGACATGATACAAGAGATGGTCAGAGACTGCAGACATGATACAAGAGATGGTCAGAGACTGCAGACATGATACAAGAGATGGTCAGAGACTGCAGACATGATACAAGAGAAGGTCAGAGACTGAAGACATGATACAAGAGAAGGTCAGAGACTGAAGACATGATACAAGAGAAGGTCAGAGACTGAAGACATGATACAAGAGAAGGTCAGAGACTGAAGACATGATACAAGAGAAGGTCAGAGACTGAAGACATGATACAAGAGAAGGTCAGAGACTGAAGACATGATACAAGAGAAGGTCAGAGACTGAAGACATGATACAAGAGAAGGTCAGAGACTGAAGACATGATACAAGAGAAGGTCAGAGACTGAAGACATGATACAAGAGAAGGTCAGAGACTGAAGACATGATACAAGAGAAGGTCAGAGACTGAAGACATGATACAAGAGAAGGTCAGAGACTGAAGACATGATACAAGAGAAGGTCAGAGACTGAAGACATGATACAAGAGAAGGTCAGAGACTGAAGACATGATACAAGAGAAGGTCAGAGACTGAAGACATGATACAAGAGAAGGTCAGAGACTGAAGACATGATACAAGAGAAGGTCAGAGACTCCAGACATGATACAAGAGAAGGTCAGAGACTGCAGATATAATACAGGAGATGGTCAGAGACTGCAGTTCCTATGGATGTTAGTAGATAATGGCCGATCGGCCCTCTCACCTGACCCAGCGATGGTTCCTCTGATCAGGAGTCAGCTTACTCTGAATTGCCCATGGCGACTCTGCTGGGTAGCACCCAGATCTGTACTCTGGCAGTGACTCCACTCCTTTCTCTGCTAGGGATGGCGCTAGGCTGTGTGTCTTTCCCTCTGGTGGCGCAGGGCAGTGGGGTTTCCTCTCTGATGGTGTTCCCTCAGCACTGTCCTCTTCCTCTGGAGTCCTGGGTGTACTTCCCTGAAAGATTTCCCGGGCTCCTGTATCTCTCTCTCTCTCTCTCCCATTCAGCTGAGCATGCTGTGTGGGCTGCAGTTTCCGTGTTACAGTGGGGCTGCCAGTCCTCGGGACTACATGTCCCACAATCCTCTTCTCTGCTCCTTTTTCTATTCAATTTTTTCACTGGCTGATATGAAGGCGGGGGAAGAAACATAGTGGGAGGCTGTGCTGGCCAGCGCTGCTCACTAGTATAGCAGTGCACGTGCGGAGGAGAGGGAGAGGGAGGGGCGAAAGAAGAGCCCGCAGCTGCAGTGACGTCATTAGGGTTGGTGTCACCAGGTGCGGTATAACATGGTGTCACCCCCCCTTCCACCAACTTTAGTCGCCCCTCAGTACAGACCCCCCTCCACTAAATATAGACCCCCCTTCGTCAGTGCAGGCCCCACACTAAGTATAAACCCCTCTCTCAGTACAGCCCCCCCCTTTATCAGTATAGACCCCCCAGGACAAACCACCCCCCTCCATTAGTAGACCCCCACCAGGACAACCTCCCTCCATTAGTACAGATCCCCCCAGGACAAAGACCCCTCCATTAGTACAGACCCCCCACAGGACAAACCCCCCTCCATTAGTACAGACCCCCAGGACAAACCCCCCTCCATTAGAACAGACCCCCCACCAGGACAAACCCCCCTACATTAGTACACACCCCCCCAGGACACCCCCCTCCATTAGTACAGACCCCCCAGGACAAATCCCCCCTCCATTAATACAGACCCCAGGACAAATCCCCCCTCCATTAGTACAGACCACCCCCAGGACAAACCCCCCTCCATTAGTACAGACCCCCCTGGACAAATCCCCTCTCCATTAGTACAGACCCCCCAGGAGAAACCCCGCTCCATTAGTACAGATCCCCCCTCCATTAGTACAGACCCCCCAGGACAAATCCCCCCTCCATTAGTACAGACCCCCCCAGGACAAATCCCCTCTCCATTAGTACAGACCCCCCCAGGAGAAACCCCCATCCATTAGTACAGACCCCCCAGGATAAATTCCCCATTCATTAGTACAGACCCCCCAGGACAACCCCCCTTCATTAGTACAGACCCCCCCTGGACAACCCCCCTCCATTACTACAGACCCCCAGGACAAACCCCTCCCCTCCATTAGTACAGACCCCCCAGGACAACTCCCCCTCCATTAGTACAGACCCCCCAGGACAACCCCCCCATTAGTAAAGTCCCCCCAGGACAAACCCCTCCCCTCCATTAGTACAGACCCCCAGGGACAAACCTCCCTCTATCAGTACAGACCCCCCAGGGACAAATCTCCCTCTTTCAGTACAGACCCCCCAGGACAAACCCCATTAGTACAGACCCCCCCAGGACAACCCCCCCATTAGTACAGACCCCCCAGGACAACCCTCCATTAGTGCAGACCCCCCAGGACAAACCCCTCCCCTCCATTAGTACAGACCCCCCCAGGATAACTCCCCCTCCATTAGTACAGACCCCCCAGGACAACCCCCCATTAGTAAAGACCCCCCAGGACAAACCCCTCCCCTCCATTAGTACAGACCCCCAGGGACAAACCTCCCTCTATCAGTACAGACCCCCCAGGACAACCCCCCCATTAGTACAGACCCCCCAGGACAACCCCCCCATTAGTACAGACCCCCACGGACAAACCTCCCTCTATCAGTACAGACCCCCCAGGACAACCCCCCATTAGTACAGACCCCCCCAGGACAACCCCCCCATTAGTACAGACCCCCCAGGACAACCCCCCCTCCATTAGTACAGACCCCCCAGGACAACCCCCCCATTAGTAAAGACCCCCCAGGACACACTCCTCCCCTCCATTAGTACAGACCCCCAGGGACAAACTTCCCTCTATTAGTACAGACCCCCCAGGACAACCCCCATTAGTACAGACCCCCCCAGGACAACCCCCCCCCCATTAGTACAGACCCCCCCCCAGGACAACCCCTCCCCATTAGTACAGACCTCCCAGGACAACCCCTCCCATTAGTACAGACCCCCAGGGACAAACCTCCCTCTTTCAGTACAGACCCCCCAGGACAACCCTCCATTAGTACAGACCCCCCCCCCAGGACAACCCCTCCCCATTAGTACAGACCCCCCAGGACAACCCCTCCCATTAGTACAGACCCCCAGGGACAAACCTCCCTCTTTCAGTACAGACCCCCCAGGACAACCCTCCATTAGTACAGACCCCCCCATTAGTACAGACCCCCCCAGGACAACCCCCCCAGGACAACCCCCCATTAGTACAGACCCCCCCAGGACAAACCCCATTAGTACAGACCCCCCCAGGACAACCCCCCCATTAGTACAGACCCCCCAGGACAACCCCCCATTAGTACAGACCCCCCAGGACAAACCCCTCCCCTCCATTAGTACAGACCCCCCCAGGACAACTCCCCCTCCATTAGTACAGACCCCCCAGGACAACCCCCCATTAGTAAAGACCCCCCAGGACAAACCCCTCCCCTCCATTAGTACAGACCCCCAGGGACAAACCTCCCTCTATCAGTACAGACCCCCCAGGACAACCCCCCCATTAGTACAGACCCCCCAGGACAACCCCCCCCCATTAGTACAGACCCCCACGAACAAACCTCCCTCTATCAGTACAGACCCCCCCGGACAACCCCCCATTAGTACAGACCCCCCCGGACAACCCCCCATTAGTACAGACCCCCCCAGGACAACCCCCCATTAGTACAGACCCCCCAGGACAAACCCCCCTCCATTAGTACAGACCCCCCAGGACAACCCCCCCATTAGTAAAGACCCCCCAGGACACACTCCTCCCCTCCATTAGTACAGACCCCCAGGGACAAACTTCCCTCTATTAGTACAGACCCCCCAGGACAACCCCCATTAGTACAGACCCCCCCCAGGACAACCCCTCCCCATTAGTACAGACCCCCCAGGACAACCCCTCCCATTAGTACAGACCCCCAGGGACAAACCTCCCTCTTTCAGTACAGACCCCCCATTAGTACAGACCCCCCCCCAGGACAACCCCCCCATTAGTACAGACCCCCCCAGGACAACCCCCCATTAGTACAGACCCCCCCAGGACAAACCCCTCCCCTCCATTAGTACAGACCCCCCAGGACAACTCCCCCTCCATTAGTACAGACCCCCCAGGACAACCCCCCCATTAGTAAAGACCCCCCAGGACAAACCCCTCCCCTCCATTAGTACAGACCCCCAGGGACAAACCTCCCTCTATCAGTACAGACCCCCCAGGACAACCCCCCCATTAGTACAGACCCCCCAGGACAACCCCCCCATTAGTACAGACCCCCAGGGACAAACCTCCCTCTATCAGTACAGACCCCCCAGGACAACCCCCCATTAGTACAGACCCCCCAGGACAAACCCCTCCCCTCCATTAGTACAGACCCCCCAGGACAACTCCCCCTCCATTAGTACAGACCCCCCAGAACAACCCCCCCATTAGTACAGACCCCCCAGGACAACCCCCCCATTAGTACAGACCCCCAGGGACAAACCTCCCTCTATCAGTACAGACACATTATTAACACCTGGGCGGCAGCTAGAGAGGACAGTGTGCAGCCGCGCCGCCCAGGTGAAGAGCAGATCGAGACAGCCAGGGAGCAGCTTAGGCGGGAGTGAGAGACAGAGCGGAGGAGAGTGGAGAACCTGTGTCAGGCTGCAGGCACGGGCCACCCCCCCCAGCGAAGTCACTGCGCGGCTGGTCTCTCTCAACACAGAGACCAGCCGCTCCGATCTCCGGCGGCTGCTCTCCTCTGACAGGAGGAGGAGGGAGGGGGGACAGGCTCTAGCAATGTAAACCACAGCGGCGCGGCCGCTCCGCAGCGGTGACCTGCTGTGGACAGACCTACTTCTGCACACGGAGGGGAGGAGGAGGAGGGAGGGGAGCACTCTGGCTCTTCAGCGCCCCCACCTCTCTGGCGCCTGGGTGCACTGCACCCCGTGCACCCGCCTGGGACCGGCCCTGCATGTGCGAGATCTGCAAGGATGAGATCCAGGAAGAAATACAGTCTGGCTTCAGATGCCCACACTTAAGATGGCCACGGCCTGCTGTAAGTTTATAAAATAACAAACTACTGCTATAAACTAACAAAACAGACCTTAGTTTACAGACTAACTTTACTAGAATACGTTAAGCTTGTGTATTATAGGGGTATTTTTATTTAAAAAGTATAATTTCGTCCGGAACACCACTTTAAAAACGTATTACAGTTATACAGATACAGGTACTGTTAAATTGGGTCCAGGACGTGCTGATCCTGGTACGATGTATCAAAAAAGTATTGCCTACGCGTTTCGTCGGGGGCCTTAGAATAGCACAAATACAATAGAGATATTGCAGTGACCTAAGAATACAATATTGACAGAATTATAAATCGATGTTAACAAATATTAACGTTTCTTAATATAAAAGACAAAAAATTAATTTATAAAGTATTCACATTTGCCCAAATATTCTTATAGCGGAATTGATATAACAATTCATCCTCTATCGAGATAGAATTACGTACAGCTTATTTGGTGTCCAGCGGTATCTCATAGACTGGGGGCAAGCCAAGGAGGCTCAGAGTCTTTTCAGATTATCAAACTATTAGAATAAAGACTTAAATAGCTTGTCTTATCAATTTATTTACCTTCAAACTGTAAAACTTGAAGAAATTGACATACCGAACCACTGAAGATATTCAAAAACTACGTTCAAAATCCAAAAAAAATCAAATCTAACCTCTACCCAAAGATTGGCCCTAAACCGTATTAAAGCAAGACAAGGTATAATAATTAAACCCTCAGACAAGGGAGGCAACCTTGTAATACAAACCTCAGAAGAATATATGGCTCGGTGCCAGAAGATTCTGTATACATATTTATTAGGTATCTGTCAACACTGTATAAACACCCAGCACTGCTTCATATGAAAAACTAGTTAATCCAAGGCTATATATCTATGTATACATGTTCGGGTTTTATTAGACGTTTATTATATTAAACCGCATATTTTTATTATTTTTGCATTTGTGTTTTTCTTCTTTCTTATAGATTTTATGATACATCATCTGATCCAGTTGGCTAGGCCCCGCCCGTGCCTGAGGGATTTAGAAGCCCCGCTATGCGCAATTCTCCACGAGCGGGACTTCTCATACAATTTGAGACACTTGTAATCCCACAGAGGTGTTCCCCGTACTGACATTTTCCATCTGGGATACCTTTTTTTACCACAGAGATTTCTTTTGGTGATATTTGATCACCTCTGCGTTTTTAATTTTTTGCACTATAAACCAAAAAAAAAAAAAAAAAACACAATTTTGAAAAAAAAAAAAAACACATTATTTTTTACTGTTTGCTATAATAAATATCCCCCAAAAATATATAAAAAAAACTATTTTTTTCCTCAGTTAGGCCGATATGTATTCTTCTACATATTTTTGGTAAAAAAAAACAAAAAACGCAATAAGCGTATATTGATTGGTTTGCGCAAAAGTTATAGCGTCTACAAAATAGGGGCTAGTTTTATGGAATTTTATTTATTTTATTTTTTTTATTAGTAATGGCGGCGATCTGCGATTTTTTTTTTTTTTTTTTTTTTTTTTTTTTTTATCAGGACTGCGACATTATGGCGGACACATAGGACACTTTTGACACTATTTTGGGACCATTGTCATTTATACAGCGATCAGTGCTATAAAAATGCACTGGCAGTGAAGGGGTTAACCACTAGGGGGCGATAAAGGACTTAAGTGTGTCCTAGGGAGTGATTCTAACTGTGGGGGGGGTGGGCTTCAACTCACATGACAGCGATCACTGCTCCCGATGACAGGGAGCGGTGATCTCTGTCATGACACAAGGCAGAACGGGGGGAAAATGCCTTGTTTACATAGGCACTTCCCCGTTCTGAGGCACCGGGAGACCAGCGGACATCAAGTCCGCCACATCCTGAGGGCACAGTCACGTGGCAGGCGCATGCAACCGCCTGCTATCCATGGTTCTTAAAGGGGATGTACAGGTACGCCCGTTTTGCCCACCGCTGCCATTGTGCCGACGTATATCGGCGTGCGCCTGTCGGCAACTCTTTAAAATATCTTCTGTTTGGTTGCTGGTTTTTAATCTCTATCTTAAGTAGGACATTCTCTTTCCCGTTTTCCTTGTTAGATCACATTGAGGTCATTTTATATGTACACTACTGTTGAAATTGGGGGTTTAAAGATAGAGTGATCCACTATATACCTATAGCTACCTAGTACCTTCTTCATCTACAACACGTGCATCTGCCATAGTGGAACATTTCCAACTATGCTAGGACTTCTTCTCCAACATCATCAGGTATGATCTCTTTAATTAAAACTCTTGGCCTGTATACTCATTCTTATAAACAACAGCATAAACATTCATTATATAAATTATACACATTTAGGAGTCTGCCCTGCTTTCCCCGGTGAGCACAGGGAGGTTATCCCTACGGGCTCCCCAGGCTCTCTCTCTTCCACTGGACCAGTATGTCAAGTTTTTCAAGTTTTACAGTTTAAAAAGGTAAATAAATTGATAAGACAATCAAATTAAAATATAAGTCTTTATTCTATAGTTTAATAATCTGAAAAGACTCTGAGCCTCCTTGGCTTGCTCCTAGTCCATGCGATACCGCTGGACATCAAAATAAGCTGTACGTAATTCTATCTCGATAGAAGATGAATTGTTATATCAACTCCGCTATAAGAATATTTGGGCAACTGTGAATACTTTATAAACTCCCAATGTCAATGTTTTTGGAAATTTGATATGTCTTTTATATTAGGAAACGTTAATATTAACATCGATTTATAATTCTGTCAATATTGTATTCTTAGGTTACTGCAATATCTCTATTGTATTCGTGCTATTCTAAGGCCCCCGACGAATCGGGGTTGCCTCGCGAAACGCGTAGGCTATACTTTTTGATTCATCGTACCAGGATCAGCACTTCCTGGACCCAATTAACAGTCGCCGTGTCTGTATAACTGTAATATGTTTTTAAATAACAGGTGTAAAATAAAGTTTAAATACATTTCTTTTAAACTTGTGGCCTGCATCTTTATTCAAACCCCACAAAAAGGTACAAAGTCCCACCCTACCTCAATTTAACTCTTGATTTTATATCCTTCTTTTGGGATGGTACCTATGTAGGATTATAGTTGTTCCACATCCACCCCTATGCGATACTTCATCGACTATTCATTGTGATTGACATGGATCTGTATCACTGGACAATGGGATTGACAATGAATAGATATTGTGGGTTTTTTTTTTTTTTTTTTTTGTTTTGTTTTGTTTTTTTTAATAAAAACTGGGCATTTACAGTGGGGCAAAAAAAGTATTTAGTCAGCCACCAATTGTGCAAGTTCTTCCACTTAAAAAGATGAGAGAGGCCTGTAATTGTCATCATAGGTATACCTCAACTATGAGAGACAAAATGTGGAAACAAATCCACACAATCACGTTGTCTGATTTTTGAAAGAATTAATTTGCAAATTATGGTGGAAAATAAGTATTTGGTCAATGTCAAAAGTTCATCTCAATACTTTGTTATATATCCTTTGTTGGCAATGACAGAGGTCAAACGTTTTCTGTAAGTCTTCACAAGGTTGTCACACACTGTTGCTGGTATGTTGGCCCATTCCTCCATGCAGATCTCCGCTAGAGCAGTGATGTTTTGGGGCTGTCGCTGGGCAATACGGACTTTCACCTCCCTCCAAAGCTTTTCTATGGGGTTGAGATCTGGAGACTGGCTGTAATGTACCTGGTAGTTGAGCCTGACTGGTAGAAGGAGACCTCTCTTAAGCGCTGGTTCAGGAGCCGCTGGGAGTGGGAACAGTGGTCTCCTGAGCACAGTGGGTAGGAGGGCCTGATGCAGGTTCCAGCAGAAGCAGACACCGGAACTGTAATGAAGTCCCTCAGGGATGGCTGAGCTGTGGATGCAGGTAGCTGGTGCAGGCCGGTAGGTAGGCTGGTAGCTGGATGCGAAGACAGCAGCTGGATGCAAACAGGCAGGCTGGAACAGCGTGGCAGGACACAGGCAAGCAAGGTCAGACAGTCCGTGTTTGGCAGGAGATCAGGCAGGATATCAACAGGAGGGATGATCCAAGGGTAGTCAGACAGGCAGGAGTTCAGCAACGGGTAGCAGAAGAAACAAGGTCAGACAAGCCGGGTCGGATAGGAGACTGGAGAATGGTCAGACGTAGCCGGGTCAATATCAAACAACAAGCAGGCAGATTCAGGAACTTTCAGGTGCAGAGCTGCAGACGATCAGCAGCTAACATGAGCACCTGTCACCCTTTTAAAGGCCCTTTGGCGCCAAACGGCGCTAGCGCGAACGGGCGCGCGCACGAGCGCGCGCGCGCACCCGCGAACGCGCGTACGGGCATTCGCGGGAGCGCTCCGGCGCCCCCTGGTGGGGATTTTGGCTGAAAATGCTTAGAAATGATCCTTGAGGACCTACGTGCACGCAGATTCACCCGACGACTGCTGACATGCCCCTGACACTGGCTAGGCCACTCCAGGACCCTGAAATGCTTCTTACGAAGCCACTTCTTCGTTGCCCGGGCGGTGTGTTTGGGATCATTGTCATGCTGAAAGACCCAGCCACGTTTCATCTTCAATGCCCTTGCTGATGGGAGGAGGTTTGCACTCAAAATCTCACAATACATGGCCCCATTCATTCTTTCATGTACACGGATCAGTCGTCCTGTTCCCTTTGCAGAGAAACAGCCCCAAAGCATGATATTGCCACCCCCATGCTTCACAGTAGGTATGGTGTTCTTTGGTTGCAACTCAGCATTCTCTCTCCTCCAAACACGATGAGTTGTGTTTCTACCAAACAGTTCTACTTTGGTTTCATCTGACCATATGACATTCTCCCAATCCTCTTCTGGATCATCCAAATGCTCTCTAGCAAACCTCAGACGGGCCCGGACATGTACTGGCTTAAGCAGGGGGGACATGTCTGGCACTGCAGGATCTGAGTCCCTGGTGGCGTAGTGTGTTACTGATGGTAGCCTTTGTTACGTTGGTCCCAGCTCTCTGCAAGTCATTCACTAGGTCCCCCCGTGTGGTTCTGGGATTTTTGCTGACCGTTCTTGTGATCATTTTGACCCCACAGGGTGAGATCTTGTGTGGAGCCCCAGATTGAGGGAGATTATGAGTGGTCTTGTATGTCTTCCATTTTCTAATTATTGCTCCCACGGTTGATTTCTTCACACCAAGCTGCTTGCCTATTGCAGATTCAGTCTTCCCAGCCTGGTGCAGGTCTACAATTTTGTTTCTGGTGTCCTTCGACAGCTCTTTGGTCTTCACCATAGTGGAGTTTGGAGTGTGACTGTTTGAGGTTGTGGACAGGTGTCTTTTATACTGATAACAAGTTCAAACAGGTACCATTAATACAGGTAATGAGTGGAGGACAGAGGAGCCTCTTAAAGAAGAAGATACAGGTCTGTGAGAGCCAGAAATCTTTGCTTGTTTGTAGGTGACCAAATACTTATTTTCCACCATAATTTGCAAATAAATTCTTTCAAAAATCAGACAATGTGATTGTCTGGATTTGTTTCCACATTTTGTCTCTCATAGTTGAGGTATACCTATGATGACAATTACAGGCCTCTCTCATCGTTTTAAGTGGGAGAACTTGCACATTTGGTGGTGACTAAATACTTTTTTTGCCCCACTGTATTTACCCTTTACACTTTTTTTGAGAATGAGCAGGGTTACTATATACCCCTTACTCTGTGACATAGGAGGCAGTACCTGTTGTAAAAGGACACCTCCAGCTTCCGATAAGCCCCCCACCCACAGATCCCCACAACCACTGGGCCAGGGTTGTAGGTAAGAGGCCTTTGTCCCCATTTTTTGGGGAAACCTCAGGCAGTTGTTTGTTGTGGGGGACCCCCATTAACATCTACACTCACCTGCCACTTTATTAGGTACCTGTTCAATTGATTGGTAACACAAATTGTTAATCTGCCAATCACATGGCAGCAACTCAATGCATTTAGACATCTAGACATGGTAAAGACGACTTGCTGAAGTTCAAACCGAGCATCAGAATGGGGAAGAAAGGGGATTTAAGTGACTTTGAACGCGGCACGGTTGTTGGTGCCAGACGGGCTGGTCTGAGTATTTCTGGGATTTTTCACACAACCATCTCTCGGGTTTACAGAGAATGATCCGAAAAAGAGAAAATATCCAGTGAGCGGAAGTTGTGTGGATGAAAATGCCTTGTTGATGTCAGAGGTCAGAGGAGAATGGGCAGACTGGTTTGAGATGATAGAAAGGCAACGGTAACTCAAATAACCACTCGTTTCACCCAAGGTGTGCAGAATACCATCTCTGAATGCACAACGCATCGAACCTTGAAGCAGATGGGCTACAGCAGCAGAAGACCACACTGGGGGCCACTCCGGTCAGCTAAGAACAGGAAACTGCGGCTACAATTCGTACAGGATCACCAAAATTGGACAATAGAAGATTGGAAAAACGTTGCCTGGTCTGATGAGTCTGGATTTCAGCTGCGACATTCAGATGGTGGGGTCAGAATTTGGTGTACACAACATGAAAGCATGGATCCATCCTGCCTTGTATCACCGGGTCAGGCTGGTGGTGGGGGTGTAATGGTGTGGGGGATATTTTCTTGGCACACTTTGGGCCCCTTAGTACCAATTGAGCATCATTTAAACCCCACGGCCTACCTGAGTATTGTTGGTGACCATGTCCATCCCTTTATGACTACATTGTCCCCATCTTCTGATGGCTCCTTCCAGCAGGATAATGCACCATGTCACAAAGCTCCAATCATCTCACCACTGGACAATGAGGTCCCTGTCCTCCAATGGCCTCCACACTCTCCACATCTCATCCAATGGAGGACCTTTGGGATGTGGCTAAAACTGGAGATTCCCATCATGGATGTGCAGCCGACAAATCTGCAGCAACTGTGTGATGTTATCATGTCACTATGGAGCAAAATCTCTGAGGAATGTTTCCAACACCTTGTTGTATCTATGCCATGAAAAATGAAGGCAAAAGGGGGTCCAACCCGGTACTAGCAAGATGTACCTAATAAAGTGTCCAGTGAGTGTATATTAGACCATCATCTAGGGCAGTGTTTCTCAACTCCAGTCCTCAAGGCCCCCCAACAGGTCATGTTTTCAGGATTTCCCTCAAAAGAAACGGCTGTGGTAATTACTAAGGCAGTGAAACTGATCAAATCACCTGTGCAAAATAATGGCAAGCCTGAAAACATGACCTGTTAGGCTCGGTTCACACTGGGGCGACTTGGGATCCGACTTGTACGCCCTCAAGTCGCCCCAGAAATAGTCTCAATGGGAGTGAACGCTAGCGTCTTAATAGACGCTACTGAAGTCGCTCCGACTTCAGAGCGTACTCCCTGTACTACTTTGATCCGACTTTGATCCGACTTCAGCCCATTGACTATCATTGAAGTCGGATCGCCGTCTCGCATGATCCGACTTCGGCATGCGACTTGTGCTCAGATGATCTTGAGGGGGAACTCCGCGCCAAATTTTAAATAAAAATCCGGCATGGGTTCCCCCTCCAAGAGCATACCAGGCCCTTGGGTCTGGTATGGATCTTGAGGGGAACCCCCTACGCCGAAAAAACGGCGTGGGGGGTCCCCCCCAATCCATACCAGACCCTTATCCGAGCACGCAGCCCGGCCGGACGAGCGGGCGCCCCACCCCCATCCTGAACCGTACCAGGCCGCATGCCCTCAACATGGGGGGGTTGGTGCCTTGGGGGAGGGGGGCGCGCTGCGGCCCCCCCACCCCAAAGCACCTTGTCCCCATGTTGATGAGGACAAGGGCCTCTTCCCGACAACCCTGGCCGTTGGTTGTCGGGGTCTGCGGGTGGAGGGCTTATCGGAATCCGGG
Source organism: Lithobates clamitans (assembly GCA_037952925.1). Taxonomy (NCBI): domain Eukaryota; kingdom Metazoa; phylum Chordata; class Amphibia; order Anura; family Ranidae; genus Lithobates; species Lithobates clamitans. Next base: position 1,125,929 of record JBBGZY010002505.1, on the reverse strand, counting down.
GGGAATAAGGGGGCCCCCAGATCCCGGCCCCCCACCCTATGTGAATGAGTATGGGGTACATCGTACCCCTACCCATTCACCTAGGGAAAAAGTGTCAATTTAAAAAAAAAACACTACACAGATTTTTAAATTATTTTATTAGACAGCTCCGGGGGGTCTTCTTCCGACTTCGGGGGTCTCTCCGGTTCTTCTCCGTCTTCTGCCGGGCTCCTCCGCTATTTTTTGCTCTTTTGCCGCTCTTTTGCTATAGTGAAGGAGCCCGGTCTTCAATCTTCTGCCTTCTGCCCTCTTCTCCTGATGTTGACACGACGCTCTCTGGGGCTAGAATGCACTCTGAGCGCTCCGCTCTGACTTATATAGGTGGTGACCACACCCCCTTATGCCGTCACAGTCCCTGGGCATGCTGGGACTGTGACGTTTTAGGGGGCGTGGTCATCACCCGATGACCACGCCCCCTTATGTCGTCATAGTCCCAGCATGCCCAGGGACTGTGACGGCATAAGGGGGCGGGGTCACCGCCTATATAAGTCAGAGCAGAGCGCACAGAGAGCATTCTAGCCGGAGAGAGCGTCGTGTCAACATCAGAAGAAGAGAAGAGGGCAGAAGATTGAAGACCGGGCTCCTCCGCTTTAGCAAAAGAGCGGCAGAAGAGAGCGGAGGAGCCCGGCAGAAGACCCGGAGAGCGCGGAGAAGAACCGGAGAGACCCCCGAAGTCGGAAGAAGACCCCCGGAGCTGTCTAATAAAATACTTTAAAAATCTGTGTAGTTTTTTTTTACACTTTTTCCCTAGGTGAATGGGTAGGGGTACGATGTACCCCATACTCATTCACATAGGGTGGGGGGCCGGGATCTGGGGGCCCCCTTATTAAAGGGGGCTCCCGGATTCCGATAAGCCCTCCGCCCGCAGACCCCGACAACCAACGGCCAGGGTTGTCGGGAAGAGGCCCTTGTCCTCATCAACATGGGGACAAGGTGCTTTGGGGGGGGGGGCCCGCAACGCGCCCCCTCTCCCAAGGCACTAACCCCCATTGTTGAGGGCATGCGGCCTGGTACGGTTCAGGAGGGGGGGGGGGCGCTCGCTCGTCCCCACCCCCATTCCTGTCCGGCCGGGCTGCGTGCTCGGATAAGGGTCTGGTATGGATTGGGGGGGACCCCCACGCCGTTTTTTCGGCGTAGGGGGTTCCCCTCAAGGTCCATACCAGACCCAAGGGCCTGGTATGCTCCTGGAGGGGGAACCCATGCCGGTTTTTTATTTAAAATTTGGCGCAGAGTTCCCCCTAAAGATTCATACCAAACACAGTGGCGGGGATCCAAGTCGGATCCCCGTTCATTGAAAGTCGGACACATGTCGCAGGGCAAAGTCGGATCCAGAAGTCGCGTTGCAAAGTCGCGTTGAAGTCGTGTTGCCCCTGTGTGAATCGAGCCTTAGGGCTCCTTGAGGACTGGAGTTGAGAAACACTGATCTAGGGTAATGGTCTGGTATAGATGAAGGGAATCCCCAGTAAAGCAGCCAGAGCTGTCATTTGGCGTCAACATAAATATATTTTTTTAACGTTGTCAGTGTTGCTCTAGCAGGTTGAATACCTACACATGTTTATTTAAAGAAACTAAACAAAAATCAATCAGCGAGTAGCAAAATCATTTGGGATTATGGTGTGAGGTTGTTTTTCACGGGTTGGGCTTGGCCCCTTAGTTCCAGTAAAGGGAACTCCTAAGGCGTCAGCATATAAAGACATACCAATCATACCAAGACATTGTGAACAAATTTCATGCTCCCAACTTTGTAGGAACAGTTTGGGGACGGCCCCTTCTTGTTCCAACATGACTGCGCACAAAGCAAGGTCCATAAAGACATGGATGAGCGAGTTTGGGGTGGGGGAACTTGACTGGCCTGCACAGAGTCCTGACCTCAACCCGATAGAACACCTTTGGGATGAATTGGAGCGGAGAATGCGAGGCAGGCTTTCTCATCCAACATCAGTGCCTGACCTCACAAATGCTCTTCTGGAAGAAGAGTCAAACATTCCCATAGACACACTCCTAAACCTTGTGGACGGCCTTCCCAGAAGAGTTGAAGCTGTTATTGCTGCAAAGGGTGGGCCAACTCAATATTGAACCCTACGGACTAAGACTGGGATGCCATTAAAGTTCATGTGCGTGTAAAGGCAGGCGTCACAATACTTTTGGCAATATAGTGTATATTATTTACAGTACATGAAGTTACATCCAATGTGACACAGAATATTCGCATGTATTAAAAAAATAAAACATGCATAAAAAAAGTGCATACATCAGTATAGACAAATTATAGAAGAAAAACTTAAAGGGTAATTCCACTTTCATGGGGAAAAAAAAATCAACCAATGAAAAATAAATAAATTTTTATATATATATAATATACAATTGCGACACAAGACCTATTGTAATTGAATGTTATTAAAAATTAACTTTCCTTTTCAATCTACAGCACCGTAATTTTCTGTGAGATGCATTATGGCAATAAGGAGGCGTTCTGTACACAGATAATATACAGAACGCCCCCCAGAAACATCATTTCCTGCTTGTGTGATTGGCTCACTGATTTTCCCAGAAGTCTGCACTAAGGTACAAATCAGATTTTGGGCATCTCCTGCAACAAAAATGTCACTGTTAGTCAGATACTCCCAAAGGGAAGTCACATTTAAAGGGATGTAGACCCTGCAGCTTTCCTCATTAGGAGCCCTGCAAGTGCAGCAGCTGATTGATAATTACAAAACCACTCCCATACAGATTCACTCCACACAGGGGCACAGACAAACAGCTTATTTCTCCAGAATAACAAAAGGTAGGAATCTGCAACAAAGATTGTTAACCACTTCAGCCCTGGAAGGTTTTACCCCCTATCATGACCAGACCATTTTTTTGTGATAAGGCATTGGGTCATTTTAACTGACAATTGCACGGTCATCCGACGCTGTACACAAATAGAATTGATATCCTTTTTTTCCCACAAATAGAACTTTCTTTTTGTGGTATTTGTTAACCTCTGCGAGGATTTTTTGCGCTATAAACAAAAAAAAAAGTAAATTTTGAAAAAAACAAATATTTTTTCATTTCTTCTATAAAATATACCCAATAAAAAATTAGAAAATGTATTCATCAGTTTAGGCCAATATGTATTCTGCTACATATTTTTGGTAAAAAAAGTGAGTACACAAAAGTGAGTACACCCCTAAGTAAAAATGTCCAAATTGGGCCCAAAAGTGTCAATATTTTGTGTGGCAACCATTATTTTCCAGCACTGCCTTAACCCTCTTGGGCATGGAGTTCACCAGAGCTTCACAGGTTGTCACTGGAGTCCTCTTCCACTCCTCCATGATGACATCACGGGGCTGGTGGATGTTAGAGACCTTGCTCACCTCCACCTTCCATTTGAGGATGCCCCACAGATGCTCAATAGGGTTTAGGTCTGGAGACATACTTGGCCAGTCCATTACCTTTACCCTCAGCTTTTTTAGCAAGGCAGTGGTCGTCTTGGAGGTGTGTTTGGGGTCGTTATCATGTTGGAATACTACCCTGCGGCCCAGTCTCTGAAGGGAGGGGATTATGCTCTGCTTCAGTATGTCACAGTACATGTTGGCACTCATGGTTCCCTCAATGAACTGTAGCTCCCCAGTGCCGGCAGCACTCATGCAGCCCCAGACCATGACACTCCCACCACCATGCTTGACTGTAGACAAGACACACTTGTCTTTGTACTCCTCACCTGGTTGCCGCCACAAACGCTTTACACCATCTGAACCAAATAAGTTTATCTTGGTCTCATCAGACCACAGGACATGGTTCCAGTAATCCATGTCCTTAGTCTGCTTGTCTTCAGTAAACTGTTTGCGGGCTTTCTTGTGCATCATCTTTAGAAGAGGCTTCCTTCTGGGACGACAGCCATGCAGACCAATTTGATGCAGTGTGCGGCGTATGGTCTGAGCACTGACAGGCTGACCGCCCACCCCTTCAACCTCTGCAGCAATGCTGGCAGCACTCATACGTCTATTTCCCAAAGACAACCTCTGGATATGACGCTGAGCACGTGCACTCAACTTCTACTTCCATGGCGAGGCCTGTTCTGAGTGGAACCTGTCCTGTTAAACCGCTGTATGGTCTTGGCCACCGTGCTGTGGCTCAGTTTCAGGGTCTTGGCAATCTTCTTATAGCCTAGGCCATCTTTATGTAGAGCAACAATATTTTTTTTTTCAGATCCTCAGAGAGTTCTTTGCCATGAGGTGCCATGTTGAACCTCCAGTGACCAGTATGAGAGAGTGAGAGCGATAACACCAAATTTTACACACCTGCTCCCCATTCACACCAGAGACCTTGTAACACTAACGAGTCACATGCCACCGGGGGAGGGAAAATGGCTAATTGGACCCAATTTGGACATTTTCACTTAGAGGTGTACTCACTTTTGTTGCCAGCGGTTTAGACAATAATGGCTGTGTGTTGAGTTATTTTGAGGGGACAGAAAATTTACACTGTTATACAAGCTGTACACTCACTACTTTACATTGTAGCAAAGTGTCATTTCTTCAGTGTTGTCACATGAAAAGATATAATAAAATATTTCCAAAAATTTGAGGGGTGTACTTACTTTTATGAGATACTTTGCTCAAAAGTTATAGAATCTATGGGATAGATGGATTTATATATTTATTTTTACCAGTAATGGCGGAGATTAGCAACTTATAGCGGGACTGCGATATTGCGGCGCACAAATCGGACACCTAACTAAACACTTTTGATACTTTGTGGGAACCAGCAATACAGTGATCAGTGTCTAAAAAATATGCACTGTCACTGTACTAATGACACTGGCAGGGAAGGGGTTAACATCAGGGGCGATCAAAGGGTTAAATGTGTTCCTAGGGAGTGATTACTAACTGTGGGGGAGGTGCTTTGACTAGGGGAAGGCAGAGATCTCTGTTCCTGCTTTGCTGAAACACAGGATCAATGCCTTCCCCACTGACAGAACGACAATCTGTCTTGTGAACACAGGCAGATTGCCGTTTTCCCCGAATGATCCCGGTGGACATGGAGTCTGCCAGATCCACTAATTGGGTCCCGTGGTGTCCAATCACAACAGAAGTGGGTTGCTGGTGGCCCCAGACTCGGAAGTGTCCTCACACACAATGCAATTTTGAAATTATGAAAAGCGACTTGTTTCATGTCACTACAGACTGTAATTTGCATGTTTGCATTAGGAGGGACACACTGAGCCTGTGCCCATTCCACCGGTCCAATGTACCTCTGTTACCTCACTCCCAGTAACAGGATGGAGTCCTGCCAAGCCAATGACCTCTTTCATGCACTTGTTAACTTCTGTCCTTCCCATACCACGTGATCAGGCCATAAATCTCTGTAACACTAGTCTGCTCCCGGTTGCCACAGGAGACAGACTGCTAGGGGATGAGGCAGAACATCGACCCCCTCACTACCAGAGGACTTGTCACTTTACCAGGTACCACGACTAATGACTGGTTGCTTACAGCTTGTTCCTTCATTTGCTCACCCATACCAACTACACTCCTCTTCCTTGTTTTGCCGAGTTAACCCTTTTTGTAGCAATGTTACTTCATACCCCATAGTGCAATTACAAACCCAGGATCTTTGGAATACGCCAGAACCAACATCCACTCCTTTGAATAACTTCAGACCAGGCTCATAACGGTTAATGCAACTTTACTGTAAACATGTAGCATGACAGTACCAAACGAATAATGTCCTGTCACTAATCCTAACTGAGATAGTGTCAGGTCACCTGTATCTAGGTGACAGATGCACCCCGTTGGGGTCAGGAGTGCACCGCTATGATAGTGGATCCTAAGGCTGACTGCTGCAGATGGAACTCGGGGTGGTTCAGGAAGGCAGGTCCCCTGGAGCACCAACACGGATCCCACAGTGAGTTAGAGCATAGATTCCCCAGGGCGCGGAGTCTAAGAGCCAGTTGGTGTTCACCAGAGCCTCTAGTGGTGAGGATGGACTGGGCTGCAACTGGCTCCAGGTGGCGGCCCCCAGGGTCTCCCAGCTCACGCTCATGGTAGGCTACAGGAGGATGGGGAAGAAACAGCAGCCCAGGACAGCAAGGAATAGTAAGGAGGTAGCCAAATGTCGGGGCGACTAGCAGACAAGAATAACAGAAAACACGCCAAAAGTCAGGGTCACAAGCAAACAGGGATAGTCGAGAACGCACCAAAGGTCAGGGTCACAAGCAGACAGGAATAGTCGGGAACACGCCAAGATCGGTGACAGAGACAAACTTAGAGCACACGGCAAACAGGAAGCCAAACACACAATATTGCACGGCAAGGCAGGCTTGGAGAATAGGGTGTTAAATAGTGGTTCCTGTTGAGGCTAGGGTGGAGCCACACAGAGGGAAGATTACTTAAGCATGCAGGTGTGAGAGTACAAGCCTCAAGGCTGATACACAGACCAGGTAAGAGACAGACAGGTCATGAATGTATTACTGCAAGGTCATGACAGATAGCTTAGTGGCCCAGGCATACCTCCATGAGGTGAGAGTCCATAATGGGGCAACGTCCATTGCTTGAATACTGTCCATGATCCCCAATTTCTTCAGCTCAACACTTACACTCACAGGTAAGTCTACGATCCACCTATACCAACGTGTTGTTATCTGGAGCACCTTCTGTGAAGTAGTTGGAGATTACATGCTACGGCTTGTCTGTGTCTTCTTCCCGTGCAGACTGCTCTTTGTGCGGTGCCCTTCCCCCTTTTAGTTTTACAGTGCAGGGGGGAAAGGCAGAGAAAAAAAATGGGAAACTACAAAAAAACATGTTTAAACCCTTCCTAGCCTGGGCCAGCCAACTCCAACCTGCCTACATACGTAGCTGATGGTTTGGTGGGCAAAGAAAGTCTTCTACTGATAGTATAAATTTGCACGGGGTTGATATTTCTGGAGGTGTTTGTAGCATTGAACATGGTTTGGTATAGCTGGAATGTTGATCCAAGTAGTGCAGACTAATACAGTTTAAAATTTTTAAATGCAAACTAATACATCTAGGAAAGACCCCCCCCCCCCCTCCACAGTGGTAGCCAGAACTACAGAGTAAAAAGGAACTGGAGATGCCTATTTAAGGTGATTTTACCAGCAGGAGGAAGGAGGTCCTGATTCCCCTATATAGATCTTTATATCACTAGAGGGATCTCCATCAGGAGGAAGGAGGTCCTGATTTCTCTATATAGATCTTTATATTACTAGAGGGGTCACCAGCAGGAGGAAGGAGGTCCTGATTCCTCTATATAGATCTTTATATCACTAGAGGGATCTCCATCAGGAGGAAGGAGGTCCTGATTTCTCTATATAGATCTTTATATCACTAGAGGGGTCACCAGCAGGAGGAAGGAGGTCCTGATTCCTCTATATAGATCTTTATATCACTAGAGGGATCTCCATCAGGAGGAAGGAGGTCCTGATTCCTCTATATAGATCTTTATATCACTAGAGGGATCACCAGCAGGAGGAAGGAGGTCCTGATTTCTCTATATAGATCTTTATATCACTAGAGGGATCTCCATCAGGAGGAAGGAGGTCCTGATTCCTCTATATAGATCTTTATATCACTAGAGGGATCACCAGCAGGAGGAAGGAGGTCCTGATTTCTCTATATAGATCTTTATATCACTAGAGGGGTCACCAGCAAGAAAAAGGGGGTCCTGCTTTTTCTATATAGAACTTTATATCACCGCTAGAGGGATCACCAGCTTGAGAACGGATGTCCTGATTCCTCTAATTAGATCTGTATAGATCTCTAGAGGGAGAAAGGAGGTCTTTTTCCCCAATATACTGTAGATCTTTAGTTAGACATGATTTAAAATACTGTGTCCAGTTCTGGAGACCTCACTTACAAAAAGATATTGAACGAGTCCCGAGACAGACAACAAAAATAGGGAAAGATCTGAGGGGTAAAACGTGAGGAAAGGGAGCAAAAGAATGAATGGGGGAAAACTCATATAACTTCTCTATGTTTCCAATGATTGAGTTTACATCTACTTCAAATGTCAGAGCAGTGGTGGTCAACTTATGTAATATAGGGGGTCTGAACCATGACCCCTAAAATTACCAAAGGACTGCACACACACTGTAATATTCACAGTATGTAAAGCTACAGAAAATTGTCAGGAATTTCGAACATACGATAATGGATGGTCAGGAGCTGGAAGCATGCTATACTTGCTGGTTGGAGACTCCACACCTGCTACAGGAGTGGAGACTGAGGACCAGCTACAGGAGTGGAGACTGAGGACCAGCTACAGGAGTGGAGACTGAGGACCTGCTACAGGAGTGGAGACTGAGGACCTGCTACAGGAGTGGAGACTGAGGACCTGCTACAGGAGTGGAGACTGAGGACCAGCTACAGGAGTGGAGACTGAGGGCCTGCTACAGGAGAGGAGACTGAGGACCTGCTACAGGAGTGGAGACTGAGGACCTGCTACAGGAGTGGAGACTGAGGACCTGCTACAGGAGTGGAGACTGAGGACCTGCTACAGGAGTGGAGACTAAGGACCTGCTACAGGAGTGGAGACTGAGGACCTGCTACAGGAGTGGAGACTGAGGGTATGCTACAGGAGTGGAGACTGAGGACCTGCTACAGGTGTGGAGACTGAGGACCTGCTACAGGTGTGGAGACTGAGGACCTGCTACAGGTGTAGAGACTGAGGACCTGCTGCAGGAGTGGAGACTGAGGACCTGCTGCAGGAGTGGAGACTGAGGACCTGCTACAGGAGTGGAGACCGAGGACATGCTACAGGAGTGGAGACCGAGGACATGCTACAAGAGTGGAGACCGAGGACATGCTACAAGGGTGGAGACCGAGGGTATGCTACAAGAGTGGAGACCGAGGGTATGCTACAAGAGTGGAGACTGAGGGTATGCTACAAGAGTGGAGACTGAGGGTATGCTACAAGAGTGGAGACTGAGGGTATGCTACAAGAGTGGAAACTGAGGGTATGCTACAAGAGTGGAAACTGAGGGTATGCTAAAAGAGTGGAAACTGAGGGTATGCTACATGAGTGGAGACTGAGGGTATGCTACAGGAGTGGAGACTGAGGGTATGCTACAGGAGTGGAGACTGAGGGTATGCTACAGGAGTGGAGACTGAGGGTATGCTACAGGAGTGGAGACTGAGGGTATGCTACAGGAGTGGAGACTGAGGATATGCTACAGGAGTGGAGACTGAGGACATGCTACAGGAACTGGCCGGAGACTGAGGACCTACTCTAGGAGTGGAGAGTTCAGACCTATTACAGGAGTTGAGACTTCAGATCTACTACAGGAGTGGAGATGGAGCACATGCTACAGGAGTGGAGGCTTTAGACCTACTACAGGAGTGGAGATGCAGAACATGCTACAGGAATGGAGACTGAGGACATGCTACAGGAGCTGACCAGAGACTTCACACTTACTACAGGAAAGAAGACTGAGGACATGCTACAGGAGTGGAGACTTCAGACCTACTACAAGAGTGGAGACTGAGGACATGTTACAGGAGACTCAAAACTTGTTCCATGAGACTGTTAGCAATGTTAATTATCGGTGAGTGTCTCTGAAACGTGCCACATCCAAATAGCTAAACAGAAAGAAGAATATCCCCTGACTGGACTTTAAGGCACTTAAAATACCATTGTATATAGAAAAGTATAAATTTTATCAACGTACATACAACATAAGATACAGAATAAAAAATATAGGTGGAATGTTAACAATACTGCATATAAATTTTGACAGTCACCACAACGATTGGAAGTATTTGCTTATAATTCACCCAACGCGTTTCAGAGTTTTCAAAATCTCCTTCTTCGGGGGTATGTGAAAGAGTCAATCATGTGTCTATATAATATTAAAAGGCAGTTTAGGCATACAACCTTAATAACAACATAACAAATAGCAGTATGGATTGTTAGTAATAAATGAGTATAACATGTATACTTACATGTCTTCTGAAATTGTCATATGCATAACATTCCACAAAAAATAAAAACAAGAAAGTTGAGCGGATTTGTGTCTTGGATAAGCCCGTCTATGTTTTTTTTGGTGTCACACTAAAGCCCCATGCACACGGTCGCATTTTCTGACGGGAAATGTTCGATGTGAGCTTGTTGTCGGAAATTCCGACCGTGTGTAGGCTCCATCGGACATTTTCCGTCGGAATTTCCGTCACACAAAATTTGAGACCTGGTTCTCAAATTTTTCCGACAACAAAATCCGTTGTCGTAAATTCCAATCGTGTGTACACAATTCCGGCGCACAAAATTCCACGCATGTTCGGAATCAAGCAGAAGAGCCGCACTGGGCTATTGAACTTCATTTTTCTCGGCTCGTCGTACGTGTTGTACGTCACCGCGTTCTCGACGTTCGGAATTTCCGACAAGATTTGTGTGACCGTGTGTATGCAAGACAAGTTTGAGCCAACATCCGTCGGAAAAAATCCATGGATTTTGTTGTCGGAATGTCCGATCGTGTGTACGGGGCATAAGAGTGGACGTAATTGCTGAGGAGTAGCCAGGATAACCCGGGAAGAGAGTAACACCTAATGATGCTGAAGTCAAAGAGAGACTTGATCCTGTAGGTAAGAGCAATTGGAATAGCTTTATCTCTGAATCACATATTTGTCACACATAAAAGATGCTCAATTTCCTAAATGTCATACCTCATAATAGGTAGATTAGCGCTGTTTATTTACAGGTAAGTGGAGCACACTATCAAACAAGTGGCCACTAAAAATTAAATATGGGAAAAAGAAGAGAGAGGAATTCTTCTTAGTAAAATTATATGTGCGTGAACATGATAGATTGATAAGCTAATTAAGGCTTCTTAAATTCCCGGGATAAGTCAGTAATCAAATCCGATTTCACAGCCAGTCATAGCGACAAAGGACATAGTAGCTTCACATAGTATGAATAACTAAGTATACAATTATAGAATTTAGATCCGCGATACAATAACTCATTGTGGATTATCCACGTGGGTTTGCGGCTGGTGAGCATAAATTTTAACATTGAAGATAATGGCATAAGGTGTGTGTGTGTCAAGATTACAAAACCCATAAGAATATACAGTTTAAAATTTCTAGTGTAGGGGATCAGACTCAATGCAGGGACAAACTCACAGTTTCTTTAGGAAAACATCATGTTTAATCCAGAGGATATACCCAAACAGAAGAAAAGAGGCATCTTGCCATTAATCAAACAAAAAAATAAAATTCTGCTTTACCGAGCCTTACTGTATCCGTAGTCTGAACAAAATATGTGAATATGTACAGCGCTGCGCTAGACCGAGGAAAACGCTAGGATAGCAGCTAACACACCCGTAGACTCAAGGTAAAAGGTGAAAAAAATGTGTAAAAGTGCAGCGCTATAAACTAGCAAATATATGAATCAATAAATTAGGTATATACACACACATTTGAATAAAGTGTAAAGCAAACTAAAACTGACCATAGATATGGATACACAATATAAATATGCAGTATTGATCTGCAAAAGCAGTTAGATAAAACAAAATGAATAGTTCTAATTATCAAAAATTAAATAAACAATGACTGGTAGTGAAAACAGTGATGATTCCAAAGAACCTAAATTAAATATAAAGAGCAACTTGAACACAACAGTCCATAGTATAAATTTGTGAGAAAAAATATTTTGTGAGAAGCCACCACCAAAGTTCCATGGAGGTTAAGCGTAACAACTGATGGAAATACAACTCCCAGGTTCACAAGTGAATAGATACCTGTAGTTAATTTCCAGGATCTAATAGGTAAGTTGATACTGAGGGAACCACAGGTGAACAGAAGGTCTAAGTCGGTGCCGGGGCCATCACCAGAAACATCAAGAGGCTTACCGGAAGATAATGACTTGAGATGACATACATCATACAAGTCCCAAAAGGCTTGTTGACCACCTGGTCCGAACAATATAACTTGTCAGATGTCGTCAGCACACAAAGGGAAGGGAGGGTGACATCACAGCGTCCACATCCATAAGCAATCCGACATGGGCCAAAACAGTTAATTCAAATGCCATGCGAGAAGTAAGAAAACTCACATAGCGTGATAACGTTTAAAATACTGGTTTATTAAAATATTAAAAAACAAACTCACATTTTGGAAGATCAAAAACAGCTTTGAATATCATATAGCGGCAATCCTGAGGGGTCCACCCGACATGTTTCAGCTAAGGAGCCGTCATCTGGGGAGCCGTATCCGTAGTCTGACCAGTCCTTGGTTTTGTAGTAAGTGTCCTTACAAACGCAAATACTTTGTATCCAAAGTCAGGGAATAAGCAGCCATGCTCCTAGTTGCCTCCTCACATGGAGACACACACTCTCTCTCTCTCTGAAAGCTAGGACCAGCTGCCTTAGAGCCCTTGCACACTGGGGCGGGGGGCGGGGTCCGCGGTAAAACGCCGCTATCATTAGCGGCGTTTTACCGTCGGTATGCGGCCGCTAGCGGGGCGGTTTTACCCCCGCTAGCGGCCGAGAAAGGGTTAAATACCACCGCAAAGCGCCTCTGCAGAGGCGCATTGCCGGCGGTGTAGCCGTGCCGTCCCATTGATTTCAATGGGCAGGAGCGGTAAAGGAGCGGTATATACACCGCTCCTTCACCGCTCCGAAGATGCTGCTGGCAGGACTTTTTTTACCGTCCTGCCAGCGCATGGCTCCAGTGTGAAAGCCCTCGGGGCTTTCACACTGGATGCACAGCAGCGGCACTTTCGGGTCGGTTTGCAGGCGCTATTATTAGCGCAATAGCGCCTGCAAACCGCCCCAGTGTGAAAGGGCTCTTAATCAAGACCTGAAAAGAAAACATTAACCACTTCCGCCCCGGAAGATTTGGCTGCTGAATGACCAGGCCATTTTTTGCGATTCGGCACTTCATCGCTTTAACTGACAATTGGGCGGTCGTGTGACACTGCCCCCAAACAAAATTGACATTCTTTTTTCCCCCACAAATAGAGCTTTCTTTTGGTGGTATTTGATCGCCTCTGCGATTTTTATTTTTTGCGCTAAAAACATAAAAAGAGTGCCAATTTTGAAAAAAAACACTATATTTTGTACTTTTTGCTATAATAAATATCCCCATTTTTTTAAAAAAACACACATTTTTTTCTCAGTTTAGGCTGATACGTATTCTTCTACATATTTTTGGTAAAAAAAAAAATTAAAAAAAATCGCAATAAGCGTATATTGATTGGTTTGCGCAAAAGTTATAGCGTCTACAAAATAGGGGATAGATTTATAGCATTTTTATTATTTTTTTTTTTTTTTACTAGTAATGGCGGCGATCTGCGATTTTTATCGTGACTGCGACATTATGGTGGACACATTGGACAATTTTTACACATTTTTGGGACCTTTGTCTTTTTTACAGTGATCAGTGCTATAAAAATGCATTGATTACTGTATAAATGTCACTGGCAGTGAAGGGGTTAACACTAGGAGGCGGTGAAGGGGTTAACTGTGTTACCTGATGAGTAGCAGATCAGCCACGAAACGCATAGAGCTACTTGATGCCGTGTTTCCATTCATTTACACCTAGATCTTCAAGTTTTTACGTAATTTCTACCTCTACAGGTTTTAATGAGGCCTCAGGTCCTGCAGGCATTACCTCGCAACTATATTCGTTATTTAATCTTATTATTTAATCTAGCCCATATTGAACAATTAATTTATTATCTTGTCTAACTTTGTACTTTCGATATTAATGATCACATTTGAGACAATTGTGTTATCATTTATAGTTATTTTTGCCCCGATGTTTACCAATTAATCTGATATCAACATGGTATTTAGAACTACTAACAATGTACACAAATAAAATTCCCTTGTTCAGCTCAATTACCTTTGTGCTACCATGTGCTTCACTCAAAGTCCCACTTCCCTTGTTCCTCCTTTTTTTCTTGTGTTACCTGGGAGGTGATTCTAACTGAAGGGGGAGGGGACTGACTACAGGAAGTGACGGATCGGGGTTCGTAGCTAATAGGAACACACGATCTGTCACTCCTGTCAGAACAGAACAGGTAAGTGTGTGTTTACACTCACTCGTCCCTGTTCTGTGTCTCCTGCCCACGATCGCTCGTGCCTGGCGGTCATCACGACCGTCGGCCACAAGCACCGGCACCCCCGCTGTGCAGCGGGCGCGCGGGCGTGCCTGCTGTCCCATTACCGTGAGCCGTCGTACAGCTACGACGGTTCGCGGGATTGTGCCGACCTGCCGCCGTATAATGATGACAGCTGGTCAGCAAGCGGTTAAACTGCGGTCCATGGACTTGGGGGTCTGTCCCACCCAGATCTCTATCAGACTCCCAATAAAACCAGCCCCGGAATGGACTTTACCAATACAAGGTAAAGAACTATCCTTCTTTACCCTGAAGTCTTTGCTGGTATTATCTTAGGTTGCAAATCTAAGAATCCATGGAGGAACATATATCCCATCAATCACTTTTCCTGAAATTTTAACCTGTTTCACAGGCACCCCGCTACACTAATCATTGTGAGATTGCTGGGAATGTTAAGACTGGAGGAGATGGGAAGGGATCTAAGGCATCCAGAGACAGAAATGCAGCCAGAAAAAATTGGATTTGATCATACCTTGTTTGATATAGACGACCGTGTCGGAATTTCTGATCGTGTGTACACAAATCTGAAGCACAAAGTGCCACGCATGCTCAGAATAAATAAAGAGATGAAAGTTATTGGCTACTGCCCCGTTTATAGTCCCGACGTACGTGTTTTACGTCACTGCGTTCAGAATGATCGGATTTTCCGACAACTTTGTGTGACCGTGTGTATGCAAGACAAGTTTGAGCCAACATCCGTCAGAAAAAATCCATGGATTTTGTTGTCGGAATGTCCGATCAATGTCCGACCGTGTGTACGGGGCAATAGTGTACCCGGCATATCAGATGTAAATCCCGGGGAGGCCCACAAAGTGAGCACTGTGGTTTGAAAAAAGGGAATAGCAAAATTCCTACACTTGGGAAGAATAGGTGCCGTGTAAGCAGCACCACCTAGTGGTCAAAATGAAAATGTATGTATTAAAAAAACATGTTCGAAACAAAATATATAGACGGGCAAATTCTTCAAGACAGAGCCCCTGCTCGCAACAATGATTCAAAACATTGATTCAAAAAGCAGTAATACATACAATGAGATGTCATTCAATATGAGGGAATTATATATATAAAACCCCCATTTTTGTTACATATAGATTCGTAGTATGCAGGGCTTTTTTTCTCAGAAAATAGGTGCAGGAACTTAACCACGACCACCCAAACCCCCACCCCCCCACACACACACCCTCTAAACCAAAGGGGCATTAAATACCAGGAGTGCATTACGTACAGTGTAAAAGTGCAGAGTTCCGGGGGGGTTCCCACAGAGTGCAGCGTTCAGGAGTGCACTACTTGCAGAGTTTGGGGGGGTGCTTTACGTACATAGTGCCAAGTTCAGGGGTGCACTACACATCGTGTGCAGAGTTCACCCTTCTTCAGCTCTGACCTCTGCATGCAACCTTCCCTCCTCCTTAAAAGCTCCACCATCTTCCACATGTCTTATTTTTGTTGCTGTAATAAACTGAAGCACCCAGCCGGCTCTAGTACCTCCCCGAACACTGTAGGTGGCACCTCCTCCCTCGCTTGCAGATCATCTAGTGGGGGTGTCAGCATCCACAATGAACCCCGGGTACTTTCATCTCCATTGATCCCATCCTACACTCTGCAGATCTGTTGGAGACAAGCTATCATTGGTAAACACAGAAGCCTGACTTCTGTGCTTTCCAGTGATAGTGTTGAGCAGGTAACAGAGGGCCTGAGCCAGAGGTATTGGAACTGAGTTCCACCAAGTTCCAGCTGAAAAAAAGCCCTGGTAGTATGACTTCAATGATGTTCACATAGTACTATAGAGATAAATATGCAACATATTCTTTGTTTGTCATGAAATTGCCTTAACAAGACAATAGCCTTGTGCTGAAGTCACATCATACTACATATGCAATGTTAGGGATAGGGTCTGTGAGGCAGAAAAGAAGGGGATTTCTCTGTCCCAAAGTACGTTGGTATAATAGTTTTCTATTTTTCCATGCCTCCGGATGAAAAGCCTTCCAGAAATGGCTTAAAGCATACGGCCTCATTAAGGCCGGGAGGTAGGGTAGATTTAAGGGTATGTATCCACCCAGCTCCAGCTGGAGAAGGGTTTTGTTCCAATCCCCACCTCTGGAGCTGGGGTGGACATGGTCCAAAATAAGAAAGTTTATCCTGGGAAATCTATCCCCATGCACTGTCTGTGTGTGATGGCCCAAGGGTAAATCGGGGTCATTTGTTTGCATGCTTCTAATGTGTCTATAGGCATGTTTCCAAAACTCCAGTTTTGTCTTGCCTATATAAAAGCAACTGCAATCACACCTTAGCATTTAAATGACACTGATAGTTTTGCAATTTGCGAAATGCCTGGGACGGAAAATTTGGCTATTGGGAAGTGCAGGATTCCTAGTAGTGTACATGTACTTGCAATACCTGCAAGTGCCACACATGTAGGTTCCTTTATATTTGCAGGGGTCTGATCGAGCGACACCCCTGTATTCACTCGTAATAAGTTTGTCTTTAATGGATTTTACCCATTTGAAAGAGAAATAGGGACGTTCAGGGACAAATTGTCCCAGTGTCAAATCAGATGAGAGTATATGCCAGTATTTTTTAATGAGGTTATTTACTTTAGTTTGTTGATTGCTGTATCTTGTGATGTTACGGATGGGGTTAATGCAATTTTTAGGCTTTTGGATATGCAAAAGTTCACTTCTGTCTTGTGACAGAACTCGTTGATAGGCTCTGTTCAGAGAGGCATGGGAGTAGCCCTTCTGAAGGAGCCTATGGCTGAGCTGTAAGGCCCGAATCTTAAAGTTTTGTTCCCTAGAGCAATTCCGCCTTAACCGCAAATACTGATTATACGGTAATGAATTTACTAGCGTTTGAGGGGGAAAGCTTGAGGCATGAAGTATACTGTTGCCAGCAGTAGCTTTCCTATACAAATTACTGCCTAATTTACCATCATTGTCTTTAAGGACCACAACATCTAGAAAACATATCCGTTCCCTATCAAAACTCATGGTAAAATTCAAGTTGAATTCATTTTTGTTCATTCTCTCTAGAAAATGTTGCAGTGATTCAATGGGACCGTCCCAGATAATGAAAATATCGTCTATATAACGGAACCATGATGTGATATGGTCCATATATATATAGACAGAGAGTCATCAAAAAACAGTATTTTTTCCCACTCCCCCAGATACACGTTGGCGTAGGATGGGGCACATGAGGTCCCATTGCCACACACTGTATCTGGAGGTAGTGGGAACCGAAGAAGGAAAAAACATTATGTTCCAAGATAAATTCTAAAAGGGAGAGAATGAACTCATTGTATGAAGAGTTCCCATCGCTATCCACACCTATAACATGTTGAATGGCCGCAAGGCCTTTAGAATGAGGAGTAGAGCTATACAAGGCCTCAAAGTAAATCGTGACTAGTATAGCGTATTCCGGAATGTATAGGTTTTCAAGAATTTTTAGGAAATTAATGGTATCCTTTACATAAGATGGCAATGAACTGACATATGGCTTCAAAAATTCATCCATAAGTTTACTAGCATTGACACTCACAGCCCCTCTGCCTGAAATAATTGGTCTTCCAGGTAGATTGGTTATGTCTTTATGTACCTTGTGAAGTGCATAGAACAGCTGTCACTAAATGGCGGCCCGTGGTCCGAACACGGACCGAGCAACGCTCCTGTCCGGACCGTCAGGCCGCCAGTGTACAGCGCCACATCCCCACTGCTCAGCTCAGCTCAGCAGTCATTGGTGGCTGGGGCCGCGGGCAGCAGAGATTGCTTGGCACAATGAGGCCCTCGTGGCTGCTTTTTCTCATGGTTTATTGGATTCCATCAAGGATGAGATAGCAGCCCGAGATTTACCCACTGAGCTGGAGAAGTTGATCACGTTTTCCATCCTCATTGACTCCAGAGTCCAGACTCAGAGAAAGACTCTCTTTTAAGGAGCGCCTGCGGAAGACTCCTGTACGTTTTCCTCCGAGCTTTGCAGTCCCACCCTGGCCTCCCCCATCTCCCATGCCTCCTGGTACCGAGTCGGTCAGTGAAGATGAACCCATGCACTTGGGCTTCACGAGTCTCTCTGCGGATGAGAGAACCTTTAGGAGGAGGGAGAGATTGTGCCTTTATTGTGGCCAGGCAGGTCACTTTTTGAAGTCTTGTCCTACCCGTCCAGGGAATGCCCGAACCTTGAGGTCCTGTCACGGACAGACCTTAGGTGGCGTTGTTTCGTCCCAAGTTATCCAGAAGGTTTCGGTCACCCTTTCTTGGGCTGAGTCATCCATCGAGATACAGGCTCTAATTGACTCTGGGGCTGCAGGCCTCTTCATTGATGCTGCCTTTGTATTTAAGCACTCGATTCCACTGCAGCTGCGTGACACTCCACTTGCCATTGAGGCTCTTGACAGAAGATCTCTACAGCCTGCCCATGTGACTCATGAGACGGTTCCTTTGTCCATGGCAGTAGGGACTCTTCACCATAAGATAATCTAATTCCAAGTTATTTCCTCACCTAAGTTTCCGCTGGTTATTGGTTATCCTTGGTTACAGAGGCACAACCCCTCTCTTGATTGGCTCTGTGCTGAGGTTCTCTCCTGGTCACCACAATGCAGTGAGACATACTTCCAGAAGGTAGCCAAGGTCCTGTGCACCTGCCGGAGGATTACCACAATTTTAGCGATGTCTTTGACAAAGGTCAAGCCAGTAGTTTGCCTCCACACCGGCTGTACCCCCTCGTTGCCGGGTTTATCCTTTGTCATTCTTGGAGGATAAGGCCACAGAGGAGTATGTTGCAGATGCACTTTCTCGAGGTTTCATCCGCAAATCTTCATTTTCTGCTGGTGCTGGTTTCTTCTTTGTGAAGAAGAAGAGCGGTGAACTGAGACCTTGTATTGATTATAGGGGTCTCAATCATTTCACGATTAAGAATGCCGATTCCGTTAATTACAGAGTTATTTGACCACCTCAAGGGAGCAACGGTTTTCACGAAGTTTGATTTGAGAGGGGCATACAATCTCTTGAGGATTAAGGAGGGTGATGAGTTGAAAACTGCATTTAATACCAGAACAAGTCATTATGAGTACCTCGTAATGCCTTTTGGCTTTTGTAATGCCCCAGCAGTTTTCCAGGAATTTATTAACGATATCCTTCGAGATTTGTTGCAGTTATGTGTGGTGGTTTATCTCCATGATATCCTCATATTTTCCAAGTCCCTGGAGAGCCACCACACAGATGTCTGTCGTGTGCTTCAGAAACTAAGAGAGAACAATCTCTATTGTAAACTGGAGAAGTGTGAGTTCCATTGTGAATAGGTTAAATTCCAGGGCATGTCATTTCCACTGCTGGTTTTTCCATGGACCCAGAGAAACTTTTGGCAGTCCTACAGTGGCCCCAACCCTTGGGTTTACGTCCTCTGCAGCAGTTCCTGGGCTTTGCCATCTATTATTGAAAGTTTATTCGTAACTTCTCGTCTCTGGTCAAGCCCCTGACTGTTATGACCAGAAAGGACGGTAACCCACAGAGTTGGTCTCTGGAGTCCATTAAGGCATTTGAGAGTCTCAAGGCTGTCTTTGTTTCTGCTCCTGTGTTGGCACATCGTGATCCTATAATATAAAGAAAAATGAGAATTAGTGCCAATAAAATTTTTCTGAAATATTCTAATGCAGCACCAAAAATTAGTAATAACTAATAAGACATGAAAAATAATGATTAAGGGCGCAAGTAGAACATATGCTAAATCCAATATTAAAGTGCATAAGTGTCAACAGTCCAAACTAAAAACATAAAATATGTGTATCAAATAAAACAATGTAATATAATAATTTGGGTCTTCTATATAAGCTCCAACACCGTGCTTCCTAAAGTGCAACGTGCTTCAACTCTTGTCAAAAAAGTGCTTAACCCGAAGTGGCATATAATTGTGCTCACCAGATATCTTTGGCCACCATTTCTTACTGCTTCCAAGCATTAGCCCAGGCTTCACTCCAATCATTAATGGTATGAGATAGTAAAATCTTGAACCAAAATAAACTCTTGAATGCGTGTCCACAACTCCCTTCCACTTAATCAGCAAAGTTTGGCTCCACCATGAATGAGCCACAGAGAGGCATAGATAGTGTAATACAGTCTTTAATTTCTTAAAAGCACTTACAAATCGTGTGTAAAGTACAGCAGGTTGCAGCGCAGCTTTGAGAGGAGGCAGGGGCCGGTCCGTCACTGGTGTGCGATACGAGAAGCGCGGCGTGCGTCTCAGCTGTCTCAATGGAGGCGGAGAGCTCCTGTACCAAGCGTGTCAAGCCTCACTTTTGATGCATTTCATGCTCAAGCGCGCATCATGAAAATGGACCCGCCGCCATGATACCGGAGCCTAAGTAGTGTCAAAATGCATGCCATTGGTCAATGGCTATCGTGGGGGAAATAAACTATTATCTTACATAAAATAAATATCTAGGTAGAAAACATCTCTGCTTTCCCTCCAAGCCATAACTTTATGCAAATGAAATCTTGTTTGGTACCAGGAACACACACATTATGCAGCAATAAAAAATTAAAACACAAATGAGAGTTTAAATGCTCTCTACTAAGACAAAAATATCTTCTCAGCCCTATACCTTCATATTTAATTGTGGAGATTACCATATGGGCTACGATTTAGACTAATTAGTCACTTTATACATTACTATGAAAATTAAGAGATGAAAATATAAAACATATGTATATGAAATCCATAGGCATACTAAAAAAGCAACCATGCCACCTAGTGACGGTGTCTTAAAAAGCATTAATAGTATACACTGAAGAACACAGGATATTAACCTGGATGAAATGAATTAAATTAGGAAATTGATATTACAATCCTACAACCAGCACCTAGTGCAAGTATATAGAATAAAATCAAAAATTTCTCGCAATCATAATCTATTTTATCAATATCATATCAATAACCTACAGTTAAAAATCAGTCAGAAAGCAATTTAAATCTATTTCAATATTCAAACCAGCAGACATGATGTATCCTAACCATAGGCGTGCACTTGCCCCAGTAGAAGGACGATGGTCCGAAACATGTCGGGTTGCTAATGCCTATAAATGCCTTGTTACCACGCGATTTTATTTTCATTTTATTCTCTTTGTGATCACGTTTTATACATTGGAGTGAGTTGTTTAGCACTTTTTTCAGCTTTTCAATAAAAGCTTTTTATTTAAATGATTCATGCCCTATGTGGAGAATTTTTGCTCTTGTCTCCTTTCATGAATGGGACCCTGCTGAGCCCTAGCCATTTTTCTTTACACACTCCGTCCATCTGAGAGAGACATCCTGATTGACATCCTGATCGAGAACTTCCATACCCTCGAACGGTGACGGTCGCCCTGGACGTGACTCCTCGTCAGGACCTCTCCAGCTAGATATCCCTGGGATCGTTGGATCCCTCAAGTCTGTATGACACTCCACCATATGGTGACTGTGTCCACCTTTTCTGGTAAGGATACCCATTTTTACTATTTGCAGTCTTCATTTGGAACGTAGATGATCCATGTGTGAAGTGTCTCTATACAGAGTTGGTTCCAGTCTCCACCCTATGTTGTTGTGGCACCATCCATGCCTAAATAAAGTTGTGGCACCATCCATGCCTAAATAAATGTAAACAAACATTTTGAAATGTGTTAAAACAATTTTTAATATTTCAATACATTTTACATCTTATGGCAGAGCTGGTCAGAGGGAGAAAGTGGGGGTGAGAGAGGGGGGAGATGGGATCAGTAGGCAGTGGTGGTGGGGGGGGCATGGGATCAGTGGCAGTGCTGGAGAGGGGGGGTGATCAGTGGCAGTGCTAGGGGGTTGATGGGATCAGTGGCAGTTGTGGTGGAGGTAATGGGATCAGTGGCAGTGCTAGGGGGTTATGGGATCAGTGGCAGTACTAGGGTGGGATGAGTGGCAGTGGTGGGGGGTGGGGATCAGTGGCAGTGTTAGGGGATTGATGGGATCAGTGGCAGTGCTGGGGGGGATGGGATCAGGTTGATGGTGGTTGTGGTGGAAGGGGGAGATTTAAGACCAGTGGCAGTATTGGGGGGAATGGGATGAGTGGCAAGGTTGGGGGCATCATTGGCAGTGCTGGGGGTTGATGGGATTAGGGGCAGTGGTGGGGGTTGTGGTGGGGGGATTTGTGGCAGTACTGGGGAGATGAGTGGCAGTGGAAGGGGGGATCAGTAGCAATGCTGGGGGGAGATAGGATGAGTGGCAGTGTTGAGGGGCATGAGATCAGTGGCAGCAGTGGTGGAGGGGTGGGATTAGTGGCAGTGATTGGTGGTGGAGATAGGATGAGTGGCAGTGCTTGGGGGCATGGCAGCAGTGTGGTGGGGGGATGGGATCGGTGGCAGCAGTGGTGGGGGATGGGATTAGTGGCAGTGCTGAGTGGAGGAGATAGGATGAGTGACAGTGCTGGGGGGCATGGCAGCAGTGTGGTGGGGGGATGGGATTGGTTGCAGTGCTGGGTGGGGGGATGGATGGGATTGGTGGCATTGCTGGGTGGGGGGATGGATGGGATCGGTGGCAGTGCTGGGTGGGGGGATGGATGGGATCAGTGGCAGTGCTGGATGAGGGGATTGGTGCGGGTATAGATGGGATCAGTGGCAGTGCTGGGTGGGGGGATGGATGGGATCACTGGCAGTGCTGGGTGAGGGATGGATGGGATTGGTGGCAGTGCTGGGTGGGGGGATGGATGGGATCGGTGGCAGTGCTGGGTGGGGGGGATGGATGAGATCGGTGGCAGTGCTGGGTGGGGGGATGGATGGGATCGGTGGCAGTGCTGGGTGGGGTAATGGATCGTGGCAGTGCTGGGTGGGGGGATGGATGGGATCGGTGGCAGTGCTGGGTGAGGGGGATGGATGGGATCGGTGGCAGTGCTGGGTGGGGGGGTGGATCGGTGGCAGTGCTGGGGGGATGGATGGGATCGGTGGCAGTGCTGGGTGGGGGGAAGGATGGGATCGATGGCAGTGCTGGGTGGGGGGATAGATGGGATCGGTGGCAGTGCTGGGTGGGGGGATGGATGGGATTGGTGGCAGTGCTGGGTGGGAGGATGGATGGGATCGGTGGCAGTGCTGGGTGGGGGGATGGAGGGGATCAGTGGCAGTGCTGGGTGGGAGGATGGATGCGATCGGTGGCATTCACTTGCTCTCAGTGTGGACTCCATGCTTGCTGTGTCTCCGGCTCCCTCCAGGCATCAGGTGTTTCCTCACACAGTGGAGACCTCCTCTGCTCTTCCTACTGGATCAGCTGGCTATTGCAGTCCCCCGGACGCCATGCCCCCATCTGCCTGCTGCTGTAAATTCAATGGGCGGAGCCGCGGAGAAGATGGGTGGGCGGTCCTGCAGCAGTTACTTAGAACGAAGGAGTCAGGGGGAGCTGGGAGGCGGAGCCAGCAGTTCTAGTACAGTAGCCGATGGAAACATAGAGCACCAGGCTGGATGAGAGGGGAAGCAGGGCGGCATATAGAACAACCGATGCTCTACATTTTACTCCATGCAGCCCCTGAATGCTCGCTTCTCCTTCTCTTCCTTCCAAAGGCATTCAACGGCTGTAGGGCGGAAAATGCAGAGCATCGGTTGATCTATATGCCGCCTGCTGCCCCTCTCATTCAGGTATAGACAAGTATGTCAGGGGATTAGGGTGCGCCCAGGCACCCCCCCCTGCGTACGCCTATGATCCTAACTCAAAAATCCATCGCGTTTCAGCTTGGGAGACACAAGTCCTCAGGTGCCCCCCTCTCCAATGAGGTACTACCTTATCTATTCCATAAAATTTTAAAAGGGCTGGATTTTGTTGGTGATGAGTTCTGAAATGATTCGACACACTATGTTTTCTAAACCCATTTGTTATATTAGTCACATGCTCATTAATTCTTTTTTATAAGCATCTTGTTGTCCTCCCCACATATACCATACCACATGGGCATGTGAGGAGGTAAACCACGTATCTTGTGTTGCAGGATATACATTTTTCAATCCTATACTCCTTTCCATTGCTACCCTTAAAAACGTCAATTTTTCCTTTCTTATCTGCGGTGGTCCTACATGATTTACATCTTCCACATCTATAAAATCCTGTAGTATCCAGAAAGGTTTTCCTTCTACTCTTAGGGGGACCTACCACGTTTTTTGGGGGGGCTTTCCTGTAAATAAAAGATGGCTTACGAGGCAGAATCTTATTTAAGGTATTATCATTTAACAGAATAGGCCAAAACTTTTTGAAAGACTTTTCAACCTTTTTATAGTCCAAATGAAAACCAATGACAAAGGCCATCTCAACTTGTTCTCCTATCTTCTAGCCTGCAATATCAGATCCTCCCTTTTGCTATTAGACACCTCCATCCTGATCTTCTGGAGATCATAGTAGTTATAACCCTTCTCCAGGAATCTCCTCATGAGCACCTCTGAATGGGCCCAATAATCTTCGTCAAGATAACAATTCCTTCTGATCCGGACAAACTGACCTTTCGTTATGGGCTTAATCCATCCTGGATGGTGGCACCTACGTGTTGAGATTCTTGTCCACCTCCTTAAAAAAGTTGTAGTTAAAAGCCTATTTTCTGCTTTAAAAATTTCAAGATCCAAATATTGTATTTCTTCAACACTCCATTTGCTGGTAAGTGCGATACCATATTGATTGTTGTTCATATGGGTCATGAATAACTGTAGCTCCTCCACAGAACCCTCCCATATGAAGAATAAATCATCTATGTACCTTCGATACAGTGTAAGCTGCGGCCATTCATCTGTAAAGATGTCTTCGCTCTCCCACCTATTCAGGAAAATGTTTGCAACACTGGGGGCATACTTTGCCCCCATAGCGACGCCTTTCACTTGATTATAAGAATCGCCTCCATACCAAAAAAAAGTTGTTTGACATGGCTATCTTTAGTCCCTAAACTAAAAATCCAATTTGGTTTTGTTTCAGTTTTGTATGTTTATGTAGGGACTATTTGTATTGAAGGTACAACAATCGATATGGTATTGCACTTACCAACAAATGGAGTGTTGAAGAAATACAATACAATATTTGGATCTTGAAATTTTTAAAGCAGAAAATAGGCTTTTAACTAGAACTTTTTTTAAGGAAGTGGACAAGAATGGATACATCTCAACATGTAGTTGCCACCATCCAGGATGGATTAGGGCCATACCGAAAGGTCAGTTCGTCCGGATCAGAAGGAATTTTGATCTTGATGAAGATTATTGGGCCCAATCAGAGGTGCTCATGAGGAGATTCTTGGAGAAGGGTTATAACTATTCTGATCTCTAGAAGATCAGGATAGAGGTGTCTAATAGCAACAGGGAGGATCTGATAGAGCGGGCTAGAAGAAAGGAGAACAAGTTTGAGATGGCCTTTGTCACTGGTTTTAATTTGGACTATAAAAAGGTTGAAAAGTCTATGAAAAAGTTTTGGCTTATGCCCTGTACACACGGTCGGATTTTCCGACAGAAAATGTGTGATAGGACCTTGTTGTCCAAAATTCCGACCGTGTGTAGGCTCCATCACACATTTTCCATCGGATTTTCCAACACACAAAGTTTGAGAGCAGGCTATAAAATTTTCCAACAACAAAATCCGTTGTCGGAATATCCAATCGTGTGTACACAAATCCGACACACAAAGTGCCACGCATGCTCAGAATAAATAAAGAGATGAAAGCTATTGGCTACTGCCCCGTTTATAGTCCGGACGTACGTGTTTTACGTCACCGCGTTCAGAATGATCGGATTTTGCCGACAACGTTGTGTGACCGTGTGTATGCAAGACAAGTTTGAGCCAACATCCGTCGGAAAAAATCCTAGGATTTTGCTATCGGAATGTCCGATCAATGTCCGACCGTGTGTACGGGGCATAATTCTGTTAAAGGATAATACCTTAAAAGATGGCTTACGAGGCAGAATCTTATTTATTTACAGGAAAGCCCCAGTTCTTAGAAATATGATAGCTAAAAATGTGGTAGATCCCCCTAAGAGTAGAAAGAAAACCTTTCTGGATACTGCAGGTTTTTATAGATGTGGAAGATGTAAAGCATGTAGGACCACCGCAGATAAAAAAAGAAAAATTTACATTTTTAATGGTAGCAATGGAAAAGAGTATAAGATTGAAAAATGTATATCCTGCAACACAAGATACGTGGTTTACCTCCTCAAGTGCCCATGTGGTTTGGTATATGTGGGGAAGACCACAAGATGCTTATAAAAAAGAATTAATGAGCATGTGACTAATATAACAAACAGGTTTAGAAAACATAGTGTGTCGAATTATTTCAGAACTCATCACCAACAAAATCTAGCCCTTTTAAAATTTTATGGAATAGATAAGATAGTACCCCATTGGAAAGAGGGGGACATGAGGACTTGTGTCTCCCACGCTGAAACTCGGTGGATTTTTAAGTTAGGATGCCTCATGCCTGCTGGTTTGAATATTGAAATAGATTTAAATTGCTTTCTGACTGATTTTTAACTGTAGGTTATTGATATGATATTGATAAAATAGATTATGATTGCGAGAAATTTTTGATTTTATTCTATATACTTGCACTTGGTGCTGGTTGTAGGATTGTAATATCAATTTCCTAATTTAATTCATTTCATCCAGGTTAATATCCTGTGTTCTTCAGTGTATACTATTAATGCTTTTTAAGACACCACCACTAGGTGGCATTGTTGCTTTTTTAGTATGCCTATGGATTTCATATACATATGTTTTATATTTTCATTTCTTAATTTTCATAGTAATGTATAAAGTGACTAATTAGTCTAAATCGTAGCCCATATGGTAATCTCCACAATTAAATATGAAGGTATCGGGCTGAGAAGATATTTTTGTCTTAGTAGAGAGCATTTAAACTCTCATTTGTGTTTTGAATAGAATTTTTTATTGCTGCATAATGTGTGTGTTCCTGGTACCAAACAAGATTTCATTTGCATAAAGAAAGATAGATTGAGTGGAAGGGAGCTGTGGATACTTATTCAGGAGTTTATTTTGATTGAAGATTTTACTATCTCATACCATTAATGATTGGAGTGAAGCCTGGGCTAATGCTTGGAAGCAGTAAGAAATGTCTATGTGAGGCTTGACAGAGTATAGCCAACGGAGGAAGGATTCCTTTCATTTTACATGCCTGGTGGTCACTTCTTGGCCAAAGATATCTGGTGAGCACATTTATATGTCACTTCGGGTGAAGCACTTTTTTGACAAGAGTTGAAGCACGTTGCACTTTAGGAAGCACGGTGTTGGAGCTTATATAGAAGACCCAAATTATTACATAACATTGTTTTATATGATTCACATATTTTTTGTTTTTAGTTTGCACTGTTGACACTTATGCACTTTAATGTTGGATTTAGCATATGTTCTACTTGCGCCCTTAATCATTATTTTTCACATCCTGATCCTACGTTACCTTTTATCCTTGAAGTTGATGCTTCTGAGACTGGAGTTGGCGCCCTTCTGTCTCAATGTCCTACCCCTGAGAGCGCTATGCATCCTTCTGGCTACTTTTCCAAGAAATTGTCACCTGCGGAGTGCAATTACGAGATTGGTGACAGAGAGCTGTTGGCGATCATTTTAGCCCTGAAAGAATGGAGACATCTCCTCAAAGGTACCACTGTGCCGGTTCTCATTCTTACTGACCATAAGAATCTCACATTCTTGTCTCAGGCTAAACGCCTCTCTCCCAGAAGGGCGATGAGCTCTTTTCTTGTCAAGTTTCAATTATATTATCTCATTCTTACCCGGTACTAAGAATGTAAGGGCTGACGCCTTGTCACAACATCTTTCCTCCACTTCCAAGTTGGAGTCAGTTCCCGTTCCGGTTCCTGTGATTCCTCCTGATCGTATCCTGGCTACGGTTCGCACCTGTCTCACTTTTTCTTTGGGTGACAAAATTCTTGCTGCTCAGTTCCATGCTCCTCCTGAGAAACCTTGTGACCACTGCTTTGTCCCAGAGAGTCTCCGTACTGCTGTGCTCCAGACTTACCATTCTCCCAAGACAGCTGGCCACCCTGAGAAGAATCAACGTGTTTGGGCCATTTCCCAACAATTCTGGTGGCCTAGTCTACACGTTGATGTAACTGCCTTCGTAGCTGCCTGTTCCATGTGTGCTCAGAGTAAGACTCCACGACAGCTTCCAGTGAGCCTCCTACAACCCATACCCAATGGAGAGAGGCCCTGGATCCACCTGTTTATGGATTTAATTGTGGAGTTACCCAACTCCCAATGCAATACTGTTATCCTTATGGTGGTTGACCGGTTCTCAAAGATGTGTCATTGTATTCCACTTAAGAAGTTGCCCCACTTCTAAGGAACTGGCTTCCATTTTTGCTTGGGAGATCTTTTGCTTAGATGGGCTACCCAAGGGGATTGTCTCGGACAGGGGTAGTCAGTTTGTGTCCTGGTGAGCCTTTTGTGCACAGTTGGGAATTCAGCTTGCTTTCTCCTCTGCGTATCACCCGCAGTCTAATGGGGCCGCAGAACGAGCCAATCAGTCCTTGGAGCAATTCCTACGTTGCTATATTTCTGACCATCATAACAACTGGTCAGACCTATTACTGTGGGCAGAGTTTGCTCACAACAGTGCCTTGAATTCTGCTTCCCGATTGTCCCCGTTTATGGTGAATTATGGTTTCCAACCTCCCATGTTGCCTGACTCGTTTGTTCCGCAGGGTATTCCTGCGCTAGAGGAGCATCTCCGTGGTCTTAGTTCCACTTGGGCACATGTCCAGGAGGCTATGCGCCATGCTAATGATAGGTACAGACTCCATACTGACCGCAGACGCCTGCCTGCGCCTTCCTACCAGGTTGGGGACAGGGTCTGGCTGTCATCTCGCAACCTCTGACTTCGTGTTCCCTCACTGAAGTTCGCACCTCAGTTGCTTACGCATTAGACCTTCCTTCTAATGGGCGTATTTCGAATGTATTTCATGTCTGCTTATTAAAACCTTTGCTCTGCAACCACTTTACCACCTCAGTGCCACGTCCTCACCCTGTACAGCTTGAGAACCATGAGGAGTATGAAGTACAGTCCATTGTTGACTCCCGTAGGTTCCGTGGGCGCATACAGTACCTGGTGCATTGGAAAGGGTACGGTCCGGAGGAATGCTCTTGGGTCTCTTCCTCAGACATACATGCCCCTGTCCTCCCCTGTGATTTCCAAAGATGTTTTCCCCTCAAGCCTGGTGGTCCTCTGAGGGGGAGGGGTCGTGGATAAGGGGGTACTGTCAGGGCTGCGCTCAGCCCTTCCTTCTCTGAGCTGGCCGCTCAGCTGTCGTCTAATTGCCAGCTCCCATTTCTCTCCACTTTTACCCAGCTGAAGTTGATCCTGCTTGTCAGTCCTGCCTACTTAAGCCGTCCAATCCAGAGGAGCTCTGCCTTCGCCTTGGTCACATCACAAGAAACTATCTCCTGCATTCCTGTTTTAAAGACTGGCTTTGCTGACATTTCTTCAGGCTACAGATCCTGCTTGCTGTTCCACTTCTTTGATCCCTGACTCCTGGCTTGGCTGACGATCCGTTCCGGTTACTGAACTTTGGCTATGTTTTGACTACGTTTGTTCTTTTTAATTTTATTATTAAACAAGTGTGATTTAACTGTACTTCTGTCTTGGTCTGATTTCAGGGTTTCTGACAGTTTTATTCATTGGTCGATTCAGCATACTTGAACTGAACAATTAACAAGACGACATGGGACTTTATTAGAACGAAGTTCTCTATAACACCCACATTCTATGCACTTCCAAAGGTACATAAAGACATAACCAATAACCAATCCTCCTGGAAGACCAATTATTTCAGGCAGAGGCACTGTGAGTGACAATGCTAGTAAACTTGTGGATGAATTTTTGAAGCCATATCTCAGTTCATTGCCATCTTATGTAAGGGATACCATTAATTTCCTAAAAATTATTGAAAACCTATTCATTCCAGAACACACTATACTAGTCATGATTGACGTTGATGCCTTGTATAGCTCTACTCCTCATTCTAAAGGCTTTGCAGCCATTCAACATGTTATAGGTGTGGATAGCGATGGGAACTCTTCATACAATGAGTTCATTCTCTCCCTTTTAGAATTTATCTTGGAACATAATGTTTTTTCCTTCTTTGGTTCCCACTGCCTCCAGATACAGGGTGTGGCAATGGGGACCTCATGTGCCCCATCCTACGCCAACCTGTATCTGGAGGAGTTGAAAAAGATACTGTTTTCTGATGACTTTCTATCTATATATACGGACCATATCACATCATGGTTCCGTTATATAGATGACATTTTCGGTATCTGGAACGGTTTTGTTAGGGAACGGATATATTTTTCCTAAATGTTGAGGTCTTTAGAAACAATGATGATAAATTAGGCAGTAATTTGTATAGGAAACCTACTGCTGGCAACAACATGTCACCCTTCAAAGCAACAACAGCTTTCACCCTCAAATGCTAGTAAATTTTTTTTTTTTTTTCAAATAACATTTTTTTATTATTTTTCGTTTTTGCATTA
This sequence comes from Lithobates clamitans, assembly GCA_037952925.1. Classification (NCBI taxonomy): domain Eukaryota; kingdom Metazoa; phylum Chordata; class Amphibia; order Anura; family Ranidae; genus Lithobates; species Lithobates clamitans. The sequence continues at coordinate 1,095,263 of JBBGZY010002505.1, read as the reverse complement.
CATTATGTAATAACAGTTGGTGATTGTAACAGTAGTATAACAGTGCTGATTTCTTGTATACAGTGTCGATAATCAAATGCCATATTCCAATATTAAAATTTTGCAAAATGCCAGCTAAGTGTCATCGTCTTCCATTTGCTATATTTACTGGCAGGTTTATAATCTTAATGTAATAGCAGAATCATAACTTAGTTATCTATGACTATGAAATCACAGGTGTGTATAACATAAAGAAGAAGAAGTGGGTAGTAGAGAAAGGGAGTTAGAGGGGGGGGGGTATAGTAGGTATATCAACGGTGGTGTTACCTGGTCATGGTGGGTCCTCCCGGAGGCGCCATAGCTCCCAGACCCTGTTATGTGCTTCCAATGTATCTTGTATTCTGGCTGTCATCTTTTCCATCACTTCTATGTCCTTTATTCTAGTGTACAGGTCCTCAGCAGAGGGGGGTGAAGAACGCTTCCAGTGTAGTGCTATAAGGCATCTTGCCGCCGTTAGTATGTGACGTACCAATTTTTTATATGGGGTAGGGAGTTTAGATGGCAGTAGGCCCAGTAGGAAGAATTTTGGGGAAGCCTGGATCTGTATGTCCAGGAGGCGTTCCAGTAGTTGCTGGACTGTGGACCAGTAAGGAGTCAACAATGGGCAGCTCCAGTATATATGTAGGAAGGTGCCCCTTGCTCCCTGGCATCTCCAGCATCTATCGGAACTATTGGGAAAGATGGCATGGAGAACATCTGGGGTCATATACCACAGCAAGAGGATTTTATAGGAGTTTTCTTTGTATAAAGAACATAATGAGCTCTTTGCTGTTTGATTCCAGATTATCTGCCATTGCGCGATAGGGAGTTCCTCCCCAAGGATCCCCTCCCATTTAGTCATATACAAGTGTTTGCCCTGGCCGTCCTCAGAGAAGACGTTCAAGAGCTTGTACATGCTCGATATAAGCCCCCTCTGGTTATTGCCCGCCAAGATTGTTGTTTCAGACGCTAATGGTGGTGAGAATTGTAGGGTGGGTGTAATAGTGAGTGCATAGTGCCGAATTTGTAGATACCCGTAGAATGCCTGTCTGGGGAGGTCATGTTTATTTTGTAGTTCGCCGAATGGCAGCAGTTTCCTTGTTCTGGGGTCCACCAGGTTCCCAAAGTGGAACAAGTTCCGGGCTGTCCAATGATGTGACATTTGGTAGGTTAGACTATCCGGCACTTTGGGGTTACAGATAAAAGAGGTCAGGAGCGATCTATCCAATGAGAGACTATGTTTGGGGGCCAGAGTGCGCCACAGCCGCCTCAACTGGGACATGGGGCCCAGCATACGCTCAGGGGCTACGTCCGCATTCGCACTCCACAGCAGGCTATTTGGATGTATGGGAGCAAGCCATAGTTTTTCGATTTCGGTCCATTTGTTGTAAGATTTGTGGGTATACCAGGAGGCTATTGCTCGCAATCGAGCAGCGTAGTAATATTTAATAATATTAGGGAATGCCAATCCCCCTTCATTGCGAGATGCCATCAGCACCGACCTTGGGACCCTGTGCCGTTTGTAATTCCATGTGAAGTGTAATAAATCGGATTGGAGTTTTTTCAGTTGGGCAATCGGGATTGGTATGGGTAGTGTTTGGAAGAGGTATAAAAGCCTTGGGAGGATAGTCATTTTTATTGAGGCTATTCGACCTAGTAGAGAGATGTGATGTTTTTTCCATTGGGTCAATGAGGATCTTATAGATCGGAACAGTGATGGGAAATTTTCTTGGTATAAGGTACTGAATTTGGGTGTAATAAATGTGCCTAGATACTTCAGGGAGTTTGTTTTCCATGTGAATGGAAAGTTAGATTTTAAAAGTGAAACCTCATTAGGAGGGATGTTAATTGGGAGGGCCTCCGATTTTGATGCATTTATCTTATACCCTGAGAGAGCGCGAAAGCGATCTAGTTCTGTTTGCAAGATCGGGAGAGTAATATGAGGTTGAGTTAATGAGAGTATGATATCGTCCGCAAAGAGGGAGATTTTAAACTCCCTTCCTCTAACCGATATTCCCCATATGTCCTGGTTTCTCCTAATGGATGCAGCTAGGGGTTCGACGCAGAGTGCAAATAGCAGGGGCGAAAGTGGACATCCCTGCCTGGTCCCGTTCGCCACTGAGAATGCAGGGGATAACGCAAAGGGGGTCCTGACTTGGGATGTTGGGCCAGTGTATAAATGTCTGATTGCTTGTAGGAAAGGGCCTCGAAAGCCCATGAATTGTAAAGTGGCAAATAGAAAGGGCCATCCCAAGCGGTCAAACGCTTTTTCTGCGTCTAAACTAAGCAACAATGCCGCTTGGTGTTCCCTATGCACCACCTCCACCAGATCTATAATCTTTCTGGTATTGTCGCCAGCCTGACGCAGCGGGACGAACCCTACCTGGTCTTTATGGACCAGTGAGGGGAGAATTTGGTTTAGGCGATTGGAAAGTAGTTTGGTGAAAATTTTAAGGTCGGAATTCAGTAATGCAATGGGTCTGTAACTGGCGCAGAGGGAAGGGTCTTTGTCTGGTTTAGGAATTAAGGTGATAAAAGAACGGTGCATGTCCGGGGGTATGTCGGCGTTGTGAAGAAAGGCATGGAAGACCTTGCGCATATGTGGAAGCAGTATGGGGAGAAATGTCTTGTAGTATTCATATGGGAATCCGTCAGGTCCCGGGGCTTTATGGGATGGGAGGGATTTAATGGTCAACTCTATTTCCTCATCTGTAATCTGTGTGTTCAAAGTCATCAGGTCGGAGGACGTTAAATGGGGAACTCCACTGCGTTCTAAGTATTCTCGCATTTTGTAAGACAAGTCGGGGGAGGGGGGATTGCTAGGTATGTCTGGGTTATTGTATAAGTGTTTTTATTTCTTTGGGGTGGGAGACTATATGCCCCGACTTATTTTTAATCTGATGTGGTGTCTGCATGTGGAATTTGTCACGTAGTTTGTTAGCTAAAAGGGACTGCGCTTTGTTACCTTTGTCGTAGAATAATTGCTTTAGTCTTGTCAGTGCTTTTTCTACCTGGCCTAAGGCGAATTCCTTCAGGGTTGAGCGAAGGCTAATGACCTTTCGAAGTATGGGTATGGAAGGGGTGGCTTGAAGTTTGCGTTCAAACTTTTTAAGGTCCTGTTCAGTTTTTAACTTTGCGGCTAGGGAATCTCTCTTCGTTGCGGAGGACAAGGCTATACATTTACCACGTAGGACCGCCTTGTGGGCCTCCCAGAGGGTGGCCGGAGATATGTCCGGCGTGTTATTTTCAATGAAGTAGTGTTTTAGGGTGGTATTAAGTTCAACTTGGGAGGGGAGATGTTGGAGAAGAAATGTGTTAAGCCTCCAGTTATAGGGTTTACGGTTGGGATTGTCTAGTTCTAGCTCCAGTAGAATCGGGGCATGATCCGACCACGAGATGGGGAGTATTTGGGCTTTTCGTGTAAGTCTGAGTGTGTGGTTGTAAACAAAGAAGTAATCTATTCGGGAGTGTGTATGATGGGGGGCAGAGTAAAATGTATACTGCCGATCTCCCGGGTGAAGGACCCTCCAGGCATCAAAGAGCGCATATCGTCTGGAAATTTGTCGAAACAGTCTAGAGCCCTGAAGGACCCCTGGTGGGGATGCCCTGGAGCCCACCACCTGGCGATCGACAGTTGCTGATTGTACAAGATTGAAATCTCCCCCCACCACCAAGATCCCGGGGACTGACTTGAAAATACGTTTATATATTTTTGAGAGGAGATTATGTTGTTTAGTGTTAAGCGCGTATACAGCGCACAGCGTGATAGGTTGTGTATGCCAGTGCCCCTGTAGAATGATATAGTGGCCCCTAGGGTCGGAGTAATGGTTTGTGCAGGTGAAGGGGGTTCCCTTTTTGAATAATATAGCCACTCCTGCTTTTTTTTGAGTACTAGATGAGAGATACACCTGCGGGAAGTATTTGGAGGCGAATGCGAACGAGCCTTCCTTATTGAAATGTGTCTCCTGTACCATTACAATATCAGCTCCCGACTGTCTGAACTCCCGCAGTGCCAGATGCCTTTTTCTGTTAGAGTTCAGGCCATGTACATTTAGGGATAGTAACTTTGCCATCTGATTACATGTGGGTAGGTGTATGTTTGCTTAACTAGTGATGGAGCACCAGGGTCTGAGGACAGAGGACCAGGAGCCGGCACCATCCGGGAGGAAACCAAGACCTTTCACCCGCACCGCTGTGCGAAGTTGACTCCTACAAAAAGGGAAAGAGGAGGGAAAGAGCTGGGGAAGAAGAAGATGATTAGATAAGACCAAGTGGTAACAGAACGTATACATTATCAAAGTATAAATGGCCAATAGGCCTAAGTAACACGGAGTCCCAAGTGTCCGTCCGCCGGCCGCTCTATTGGGGCAGCCGGGGGGGGGCCACCAGGGGATCCGCAACCAATGTGGTGATATAAAACACTTATATAACTTCCTGAACTAAAAATCAGGAGTGGGGGGGGGGGGGGGAGGATACGAATGGTAATGCGTCTACTCTCTCGGAGCCTGATCACAGCAAGCCCTTAGTATTTATGTAAGCGGTGGCGTAGGGGCAATTTTGGGGGGTACTGAACTAGTATGTTTGACCAATTGTTTAGTCCCGGGCATGAGAAGTCAGTACGTTGAGTTAATCACGTCTTGTAGCTTGGTATGGACTGTGTTAAGACAGTGATGTTGATCAGCTTCTGGGTTTGGCAGGCTTGCGAGGTGCTTCTGGGTTTCGAGGCCGGTTGGAGGAAGGTACTTTCTGCCAGACTGTAGGCGGTGATGGGGTAATGGTTACTAAGTCCCATTCTGGTAGCTGTGGGGGTTGTATTTCCAGGGTGTTGCAAAATACTCGGAGATCTTCGGGGTATCTCAGAACTGCGGAGGTTCCCTGTAGTTTTGCTGTGAGAGTGAAGGGAAAACCCCATCTATAGGAGATTGCTTTGTTTTGCAGCTCGTGTAACAGTGGTTGAAGAAGTCTTCGTTTCTGCAGGGTGATCCAGGACAGGTCAGGGTAGAGCTGAATTTGTGTTCCAGCAAAGGTGATTTTGCGAGCTATTCGTGCTTGTCTCATGATGGATTCTTTGAGGGGGTAAGAGGTGATTCTGCAAATAATATCCCTTGGTTTTGATGCAGGGCCTTTAGGTCGCAATGCTCGGTGGGCTCTGTCCATTTCTATGTGTTTCGTAAGGGGTTCTCCCAATAGGTTGTTGAAAATGGTTTGCAAGGTGGTTTGCAGGTCCTCGTTGCCCTTTGGCTCCGGGATTCCTCTTATTCGGATGTTGTTGCGGCGCCCCCTGTTGTCCAGGTCCTCTATGTGCCTTTGCATGTCTCTGAGGAGAGAACGGTGTTCCGCTCCTTGCAACTGTGTTCTGTGGACTGCTAGCTTGGTTTCCTGGATCTCCTCCTCCGCCATTTCCACTCTATCTGCTAAATGTTTAAGTCCCGTTTGGAGGACCTGGATTTCTGAGCGACAGGTTGATTTGACATCCTCTATGAGTTGTTTAAAGTCCTGTTTGGTGGGCATCGCTTGAAAATAAGCGTGCCATGGGGGTGGTGTATGTTGGTCATACGTGTGGACCACTCGGTGGTCTGGTGAGGCTGGTGCTGGAGGGGGGGAGCGTGGGCTAAGTGATCCCGCTTCGGGCGACCGGTGGGATCCTGGAAGAGGGGGATCCCACGGTTCAGTCCACATCAGGGCCTGCGGCAGTTGGGGGGGTCCCTCATGGTGGGTAGCTGTTGAGGAACTTGGGGGGGTGCTGGCCTTTTGTGCGTATGTGAGATTGTTAGAGGGCAGCTGTTTAGAGACATTATTGTCTCCAGATCTGGATAGTCTCTGCGTCTTGGGTGGGGGGGAAGACGCTGCCATAGCCCACAGTATCCCATCCTCTCCCCCTGATGTATGGTGCAGCTCCACTGATGGATGAGCGGGGCCTGGGAGGGGTGGAAAGTCCTGGGAAAGAGCTGACGGTGTTGGGGACAGAGGAGACTGATCCTGAAGGTAGGGGTCTGATGCCGCGCGTAGCAGCCGTGGAAACGCCGCCGAGCACTGAGTATAGTGCTGTGAGGAGATGGTTAGTCCGGATGGCTGCGGCGCACGTGTCTGCCAGGCCTGGGGGTCGGGGGGGGTTGATGGACTCACCGCTCCCGTATGTGTGGCTGGAGACACCGAGCCTGTCACCGCTGGAGAGGACTCGGTATGTGATCGCTGCTGTGTGAGGTGCGGCGGTTGGTCTCGTGGAGAAATCCGTCCTCCATGTGCCTGTGTGATCGGCGCCATCTTGGCTCCTCCGGCCGGAGTACTCTCTGGTTGGAGAAAGAAGGAACGGAGGTCCGTAGAGTTCCCCGGAGGGGGTTGGGATGTACCCCTGTACTTAGAAGATCGGGTGGTCCGCGATCTGCCCATGTGGGTATGGTTTTTCGACCCCAAAATTGCTTTTATTGCTGCGGGCTGCTGGAGCTGAGAGATCAAGCGTCCATTAAGGTCGGCTTCCGGTCACGCCCCCCTGCTAGTACATTTTATATCATATAGCCAGTATTTGCGGATAAGGCGCAATTGCTCTGGGGAACAAAACTTTAAAGTTCAGGCCTTACAGCTCCACGATCGGCTCCTTGAGAGGGGCTACTCCCATGCATGTCTGAAGAGAGCCTATCAACGAGTTCTGTCGCAAGACAGAAGTGAACTTTACATATCCAAAAGCCTAAAAATGACATTAACCCCATCCATATCATCACAAGATACAGCAATCAACAAACTAAAGTAAAGTAAATAACATCAATAAAAAATACTGGCAAATGCTCTCATCGGATTCGACACTGGGACAATTTGTCCCTGAACATCCCCTTTTTTCTTTCAAAAGGGTAAAATCCATTAAAGACAAACTTATTACGAGTGAATACAGGGGCGAAGCTCGATCAGACCCCTGCAGATATAAAGGAACCTACATGTGTGGCACTTTCCGGTATTGCAAGTACATGTGCACTACTAGGAATCCTACACTTCTCAATGGCCAAATATTCCATCACAGACATTTCGCAAATTGCAAAACTATCGGTGTCATTTACATGCTAAGGTGTGATTGCAGTTGCTTTTATATAGGCAAGACAAACTGGAGTTTTGGAAACGTGCCTATAGACACAATAAAAGCATGCAAACAAATGACTCCGATTTACATACATTTTGATTTTGACCACTAGGTGGCGCTGCTTACACAGCACCTATTCTTCCCAAGTGTCGGAATTTTGCTATTCCCTTTTTTCAAACCACAGTGCTCACTTTGTGGGCCTCCCCGGGATTTACATCTGATATGCCTGGCACACTAAGCCACCCTGATTTGGGAATCTGTGGCGGCTTTCTATGGCTGGCCAGATTCATTCCCGTCCGGCTGCCATCTTGCCTCTCCGGCGTGCATGCGCCATATGCCATTGAGGCTACTGTGTCGGTGGGCCATGGGTGCAGGCCATCATTCCTCCGCGCTTGCATCACGCTTGCGTCACACATGCGCGGTTGGGATGGGGGCGTGCACGCTTGACTCAGGAAGCCGATGATGCAATGCCCTTGCATCTCCTCCCCAGATCTCAAACGCAGCTGATTTTAATGGGCTGTGTCTGTGATTGGTGGGGACTTACTATAATTAGCAGGCCCTGTGCAGCACTTGTACCGGACCACCAGCCGAACACGGGAATACTGGGATTATGGCAGCTAGCTGCCGCCGTAACAACGATATCCGTCCTCAAAGTAAGGACATACATCGGCGTGCGGCGGACCAGAAGCGGTTAAGGTCGTATGCCTAAACTGCCTGTTAATATATTATAGACACATGATTGACTCTTTCACGTACCCCCTGAAGAAGGAGATTTTGAAAAATCCGAAACGCGTTGGGTGAATTATAAGCAAATACTGTCAATCGTTGTGGTGACTGTCAAAATTCATATGGAGTATTGTTAACATTCCGCCTATATTTTTTTATTCTGTATCTTATGTTGTATGTACGTTATTATCAAAATGTATACTTTTCTATATACAATGGTATTTTAAGTGCCTTAAAAGTCCAGTCAGGGGATATTTCTTCTTTCTCATAAGACTGTTAGAGATGACTGTCATTAGAGTCCCTTCACAAGGCGTAGCTCCCTACACCACCATAAAAACTATTGATGCCATATCTGATATTCCTTTACCAGAAACATGCACAGTATCTGCAGTGAGTGACGAGCCAAACTGCCCTGGGTTCGGTTCCAGCAGGGTTTGGTGAACTTCAAACAAGTTCGGGTGTCAAAACTGAACCCCCCTGAAATCAATTCAAGCCAAGCAAGAATTGCCCATTTTCTGGGCGGGGGGGTTGCCCTGCCCTGGGGAAGATGTACCAAGGCAAAAAAAAAAAATTAAAAAATAACAAAAACATTCCCAAAGAGAAGCAAAAGAGCCCAGGAACCATGGTGAAGGGTCACCCTCCATAAAAATAATCCGGATCACATTTACATAAGGACTGGGAAGACTGAGAGCCGGCTGCACAAAGTAGTACCAGCCATAAGTGTATTTTAACCCCTCGAGTGCCAGGACATTTATAAACTTACCCTGGTAGACAAGTGGTTAATTATAGTTCTTTTGTTAAATACTGCTTACGCCGGCCATTAGCTCTCTGATTTCCAGGCTTCTGCTAAGAGGGTTTCCAGACCTAAGTTCCATTATGATGCTGCTAAAAGTTTTAATGGAGATTTTACACCGGGCTTAATTAAAATCCTGTGACTCTGGAGGTTTACAACGCTTATTTAGCTATTAAGAGGTTTTGCAGGCTAATTACTGACCCTCCTATTCTAGCTTGTTACTGTTGTGATGGAATTTTTAGTAGCCTGCCTGCGTCTAAAGGTAAACTGTTCAGTCCTACAACTTGATTACTGAATTATTATTATTATTATTATTATTATTATACAGGATTTATATGGCGCCAACAGTTTGCGCAGCGCAGACGGTACAATTACAATACAGGAGGAATCAGAGGGCCCTGCTTGTTAGAGCTTACAATCTAAAAGAATTATGATTTTTTTTTTTTACTTCTTGCAATTAATTTTTTCATTTAATTTTTTTATTAATTCATTTTTCCTTTTTATTAATTAATTTTTCATTTTGTTTTTCTAATTCAATAATTTTTATTCAGTTTAACCACTTCAGCCCCCCGCAAGGATTTACCCCCTTCCTGACCAGAGCACTTTTTGCGATTCGGCGCTGCGTCGCTATAACTGACAATTGCGCGGTCGCGCGACGTTGCACCCAAACAAAATTGACGTCCTTTTTACCCCACAAATAGAGCTTTCTTTTGGTGGTATTTGATCACCTCTGAAGTTTTTATTTTTTGCGCTATAAACAAAAAAAGAGCGACAATTTTGAAAAAAAAAAAAGCAATATTTTTTGCTTTTTGCTATACTAAATATACCCCAAAAATATATAAAAAAAATATTTTTTTCCTCAGTTTAGGCTGATATGTATTCTTCTACATATTTTTGGTGAAAAAAAAAATCGCAATAAGCGTATATTGATTGGTTTGCACAAAATGTATAGCGTCTACAAAATAGGGGATAGTTTTATGACATTTTTATTATTATTTCTTTTTTATTAGTAATGGCAGTGATCTGCGATTTTTATCATGGCTGCGACATTATGGCCGACAGATCGGACACTTTTGACACCATTTTGGGACCATTGTCATTTATACAGCGATCAGTGCTATAAAAATGCACTGATTACTGTGTAAATGACACTGGCAGGGAAGGGGTTAAACACTAGGGGGCAATGAAGGGGTTAAGTGTGTCCTAGGGAGTGATTCTAACTGTGGGGGGGAATGAGCTTTGACTCACATGACAGCGATCACTGCTCCCAATCACAGGGAGCGGTGATCGCTGTCATGTCACAAGGCAGAATGGGGAAATGCCTTGTTTACAAAGGCGTTTCCCCCCGTTCTACCTCCCTGTGACACGATCGTGGGCACCCGGCGGACATCGAGAACAGCGGTCACGGAGAATGCAGCGGACGCCCACAGTGCCGCTTCTTAAAGGGGACATACCTGTACGCCCTTTTCCCCACCTGTGCCATTCTGACAACATATATCGTCCTGCAGCGGTCGGAAAGCGGTTAACAAGTGCTTCTGAATTATGAATTTTGAGTGCGACTCCCTCTCAGCATACCTGTGCCGAGACAGGGTCTTCTAGAGCCCAGGACAAACATGCCAAAATGCGCCACCCCCCCCCCCCCCCAAGATGTATGAGCATTATGTGCTCATACTTACAGGATATGCATGCACTAATCTGCATGCATATCCTGTAAGCATAAATTCCTCCTATACCCAGTACAAATCCACCCCCCACCCCCCCACCCCCCCGCTGAAATTCACTCAACACAAATGCCCCCCCAAAATCACCCCTTCTAGCACAAATTCTCCACCCTTCAAACCCCTCAAATTACATCTCTGAGTGCACATCCTCTCCCCTCCTCTCACTTCAAATCCCCCCTCCCAGCACAAATCTCCCTCCTAGCTCAAATCCCCCCCACCTCCCCCCCAAAAAAAAAACATTCATCCTCACTAGCACAATCCTCTCCCAAAAAAAAAAAAATCCCCTCCTAGCACAATTCCTCTTCCCCCCTTTACTATATCACCTCTTCTAGCACAAGTCCTCCAAAGCCCCATTCCTAGCACAAATCCTCTCCCCCCACCCCCTCCCAACACAAATCCCCCTAAAATCACCACTTCCCCAAATTTACCCTCCTAGAACAATTCTTAGCCCCTGCTCCCCCCCTAATTCCCCCAACCAACACAAATCCCCTCCCCCCAAGCTCCTAGTGGTGTCCCCCTTCCACACTTCACATGATACCACAGTGCCCAGGGCAGCTGCCCCTCCTGCCCACCGCTTGTCGCAGGCCCTGCAGCATACCTTCCAATTGTTTGCGATTTGGAAGGATTGTCTCTATATTGGAACAAAATCCCTCTGCCCCTTGTAACTCTTCAAATGTCCCCCTGGTATAAACGACCTCTTATGCCTCGTACACACGATCGCACATTCCGACAACAAAATCCATGTTTTTTTCCCGACGGATGTTGGCTCAGACTTGTCTTGCATACACACGGTCACACAAATCTTGTTGGAAATTCCGATCACTAAGAACGCGGTGACGTACAACACGTCACCGCGTTCTTGGCGATAGCCAGTGCTGCTCTTCTGCTTGATTCCGAGCATGCGTGGAACTTTGTACGTCGGAATTGTGTACACACCATCGGAATTTACCACAACGGATTTTGTTGTCGGAAAATTTGAGAACAAGATCTCAAATTTTGTGCAACGGAAATTCAAATGGAAAATGTCCAATGGAGCCTACACACGGTCGGAATTTCCGACAGAATGCTCCCATCAAACATTTTCCGTCGAAAAATCCGACCGTGTGTACGAGGCATAAAAAAAATCTATAATATAAGGGTGTATACATAAACAGTTGCAGAGCTATAACTAAACTGCATGTACATTCATTCTGTGTAAATGGAGACAAAAGTGAACGTTCCTAAGCTGTTTTTCTCTCCAGGATGAATGTTATTAAAGCGGAGCTCCACCTTAAGAAAATTCAGCAAGTCAGCAGCTACAAATACTGCAGCTGCTGACTTTTAATAAATGGAAATTTACCTGTCCCAGGGTCCAGCGATGTCGGCAGCCGAAGCCGCTCAATCGTTTGTCGCTCGGCTGCCCCCGCCGCCATCCTCGGTCAGGGAATCAGGAAGTGAAGCATTGCAGGTTCACTGCCCCATTCCCTACTGCACATGCGCGAGTCGCGCTGCGCGTGGAACTCTGCTTTATCTACTTCTGGACCGCCCACCGCACATATACTGCGGTAGGGCAGCCTGGCAGTGCAAAACAACATACCTGTACCTTGTTCGTGCTCCGTGGTCTGGGGCGTGCGCCCCCGGTGACCTGCTACCTCCCTGATTGGACACAGCAGGAATCAATCAGCGGGTCACAGCAGCCGGCCACCCGTGATCGTTCGGGGGAATGACAGAGTGGCGGTCTGTCTATGTAAACAAGGCAGACCGTCGTTCTGTCACAGAGGAAGAGAGAGATCTGTGATTCCTACTACTCAGGAACACCCATCTCTCTATTAGTCCAGTGTCAGCATCTTCCACACAGTTAGAAAGCACACATAGGGAGCATATTTAACCTTTTGATCGCCCCCGGATGTTAACCCCTCTCCTGCCAGTGTCGGTAGTACAGTGACAGTGCATTTTTTTAGCACTGATCACTGGATTGGTGTCACTGGTCTCCAAAAAGTGTCACTTATGCCGTGTACAGAGGATCGGACATTCCGGCAATAAAATCCTGGATTTATTTCCGACGGATGTTGACTCAAACTTATCTTGCATACACGCGGTCACACAAATGTTGTCAGAAATGCAGAACGTCAAGAATGCGGTGACGTACAACACGTACGACAAGACAAGAAAAATTAAGTTCAATAGCCAGTGCGGCTCTTCTGAGCACGCGTGGAATTTTGTGCGTCGGAATTGTGTACGCACGATCGGAATTTACGACAACGGATTTTGTTGTCGGAAAATTTGAGAACCAGGTGTCAAATTTTGTTTGTCGGAAATTCCAACAAAAAACGTCCGATGGAGCCTACACACGGTCGGAATTTCCGACAACAAGCTCACGTCGAACATTTGTTGTCGGAAATTCCGAGCGTGTGTACGCGGCATAAGTGTCAGATTTGTCCACCGCAATGTCGCAGTCCCACTAAAAAACGCTGATTGCCGCCATTACTAGTAAAAAATAAAAGATGAATAAAAAGTCCTTAAAAAAAATCAATCCCATAGTTTGTAGACGCTATAACTTTTGCGCAAACCAACCAATATGTAGCAGAATACATATTGACCTAAATCAGGGGTAGGCAACCTCGGCCCTCCAGCTGTGGTGAAACTACAAATCCCATCATGCCTCTGCCTGTGACTGTCAGGGTCTTGCAATGTCCCATGGGACTGGTAGTTTTACCACAGCTGGAGGGCCGGGGGTGCCTACCCCTGGCCTAAATAGATTTTTTTACGTATTTAAAGTGGTGTTCCGACCGAAATTATGCTTTTTAAATAAAAATACCCCTATAATACACAAGCTTAATGTATTCTAGTAAAGTTAGTCTGTAAACTAAGGTCTGTTTTGTTAGTTTATAGCAGTAGTTTGTTATTTTATAAACTTACAGCAGGCCGTGGCCATCTTCAGTGTGGGCATCTGAAGCCAGACTGTATTTCTTCCTGGATCTCATCCTTGCAGATCTCGCACATGCTCAGTGCAGCACAAGCAGTGTAAGAGGTTTCAGGTCAGGTTTCCATAGCAATGGCAGTTTCAGAGGAAGTTGCCGCCCCTTCCCAGAAGGCATTGCAAACAGGAAATGATGCGATGGGCCGCGGCCAGGGAGGAGGAAGTGAACAATGAATACAGCAGATATACAGTAGGTGCTGAGAAAAAAAATAAAAAAATATCGAATTTGTTTACAGTGCACAGTTTAGTGAGGGATGCTGAAGAGTTGTAAAAGTGGGTGGAACTCCACTTTAAATTGGATAGTAGAAAATAAAAAATACTGTTTCTTTTTTCAAAATTGTCGGTCTTTTTTTGTTTATAGCGCTAAAAATAAAAACTGAAGAGGTGATCAAATACCACCAAAAGAAAGCTCTATTTGTGGGAAAAAAGGACATTTTATTTGGGTACAACGTCGCACAACCGCGCAATTGTCAGTCAAAGTAACGCAGTGCCGTATTGCAAAAAATGGCCTGGTCATTAACCACTTACGGACCGCCCGCCGTCGTTTTACGTCACTACTTTGAAGAGGAATATCATTGTTATGGTAGCAGCTAGCTATCATAACCCTGGTATCCTCTTCTTCTGCCGGCGGTCCGATTTCAGATAAAAGTGGTCTCTGCGGCAGATTCACCACAAGCTCACTTTTATCGGTGGCGGGAGGGGGCCCCCTCCCGCTGCGTTTCGGTGCCCTCCGCCGCTTACCGGAGCCGCCAGTAGTGGCGAAGGCGATCGGATCCTTGTCCTTGCTGGGTATGGAGCTGAGTGAGGGGAAGATGGCCCCCACCCGTCTCCATAGCATTGCAGGGAGGAAGCGACGTCAAAACGCCACACCTCTTATTTTTTATTTTATTTTTTTTCAAATGACATTCAATTTTTTTTTTATTGCATTTTAGTGTGAATATGAGATTTGAGGTCTTTTTGACCCCGGATCTCATATTAAAGAGGACCTGTCATGCTTTTATTTCTATTGCAAGGGATGTTTTAAAAAAAACAAAAACAGAACAGTGTAAAAATAAAAAAGAAAAGGTAAAATAAATAAGAAAAAAAAATGTAAACACGCCCCGTCCCACCGAGCTCATGTGCAGAAGCGAACGCACATGTGAGCAGCTCCTGCATATGAAAACGGAGTCAAAACTACACATGTGAGGTATCGCTGCGATCGGTAGAGCGAGAGCAATAATTTTAGCCCTAGATCTCCTCTGTAACTCAAAACATGCAACCTTTAGAATCTTTTAAACGTCGCCTATGGAGATTATTAAGGGTAAAAGTTTGTCTCCATACCACGAGCGGGCGCAATTTTGAAGCATGACATGTTGGGTATTAATTTACTCGGCATAACATTATCTTTCACAATATAAAAAAAAATTGGGCTAACTTTACTGTTGTCTTATTTTTTAATTCAAAAAAGTGTATTTTTTCCAAAATAAGTGCGCTTGTAAGACCGCTGCGCAAAGACGGTGTAACAGAAAGTATTGCAATGACCTCTATTTTATTCTCTAGGGTGTTCGAAAAAAAATGTATAATGTTTGAGGGTTCTAAGTAATTTTCTAGCAAAAAAAAATATATTTTTTACTTGTAAACGCCAAATCTCAGAAAGAGGCTCGGTCTTTAAGTGGTTAAGGGGGTAAATCCTTCCAGGGCTGAAGTGGTTAATTCATATAGAATTGAATAATTCAAAAAGAATATTGCAATATGGCCACTAGATGGAGCTGGCTATCATAGAAGCGAAAGGTCCACTTTGATTGTTAGGCATTCTTATAGCCACTCATGATTGATTAACGATCTTCCATTCCACCCTTATAACAGTATAAATTTGAGCATCCTTAATGGGTCAGCACATTGCTGGGGGAGAACATTGCAGGGGCTTCTATCCTTAAGGCTTCATTCTTGAAGTGATTCTTTCTGATATGCACTTCAATCTTTGCACTTCAGCGATTGCACAAAGCAAACATACATAGCAAACTGCACTGGAAAGCACCTAACAGACTGCAGGTGATCCTGTCTCTCTATTAAGCTCTCCTTCCACTCCTTCTGACACTCTTGTCCTCTCTCCTCAAACTCTCTTACCTTCACCCCTCTTCTCCACCCCCCTGCTTATACATAAGACCCTGCCTTCTGTCCTCTCCCTACTGCTCCTACCAACTCTTGCTCATTCTACATCCATATACTGATAAAACCTCCAGTACTCTGAGACATGCCCCTTCATATAAATCACAATCCCACATTACCTCCCTCACCCTCCTGCTTCTCCTAACCTCTGGTGACATATCCCAAAAACCCTGGGCCGCCATCATCTGTCGTTGCCCAACGCTCCCATCCCCCTACACCCTCAGGCAGCAGCCGCAACCCACAGAACTTAGTCTCTATTCCTCTTCTTTCCAAAACCAGCCCCCCCCCCCCTGTCCTGTGCACTTAGGAAAGCATGCTCTGTCTGTAACAAACTCACCGCCCTCCACAAACACTTTATCACAAATTCCTTAAACCTACTTGCCATTACTGAAACCTGGCTTCATGAATCAGATACTACTTCTCCTGCTTCCCTCTCCCATGGGGGGCCTTCTCTGGTCTCACTCCCCCAGACCAAGTGGGCAGAAGGGAGGTGGAGTGGGATTCCTTCTATCCCCATGCAGCACCTATCAAGTACTTCACCCACCTCCCTCTCTGACACTCTCCTCTTTTGAGGCACATTGCATTTGTCTATTCTCTCCCATTTCTCAGAGAATTGCTGTCATCTACCAGCCCCCTGGACCAGTATCAGCCTTCCTTGATGACTTCTCTGCCTGGCTACCCTACTTTCTCTCTTCTGAAATCCCCACAATTATTCTCGGTGACTTCAACATCCCTGTTAACATTAACACTACTATTACTTCTAAACTTCTCAGTCTAACCTCATCGATTGACCTGAAGAAATGGATACAGGCTCCTACTCACTCCAACGGCACTACCCTTGACCTTGCCTTCTCCTATCTGTGCACTCCGTGCAACCTTTCCAACAATCCTCTCCCACTCTCTGATCACCACCTTATTAGTTTTGCTCTTGTCTTCCACCTCCTCTCCCTCCAACCGCCTAACAGTTATCTGTAGAAACCTTCGCCACCTCAACCCTTCTATTCTCTACTCTGATACTGATCACCTCTATGACAAAATCTCACCCCTGTCCTGCCCCAACCTAGCCACTTTCATCTACAACAGCGCACTGTCTTCCTCCCTAGACAAGCTTGCCCCCCTCACTACACGCAGAATTAGGCCCCGACTGCTACAACCCTGGCAAACAGACAACACCAGAAGTCTCAGAAAACGTAGCCGCGCTCTTGAGCATCTGTGGCATAAGACTAAGCTCCAGGAAGACTTCACACAATAAAAATCTGCCCTCCTAAAATACTATTCCTGCCTCCACAATGCCAACCAGACCTACTTTATCACACTCATTAACACCTTCTCATCCAGTCCACATCAACTCTTCTCTACCTTCAACACTCTACTCTGTCCTCCACTGCCTCCACCCACCAACTCACTCACTGCCCAGGAGATTGCCAATCACTTCAAAACTAAGATTGATACAATTCATGAGGAGATCTCCAATGCGCAAAAACCTCCCCCATCCAACACCCCATGTCCACAGATACAATCATTACTTCCCTCATTCAACCCTGCTACTATTAATGAGGTTGCTAAACTTTTATCTAACACTCATCTAACCACCTGCCCCCTGGATCCTGCTCCCTCACAAATGCTACGCTAGTCACCCCCATACTTAGAAAGCACTCACTGAATCCCACCAATCTTAACAACCTACGTCCCATCTCTTTACTCGCCTTCTCCTCCAAACTCCTTGAAAGACTGGTCTACAACCGACAAGACTGGTCTACAACCGACTGAGCGACCATCTGACCATGAATAAACTTCTTGATCCCCTTCAGTCCGGATTTCGCCCTCAACACTCCACGGAAACTGCTCTCCTTAAACTCTCAAATGACCTACTAACGGCTAAAACCAGCAGACACTATTCTGTATTACTTCTCCTGGATCTCTCTGCTGCCTTTGACACAGTGGACCACCCCCTCCTCCTCAATAAACTCCACTCCTTTGGTCTCCGTGACTAAACTCGCTGGTTCTCATCCTACCTATCCCACCGCTCCTTCAGTGTCACTTACAACTCTACTTCCTCCTCTCCTCTTCCTTTCTCCGTTGGGGTCTCCCAAGGTTCTGTTGTTGGACCTCTCCTTTTCCCAATCTACACCACCTCCCTGGGTCAGTTGATTGCCTCCCACGGCTTTAAATATCATCTCTATGCTGATGACACCCAAATCTATCTCTCCACCCCCCAGCTCTCTCCATCTGTCTCCTCACGCATCACCAACTTGCTAGCAGACATATCAGCCTGGATGTCACATCACTTTCTCAAACTCAACCTATCGAAAACCCGAGCTCATGATATTTGCTCCCTCAGGTGCCATTTCCCCTGATTTCTCTGTCAATATCAACAGCTCAACTATCAACTTATCCCCTCATGCCAAGGTCCTAGGTGTAATCCTGGACTCTGAACTAACCTTTCGGCCCCACATGCTATCACTATCCAAAATGTGCCGCCTCAGCCTCTGCAACATCTCCAAGATATGCCCCTTCCTAACCAATGTCACCACAAAGCTTCTAATCCACTCCCTGGTCATCTCCCATCTTGACTACTGCAACTCCCTCCTCATTGGCTTACCTCTAAATAGGCTATCCCCACTTCAGTCCATCATGAACACTGCTGCCAGGCTCATCCACCTCACAAACCGCTCAGCGTCTGCTATACCCCTCTGCCAATCCCTCCATTGGCTGCCACTCAGTCACCGAATTAAATTTAAGATACTAACTATAACTTACAAGCCATCCACAACCTGGCCCCCAGCTACATCTCTAACCTAGTCACAAAATAGCAACCTAATCGTTCTCTTCGCTCCTCCCAAGACCTCCTGCTCTCAAACTCCCTTGTCACCTCATCCCTGCTCACCTTCAGGACTTCTCCAGAGCCTCTCCCATCCTCCGGAATGCTCTACCCCAATCCGTCCGATTTTCTCCTACTTTATCCACTTTCAGACGATCCCTGAAAACTCATCTCTTCAGAGAAGTCTATCTGGCCCCCACCTAACAACTGTACATTTATCTTCTCAATCAGCACATCACCCACAGTTATTAGCTCTTGTATCTCATAACCTTCCCTCTTAGTTTGTAAGCTCTAAGGAGCAGGGCCCTCTGATTCCTACTGTATTAAAGGGTATTGTATTTGTACTGTCTACCCTCAAGTTGTAAAGCGCTACGTAAACTGTTGGCGCTATATAAATCCTGTATAATAATAATAATAATAATAGTAAATAAGTATTTATTTATGATTATGATCACCATCTAGTGGCCAAAATGCAGTTATTTTTCCCCGATTTTCTTCAAGTAATTGAAAAGCATATTTTATTTAATAAAAAAAAAATTACAAACATGTTATACTGACCTGCTCTGTGTAATGGCTTTGTACAGAGCAGCCCCAATCCTCCTTTTCCAGGGTCCCCCACAAGCGCTCCTGGCTCCTCCTGCCTTCAAGTAACCCCCCTTTAGCAAGCCACTTGCTAGGGGCATACTCGTACGGGCTTGTCTTGATCCTGAGCCACATTGTATGTGTGTCAATAGATTCATTTCTGGGGGTCCAGTGTGAAAGGAGAGAGGAAGCAATGTTGCTGCTCTCTGGCACAGCGCTGGATCGAGATCAGGCTCGGGTAAGTATTTAGGGGGAGCTGCACAGAATGCATTAGGGATAAAAACCTACAACCACTTTAATTATCAGCTTCAGGTTGTTAACGGATAATCTTTAGGGTCTAGTAAAGAGTTATGTTTTAATTAAACTGAAAAAAATAAAAACACCCGACCAAAACCTGAATATGACTTTGTATCAGCTTCCTGTAATCCCCCCGCACAGCAGCACTTAGACCAGGAGAGGTAGAAGCTGCAATAGAAGCCGATAGAGGAGATAAATAGAATAGATAGATAGATAGATAGATAGATAGATAGATAGATAGATAGATAGATAGATAGATAGATAGATAGATAGATAGATAGATAGATAGATAGATAGATAGATAGATAGTCTGCAAGCAGAAAGTCATTCCAGCGATAAAAGAAGCAACTGCTATACTGTAAAGTGTCCACTAGATGTCACTAGTATAGCACTGCTGGAAAGATGCAGTGATAGAATATAGAGATCCTGGTGCCCAACCTGTGGCTGGAGGGCCGCATGTGGCCCTTTGGTATATGATGTGCGGCCCTTGGACCTCAGTAGTCTGTAGTGGGAACATTGATTAGGGTAATTGCATTCATCTCTACTAGCCTCATGTAACATCTTCCCAGTTTCCTATTGTCTTCTGTAGCATGTCCATTGTCTCTGACCCTCCTTTCTGCTATTAGGTTTGCAGTCTCTGACAGTCCTCTCAATTATTACATTAAATTAACCATTATGTACGTCCCTTTGGTGATATCAGGGGGCCGCAGTTAAGACCACCTATTGCTCATAAGTTGACAACCACTGAGATAGATAGACAGACAGAGACAGACAGACAGACAGACAGACAGACAGACAGACAGACAGATAGATAGATAGATAGATAGATAGATAGATAGATAGATAGATAGATAGATAGATAGATAGATAGATAGATAGATAGATAGATAGATAGATAGATAGATAGATAGATAGATAGATTTTAACAAGTATTGCTGAGCTGTAAAAATATATGTGATAAGCAATTAAAGCCATTTCAGTTATAAAGTGGTTAAATGAAGTGAAGCAGCTGTCATACTGTACCATGGCCACTAGATGTCACTAGTAATGCATTGCTGGGGAGCTGCACCATGTTTAGAACTCCATAGATGAGTCAGTTAGTCCTCATGCACACAGGGCATTAGAAAAAAAACAAGCTGCAAAGCCACTACCAATGCCAGAAAAAAAACATCTGTAAAAACGCAATTTTAGTAGCTTTCTGCATTGGCGTTAATGCGCGTTTAGCCACATTAGCTTTTAGCAGCGTTTCTCTGCCTCTATTTAAAAATGTTTCCCTACGAGAGCCGTCTTAACTGATCCGACTTTCAGCCCACTGATTTGAAAAGAAGTCGTATCAAAGTTGGATCATGATGATCCGACTTGTGGTGTGACTTGTGCTCTGAGGATCCTAAAGGGGAACTTAGAGGAGCTCTCACGCCAACATAAAGCGGCATTGGGTGCCCCCCCAGAAATCCATACCAGACCCTTATACGAGCATGCAGCCCGGCAGGTCAGGAAAGGGGGGATGAGCGAACGAACCCCCCCCCCATTCTGGACCATACCAGGCCACATGACCTCAACATGGCGGAGGTGGGTGCTTTGGGGCAGGGGGGCTCTGCGCCCCTCCCCCCCCACCAAAGCCCCTTGTCCCCATGTTGATGGGTACAAGGGTCACTTCACCACAACTCTGGGTGATGGTTGTGCGGGTCTGGTGGCAGGGGGCTTATTGGAATTTGAAAGGCGCCTTTAAGAAGGGGGCCCCGAGATCCCAGCCCCCCCCCCACCCTATGTAAATACGTAAGGGGTACATTGTACCCCTACTCATTCACCCAAAAAGGTATCAAAAATAAATAAAAACAGTTCACAGGTTTTTGACAAAGTCCTTTCTTAAAGCAGCTCCAACGTGTCTTTTCCCTCCGGTTCTTTTCCCCTCTCATGTGATGTCTTCTTCCTCTGGTTCTTCTCACCTCTCCAGTCATGTCTTCTTCCTCTGGTTCTTCTCCCCTCTCCGGTCATGTCTTCTTCCTCCGGTTCTTCTCCCCTCTCCGGTCATGTCTTCTTCCTCTGGTTCTTCTCCCCTCTCTGGTGATGTCTTCTTCTTCCGGTTCTCTCCCTCCTCTGCTGATGTCTTCTCCCTCTGGTTCTTCTCCATACCTCCCAACTTTTGAACTTCAGAATGAGGGACATTTGAGAAAGAAAGTAACGTTGCATAGTACGCCGCGGAAAATGTGGGTGTGGTGAAACTCTTGACAGTGGGAGGTGCTTAAGGGGCGTCATTAAGCAAAACTCGGGCTTCCTTGTACCTATAGAATATACTTTTATTATTGTTTCACAAGCAAGAGTCTCATGGATATATACAAACCCCAGCACATTTATTTAAAAAAAAAGGATAAAGGGTTTTGGAGTGCATTACGTACAGAGTGCTGGGTTCTGGGATGAGCTACATTAGGGATGAGCCGAACACCCCCCGGTTCGGTTCGCACCAGAACCCACGAACTTACCGAAAGTTCGCACGAACGTTAGAACCCCATTGACGTCTATGGGACTCGAACGTTCGAAATCAAAAGTGCTCATTTTAAAGGCTAATTTGCATGGTATTGTCCTAAAAAGGGTTTGGGGACCCGGGTCCTACCCCAGGGGACATGTATCAATGCAAAAAAAACTTTTAAAAACGGCCGTTTTTTCGGGAGCAGTGATTTTAATGATGCTTAAAGTAAAAAAAAAAAAAGTGAAATATTCCTTTAAATATCGTACCTGGGGGGTGTCTATAGTATGCCTGTAAAGTGACGCGTGTTTCCCATGTTTAGAACAGTCCCTGCACCAAATGTCATTTTTAAAGGAAAAAATCTCATTTAAAACTGCTTGCGGGTTTAATGTCATGTCGGGTCATGGCAATATGGATGAAAATCAGTGAGACAAACGGCATGGGTACCCCCCAGTCCATTACCAGGCCCTTTGGGTCTTGTATGGATATTAAGGGGAACCCCGCACCCAAATTAAAATAAGGAAAGGTGTGGGGCCACCAGGCCCTATATACTCTGAACAGCAGTATACAGGCGGTGCAAACAAGACAGGGACTGTAGGTTTGTTGTTAAGTAGAATCTGTTTGTAATTTTGAACGGGTACATTTTTAACGTGTTTAGCTCCAGCCAAAAAGTCTTTTTTAAGCTTTTTGGAAAACATAGGGAAGGGTTATCACCCCTGTGACATTTGTTTTGCTGTCTTTCCTCCTCTTCAGAAGATTTCACCTCACTTTTTTGTCCCAATGAAAAATGTTTTTTGAAAATTTGGGTTTTTTTGTGGAACAAGGATTGGAAAGCATCAGTGGAAAGGAGAAATTGTTTTCCCATATTAACTCTTACAGGAGAGAATTTCCCTTCCTAGGGGTAGATTTCATCTCACTTCCTGTTGTCTCCTTCCGTTTGCAAGTAGGAGTCGTTTGTAAGTTAGATGTTTGAAAGTAGGGTCCTGCCCTATATACTCAGCAGAAATTTGGGCCTTAGGTGTTGCTGTGGCCACAACACTGTAAGCCCTCACAGGGCCCTGCTGTGAAATATTAGATCAAGAATTGTAATTACATGCCCCTGTTGAACAGGAGCGGAAAAATTAGGCCTTAGGCACTGGTGCTGGTGCCACAACACTGCAACCCCTCACAGACACTCTAGTTGGAACGCAGGAACGAGCCCTGCTGCAAAGTATTGCATCAAAAATTGTAATTACACGCCCCTGTTAGACAGGGGCAGAAAAATTGGGCCTTAGGCACTGGTGCTGGTGCCACAACACTGCAACCCCTCACAGACACTCTAGTTGGAACGCAGGAACGAGCCCTGCTGCAAAGTATTGCATCAAAAATTGTAATTACACGCCCCTGTTAAACAGGGGCTGAAAAATTGTGCCTTAGGCACTGGTGGTGGCGCCCAGAACCAAAAATGTTCTTACAAGCTATCAGCGTGATGATTGAGGAGGAAGAGGATAATTACTCAGGGATAGTCACTCAGCATCAGCATAGGCAGTCTTTGAAGGGATCTGAGATTTCAAAAAAAATTATTCGGTTACATCAGCATCAGGTGCTTGGTAGCTGGTGGTGATCCAAGACTGATTCATTTTTATGAAGGTCAGCCGATCGACCGAGTCGGTGGACAGACGCACCCTGTGATCGGTTACCACGCCTCCAGCAGCACTGAATGTGCGTTCCGAAAGAACGCTGGATGCAGGACAGGCCAGTAGCTCAATTGCATACTGTGCAAGCTCTGGCCAGTGATCCATCCTCAAGACCCAGTAACCCAGAGGATTTTCGGTGGGAAAGGTGTCCAAGTCTGATCTTGCCCCTAGGTATTCCTGCACCATGTAAAACAGACGCTGGCGATGGTTGCTGGAACCGATCATACCTTGGGGCTGCGGACCAAAAAATTGTCTGAACGCATCGGTCAGACGGCCACCTTCTCCACCGCTCCTTCTTTGACTGACCGAAGCCTCAGCAACACGTTGTCCAGAAACAGGAGTTTGTAACCTCCCAGTCTCTGGGAACGCGTTGCACAGACCTTTCTGCAAGGCCTCCCGAAGATGTTTCATCCTCTGCTCCCTCTGCAATGGCAAGATAAGGTCCGCAACCTTACCCTTGTAACGTGGATCAAGGAGGGTTGCCAGCCAGTATTGGTCCTTCTCCTTGATACCACGAATACGAGGATCCTTACGCAGGCTTTGCAGGATCAGGGAGGCCATGCAGCGTAGGTTTGCTGAGGCATTCGGTCCGGAGTCCTCTGGGTCACTAAGGACAACAACGTCCGCAGCCACCTCCTCCCAGCCACGTACAAGTCCATGTGTTCCTTGGGACTGATCCCTTAAAGACTGCTGCTGATGCTGAGTGCCAGGCTCCACCTCCATACTGACACAATCTTCCTCCTCCTCCTCCTCCTCCTCGTCCTCTTCCTGTGTGATCGGCGGGCACGCAGGAACACTGTCTGGATAAAGGGGGCCTTGAGAGCTAAGGAATTCCTCCTCTTCCTGCCTCTGTTCTGCCTCAAGTGCCCTGTCCATTATTCCACGCAGCGTGTGCTCCAACAGGTGGACAAGGGGGACAGTGTCACTGATGCATGCACTGTCAGTGCTCACCATCCTCGTGGCCTCCTCGAATGGTGACAGGACAGTGCATGCATCCCTGATCATGGCCCACTGGCGTGGGGAAAAAAAACCAAGCTCCCCTGACCCTGTCCTGGTGCCATAGTCGCACAGGTACTCATTGATGGCCCTCTGCTGCGTGTGCAGCCGCTGCAGCATGGCCAACGTTGAGTTCCACCTGGTGGGCATGTCACAGATTAGGCGGTTCTTGGGCAGGTTAAACTCCTTTTGGAGGTCCGTCAGCCGAGCACTGGCATTATATGACCGGCGGAAATGCACACAGACTTTCCTGGCCTGCCTCAGGACATCCTGTAAGCCCGGGTACCTGCCCAAGAACCGCTGCACCACCAAGTTAAGGACTTGAGCCAAACAGGGCACATGGGTCATTTGTCCCTGTCGGAGGGCAGAGAGGAGGTTGGTGCCATTGTCGCAAACCACCATTCCTGCCTTAAGTTGGCGTGGCGTCAACCACCTCTGAACCTGCCCCTGCAGAGCTGACAGAACCTCTGCCCCAGTGTGGCTCCTGTCCCCCAAGCACACCAGCTCAAGCACCGCATGGCATCTTTTGGCCTGCGTACTTGCGTAGCCCCTTGAACGCCTACGGAGCACCGCTGGTTCCGAGGAAGAGGCCATGGAGGAAGAAGAAGAGGAGGGGGTGGAGGAGAGAGGTGTGTCACAATCAGCATTTTGGAGGCGTGGTGGCGGAACAACCTCCAACACTACTGCACCTTGTCCTGCATCCTTCCCAGCTGCCAGCAGAGTCACCCAATGCGCCGTGAAACTTAGGTAACGTCCCTGTCCATGCCTGCTGGACCATGAGTCAGCGCTAATATGCACCTTACCGCTGACCGCCCTGTCCAGCGAGGCATGGACATTGCCTTCCACATGCCGGTAGAGAGCCGGAATCGCCTTCCGTGAGAAAAAGTGGCGTTTGGGTACCTGCCACTGAGGAACCGCACATTCCACAAACTCACGGAAGGGGGCAGAGTCTACCAACTGAAAAGGCAGCAGTTGAAGTGCTAGCAATTTTGCCAAGCTAGCATTCAACCGCTGGGCATGTGGATGGCTGGGAGCAAACTTCTTTCGGCGGTGCAGCAGCTGGGGCAGGGAAATTTGCCTGGTACAATCTGACGTCGGTGTACCAAAAGCAGATTGCCCACAAGTACTTGGCTGTGACACACCTAATTCTACACCTTCATTCCTCTCAGTGCAGGTCTCAGAGAGGACTGAAGGTCTAGTGGGGTTGGAAATCTCAGCTGATGAGGAGCAAGGAGAGATCCTCTTTGTTCTTTGGTGTGGGTCTTTTAGATACGCTTGCCAACGAACTGCATGGCAGGTCAACATATGTCTGGTCAAGCATGTGGTACCCAAGCGGGAGATGTTTTGGCCACGCGAGATACGCTTGAGACATATGTTGCAAATAGCAGCGGTGCGATCTGATGCACTCGTCTCAAAAAAGGCCCACACCAAAGAACTTTTTGAATAACGCGCAGAGACTGCAGCGCCCTGCACATGTGGAGCTTTGGGGTGTGATGGAGTCAATGTGCTGCCCTTAGGCTGGCCCCTGGAGGGCATCCTGCCTCGTTGGTGATGTGCCGCCTCCTCCTCCTCCTCCTCCTCCTCCTCCTCCTCCTCTCTCCTATCAGGCACCCACGTTGAGTCAGTGACCTCATCATCCCCTCCCTCCTCATCACTGGAGCAAACCTGGCAGTATGCTGCAGCAGGGGGAGCATGACTGCCAGATTGCTGTCCTTCTTGGGCACCCCCTCTGTCCGTGCTCATGTTACTGCCTTCATCGAGCTCAGTATCATCATCAGAGCCTTCCAAACGCTGGGCATCCTCCTGGAGCATGTACCCAACACTGTGGTCAAACAGTTCGAGGGAATCCTCAGGAGGACATGGTGGAGCTAGGGAAGGAGTCACTGATGACATTGAGCTGAAGGAAGAGGCCGCTGCTTTGCCAGACAAAGCACCCTGGGCATGGGTGAGAGAGGATGAGGAGGATGAGGACGGCTTGGTCATCCACTCGACCAAGTCTTCCGCATGTTGCGGCTCAACACGGCCAGCTGCCGAGAAAAAGGCCAAGCGTGTCCCATGGCCACGTGCTGATGAGGATGCACCGTCTCCACGACCAACACTAGACACAGAGCCTGCTTGCCCTCTCTTATTGGCTTGTGACTGTCTGCCTCTCCTTCTTGGCCTTCCAGACATACTAATGGCCTGTAGCTGCACTAAGCTGGGATAGAACACCTGTAATTTTCTTCAGGTAGCTTTATATACTGTAACCAGACAAGCCTGCCTGTCAGTAGGAAGATAACAGGAATGGATCTAGCTGAACACTGTGAGCAGGACGCACTGTACTAAATGTAAATAGTCTAGCTGCCTGACCGTGGTACTAATAGGATCAAATAGAACACCTGTAATTTTCTTCAGGTAGCTTTATATACTGTAACCAGACAAGCCTGCCTGTCAGTAGGAAGATAACAGGAACGGATCTAGCTGAACACTGTGAGCAGGACGCACTGTACTAAATGTAAATAGTCTAGCTGCCTGACCGTGGTACTAATAGGATCAAATAGAACACCTGTAATTTTCTTCAGGTAGCTTTATATACTGTAACCAGACAAGCCTGCCTGTCAGTAGGAAGATAACAGGAACGGATCTAGCTGAACACTGTGAGCAGGACGCACTGTACTAAATGTAAATAGTCTAGCTGCCTGACCGTGGTACTAATAGGATCAAATAGAACACCTGTAATTTTCTTCAGGTAGCTTTATATACTGTAACCAGACAAGCCTGCCTGTCAGTAGGAAGATAACAGGAACGGATCTAGCTGAACACTGTGAGCAGGACGCACTGCACTAAATGTAAATAGTCTAGAAGATAACAGGAACGGATCTAGCTGAACACTGTGAGCAAGACGCACTGCACTAAATGTAAATACCAGGAACGGATCTAGCTGAACACTGTGAGCAGGACGCACTGCACTAAATGTAAATAGCAGGAACGGATCTAGCTGAACACTGTGAGCAGGAGGCACTGCACTAAATGTAAATAGCAGGAACGGATCTAGCTGAACACTGTGAGCAGGACGCACTGCACTAAATGTAAATGGCAGGAACGGATCTAGCTGAACACTGTGAGCAGGACGCACTGCACTAAATGTAAATAGCAGGAACGGATCTAGCTGAACACTGTGAGCAGGACGCACTGCACTAAATGTAAATAGTCTAGAAGATAACAGGAACGGATCTAGCTGAACACTGTGAGCAGGACGCACTGCACTAAATGTAAATAGCAGGAACGGATCTAGCTGAACACTGTGAGCAGGACGCACTGCACTAAATGTAAATAGCAGGAACGGATCTAGCTGAACACTGTGAGCAGGACGCACTGCACTAAATGTAAATAGCAGGAACGGATCTAGCTGAACACTGTGAGCAGGACGGACTGCACTAAATGTAAATAGCAGGAACGGATCTAGCTGAACACTGTGAGCAGGACGCACTGCACTAAATGTAAATAGCAGGAACGGATCTAGCTGAACACTGTGAGCAGGACACACTGCACTAAATGTAAATAGCAGGAACGGATCTAGCTGAACACTGTGAGCAGGACGCACTGCACTAAATGTAAATAGCAGGAACGGATCTAGCTGAACACTGTGAGCAGGACGCACTGCACTAAATGTAAATAACGGGAACAGATCTAGCTGAACACTGTGAGCAGGACGCACTGCACTAAATGTAAATAGCAGGAACGGATCTAGCTGAACACTGTGAGCAGGACACACTGCACTAAATGTAAATAGCAGGAACGGATCTAGCTGAACACTGTGAGCAGGACGCACTGACTGCACTAAATGTAAATAACAGGAACAGATCTAGCTGAACACTGTGAGCAGGACGCACTGCACTAAATGTAAATAGTCTAGATAGAAGATAACAGGAACGGATCTAGCTAAACTGAATACAGTGTATATATATATATATGCAACACCTGGGATGCATATATATACACAATACACTGTAAGTGCAGCTAACTGACTGACTGTTCTGCCTAATCTAGCTAACTCAAATCAAATGACACTGTCTCTCTCTCTCTCTCTCTCTCTCTATCTCTCAGCACACCGGAACACACACTACACAGGGCCGCCGTGCAGGCGGCCTTATATAGTGTGGGGCGTGTACTAAATCCCCTGAGCCATAATTGGCCAAAGCCACCCTGGCTTTGGCCAATTACAGCTCTCTCCACTGACGGCGCTGTGATTGGCCAAGCATGCGGGTCATAGTGCATGCTCGGCCAATCATCAGCCAGCAATGCACTGCGATGCCGCAGTGAATTATGGGCCGTGACGCGCCACACGAATTTGGCGCGAACGGCCCATATCGTTCGCAATTCGACGGACGGTCGAACAGCCGATGTTCGAGTCGAACATGGGTTCGACTCGAACACGAAGCTCATCCCTAATGGGCACTGATTAGCATCTGTGATGGGCACCTCTTATGGGGGCTGCGCTGATAATCAAATCAGATCTCCTTTGCTCGCATCTTGTCAGAACAAACCTAGGAAAGCCGATTACGGGCACTTCCTGGTTACCGCTGTGATTGGACACAGCTGATCATGTGGTTAGGAGTCTACATCATAGGCTCTATACCAGGATCAAAGATGCGGTGTGTCGGAGCTACACAGCGCACCACTGATCACTGCGCTGCATGCCCCCAGGGTGCACGCACGAGCGTCCTATGACGAATAACAGTCAGCGCTTCTGGTTCCCCCTGTTCGGCAGGGCGGCTGTGTCTGGGGGGGCAATCGTGCAGTCTCGATCCTGAGCTGTCCTGTCTGCGTCAATAGATTCAGACAGCACAGCTTGCCCCCCCCGCTCTCTTGTAACAGAATTTGATTGACAACAGCGAGAGCCAGTAGCTCCTACTGCTAACAATCTGACCAGTGAGGAGAGAAAAAGCAGAGAGTGCCACTGTTCTCATGCACAGCAATCGATCGTCATTTTGCTCAGGTAACTATAAGGAGAGGCTGGAGGGGATCCTCTGACCTAGAAGTTTTTTTACCTTAATGCATAGAATGCATTAAGTTAAACTTTAAGGCTTTAGAACCACTTTAACCGGTTTCTGCCCACCGTATAGTAAAATGACAGTCGTTCTGGGAGGACTTCATATGACGTCCTCCCACTTTTGCTGCGCACTCCCCTGGTGGCGCACAGCGCGGCGACCGATGGTGGGCTGTGTCCCGCGGAGGGTAAAGAGCTGATGTCGTAGACTCTTTACCATGTGATCAGCTGTGTCCAATCACAGCTGGTCACATGTAAACAAATGCCGGCTATAGGCATTTCCTTTCCTCGGTGGTGTCAGTATCTAGAGCCTGGTACACACGATCAGATTGTTGGCCAACAAAGCCTCAGACTTTTGTCCGAAGGGCGTGTGCCAGGAACTTATCTTGCATACAAACGGTACACAATTGTCGACCAAGAAACACAAACATAGTGACGTACTACATGGAATGTCAGCTCTTGAGCACCACCCTTTGGGCGACTTCTGCTAATGTAGTGTTTGGTGAGCATTGATTCCAAGCATGCCTGTTTGTACTTTGGACTTTTGTGTGACGGACTTGTGTACACACGATAGAAAAATCTGACAACAGAACGTTGTCCGCCAAAAATGTACTAGTCTGCCATCCAACATTTGTTGGTGGAAAGTTGAACAACAATTGTCTGATGGAGCGTACTAAGGCCCCTTTCACACTGGGGCGGTTTGCAGGCGTTATTGCGCTAAAAATACCGCCTGCAAACCGCCCCTAAACAGCCTCCGCTGTTTGTTCAGTGTGAAAGCCCGAGAGTGCGCTGGCAGGAGAAGAAAAAATCTCCTGCAAGCCGCATCTTTGGAGCGGTGAAGGAGCCTTACAGTCGGATTTTAGGCAAACAGTCTGTCTTCGCACAATTCCCTGCCGAAAATCCGATCGTGTGTACGAGGCTTTAGGAAAGAAAAGCGATAAGCGGCTTTCCCGTGGAGACATTTACACTGGTCAGCAGCACCCTGATTATCAGTGCAGCCCCATCAGTACTGAATATCATCCATCAGTGCCCATTAATGCTGCCTTGTCAGTGCCCATCAGTGCCGCTTCACCAGCGCACATCAATGAAGAAGAAAAATGACTTATTTGCAAAATTTTACAACAAAGAGAAAGGGTGGTTGGTTGTTTGTTTTTTTGGGTTTCTTTGTCTCTTTTTGCTGTCTTTTTTTTACTTGTTAGTACAAAATAAAAAGCAAGTGGTGATTAACCACTTAAGTACCAGAAGATCTGTCCCCTTAATGACCAGGCCATTTTTTGCGATACGGCACTGCTTCGCTTAAACTGACAGTTGCGCGGTCGTGCGACGCTGTACATAAACAAAATTGATGTTCTTTTTTTCCCACAAATAGAGCTTTCTTATGGTGGTATTTGATCACCTCCTGCGGTTTTTATTTTTTGCTATAATAAATACCCCCCCCCCCCCCCAAAAAAAAAGTAAAAAAACACAATTCTTCATCAGTTTAGGCCAGTATGTATTCTACATATTTTTGGTAAAAAAAAAGAATCGCAATAAGTGCAAAAGTTATCACATCTACAAAATAGGGAATTGAATTATGGCATTTTTATATTATATATATTTTTTTTACTAGTAATGGCGGTGATCAGCGATTTTTAGCGGGACTCCGACATTGCGGGCGGACAGATCGGCCACTTTTGACATTTTTATGCAGCAATCAGTGCTATAAAAATGCACTGATTACTGTATAAATGTCATGGACAGGGAAGGGGTTAACATCAAGGGGTTAAATGTGTTCCCTGGGAGATGTTTCTAACTGTGGGGGGAGGGGACTGACTGGGAGTAGAGAGTGATTGCTGTTCCTAATCACTAGGAACAGACGATCACTCTGTACTTCCCTGTCAGTAGAAAATCAGGTGTGAAGCCGCAAAGGCTTCACTGCCCTTTTCCCTTACTTAACATGGCGGTGCCTGCAACCAAAGCTGATTGGAGAATTGGCTTTGGGTGAGGTCATCGCTGGATCCCTGGACAGGTAAGTGTCCTTATATTAAAAATCAGTAGCTACAGTATTTGTAGCTGCTGACTTTTGATTTTTAGGGGGGAGACTGGAGCTCCTCTTTAAGCTCCAAGTTGCGACTTGAAATTTCTACATGGTTGGTTTCATAGTTTCTGACAACTTAAGAGTGTTGATAAAACAAAGGAGGGGGAATGATTGCAGGATGGATGGTGTGAGTTAAGTGAACCTTTTGCTTTGCCTTGTGTGGATTTTAAACTTAAAAGGTTCACACTACATGTATTATTAGAGAATTGAGTGTCCAGATGTTGTACCTTATCCACTGGCATATTTTAGGTTTCTCATGCTTTGCATGGATAAATATTTTAGGCTAACTAATCTTCACAGTGATATGTTTTATTGTTTAATTTACGATTTAATGAGATTGTTCCTTTTCTGTGAGAAATACCACTTTGTACCGTTTTTTCACTTGTACAACTTAATCTTCTTAAATAAAAAATTTTATGAGAAAAAAAAATATATATTTTAGGCTAATGTCCTCTAATAATGTTTCTTTCTCCTCTTAGATCTTTAGAGTGTTGGGTTACAAGGCTGCCATCGTAGTAGAAGACGATTTGGAAGTAGCCCCAGACTTCTATGAATACTTCTCAGCCACCCATTCCCTCCTCCGCAAGGACCCCACATTGTGGTGCGTCTCTGCCTGGAATGACAACGGCAAGGAGAACTTAGTGGAGCCCAAAGGCAGTTCCATTCTTCATCGTTCTGACTTCTTCCCAGGGCTTGGCTGGCTGCTGCTTCGGGAGCTTTGGGAGGAACTGGAGCCAAAGTGGCCAGCTGCCTTCTGGGATGACTGGGTCAGGCGCCCAGAGCAGAGACTTGGGAGGGCATGCCTGAGACCAGAGTTGCCTCGCACTCGAACATTTAGAAGGAAAGGGGTTAGCCAGGGCCAGTTTTTTGACCAGCATCTGAGGTTTATCAAACTGAATCAGGACCCAGTATCCTTCACTAAGATGGATCTTTCATATCTTCTTAAAGAAAAATATGACCCCTGGTTTCTGGGACAAGTTTATGAAGCACCCAAAGCCTGTGCAGAAGAGGTGCTTCAAGGGCAAGTGCCCGGAGGAAGGACGGTCAGGGTCGAATACTCAACTAGAGACACTTTTAAGGCTATGGCCAGGTCCTTTGGTGTTATGGATGACCTGAAGTCTGGTGTGGCTCGAGTTGCCTGTAAGGGTGTTGTAACTTTTACACATAGGGGGAGAAGGATGTTTTTAGCTCCCCCTAAAGACTGGGCAGGCTATGACCTATCATGGAGTTAAGGTGAACTATTGTTCCTCCGGATTTAGGGGAGGAGGACATGTAGCAGATAAGGAAATTTTCTCTGTGAGAGGTTCAGAGGGTCCAATATGTTTAGGTGCTATCTAATGCCAGGTCTCTGCAAAAATTAATGCGCTTTAGGTTCCAAGGGACCAAGTTGGAGGTCAGAAACCACTGACTTTGGTGCAGGTGCAACATGGGGATTGTCAGAAATCACTTTTGAGTTACTGGGAGATGACCAGGAGCCTTTGAACCTCAAGAACTGTGTGGTATGATAGAGCTACACCTACGCACTCAGGAAGAGATCATATCAGCCAACTATGTTTCACGGCACGGGGGAAGCAACTCTCTTCCCCTTTTATTAATTCACCTCAATAAAGTGACCTTTATAGCCAAACAAGTCTGATTCCTGATAACCATGTAATGGCAAAAATGCAGTGCAAGCTGCTTTGGGTTTTTCCGCATACAATTATTTGCATAATCCGTATCGGATGTCCTCAAAAGACAAAGGGTTGTTTACCTCTACTGAGCGTGTTTTATTAAGATCTGATAAGCAATTTAATTATTAAATAATAAATATCTAATCCCTACAGCTGTGGATCATAACATACCTCGATTCATTCCTGGTGAGTGCAGATCTTCTCACCGGAAAGGTGTAATTTAATGGGTCACATATTGTAAAATTTAATATATTGCAGCTCGCCGGTCCCTGGATGTGGTGGCTGCATTTGTTTTTGTTTTTTTCTGGCTAAAAATATTTCCGGCAATACTGGTCGATCTTGCCAGAAATGCACTATCCTTGGAACCATATGTGAGCTGAAAAGAGAGCATAAAATACTTATCTTTATTGTGTAAACTACTAGTCCCATCAGTCCACCATGTAAGGGAGATGAGCAAAGGCAGGCAAGTTTGAAGTCCAAAAGTGGATATTCACTGCATCTGAGCACCACAGCCCCAAAACACTATTTAAAGGATACGTTTTAAAAATAAAATAAAAATAAATGCACGTTTTAAATGCATTTATTATTTTTTGTTGCAGGAGCCTAAAAAGCATTGCACCAGCAATCAGCAGATCGCTGATGCCATGCAGGTCCCCAACAGACCTGTCAGTGTATCGTGTTACCCGTACATCCCGTACTGGTAAGCCGATACTGCCTCACAGGAACACTCAATGAACTACCACAGTGCTCCACAGCGCCATGGTAGTTCATCGAGAACTACAACCCGGAAGCCACTAAGGATAGTGAGGCTTGTAGTCCATTTAGGATCTGGAGCTGTGTCTGAAATGGCGTGGGCAGAGCCCCGCACTGGTTTTTAACCCCTTATTGCCCGGCGTATATAAGAATGGCGGCTTGGCGAACGAAATAGATGACTTCAAAAAAGATACAGTGCGCTTCAGAGGTCAAAACTCACCCTTTATCAGGACTACAACAATAAAAGGACACATAGATTTATCTAGTTAGTATATGTTTTTTGACATTGAACATATACAAAATTTCGCAACTGCACTTGATTTTACATTGGCATACATTTCTTAATCGTACAGGACATGGGCTCCTTTAAAGTGGCTGTAAACCCCAGACATGAAATCTGAACAAAGCACATATTACTATAGTGTTTACTTTAAGCAGAAAGAACAGACAGCGCAAAACCTAATTGTTGTAGACTCAGCAGCTGAACACTGTAGGCCAATATACAAAACCTAAAAGAGAATTCACAAAATATAGCAGTGCAGCGCTTAATATAGGTAAAAAATATACACATAAAATGTACATATAACAAACGCATGAAGAAAAGTCCCAAAATATCTTATTCGAGGAAATGAATAGCTGCCCACTTGCAGAAAGGGAATCCCTCTTGTGTTACCACCAATGTGAACCTCCACCAGGGGTCTAGGCTGCTCACCTTATTGAGTGGACCTTCTGCGCTAACAGCAAGGTCACTCATGCATTCCCTTCCACAGGGCTGAATATGAAGACAGAGGTCCACTTGCAGTATCCCAAGATCAATCTCATTAGTAGATATATATCATGTTAAAACAAAAATAACAGGACATAGTGCTCTCCATACGAAAGTGTAAAATTTATTGTATAAAACAAATGTTACTCACAAGGATAGCACTGATTCCCAGTGCAGGAGTATACAGCATAAAAACAAACCAGATGGGTGGCTGTGGCGATTCGCTAAGGAAGTCCATACAGACGATACGCGTGCGAGGGGCTCCGTGACGTCAGTACAGTCACCCATCTGCACTGCTATAATTTGTGTATAGTGTTTACTTGCTTCTCTCTAAAGCACTAAGTTTAATTTCTGTCTGCTATCAACATGAATCGCTTCTGACAAGTCTTCCTGACACCAGGAAAAAATGGAGACAGGGGAGGGACCTCCAGCTGATTGACAGTCTCAGCTCTGTTCCTGTGTGATGGGGGGGGGGGTCCCTTTCCCTTTCCCTTCCCTCCAGTCAGGACTCGAAGCTCTCGTACAGTGTGTAAATGCAGCTCCCCCCCTCCTACTTTGTGAGTCTGAAAAACTATTTTCATCTCTGAATTTTACAAGGAGATACAGATACAAATTGCTGCAGATAAACAAGTACCACATATGTAGGAGGATTTGTTTAATCTCTGTGTATCACCGGAGGTCAGGAAATTCATTGGGTGTATGTAAGGGGTTACAACTACTTGTCTTGAACATGGGTTATATGTTGTCTCCTTCAGATGAGGGCATTGGCAAATAAAATTGTTAGGACAGCCTGTATAGCCCCTTCCACTACCAGCAATCCTTCGTTTTTTTGCTATTGTCCTTAGGTGATGGATGACCTCTACTGTGAGCAGGATTCCGGCCTATACTTCTGTGAGTACTGGAAGACTGGTTATTCACACAAAGAAACCCTTCTCTACCTGGCTGCTTCATCGCCACTGAGGCAAAATGATTGCAGCTTTCAGATTGATCGCGCCTCGGGGGAACCATACTCAGATCCCGACACAAGAAGCCTGTAGAAAGGGAAGCATGGAGCCGGCCTGTAACATTGGCTTTGGGCCCTGAACTCAGAGTGCCCTATAGGCAGGGGCGTATCTACCGCGAGGCAAACAAGGCGTTTATTTTGGGCAGAATTTTTCAGGGCGGATAATGCTGATAGGTGAGGTGAGAGCAGAGAGATGAGCTTATCAGTCTGCTGCTTCTCCTTTCACTGTCCAATCACAAGCTGGGGGAGGGACAAGACCTGTAAGCATTACTTGTTAGCAGAGAAAAATCAGGTCTCCTGCCCTGCCAGGACTGGGTGGACAGAAATACAGATCCTTTTCTGTATGTTATCCATGTATTGAGCTGTTTGACTGCAGTTCAGCTTTAACTCCTTTAGATCTGCGCTATAGCCGAATGACGGCTACAGAGCGGATCTGCTTTACCGGGAGTACGTCTATTGATGTCCTCCCCTTTGCAGACTTGCCATGCCCCCCTGAAGGGGGCGCGCACTCTGATCACCCGAGTCAATGAGACTCTGGTGATCACAGATCTGAGTAATGGGCCGATACTGGCCTTTTACCCTTTTTCCCCGAAAATAAGACCTAGTGTGATTGTCCGTGATGGCTGCAATATAAGCCCTACCCTCTTTCCCTGAAAATAAGCCCTACCCTGAAAATAAGACCTACAAGGAATTTAACTAGGGCTTATTTGGGGGGTAGGGCTTATATTGCAGCCATCACCGGCAATCACGCTAGGTCTTATTTTCGGGAAAACAGGGTACCACGTGATCAGCTGTCAGCCAATGTAAACAGAGGATCGGTAATCTTTTTTTTTTTTTTTTCTTCTCACGCTGACAGCATAAGGAGAAAAAATGCCGATAACCGGCTTCTGTTTGCAGGGACATCGGTCCCGAAGAGGAACAGCTTGTTATGTGCCCACCAGTACCGCCTGCCAGTGCCAGAAATCAGTGCCCACCAATCAGTGCCTACGTTACTCAAGTGCCAGAAATCAGTGCCCACAAGTGCCACCTATCAATGCCCACCAGTGGTGCCAATCAGTGCCACCTAGCAGTGCTGCCTATCAGTGTCACCTACCAGTCCCCATCACTGCCACCCATCAGTGCCATCTATTGGTGCCCATCAATGCCACCTGCCAGTGCCGCCTATTAGTGCCCATCAGTGTCGCCTTATCAGTGCCCATCAATGCAGCTTATCGGTGCCCATCAGTGCAGCCTATCTGTGTAGCCTCATCAGCGTACATCAATGAAGGAGAAAAAATACCTGTTTGCAAAAATTATTACCAAAATCTAAAACGCTTTTGTATTTTTTTTATTAAATTTATTAATTTATTAATTTATTAAAAAATGAGAAATACACTCACATGTAAATCTTTTAAAACCAGCGCTGATTTTAAAAGATTTACATGTGAGTGTATTTCTCATTTTTTAATAAATTTCATATCTGTTTTTCGGATTTACACTATGTGGCCTTTCCTTCTTCCTCCCCATTCATCACCACCGTCATTTGGTTTCTAACATCACTCTGAGGGACATACCAGTCCATGGTTCATCCCAAGATCACCACCCCTCTGGATCACCTACAGCCATTTACCACCTAAGCCTGTTTTGACCCAACTTTGCGTATGTCTCTTTGGGTTCATTAGATCCGGTAAGCCTCTTCATTGTCGGTAGTGGTGTGTCTGTCTTCACTCCAGATGCTATGCACTTATTGATTTGCTCCTTGTATGAAGTCACATAACTTCTGAGGACTACCTACTACTAGGATCCATACATATATGGAGGACCTTCCTCTAATTTGCACCTAGAACTTTTGGATAATTTTTGTCTTTATGTTGGACATCTTAAACTTTTTTTAGCGCTACACTTATTTGTTTCCTTTCTATTTGGCATATATCCTGTTGGCCGTGTTAGCTGCTTGTTTGTGTTTTTAGGGCAGCGCAGAATCATTTGGTACATTCTTCCTTCTGCAAAATTTATTACATAGAATCAACTATAAATAAAGGGTTCAGTAAAAATTAGCAGAGCATGATACAGATCATGTTTAACCACTTAAGCCCCGGACCATTTGGCTAGCCAAAGACCAGAGCACTTTTTGCGATTCGGCACTGCGTCGCTTTAACTGACAATTGCACGGTCGTGCGACATGGCTCCCAAACAAAATTGACGTCCTTTTGGTGGTATTTGATCACCTCTGCGGTTTTTATTTTTTGCGCTATAAACAAAAAAATAGCAACAATTTTGAAAAAAAAGCAATATTTTTTACTTTCTGCTATAATAAATATCCCCAAAAAATATATAAAAAAACGTTTTTTTTTCCCTCAGTTTAGGCCGATCGTATTCTACATATTTTTGGTAAAATAAATCGCAATAAGCGTTTATTGATTGGTTTGGGCAAAAGTTATAGCGTCTACAAAATAGGGGATAGTTTTATGGCATTTTTATTAATAATTTTTTTTTTACTAGTAGTGGAGGCGATCAGCAATTTTTATCGTCACTGTAACATTATGGCGGACACGTCGGACACTTTGGTGCTATTTTGGCACCATTCACATTTATACAGCGATCAGTGTGATTAAAAATGTATTGATTACTTTGTAAATGTGACTGGCAGTAAAGGGGTTAATACTAGATGGCGCTGTAGGGGTTAAGTGTGTCCTCTAGGGAGTGATTCTAACTGTGGGGGGAGGGGCTATATGTGACACAACACTGATCACCGCTCCGGATTACAGGGAGCTGTGATCAGTGTCCTGTCACTAGGCAGAATGGGGAAATGCTAGTTTACATTAGCATTTCCCCATTCTTTCTCTCCGTGAGACGATCGCGGGTATCCCCGCGGACATCGAGTCCGCGGGACCCGCGATCACACTCACGGAGCTTGCGGCGGGCGCGCACGTGATGGCACGGCGGCAAATTTAAAGGGACATACCTGTACGCCCATTTGCCTGTCCGTGCCATTGTGTTGACGTACATGTACATGCGGCGGTCGGCAAGTG
Organism: Lithobates clamitans; assembly: GCA_037952925.1. NCBI lineage: Eukaryota > Metazoa > Chordata > Amphibia > Anura > Ranidae > Lithobates > Lithobates clamitans. The sequence continues at coordinate 1,056,684 of JBBGZY010002505.1, read as the reverse complement.
GTTAATGGTCACTGATATCCATATGTAGTAGGTGATCAGTACTGATGTCATATCCCAATATGTTTCGCCAATAATGGCTTCCTCAGGGAATTTTTACAGACCACCGGTATTCCATACAGCTCAAGGGAGCATCAGAGGAAAACACAGAGCAACTCCACAGAATTAGGGAGGCAATGTGTGATCACAGGGGATATATAGGGACCAGGAAAACTCTGCTGTAGACATAGAATAGTGCAGGGGCGCCAGCAAATAACAGCAGTCAAGCAGAGTGGAGCTATAACATAATGACCACTCGTGCTGTGCACTACATCAGGACAGTGGTGGCCCCTGCCCTCCAGCTGGAATGTTTACAGAGATGGCACCTTACACAAGAGCAATGTCTTGTCACTGGTGTCATCTCCCTAAAACTTCTGTAGCCTTCTGTGGATGTCAGGCTGTACCCCTCCTTCATCAAGAACTCAATGATGACATACTGCATTTCCTCTGGAATCCATTATGTGCAATGAAAACAATTGCTACAAAGGAAGAGTTCCTCAACTAAAATGTGAAATTTGAACATCCTATGTAAGTTCAGTAACTCACCCTCTGTAGAAACTCTTCTTTTGGGTACAAAGATTACTGATCAGTAGGGATGAGGTTCAGATTTGCCATACAGTAGGTTGGTTTAGTGTAGAAATTCACCGGATGAAATTTTAACCACTTGCCGACCGCCGGCAGAACGGCACAGGCAGGCAAATGGGTGTACCTGTATGTCCCTTTGAATTTGCTGCCTATTGCGGGTCCCGCGGACTCGATGTTTGCCGGCGGCCCGCAATTGCAGCGAGGAGAGGCAGAACGGGGAGATGCCTATGTAAACAAGGCATTTCCCTGTTCTGCCTAGCGACATGACAGGGATCTCCTGCTTCCTGTCATCGGGAGCAGTGCTCTCTGTCATGTTGTAGTGAGCCCATCCCCCCTACAGTTAGAATCACTTCTTAGGACACACTTAACCCCTTTATCGCCCCCTAGTGTTTAACCCCTTCCCCGCCAGTGTCATTTATACAGTAATCAGTGGCTAATTGTAGCTTTGATCGCTGTATAAATGACTGGTCCCAAAATAGTGTCCGATGTGTCCACCGCAATGACGCAGTCACAATAAAAATCGCAGATCGCCGCCATTACTAGTAAAAAAAAATAATAAAAATCCCATAAGTCTATCCCCTATTTTGTAGACGCTATAACTTTTGCATAAACCAATCAATATACTCTTATTGAGATTTTTTTTTTTTTTACCAAAAATATGTAGAAGAATACATATTGGCCTAAACTGTGGAAGAAATTTAGTTTTTTTTATATATATATTTTTTGGGGATATTTACTGTGGCAAAAAGTAAAAAATATTAAAATAGTAAATAGTAAAAATTGTCGCTCTTTTTTTGTTTATAGCCCAAAAAATAACCGCAGAGGTGATCAAATACCACCAAAAGAAAGCTCTATTTGTGGGGAAAAAAGGACGTCAATTTTGTTTGGAAGCAACGTCGCACAACCGCGCAATTGTCAGTTAAAGCGTCGCAGTGCCGAATCGCAAAAAGTGATCTAGTCAGGAAGAGGGTAAAATCTTCCAGGGCTGAAGTAGTTAAAGGACCTATAATGCCCTGTCAGACATGACTTTTCAGATGTGGGCAGCTGGCTTAGAAGGGCCAATACATGCAGTCCCTATGTTACAAACATCCGACTTGCATATGACTCCTACTTCCAAATTGAGGGAGACAACAGGTAGTGAGAAGAAATCTACCCCTAGGAAGGGAAATTCACTCCTGTAAGAGTTATCCTGGCAAAAAGGGGTCTCCACGGAAGCATTATCACCAAATCCTAGGTTCCATGACAACCCAAAATTTTCAAAATCCAATTGTCACAGGGGCAGAAAGTGAGGTGAAATCTTCTGAACAGGGGCACAGACAGCAAAACAAATGTTACCGGAGTGTTAACCCTTCCCTATGCTATCCAGAAAGCTTCAAAATTATTTTTGTTGGCTGAAGTTACACTTAAGGATCCTTTCACATTGGGCTGTCTGTGTTCACTGACTTTGCTTGCTCAGTAGGGATCGATCCGTTGATCCACACTGAGCCGGCGGATGAGAGGTCCGTCTCCCCTCACTGTGCAGAGATGGACCTGTCAGAGCTCGCTCTCCTCTATGGGGGATCGGATGAAAACAGATCCGCCTGTCCGTTTTATCCTCTTCGCCAGACGGATCGAAAATAGGGTTTCCATCCATCTGGATTTAGCGGATCGGATGTCAGCGGACATGTCACCATTGACATCCGTCACCCCATAGAGGTACATGGAGCGTCCGTTCAGGTCCGCCTGAAAAACTGACAGGGGGACCTGAATGGTCAATATGTGTGAAAGAGCCCTAAAAAATTTGCAAATAAAGGTGAAATTACTGCGCTAAACCACTATAGTGTCAAAGTTAAAACAGAAAGCAGCTAACACTCAAGCAAAGTCCAAATGAAATAAAAATATACAGTGTAGCGCTATAAACAAGGAAACATGAACTGTGATGTCTTGTGGAAAAGTAATAAAGTAATAAATAGCGCTATACACAAGGAAATATGAAATGTGATGTCCTGTGGAAGAGTAATAAATACACAAAAAAGTCCAATGTTAACTGAAGGGGACTGGAAAATAATAATTCAAAGATATGTCCATCCCATGCTTGATGGTAAATCTTCAATTGGACACAAACAATATGCAAATAACTGCAATTGTGAAGAAATCCTCTGTGGGAAGAATAAGGTGGGTACTCTTACCAGATATGGTGGACCCACTTACTGTTTGGTAGCGGGTCAGTGTGGCTTATGTGGACCAAGTGCCACGGGGTTAGAGTTGGTTAGAAAACGGTCACTCTATGAGGGATAATTCCACTCCTCATCCGTGTTGGTCAGGCCAGAGAATCCTGGTTCTTTATGGTTCTCCAACGTGGTAAAGAACTTCCACCCACGGGGGGGCCGTCTGAAGGTTGTTGTTGCACACAAAAAGGACTCAATCGGACTGGGATAGAAACAAAAGCAAATGGAGGGTCTCCATATGGTGTAGGTAAAAAATAATAGGAAGGCATTTATTATAAAAAGAACAGTACATCAAATCAATGAGTACAGGTACTGGTGATCACAATATGTATATAAAAATAGATAAAAAAGCAATGTGGGGAGCAAGCATAGTGAGACCGTCGCGTTCCGTCCTCAAAGAATTCTACTGGGACTGTAGAAGTCTTTGAGGACGAAACGCATGGGGCTCGCCATGCTTTTTTTATGCTCAAATGCCTTTGTAAGGCTTGATTCACACCTATGCCTTTTTAGTGCTTTTTGCATTTTGCAGATTTTCACTACAGTCTATTAAACGTGGTTTCCTATGGAATATGTTCTGTAGTGCAAATCTGCAATATGCAAAAAGCACTAAAAATGCATAGGTGTGAATCAGGCCTAAGGGACTCTTGGGTTTGGGTAATCAAAAAGAGGAACCTACCACATTAGGCCACCCTTTTAGATCCTGATACAAGGAGACAATTCCTGATTTACTGCCACTATTCCAGAGGGAGCCGAAAATGAGTCACTTTGAAGAAGTGTAGCGTGACAATCTTTTTGCTATATTTCCAGATGTGGTAGGACCAACATGGTGGCGACCAACTCTGCCTCCAATACTTTGATCCCTGAAAGGAGGAGTTGCATTGGCAGTGTCTGGATTAACACGCTGCTTCAAAGTTGTTTTTTAAACCACAGGGGCCAGACTTGGCTACAGGCAGCACCTGAACCACATGGTTGCTGACTACATCGGGTCCAAGTTCAGTGTTGCCAACCGCCCGTAGATTTACGGGCAGCCCGTAAAAATGACCCGTTTTTCGGGGCGCCCGTGAATGCCCGTTACGGGCACCGGTGCCCGTAAAAATGATGGCCGCGAGCCGGCCACGCAACGGCGCATGCGCCGTTCCGAAGCCGGCCGGACTCGGGAAAGCTCGTACGCGCTCGGCCGGGCGGCGCATGCGCAGTAACGTAATACCGCCGCCCGGCGCCATTTTCGAATCGATCGAGCGCAGCCGCGGCGGCAAGGCAAGCTGACAGCTGAGCTGAGCCAGGCGACTCTGTCCTGTCATGCAGTGCATGACTTGGCTGGCTGCACACACAGGAGGTACGGAGAGCGAAGCTGTGGGGGGGATGGGATTGGGATCTAAAGGAGGACATTACTGGGACTGGAGTCGGGAGAAGTAATATGATGGTGAATAGAGCATATCAGTCTCTGTCCCTGGGCCCTGGCTGCATGGCATATGCAGGGGACAGAGACTGATGTGCTCTATTCACCATCATATTACTTCTCCAGTCCACATCAGATTCATCAGTGTGCTGTGTCCTCCTCCTGTACCCCTTTCACCTCTCCACAGGTCAGGGCAGAGGTGAAAGGGGTACAGGAGGAGGACACGGCACACTGATGAATCTGATGTGGACTGGAGAAGTAATATGATGGTGGACAGGGGAGGAGGCTGCTGTGAGGATGTGTCCTATCCGCAGTCTTTGTCCACCTCTTGTAGTATGTCCGCAACCTCTGTCCCCCTCTTGTAGTATGTCCGCAACCTCTGTCCCCCTCTTGTAGTATGTCCGCAACCTCTGTCCCCCTCCTGTAGTATGTCCGCAGCCTCTGTCCACCTCTTGTAGTATGTCCGCAGCCTCTGTCCACCTCCTGTAGTATGTCCGCAACCTCTGTCCACCTCTTGTATGTCCGCAGCCTCTGTTCACCTCTTGTAGTATGTCCGCAGCCTCTGTCCACCTTCTGTAGTATGTCCGCAGCCTCTGTCCACCTTCTGTAGTATGTCCGCAGCCTCTGTCCTTCTCCTGTAGTATGTCCGCAGTCTCTGACCATCTCTTGTCTCTTATCATGTCTGCAGTCTTTGAGGGGATCCTAGAAAGGATTCATGAGTGGGAACGCTGCCGGGATGGGGGTTACGGGAAGAGACAGACACGTGTGGACTGTGGAGAGGAGGCTATAGAATAGCCACCAAGCTGGACCCATCTGACTGAGCCCTGCTGGGTGCACCTGAGAGGAGGTCAGTGACAGTGCCGCCAGGCCAGTCTGGGGGGGTCACTGATGTAAGGCGGAAGTAAATACAATAATGTAAGGGGGCACTGACATAAAGGTTCCCCCCTATATTAGTAATCCCCCCCTTACCTTAGTGTATTCACACTACGGAAGGTGGTCTCTGGTCACCATCCTGCAGACTCTGATGTAAGGGAAAACTCTCTGCTGGCCGGGTTATAGTAACCTGACCTTCATGTAAATTGAGAAATATGTTTTTTGACTTTTGTTTAACTTAAACACATTGCTAATAGCACTAGCTATGTGTTTATAGTTCAAATATTAATATTTGCAATGTTTAGCACTAAAAACAGTAATTTTAGGTACTTTTTTTGCAGTGCCAGTAAAAAATGTGGATCTGCCAGTAAATTTCATGGTTTTTTTTTGCCAGTAAAAAATGGGCACCGTTTGTAAATTTTGACGTTCTGCCAGTAAATTTCACTTCGGGGGTTTGGCAACACTGGGTCCAAGGCTAATGCAGACACTCTCAGAAGTAAGGACCTCATGGGCTATTGGGCGTTTAGGCTGGACCAACTTGCACAGTATGCACTGTGGATTCCGGTTTGCTCTGTGTGTTGTCTGAGAGGGTCTTCTTCAGCCTTGAAAGAGGTTTTGTTATGGGAAGGTGATACCACCTATCCTCTGAGAGTGTGGACTGGCTCACTTTCATTGAAATGAACCAGTCTTAGATTACCAATGACTACAAAACCCTTGGAATGAATGCTACTAAAAAAACTTTAACCTGATCCACCCCACGTAATGTTCACAATGTTTCCTAACAGGGTAAATCCTGCCTTCGGCCTAAGGCTGGGTTCACACCAGTGTGAATTGGATGCAGGTCTGTGGAGCCAGTTCACATATCTCCACAGTGGCTCCAGTGTGATTTGCACAGAAACGCTGTCCGTCTTTTGGTCTGTTTCGGGTCCGAATTCAGCCAAAAATTCCGGCTAAAATCGGACCTGAAATGGTGAACGAGGACGCACCGGATCCCTGCTGTGAGCCACATGCGGCTTAGATGTGAACCCAGCCTAAAAGTTTGCAGCACTCTGCACTCTGACACTAAATATTTATGGCTATTGCCTCTTAGATATACATTTAAGCCTTTGAAGCCTATAAAAATATTGTGTCCAATACAGTTTTATTAAAGCGGAAGTAAACTCATTGATTTAACAGTTTCAAAAAAGATTCCCGGCATGTGTCCTGTAGAATGTCTGCAGTCTCTGACCATCTCCTGTAGTATGTCTGCAGTCTTTGACCGTCTCCTGTAGTATGTCTGCATTCTCTGACCATATCCTGTAGTATGTTTTCAGTCTCTGACCATCTCCTGTAGTATGTTTTCAGTCGCTGACCATCTCTTCTGGGACATCTGCAGTCATTTACAGCTTTCTGTAGCATTACAGTCACTGGATATTATGTGTGGCCCCTTGGTGACATCAGGGGCCGCATTTGAGGCTCCCTATATCCGGTAAGCTGACCACCACTTCTGTACTTTGGCCATAGTAAAAAGTAATAGGTGTGGACTAGGGATGAGCTTCGTGTTCGAGTCGAACCCATGTTCGACTCGAACATCGGCTGTTCGGTCGTTCGCCGAATTGCGAACGATATGGGCCGTTCGCGCCAAATTCGTGTGGCGCGTCACGGCCCATAATTCACTGCGGCATCGCAGTGCATTGCTGGCTGATTATTGGCCAAGCATGCACTATGACCCGCATGCTTGGCCAATCACAGCGCCGTCAGTAGAGAGAGCTGTAATTGGCCAAAGCCAGGGTGGCTTTGGCCAATTATGGCTCAGGGGATTTAGTACACACCCCACACTATATAAGGCCGCCTGCACGGCGGCCCTGTGTAGTGTGTGTTCCGGTGTGCTGAGAGATAGAGAGAGAGAGAGACAGTGTCATTTGATTTGAGTTAGATAGATTAGGCAGAACAGTCAGTCAGTTAGCTGCACTTACAGTGTATTGTGTATATATATGCATCCCAGGTGTTGCATATATATATATACACTGTATTCAGTTTAGCTAGATCCGTTCCTGTTATCTTCTATCTAGACTATTTACATTTAGTGCAGTGTGTCCTGCTCACAGTGTTCAGCTAGATCCGTTCCTGCTATTTACATTCAGTGCAGTGCGTCCTGCTCACAGTGTTCAGCTAGATCCGTTCCTGGTATTTACATTTAGTGCAGTGCGTCCTGCTCACAGTGTTCAGCTAGATCCGTTCCTGCTATTTACATTCAGTGCAGTGCGTCCTGCTCACAGTGTTCAGCTAGATCCGTTCCTGGTATTTACATTTAGTGCAGTGCGTCCTGCTCACAGTGTTCAGCTAGATCCGTTCCTGCTATTTACATTCAGTGCAGTGCGTCCTGCTCACAGTGTTCAGCTAGATCCGTTCCTGCTATTTACATTCAGTGCAGTGCGTCCTGCTCACAGTGTTCAGCTAGATCCGTTCCTGGTATTTACATTTAGTGCAGTGCGTCCTGCTCACAGTGTTCAGCTAGATCCGTTCCTGCTATTTACATTCAGTGCAGTGCGTCCTGCTCACAGTGTTCAGCTAGATCCGTTCCTGGTATTTACATTTAGTGCAGTGCGTCCTGCTCACAGTGTTCAGCTAGATCCGTTCCTGCTATTTACATTCAGTGCAGTGCGTCCTGCTCACAGTGTTCAGCTAGATCCGTTCCTGCTATTTACATTCAGTGCAGTGCGTCCTGCTCACAGTGTTCAGCTAGATCCGTTCCTGGTATTTACATTTAGTGCAGTGCGTCCTGCTCACAGTGTTCAGCTAGATCCGTTCCTGCTATTTACATTCAGTGCAGTGCGTCCTGCTCACAGTGTTCAGCTAGATCCGTTCCTGGTATTTACATTTAGTGCAGTGCGTCCTGCTCACAGTGTTCAGCTACATCCGTTCCTGCTATTTACATTCAGTGCAGTGCGTCCTGCTCACAGTGTTCAGCTAGATCCGTTCCTGCTATTTACATTCAGTGCAGTGCGTCCTGCTCACAGTGTTCAGCTAGATCCGTTCCTGGTATTTACATTTAGTGCAGTGCGTCCTGCTCACAGTGTTCAGCTAGATCCGTTCCTGCTATTTACATTCAGTGCAGTGCGTCCTGCTCACAGTGTTCAGCTAGATCCGTTCCTGGTATTTACATTTAGTGCAGTGCGTCCTGCTCACAGTGTTCAGCTACATCCGTTCCTGCTATTTACATTCAGTGCAGTGCGTCCTGCTCACAGTGTTCAGCTAGATCCGTTCCTGCTATTTACATTCAGTGCAGTGCGTCCTGCTCACAGTGTTCAGCTAGATCCGTTCCTGGTATTTACATTTAGTGCAGTGCGTCCTGCTCACAGTGTTCAGCTAGATCCGTTCCTGCTATTTTCATTCAGTGCAGTGCGTCCTGCTCACAGTGTTCAGCTAGATCCGTTCCTGCTATTTACATTCAGTGCAGTGCGTCCTGCTCACAGTGTTCAGCTAGATCCGTTCCTGCTATTTACATTCAGTGCAGTGCGTCCTGCTCACAGTGTTCAGCTAGATCCGTTCCTGGTATTTACATTTAGTGCAGTGCGTCCTGCTCACAGTGTTCAGCTAGATCCGTTCCTGCTATTTACATTCAGTGCAGTGCGTCCTGCTCACAGTGTTCAGCTAGATCCGTTCCTGCTATATACATTTAGTGCAGTACGTCCTGCTCACAGTGTTCAGCTAGATCCGTTCCTGTTATCTTCCTACTGACAGGCAGGCTTGTCTGGTTACAGTATATAAAGCTACCTTAAGAAAATTACAGGTGTTCTATTTGATCCTATTAGTACCACGGTCAGGCAGCTAGACTATTTACATTTAGTACAGTGTGTCCTGCTCACAGTGTTCAGCTAGATCCGTTCCTGTTATCTTCCTACTGACAGGCAGGCTTGTCTGGTTACAGTATATAAAGCTACCTTAAGAAAATTACAGGTGTTCTATCCCAGCTTAGTGCAGCTACAGGCCATTAGTATGTCTGGAAGGCCAAGAAGGAGAGGCAGACAGTCACAAGCCAATAAGAGAGGGCAAGCAGGCTCTGTGTCTAGTGCTGGTCGTGGAGACGGTGCATCCTCATCAGCACGTGGCCATGGGACACGCTTGGCCTTTTTTTCGGCAGCTGGCCGTGTTGAGCCGCAACATGCGGAAGACTTGGTCGAGTGGATGACCAAGCCGTCCTCATCCTCCTCATCCTCTCTCACCCATGCCCAGGGTGCTTTGTCTGGCAAAGCAGCGGCCTCTTCCCTCAGCTCAATGTCATCAGTGACTCCTTCCCTAGCTCCACCATGTCCTCATGAGGATTCCCTCGAACTGTTTGACCACAGTGTTGGGTACATGCTCCAGGAGGATGCCCAGCGTTTGGAAGGCTCTGATGATGATACTGAGCTCAATGAAGGCAGTAACATGAGCACGGACAGAGGGGGTGCCCAAGAAGGACAGCAATCTGGCAGTCATGCTCCCCCTGCTGCAGCATACTGCCAGGTTTGCTCCAGTGATGAGGAGGGAGGGGATGATGAGGTCACTGACTTAACGTGGGTGCCTGATAGGAGAGAGGAGGAGGAGGAGGAGGAGGTGGCACATCACCAACTAGGCAGGATGCCCTCCAGGGGCCAGCCTAAGGGCAGCACATTGACTGCATCACACCCCAAAGCTCCACATGTGCAGGGCGCTGCAGTCTCTGCGCGTTATTCAAAAAGTTCTTTGGTGTGGGCCTTTTTTGAGACGAGTGCATCAGATCGCACCGCTGCTATTTGCAACATATGTCTCAAGCGTATCTCGCGTGGCCAAAACATCTCCCGCTTTGGTACCACATGCTTGACCAGACATATGTTGACCTGCCATGCAGTTCGTTGGCAAGCGTATCTAAAAGACCCACACCAAAGAACAAAGACGATCTCTCCTTGCTCCTCATCAGCTGAGATTTCCAACCCCACTAGACCTTCAGTCCTCTCTGAGACCTGCAGTGAGAGGAATGAAGGTGTAGAATTAGGTGTGTCACAGCCAAGTACTTGTGGGCAATCTGCTTTTGGTACACCGACGTCAGATTGTACCAGGCAAATTTCCCTGCCCCAGCTGCTGCACCGCCGAAAGAAGTTTGCTCCCAGCCATCCACATGCCCAGCGGTTGAATGCTAGCTTGGCAAAATTGCTAGCACTTCAACTGCTGCCTTTTCAGTTGGTAGACTCTGCCCCCTTCCGTGAGTTTGTGGAATGTGCGGTTCCTCAGTGGCAGGTACCCAAACGCCACTTTTTCTCACGGAAGGCGATTCCGGCTCTCTACCGGCATGTGGAAGGCAATGTCCATGCCTCGCTGGACAGGGCGGTCAGCGGTAAGGTGCATATTACCGCTGACTCATGGTCCAGCAGGCATGGACAGGGACGTTACTTAAGTTTCACGGCGCATTGGGTGACTCTGCTGGCAGCTGGGAAGGATGCAGGACAAGGTGCAGTAGTGTTGGAGGTTGTTCCGCCACCACGCCTCCAAAATGCTGATTGTGACACACCTCTCTCCTCCACCCCCTCCTCTTCTTCTTCCTCCATGGCCTCTTCCTCGGAACCAGCGGTGCTCCGTAGGCGTTCAAGGGGCTACGCAAGTACGCAGGCCAAAAGATGCCATGCGGTGCTTGAGCTGGTGTGCTTGGGGGACAGGAGCCACACTGGGGCAGAGGTTCTGTCAGCTCTGCAGGGGCAGGTTCAGAGGTGGTTGACGCCACGCCAACTTAAGGCAGGAATGGTGGTTTGCGACAATGGCACCAACCTCCTCTCTGCCCTCCGACAGGGACAACTGACCCATGTGCCCTGTTTGGCTCACGTCCTTAACTTGGTGGTGCAGCGGTTCTTGGGCAGGTACCCGGGCTTACAGGATGTCCTGAGGCAGGCCAGGAAAGTCTCTGTGCATTTCCGCCGGTCATATAATGCCAGTGCTCGGCTGACGGACCTCCAAAAGGAGTTTAACCTGCCCAAGAACCGCCTAATCTGTGACATGCCCACCAGGTGGAACTCGACGTTGGCCATGCTGCAGCGGCTGCACACGCAGCAGAGGGCCATCAATGAGTACCTGTGCGACTATGGCACCAGGACAGGGTCAGGGGACCTTGGTTTTTTTTCCCCACGCCAGTGGGCCATGATCAGGGATGCATGCACTGTCCTGTCACCATTCGAGGAGGCCACGAGGATGGTGAGCACTGACAGTGCATGCATCAGTGACACTGTCCCCCTTGTCCACCTGTTGGAGCACACGCTGCGTGGAATAATGGACAGGGCACTTGAGGCAGAACAGAGGCAGGAAGAGGAGGACTTCCTTAGCTCTCAAGGCCCCCTTTATCCAGACAGTGTTCCTGCGTGCCCGCCGATCACACAGGAAGAGGACGAGGAGGAGGAGGAGGAGGAGGAGGAAGATTGTGTCAGTATGGAGGTGGAGCCTGGCACTCAGCATCAGCAGTCTTTAAGGGATCAGTCCCAAGGAACACATGGACTTGTACGTGGCTGGGAGGAGGTGGCTGCGGACGTTGTTGTCCTTAGTGACCCAGAGGACTCCGGACCCTTATGCCTCAGCAAACCTACGCTGCATGGCCTCCCTGATCCTGCAAAGCCTGCGTAAGGATCCTCGTATTCGTGGTATCAAGGAGAAGGACCAATACTGGCTGGCAACCCTCCTTGATCCACGTTACAAGGGTAAGGTTGCGGACCTTATCTTGCCATCGCAGAGGGAGCAGAGGATGAAACATCTTCGGGAGGCCTTGCAGAAAGGTCTGTGCAACGCGTTCCCAGAGACTGGGAGGTTACAAACTCCTGTTTCTGGACAACGTGTTGCTGAGGCTTCGGTCAGTCAAAGAAGGAGCGGTGGAGAAGGTGGCCGTCTGACCGATGCGTTCAGACAATTTTTTGGTCCGCAGCCCCAAGGTATGATCGGTTCCAGCAACCATCGCCAGCGTCTGTTTTACATGGTGCAGGAATACCTAGGGGCAAGATCAGACTTGGACACCTTTCCCACCGAAAATCTTCTGGGTTACTGGGTCTTGAGGATGGATCACTGGCCAGAGCTTGCACAGTATGCAATTGAGCTACTGGCCTGTCCTGCATCCAGCGTTCTTTCGGAACGCACATTCAGTGCTGCTGGAGGCGTGGTAACCGATCACAGGGTGCGTCTGTCCACCGACTCGGTCGATCGGCTGACCTTCATAAAAATGAATCAGTCTTGGATCACCACCAGCTACCAAGCACCTGATGCAGATGTAACCGAATAATTTTTTTTGAAATCTCAGATCCCTTCAAAGACTGCCTATGCTGATGCTGAGTGACTATCCCTGAGTAATTATCCTCTTCCTCCTCAATCATCACGCTGATAGCTTGTAAGAACATTTTTGGTTCTGGGCGCCACCACCAGTGCCTAAGGCACAATTTTTCAGCCCCTGTTTAACAGGGGCGTGTAATTACAATTTTTGATGTAATACTTTGCAGCAGGGCTCGTTCCTGCATTCCAACTAGAGTGTCTGTGAGGGGTTGCAGTGTTGTGGCACCAGCACCAGTGCCTAAGACCCAATTTTTCAGCCCCTGTCTAACAGGGGCGTGTAATTATAATTTTTGATGCAATACTTTGCAGCAGGGCTTGTTCCTGCGTTTCAACTAGAGTGTCTGTGAGGGGTTGCAGTGTTGTGGCACCAGCACCAGTGCCTAAGACCCAATTTTTCTGCCCCTGTCTAACAGGGGCGTGTAATTACAATTTTTGATGCAATACTTTGCAGCAGGGCTCGTTCCTGCGTTCCAACTAGAGTGTCTGTGAGGGGTTGCAGTGTTGTGGCACCAGCACCAGTGCCTAAGGCCCAATTTTTCTGCCCCTGTCTAACAGGGGCGTGTAATTACAATTTTTGATGCAATACTTTGCAGCAGGGCTCGTTCCTGCGTTCCAACTAGAGTGTCTGTGAGGGGTTGCAGTGTTGTGGCACCAGCACCAGTGCCTAAGGCCTAATTTTTCAGCTCCTGTTCAACAGGGGCATGTAATTACAATTCTTGATCTAATATTTCACAGCAGGGCCCTGTGAGGGCTTACAGTGTTTTGGCCACAGCAACACCTAAGGCCCAAATTTCTGCTGAGTATATAGGGCAGGACCCTACTTTCAAACATCTAACTTACAAACGACTCCTACTTGCAAACGGAAGGAGACAACAGGAAGTGAGATGAAATCTACCCCTAAGGAAGGGAAATTCTCTCCTGTAAGAGTTAATATGGGAAAACAATTTCTCCTTTCCACTGATGCTTTCCAATCCTTGTTCCACAAAAAAACCCAAATTTTCAAAAAACATTTTTCATTGGGACAAAAAAGTGAGGTGAAATCTTCTGAAGAGGAGGAAAGACGCAAAACAAATGTCACAGGGGTGATAACCCTTCCCTATGTTTTCCAAAAAGCTTAGAAAAGATTTTTTGGCTGGAGCTAAACACATTAAAAATGTTCAAAATTACAAACAGATTCTACTTAACAACAAACCTACAGTCCCTGTCTTGTTTGCACCGCCTGTATACTGCTGTTCAGAGTATATAGGGACCTTTCCTTATTTTAATTTGGGTGCGGGGTTCCCCTTAATATCCATACAAGACCCAAAGGGCCTGGTAATGGACTGGGGGGTACCCATGCCGTTTGTCTCACTGATTTTCATCCATATTGCCATGACCCGACATGACATTAAACCCGCAAGCAGTTTTAAATGAGATTTTTTCCTTTAAAAATGAGATTTGGTGCAGGGACTGTTCTAAACATGGGAAACACGCGTCACTTTACAGGCATACTATAGACACCCCCCAGGTACGATATTTAAAGGAATATTTCACTTTTTTTTTTTTTACTTTAAGCATCATTAAAATCACTGCTCCCGAAAAAACGGCCGTTTTTAAAAGTTTTTTTTGCATTGATACATGTCCCCTGGGGTAGGACCCGGGTCCCCAAACCCTTTTTAGGACAATACCATGCAAATTAGCCTTTAAAATGAGCACTTTTGATTTCGAACGTTCGAGTCCCATAGACGTCAATGGGGTTCTAACGTTCGTGCGAACTTGCGGTCCGTTCGCGGGTTCTGGTGCGAACCGAACCGGGGGGTGTTCGGCTCATCCCTAGTGTGGACATGGAAAGCTGTATAGATCGACTGTACCTATCTTTACTGCACTCCCCACCACCCTACTTTTGCAATGTATTCTCCCAGCCTCAGGTCTTTACAGAGGTACAAACCTGCTGTTATGGAGCTTCTGGAAATGCAGCTAAACTACGACTTGAAGAGGTAGGCGGGATCCCCAGCACGCTCTCCATAGACCCTGACGTTGTGGGAGATGGGACAGATGAGATGGGTAGGGGTTTGCAATAAATGATCATGAACCATTGATGACCAGCCCCGCTATTGAAGCCCCCCGAAACTGCCAGGTTTGGGGATGTTGTATTTATGCAATCATGCTTCATGTTAGATGTAACATAAAAACATGGTCCAAAAAGTGGTCTTTACTTTTAATGCCGTTACTATAATTTCCTTCCTCTAACATAAAATTCCTCTTATAGATATTTGTGGGCACCTCCCAGGCAGGAACTTAGGTCTTGGTAAATGCTCAGGGGCCCACCAACAAAGCTGTATACTCATACAGCAAATTGGGGGATTGAACAACGGATTTGTAGGCGTTTAATGTCTGATGAAGTCATGCCAGTACAGACAAAGCAGATGGGGTGGCTTTTCTGTGTCTTCTGCAATCCTTATCAATGCCAATTGAAGAGATAGTGGGGCCAAAGCTGCTACATTGCTCAGGGCCCTATTCTACTTTAACCTATTTCCAGCTGTAGGTACGCCGTCTTTGATCCCCTGTAAAGCCACTCACTCTAAACCTTGGGAGCTCCATGATGCTAAATGCCTACCAGGTTCATGGATTCTTGTTTGGGCCCACCTCTTAACTCCTTATTACCTATAATATTGGCTCATCACTGTAATGGGAAACTTTACTAACTAGTAGTAGATACCACTTGCTGACTGCCGTTTGTAAATATGCAGCCTTTCAGTGAGTCGGTACATCAATCTCATTGCTGTAGCTGCAGCCATGAGCTTGGTGTCATTCTTTATAGCCGGTGATCGGCTCTTTAGTAAAAGTGATCCAGACAGCTCAATAGCCACCCAATCACTTTTATGGTACCAAGACGAGCCACCCTCCTCCTGCCGTCACCCGCTGTGGTTCCTGGGCTCTCCCATTCTTCTGGGCAGCCTGGGACCATGGTAAATATGCAGGACAGCTTCACATAGAGGAGATGGAGGAACATCGGTTCCCTGACCTCCTTTGTGACTAATGAAGCCAGAAGAGACGTTAGTTCCGCAAGCAGGATCTGTGCTTGATTAGCCATTTGTAGGGGAGATATTAGGGTCTATAAGACCCCTGATGTCTCCATAAGAAAGACCTTTTACCTGCCCAAAGTTATTACATAGGTGGCTTGTTAGCCCCCTTGTGATAGCGTAAAAATTGAAAAAAAAATGTTTTGAAAAATTTTAATAAATAAATACATTTTAATAAAATAAAAGTAATTTAAAAAAATTAAAAACACTGTGTCCCCCCCCCCCCCCTCCCCCGTGCTTACACCCAAATTAGGTATCCCTGCGAATGTCAGAGTAAGAACAATAATTCTAGGACCATAATTCAGGATAATTCAACTCTACACTGATAACCACTAAAGGCTTTTAGAAATAAGAATTAAAACGTTTATTGATCATTTTTCAATAACAATCATAAAATAAAACACAGTTGTAGTTCACTCACATTCACCATCAGAACTGAGGGCCGCTGGCTGCTGTAGTGTCTGTGCCGCCATTTTAAAGCATCCTGTATGAAAAATTTTAGGAACCCTGGTTTGTTGCCATTTTTAGGGTGCACGCAATTTTGAATTTTGAACTGTCTGCCATCTGTTTACTTGACGCAACATCCACTTTTATATTTTTACTAAACAATTGGGTATTATATTGTTTCTATGTGCACTATAATTCATTCAGCCCTCATTCACACTGAACACGACTTTGAAATCGTGCAAGTTCATCTGAGCTTGCACGATTTCAAAGCCGCATTTCAGTGTGAGTTCGGGGGGCGAACCAATTGGGACTCTCCTATTGCCCGCAATAGGCTCCGATCGGACATGAGATTTGACCTGTCAAATCACATGTCAAAACGCACCAATGTAAACGGGGCTTAGTGTATTTTTCCTGAAAATTTGCATTTGATAATTTGCTGTACAAATATCTTATGACATAAAAAATTGTAGCAATCACTAAATACTTCGCAAGGGGCTCTTCTTTCAGAAAATATGAAATGTTTGGGGGTTAAAAGTAACTTTTTAGCAAAAAAAATGCTGATTTTAACATGTGTGAAAAATAAAAAAAATTGCCCAGGCAGCAAGTGCTTAACTGCTTTCCGTATGCTGTACAGTGAAATGAGGAATGGACAGGAGCACTCTCAACTGGGAGGACATCATATTATGTCCTCCCATTCTTGCCACAAATGCAAGGCCAGGCGATCGGTGGTGCGTTGTGTCCCTTGGACACAGTGCATCACTGATCATGGTAAACAGCCTATGACGTAGGCTCTTTAACATGTGATCAGCTGTGTCCAATCACAGCTGATCACAAAAGTAAACAGGAAATACCAGTTATCGGTAGTCCTCTGTCCACGCAGACAGCATATGAGCACAGGAGAGAAAATAAGCGGCATTCCTCAGCAGGGGCATCAGCACTGACAATCAGGGCACTTATGATTAGTGCACCCCCATTAGTGCCCACCAGTGCTGCCAATCAGTGCCCATCAGTGATGCCTGTCAGTGCCCCCTAATGAGTGCCACCTTAGTGCTGCATATCCGTGCCCATTAGCACTGCATATTAGTGCGCATCAGTGCAGCCTATCAGCGCACATCAGTGAAGGAGAAAAATTACTTATTTACAAAATTTTATAACAGAAACTAAAAAAAAACTTTTTTTTTTTTTACATTTTTGGTCTTTTTTTATTTGTGTGGTAAAAAATTCAGTGGTAATTAAATACCACCAAAAGAAAGCTCTATCTGTCTAAAAAAAAAATGCAATTGTCATTCAAAGTGTGATAGCGCTGTAAGCTGAAAATTTGCCTGGGCAGGAAGAGGGTGAAAGTGCTCGGTAGACAAGTGGTTAACAAAAACTGCAGATTTACAAACATTGAAAACTGCTTTTAGAATGATACTAACATGTTAAAATGTATGCAATGTTTTAGCTAAGGCCCCAAAGCCAACTGAATTTTTCTCACTCAAGTCTTTGGGTACCATTGGACAAAAGCAATAATCAGAACATATCTAAGCAGGCTTCTTTTTTTGCATTCTGTGTAATACTTTTCTAGCCCACAAAAGGGCTGCATCTATTAGGTACACACAAATGCTAATTAATGTCTTTTAAATCTGTCATCACATTGAAGTTTAGATCACGCTGCTCTTTCATAGTCCTGACTGGTATGTATCCAAAAACTTTCATGGCCTTCTTACATTGTTCTTGAATTTCCAACGCTACATTGTATTTGAGGCCACCTCTCCATTTTTGAATGACCTGTTTGGAAATTTCTACAAAGTTCATGAAGCTACCTTGTTTTGGTTGGCTTTGGTGAGTGGCATTGTACAACCATCTCTTAAGGCTTTCTGTAAGGCTGAGACCCGCAAATTTGTAAATCTTCTCAACCGTTGACAAAGGTTCACTTGCCAGATCTTCATACCTTACCAGCATATAAAATCCTGGCAAAGATATGTCCGCTTTTTTGCTAAACTCATTAATCGCAACCTGAGCCGTGCAGATATTGGCCATAACATTGGTGACATTGGGCGCATCTGGTTTGTTTTCCCAGTTTTCTGTGTCTCTGACCACTATGAGATCCTCATTCCGTAAAAGGTTAAAGTTTAGCCTTGAAAAAGCCACAGCTCGAGGGTCTCTTACTAGGTGGAGAATCCTAAGGTCAAGCTTGTCATCCTGAAGCAGAGGAAGAAGAACACCAAGGTCTAATACTCGAACAGTTTTTAGTACTACATGTTTGTGGATTTTACAGGATTGGGTCATCTTTTCCAAGGGGACATAACCACACCGTTGGAAACATGAGGGTCGATCATACTCTGCATCCATGGTAAAAGCTTTGCAGGCTGGTGGTGAACATAAAGCCCGACTCTCCGACCAAAAGGGAAGATCAGTTATGTATCGCCCATTTCTGGGAAGGTATTTGTGTAGAGGAGACATTTCACAGTTAAAAAGTGAGTGGAGAAGATCTCGTACAGGGGAGTGGAGAAGACTTGCATTACCCTGAGGAAATTTATTCCAAACCATCCTTGCTGGCTCATAGACATAGAAAACATTGGGGTGATGGTTAAATATCTGGCCAAGGAAAGAAGAGCCAGAGCGCCAAGATGTTAGGATGAGTATGTGGATTTGTTTCTCCTTTCTGTCATCCATGTTTGATCTCAGATATAAAAGCCAAGTGAACACAAGAACAGAACCAATCATAAGTTGATGGAGTCTGATCCGAAGAGCCATTCTATTAGAAATAAGAGAAGATGTTAAAAACACATTAAAATAAAATACAATTAGATTACTCTCCTGCACAGTTCCTCCAAAATCATACATCCCTAGCAAAAAAAAATTACTATAAATCGCGAAGCATGCATATGGTGAACGTTGCTAAGCTTTGCATACCGAATCATTGGCGTTCTAAAAATGCTCCGACAATCAGGGAATGGTTGGCAAGGGTCTCGAACATAAAAAAACATGGAAGGATTAATCCATATTTCTCAAGATAGCATGCACAAATTCACATTCACTTGGGCATGTTGAAACCATTTTTCAACATCTGACAGATACAGCCAATACGTTCCATAAAATGGTCCCGCAGAAGTGAACCCGGACCTTCTTAGTGAACTGGAGGATTTTGGGGCAGTTGGGGGGCGGGGTCACACGAGAATGTTCCACTAACTTCCCCTCTTCTCCCACACCTCTCCGCCATCACACTCATACCTTTGTCCCACCCACCTCGCCCTCTCCCCCTTCCCCCCCTCCCCCCCATTCTTTTTTTTTTTTTACTCAACCTATTTCTTTCTTTTTACTTTTTCATATTCGGTTTTACCCTACCCCTCTCTCTTTTGTTGGTAAATTGCCCTGGATTCGACTGTAACCTTCACAATACCTCTCACCCCTTCCCTCCCTATGTTTAGTCTGCTGTCAATATGTGCGCTATCTCAGGTTACAATACGCTCACATTTCTGACCTGGAGCGAACGCCTAAGCTACCTCCCACATTTGGCTCCCTGTAGTGGGGGGGGGATGAAAGGGAGACCCTTCACCTAAGGATGCCATGTTTTATGCACAAGTTTGGTCCCTGGCAGATTCATCCCAGGTTGTTCTACTAAATTGTATCCTAAGACTGTAAACCCATTCTGTTGTTGAGAATGTGACTTTATTGACTCTCTTGTACTGTTCTTCATATGTACACCATTTTCTTACGGAATAAAATAAAAAACTTTTATGGAAAAAAAATAAAATACAATTAGCACACGTATCAGTGGTCCCAAAACCCAACAAGAAACCCAACCAGAATCCTTCCTTGTGCTCAAGCTACAGGCCCATTTCGCTACTCAATACTGACCTTACATTTGTCCCATATCATCCATCTTGATCAAGTGGGCTTTATGCATGGTAGAGAGGCTAGGGACAATACCAGAAGAGCACTTAATCTCATCCATTACTGCTCTACTTCCTCAACTCTCTTGCTCCTGTTGTCCACAGACAAAGCATTTGATAGGGTCAACTTGAGCTTCCTGACACTCGCACTACAACACATTGGAATAGGCAAAAGTATGCTACACTGAATGCCTTATACTCCCCCTGACTGTTTGTTTGAAAGTAAATAGGACCCTTTCCTCAAGATTCACTCTAGCAAACAGGATTTGGCAAGGCTGCCTGCTTTCCCCACTTATCTTTATATTATCCCTTGAACAGCTCCTTAGACACATACAGAAAAACCCGGATATTAACGGAGTGAATATCCACAGGACATTCGGACTATGCGGATGACATACACTTCTTTGAAACCAGTGATCCTCCATACTCTACTCAATTTCCCTCTTGTGCCAGTAATAGGTAGCTTTGCATCCCCTCCTGGATGTCAAGTACCTACATTTCATACTTTCTTATCTTCCAACATCTTTTGGTTGATGGACACTAGACTTTAAAGGGCTCTTGGAAAACCACCCAAACTATCCAAACCAGGCTGGCAAGAATTCCAGCTCAGACATTTTCTTCTGGCTATACAACACAGGGGAGAGACACCTTCTGCACCCTCAACTTTTAACCACTTGACCATTATGCTGCCTAAGGACCAGAGGTCTTTTTCCAATTTGGCACTGCGTCGCTTTAACTGCTAATTGCGCGGTCATGCAATGCTGTACCCAAACGAAATTTGCGTCCTTTTCTTCCCACAAATAGAGCTTTCTTTTGATGGTATTTGATCACCTCTGCGGTTTTTATTTTTTGCGCTATAAACGGAAAAAGACCGAAAATTTTGAAAAAAAAATGATATTTTCTATTTTTTGTTATAAAAAAAATCCAATAAACTAAATTTTAGTCATACATTTAGGCCAAAATGTATTCGGCCACATGTCTTTGGTAAAAAAAATGTCAATAAGCGTATATTTATTGGTTTGCGCAAAAGTTATAGCGTCTACAAACTAGGGTACATTTTCTGTAATTTACACAGCTTTTAGTTTATGACTGCCTATGTCATTTCTTGAGGTGCTAAAATGGCAGGGCAGTACAAAACCCCCCCAAATGACCCCATTTTGGAAAGTAGACACCCCAAGGAAATTACTGAGAGGCATGTTGAACCCATTGAATATTTATTTTTTTTGTCCCAAGTGATTGAAAAATGACAAAAAAAAAAAAAAATATTTACAAAAAGTTGTCACTAAATGATATATTGCTCACACAGCCCATGGGCATATGTGGAATTGCACCCCAAAATACATTCAGCTGCTTCTCCTGAGTATGGGGATACCACATGTGTGGGACTTTTTGGGAGCCTAGCCGCGTACGGGGCCCCGAAAACCAATCACCGCCTTCAGGATTTCTAAGGGTGTAAATTTTTTATTTCACTCTTCACTGCCTATCACAGTTTCGGAGGCCATGGAATGCCCAGGTGGCACAACCCCCCCCAAAATGACCCCATTTTGGAAAGTAGACACCCCAAGCTATTTGCTGAGAGGCATATTGAGTCCATGGAATATTTTATATTTTGACACAAGTTGCGGGAAAGTGACACTTTTTTTTTTTTTTTTTTTTTTTCATAAAGTTGTCACTAAATGATATATTGCTCACACAGGCCATGGGCATATGTGGAATTGCACCCCAAAATACATTTAGCTGCTTCTCCTGAGTATGGGGATACCACATGTGTGGGACTTTTTGGGAGCCTAGCCGCGTACGGGACCCCGAAAACCAATCACTGCCTTCAGGATTTCTAAGGGTGAAAATTTTTGATTTCACTCTTTACTGCCTATCACAGTTTCGGAGGCCATGGAATGCCCAGGTGGCACAAAACCCCCCCAAATGACCCCATTTTGGAAAGTAGACACCCCAAGCTATTTGCTGAGAGGCATGGTGAGTATTTTGCAGCTCTCATTTGTTTTTGAAAATGAAGAAAGACAAGAAAAAACATTTTTTTTTTCTTTTTTCAATTTTCAAAACTTTGTGACAAAAAGTGAGGTCTGCAAAATACTCACTATACCTCTCAGCAAATAGCTTGGGGTGTCTACTTTCCAAAATTGGGTCATTTGGGGGGGTTTGTGCCACCTGGGCATTCCATGGCCTCCGAAACTGTGATAGGCAGTGAAGAGTGAAATCAAAAATTCACGCCCTTAGAAAGCCTGAAGGCGGTGCTTGGTTTTCGGGGTCCCGTACGCGGCCAGGCTCCCAAACAGTCTCACACATGTGGTATCCCCGTACTCAGGAGAAGCAGCAGAATGTATTTTGGGGTGTAATTTCACATATTCCCATGACATGTTTGAGCAATATATCATTTAGTGACAACTTTGTGAAAAAAAAAAAAATTTGTCTCTTTCCCGCAACTTGTGTCGCAATATAAAATATTCCATGGACTCGACATGCCTCTCAGCAAATAGCTTGGGGTGTCTACTTTCCAAAATGGGGTCATTTGGGGGGGGTTTGAACTGTCCTGGCATTTTATGCACAACATTTAGAAGCTTATGTCACACATCACCCACTCTTCTAACCACTTGAAGACAAAGCCCTTTCTGACACTTATTGTTTACATGAAAAAGTTATTTTTTTTTGCAAAAAAATTACTTTGAACCCCCAAACATTATATATTTTTTTAAAGCAAATGCCCTACAGATTAAAATGGTGGGTGTTTCATTTTTTTTTTCACACAGTAATTGCGCAGCGATTTTTCAAACGCATTTTTTGGGGAAAAAACACACTTTTTTAAATTTTAATGCACTAAAACACACTATATTGCCCAAATGTTTGATGAAATAAAAAAGATGATCTTAGGCCGAGTACATAGATACCAAACATGACATGCTTTAAAATTGCGCACAAACGTGCAGTGGCAACAAAATAAATACATGTTTAAAAGCCTTCAAAAGCCTTTACAGGTTACCACTTTAGATTTACAGAGGAGTTCTACTGGAAAAATTACTGCCCTCGATCTGGCCTTCGCGGTGATACCTCACATGCATGGTGCAATTGCTGTTTACGTTTGACGACAGACCGCCGCTTGCGTTCGCCTTAGCGCGAGAGCAGGGGGCGACAGGGGTGCTTTTTTTTTTTTTTTTTTTTTTTTCTTTATTATTTTTTTGCTTTTTTAATCTTACTTTTAAACTGTTCCTTTCATATTTTTTTTTTTTTAATCACTTTTATTGTTATCTCGGGGAATGTAAATATCCCCTATGATAGCAATAGGTAGTGACAGGTACTCTTTTTTGAAAAAATTGTGGTCTATTAGACCCTAGATCTCTCCTCTGCCCTCAAAGCATCTGACCACACCAAGATCGGTGTGATAAAATGCTTCCCCAATTTCCCAATGGCGCTATTTACATCCGGCAAAATCTAAGTCATGAAATGCTCGTAGCTTCCGGTTTCTTAGGCCATAGAGATGTTTGGAGCCACTCTGGTCTCTGATCAGCTCTATGGTCAGCTGGCTGAATCACCGGCTGCATTCTCAGGTTCCCTGTTGAGACAGGAGAGCCAGAGAAAAACACGGAAGACGGTGGGGGGGGCATTCCCTCCCACGGCTTGTAAAAGCAGTCTAGAGGCTAATTAGCCGCTAGGATTGCTTTTACATGAAAGCCGACCGCTGGCTGAAAAGAATGATACCAAGATGATACCTAAACCTGCAGGCATCATTCTGGTATAACCACTCAAAGTCGTGAATGGCGTACCTGAAGACAAAAAAATGGTTAACAATGGTTAACAATAAAGCACAGTAAACAGTAAAGTATAAATAATTACACACCTGAAAAACAAACATGATAAAACATAATAACAATAACAATAACAATAAAACATTGCAGAATAGAATACAGTAAAAAAGAGCAGAACAATAGAGAGAGAGAATAGAGAGAGAGAACAATAAAACGACAACTATTTTTTTTTTTTTCATATATTTTTTTTTTTTACACTTTTTTTGTAACTAACTTTTATAACTGTAACCGGTTCCAGGTTCGGGTCTCTCAAAATGCGATGGCATCTTGGGAGACCCTGTGAAAGTGCGCCTAGTCTGTGCAATGCTGTACCCTACGCTAATACTCAACTAGTGAATGGTAGCGTTCAAAACATTCACCAATGCAAAGACCAGGATTGTCAGGACAGGAGGGACAATAATAGCGGGTGTCACGCCTATATCTGCACTTGCTGCAGACACGACATCTTTTTGGGGGGGTTCGTTGGGTAGGGGTACTCGGGAGGACATAAAAATGCCTCTCATGCAGCCGACTGCATTTGGTTGGGGATGTGAATGGGGGAAGTACGGGCGCTGCAGAAGTGGTGGGTTCCCAATTAGGATTGAACCAGTGGACAAACTATGATAAGCGTAAGTGGACATACAAGGGAACAATGTAGGGAGAACCACAAATGAGGAGGAGTAGTCCTATAAGGACCGTTGGTTGACACCAATAAAGCTGATAAATGATCCGGACCACAAGATAGGCGGATAGAAATATGGGTGAATCATATGAAAAATATAGTAACAACTGAAGTGAACCAGTGAGCAAACTGTTATAAGTGAAGGTAGACACACAAGGGGACAATGTAGAACCACAAATGAGGAGGAGTGGCTCTATAATAAAGGACTAGAAATTGTGAGGGTAGTGCATGTCATATAAGTGTAATACACACATAAGTGATTTCTTGGCATGTCATATAGGTAGTGCATGTCATATAGGTGTAATACACACATAAAGAATTAAAAATGCTAAGCTGCTGATTCTACAAAAAAGTCCATCCGGAACTCATATGCATATACTATATGGTAACTCAAAGTTCAGATAATGGAATAAAAACGGTCAGCAGCTGGCGAAATCAATGTGAAAGGACCAGTGGCATCCACGGACTGCGGTGATAAACTTCTATGTGAGAAATATAGGCGTAAATACCCTTACCAGAGATGGTGGACTCCCAGTCAGCGACTTGGGAGTCAAACGGGCTTGTATTGGAATAAGGAGAGTGACTCCTGTTTCTTAACGACCAAAGATGAAGGAGAGATGGCAGCCTTCACCGACTCAATCACTTGGAATCCACCGACATATCACTTCCAGGGTATAAGTGGTAGGTGCTTATTAAAACTCCAACTTCCATAGATGAGATATCAATCCTCAGAGGAAAAAGGAAAAAGCAGAGACTTCTCCATAGTGTAAGTCCGCTAGGAACCAGTTTTATTAAAACGAGAAAGGAAAAAAACACTCTGGCTCTTCAAAAGCAAAAGTAATAAAATAGCGCTAAATTTCGAATGGTGGCAAGACAGGCATAACAAACCCAACGCGTTTCGTCCGATAGGACTTCAACTGGGGCATATGACCGTCTGCCACTTGTGCCTGTATATATAGGTATACAAATAATGTTCAAAAAGTGACAGCTGTTCGCGCCATGTATAATATCATTTCCGGATTATAGGGAAATGGTGTCCGCATCCATCATGATCCAATCACAGCAAAGCTGGAATCGGCCTGTAACCAAGCCTCAATGTGGATGCTCCAATCATAGTAAAGTAATAAATTGCGTCACCAAAACTCTATCCACGCGCCGGTCACATGGTATTATCCCTCCTATAGAGTCTCAAGGCGGGCAATGCGGCGTCTAGTTACGCCTAACCGTGTCCTCGGCCTATCATAGGCAACGGGGATGAGATGTAACCCCCGATCAGAGGGCGTGGTGAGAGTGTGTGACGTCACTACGGCATACGGCCGGAAGTGACGGAGACGAGAGCAGTAATGAGGCGCAAATGCGTACCACATCTCGTTCTAATGGGATATAGAAAACGGAAATACTAGAACTTGGAGCGCACTGCGGTCCAACTATAATAATAAATAAACTGAAACCATAAAAGTATTAAAGACACTGACATGGCACGAACACTGTTAACCTTGACAGTAAAGCAATTATACAAAAAAAGGGTAGGCAGTGTGCTATATCCCTACAAATAAATTCAATATTGGAGTATATATGTCACTGTCATCAATCTAAAACATGCTGGAAAACTCCAGTTGATCTTCAGTATGTGGTAATATAAAGTACCAAAAAATACATAAGTGAGCCAAATAATCTAAAATAGTTAAAATTTGTAGAGAAAAAAAGAAACCTTAAACTGAAATATATGGGTTGGACAGAAACATTCAGTAATAGTTGAAAAATGACTGGATGAGCTGACAGCCAATCACGTAAAACCTCAGGATAACTAACCTGAGAAATCAAATATGGGGAACATACGTCCGTTCTATATTTAAAAACTGATATATAGTGTGGGACTATCCGATAACAAAGAAAAAAGGCAATAAAACAGAAAATTAAGACTGATTAATGAAAGAGTTTATGTCCCAATCAATGTTGAGGCCTAATGGCGAATAACATTTTAATTGGTGTATCCAGAAAGTCTCCAATCTGGATACACCCCTCTTCATCGATTCACCCCTCCAATGAGGGGTGAATTTATCTATAACTTGGAACTGGGTTCCATTAGGGTCTTGATTGTGACAGCACCGAAAGTGTTTGGGTACACTGTGGTTAGTAAGCCCTTTTTTAATATTAGCTATGTGTTCATTCCCTCTAACTGCAAAGGTACGTATAGTGCGCCCCACGTACTGTTTTTTACAAGGGCACGTGATCAAATAGACCACGTATCTGGTATCACATGTCAGGAAATGTTTAATCTGATACTCCTTTCCAGTAACAGTGGAAACAAATGTCTCAGTCTTCCTCCGTCCACAAATATTATGTACACAAACGTTACATCGCTTGCAAGGGAAAAAACCCTTCATATTGTGGAAGAAGGGGCGGATCACCGGAGGATCCATAGTGTTAGGAGCAATCTGATTTTTAATAGAAGGGGCTCCTCTATAGACAACACCACTTCGCTCGGGAAGAACAGGGCCCAATATTGGGTCATTTTTGAGAACTCTCCAGTGTCTCGATACAATTTCTTTGATCTGTCTGTGTTGAATGGAAAAATCAGTTAAAAGGGACCACTTGTGTCTATTGTCAGGAGCGCTTTTGGGTTGAACGGTTAGCAGGGATTCTCTGTTTACCTGAGCGACCCTATTAATTTCGCTATCAATTTCTCTGGGATCATAGCCTCTATCAATAAATCTGGACTTCAAAACCTGTGTTTGGTGGAAATAATCCGTAAGCGTGCTGCAATTACGTCTGATCCGTGTAAACTGGCTCCGTGGTACGGATTTTAACCAAGTCGCGTGATGACAACTGTCGACCGGAATATAACCATTCCGGTCGGTAGGTTTAAAAAACGTCTTGGTTTCCAAACGATCACCAACCACTGAGATCTCAAGATCCAAGAAATGTATTGTGGAAGGGCTGACCTCATACTTCAACTCTATCCCAATATCATTATCATTTAGTCTGCATAAGAAACTATGCAGAGATTGAGTGCTACCCCTCCATAGGAGGAGGATGTCGTCTATGTACCTCACCCAGAGAGCTAACTCTGGGGGGTCAAGAGCATAGACGACATCCTCCTCCCAACGGGCCATAAAAATGTTTGCTAGGCTAGGGGCGAACTTAGCGCCCATAGCTACTCCCTTCTGTTGAATAAAGAAATCACCATTGTACCAAAAGTAATTGTGTTTGGTGGCGAACCGTAAAAGGTCCATGATGAATCTCTGTTGGGTTTTGGGAATAGACTCCTCTCTAGACAAGAAGAGTTCAACTGCTGCAAAGCCCGCATGGTGGGGTATGGAAGTATATAGTGACGTGACGTCAGCTGTAACTAAAAGGAGATCATTGCTGTAGGTAATATTATTTAGCTTGGAGATAGTGTCCTTGGTATCCCTTAAATAGGACGGTACAGATTGAACAATAGGTTGCAAGAAAAAATCAATATATCTCCCTATGCGGGAAGTAATGGAATTAATGCCGCTGATGATAGGGCGGCCAGGAGGTTGTGTGATGTTTTTGTGTACTTTAGGTAAATAATAAATGACCGGGATTCTTGGGGCAACTGGGATCAAAAAACTTTTTTCTTTGTTGTTAAGGATACCCAACTGGAAACCCGTGTCCACCAAGTCCATAAGTGCTTTCTTGTAAGTAGTAGTGGGGTTAGTATAAATCCTCGAATAGGTGTCAGTATCACTTAGGATTCTGGTCATCTCTAGGTGATAGTCGTTTTTGTCTAAAACGACTATCCCTCCCCCTTTATCCGCAGGCCGGATAATTAGATCTTTCCGTTCGCATAATTTTTTAAGTCCGATTTTTAAGGTTGGATCATTGAACGACCTTTTGATGGGTAATCTATCCAGGTCTTGTAGGACCAGATCGCGAAAAACCTTAATAGAGGGAGCAGTGGGGCCTGGAGGATTAAAGAGGGAAGGGTTCGAAAGTCCTGAATGGACTATATGTGAGTTTACTTCGATTTTAGGTCTGGTGGGATTGGTAATGACATATCTCTGTACATTTAATTTGCGTATATATTTCTGGATATCTATAAAAGTACTGAATTTATTCAGTCTTTTAGGTGGGGCAAACTTTAAGCCCTTTTCAAGGACTAAAAGTTCTGCCTCCG
Organism: Lithobates clamitans; assembly: GCA_037952925.1. Classification (NCBI taxonomy): domain Eukaryota; kingdom Metazoa; phylum Chordata; class Amphibia; order Anura; family Ranidae; genus Lithobates; species Lithobates clamitans. The sequence continues at coordinate 1,028,278 of JBBGZY010002505.1, read as the reverse complement.
ATAAATCTGCTCTACTAAGATTATTCTGTTTGGCCTTGCCCGATAAAGGACATTCTTAGCGCCACACATATTTTTACTTTATATTTTCCTTACAATTTGTCTGATTGTGGTGTTGGCTGCTTTGCTCTCTAGTTGGCGCATTATTTTCTTTTTTGATTTTCATATTACTTTTAGACATTGATAGTGCTGCCTTCACATACTATTTTGTTATCTCTCATATTTATGATTATGGATGTGTTTGATTATCGCACCAACCGCTCAGTTAATACTGAGGGTGTTTTTACTTTGTTAAAAACAGACACCGAGATAGGAGGTTTGTTTGTTAGACTTAAAAACCTTATGTTATCGGAGCTACACCTTGATTGGGATATCGTTTTCTTGGAGCAGTACTCTAAGGAACATATGGTTCCGAGGGGATTAAGGTGGAATGTGTCTCCACAACAAGGTGACTTAGATCTAGAATCTTGGTTCAGATATTTCAATGAGGTTGGGATCTCCCTCTTGAAATTCTTGATAGATAGAAAACGAGCAAGAATGGTGACTGTTGATAGAGAGATAAAGGAGATCAAAGAAAAATTGGTACCCTTTAGATCCTCCTCTGAATATGCCACACATTCAACTGCCCTCAGAACCCTTTTAGAAAAGGAAGAGAAAGACCAAAAAATCAAAAAACAAAAAAAATACACCAGGGATGTCAATGATTACAAAAGCGGTCGTGTCTTTTCCTGGCAAACGGTCGATGAGGGACCTACAGTTTCCGAGAAGGGTTCATGTCAGATGGATGTTTCGGAACAACAGTATCCCCAATCCCAGCCACTTCTACCCAGGAATGCTGACACAACACATTATGTGGCCGCCGATCACCATCCATCCGCCCCTCCCAAGACCCCGAAAAATCATCGGAAGGGCCCTCCGACTAACTCCAGAGGTAGAGATAGAGGAGGGAGAGGGAGAGGACAGAGAGATATGTCCTCTAACCAAAACTATCAAAGATTTACACCTAGAAGGGAGAACCATTATGATAGATACAATGAATACTATGAACATTCTTACCCACAGAGAACACCTGTGCGAACTTTTAACAGGTATTCCCCTTTAAGGAACGATAGATCACGGGAGAATCACAACTCCTACTATCCCTACAGGGAAAACGACTCTAATTATTACAATAGATCACCTTTTAATTATAACCAACAATCGGTTCCCCCCTACCAAGGGGATTTTCCCAGGGAATCAGTAAGACAAAAAAGGGCCATGGACGGAAACGGGGGACTAGAGGGGGGAGGCGCTCCCGACAAAAGAAAACGGGTTTGAAAGGGAGTGGGATATTTAATCTTAGTAGAGCAGATTTATCGGAGGCAGAACTTTTAGTCCTTGAAAAGGGCTTAAAGTTTGCCCCACCTAAAAGACTGAATAAATTCAGTACTTTTATAGATATCCAGAAATATATACGCAAATTAAATGTACAGAGATATGTCATTACCAATCCCACCAGACCTAAAATCGAAGTAAACTCACATATAGTCCATTCAGGACTTTCGAACCCTTCCCTCTTTAATCCTCCAGGCCCCACTGCTCCCTCTATTAAGGTTTTTCGCGATCTGGTCCTACAAGACCTGGATAGATTACCCATCAAAAGGTCGTTCAATGATCCAACCTTAAAAATCGGACTTAAAAAATTATGCGAACGGAAAGATCTAATTATCCGGCCTGCGGATAAAGGGGGAGGGATAGTCGTTTTAGACAAAAACGACTATCACCTAGAGATGACCAGAATCCTAAGTGATACTGACACCTATTCGAGGATTTATACTAACCCCACTACTACTTACAAGAAAGCACTTATGGACTTGGTGGACACGGGTTTCCAGTTGGGTATCCTTAACAACAAAGAAAAAAGTTTTTTGATCCCAGTTGCCCCAAGAATCCCGGTCATTTATTATTTACCTAAAGTACACAAAAACATCACACAACCTCCTGGCCGCCCTATCATCAGCGGCATTAATTCCATTACTTCCCGCATAGGGAGATATATTGGTTTTTTCTTGCAACCTATTGTTCAATCTGTACCGTCCTATTTAAGGGATACCAAGGACACTATCTCCAAGCTAAATAATATTACCTACAGCAATGATCTCCTTTTAGTTACAGCTGACGTCACGTCACTATATACTTCCATACCCCACCATGCGGGCTTTGCAGCAGTTGAACTCTTCTTGTCTAGAGAGGAGTCTATTCCCAAAACCCAACAGAGATTCATCATGGACCTTTTACGGTTCGCCACCAAACACAATTACTTTTGGTACAATGGTGATTTCTTTATTCAACAGAAGGGAGTAGCTATGGGCGCTAAGTTCGCCCCTAGCCTAGCAAACATTTTTATGGCCCGTTGGGAGGAGGATGTCGTCTATGCTCTTGACCCCCCAGAGTTAGCTCTCTGGGTGAGGTACATAGACGACATCCTCCTCCTATGGAGGGGTAGCACTCAATCTCTGCATAGTTTCTTATGCAGACTAAATGATAATGATATTGGGATAGAGTTGAAGTATGAGGTCAGCCCTTCCACAATACATTTCTTGGATCTTGAGATCTCAGTGGTTGGTGATCGTTTGGAAACCAAGACGTTTTTTAAACCTACCGACCGGAATGGTTATATTCCGGTCGACAGTTGTCATCACGCGACTTGGTTAAAATCCGTACCACGGAGCCAGTTTACACGGATCAGACGTAATTGCAGCACGCTTACGGATTATTTCCACCAAACACAGGTTTTGAAGTCCAGATTTATTGATAGAGGCTATGATCCCAGAGAAATTGATAGCGAAATTAATAGGGTCGCTCAGGTAAACAGAGAATCCCTGCTAACCGTTCAACCCAAAAGCGCTCCTGACAATAGACACAAGTGGTCCCTTTTAACTGATTTTTCCATTCAACACAGACAGATCAAAGAAATTGTATCGAGACACTGGAGAGTTCTCAAAAATGACCCAATATTGGGCCCTGTTCTTCCCGAGCGAAGTGGTGTTGTCTATAGAGGAGCCCCTTCTATTAAAAATCAGATTGCTCCTAACACTATGGATCCTCCGGTGATCCGCCCCTTCTTCCACAATATGAAGGGTTTTTTCCCTTGCAAGCGATGTAACGTTTGTGTACATAATATTTGTGGACGGAGGAAGACTGAGACATTTGTTTCCACTGTTACTGGAAAGGAGTATCAGATTAAACATTTCCTGACATGTGATACCAGATACGTGGTCTATTTGATCACGTGCCCTTGTAAAAAACAGTACGTGGGGCGCACTATACGTACCTTTGCAGTTAGAGGGAATGAACACATAGCTAATATTAAAAAAGGGCTTACTAACCACAGTGTACCCAAACACTTTCGGTGCTGTCACAATCAAGACCCTAATGGAACCCAGTTCCAAGTTATAGATAAATTCACCCCTCATTGGAGGGGTGAATCGATGAAGAGGGGTGTATCCAGATTGGAGACTTTCTGGATACACCAATTAAAATGTTATTCGCCATTAGGCCTCAACATTGATTGGGACATAAACTCTTTCATTAATCAGTCTTAATTTTCTGTTTTATTGCCTTTTTTCTTTGTTATCGGATAGTCCCACACTATATATCAGTTTTTAAATATAGAACGGACGTATGTTCCCCATATTTGATTTCTCAGGTTAGTTATCCTGAGGTTTTACGTGATTGGCTGTCAGCTCATCCAGTCATTTTTCAACTATTACTGAATGTTTCTGTCCAACCCATATATTTCAGTTTAAGGTTTCTTTTTTTCTCTACAAATTTTAACTATTTTAGATTATTTGGCTCACTTATGTATTTTTTGGTACTTTATATTACCACATACTGAAGATCAACTGGAGTTTTCCAGCATGTTTTAGATTGATGACAGTGACATATATACTCCAATATTGAATTTATTTGTAGGGATATAGCACACTGCCTACCCTTTTTTTGTATGATTGCTTTACTGTCAAGGTTAACAGTGTTCGTGCCATGTCAGTGTCTTTAATACTTTTATGGTTTCAGTTTATTTATTATTATAGTTGGACCGCAGTGCGCTCCAAGTTCTAGTATTTCCGTTTTCTAAATCCCATTAGAACGAGATGTGGTACGCATTTGCGCCTCATTACTGCTCTCGTCTCCGTCACTTCCGGCCGTATGCCGTAGTGACGTCACACACTCTCACCACGCCCTCTGATCGGGGGTTACATCTCATCCCCGTTGCCTATGATAGGCCGAGGACACGGTTAGGCGTAACTAGACGCCGCATTGCCCGCCTTGAGACTCTATAGGAGGGATAATACCATGTGACCGGCGCGTGGATAGAGTTTTGGTGACGCAATTTATTACTTTACTATGATTGGAGCATCCACATTGAGGCTTGGTTACAGGCCGATTCCAGCTTTGCTGTGATTGGATCATGATGGATGCGGACACCATTTCCCTATAATCCGGAAATGATATTATACATGGCGCGAACAGCTGTCACTTTTTGAATATTATTTGTATACCTATATATACAGGCACAAGTGGCAGACGGTCATATGCCCCAGTTGAAGTCCTATCGGACGAAACGCGTTGGGTTTGTTATGCCTGTCTTGCCACCATTCGAAATTTAGCGCTATTTTATTACTTTTACTTTTGAAGAGCCAGAGTGTTTTTTTCCTTTCTCGTTTTAATAAAACTGGTTCCTAGCGGACTTACACTATGGAGAAGTCTCTGCTTTTTCCTTTTTCCTCTGAGGATTGATATCTCATCTATGGAAGTTGGAGTTTTAATAAGCACCTACCACTTATACCCTGGAAGTGATATGTCGGTGGATTCCAAGTGATTGAGTCGGTGAAGGCTGCCATCTCTCCTTCATCTTTGGTCGTTAAGAAACAGGAGTCACTCTCCTTATTCCAATACAAGCCCGTTTGACTCCCAAGTCGCTGACTGGGAGTCCACCATCTCTGGTAAGGGTATTTACGCCTATATTTCTCACATAGAAGTTTATCACCGCAGTCCGTGGATGCCACTGGTCCTTTCACATTGATTTCGCCAGCTGCTGACCGTTTTTATTCCATTATCTGAACTTTGAGTTACCATATAGTATATGCATATGAGTTCCGGATGGACTTTTTTGTAGAATCAGCAGCTTAGCATTTTTAATTCTTTATGTGTGTATTACACCTATATGACATGCACTACCTATATGACATGCCAAGAAATCACTTATGTGTGTATTACACTTATATGACATGCACTACCCTCACAATTTCTAGTCCTTTATTATAGAGCCACTCCTCCTCATTTGTGGTTCTACATTGTCCCCTTGTGTGTCTACCTTCACTTATAACAGTTTGCTCACTGGTTCACTTCAGTTGTTACTATATTTTTCATATGATTCACCCATATTTCTATCCGCCTATCTTGTGGTCCGGATCATTTATCAGCTTTATTGGTGTCAACCAACGGTCCTTATAGGACTACTCCTCCTCATTTGTGGTTCTCCCTACATTGTTCCCTTGTATGTCCACTTACGCTTATCATAGTTTGTCCACTGGTTCATTTCAGTTGTCATTATATTTTTCAAATGATACACCCACGATTTTTACCCGCCTACCTTGTGGTTCGGATTATTTATTAGCTCTATTGGTGCCAACCAACGGTCCTTATAGGACTTATTTTCATAAAATCTTTGTTGCGCATTCCGCCCTCCAGATAATATTCTGTTTGGCCTTGCCCGATAAAGGACATTCTTAGCGCCACACATATTTTTACTTTATATTTTCCTTACAATTTGTCTGATTGTGGTGTTGGCTGCTTTGCTCTCTAGTTGGCGCATTATTTTCTTTTTTGATTTTCATATCCCAATTAGGATTGGCGAATGCAGCAGGAAGGGCACTATGGGCACGACGGGCCTGTGTTTGTCTTTTTGGTGGCAGCGGGACACTACTTGTGCTTGCCACCTCACCAGCTTGAACTGCACTTATGGGACTCGCCACGTCACCAAGTGTTACTGCAGTGCTGGTTTGACTACGACCGGGGTGTACTACGCCGCTGGTGCTTGCCAGTTCCCCAAAACGCTACCAAAAAAACTGTTAGCGATCGCAGGGATCAGGCCTGACTCTGCGAACGCTGCAGTTATGCGTTTAGTGTTTTGTAAGTGACAATGATCGATCGATACTGCACTTGGGTGGGCTGGGCCGGGCGGGGGGGCAAAACGCAGGTGCTAGCAGGTATCTGGGCTGATCCCGCTAACACTGCGTTTTTGGGAACCCTAAACTGCTGGGGACGCTAGTATAGATCTGATCGGATCAGATATTGATCCATTCAGATACTATACCACTAAGGGAGGTGTACGGTGCGTGCGTAGGTGTTAGCGGTACTGGCGCTAACCTGACGCTGCCTGGGGCTGGTGCTTGCCAGTTCACCAAAACGCTACCAAAAAAACTGTTAGCAATCGCAGGGATCAGGCCTGACTCTGCGAACGCTGCAGTTATGCGTTTAGTGTTTTGTAAGTGACAGTGATCGATCGATACTGCACTTGGGTGGGCTGGGCGGAGGCGCAAAACGCAGGTGCTAGTGGGTATCTGGGCTGATCCCGCTAACACTGCGTTTTTGGGAACCCTAAACTGCTGGGGACGCTAGTATAGATCTGATCGGATCAGATATTGATCCGATCAGATACTATACCACTAAGGGAGGCGCATGCTGCGTGCGTGGGTGTTAGCGGTACTGGCGCTAATCTGACGCTGCCTGGGGCGACGCATATCACCGCCGGGCGATCGGGGGGCTAAACCTTTATTCGGTAATAAACGGCGGGTGCCCTGACACTATAAAAAATAAACGAACTAACCAGCGTCAATCATAACGGTTATACGGTGATCAGTGGTGAAAGGGTTAACTAGGGGGCAATCAAGGGGTTAAAACATTTATTAGGTAGTATATGGGGGTCCCTGACGCTATAAAACGCTGACGGCGAACCTAAATATTTACCTCACTAACTAGCGTCACCAGCGACACTAATACAGCGATCAGAAAAATGATCGCTTAGCGACACTGGTGACAGGGGGTGATCAAGGGGTTAAAACTTTATTAGGGGGGGTTAGGGGGGTACCCTAGACCTACAGGGGGGTAACAGTAACTGTGCTAACACAGTAACTGTCACAAACTGACACCATGCAGTAATAGAAAAAATAAAAATAAAACTGCTGGTGTCAGTTTGTGACGGGGGGGGGTGATTGGGGGGGGATCGGGGGGCGATCGGGGGGGGATCGGGGTGTTTTGTATGCCTGGCATGTTCTACTGTGTGTGTAGTGTTGGTGCACTCACATACCTGTCTTCTCTCCTCGGGCCGGAACGGAAACTACCGACCCGAGGGGAGATGACATCACTTCCTTTGCTGCTGTTTAGCATACAGCAGCAAAGGAGTGTTCCCATTGGCCGGCGGCGATCGCGAGGGGGGGGCCACGAACGGATGGCCTCCCCCTCGTCTCTGATCGCCGGGGGACAGAACGGGACCGCCTCGGGCGGCGGGGGGGGGTCCGATCGGACCCCCCACCCGCGGGAGGCAAATCACGTACATGTACGTGATTTTGCCTGCCCGTGCCGCCTTGCCGACGTACATCGGCGTGAGGCGGTCCTTAAGTGGTTAAGCAATCCTGATCCTACCTCTCTGAGAAACAGCCTTTCATTAGACACAAATCATCCCAAACAGGAGGGGAAGAGAAGAAGCAAGGGTTTATAGAATGACAGAAACATGTCATTAATAAAGTAAAGTATAAACACTTTATTCTTAAATATAAAACATGGTAGCTAACTATGGTTACTAGTGCCGGACTTGCTCAAGAGTCTTATAGCTAGTCACAATGGACTGGCCAAACATTTACACATACATGTGGGACATATACAACATAAAACATATGTATCAAAAAATTCCGGACGCCAGGTATATTCGTATAGGTTGTACTCGCTCGGACAATGCTGAGTACTCAGCAAATGCTGTAAGAAGAACAACCAAGCACCAACCCCCTGGAGGCTCGAGCCATGGGGAAAGATGGGTAAGGGAAGGGAAGGAAAGAAGCCGGGGGTGTTGGTCAATCCAGGATCCCATAGAAAAACTATAGTTTGACCAATGACACGAAAGCAAGTAGTCCCTCAGAAAAACATCCAGCAAAGTCTAAGGTATCAATTACTTGAATAATGCTTTGTTATGAAAGTATCCTTATATGACAAAACCCCAATATGGAGTTAACCTGGCAACAAGGTTAGTGAGTGCTTGATGGAAGTACGTAAATGATGCACACATCAATGTGTCACATCAATCGTACGCTACCGCTCCGGTTGGTAATTCAGACCAGATTAATATAACTAGTCCTCCTCAAGATAGCACAACTCGGAGTTATCCGTGTATCCTTGTGTCAAGAGATTTTTTTTCCCCCGATCAGGTGTCGTCTGAAGGATCAATACTTAGCTATCGAGCCTTCACTGCCTTCCCTCTGCCCATCAAGTGGGAGGATTTCCCATCTGTTTCCCGAGAGTTTTAATTAGCTTATGGCACATTGACGCCCCCTCCAGAGAATTACGCTCCCTCCTATTTGACTGCATGGTAGAGAGATCAAGGCCAGAAATTTCTCAAGAGCAACGGGATTATGTTCTATTTTTTTGCTCATAAATCCTTGATTTTGTCACGACTGCAAAAAGCAAGATATATGCTACTCACTGGGTAGTACAGGGTCCCTACAAAATTACAAAAAATGTTCCCAGAGGTATTGTCCAATTGTTGGAGATGTGGAAATGAAGAGGGCACCCTATTTGATATATATTATGGACATGCCCGGGGATCTGTTCTTTTTGTTCCTGAGTTTGTATCCTAACCTTACTGACCAGAATTTGATTGACAACCCAGCAGCCTAACTTCTGGATTTAAGTACTTCCTTAAAGGAGAAATACAAAAAATCTCTAATGATCCACCTCTAAAATGCAGTAAAATCTTATATATCCTCCAACTGGAAGTCACCACTGACCCTGTCTATTAATCAATGGATAAATACGGTAAACGAGACCCAGAGTATGGAAGACCTCACCTTGTCGTTGCGCCACCAGGAAGAGTGCTTCCATAAGACATGGTTCTATTGGCTCTCTATAAAGACCTCCTATTGTAAGACCCTCATAGGCAACAGAATAGGAGACCTCCCCACCCCTTTCTCCCTCCCCCCATGCTTTCCTACTCCCTCTCCCCTTTTTTTTCTTTTTTTTGCTCTCTCTTGTTGCTTTTTTGTTTTTGCGATATTAAAAAAAAAAAAGTTTTTTTAGCTGGGTTTTTTATTTGTTTGCTCTAAAATATTGTATCATCTTTCGGAGCCCCCCCCCCCTTGCTATATTTTGTATTCTGGCTTTTGTGCTGTCAACTTACCTCACATCATTTATGTCTGACATGCCTTCTAGATGTGTAAGTTCAATGTAGTGATCTATAAAGTGTAATAAACCTTTGGTTGTACTGTCGCCTACCAAAAACGAAATAAATAAATAAAGTACAATTTTTGTACCTACCATAAAATCTTGTTCTTGGAGTCCATTAGGGAACACTGATAAAGCAAAAAAAAATGTTAACCCAGCTCCAGCATAACCCCACTTTCCATGGTCATGCCTCAGCTTTGTGAGCAAGTGGTACTTAAAGGAAAAGTGCAGTCAAAGCTCATTTGGCTGTAATTCTTCTGTGGATCAAAGGAGTGTAGTTCCTTCTTCACTCCTGTGACCCGTTTTCAGCAGACAATGGGCTGAAGTCTGCTGTCCGCTGACCTCACAGAGCCGGTCCAGGCTCTGGAAAGATAGCGACCATATGGTCAGGATCCACCCACATGCTTGGACCGCCACATGGCTCAGCCTCTCAGCGAGCCAATGAGAGCCTAAGCTTGCTGGTCCCACCCCCCCCACAACATAGTGCTCCAGTGAGCGGTTGGGTAGGGCAGAGAGCAGGCGACTGACCATCACCAGTGCTCTGCTCAGGGAGCCCTGAGAACCAAGCAATCAGCGGTGTTTGCTTGCTCCATTCTCAGTGTTAGAGCCGGTGGGGGACAGATGCAGCATTGGAGCGATACTGCAACTGGCTAGGTAAGTATGATTCTACAAAAACAAAACCCATACTTCTCTTTTAAGGCCAATAACATGGAGGGGCAGGGACTGTGTTCCTCAATGGACCCCCAAAAAAAGATTTTACAGTAAGTACAAAAATCTTTTTTTCTTTATTATCCATTCAAGGACACTAAAATAGTTTATGACAAGTGGGACATCCAAAAATCAATTCAACTGAGGAGTGGGCAGAGCCACTAGGAAAACCAGCAGGTTTGACATTTAACTAACCTCATCACCTGATTATTAACAGTTACTAATGTGGAGAAGGACAATGTCGAATGGAGGCAAGTATGATCAACCTGGTGTTCCATATCAGATCTCAGAAATTCTTTTTTTTTTTCCATAAAGTTTTTATTAAATTTAAAGAAACATACATGTAACAAATCTCACAATTTCTCACATTAACACAACATGACCTTAACAGAAAGTTGATTTTATCACATGAGTTTAGAGGATTAGAAAAGAGCATATATTAAAGAACATTGATATTCATGACGTAATCGCTCAATTTATTATTCTCAAGTCAGAAATAACCACAAAATAGGGTTGGTTTGTTAATGTCAATATAAAATCTTTTTTTTTTTAAGATATTGTTTAAAAAAGAAAGGTGATGTTTTTTTTTTTTTTTTTTTTTTTAATAAAGCCAGGAGGAAGAGGTAAAAATGTAGAAGACAGAGTAGGGGGAAAGGGAGGAGGGGGGAGAGGGAGGTGGGAAGGGAAGGGGGTTCCAGAATCCCCTCTCTCTCTGCTAGAGCATGTACAGGTCAAGTAAAACATTTTGGGGTTAATCATTTATTACTAGGTGAAATGATTGGTCCCTCAATTCAACCGAGGCAACTTGGGGACCGTGAGGAGAATTATCGGAAGAGGTGTTGATTTAGTATCTATTTCAATTGCAAGATCATGCCGAGAAGGAACCAACAGTCACTCTCAGAATATGCAGGTGTTGTCTTAAACTGTTGCCAACTGTACCGGGTTGATGAGAATTTGGATATCTTTTTTTGTGAAATACTGATGAGCTCTTCAATTCTTTCTATATTATTGAGTCTGTAATACCATTCTTTCCTCGTTGGGATGGAAGGAGAGCACCAGTGGCAGGGTGTGCAATGTTTAGCTACGTTTATCATGAACATTGCAAGTGATTTGAGGTAACGCCTCTTTGGGATGACAGTATGATGAAGCAGGTATTGGGCCGGGGAGAATTCAATATTTTCTGAGGTGACCAAAAGAATAGTGTTATGTACTAGTTTCAAAAATGTTTGGATTATCGGACATGACCACCATATGTGTAGCATTGACCCATCCTCTACATCGCATCGCCAACATCTATTAGGAATTGATTTTGAAAATTTGTTAAGCAGCGCCGGGTTCTGTACCATCTCGAGAGGACTTTAAAACCACATTCTTGAGTGGCTACATTAAGGGACCCCCTGTGTATGTGAAAGCAGATAGATTCCCATTCAAGATCGGGGAATTTTATGTTAAGATCTTGTTCCCAAGCTAAACATGAGTTTTTAGAAAATGCTGAGTAGTCTTTGAATAGTGAGGAATACAATTCTGAAATGAGGTGTCTTTGGGGGATTTTTTGGGTACATAGTACTTCCAGGGTTGTTAGATTTTTTGTCCAGTGTTGGGAAGTTGCCGGTCTGGTGAAGAAGTGCTTTATTTGCATGGATGTCCACGTTGGGATAAGATAAGGATCTAGTTTGGTGTTGAGGTCTTCCAGTGTTATGAAGGAGCCTCTGTGAAAAAGGTGACTTGCCAAGACCTCTCTATGTGGCCAGTATTCATCCAGGAAGTTGTCATTTGTGCCTGGAGGGAAGTCTGGATTGGCCCGTAGTGGGGTAAGGGGGCCCAACCACGGGGTTGGATTAGAGATTTTTGATGAGGTGCGAAAAAATTCCAGTGTGGGGCCAATTAAGGGATGAGTTTTAGTCTGGAAAGAAATATGTTGTGGGTGTATCCATGGTAGGGATCTCAGGCATTGAGGGGTGACTTTGTGTTCTAGAGTAACCCAGTCCTTAACCATGTGATGTATGTTCCAATCTACTACTCGGGCTAAATGGGTTGCCCAGTAGTATTGGCGTAAGTCTGGGAGGCCAATTCCTCCTTTGTTTTTCAACTACAGTATTGCAGAAGATTAGAGTATTAGTTTTACTCTAGTGAGTTTAATGACTTAACTTTCCAACATTCTAAGGTTAAACTTTAACAAGAGTATAAGGCTTCAAGTGGTGATGAGGTATACTGTTTGGCAACAGAACTTGGGGTCTACCTTACACTCAATAGTTTCTAAATATGTCATTCATGACTGGTAAATAATTTCCAAACAGTAGAAAGTTATACAAGATATACATCCTAGCATTATTTTAGCTGAGGGGTAGAAAGATGAGGTTGAGAATGAATAATATCAATTGAAAGGTATTTGATATCTGGGGTTACCCTCATCAACTCCCCTTGTTCCCCCCTTTTTTCCCTCCCCCTGCTCCTTCTTCCTCTCTTCCCTTCTCCTTTAGATAAGAGAAGGGGGGTGGTTTGAGTGAGGACTGCTCCCCTGTAAATGCCATGGGGTGACAAAATATGAAGAAAACTAGTACAATCCTGAATCAAAAACAGACCTCTTAATGATCAGAGTGATGAGGTTTTATTATGGGTGTCGCAAAACCTAATGAGGAGTATGCCCTCTATTGATAACTATTTTGTGTAGGTTGTAAAGAGTATATACTATGAGATCTTGATAATTAGGATCTAGGGTATGTTTCATTTTGACAGCATTGTCAATATTGAACAGTATAGCTGGCAGTTGTTTATCTAATTATGCATAGAGTTCGAGGAAAGGAAATGGGTAGACAAAATATACTTGCTGTGCATAGTGTGCATTCACTACGGACTACTTAGTGAATTGCGAAATCACTCCTGTGGGTCCTAAAGGGCTTCAGGGTTCTTCTTGAGTAAGTCATCTTCATGCTTTGCTAGAAAGAAAGATAACTGGAAGTATAGGTTAGTGTCTGGTGTTAGCATATTATCTTGGAACAGTCATAGGCTATACCAGTTAAGAGATCTTTGTTGACTGTATATGCAGGGGTGAAAGGTGGAAGTCCTCCCCCTAATTCAAGTAGGGTGGATTAAGATTGACGATTACAAGGAGGATCTAGAATGAAATTTAGGTGTCCATGTGATCCCTTCTACGAGGTGGGGATAAGCCGGGGTTCCTGGGGGCCTCGTCTCTGCGATTTGGGGTATACGCAGAAGAATTAGAGTGGTTGCTGTGACGTCAGCTTCGGTGTCTTTGTGCTCTTGAAGTGCAGTTGTTGGATACCTTGATCCAAGTTTCGGAGATGGAAAATTAACTGTACCAATCCAGTACTTTGATTAGGAGAATGCCCAGTGAGTCGCAGAATGCTTGTAGGTCATCAGGTGTACGGAGGTTAGCTGTGTAACCCCTCCATGTGGCCTCAGACAAAAGGGGAACTTCCATCTGTATGGAATTCCTCTGGTGCAGAGTTGATCCAGCAGAGGGCGTAAGGCTCTTCTGTGTTGGAGAGTAATGGTGGATAGGTCCTGAAATAATTAGATTTTAGACCCGTTTAGGAGAACACAGTTACACTCTCTAACTTTTCTAAGTATTGCTTCTTTTAGTGGAGAATTCACTAGGCAGCGTATTATGTCCCTAGGGGGGTCATTTTCGCATCCCCTGGGTTTTAGGGCTCTGCGTAATCTCTCCACCTCAATAGGGGAGTCTGCTGGCCTGTCCATTAAATCATCAAGGACACCTGGGACAGTTTGCTCAATATGCTGCTGATCTACCGTCTCCGGGAACCCTCTGATGCGAATTTTTGTGATGGCGACCTCGATTATCGAGGTCTTCCAGGTGCCTGTGAATTTCTAGAATGTGTGAGAGGTTTGTGTCTGAGGTCCTTTGTATTTGCCTGATGGCGTCAGCATGGCGATTGTCCCCATCCGAGCTGCAATAGAATGAATATCTGTTCTTAAATCAGTAATTGCCGCCGATAAGGTTGCTTTGATGTCCGCTGCTACAGCCTGTAAGTCTGTGAGGCATAAAGACTGTGTGACTGAGGTTGCTGTGCTTCCGATTTCCTGCTGAGCTGGTGTGGGTTTGCTTGCTATGCAAGGCTGCTCCATCCCTGAGGCCGCATGGCCGTCTCCTGAGGCCACACGGAACATCACTGGTATGTTACCGGTGAATTGGGAGAACGGGTCTTTGAGGCTGCGGGAAGCCGGAATGATCGGATCGTTCTTCCCCAAGTTTACGGTGCTAGTGTAGCTCATTTTGTTCCTGAAATGCTGTTTTGCAGCTCTGATGATTTTTATTATTCTTTTTTTTTTAATTAGTAATGGTGGCGATCTTGGATTTTTATCGTGATTGAAACATTATGGCAGACACATCTGACACTTTTGATACTATTTTGGAACCATTGTCATTTATACAGCGATCAGTGCTATAAAAATGCACTGATTACTGTGTAAATGACATTGGCAGGGAAGGGGCTAAACACTAGGGGGCGATCAAGGGGTTAAGTTTGTTCTAGGGAGTGATTCTAACTGTAGGGGGAATTGTCTCACTAGAACATGTCAGAGATCACTGCTCCCGATGACAGGGAGCAGTAGCTCCCTGTCATTTTGCTAGGCAGAACAGGGAAATGCCTTGTTTACATCTCCCCGTTCTACCGCTCCATGACACTATCGCGGGCCCCCGGTGGACATCGAGTCCACGGTACCCGCACGCGCGCCCACAATGCTGCGATTTAAAGGGGACGTACCTGTACAACAGTTTGCCCAGCCGTGCCATTGTGCCGACGTACATCGTCGTGCGCTGGTCAGCAAGGGGTTAAAGAAACCTAATCTGAGTCTCTGAAGGCATGGTAAAACCTGAGCTTCATAACTGTCAGGATATAACCAACAAATTAACCCATAAGAAAAACAACAGGCAGCCTCCCACAAATGGGGGTAAGCCTTTATGTAGAGAGCTGAACAAAAAAGGTTGGGACCTTATGGCCTCTAGATCTGCCATAGGAGTAAAAAAAAGAATGTGTATGTCTACAAGGGACTGCTGTAAATGTAGAGGAAGAATGAGGTCGATCCACCTCATCAACAGCTCTCCGGTGGGGAAGGTGTACATTATGAGCACCACATTACGAGCACCAGACAAACCAACAGGGTCAATGACAGAGCCAGAAAGCGGTCTACCCTTGAAGGCAGAGTAAATTTTATGCTCCTTATGGGCCTCATTAGCTTCCCTGGAATGGAGCCAAAGCGTTTTATGCATATGTATGTGTAGGGCTACTCCCAAAGAAGCCGCTAAGTAGATGCCCAGGGTTCTTTCCCCAATAATTGCCCTGTAGCCAGGCACACAATTCTGATCACTCTTCAGATTTATTAACCAGTTTAGGTGTTGCTTTTTTTTGATACTTTAATAATAACTTGAACTTGGATAGGTAGTGGGTAATTGTAGGAAACTCCAGTAACCTTTAGTAGACATTTGAGGACACTAAACTTTCTCTTAACACTGTGAACCAAGTCCTTGCGCAAGTAAATGATGGACTGAGCTTTGTAGTAGCAATCTGAGGAGATTAATCTTCCTCCTGGAAATCCAAGCAAAGTCGTTTCACTAGAAACTAAATAAACTGAGCTCTTCAGGACACCAGCCATAATGTCCCCTTTAAAAACCCTGACTTTAGCATAAGAAGGATGGTAGCAGCACACAGTCTCTGGGATCTCTTACACCAGTCTATACTCACTAGTGTCCTTGCACTTATTGCCTCCTTCCAATATCTTCCAGACACTTTCTCCCAGGGATACCGGACTAGATCCCCAAATGACAGCCCCTCAGTCAGCTTCAGCAAACTCTCAGAAAAGTAGGTTTCCAGCTAGCCCAAATGAGGCATCGATGAGCTGCAGACACATGGCAGAATTGCTTAGCAGGATTGCCTAGGGGCCAAACAGCCCCCCTAGGCTGTGATCCCCTCCTCAGGGAAAAAGACCTCTCTGCTCTCAGTCTCAGTATTTATACACAATCCTAGCAGCCATCTGGGCACATCCCCCCAAGGATTGGCCAGGGCTGCATAAATATTCAGGTGCTGATTAGAGACTCTTCCTGCCCAATATCTTCCAGAACATTTCTGGGCAAACAGGGGGAAGCAGTTAGTCCTACAACCACTGAATACAGAGTAGACCAGAACAATCAAACACACTACACTGATTACAGTGAGCCAGAATGAAATTTGCCTAGCAATGAAAAAAAGCTCCACTGCATACAGTGGGCCAGAAGTAAATTAACCTAACCTAGCACCTATCTAGGAGGGTGCTGCATATGGACAACTGGTTTATGCTGGCCGCAAGCTTGATAGCTTGTAGGAGACTACCACGGCTAGAATGCAAAGCTTTCAAAAGTTCCAGGGTCTTCCATGACCGTAGTTTTTACTCACAAAGTGAGGTTTCAGAGACTGGGTCACACCACAGAAATGAAGGTTTGGAAAGCACCACAATACAGAGCTACACAGTACCCAAAGAGGACTTACCAGGTTCATCTTCACCATGACCTACAGTTTTATTTACAAAGCAAGTTTTCAGAAACTGGCAGAGGCTATGCTATGATTTGGGACCCAGAAAATGCTTTGCAGCCTATACAGTACATTATGGGCTAGAAAGCAACTGGCAGAGCTGCATTCTGTGACATCACCAGGCACCAGCCAGCAGGACAAGGTCTGCCGCTGTGTTTGAGTATCTTCTATCATTTTAATTTTTGTAAGTGCAAAGAGACTTTTTCAATAAATGCCTAATTTTACATACTGCACTATGAAGTTTCTCCTTCCAGTGGAGCTGGGAATATGAGAGATAACATTTCCATATCCAGGCGAAGTTAAAAATGAAATAAACCCTGATGGGTTTTACTTCCTCTTTTGCTAACTTCAAACCCTGCAAATTTAAAGCATATGACACTTACCTGCAAACAAAGTCCACGCTGTCCCCTGTGCAGGCCACGTCCATCCTCACCCCTCTTCCTTCCCGGGGCCACGGCTCTGTAACTGGCCGAAGCCGCGGGATGTCACAACCACGCATTCGCGCGTCAGTCACGGCACTTGCGAGTGAAGAAACAGCATGGAGGTCCATTTCTTCACAGCGCATGGGCCAATTACATCATCAGTGCACTACAAGGGAAATTCCTAGATGGCGCATGTTTAGGAGATATTTCCATTACCTATAGGTAAGCCTTATTTTAGGCCTTCCTATAGGTAAAAGTCACACAAAAGGGTTTACAACCACTTTAATACTGCAACTAAAGGCAGCCCTCTTGCTGAAGCTGGAGGAGTGGAACATCGCAGGTGGTTTCAACCACAACTAAGCGGGTTTGATCCCTATCACCTGAGATCCATCCCTTCTGGTAAGACTGAGGCTTATGATTCCTTTTGTCTAATGCCCTGTACACACGGTCTGACATTGATCGGACATTCCGTCAACAAAATCCTAGGATTTTTTCAGACGGATGTTGGCTCAAACTTGTCTTGCATACACACGGTCACACAAAAATCCAATCGTTCTAAACGCAGTGACGTAAGACGCGGTGACGTAAAACGCGTACGTCGGGACTATAAACGGGGCAATAGCCGATAGCTTTCATCTCTTAATTTATTCTGAGCATGCGTGGCACTTTGTGCATCGGATTTGTGTACACACGATCGGAATTTCCGACAACGGATTTTGTTGTCGGAAAAATTTATAGCAAGCTCTCAAACTTTGTGTGTCGGAAATTCCGATGGAAAATGTGTGATGGAGCCCACACATGGTCGGAATTTCCGACAACAAGGTCCTATCACACATTTTCCGTCGGAAGATCCGACCGTGTGTACGGGGCATAAGAGATAATATTACAGAAAAACAACCTCCTAGGACACTAGCAAAATACTGCAACATGATCTTTAGGGGAAGTAATGCGGGGATTAGCTTAGCAGGTTTCTGTTTTGCCAGTGTCCAAAATATCTTGAAGGCAGCGGCATATCTACTTACCATAGAATCTGTTAGTGGAATTGGGGACAATGACGGCTGAAAAGCAGATACCAAAACTAAAGCAGACTATTAGCAAGGACTGTGTTTTGAAATCATGGAACAGCGGAGGTGACACAAGAGTTGTACGAGATAGGGCACGGCTTTGTCGCCAGTGAAGATTTTAAATAGTGTAATGCACTGATTAAATGTAAGGGATTATCATTCATGCATCATATCTGTTTTTTTGTTTTTTAACTTTTTTGTCTGAGTATAGATCTATATTTGTCCCAAGCATGTTGGAATCAACTTACTGTTAAATCACTCACTACTTCTGCTGGAAATCTGTTCCAAGTATCAACTACTCTTTTGGTAAAATAATACCTTCTAGGGTTGTATGAAGCTTGCATGAAGGTAAAAAACCTTCAGCTTTTACAACCACTTTAATGAACTATAATACATAGAAGGGTCAATGACCCACTAACTCGCACTTAAAGGAACTGCAGCAAGGTTAAATTGAACTAGAACAGACAATGGCGTCACTGGGGGGGGCAGAGGAGGCCCTGACCCCCCAACATTATGCTGTGCCCCACCATGTGCCTCCCCCCCAATTAAAAAAAACAATTTGTTTTTTACTTTTTTTTTACAAAAAGGCAATGTCTTTTTGTTTGCATTTGCCGCATCTTACTCGGGCCTCTGCTGGAGTAACACAGTCTCTATTGCGAGGGAGAGCATCCCCAGTCAGCTCCTGTGGGTGATTCCTCCCTCTGCTCGCTGACACTGCATAATGCGAGCGATCACACAACCATGGCCGCCCGATCTGCTCCTTCCCCTGCATCCTCATTGGCAGGGAGAAGAGCGAGTTGCAGGAAGGACTCCACCAGGACTCTCAGATACTGAAAAAACAGACTGATTTCTCCCATCCTTAGGATAGGAGAACCAGCCTGTAAATTCCAAGAGATGCCAGACCAGTGCTGTCAATAGCAGGAGCAGGACAGCAAGAGGAGGCTGGGGAACCCCACAGTGGCAGAACACCAGGGCCCGGTGGCAAGACAACCTTTGCAACCCTGATAGTTCTCCCACTGCTTTGGACCCTTATATTTCCTTGGTGTGCTGGTGACATATATCTCTTGTTTTCTGCCACCCTGGGGGGCCCAATACAGTAGGAAGGGAGCTCACTGCAGAACATGTGAACGGGCCTGTTGTGGGATCGTAGTAAAGGGCCCCGGGATATATATATATAATTGCATTTTATAGTTGCCCCTCTACTTTTGTCCCTGTCCCCCCATGTGCCTCCCCTAAATATGAAAGCTGGAGATGCCACTGAGAACAGATGCAACTAGAGTCACTAGAATGACATCAACTATTACATAGCCGGCTGCTCCCAGCTAGAATTGTGTACTTTTTAAAAATTAAATCATTGATTTATATATCTAGCGAGATAAGAGATTTGTCATTTTTTTGTGGAAATTAGCTTTGCACAAATTGCCACTATTATATTTCAGTCCCTCTTTACTGCTTGCTTGTTTTGATTCCATAGTTAAATAGCTAGTCTGGTTAAAAAAAAAAAGTCTATCTAGTTTTGCCAATGGAAATAAATACATTAAAAAGTAAAAAAAAATGTATAAAAAACAATGTATTGATATAAAAAGCATGTCCAAAGAGGATATGGCATTGCATATGGGGATTTTTTGGAAAATCTTGCTGAAGGTGAACTTACACTTTAAAACGCATGCACCTGGAAGATTCATCTGCAGTGAATGTTGGTTAAATGTCAGATTCACTGCTTGAGAAATACGTTCCTTGTTGTGTATCTTCTATCGTTTAAAGAAATAAATGAATATGGAAAAATAAATTTTTTGTAACAATAAGGAGAAGAGACACGTCTTACCCCACTGCCGGTTTGTATAATCATCCTAGGACAGGTCTGTCTCCTCTACTCTGGGAGTGTACCCGGATCTTCTTTCTGGTAACCTCCCATCTACCATATGTTGGTACAAAGTACAAACACTTAGTCTTGCTATGCTGAATTGAGAAACTGCAAGTAATGCCGCGTACACACGGTCGGACTTTTCATCTACAAAAGTCCGACAGCCTGTCCGACAGACTTTCGGCGGACTTGCGGCGGACTTGCGGCAGACTTTCTAACGAACAGACTTGCCTACACACGACCACACAAAAGTCAGACGGATTCGTACGTGATGACGTATACCGGACTAAAATAAGGAAGTTGATAGCCAGTAGCCAATAGCTGCCCTAGCGTGGGTTTTTGTCCGTAGGACTAGCATACAGACGAGCGGACTTCGGGGTCCGTCGTAGTTACGACGTAAAGATTTGAAGCATGTTTCAAATCTAAAGTACGTCGGATTTGAGGCTAAAAAAGTACGTTGAAAGTCCGGAGAAGCCCACACACGATCGGATTACCAGCCAGCTTTTGTCCGTCAGCGTCCGTTGGACTTTTGTAGCTGAAAAGTCCGACCGTGTGTACACGGCATAAGATAAGCACCGTGCTTTCCATTATGAGAATCATCCTTTGTTGTCCAGTTTGTCTGTCTGTAAATGTCCCAGCAGAACCAGTTTGCATGTTAGCCTTTAAAGCATTTGTTAACCCCAAAAATACAAAATCATATTCTGGTCCCTTAAAGCAGATTAAACAGCACAGTGGTTGTACTTGTGCTGTGTTATCTGCCCCCCTCTAAACTGTAACCCCCCCCCCCCCGAATCTGCCACTTCCTGTATGCCCTCTCTAAACAGACCACGATAACCAGGGCTGCTCTGCCCTGATCACCGTGGTCAAAGTGCGTCCCTCTGTGATAGGCTGCCCTGCTCAGCTCTCCTCTCTCCCCCCTCATCCCCCTCCTTCCTCCCTGTCATCTCCCTCTGTGTGTCTGTCTCTGCTCAGCCCCGCGCCCCGCCACTATTATAAAAAAAAAAAAACTACAATTGTCACTGCCAGCCCCTCTATTAGAGGCTGGCATAGCACACTGTGTAAAGTATTTTAAAAAACAAGCAGTGTATATACCAAATTTCAGCTGTCTTCAGGCCAGTCACGTGACTCGCGGCCGCTTTACAGCTACAAACAAGGTATTTGAGTGGCACACCCTAAAAGATGCATTAAAGATGGTGCAGCCCCTAATCATGGGGTACTTTGTCGCAGTAAGTGGGCTTAGCACCATATAGCAATATGGTGTGACCAAATCCCCATATTTTTTGATAATGTTTTTTTGAAAATGTTCAGGTGTTTTAAACTAGCCTTGCTGGAGGTAAATGTCTTTTTTGCATGTGTGCTATGTAATATTTTCTTCTACTGTATGGTCTTATGGCTGCACCATCTTTAGTGCATCTTTTAGGGTGTGCCCCCCAAATATCTTGTTTGTCTATTGTATGGATTCTGACCAAAACCTTTTGGGTGAGGAGCACCCCACTCCCTCATTAAGTACATCTCATTAGTGTCCACTTGTGTCATGAGTGGAGAAGATTCTCCCATTTAGAAGAGTGTATTGCTCTCATTGTTCAGAGATGCAGGATCTCCCAATCTATGGATAGTGTAGGACCCACTAATCATGGAGTACTTTGTCGCAGTAAGTGGGCTTAGTACCATATAGCAATATGGTGTGACCAAATCCCCATATTTTTTTGATAATGTTTTTTTGAAAATGTTCAGGTGTTTTAAACTAGCCTTGCTGGAGGTAAATGTCTTTTTTGTATGTGTGCGCCGTAATATTTTCTTCCGCTTTACAGTTACGAGACAGAGCTTCTGGGGGTGGAGCCGAGCGGCCATGTGATCTCCCCTGCTGCGATCGCATCCTGCCAGGCAGCTCTGCCCAGGAAAATAGAAGCCATGCAGCTGGATGCCGGTCTCATCCCGCACGATCTAGATAAGCTCCGCTCGAGGGTGTCGGAGGTGGAGCAGCGCGTCGGGCAGACTGAGGTCACCGTCATGGAGCATACAGCATCTATCCGCACCGTCCAGACTAAGGTCCGAGCCTTGGAATACAAGGTGGACGACGCTGAAAATAGGATCAGGAGGAACAACTTCCGGATCGTGGGAATGTCTGAAGCAGTGGATGGGAAGAACCCTACGGTGTTTGTGGAAGAGCTACTGAGAGCCTTGTTACCGGCCACTCAGTTCTCTCCATACTTTACAGTGGAGCGTGCCCATCGGATTCCTCCTGTCCCTGGACCACCAGAATCTAATCCCCGCACCCTGATGTTTCGGATACTCAACAGAGACCGTGATGAGATCCTCAGGGCAACTCGTAGGGCGGGTGATTTAAAGCACCAGAATGCCAGTACACCCCTGTTACCCACCTTCTGTGTTATGTTAGGCAGACCCAGGGTGCAGTTTACGGGGGTGAGCACAGGTGGCCTGATCCTGGATTTATTCAAGCCTGGTCCCCTTCCCCCCTTCAGTTCAGTTCTATAACACGGTTCCCTATTTTATATTGTTCACAATAACCTAAGATGTGTGCCCCCGCATAGATCAGGAGACTTGCTCATGTGCCAGCATTCTACATACCTGTCCCCCGGAGGACTACACTGTACCACTTAAGTTTACCGGGTGGATGTCTATACTACTGCTAAGGGATGAACTACCTGTTTGTTCCCCTGACCTCGCAAGGAGACCTCTAGGAGACCCAAACAGTGCTTCAGTCACTGGCGGAGAAGCACCTCGTGGAGCATTGCCACGCACAAGAGGCCCCCCCGCATGAGATCCGGAGGGGTCCAGCTTGCCTCTTGCATGAGCCCTCAATTTACAGCCTGCAAGCTGAGTTGGGACTTAGGGATAGAAGCTCTTCCCAGTTTTAGGAGAACGAGCGTGGAAGGGGGTGGGGATGGTTGCCCCTTTTGTTTTTTCTGTTATATTTTAAGTTTTAGTTCCTTTTTGAGATGTAGTAATGTACTAACACTGCTTGTCTTGATTTTCCTGTCAGCACTGCACATATATTGCTCCTGTCTGTTCTGGGTCCTGACCTCACATCCACAGAGTAGCCCACGGCATAGTCCTGTAATCTCACATTTGCTCCCCCCATGTCTAATCTTAACATTATGTCCTGGAACACAAGGGATCTGAACTCACCAATTAAAAGGTCACTTGTGTTTCAGTTTATTAAGACACACAACCCCCATATATGCATACTCCAGAAACCCACCTGGTAGGCAGCAAAACTCTAGCCCTTAAGAAACCATGGGTGGGTAGCCATTACCATTCTACCTACTCCACCTTTGTGAGGGGGTGAGTGTCATAGTGAATAAGTCACTGCCCTTTAAACTCCTGGATATGGCGTTGGAACCCGATGGCAGATATGTTATCATAAATGCCCGGATACTCTCCCAGACATGTTCTATTGTAGGTCTATATCTACCCCCCCGGCATCACTGACCATACTAAACAAAATAACATCCAAGCTTGCAAAATTTGGAGTGGACCATATGGTATTGCAGGAAGACTTCAATATGGCCCCTGATCCGACCTTAGACAGGATGGCCGCTACCGCCTCCCATAACTCTGAGCTTCAGACACGGGCTGACACCTACGGGTTAACAGATGTGTGGCGTTGGAGGCCCCCCTCAAACCCGTGCCTACACGTGCCATTCCGCTACACATAGATCCTTCTCCTGCATCGACTTGATCTTTGCGGGAGGGTCGGTCCTCCCCAGAGTTTGTAAGGTCAAAATCCTACCTAGAGGCATATCAGATCATGCTCCACTGCTTTTGATAAAAAATGGCCAGGGCACCCCCACAAATAAACTATGGAGACTCTCCAGGTTCTGGGTCTCAGACATGGACACTCGATTTAGGCCTGAGATGGAGGGGTATTGGGTGACCAACCCAGGTTCTTCGGACCTCATGGTGGTCTGGGACGCCTTCAAGGCATCCTCGAGAGGGCACTACCGGGCCATAATAGCCAAAGTTAGGAAAGAGAGAAGGGCTGTTCTGACTAAGGCTGAGTTAGCTGCTAAGGCGCAGGAGACATTAAATGTGCGCTTTAGGGACCCCCAACACTATACCCATCTGCAAACCCTGACCAGAGAGGCTCTCTCCCTTCGTACCTTGCTCACTCAAAAAAAAATGCTTGCTCAATCTCAACGAAAATTTGAGCAGGGGGAGAGGTTGGGCAAACTGTTGGCGTGGCTCTCCAGGGAACAATCCGGGGAGGGGGATGCTATACCCCACATTCTGGGTGCTGGTGGGGATCTCCTATGCACTCCAGAGGAAATCAGTGAGTGCTTTGTCGATTACTATAAAACACTCTACTCTTATAGGGTGGATTATGGTGACGACGAACTATCAAACTACCTGGCAGATGTTGACATCCCCATCCTGACGGACGAATATAGGGGGGTCCTAGATAAAGCCTTCACGGTCGAGGAAATATTAAAGGCACTCAAAACTATGCAGCCGGGAAAAACCCCTGGCCCGGATGGTATACCCATAGAATTTTACAAACAGTACCCGGACATTCTGACTGTTATGCCCTGTACATACGGTCTGATTTTCTGACGGAAAATGTGTGATAGGACCTTGTTGTTGGAAATTCCGACCATGTGTGGGCTCCATCACACATTTTCCATCGGAATTTCCGACACACAAAGTTTGAGAGCAGGCTATAAAATTGCTATAAAAATTTTCCGACGCACAAAGTGCCACGCATGCTCAGAATAAATTAAGAGACAAAAGCTATTGGCTACTACCCCATTTATAGTCCCGACATACGTGTTTTACGTCACCGTGTTTAGAATGATCGGATTTTCCCACAACTTTGTGTGACCGTGTGTATGCAAGACAAGTTTGAGCCAACATCCGTCGGAAAAAATCCATGGATTTTGTTGTCGGAATGTCCGATCATTGTCCGACCGTGTGTACAGGGCATTAGGCTTCACAACATGATGACCAGAGCAGCGGAACTATAATCCCTTCCAGATTCCATGGGTGAGGCAGTCATCGTAGCAATTCTCAAAGCTGGGAAGGACCCTTCCCTCTGCTCATCTTATCACCCTATCTCCCTTATTAATGTCTACGCAAAAATACTGGGCAAATCCTCGCCAACCGACTCAATACGGTCCACCCTGACCAAAAGGGATTTATGCCAGGTAGGGACACAGACATCAATATCAGAAGACTTTTTACCCATATAGCTAGAGCCGGTCACGAGTACGGGGGAGTGGTGGCCTCTCTAGATGCGGAAAAGGCTTTTGACTCCATTGAGTGGAGATATTTATTGGCGGTCCTTTCCAAATTCGGTTTTGGTCCTAAATTTCAACTATGGATTAAGATGTTGTACGCCAATCCACAAGCCAGGGTGTACATGAATGCATGTCTTTCGGAATCCTTTCTGCTGGCCCGAGGAACAAGGCGGGGCTGCCCTCTATCCCTGGGGCTTTTTGCCCTGGCGATGGAACCCCTGGCAGCCCTCATTCTATCAAACGGGGAGGTCAGGGGCATCTGAGTAGGGACTATAGAAGAAAAACTTTCCTCATATGCGGACAACGCCCTCCTTTACCTGGCCGACGCGTCCTCATCCCTCCAAAAAGCTCTATCCATATTCAATAAATTTAGCGAATTCTCAGGCATACGCATAAACTGGGACAAATTGGTTCTTTTCCCCCTTCATTACCTCGACCCCCAAACCTGACACCCAGACGCAGCTCCAGTGGGTTGATACTATGAAATACTTAGGGATCAGGGTAACCGGGGTGACTATCCGAAGCATAACTTACAGCCCCTTATGACACAAGTCAACACTAAGTGTACTGCCTGGTGAGCCCTCCCCCTTACACCAGTTAGTAGGGTCAACTTAGTGAAAATGGTGTTCCTGGCTAAATTTCTTTATTTTTTTTAAACACTCCAATACATCTACCCAAGAGCTTTTTCGGCGATTGGAGGGGATGCTGCTGTCCTTTATCTGGGCGGGGAGACTCCCTCGGGTGGCAAGGCGCATTCTGTACCTCCCCCTTTCGAGCGGAGGACTGGCTCGCCCCAACTTTCTCCTCTATTATTGGGCTGCCATTCTTGTCACCGTGTGGTGGTGGTTTTCCCAGCCCAGACTAAACCCAGCAGTCAAATTGGAAGCAGCTATTCTGGGATCATACGCTGCCCTTAGCAATCTTGCCTTTAGAGAGCCTGGCAGGAAGCTAGAGCAATTTACAAAAAGCCATTCCATATCTCTCCCCACATGCCCCTCTGGGGAAACCCATTGCTTCCCCATTTTTTCACCTTGAAGGACCCCTCACTATGGACACAGAAAGGGATCACAGCCATAAAGCATGTTATCAAGGACAAGAAACTAATGACATTCACTGACCTTAGGACCCTGTACGCTATACCCAAATTGTGGGAATTTCGCTACTGGCAGCTAAAGCATGCTTTTGGAGCCCAGTTCCTGGGAATCTTGACCTTGGAGTTGGACTCTGTGGAGCGTCTCTTGATTTCCAGTAACATGGGGAGGCCCCTCTCCTCTCCATATTGTTGTATCTTACGGTGGCGTATGATATTAAGCCGACTCAATCCCTAGACAAGTGGAAAATAGACATTCCCACACTTGACGATGAACAATGGGAGGACTGGCACATGGTCTGGTGGTGCCCTAAACTTTAACCATATTGGAAAGAAGTAGCTGACACACTGACTGGAGTGTGTGGGACGCAGATTACTCTTGACCCCCTGACCCTCCTACTTAACCATCTTGAAGAGGTGCAGGGTGACAGATATACCAAACTCTGTTTAACATTTTCCCTGTTCTATGCTAGGAGGGAAATCCTCCTCAAATGGAAGTCATCAGAACCCCTACAAAAGCCGTCCGGTGCCTTTCAGTGAATTCGGTGCTCCCCCTCTATAGACTTACATATCAGAGCAGGCAATGCCCAGCTAAATTTGAAAAGATCTGGTCGGGTTGGATTGAGTCTATGGTTGAATATGCTGGAGCTTGGACTCGAGGAGTGTGGTGGCTCCTGATGCCGTGGCTGCGTATTATTTAAAAGGAATTGGGCCTTAGGACTCATGGATGTCATGCATTGTTGTACTCTGTTTGATGTTTGATTAACCCTAAATAGGCTCGGTTAAGATAACTGATGTGCTGATGCCGAAAACATAGTTCTCCGCTGTTTGTACCCTGTTTATTATGCTACCTAATGTATGTCTTTAATGATGTGATATTGTAATGCTGATTTGATTTCAAATAAACATCTCTGTTAAAAAAAAGCACCAGAATGCCAACCTGCTATTCTTTCTTGATTACTCTCTAGAACAGTGGTTCTCAACCTGGGGATCGAATTATGATTTTTCAGGGGTCATCGAATCCTGGGCTGTTCCTGAAGCCCGCACTGCTCTCCCAGCCTTTTTGCGGCTGCCCAGCTGGGCTGTTCCTGGAGTCTGCGACCGCCCACTCAGCCTCTTTGCAGCCGCTCATTCAGTTCACGGCATAGCTGGGGGCAGAGACTAGAGGTCAGCTGACTGGTGAGGAATGTGAATTGGGAAAGGCTGGAGGAGACCCTATCTCCTGATTTTGGCATAGTGTCACTGCTACGAGACACCACAAAGTCAGAGACACAGTGAAGCCGGAGACACAGTGAGTGAGTAACACTACCTGTGATTATAGTTGCCATTAAAAGTCCCCACTAAAGTTCTCAGATCAGCAGATGACCTTGATCAAGAGCACCCAAGTTGGCTGATCAGAAATTCCCCCAGCACTGCCACTCATCCCATTCCCCCCACCAGCACTGCCACTCATGTCAACTCTCTGCCAGCACTGCCACTCATGCCCAACTCCCCGCCAGCACTGCCACTCATCCCATTCCCCCCACCAGCACTGCCAATCATCCTAACTCCCCCGCCAGCACTGCCAGTCATCCAACTCCCCGCCAGCACTGCCACTCATCCCAACTCTCCGCCAGCACTGCCACTCATCCCAACTCCCCGCCAGCACTGCCACTCATCCCATTCCCCCCACCAGCACTGCCAATCATCCTAACTCCCCGCCAGCACTGCCAGTCATCCCAACTCCCCGCCAGCACTGCCACTCATCCCATTCCCCCCACCAGCACTGCCAATCATCCTAACTCCCCGCCAGCACTGCCAGTCATCCCAACTCCCCGCCAGCACTGCCACTCATCCTAACTCCCCGCCAGCACTGCCACTCAACCCATTCCCCCCAACCCCCACCAAGGAGTAAGAGAAGGAATAAAAATAGAGAATACATGGAAGGGAGAGGAAAAGAGGGGGAGGACCAAAGAAAAAGGGAGAGAAAGAATAAGAGAAGCAACAAGAAAGAAGGCTAGAGAGAGGATGGGGGAGGGGGGAAACAAGAAATTAGGATATAGAGAGATACATGGGAAAGGAGAACAAAGAGAAAGAGTGGTACATCCTAAAATGTACCATAAGGGATTTTAATACTGTATGAGTGGAAGGGACTCAGGGAGCGCTAAATGTAGGGTTGCCACCTGTCCGGGATTCACCCGGACAGTACGGGTTTGAAACATGTGCCCAGGTCTCTGCCCGCCTGAGACCCGGGCACATTATTCATCTCAGACCCGTGGCTCCCTGTGCCGAAGCTGTGTCATCAGTGCGGCCATAGAGTTCCGTTCCGTAGCGCCGCCTAAGCGCTGCTTGATTTCTGCTCCTGCTCAGCTGTCTGAGTGCAGGACGGAGTCGGGACACAGAGGCGGAGCCTCCATGTTACCGGCCGGTGCTCTCCTCCAATCCTCTGGCTGCCAGCAAAAGGGACAAGGAGGAGGGCGGAGCCTACCCATTCCCTGCTGGAGTGTGTGCACAGATAGCGCTGGGACTGGAGCCCAGCTTGTAAGGTAAGTTTTTTACCATCCATGTCAGGATTTCAAAGAACTCTCACCTCTTCCCCCCCACCATACACTATACATACATACACCCCCCTCCCCCCACCATACAACATACATATATACATACACCCCCCTCCCCCCACCATACACTATACATACATATATACATACACCCCCCTCCCCCCACCATACACTATACATACATATATACATACACCCCCCTCCCCCACCCATACACTATACATACATATATACATACACCCCCCTCCCCCCACCACCATACTACATACATATATATATACATACACCCCCTCCCCCCACCATACACTATACATACATATATAAATACACCCCCCACCCCCCACCATACACTATACATACATATATACATACACCCCCCTCCCCCCACCATACACTATACATACATATATACATACACCCCCTCCCCCCACCATACACTATACATACATATATACATACACCCCCTCCCCCCACCATACACTATACATACATATATACATACACCCCCCTCCCCCCACCATACACTATACATACATATATACATACACCCCCCTCCCCCCACCATACACTATACATACATATATAAATACACCCCCCTCCCCCCACCATACACTATACATACATATATACATACACCCCCCTCCCCCCACCATACACTATACATACATATATACATACACCCCCCTCCCCCCACCATACACTATACAAACATATATACATACACCCCCCTCCCCCCACCATACACTATACATACATACACCCCCCCTCCCCCCACCATACACTATACATACATATATACATACACCCCCCTCCCCCCACCATACACTATACATACATATATACATACACCCCCCTCCCCTCACCATTCAATATACATACATATATACACCCCCCTCCCCCCTCTATACACTATAAATACATATATACGTACACCCCCCTCCCCCCACCATACACTATATATACAGTTCTGCTGGCCCAGTCCCATATACCATCCATCCATATAGTTCTCTCTCTCCTCCTCATACACCATCCATATATACAGTTCCCCCCATATATACAGTCCCCCCCCATACACCATCCATATATACAGTCCCCCCCATATATACAGTTCTCCCCCCATACACCATCCATATATACAGTCCCCCTAATATATATAGTCCTCCCCCCATACACCATCCATATATACAGTCCCCCCCATATATACAGTCCCCCCATATACACAGTCCTCTCCCTATACACCATCCATATATACAGTCCCCCCATATACACAGTCCTCTCCCCATACACAATCTATATATACAGTCCTCCCCCATATATACAGTACTCCACCCCCCCCATACACCATCCATATATACAGTTCTCACCGGGTGACACAGGCCACTGCTCTACTGATACCGTCCTCTGCCTTACTGACACCATCCACTGCCCTACTGACACCATCCACTGCCCTACTGACACCATCCACTGCCCTACTGACACCATCCACTGCCCTACTGACACCGTCCACTGCCCTACTGACACCATCCACTGCCCTACTGACACCGTCCACTGCCCTACTGACACCGTCCTCTGCCCTACTGACACCGTCCTCTGCCCTACTGACACCGTCCACTGCCCTACTGACACCGTCCACTGCCCTACCGACACCGTCCACTGCTCTACTGACACAGTCCACTGCTCTACTGACACAGTCCACTGCCCTACTGACACCATCCACTGCTCTACTGATACAGTCCACTGCTCTACTGACACCGTCCACTGCCCTACTGACACCGTCCTCTGCCCTACTGACACCATCCACTGCTCTACTGACACCGTCCTCTGCTCTACTGATACCGTCCTCTGCCCTACTGACACCATCCACTGCCCTACTGACACAGACCACTGCTCTACTGATACAGTCCACTGCCCTACTGACAACATCCTCTGCCCTACTGACACAGTCCTCTGACCTACTGACACCGTCCTCTGCACTGCTCTACTGATACCATCCTCTGCTCTACTGACACCGTCCTCTGCCCTACTGACACCGTCCTCTGCCCTACTGACACCGTCCACTGCCCTACTGACACCGTCTACTGCCCTACTGATACAGTCCACTGCTCTACTGACACCGTCCACTGCTCTACTGACACCGTCCACTGCTCTACTGACACCGTCCTCTGCCCTACTGACACCGTCCTCTGCCCTACTGACACCGTCCTCTGCCCTACTGACACCGTCCACTGCACTGCTCTACTGATACCGTCCACTGCCCTACTGACACAGTCCTCTGCCCTACTGACACCATCCACTGCTCTACTGATACCGTCCTCTGCCCTACTGACACCGTCCTCTGCCCTACTGACACCATCCACTGCCCTACTGACACAGTCCACTGCTCTACTGATACAGTCCACTGCCCTACTGACACCGTCCTCTGCCCTACTGACACCGTCCTCTGCCCTACTGACACCCTCCACTGCACTGCTCTATTGATACCGTCCTCTGCTCTACTGACACCGTCCTCTGCCCTACTGACACCGTTCACTGCCCTACTGACACCGTCCTCTGCCCTACTGACACCGTCCTCTGCCTTACTGACACCGTCCTCTGCCCTACTGACACCTTCCACTGCCCTACTGACACCTTCCACTGCCCTACTGACACCATCCACTGCTCTACTGACACAGTCCTCTGCCCTACTGACACCTTCCACTGCCCTACTGACACCATCCACTGCTCTACTGACACCGTCCTCTGCCCTACTGACACCTTCCACTGCCCTACTGACACTGTCCACTGCTCTACTGACACCGTCCTCTGCTCTACTGACACCGTCCTCTGCTCTACTCAAACCGTCCACTGCCCTACTGATACCGTCCACTGCTCTACTGACACCGTCCACTGCTCTACTGACACCGTCCTCTGCCCTTCTGACACCGTCCACTGCCCTACTGACCCCATCCACTCTACTGACACCATCCACTCTACTGACACTGTCCACTGCCCTACTGACACTGTCCTCTGCCCTACTTACACCGTCCTCTGCTCTACTGATACCGTCCTCTTCCCTACTGACACCGTCCACTGCCCTACTGACACCGTCCACTGCCCTACTGACACCATCCACTGCCCTACTGACACCGTCCACTGCTCTACTGATACAGTCCACTGCCCTACTGACACTGTCCTCTGCCCTACTGACACCGTCCTCTGCTCTATTGATACCGTCCTCTGCCCTACTGACACCATCCTCTGCCCTACTGACACCGTCCTCTGCCCTACTGACACCGTCCACTGCCCTACTGACACCGTCCTCTGCCCTACTGACACCATCCTCTGCCCTACTGACACCGTCCTCTGCCCTACTGACACCGTCCACTGCCCTACTGACACCGTCCTCTGCCCTACTGACACCGTCCTCTGCCCTACTGACACCGTCCTCTGCCCTACTGACACCGTCCTCTGCCCTACTGACACCGTCCTCTGTCCTACTGACACCGTCCACTGCACTGTTCTACTGATACTGTCCTCTGCTCTACTGACACCGTCCACTGCCCTACTGACACCGTCCACTGCCCTACTGACACCGTCCACTGCCCTACTGACACCGTCCTCTGCCCTACTGACACCGTCCTCTGCCCCACTGACACCGTCCTCTGCTCTACTCACACTGTCCACTGCCCTACTGATACCGTCCTCTGTTCTACTGACACCATCCACTGCCCTACTGACACCATCCACTGCCCTACTGACACCATCCACTGCCCTACTGACACCGTCCTCTGCCCTACTGACACCGTCCTCTGCCCTACTGACACCGTCCTCTGCCCTACTGACACCGTCCTCTGCCCCACTGACACCGTCCTCTGCTCTACTCACACTGTCCACTGCCCTACTGATACCGTCCTCTGCTCTACTGACACCATCCACTGCCCTACTGACACCATCCACTGCCCTACTGACACCATCCACTGCCCTACTGACACCGTCCTCTGCCCTACTGACACCGTCCTCTGCCCTACTGACACCGTCCACTGCCACCGTCCACTGCCCTACTGCCACCGTCCACTGCTCTACTGACACCGTCCACTGCTCTACTGACACCGTCCACTGCCACTGTCCACTGCCCTACTGCCACCGTCCACTGCTCTACTGACACCATCCACTGCCCTACTGACACTGTCCACTGCTCTACTGACACCGTCCACTGCTCTACTGACACCGTCCACTGCTCTACTGACACCATCCACTGCCCTACTGACACCGTCCACTGCCCTACTGACACTGTCCACTGCTCTACTGACACCATCCACTGCTCTACTGACACCGTCCACTGCTCTACTGACACCGTCCACTGCTCTACTGACACCGTCCACTGCTCTACTGACACCGTCCTCTGCCCTACTGACCCCATCCACTCTACTGAACCCATCCACTGCCCTACTGACACTGTCCTCTGCCCTACTGACACCGTCCTCTGCCCTACTGACACCGTCCTCTGCCCTACTGACACCGTCCTCTGCCCTACTGACACCGTCCTCTGCTCTACTGACACCGTCCACTGCTCTACTGACACCGTCCACTGCCACCGTCCACTGCCCTACTGCCACTGTCCACTGCCCTACTGACACCCTCTACTGACACCGTCCACTGCCCTACTGACACCGTCCACTGCTCTACTGACACCGTCCACTGCCCTACTGACACCGTCCACTGCCCTACTGACACCGTCCTCTGCTCTACTGACACCGTCCTCTGCTCTACTGACACCGTCCTCTGCTCTACTGACACCGTCCACTGCCCTACCGACACAATCCACTGCCCTACTGACACCGTCCTCTGCCCTACTGACACCATCCTCTGCTCTACTGACACCGTCCTCTGCTCTACTGACACCGTCCACTGTCCTACTGACACCATCCACTGTGCTACTGGCTGACAGTGTCCACTTTTAAGGTAGGCTATTTTCATATTTTAACTGACATTTCTTTTATTAATCGAATCATATTTTATGGGTACACTAATGCTTTTGTTTTATTTAACCATGCCCCTTTAAGTCCCCCCCCCCACTGTTAATGCAATTGGGCCACAGCCACTGTTCACTGTAGCACACCTCATTACTACTCTCTTTGGGTAACAGAAGGTATTTTACAATCATATAGCATGTACTACAAAAAAATTGCCGTGCGCCGCAAAAGTGTTCGGGTTTGGCTTGAAGAAAAGGTGGCAACCCTAGCTAAATGTCCATGGGTTAGGGGCACAAATTACTTGTCTTGCCTTGGGTGCTGACAATCCTCGCTACGAAAATAATTTTACTTGTAGCCCCCTGTTCCTAAAAATGGGGCTATAATGTAAATTTAGTTTTTGGCTGAGCTGATTGTACATAGTTTATTTGGTTCTGTCCTGAATTTGACTGTGTTGTGCATTTCCCACTGTTGCCAGTAGGTGTCACTGGTACACAGTGCTGGGACAAGGCCATTTGGTGCCCAGGGTGAAGATGGCAAACTGCCCCCCGTTTTTAAGAAAGAATCAATGTCATTTCAAAACAAGAATATACTTAAAACAATACAAATTCAATTAGGTTTAATGCGATAAAAACAGAGTTCACTCACACATTTGAATTATATGTATTTTTATTGGAGGCACTTGGAAATGATAATGCAAAAATTGTCGCTATTTTTTGTTTATAGCATAAAAACTAAAAACCGCAGAGGTGATCAAATTCCACCAAAACAAAGCTCTATTTGTGGGAAAAAAAAGGACATAAATTGTATTTGGGTACATCGTTGCAGGACTACGCAATTGTCAGTTAAAGCAGCGCAGCGTGGTATCGCAAAACATGGCCTGATCATAAAAAGGGGCAAAAGCTTCTGGAGCTGAAGTGGTTAACACATGCCTAAGAGTAAATCCCCTCCAGTATAATCTCACCCTCACAGTGTAAATCCCCCTAGTGTACTTCCTGCAGTGTAATCCCCCCCCCCCCCGTATAAATCCCCCAATGTAATCCCTTGCAGTGTATTCTCCCCTGCAGTAGGAGGTGAATTAGTGGAGCCAAGTGCCTTGTTCTGGGGCACTGGGCTCTGGGAAACCAGTCGTAATGGGGATCCTGGGCACTGTTCAAGTGCCCAAATGGTTAGTCCACCCCTGCCCCCAGCCTGTCCTGATCACCCCCCCAGCTCTAATTTCATCTAATGACTGATCCCATTAAACTCATCATCAGAGTAGGTAGATATGTCTGTAGGCTTTACCTGCCTTGGGTCACTGCAGCAGGTTTTGCACCATAGTGCCCAGGTCCTCAGTCTTGACAGCCTGGAGCAGCTCCTGGTTCTTCTTCATCCTGGGTACTAGAGAAGAAGGCAGATCCTGGCAGAGCCTGATTGGTCCTGACATCCCCAGCATCCTTCTCTGGAGAGGAGGAGGAGGACTTGGAGATTGATGGGACCCCGGGTCAGATGTGCTGCTGGGGCGGGAGAGCACACTCAGGAACACTCGGGAGCTGACCCAGGGAGGGAGGGGTGGAGCTGAGGTGCCGGGGGAGAAGCCATGAATACCTGGGGGCGAGCTCCTTACTCAGGTGCCGAGCTGGGGACGGAGGGGTAGAGCTGAGGCACTGGGATTGAGCCAGAGAAGGAGTCAGGAATACTCGGGAGTGAGCTCCATACTCGGAGCCAGAGCAGGAAGGGGCCAAGCCGAGGGAGGAGCCAGGAGTACTTGGAGGCGAGCTACAGAATTGGAGCTGGATGGGAAGAGGGGGGTGGAGGTGCTGGAGTAACACCTGGGGAGGAGCGAAATGACATCGAGCAGCCGGGAGGGGAAGGGAGAAGGATCATAATCGCCCATTGGTCTCCTGATCCCGCCTCCCTTCCTTAGGGGTTCTGATTAGCTGCACTGACTCTGAGTTTCATCCTGGCCGGGGCGGTGCCACTGCACACTCTGCACAGATGTTTATTATGGTCACTCCGCCCCTGCTCGGGAGATGTCATCTGGCGGAGAATAGAGAAGCCAGCAGCCATGGCTGCACCCTAGGCGGCAGTGCCTAGTTCACCTAGTGGTAGCGCCGGCCCTGAGGACACTTCACTGCACCCCCCACCCCCTATAAATTGTACTGCCCAGGGCATCCACCCCTTCTCCCCCCTGTACCTGCTCTGCTGGTACCACAGGACAGTGTGAGAATAACAACTAAGTTAAGCTGTAATGAATATTCTTTTTCCAGAAACAGCCCAGTAGGAGGTTCCTGCTGCTGTGCATCCTGGGAAGGGGTATTTATTGGACAGATGCCATGTGCTTTAATCAGTTCTCACCTTGTGGCCCTCCGGGCCTGAGGCTATGCTGTTGCAAGCTGTGCAATTAGGCCCACAACCTGTCTGGGGCCTACTAGTCCGGAGGTGGTCCTTAAGCTGTCTTGCCTGTTTGGAAGAAGCCGAGCCAAGCTGAGGAGATCCAGGGGAGGACCCTTGCTGGAGAGAGCCAGGATGAAGGCTGGTCTCTCAGAAGGGGTATGTTATGCCACAAGTGTGAAGGACTGGCCATACACCCCCGTCCGTTTGTTTGTTGCCTGCACTCCGGGGAGTACCTGTTTGCTGTGGAACACCCTACCATGCTCCCCCTTGCCTACAGAGTTGATTGGGCCACAGGTGTTGCTACAGTGGAGTCTGCTGCTTTTGCTCCTGCAGGGAAATCTACACTCACTGCGCCTGCTACTGTGAGTGTTCCAGTTGATGATGTCGCTGCTATTGTTCCTAAAGTGCCATCAGCAGACATCGCCATTGCTACTGTGCTCGCTACACCTGTTCAGAAGAAGGTGGGCTATGTAAAGGCATCCCGTGGCCGCAGTCAAGGCCTACCCCAGAGACCGGAGGAAGGCGTTTCTTTTGGAAAATCCACGTCAGGAACTGGTGAGAAATCTGGGACAAACATTTCAGTGGGGTTAATGTGTAAATATAGGCCTGCAGAAGAATTAAGGGATTCTGAGCAGGATTCCTTGTCTGATTTATCTGGTGATGATGAACTGTTTGAATCTATGTCACAAGAACTGTTGTGGGCTAATAGTGAGGATGTTGCTTCTGCCTTCACCTTCCCTGATTAGGTAGCTCTAGACTTTGGAGTGACTTCAACTAGTGTGGAACCGCCTCTGCCTAAAGTTATCAGTCTTGCTCGTTTGCAAAGAGTGCTTAACAAAAGAGTTGCCACAGAATATGGATTGGAATTTCCATATGTTCCTTCAGAGACTATGCAAGAAATTGAAATACAGCAATAGGAATGGTGCAGTGAAGCTATCTGGGACTACCTGTCTGTACCAAAGCCTTTCAGAAAAGCTGGCTATTCATCTGTCATGGATGAGAGTTATGATGGATGCATGCTTCAACGGAACTAAGGCCGGCATATCTACTCTGACAAAGTGGTCATCTGCAGACCTGGAAAAGAAAATGTTGTTTACTTTGTCACTACTGTGGATAATCAAGGGAAACCAGTTACTTTGCCAGATCCTCGTTTCTAATGGTAACCATTTAAAGGGACTGTCATAGTTCAGCTGGCAAATATCAGTCTCTGCTACAAAACAACAGTTTTGTTCCTGTTTAAACTACAGAAGAAGAGTCTTCAGTTTTTGAAAGAGAGTAATGTAGCAAAGTGATTTTTGCCACCTAAGTTAAAATACATGTAAATGGTGTGATATTCTTTAACCACTTCAATACAGGGCACTTATACATCTTCCTGCCCAGACCAATTTTCAGCTTTCAGTGCTGTCGCAGTTTGAATGACAATTGCGCGGTCATACAACACTATACCCAAACTAAATTTTTATCATTTTGTTCCCACAAATAGAGCTTTCCTTTGGTGGTATTTGATCACCTCTGCGTTTTTTATTTTTTGCGAAACAAATTAAAAAGACCAAAAATTTTGAAAAAAAAAGTTTTGCTTTTGTTTCTGTTAAAAATTTTTGTAAATAAGTAAGTTTTCTCTTTCACTGATAGGCACTGATAAGGCGGCACTAACAGGCACTGATAAGGTGGCACCGATGAGGTGGCACCAATGAGCGGGCACTGACGATGGGCACTGATATGCGGCACTGAGTGGCACTGGTAGGCGGCACTGATAAGTGGCACTGATATGCAGCACTGATGGGCATTGATAGGCGGCACTGATGGGCACTCATGGGTGGCACTGGGTGGCACTGGTGGGCACTGATGGGCACTGATAGGCGACACTGATGGGCACTGAAAGGCTGCAAAGATGGGTTCTTATGGGTGGCACTGATGGGCACTGATAGGTGGCACTGCTGGGCACTGATGGGCACTGATAGGCAGCACTGCTGGGCACTGATGGGCACTGATAGGCAGTACTGCTGGGCACTGATGGGCACTGATACGTGGCACTGATGGGCATTGATACGCGGCACTGATATGAGGCACTTATAGGCATCCCTGGTGGCACTGGCAGCGGTAGGCATTGTGAGTGGGCACTGATTGGCAGCTGCCTGGGCATTGATTGGCAGCTGCCTGGGCACAGATTAGTATTTCCCTGGGGGTCTAGGGGGCATACCTGGTGGTCCAGTGTGGATGGCTTCCCTGGTTGTCCTGGGCGGCTTCCCTGGTGGTCCTGGGTGGGATCCGAGGGGGGGCTGTGCTGATAAACAATCAGCACAGACCCCCCTGTTAGGAGAGCAGTCGATCGGCTCTCCTCTACTCGCGTTTGTCAGACGCGAGTGAGGAAAAGCCGATCACCGGCTCTTCCTATTTACATTGTGATCAGCCGTGATTGGATACAGCTGATCATGTGGTAAAGAGTCTCCGTCAGAGATTCTTTACCTAGATCGGTGTTGCAGGGTGTCAGAGTAACGGGGGCGCGCAGTGGCTCAATATCCTGAGAATGTCATATGACGCCCAGTCAGGTTATTGAAACCACTTTGCCACCGTCATTCTGCTGTATGGCGGGCGGCAAGT
Source organism: Lithobates clamitans (assembly GCA_037952925.1). NCBI lineage: Eukaryota > Metazoa > Chordata > Amphibia > Anura > Ranidae > Lithobates > Lithobates clamitans. Next base: position 989,393 of record JBBGZY010002505.1, on the reverse strand, counting down.
GGTTAAGTGAGAGTTTGGCTCCCTCTAGTGTCCATTCTATTTAATGTTATTAAGACTTTTGTTGGTTTCATTAAAGGAGATGTAGTGAATGAGGAAGTGACTCATGTGCTAAAACTCAGTCTGTTAACTACTGACCCACAATGCCCAGTTCGCCTACCCACATGCCCAAGTCACAGAACAGCCTGCTGGGTAAGCAGATAAAAGGGACAGGCGTGGCATGTTTCCGGCGTCTTGGGATGCCATTCAAAGCCTGCCTGCAGGGAAGTCTGTCTGTGGCCGACAGACTGTGGCCTGGAAGGCGTGGAGCAGAATCGCTTGGCCTCTGAGGAGCTCCAGAGCACAGTCAGCTGGATCAGTGTGCGGATGGACCAGATGCTCCAAGATTTCTAATCGTTTCCTGTATTACAGTTACATCAGCCATCAGTAGGAGCGGTGCGGTGTGATGGCGCCAGCTCGGAATGGACTGAGACAACAGGAGAGGAGCCTTGCAAGCATCTGGACCTGGTGTGGTGAGCGGGCACTTGCCCAGATAAATACAGTGCACTGTTGCTATTTAAATTGGCTAATGGACAGCCATTAGCCGATCTGAAACAACAGTATCATAGTATACAGAAGAGATTTCAGGAGACCTCCAGACTAATGACGGAGCAGATCAAAGAGCAAAATACTAAGAGCAAGAGTCCAAGGGACAGTCATCCAAAACAAGGACCTGCTTCGGTCATGCAGAGACTTCCACGTGGTAACCTGCCAGAGGTGATGATCAGGAAGGACTTTGAGATTGAAGGTCAGATAGGTGAAAAGGAACAGAAAGACAAGCTGTCCTACACAAACCTAATGCGTCAGGCAGTACTTGGACGATCCCTCCATTTCAGATGAAGTGCTCAGAGGAAACTAATGAACCATCCAACATGGAGATGGAAAGGGAAAATATGTGGAAGAAAGTTCAGCCTAACAACACATTGAAAGGAGATGAATGTCAGCCCAATGTCTCCCAGTGTCTTCAAGAACCCAGTGTCCTGACGGTGACCACCAACTCAATGGTTTGGTCCCCATATACCCAACATTCTTCAAGGAGCAATTCCGAATTGGAAAACCTGATGCTTCAGATACAAAGAGAGATGTTAGAGATGATGGCCCTGGTGACCACAAAACTAACTTTTCCACAGAGTGATGAAGTTTCGGTACCCAAGCCGTCAAACCCCACAGTTGCTCGGGTGTCAGGAAAGGGTCCATCCGCTGGTAAGATATATCATTTGGCATGCAGTACTGGGGTCCACCAGCAGGTGTCTCCTGGCAGTGTTGAACTGTCAGGAGAATATTTCCCTGCTGGTGTCTTTTCATCTTTTGGCCGCAGTACTGATGTCCACCAGCGGATGGATCCTGGCAGTATGGAGCAGACGACACACACTGCGCTCAGCTGTGACGTGAGGTCAATTACCAGCCTTATAAATACCCGGCAAGCCCTCATAGGCTTGCCTTGGTATCTCTCTCCCTGCACTCTAACCTTGCTGCCCGTTACTTTGACCTTGAGCCTGCATCTGCCTTGTCCTGACCTGACCTGACCTGATCTGATCTGATCCCATCCCTATCCTGAGCCTATCCCCTCTGTTCCTGTTTACCTTGGATCCCTGCCCTGTATCCCATCCATCCACCCTCTTCCTGTCCTGCTGGTTTGATCTCCCTGTGTATGACCTTGGCCTGGCTTTGTTTACGATTACGGTATCTCCATTTCCTTGTATATATTGTTGTTTGTAGTGGGTTTGTTGTGTTGGTTTTGCACTGTTTATATTTCTTTTACTTGTCACTTTTTTTATTAAACACCATTATTTCACTTATATGTGTTTTGGGTTTCCTCTGTGCAGTCCACACAGTCTGGTCAATTAGATTCCCTGACAGTATACCAAGGCCATCCCTGACCAGACGTGGCTGCATTGAGGAAACCATCCTGGTTTATCGGGTCTGCTAATATGGATTTCGATGAAATCCTTTATTATTCTCTGCTAGCAGAAGAGGATGGTGAATATTGTCGCCAGATTTTAAAAGGGTGGGCTAGTGACAGGCTGATGGAAACTATCCGATCAGCTCATTCCCTAGTGGATCAGGGGTATATGTCTTTTGAAGATGTTCAGCCCCTGATCCAGTTATGTGCAAAACCAGCCCTGTCTTGCATTCCCGAGGGAAGTGATGATTTTTCACCCCCCTTCAATTATGGCCAAGTTGAATCCCTGGTTTGGTTGTTAGAGGATGATCCAGCCTATTTTATGGAACATTATTCCAACTGTTCACAGCAAGTGTTGTCTAATTGCATCCAGTCAGTGCAATCCTTGATTAGTCAGGCTGTGTGTGAATCAGCGTTTGTTCAACCTGTGCTGCAGGTATGGTCAGATCTCCTGTCTTTTGCTAAGCCACAATACTCCAGCCCTGCCATTAATCCTCTGTCTCCCCAAAAATGTATCTCCCCGTCGCCTATGGCAACCTCAGCTACAGCCCAGTTTATCAAACCCCCTACCAAATACTACTACCCAGTCTCCAAGTGTAGCACCTATCCCGCCTTCAATCCACCTGTCTCTTCTCCTTCACCTGTAACAGTCCCACAAAACCCCTCTCTAGCTACAGTTCCTTGGTCTTCCTTCGATCCAGCTACTTTCTTTTCTTTCAGCCCTGCACCTACATACAAGACTGCACGGGCTAAACCAAAAAAGAAACAAAAATTCTTTCCTACCCACACGATCCTGCCAGTAACCCAACTTGCTTCCACACCAACTAACCCACCTGATTCTGTCAAACCAGTGCCTGCTACCAAGCCTGATGCGCCAGTGTCTTCTACGCAACCTGTTGTGCCAATGCCTGTGCCCGCTGTCCAGTTTGATGTCCCTGCCTTCCAGTCTGGTGTGCCCACCTTCCAGTCTGATGCACCCGCTCTCCAGTCTAATGCACCTGCTATCCAGTCTGATATGCCTGCCTTCCAGTCGGATGTCTTGAAGCTTGCCTTCCAGCCCGAAATCCCAGTGTCCATGTTCCAGTCTGACGCCCCAGCGACTATTGACCAGTCTAATGTACCTGCTGTTCTGCGCGATGTGCCAGCGCCTGTGTCTGCTGCCCAGTCTAAAGTTCCAGCACCCGCTGCCTGGTCTGATGTCTCGGTGCCGGCTTTCCAGTCCGCTTTCCAGCCTGATGTGCCAGTGTTTACGACTCGGCCAGTTGTGCCAATGCCTGTGTCCGCTGCCCAGTTTGAGGTCCCAGTGCCTGCTGCTCAGCCCGAAATCCCAGTGTCCATGTTCCAGTCTGACGCTCCAGCGACTACTGACCAGTCCGATGTACCTGTTCCGCCTGTTGTGCCAGTACCTGTTGTTCTGCCTGATGTGCCCACTGTTCAGCCTGATGAGCCTGCTTTCCGGTTTGATGTGTCCATCCTCCAGCCTGATATCCTGGTACCTGTCTTCCAGCCTGATATCGTGATGTTGGTATCCCAGCCTGAGGTTTCGGTGCCCGTGTCTCCGCCTGAAGTTTCGGTGCCCGTGTTTCAGCCTGGAGTTTCGGTGCCCGTGTCTCAGCTTGCTGAATCGGTGCCCGTTACCCAGTCTGTTGAATCGGTGCCCGTTACCCGGTCCGCTGAACTGGTGCCCGTTACCCAGGCTGCTAAACCGAAGTCCGTCACTTGGCCTGTCAAGCCAGTATCCGTTATCCGGCTTGCCGAACCAGTGCCCGGTGTCCAGCTCGCTGAGTCGGGGCCTGTTACCCAGCCCACTGGGCCGGGGTCCGTTACCCAGCTTGCTGAGCCGGTGCCTGTAATCCGGCCTGCCCTTATGGTGCTCGCTGTTCGGCCCAATGTTCCAGAGCCTGCTGCCCAGCTCGATGACCCGGAGCCTGCTGCCCAGCTCGATGACCCGGAGCCTGCTGCCCAGCTCGATGACCCGGAGCCTGCTGCCCAGCTCGATGACCCGGAGCCTGCTGCCCAGCTCGATGACCCGGAGCCTGCTGCCCAGCCCGATGACCCGGAGCCTGCTGCCCAGCCCGATGACCCGGAGCCTGCTGCCCAGCCCGATGACCCGGAGCCTGCTGCCCAGCCCGATGACCCGGAGCCTGCTGCCCAGCCCGATGACCCGGAGCCTGCTGCCCAGCTCGATGACCCGGAGCCTGCTGCCCAGCTCGACCCGGAGCCTGCTGCCCAGCTCGATGACCCGGAGCCTGCTGCCCAGCTCGATGACCCGGAGCCTGCTGCCCAGCTCGATGACCCGGAGCCTGCTGCCCAGCTCGATGACCCGGAGCCTGCTGCCCAGCTCGATGACCCGGAGCCTGCTGCCCAGCTCGATGACCCGGAGCCTGCTGCCCAGCTCGATGACCCGGAGCCTGCTGCCCCGCTCGATGACCCGGAGCCTGCTGCCCCGCTCGATGACCCGGAGCCTGCTGCCCCGCTCGATGACCCGGAGCCTGCTGCCCGCTCGATGACCCGGAGCCTGCTGCCCAGCTCGATGACCCGGAGCCTGCTGCCCAGCTCGATGACCCGGAGCCTGCTGCCCAGCTCGATGACCCGGAGCCTGCTGCCCAGCTCGATGACCCGGAGCCTGCTGCCCAGCTCGATGACCCGGAGCCTGCTGCCCAGCTCGATGACCCGGAGCCTGCTGCCCAGCTCGATGACCCGGAGCCTGCTGCCCAGCTCGATGACCCGGAGCCTGCTGCCCAGCTCGGCTTGTTCCTGTGTGCTGCCCAGCTCGGCTTGTTCCTGTGTGCTGCCCAGCTCGGCTTGTTCCTGTGTGCTGCCCAGCTCGGCTTGTTCCTGTGTGCTGCCCAGCTCGGCTTGTTCCTGTGTGCTGCCCAGCTCGGCTTGTTCCTGTGTGCTGCTCGGCTTGTTCCTGTGTGCTGCCCAGCTCGGCTTGTTCCTGTGTGCTGCCCAGCTCGGCTTGTTCCTGTGTGCTGCCCAGCTCGAGTTGTTCCTGTGTGCTGCCCAGCTCGAGTTGTTCCTGTCCGGTGCCCAGCTCAAAGACTCTGACATGCCAGCCGTCTGCCCGGATGTGCCTGATGACCAGCCTGAAATGCCTTCTTCCACCATTCTGCCTGATGTCATAGACCATGGACAATTAAGACCAGTTGGAGCGTCCGGAGGCCGCTCCTTTAGGGAGGGGTACTGTCAGGAAAGGGTCCATCCGCTGGTAAGATATATCATTTGGCATGCAGTACTGGGGTCCACCAGCAGGTGTCTCCTGGCAGTGTTGAACTGTCAGGAGAATATTTCCCTGCTGGTGTCTTTTCATCTTTTGGCCGCAGTACTGATGTCCACCAGCGGATGGATCCTGGCAGTATGGAGCAGACGACACACACTGCGCTCAGCTGTGACGTGAGGTCAATTACCAGCCTTATAAATACCCGGCAAGCCCTCATAGGCTTGCCTTGGTATCTCTCTCCCTGCACTCTAACCTTGCTGCCCGTTACTTTGACCTTGAGCCTGCATCTGCCTTGTCCTGACCTGACCTGACCTGATCTGATCTGATCCCATCCCTATCCTGAGCCTATCCCCTCTGTTCCTGTTTACCTTGGATCCCTGCCCTGTATCCCATCCATCCACCCTCTTCCTGTCCTGCTGGTTTGATCTCCCTGTGTATGACCTTGGCCTGGCTTTGTTTACGATTACGGTATCTCCATTTCCTTGTATATATTGTTGTTTGTAGTGGGTTTGTTGTGTTGGTTTTGCACTGTTTATATTTCTTTTACTTGTCACTTTTTTTATTAAACACCATTATTTCACTTATATGTGTTTTGGGTTTCCTCTGTGCAGTCCACACAGTCTGGTCAATTAGATTCCCTGACATCGGGTTAAAAAGCCAGAAAACCAAGGGATCTGTTTTAACTGTGGTTGAGTTGGACATTATTGCAAAGTGTGCCCAAGCCCAGTGAAATCTGAAGCACAGCGCCAAAGGCCAGTGGGAAACTCCAGAGGGCCCAGGTGAAGGAGTCAACTGGGTGCCCTGTTACATCAGCAAGCTCCAAAAAACCCAACAATACCCAGAAGCTGCAGCGAGATTCCAAGCACTCACAGGAAGCTCCCGTTGTTGCCTCTGAGTGCTTCAGTGATTCACTACGCCCAGCATCGGAGAGTCAATGCATACCAGACTCCCAGAGCTCAACAAGGGCCCAAGCCGGATCAGAATCTCAACAAGAGAGGAGTCAAGATACGACTCACCAAACAGGCCCAACCTGCAACTTCCCACAGGTTCCCTCCCAAGCTAGTGGGACCTTCTCCAGTTGTCTCCATCCAGGTAGAGGGAATCTATACAAAGGCCCTCTTGGATACCGGAGCTCAAGTGACTCTTCTCTACAGGGACTTCTACGACAAGCACCTCAATCACTTGCCGCTACAGAAGTTAGAAGAGCTGGAGATTTGGGGCCTCAGGACTCAGAACCTCCCCTATGATGGGTACCTACCAATCAAGCTGGCCTTTGACCCCACCGTAGCAGGAAAGGCAGAGACCTTTGACACATTGGCGGTGGTCTGTCCTCCTCCTCCAGGGGCTGGGAAAAGTTCTGTCATCATAGGGACTAATACTGATCTCGTGAGAAGGCTGCTAGTACCTCTCATGCAAGAGCAGAGCACTTCAAACCCAGTGTGCACCCTATGCTGAGACAAGCCTATCAGCGCCTGGTGCAGGAAGCAAAGACCCCAGCAGAAGGAGTGGGAAAAATCTGGCGGTTGGACCGGAGTGAGACGACATTACAACCCAGTGAGGTAGTTTGTTTGAGAGCATCCATCAAGTTGAATTGGAAACAACCAGGCCCTTAGTCACAAGGAAGACGGAGAGTTGGAGATAATTCCAGAGGTGATCTCAACCCGGGCACTACAGAGAAGTCACGGAAGGATCTCGGTCAGTGTTTGCAACACTACAGTCTCACCATTAAAGATGCCAGCTAGGATGTTGCTGGGGAAGGTAAACACAGCCACTGTGTGATTTGAGGGGTGGAGGGAAGGATGAAATCCCAGTGGAAGAGTTTTACCCAAAGAACACTCCTCTCACACCTGCCTGGATGGAAAGGGCCAAGACTCAGCTCCTAAGATGGCGAGCTGCTTTCTCGAAGAGTGAGTTTGACGTTGGGCGCACAAAAAGTGCCCAACATCGGATCCGCCTAGAGGAAGACAAGCCTTTCCGAGAATGAGTCAGACGGATTCCTTTGGGGGACTTGGAAGACCTGCAAGAACACATCCCTGGGAATTACAGACCAGTTAGCCTAACATCAATAGTATGTAAACTCTTGGAGGGGATGATAAGGGACTATATACAAGATTTTAGTAATAAGAACGGTATCATTAGCAGTAATCAGCATGGATTCATGAAGAATCGTTCTTGCCAAACCAATCTATTAACCTTCTATGAGGAGGTGAGTTGCCATCTAGATAAAGGAAGGCCTGTAGACGTGGTGTATCTGGATTTTGCAAAAGCGTTTGACACAGTTCCCCATAAACGTTTACTGTACAAAATAAGGTCCGTTGGCATGGACCATAGGGTGAGTACATGGATTGAAAACTGGCTACAAGGGCGAGTTCAGAGGGTGGTGATAAATGGGGAGTACTCAGAATGGTCAGGGATGGGTAGTGGGGTTCCCCAGGGTTCTGTGCTGGGACCAATCCTATTTAATTTGTTCATAAACGACCTGGAGGATGGGATAAACAGTTCAATCTCTGTATTTGCAGACGATACTAAGCTAAGCAGGGCAATAACTTCTGCGCAGGAAGTGGAAACCTTGCAAAAAGACCTGAACAAATTAATGGGGTGGGCGACTACATGGCAAATGAGGTTCAATGTAGAAAAATGTAAAATAATGCATTTGGTTGGCAAAAATATGAATGCAATCTATACACTGGGGGGAGAACCTCTGGGGGAATCTAGGATGGAAAAGGACCTGGGGGTCCTAGTAGATGATAGGCTCAGCAATGGCATGCAATGCCAAGATGCTGCTAACAAAGCAAACAGAATATTGGCATGCATTAAAAGGGGGATCAACTCCAGAGATAAAACACGATAATTCTCCCACTCTACAAGGCTCTGATCCGGCCGCACCTGGAGTATGCTGTCCAGTTCTGGGCACCAGTCCTCAGGAAGGATGTACTGGAATTGGAGCGAGTACAAAGAAGGGCAACAAAGCTAATAAAGGGTCTGGAGGATCTTAGTTATGAGGAAAGGTTGTGAGCACTGAACTTATTCTTTCTGGAGAAGAGACGCTTGAGAGGGGATATGATTTCAATTTACAAATACTGTACTGGTGACCCCACAATAGGGATAAAACTTTTTTGCAGAAGAGAGTTTAATAAGACTCGTGGCCACTCATTACAATTAGAAGAAAAGAGGTTTAACCTTTTTTTTTTTTTTTTTTAAATAATCTTTATTATTTTTTCCACATTATACAAAATTTTAAAAACAAGCATACCAAATTTTAAATATATCTACTATGTATACATTTATGAACACATATAACTATAGCAGTAAAGGTATACTCTAATCATTTTTCCCCATATATTTCCCTCCCCCCACCCTATCCCCCCTCCCCTCCCCCCTCTCCCAACCATACATCTCGATTCATACTTAATTTAACTACCATAAGGCTGCTTCTCTTATCGTTCCCTCACATTGAGTATCCCATTTCTTCTAGCCAAGGGTTCCAAAGCCTTTTAAATTCTTTCAGATTCTTTCTCTTTGTATATAATACTTTATCCTTCCACATTGTTTCTAATACCATTTTAATCCATTCATCCTTCGTGGGGGGGGGGGGTTCTTGCCTGCCATCTTAGAGCTATTAATTTCCTTGCTTGGAATAGGCATCTTCTTACTATTTTAATTTTAAAATTACCTCTATTTATATTTCCCTCCACTCCCAAGATGCATAGTTTCGGCTCTATTTTAAGATCTAAAGTAAGGATCTTATTTAGCGTTTCCACCACTTTATACCAATAGCGGAATAACTTCGGGCATTTCCATATCATGTGCATTAGGTCCCCTGGTTCCTGGCATCTAGGGCATTTATCATCTTTCCTCCCCCCAAACCTAAATAACCTTTTAGGGGTATAGTATGTCCTATGTAATAGCATTAATTGTGAGACTTTCTGAGCTGGAGAAATTGAAACTTGGTGTCCTCCTGCCAATATCTCTCTCCATTGCTCATCTGAAATTACACCCAGGTCTTCTTCCCATTTAGTTCTGCATTTTAATTTTCCTGGAGTCTCTATAATACTTTTACATATATCTGGATACGTTTCGGCTATGGGTCCCCCTTGTCCACCCGGCACGTCTAGTTTTTGAAATAAGGTAGACCTATTCCAGGCTGGCCCTTGTCTTCCAAACTGTCTACTCAAGGCATGTTTAATTTGTTGGTAGCTAAAAAATGAATGGTCTGGGATACCAAATTCCTCCTTAAGTGATCCAAATGTTTTTAAGGTGTTCTGATTATACAATTGGGCTAATTTATTTATCCCCCTTATTTCTCATGATTTTATTTTCCCTATTTCCTTTAATTCCTCTAAGTTCTTATTGTTCCACAGTGGGGTGCATTTCAACAGGCCTCCCATTCCCTTCATGGCCTTAATGGTATTCCATACTTTTATCATCAATTTAATCGTATGGGATTTATACAAAAAGGAGTTCGCCTCTAGTACTTCCACCACTGTCCCATGGGAAGCTCCTGTAATCATCAGTTCTCTCCTATTATGGCCATTAGGACCAGAGCCTCTCCCCAGGTGCTGCATCTGTGCTGCCAAAAAATAGCCCCTCGGGTGAGGCACTGCTAATCCCCCCTCTTGCGATGGAAGTTGTAGGGTTTGTAGTCCTATCCTAGAGGGTCTCCCTTTCCAGATGAGATCTCTCAATAGTATATCTATTTTTCTAAACCATTTCCGACTTATCCATACTGGCGAGTTGTGCATAACGTACAATAGCTGGGGAAGCCACAACATTTTAATCAGGTTGCACCTCCCCGCCACTGACAAAGGCAAACCTCTCCAAATTTCAATCTTGCTTTTGAATTTCCTCAGCAAGGGGGTCAGATTATTATCTAAATATTCCCCTGGGTCCTTTGTTAACTTTATACCTAAGTATTTTGTCGACTCTACTATTTCCATATGTATATTGCTTACTGAGACATTTTCTCCCACAGGATCTATTGGTAGCAACACCGATTTCTCCTGATTTATGGTTAAGCCCGATAATCTTCCAAAACTTGAGAGTATTTCCAACACCTGGTTAAGGGATCCCTCCAGGTCACCTAAGAATATGAGAACATCGTCCGCATACAATGCGATCCGCTCTTCCCCCTCTGCACGCTGGAATCCTTCTATTCTCCTATTCTGCCTTATTGATATGGCTAGTGGCTCCATTACTAGAGCAAATATCAGTGTGGACAAGGGGCAGCCCTGCCTTGAACCTCTTTCTAGTTCGAACTCGGTTGAGTAGTCACCGTTAATTCTTACTTTTGCTTTGGGAACTGCTCTCGAGCCCATATTATCTGTGGGTATCTGAAGATTCAGAAAAACCCTCCTGATGTTCATACTTGTTGGAGTTGTTTATTTGGAATAAATCCTGTTTGGTCTTGATGAACTACTTTGTGAATGATCTTTCTTAACCTCCCCGCCAGGACCTTTGCTAGGATCTTAACATCCGAGCAGAGTAGGGATATGGGTCTATAAGACCCTGGATCCAAGGGGTCCTTTCCCTCCTTATGCAATACAATAATTGTGGCTTCAGTCATTGATGTTGGTAGTTTCCCCCTCTCCTTCACCCAGTTAAATACTTTAAGGAGTTCCGGAAGTAATATTTCCCCATAGCTTTTATATATTTCAGTTGGCAGCCCGCCTGGCCCCGGGGACTTATAATTGGCCATTTGTGCTACTGCCATTTTAATTTCTTCCAGTGTGATCGGTCGCTCTAATTCCTCTTTATCTGCCTCCTCAATTCCTGGTATACTTATCTTACTAAAAAAGGAGTCCATTTCCTCTCCCTCCATGATCCCTCGGGATTTATATAAATCCTTGTAGTATTCTTTAAAGGTATCAATAATTATCTCTCTCTGGGATGATATTTCACCTCCCACAGTTCTAATTGCTGCGATCGTGGAGGGGGGGAACTGTTTTTTACAATACAGGCCAGCATCTTCCCTACTTTTTCTCCTTCCCCATATATAATTTGTCTTTGGAACAGCCTTTTATTTTCTACCTTCCTGAGTATTGCATCTTTAAAACTTTGTTGTTTTTTCTCCCACGCTTTTTGTTTATCGGGTAAAGGTTCTTTCACATACTCCTTCTCTGCTTCCATTAACTCTCTCCTAGTCTTATCCTCTCAATCCTGTGAAGCTTTTTTGATTTTGGATACTTTCTGAATCAATAGTCCCCTCAAATATGCCTATAATGTATCCCACATCACCCCCCTTGAGACAGTGTCCGAGTTGAACCTTATGAATTCGTCCAACTCAGATACCATCCCTTCCGAATCCTCCATAATTTCCAACCAGGCCGGGTTTAGTTTCCATACTCTACCTTCTTTTTTATTTCCTGGGTTTACTACAACTGTCATTAAAGAGTGATCTGACACCCCTCTAGGGTGATACTCTATATTTTGAATTACTTGTCCTGCTAATTCGTTACCCAGTACTATATCTATCCTTGATAAGGTAGAGTAGGAACTCGAGTAACATGAGTACTGTATTGTTCCCGGGTTCCGTAATCTCCAAATGTCGGATAATCCCGCTTCTTGTAGATATTGACACATCCGGTTTTCTTGTGCTCCCTGACTTTGTTTCCCTGGAGCTAATCTATCTATTTTTTTATCCATGACTACATTAAAATCCCCGACCACTATAACTGGCAAGTCCGGCTTATCCATTATGAATTCCAATAGGTCATACAATATCTCCATTCTAAAGGGGGGGGGGGTGTATATATTAGCTAATACCCATTCTTGACCCTCTAGAATACAATGCATAAAAATGTAATGCCCCTCTTCATCCAATACGCACTGTCTGCAAGAGAATACCACCGCCCCATCAATTAATACCGAGACCCCTCTCGAGTAGGAGGTATGCACAGAATGAAACTGGTACTTATACCTCCTATTCCTCATATATCCTTTGGTATGCTTTGTTAGGTGCGGTTTCGTCTGCTCTCGGCCACGCTCTACGCGTTACGTCACCGCTCGTGACTTCAACTTCCCCAGTTGAAGTCACGAGCGGTGACGTAACGCGTAGGGTGTGGCCGAGAGCAGACAAAACCGGAAGTCAGTAAGGAGGCGCCTCAGAAGCCGCTCCTCAACTTGTTTTTATTTTCATGCTGTTTTTAATCATTTTAATGTAAGAGACCACTTATACTTTCAATAAATAGCTACTTTATTTAACATACTACACCATTGGAGGCCTCTCTCTCTCCCTTCCCTATTTATTCCACTGGACTGGTGGAGCCCAGGTGGGCAACCCCCTTCTTTTCCACATCTGATAGGTGCCTCACATCAGGAGAACCGCTACACCACCAGAGAAACCCTACCTGAATGGCACTACACCACATTCAATAAAGAACCTGTTTTGATGCCCATATTTATCCTAAGGTGAGAGTCTAGAGAGCCCGGTTTTACCAGATCACTACAATTTAAAACATCATTATCACCTTCCTCCTCCATTATATGGTCCCAGTGGAAGAAGCACATTATAAACTTTGGATTTTTTGGATTTTTGGATTTTTTGACGCACATCAGCACTTTTGATGATCACTTATTTATATTTATATTGAGCACTGCACATTATGTTGCACTGGATTTACACTTGTAGAACACATTTTATTTACATATTGCATTTATAATTATGTTTTGATGTGATAGATTTGAAGCGCGAAATCACTTTATTATCATTATTTTGCTGAGTGTAAGTGAACACTTTCGATTTTGCTGCAGTCCGTAGAGACATCATCACTATTTATACACATTCATATCCGTTATTTTAGTTAGTCACGCTGTTATTGACCTAGTCCGTATACTCAATTTAGCGTGAGGGACCACACCATATATTTAAATTCTACCAGTCTTACCAAGAAAAATACAACAGAGAACAGTAATACATTATATCCCATTAATTTGTGCAACATATATACCCTTTGTGTTTTAGTGCTCAAACCCTTCCTATCGCTATTAGTAAAACAACTAGGAATTACATTAACTTTAGCTAAATATTTTAAACTCATATCACAATCCCTTGACCTATACACATAATCCCCTTTATGTATTTTATCATAACTATATTTTTTTTTTTCTTGTGCTTAATGTGCCGTCCTGTGAGAAAATGTAATAAATAGTGTACAAAGCGTTTCCTTACAACCTTATGCATTATATACTCCCTTGTTCTGTGTCTTTCCCCCCCACACCCTTCACCCGCCCCTCCCCACCCAAACCCCTCCCCCCTCCCCCCCCACACCATTCTAGGTTACCGTTAGAGGCTTTTTTAGTGACCGTCACATACCCCCCCTTCATTCCAAAACCAACTCTCCACACACCCCTGTCTTCCTTACCCTCCACCCTTCCCACCCTTCCTCCATTCACATACAAACTTATTTTCTGATTCAATCTAACCATGTGTATTCCCCACCCCACTCCCCTCCCCTCATAGTGATTCCAATTTTATAATATATATCTTTATATTACGTGTTTATATTTATTCCCCAGCTCTATACTCTTTCTGCCCTATTCTCTTTTTATTTTAATGGCAACTGGTCCTTCTTTTCCTCAAGCCATGACAGCGCCTTCTCTGGGGAGTCAAAAATCTGACTTCCTCCAAGTGCATTCACTTGCAGCCTGGCAGGATAAAGAAGCGCATATGTGACATCATACCCTTGGAGACTACGTTTAATTTTTAAAAATTCCGCTCTACGCTTTTGCAGTCCAGGGGAGAAATCAGGGTACAATAAGATTTTTTCTCCATTATAGAATATGTTCCCTTTTTCTCTAGCCCTGTGTAAAAGGTTTATTTTATCCCTATGATTTAAACATTTCAGCAGTATGGCTCTTGGGGGATTTCCTTGAGGAGGGGGCCTAAATGGAACTCTATGTGCTCTTTCAATAGAGAACTGCTGCGAGAATGTCTCTCTTCCGTAGATTTCACTCAGCCACTTTTCCAAAAATCCTATTGGATCTGCACCTTCACTCTTCTCTGGTAGACCCACTACCCTCACATTGTCTCTGCGCAGCCTATTTTCCATCTCGTCCATTTTTTCAGTGAGTCTATTTAACTGTTCTTCCTGGGTCTTGACTCTTTGTTTCATAGGATATAGCTCATCTTCTATAAGGCTTATTCTCCCTTCTATTTCTGTCACTCTCTCCGCTGTTTTTTTTAAATCATGGCGTACTAGGGCGATTTCTTCTTTAATGTCTTGCATCTGGCCTGACATTTCACCCAATGATTGTTTACAAGCATTGATTGCCAAAAGGATGTCTTTCAGAGATGGTTCCCCCTCTGGTACTTGACTCTGAGTATTAGCTGTTTCTATCATTTTCCCTGCTCCTCCTTCTCCTTTAACTGGTGGATTCTTTGCCATGGTACCGCTAACAAGTGTACTTGAGCCCCCCTGGCTGTTTCTGTCTGCTGTTATCTTGCTCTGTGCTTGTTGCCCCCTTTCGTTGGAGTGTGGTCGGCTACGTTAATCATTTTTTAAGTTTAGCGGTTGCTGCAACTGCGGCTGCTGTTACTCCTGCCACTGTGGATGGTATCCCTTTGTCTTTAGCCGACCGCAAGGACTGGGCCCCCATACACTCCTGGGTGGCGTGCTCATCTCCTTTCCTCCTTGCAGACATAGTATCTTCCCCATTTTCCTCTCGTAACTTTATTTATTTTCCTAAGCAATATAATGGTTGTGTCGGATATAACGGGTAATTGGCATAAACTTTATACTAATTGCCTGGGAAGTAAAAAGGGTTTTTTTTTAAAAAGTAGTTTTCAGCAAATCATTAATGAGAGACTTTTTTTTTTTTTTTTTTTCTTTTCTTTTTTCTTTCCTTCCTTCCCACCTCAAAAAGTCACCACTGGCAACCCTATTCAGCCCTGTTCAGCCTTGGGAAAGTCCAATCTCCGCATATAGGTCCACTTCTATTAATGACGACTGTGTATACAAGCCTTAGACAGCCTTAAGCAGCGCTTTCTCTCCACCGTCTATTAGACAGATCTTTTCAATTTCTAATACAAAAGTCCGCTCACTCACCCAGGCTTCGTGGTATCGTTGGACGCCGCTGCTTCGGGGGGGCTCGGTCACCTCCGCTTCTCAGTCCAGTGTTACATTTTCTCTCAGTAGCCTCCGTTGCTGACACTCCCGGGGCTATCGAGAAAACTCTCCACGATCGTACTCCCGCGAGAGCACACCACCACCTGACTTCCTTTCAGAATCTCTCAGACCCGAGTTCTTCCGAGGACTCCCGGGGACCTCCAAGGGCAAAGGGGGACACAACACACCGCTCCGGCTCCTGTGGCCGCCCACCGAGATGTCACCACAGAACGCGGGCAGCAACCAGGCAAGAGGGTCCGCGGATCAGGCACCGGGCTCAGCACACACCGCCAGAATAGGTACTGTTGGCTTGTTACTTGCTCCTTGCTCTAGTTATGCAACCGGGGACGGGTTCTCATCCATACTGTGGGAGTGAGGTGGACGCACACATTCACGTTCCTCATCAGCTCACTCCATCATCCAGATCCGGTCCCGCCCATCGAAAAAGTCCCCCTTCTGTTTCTAACCCCTCTAATGTGGCACCAAAGAGGTTTAACCTTAAACTACGTAGAGGATTCTTTACTGTAAGAGTGGCAAGGATGTGGAATTCCCTTCCACAGGCGGTGGTCTCAGCGGGGAGCATTGATAGCTTCTAGAAACTATTAGATAATCACCTGAATGACCGCAACATACAGGGATATACAATGTAATACTGACACATAATCACACCTATAGGTTGGACTTGATGGACTTGTGTCTTTTTTCAACCTCACCTACTATGTAACTATGTAACTATGTAACAGCTGGCCGAGCTGGAGAGAGCAGGAGTTATCCAAGAGTCTCAGAGTCCATATGCCTCCCCAATAGTGGTAGTAAGGAAAAAGAATGGGTCGTTGCGGTTGTGCATCGACTACAGGACACTGAACCGAAGTCTGTAAAACCAGCAGGAGGGGCCAGGAAGCCCAAAGAGTCCATACAAGAGCAGTGGACCACCAGTGTGAAGAGGCTTTCAAGCAGTTAAAGTGGAGCCTCACAACTGCTCCAGTTTTGGCTTTTGCAGATCCAGCCAAGCCATACGAACGTAGATGCCAGCTGAGATGGGCTGGGCGGAGTGCTGTACCAAGAACATGGTGGACACTTAAGGCCTGTTGCTTACGTGAGTCAGAGTTTGGCACCTGCTGAGAGGAATTACCCGGTCCACAAGCTTGAATTCCTGGCCTTGAAGTGGGCAGTAGTGGACAAACTGAGAGACTACCTATATAGCGCAGAATTCATAATCAAGATAGACAACAACCCTCTCATTTACCTGCTCACTACTGCAAAGCTGGTTGGCATGGGCCATAGATGGTTGGCCGCCCTATCAGGTTTTACCTTCAGTTTGAAGTACCAGCCGGGAGTTGGGAACAAGGATGCAGATGCTTTGTTGAGAAGACCCCACTGTTCCCGAGACTCCCCAGAGGAGTGGACCCAGCTCACCTCTGAAGGAGTGAGGGCCCTTTGTGAAGGGGTAGAACAGCAAGCAAGAGGTGGGACCAGGGCTGAGGAAATTGGAGTGGCGGCTGCTGGAGTGCCCAGATGCTATTGCAACATCACCCAAGTCAGAGATGAAGGTCTGCCAAAGCTTTCTAAAAAGGATCTGCGTAGGGACCAGTTGGAAGACCCCCCTCTGTAGTTTGGCATTGAAGGCACTAGAGAGCCAACGTCCTGACTTACTTCTTACTGACTCATTAAAAGAAGGCCATTTATTACACTGAGAGTGGGATCGGTTGCAGTTGCAACAAGGGGTGGTCTACCGAAGGGGCCCCTCTGAAGATCCCGAAGAGAAATGGCAGTTGTTCTTACCAGAGAAACATAGAGAGAAGGTATTGATCGCTTTACATGATCATCATAGCCATCTGGGGTCCGAGAGAATTTTTCAACTTGTGAGAGACAGATTCTATTGGCCCTACATTAGGACTGAAGTCGAGAGTTACTGCCATTCTTGCCTTAGATGTATTCAAAGAAAGACTTTACCTCAACGAGCCGCCCCAATGGGCCACCTGGTGAGTCAAGGACCATTGGATCTGGTGTGTATTGATTTTGAATGCATGGAGTCTGACCTGAGTGGGCAGGAAAACGTCCTGGCGATAACCGACCATTTCACCCGTTACACCCAGGCATTTCCCACAAGAGATCAACAGGCATCTACGGTGGCCAAAATCCTAGTAGAAAAATTATTCGTCCATTATGGCCTACCCCAGCGTATCCACTCAGACCAAGGGAGAGACTTTGAGAGTAGTCTCATTAAAAGACTCTAAGATTTGTTAGGCATCCAGAAATCTAGAACTACTCCTTACCATCCTCAAGGAGATCCTCAACCAGAGAGATTCAACCGAACTCTCTTAAACATGCTGGGAACTCTGACCTCTGAGCAAAAACAACACTGGAGCAAGCACATAGTGGCCATAGTGCACGCTTATAACAGTACTACAAGTGATGCCACAGGATACTCTCCATACCGCTTGATGTTTGGACGGGAAGCCCAGCTACCAGTGGATCTAGCTTTCAGCACATCCCTGGACCATACCTCAGTAACTTCACACAGAGGGTATGTGGAGCAACTGCGGAGAAGCCTGAAAACCGCCTATGATAAGGCTCAAGCTGTCTCAGATGCCCAAGGACAGAGGTACAAAAGAAATTTTGACCTCAGGGTGCGAGTACAACCAGGAGACAGAGTGTTGTTGAGGAATCTGGGTATACCTGGGAAGCACACATTGGCTGATCGTTGGAAGTCACAGCCCTATGTTATATGCAAACCACTACCAGGGTTGCCAGTGTACCAGATTAGGCCAGAAGGAAACACAGGGCCAATAAAAACTTGGCATCGTAATCACCTTTTGCCTCTATCAGAAGCAGTCCGGGTAACTCCCCAGCAGGATTTACCATTCACATTCACCACCTCTCAGAGACCTCGACCAGTGACTAGGTCCCAATCTAGGCCTCTTGCTGAAAATGATGAAGGCAGCAACGAAGAAGAGATGGGAATAAGCTGGTTGTGGTCATCTCGCATGGCAGAGGTTGATACCAACCCTTTCCCTCGCACAAAGGTGACAGACAGTGGAATTCTTCGACCAGAGTCCCTTGAATTTGTGCCACGAGGTAGGCCTACTGAAGATCCTGAAGACCCTCCACACTCTGTGCAGGAAACAGACTCTGAGGGTTCTTTGTCCTCCAGTGAAGCTGAGATGAAAGATACTGAAGTACCAGAGGCTGAAGTGGAGAAGGACAGTGTCAGTGTGCAGATAGCACTGAAACCCAAAGAACAAAGTGTAAAGAGAATTATCCAACCACCCAAGAGCTTGACCTATGATGTGCTGGACAAATGCTCCAAGGAGATTTGTCCCTGCTGCAAAATGAAATTCTGAGATGCCTGGTCCCTCCACTGCTGATTTAGTGGAGGACAACCCCATCTCACCCCCTGGCACATCTATACAAGACACCACGGTGTCAGTAGCAGGTGTACAGGACAGTCTCCCTTCATATGATAATTGGTGGGAGGCTCCTCTGTCAGTTCTATGTCATACAAAAACACGTAACAGGTCATGAATTTTGACTATCTTTGGGGACCAAGGATTCAAAGCAGGGGGAGTATGTAGCGCAGGGGTTTTTGACACCTAAGTTACTATGTAAATGGTGTGATATTCTTTAAGTGAGAGTTTGGTTCCTTCTAGTGTCCATTATATTTAATGTTATTAAGACTTTTGTTGGTTTCATTAAAGCCATGCTCTAATGCATTGTGGAAGATGTAGTGAATGAGGAAGTGACTCATGTGCTAAAACTCAGTCTGTGAACTACTGACCCACAATGCCCAGTTTGCCTACCCACAAGCCCAAGTCACAGAACAGCCTGCTGGGTAAGCAGATAAAAGAGACAGGCGTTGCATGTTTCTGGCTTCTTGGGACACCATTCAAAGCCTGCCTGCTGGGAAGTCTGTCTGTGGCCGACAGACTGCGGCCTGGAAGGCGCAGAGCAGAATCATTTGGCCTCTGAGGAGCTCCAGAGCACAGTCAGCTTAACCAGTGTGCGGATGGACCGGAGGATCCAAGATTTCTAAAGGTTTCTTGTATTACAGTTATATCTGCCATCAGTAGGAGTGGCGCTGTCTGACGGCGCCAGCTCGGAACGGAATGAGACAACAGGAGAGGAGCCTTGCAAGCATCTGGACCTGGTGTGGTGAGCGGGCACTTGCCCAGATAAATACAGTGCACTGTTGTTATTTAAATTAGTTCCAGACTGTTGCTGGGATCTGTAGTCCCACAGGAGTGAGTTCATTCAGACATAGCCTGTGTACAGTGGAACTTCAGGATTGTTTTCCCTGTACTGCAAAGTTAATATTGAGTTGCAGCCCTCATAGTTATATAGTTACATAGTAAGGTGAGGTTGAAAAAAGACACAAGTCCATCAAGTCCAACCTATGTGTGTGATTATATGTCAGTATTACATTGTATATCCCTGTATGTTGCGGTGATTCAGGTGGTTATCTAATAGTTTCTTGAAGCTATCGATGCTCCCCGCTGAGACCACCACCTGTGGAAGGGAATTCCACATCCTTGCCGCTCTTACAGTAAAGAACCCTCTATGTAGTTTAAGGTTAAACCTCTTTTCTTCTAATTTTAATGAGTGGCCACGAGTCTTGTTAAACTCTCTTCTGCGAAAAAGTTTTATACCTATTGTGGGGTCACCAGTACGGTATTTGTATATTGAAATCATATCCCCTCTCAAGCGTCTCTTCTCCAGAGAGAATAAGTTCAGTGCTCGCAACCTTTCCTCATAACTAATATCCTCCAGTCCCTTTATTTGCTTTGTTGCCCTTCTTTGTACTCGCTCCATTTCCAGTACATCCTTCCTGAGGACTGGTGCCCAGAACTGGACAGCATACTCCAGGTGCGGCCAGACCAGAGTCTTGTAGAGTGGGAGAATTATCATTTTATCTCTGGAGTTGATCCCCTTTTTAATGCCAATATTCTGTTTGCTTTGTTAGCAGCAGCTTGGCATTGCATGCCATTGCTGAGCCTATCATCTACTAGGACCCCCAGGTCCTTTTCCATCCTAGATTCCCCCAGAGGTTCTCCCCCCAGTGTATAGATTGCATTCATATTTTTGCCACCCAAATGCCACCCTCATTAAAGAAGAAGCTCTCCAAGTGTCTTCTATGTGCAAACCTTCAGTTGCCAGCACATCATTTCTATTATTAATTTGCTACCTACTTGTTTCTTACCTGGATTTACAAACACTGCAGTATAATATAATTAACCACTTCAATACAGGGCACTTATACACCTTCCTGCCCAGACCAATTTTCAGCTTTCAGTGCTGTCGCAGTTTGAATGACAATTGCGTGGTCATCCATCACTGTACCCAAACTAAATTTTTATCATTTTGTTTCCACAAATAGAGCTTTCTTTTGGTGGTATTTGATCACCTCTGCAGTTTTTATTTTTTGCTAAACAAATTAAAAAAGTCCGAAAATTTTGAAAAAAATAAAAATTTTGCTTTTGTTTCTTTTATAAAATTTTGTAAATAAGTATGTTTTCTCTTTCACTGAGGGGCACTGATAAGGTGGCACTGACAGGCACTGATAAGGTGGCACCGATGAGGTGGCACTAATGAGCGGGCACTGACGATGGGCACTGATATGCGGCACTGATGGGCACTGGTAGGCAGCACTGATGAGTGGCACTGATATGTGGCACTGATGGGCGTTGATAGGCGGCACTGATGGGATGAAGAAGAAAAGAGACTTTGCCATTTCCTATGCAGCATCACAACTGCGGGTTTGCAGAGTGAACAGTGTACTGCAATCTAGGGGGAGCCCTTGGGTACATGATATGGACAAATGTATTGTATTTCACTGCTGCTTTGTGATTAAAATTTTGCTGCAAATTTGGTGTGTGCTCTGAGGTTGGAGTGGGAAGGTGCTCAATATCAGGGCTTTATCATATTGAGCACAAGTCCCACCCTTTGCCTGTCTGCATGTACTCCTCAGGTGACCATTGAGTTTTAGTTTTCATATACACCCTAATTGTTATTACTTTCATTCTTATTATTGGAATTACCCCTGTGTTTAAGGTGTTAAACAAGTTTCTTTCAGTAAACTGTTTATGTGGTTAATTTACAATTTGTGTGAGACTCTATCTTATACTACAGCTGGTGGAGTAACGAAGACCAAGGTGACGGCAAATATACAGTATAGTGTGTTATTACTGTGCTTCTCTTTACCATTGGGTCTTACACTAACATTGCTATACAGCTGTGCCAAGGGGGTCGAGCCATTTTCTGGGGTTGAGAGGCAGAGTGCAGGCCCAATCAATTATCAGCAGCTCCTTAGGGGGTCAGTGCTACACTGAGAAAAATTCTTTACTCTAAATAGACTATTGGTAGCCAGATAGTTATAGGTTTAGAGAATTTGGTGGTCAAGATTCTCTACTATGTACAGCAATTTAAATACTTTGCTATTAAGGACGTCTGCCATACTGATTCCTGCTGTTAGGTGGTAGAAGTTACTTATAGACAGGGATGGACTTTTAAGCTACATTCTAGTTTACTTTGCATTTAAAATGTATGGAAGAAAGTTTCATTCTCCTGGGAGTGAGGCTTTGCTCTCAATTGTTATATATTTTTGTATGTGCAACTTTGTTTTTTTTTCAAGTAACAAAGATCTCCTATCAAGCTGCTAGCATGGGGGGCAGTTCAATAGATAGTGAGGTTCCTGTAACATGTTTGATTTGAATATGCTTTTGATTAATGTTTGAAACTGTAACATTCTTCTTTACTGTCTTTCCTTTCTCCCATTCAGGTTTTGTGGTTCAGATACCTACTCTCAGGTTTGAGAGTAATTTTTTCCTTACAGACGCTAAGGACATCGTCTCCTTTAGTGGGGGGAGTGTGTATCCCCCTGTTCATAAAAATGGGGCTATAATGTAAATTTAGTTTTTGGCTGAGCTGTAAACAGCTCAGATTGATTTTACATAGTTTATTTGGTTTTGTCTTGAATTTGACTGTGTTATGCATTTCCCACTGTTGCCAGTAGGTGGCACTGGTACCACAGGACAGTGTGAGAATAACAACTAAGTTAAGCTGTAATGAATATTCTTTTTCCAGAAACAGCCAAGTAGGAGGTTCCTGCCGCTGTGCATTCTGGGAAGGGGTATTTATTGAACAGATGCCATGTGCTTTAATCAGTTCTCACCTCGTGGCCCTCCAGGCCTGAGGCTACGCTGTTGCAAGCTGTGCAAGTAGGCCCAGAAGTCTGTCTGGGGCCTGCTAGTCTGGAGGTGGTCCTTAGGCTGTCTTGCCTGTTTGGAAGAAGCTGAGCCAAGCTGAGGAGATCCAGGGGAGGACCCTTGCTGGAGAGAGCCAGGATGAAGGCTGGTCTCTCAGAAGGGTCTGGTGACTTACTTGGAGGACGCACCTACATCTAACTACCTTCATAGTACTGCCAGGTCGGCTTAAAGGTTCTGGTACTGTGAAGCTGTTCTACAATCTAATCAAGGTAATACATTTCTGGCTGCTAAGTTTGTGAGAGAGACCTATCCAGGCATCTACTGGCTGCTAAGTCTGTGAGAGAGGCTTATCCAAGACATCTTACTGGTTGCTAGGTCTGTGTGAGAGAGGCCTACCCAGATATTCAAAATCTGCTGAAAGAAAGCTGTGTTTTTGTCCTTTAATCTAAGAAGTCTGTAAGTGATCTGCTACAAAAGGGTATCTGCAACCTCCCCTCAACCTCTTTACTACTACTTCTTTCAAGTTCTTCATTAAAGCATTGAAAACTACCTAAAGTGACTGGCCCCTATATTGTTCTAACTTCCAATTATAGCCATGGACTCAGCCCTGGGGTGAATGTAAGTCTACTCCCTGTATCTGGAGGTACCCTATTTGCTCCCAGTATACCCAGGGGGTGCTACATACTGTTAGGGGTCCCCACAACTTGGAAACACTAGAAGGGTTGACAACCACTGCTCTAGAGACACAAAAACTCAGCAGATCTTTTGATCAGATTAAAGTGGGGCTGCGGGCACGGAACATCAAATATAAGTGTCCTTTTTCCCGCCAAGCTGAAGGTCCAGGACGGGGAGACTGTCAAGTTTTTCACCACACCTTGGGACTCTGCTGCCTGGCTGGAGTCGCTGCTTCCCCTCCGTTAACTGTTGGTTACCCATTCATCTCCAGTTACATTGTTCTTTCTCTCCTAATTTAACTGTGGGATTTGCTGTGGATTACTGTTGGGTGCACCCTCTTAGCTGCACAATAGCCGGATCTAAACTCCAGAATCTTATGCACTAGATGTCTCAAGCATACTTTGGAGTCCTTTTCTTTTTCTGTTTTTTCTGATCACGGCTGCTGCAATGTATTGGTCTTTGACTATACTCTGCATATGGCGTTGGGGTCAGAATAGTAACGGTCTCTATGGCTACCTAACGCCTTTTAACTTCATTAATGTTAATGGGGTCATGTTACTCATACTTTGCCACCGGGTCTGATTATCTCACATAGGTATGAGGCTACTACTGGGTAGAACTTCGCAGAGAAACGGTGACTCTGACTAAACACCCATTGCTGCCCATAACCCTGTTGCATATTTTCCTTCACCCATATTTACTTGGTACCATGACCTTTTGCATCCCATGCGTCATCAGGGTATGGCTGTTACGCTCCTGTGTCCTGGCTCATAACTTACTGTGGGGCAACCAAGTCTGCAAAGATATAGGAATGCCAGGTTGGGAGCCACACTTAGCTATACGTCGGCTCGCGGGGTTGGGATAGCAGGCGCCCGCGTGCCCGCTGCACAGCGGGGGTGCCGGTGCTCGTAGCCGACGGTGGCGATGACCGCCGGCCATGAGCATTCGTGACCAGGAGACACAGAACATAGCAACATATTAAACCCATTTCTGATGAGAATATGCATATAATTATATTTCTACATTGGGATTATTGGTGGGATATTGTTTATAAATATACATAGCAACATATTAAACCCATTTCTGATGAGAATATACATATAATTATATTTCTACATGGGGATTATTGGTGGAATATTGTTTATAAATATACATAGCAACATATTAAACCTATTTGATATGAAAATGTATATAATTATTTTTCTACATGGGGATTATTGGTAATATAATGTTTATAAATATACATAGCAACATATTAAACCCATTTCTGATGAGAATATGCATACAATTATTTTTCTACATGGGGATTATCGGTGGAATATTGTTTTTAAATATACATAGCAACATATTAAACCAATTTCTGATGAGAATATGCATACAATTATATTTCTACATGGGGATTATTGGTGGAATATTGTTTATAAATATACATAGCAATATATTAATCCCATTTCTGATGAGAATATGCATATCATTATATTTCTACATGGGGATTATTGGTGGAATATTGTTTATAAATATACATCGCAACATATTAAACCTATTTCTGATATGAAAATGCATATAATTATTTTTCTACATGGGGATTATTGGTGGAGTATTGTTTATAAATATACATAGCAACATCTTTAACCCATTTGTGATATGAATATGCATGTAATTATTTTTCTACATGGGGATTATTGGTGGAATATTGTTTATAAATATACATAGCAACATATTAAACCCATTTCTGATGAGAATATGCATATAATTATATTTCTACATGGGGATTATTGGTGGAACATTTTTTATAAATAAACATAGCGACATATTTAACCCATTTATAATATGAATATGCATGCATTTTTTTTTCTGCATGGGGATTATTGGTGGAATATTGTTTATAAATATACATAGCAACATATTAAACCCATTTCTGATGATAATATGCATAAAATTATATTTCTACATGGGGATTACTGGTGGAATATTGTTTAACAATGTACATAGCAACATATTAAACCTATTTCTGATATGAAAATGTATGTAATTATTTACATAGATTAATGACTCAAAGGGTCGGGTGTGTCATTGCCATCATCTGTAAGACTTTAGAAAAACCAAATATGTACCTCAATATGGGATTTTTAGGGCAATGTAATGATCAAAGGTTTGAATAAAAAATGTTGAATTTTATTGATACAAAAATGAATAGAATACAGTACAAATCAGCATATAATGAATATTTTGAATAAATGTTTTTAAAAAAAGGACATCAGATACATGAGACCAAGTGATGCATCCTACTGCTAAATACAAACACCACCCAAGTTGATACGATGGCGTCCGATAGCAGATTTCCAACGCGTTTCAAATTTATTGTCAAAGCAAAGTCTTCCTCAGGGAAGGAATTGCATCACATTCTAGAATTTCAAAAAACAGCATAATTACAATGGTAAATATATAACATGTCGCCTATATCTAGAAAGACCGCATTTTAATTGAAAAATCATAAATGCGACTTACATTAGAGCATGTAGCTGCAGAAAAATGCCTTTTAGTGCTGGCAGGGGCCCTGATCACCAATTTGTCTAAACCGCTCACTATCCTCTACGAGGCAACCCGGTATGCTTATAAAAAGACCAATACTTGGCAGCCATAAGGAGCAGAGAGGCTGAAAAACATGAATAATGTTTAAATTAAAAAGGGGATTACATAAGTAATCTTGGAAATCTTAGTGGTTCATGAGAATCCAAGTTTTCCAGAGTAGCCACCAAGTGAGAAAATCCATGATCAGATTACCTTGAGTGAGTCATGTAGCATGTATGGGTGAAGTTCCCAGTTGTATGTGAGAGAGAGCTCTGGTCCTAGAGTTCCTCTCTGTTGAAAGCCAGTTGCAAAGTGCTGCCCTTGGCCGTCCCTGGCGTCCTAATGTAGGGGATATGGGTGTGGTTTCTGTGATGGGCGTGGCATAGGTTTAGGAGTATTACCCTGTTCATTGGTGGTGCAGTGTGGGAGGCGTGGCCTGCATTGGCTGCCGTCTCTGTCATAAAGTCTCCTTATAAGGTAGTGGAAGGAGAGCATTACTTAGCTTCCTGTTGCTATGGTAATAGACGCCTCCAGCTTGACGCTGGAGAGCGTCTCACAATCGTCTATGTTGCCTCCCCTCACATAAGCATACACTTCCCCTGCCGCATTGTAAAGCCCACCTCCGTCTATGTGTTGTATGGAGTGTGGGCGCGGCATCCTGGGGAGGAGGAGGGGTGCGTCTGGTCGTCAAGGCAACCTGTATGGTGCAGGAAGTATTGAGACATGTGAGGCGTCGGAGTCACGTGACTCCGACGTCACTCACTCATCAATGTGAAAGGAGAGTATGCACTGTGTGGTGTGTACAGCGCTGATGTTTGTTTTATTTATAGCTCACATAGCATCACGGCACAAAGATCCTGATGCCAGTCAGGTATCTAAGGGAGACCCTTTTAAACCTGGACAGCGCCAGTAGATGCAGTGAGTAGCATCATTATTGTGAAATGACATTTTGGTGTCATATTGCTATAGAGGACAAAACTTTTATATTTATATCAGGTCTCTATTAATTAAATCTGAACTGTTCACTAATGTCATTTAAAGGAACAGGAGCTTTGATTGCACTCCTATTTGAACTAAAGTGTACCCAAACCCCCTTGCTCTGATTTTCTTGGCATTATATTTGAATGCCAGCGAGCCTACATTAGGGCTTATAACCACCGGCACAATAAGAAACTCCCCTGGCACCAAAACAGGTGGTGTCTTCGGGGGGTGGGGGCCATGATAAAGATCATGACCCCCCCCTTGTGCCGGGTAGTGATAAAGAGAGTGGAAGAACAGTGGCCATCATGGCCCCAGGCGTCAGCACAGAGAGGCAAATTTATCAAAATAGGTTGCATGCAAATGCGTCTATGATGACAGCGATCAAGACAAACAATCACATTGAATAGGTACATATACAATTTCAGTTGAAAATTATTATAATGAAATGAATTGCAATACGTAGATATAGTACATAAAGATATTAAAAAATATTATTTAAGAAAAACTCTCCTATATGGTTTAACTGGGTGGGGTGCAGAAGAGCCAGGCAGTTTTAAATATATAACCATCAATTAGAAAGTTCCATTTGGGAACCAAAAGCCTGTTGTGTTGTTAATGGAACTCTTGATGTCTCCGTGTATGAGTAACCCAACAGCTGGATGGAAATATTTTAGGGGGGAAAAACTTCCTTTGTGGGGAAGCAAGAAGAGGAGAAAAAAAAAAAAAAAGACAAAAATGAATTGGAGAGACAGTGTTTCTACATGGGGATTATTGGTGGAATATTGTTTATAAATATACATAGCAACATTATAAACCCATTTCTGATGAGAATATGCATATAATTATATTTCTACATGGGGATTATTGGTGGAATATTGTTTATAAATATACATAGCAGCATATTAAACCCATTTCTGATGAGAATATGAATATAATTATATTTCTACATGGGGATTATTGGTGGAATATTGTTTATAAATAGACATAACAACATATTAAACCCATTTCTGATGAGAATATGCATATAATTATTTTTCTACATGGGGATTATGGGTGGAATATTGTTTATAAATATACATAGCAACATATTAAACCTATTTCTGATATGAAAATGCATATCATTATTTTTCTACATGGGGATTATTGGTGGAATATTGTTTATACATATACATAGCAGCATATTAAACCCATTTCTGATGAGAATATGCATATAATTATATTTCTACATGGGGATTATTGGTGGAATATTGTTTGTAAATATACATAGCAACATATTAAACCTGTTTCTGATATGAAAATGTATATAATTATTTTTCTACATGGGGATTATTGGTGGAATATTGTTTATAAATATACATAGCAACATATTAAACCCATTTCTGATGAGAATATGCATATAATTATTTTTCTACATGGGGATTATTGGTGGAATATTGTTTATAAATATACATAGCAACATATTAAACCTATTTCTGATATGGAAATGCATATAATTTTTTTCTACATGGGGATTATTGGTGGAATATTGTTTATAAATATACATAGCAACATATTTAACCCATTTATGATATGAATATGCATGTGATTATTTTTCTACATGGGGATTTTTGGTGGAATATTGTTTATAAATATAAATCGGAACCTATTTAACCTATTTCTAATAAGAATATGCATATATTTTTTTTCTACATGTGTATTATGGGTGAAATATCTTAGCTAAACATCCTATGTAATACCTGTTTCTCATAGGAATATGGGTAAAGTTATTGTTTTTTAGGTTGATTATGACTGGAATATCATTTACAATAACAATTAACATATTTAACTTATTTATGAGATGAAAAGCCACATAATTATTTTTCTTCATGGGTGAAATGCCATGGTTAAACATGCCTAGGAATAGGGATGAGCTTTGAGTTCGAGTCGAACATGAGTTTGATTCGAACATCAGCTGTCTGATCGTTCGCCAAATATCGAACATTATGGGGCGTTCGTACCAAATTCGAATGGCGCGTCACGCCCCATAATGCACTGAGTCATCGCAGTGCATTGCTCACTGATGATTGGCCAAACATGCACTATGACCCGCATGCTTTGGCCAATCACAGCGCCGTCAGCAAAGAGCCACAATTGGCCAAAGGCAGGGTGCCTTTGACCAATTATGGCTCAGGGGGTTAGGTCCATGCCTCACTCATATATAAGGGCACTTGCACATCAGCCTTGTGTAGTGTGTTGCTGGCGGAGAGAGAGATAGAGAGAATTTCATTTCATTTACTTTGAGTAGGCAGTTTATTCAGTTAGCTAGATCTCACTGCAGACCATTCCTGCTGTACTGTTTTTAATGTACTTCAGGCAGGCAGTTGATTCAGTTAGCTGCAGTGTATTTAATATATATACAGTAAAACCTTGGTTTGAGAGTAACTTGGTTTGAGAGCATTTTGCAAGACAAGCAAAATGTTTTAATAAATTTTGCCTTGATATACAAGCGATGTCTTGATATAAGAGTAGCGTCATGTCACAGCTGAGTATAAAAAAGAAGAGAGGAGCCTATAGGTGTAGCAATATGTTTACATTTAATGACAGTACAACATTTAGCAACGTATTGCTACACTTAGAGGTGCCTCTCTTTATACCCTGTAAAAAAATGCTTTGATATACAAGTGCTTCGGATTACAAGCATGTTTCTGGAATGAATTATGCTTGCAAACCAAGGTTTTACTGTATACTATATATATATGTATCCATCCACTGTATACAGTTTAGCTAGATCTCACTGCAGACCGTTCCTGCTGTCCTAATGCATTTCATACAGGCAGTTGATTCAGTTAGCTGCAGTGTATTTAGTGTATATATATATATATATATATATATATATATATATATATATATATATATATATATATATATATATGCATCCCGGCTTTGTGTATATATTTATATATATATATATATATATATATATATATATATATATTTAGAGATATATATATATATACACTGTATCCAGTTTAGCTAGATCTCACTGAAGACCGTTCTTGGTGTACGTATTCAAATACACTTTCAGGCAGGCAGGTAAGTGATTCAGTGATCTGCAGTGCATTAAATATATATACAGTCTCCAACATATATATATCCACTGCATTCTAGTCTAGCCAAGCCTATACCTGACTGCAGGCCATTCCTGGTGAAATTCTTCTAGTAAACTTCAGGCGGTGTTTTGCTAATCCAATTTTACTCCATGTCTGGAAGGCCACCAAGGAAAGTCAGACACTCACAGGCCACTAAAAGAGGGCATGCAGGCTCTGTGTCTACAGCCAACAGTTCTGGTCATGGACATGATGCATCCTCAGCAAGTGTCTGTGGGGCACGCTTGTCCTTTTTTTCGACAGCTGGCCGTGTTGATCCACAACATGCAGAAGAGTTGGTAGAGTGGATCACAAAGCCGTCCTCATCCTCCTCATCCTCTGTCACCCAGGCTAAGACAAGTTTGGCTGCCAATGCAGCTGCCAAAGCAGCCTATTCCATCTGCTCAATTACATCAGTCAATCCTTCCCTAGCCCCACCATCTTGTCTTGAGGAGTCCCTGAACTGTTTGACCACAGTGTCGGGTACATACTGCAGGAGGATGCGCAGCATTTTGAAGGCTCCGATGATGGTACCCAGGTTGATGATGAAGGCAGTAACGTGAGCCCAGAGAGAGGGGGTGCCCAAGAAGGACAAGAAACTGTCAGTCATGTTCCCCCAGCAGCAGCATACTGCCAGGTTTGCTCCAGTGGTGAGGAGGGAGGGGATGATGAGGTCACTTACTCTACGTGTTTGCCTGATAGAAGAGAGGAGGAGGAGGAAGCACATCTCCAACGAGGCAGAATGCCCTCCAGGGGCCAGCTTAAGGACAGCCAACCAACTGCATCACACCGCATAGCTCCGCATGTGCAGGGCGCTGCTGACTCTGCGCGTTTTTTCAAAAGTTCTTTGGTGTGGGCCTTTTTTGAGACGTGTGCAGCAGATCGCACCATTGCTGTTTGCAACATATGTCTGAAAGCTTATCAAGCATGGCCAAAACAGCGGCCACTTGGGCAGCACATGCTTGACCAGACATATGTCGAGCTCCCATGCAGTCCGTTGTCAACAGTACTTAAAAGACCCACACCAAAGAACAAGGCGGACCTCTCCTTGCTCCTCATCAGCTGCGATCTCCAACCCCACTACACCTTCAGTCCTCTCAGAGACCTGCACTGAGACGAATGAAGGTGTAGACTTAGGTGTCCCAAGCACTTGTGGGCAATCTGCTAGTGCTAAACCTAATTTTGATTGTAGCAGGCTAATTTCCCTACCCCAGTTGCTAAACCGTCAAAACAAAATTCGGTCCCAGCCATCCACATGCTCAGAGGCTGAATGCTAGTTTGGCTAAATTGCTAGCACTCCAACTACTGCCTTTTCAGCTGGTAGACTCTGCCCCCTTTCGAGAATTTGTGGAATGTGCGGTACCTCAGTGGCAGGTTCCCAAACGCCATCTTTTTTCTCGGAAGGCCATTCCGACTCTCTACCGGCATGTGGAAGGCAATGTCTTGGCCTTGTTGGACAAGGCGCTCAGTGGTAAGATGCATATTACTGCTGACTCATGGTCCAGCAGGCATGGACATGGACGTTACCTTTCTTTCATGGTGCACTGGGTAACCCTTCTGGCAGCTGGGAAGGATGCAGGACAGGGTGCATTAATGTTGGAGCTTGTTCTGCCACCATGCCTCCAAAATGCTGGTAGTGGTGATTCTGCCACACCTCTCTCCTCCACCCCTCCTCTTCTTCTTCCTCTATCGCCTCTTCCTGTGCAGATTTGACCTCAGAACCAGTGGTGCTAAGTAGGCATTCTAGGGGCTACGCAAGCACTCAGGCAAAAAGATGCCACGCGGCGCTTGAGTTGGTCTGCTTAGGACAGGAGCCACACTGGGGCAGAGATTCTGGCAGCTCTGCAGGGGCAGGTTCAGAGGTGGTTGACACTACGACAGCTTCAGGCAGGAAGGGTGGTTTGCAACAATGGAACCAACCTCTACTCCGCCCTCCGACAGGGACACTTGACCCATGTTCCCTGTTTGGCTCATGTCCAATTTGGTGGTGCAGTGGTTCTTGTGTAGGTACCCGGGCTTACAGGATCTCCTGAGGACGGCCAGGAAAGTCTGTGGGCATTTCTGCTGGTCATATAATGCCAGTGCTCGGCTGGCTGATCTTCAAAAAGGAATGCAACCTGCCCAAGAACCCCCTCATCTGTGACATGCCCACCAGGTGAAACTCAATGTTTGCAATGCTGCAGTGGCTGCACACGCAGCAGAGGGCCATCAATGACTACCTGTGAGAGTATGGCACCAGGACAGGGTCAGGGGAGCTTGGCTTTTTTTCGCCACGCCAGTGGCTAATGATCAAGGATGCATGCAATGTCCTGTCACTATTTGAGGAGGCCACGAGGATGGTGACAGTGCATGCATCAGTGATACTGTCCCTCTTGTCCACATGTTGGAGCACACGCTGCATGGATAATGGACAGGGAACTTGAGGTAGAACAGAGGGAGGAAGAGGAGGACTTCCTTAACTCCAAACAACCCCTTTATCCAGCCATTATTCCTGCAGGCCCGCCTATGACACAGGAAGAGGAGGAGGATTGTGTCAGCATGGAGGTGGAGCCTGGCACTCAGCAACAGCAGCAGTCTTCAAGGGATCATTTTCAGTCCCCAGAAACCCATGGACTTGTAGGTGGCTTGGAGGAGGTGGCTGCGGATCATGTCGTCCTTAGTGACCCAGAGGACTCTAGACCGAATGCCTCAGCAAACCTACGCTGCATGGCCTCCCTGATCTTGCAAAACCTGTGAAAGGACCCTCCTATTCGTGGTATCAAGGAGAGGAATCAGTACTGGCTGGCAACCCTTCTTGATCCACATTAAAAGGGTAAGGTTATACAGCTTATACAGTTAAACAGTCTTCGCAGAGGGAGCAGAGGATGAAACATTTTCGAGAGGCTTAGCAGAAAGGTTTGTGCAATGCGTTTCCAGAGCCTGGGAGGCTACAATTTCCTGGTCCTCCTTGACAACGTGTTGCTGAGGCTTCAGTCAGCCACAGAAGGAGCGGTGGAGAAGGTGGCCGTCTGACCGATGCGTTCAGACAAATTTTTAATCTGCAGCCCCAAGGTCTGATTGGTTCCAGCAACCATCGCCAGCATCTGATTTACATGGTGCATGAATACCTTGGGCAAGATCAGACTTGGAGACCTTTCCAACTGAATATTCACTGGGTTACTGGGTCTTGAGGATGGATCACTGGCCAGAGCTTGCAC
Source organism: Lithobates clamitans (assembly GCA_037952925.1). Classification (NCBI taxonomy): domain Eukaryota; kingdom Metazoa; phylum Chordata; class Amphibia; order Anura; family Ranidae; genus Lithobates; species Lithobates clamitans. The sequence goes on along the minus strand of JBBGZY010002505.1, from coordinate 956,377 downwards.
AGTATGCAATTGAGCTACTGGCCTGTCCTGCATCAAGCATTCTATCTGAACACACATTCAGTGCTGCTGGAGGCTTTGTAACCGATCAGAGTGCGCCTGTCCACAGACTCGGTTGATCGGCTCACCTTCATAAAAATGAATCAGTCAGAAATAGGTTTAATATGTTGCTATGTATATTTATAAACAATATTCCACAAATAATCCCCATGTAGAAATATATTATATGCATATTCTCATCATAAATGGGTTAAATATGTTGCTATGTATATTTATAAACAATATTCCACCAATAATCCCCATGTAGAAAAATAATTATATGCATTTTCATATCAGAAATAGATTTAATATGTTGCTATGTATATTTATAAACAATATTCCACCAATAATCCTATTGTAGAAATATAATTATATGCATATTCTCATCAGAAATGGGTTTAACCACTTAAGGACCGCCTCACGCCGATGTACGTCGGCAAGGCGGCACGGGCAGGCAAAATCACGTACATGTACGTGATTTGCCTCCCGCGGGTGGGGGGTCCGATCGGAGGCGGTCCCGTTGTGTTCCCCGGCGATCGGAGATGAGGGGGAGGCCATCCGTTCGTGGCCCCCCCCTTGCGATCGCCGCCGGCCAATGGGAACACTCCTTTGCTGCTGTATGCTAAACAGCAGCAAAGGAAGTGATGTCATCTCCCCTCGGGTCGGTAGTTTCCGTTCCGGCCCGAGGAGAGACGACATGTGAGTGAGTGCACCAACACACACACACACAGTAGAACATGCCAGGCATACAAAACACCCCGATCCCCCCCCCCGATCGCCCCCCGATCCCCCCCCGATCACCCCCCCCTGTCACAAACTGACACCAGCAGTTTTTTTTTTCTTTTCTGATTACTGCTAGGTGTCAGTTTGTGACAGTTACTGTGTTAGCACAGTTACTGTTACCCCCCTGTAGGTCTAGGGTACCCCCCTAACCCCCCCTAATAAAGTTTTAACCCCTTGATCACCCCCTGTCACCAGTGTCGCTAAGCGATCATTTTTCTGATCGCTGTATTAGTGTCGCTGGTGACGCTAGTTAGTGAGGTAAATATTTAGGTTCGCCGTCAGCGTTTTATAGCGCCAGGGACCCCCATATACTATCTGATAAATGTTTTAACCCCTTGATTGCCCCCTAGTTAACCCTTTCACCACTGATCACCGTATAACCGTTACGGTTGACGCTGGTTAGTTAGTTTATTTTTTATAGTGTCAGGGCACTTGCCGTTTATTACCGAATAAAGGTTTAGCCCCCTAATCGCCCGGCGGTGATATGCGTCGCCCCAGGCAGCGTCAGATTAGTGCCAGTACCGCTAACACCCACGCACGCAGCATACGCCTCCATTAGTGGTATAGTATCTGAACGGATCAATATCTGATCCGATCAGATCTATACTAGCGTCCCCAGCAGTTTAGGGTTCCCAAAAACGCAGTGTTAGCAGGATCAGCCCAGATACCCGCTAGCACCTGCGTTTTGCGCCTCCGCCCAGCCCACCCAAATGCAGTATCGATCGATCACTGTCACTTACTAAACGCATAACTGCAGCGTTCGCAGAGTCAGGCCTGATCCCTGCGATCGCTAACAGTTTTTTTGGTAGCATTTTGGTGAACTGGCAAGCATCAGCCCCAGGCAGCGTCAAGTTAGCGCCAGTACCGCTAACACCCACGCATGCACCGTACACCTCCCTTAGTGGTATAGTATCTGAACGGATCAATATCTGATCCGATCAGATCTATACTAGCGTCACCAGCAGTTTAGGGTTCCCAAAAACGCAGTGTTAGCGGGATCAGCCCAGATACCTGCTAGCACCTGCGTTTGGCCCCTCCGCCCGGCCCAGCCCAGCCCACCCAAGTGCAGTATCGATCGATCACTGTCACTTACAGAACACTAAATGCATAACTGCAGCGTTCGCAGAGTCAGGCCTGATCCCTGCGATCGCTAACAGTTTTTTTGGTAGCATTTTGGTGAACTGGCAAGCACCAGCCCCAGGCAGCGTCAGGTTAGCGCCAGTACCGCTAACACCCACGCACGCAGCATACACCTCCCTTAGTGGTATAGTATCTGATCGCATCAATATCTGATCCGATCAGATCTATACTAGCGTCACCAGCAGTTTAGGGTTCCCAAAAACGCAGTGTTAGCGGGATCAGCCCAGATACCTGCTAGCACCTGCGTTTTGCCCCTCCGCCCGGCCCAGCCCAGCCCACCCAAGTGCAGTATCGATCGATCACTGTCACTTACAAAACTCTAAACGCATAACTGCAGCGTTCGCAGAGTCAGGCCTGATCCCTGCGATCGCTAACAGTTTTTTTTGTAGCATTTTGGTGAACTGGCAAGCACCAGCGGCGTAGTACACCCCGGTCATAGTCAAACCAGCACTGCAGTAACACTTGGTGACGTGGCGAGTCCCATAAGTGCAGTTCAAGCTGGTGAGGTGGCAAGCACAAGTAGTGTCCCGCTGCCACCAAGAAGACAAACACAGGCCCGTCGTGCCCATAATGCCCTTCCTGCAGCATTCGCCAATCCTAATTGGGAACCCACCGCTTCTGCAGCGCCCGTATTTCCCCCATTCACATCCCCAACCAAATGCAGTCGGCTGCATGAGAGGCATTTTTATGCCCTCCCGAGTACCCCTACCCAGCGAACCCCCCAAAAAAGATGTTGTGTCTGCAGCAAGTGCAGATATAGGCGTGACACCCGCTATTATTGTCCCTCCTGTCCTGACAATCCTGGTCTTTGCATTGGTGAATGTTTTGAACGCTACCATTCACTAGTTGAGTATTAGCGTAGGGTACAGCATTCCACAGACTAGGCACACTTTCACAGGGTCTCCCAAGATGCCATTGCATTTTGAGAGACCCGAACCTAGAACCGGTTACAGTTATAAAAGTTAGTTACAAAAAAAGTGTAAAAAAAAAAAAATATATAAAATAAAAAAAAATAGTTGTCGTTTTATTGTTCTCTCTCTCTCTATTCTCTCTCTCTATTGTTCTGCTCTTTTTTACTGTATTCTATTCTGCAATGTTTTACTGTTATTGTTATTGTTATTGTTATTATGTTTTATCATGTTTGTTTTTCAGGTATGTAATTATTTATACTTTACTGTTTACTGTGCTTTATTGTTAACCATTGTTAACCATTTTTTTGTCTTCAGGTACGCCATTCACGACTTTGAGTGGTTATACCAGAATGATGCCTGCAGGTTTAGGTATCATCTTGGTATCATTCTTTTCAGCCAGCGGTCGGCTTTCATGTAAAAGCAATCCTAGCGGCTAATTAGCCTCTAGACTGCTTTTACAAGCCGTGGGAGGGAATGCCCCCCCCCACCGTCTTCCATGTTTTTCTCTGGCTCTCCTGTCTCAACAGGGAACCTGAGAATGCAGCCGGTGATTCAGCCAGCTGACCATGGAGCTGATCAGAGACCAGAGTGGCTCCAAACATCTCTATGGCCTAAGAAACCGGAAGCTACGAGCATTTCATGACTTAGATTTCGCCGGATGTAAATAGCGCCATTGGGAAATTGGGGAAGCATTTTATCACACCGATCTTGGTGTGGTCAGATGCTTTGAGGGCAGAGGAGAGATCTAGGGTCTAATAGACCCCAATTTTTTCAAAAAAAGAGTACCTGTCACTACCTATTGCTATCATAGGGGATATTTACATTCCCCGAGATAACAATAAAAATGATTAAAAAAAAAATATGAAAGGAACAGTTTAAAAGTAAGATTAAAAAAGCAAAAAAATAATAAAGAAAAAAAAAAAAAAAAGCACCCCTGTCGCCCCCTACTCTCGCGCTAAGGCGAACGCAAGCGGCGGTCTGTCGTCAAACGTAAACAGCAATTGCACCATGCATGTGAGGTATCACCGCGAAGGCCAGATCGAGTGCAGTAATTTTTCCAGTAAACCTCCTCTGTAAATCTAAAGTGGTAACCTGTAAAGGCTTTTAAATGCTTTTAAACATGTATTTATTTTGTTGCCACTGCACGTTTGTGCGCAATTTTAAAGCATGTCATGTTTGGTATCCATGTACTCGGCCTAAGATCATCTTTTTTATTTCATCAAACATTTGGGCAATATAGTGTGTTTTAGTGCATTAAAATTTAAAAAAGTGTGTTTTTTCCCCAAAAAATGCGTTTGAAAAATCGCTGCTCAATTACTGTGTGAAAAAAAAAAATGAAACACCCACCATTTTAATCTGTAGGGCATTTGCTTTAAAAAAATATATAATGTTTGGGGGTTCAAAGTAATTTTTTTGCAAAAAAAAAAAACTTTTTCATGTAAACAATAAGTGTCAGAAAGGGCTTTGTCTTCAAGTGGTTAGAAGAGTGGGTGATGTGTGACATAAGCTTCTAAATGTTGTGCATAAAATGCCAGGACAGTTCAAAACCCCCCCAAATGACCCCATTTTGGAAAGTAGACACCCCAAGCTATTTGCTGAGAGGCATGTCGAGTCCATGGAATATTTTATATTGCGACACAAGTTGCGGGAAAGAGACAAATTTTTTTTTTTTTTTGCACAAAGTTGTCACTAAATGATATATTGCTCAAACATGCCATGGAAATATGTGAAATTACACCCCAAAATACATTCTGCTGCTTCTCCTGAGTACGGGGATACCACATGTGTGAGACTTTTTGGGAGCCTAGCCGCGTACGGGACCCCGAAAACCAAGCACCGCCTTCAGGCTTTCTAAGGGCGTGAATTTTTGATTTCACTCTTCACTGCCTATCACAGTTTCGGAGGCCATGGAATGCCCAGGTGGCACAAAACCCCCCCAAATGACCCCATTTTGGAAAGTAGACACCCCAAGCTATTTGCTGAGAGGTATAGTGAGTATTTTGCAGACCTCACTTTTTGTCACAAAGTTTTGAAAATTGAAAAAAGAAAAAAAAAATGTTTTTTCTTGTCTTTCTTCATTTTCAAAAACAAATGTGAGCTGCAAAATACTCACCATGCCTCTCAGCAAATAGCTTGGGGTGTCTACTTTCCAAAATGGGGTCATTTGGGGGGGGTTTGTGCCACCTGGGCATTCCATGGCCTCCGAAACTGTGATAGGCAGTAAAGAGTGAAATCAAAAATTTTCCCCCTTAGAAATCCTGAAGGCAGTGATTGGTTTTCGGGGTCCCGTACGCGGCTAGGCTCCCAAAAAGTCCCACACATGTGGTATCCCCATACTCAGGAGAAGCAGCTAGATGTATTTTGGGGTGCAATTCCACATATGCCCATGGCCTGTGTGAGCAATATATCATTTAGTGACAACTTTATGAAAAAAAAAAAAAAAAAAAAGTGTCACTTTCCCGCAACTTGTGTCAAAATATAAAATATTCCATGGACTCAATATGCCTCTCAGCAAATAGCTTGGGGTGTCTACTTTCCAAAATGGGGTCATTTTGGGGGGTTTTGTGCCACCTGGGCATTCCATGGCCTCCGAAACTGTGATAGGCAGTGAAGAGTGAAATCAAAAATTTACACCCTTAGAAATCCTGAAGGCAGTGATTGGTTTTCGGGGCCCCGTACGCGGCTAGGCTCCCAAAAAGTCCCACACATGTGGTATCCCCATACTCAGGAGAAGCAGCTGAATGTATTTTGGGGTGCAATTCCACATAGGCCCATGGCCTGTGTGAGCAATATATCATTTAGTGACAACTTTTTGTAAATTTTTTTTTTTTTTTTTTTGTCATTTTTCAATCACTTGTAATCACTTGTAAAATAAATATTCAATGGGTTCAACATGCCTCTCAGCAATTTCCTTGGGGTGTCTACTTTCCAAAATGGGGTCATTTGGGGGGGTTTTGTACTGCCCTGCCATTTTAGCACCTCAAGAAATGACATAGGCAGTCATAAACTAAAAGCTGTGTAAATTACAGAAAATGTACCCTAGTTTGTAGACGCTATAACTTTTGCGCAAACCAATAAATATACACTTATTGACATTTTTTTTACCAAAGACATGTGGCCGAATACATTTTGGCCTAAATGTATGACTAAAATTTAGTTTATTGGATTTTTCGGTCTTTTTCCGTTTATGGCGCAAAAAATAAAAACCGCAGAGGTGATCAAATACCATCAAAAGAAAGCTCTATTTGTGGGAAGAAAAGGACGCAAATTTCGTTTGGGTACAGCATTGCATGACCGCGCAATTAGCAGTTAAAGCAACGCAGTGCCAAATTGGAAAAAGACTTCTGGTCCTTAGGCAGCATAATGGTCCGGGGCTCAAGTGGTTAATATGTTGCTATGTATATTTATAAACAATTTTCCACCAATAATCCCAATGTAGAAAAATAATTATATGCATTTTCATATCAGAAATAGGTTTAATTTGTTGCTATGTATATTTATAAACAATATTCCACCAATAATCCCCATGTAGAAAAATAATTATATGCATTTTCATATCAGAAATAGGTTTAATATTTTGCTATGTATATTTATAAACAATATTCCACCAATAATCCCCATGCAGAAATATAATTATATGCATAATCTCATCAGAAATGGGTTTAAGATGTTGCTATGTATATTTATAAACAATATTCCACCAATAATCCCCATGTAGAAAAATAATTATATGCATTTTCTCATCAGAAATGGGTTTAATATGTTGCTATGTATATTTATAAACAATATTCCACCAATAATCCCATTGTAGAAATATAATTATATGCATATTCTCATCATAAATGGGAAAAATATGTTGATATGTATATTTATAAACAATTTTCCACCAATAATCCCAATGTAGAAATATAATTGTATGCATATTCTCAACAGAAATGGGTTTAATATGTTGCTATGTATATTTATAAACAATATTCCACCAATAATCCCAATGTAGAAAAATAATTATATGCATTTTCATATCAGAAATAGGTTTAATTTGTTGCTATGTATATTTATAAACAATATTCCACCAATAATCCCCATGTAAAAATATAATTATATGCATATTCTCATCAGAAATGGGTTTTATATGTTGATATGTATATTTATAAACAATATTCCACCAATAATCCCCATGTAGAAATATAATTATATGCATATTCTCATCAGAAATGGGTTTAATATGTTGCTATGTATATTTATAAACAATATTCCACCAATAATCCCCATGTAGAAAAATAATTGCATGCATATTCATATCATAAATGGGTTAAATATGTTGCTATGTATATTTATAAACAATATTCCACCAATAATCCCAATGTAGAAAAATAATTATATGCATTTTCATATCAGAAATAGGTTTAATTTGTTGCTATGTATATTTATAAACAATATTCCACCAATAATCCCCATGTAAAAATATAATTTAATGCATATTCTCATCAGAAATGGGTTTTATATGTTGATATGTATATTTATAAACAATATTCCACCAATAATCCCCATGTAGAAATATAATTATATGCATATTCTCATCAGAAATGGGTTTAATATGTTGCTATGTATATTTATAAACAATATTCCACCAATAATCCCCATGTAGAAAAATAATTACATGCATATTCATATCATAAATGGGTTAAATATGTTGCTATGTATATTTATAAACAATATTCCACCAATAATCCCCATGTAGAAAAATAATTATATGCATTTTCATATCAGAAATAGGTTTAATATGATGCTATGTATATTTATAAACAATATACCACCAATAATTCCCATGTAGAAATATAATTATATGCATATTCTCATCAGAAATGGGTTTAATATGTTGCTATGTAAATTTATAAACAATATTCCACCAATAATCCCCATGTAGAAAAATAATTATATGCATTTTCATATCAGAAATAGGTTTAATTTGTTGCTATGTATATTTATAAACAATATTCCACCAATAATCCCCATGTAAAAATATAATTATATGCATATTCTCATCAGAAATGGGTTTGATATGTTGCTATGTATATTTTTAAACAATATTCCACCAATAATCCCCATGTCTAAAAATAATTATATGCATATTCTCATCTGAAATTAGTTTAATATGTTGCTATGTATATTTATAAACAATATTCCACAAATAATCCCCATGTAGAAATATAATTACATGCATATTCATATCATAAATGGGTTAAATATGTTGCTATGTATATTTATAAACAATATTCCACCAATAATCCCCATGTAGAAATTTAATTATATGCATATTCTCATCAGAAATGGATTTAATATGTTGCTATGTATATTTATAAACAATATTCCACCAATAATCCCCATGTAGAAAAATAATTACATGCATATTCATATCATAAATGGGTTAAATATGTTGCTATGTATATTTATAAACAATATTCCACCAATAATCCCCATGTAGAAAAATATTTACATGCATATTCATATCATAAATGGGTTAAATATGTTGCTATGTATATTTATAAACAATATTCCACCAATAATCCCCATGTAGAAAACTAATTGCATGCATATTCATATCATAAATGGGTTAAATATGTTGCTATGTATATTTATAAACAATATTCCACCAATAATCCCAATGTAGAAAAATAATTATATGCATTTTCATATCAGAAATAGGTTTAATTTGTTGCTATGTATATTTATAAACAATATTCCACCAATAATCCCCATGTAAAAATATAATTATATGCATATTCTCATCAGAAATGGGTTTTATATTTTGATATGTATATTTATAAACAATATTCCACCAATAATCCCCATGTAGAAATATAATTATATGCATATTCTCATCAGAAATGGGTTTAATATGTTGCTATGTATATTTATAAACAATATTCCACCAATAATCCCCATGTAGAAAAATAATTACATGCATATTCATATCATAAATGGGTTAAATATGTTGCTATGTATATTTATAAACAAAATTTCCACCAATAGTCCCCATGTAGAAAAATAATTATATGCATTTTCATATCAGAAATAGGTTTAATATGATGCTATGTATATTTATAAACAATATACCACCAATAATTCCCATGTAGAAATATAATTATATGCATATTCTCATCAGAAATGGGTTTAATATGTTGCTATGTAAATTTATAAACAATATTCCACCAATAATCCCCATGTAGAAAAATAATTATATGCATTTTCATATCAGAAATAGGTTTAATTTGTTGCTATGTATATTTATAAACAATATTCCACCAATAATCCCCATGTAAAAATATAATTATATGCATATTCTCATCAGAAATGGGTTTGATATGTTGCTATGTATATTTTTAAACAATATTCCACCAATAATCCCCATGTCTAAAAATAATTATATGCATATTCTCATCTGAAATTAGTTTAATATGTTGCTATGTATATTTATAAACAATATTCCACCAATAATCCCCATGTAGAAATATAATTACATGCATATTCATATCATAAATGGGTTAAATATGTTGCTATGTATATTTATAAACAATATTCCACCAATAATCCCCATGTAGAAATTTAATTATATGCATATTCTCATCAGAAATGGATTTAATATGTTGCTATGTATATTTATAAACAATATTCCACCAATAATCCCCATGTAGAAAAATAATTACATGCATATTCATATCATAAATGGGTTAAATATGTTGCTATGTATATTTATAAACAATATTCCACCAATAATCCCCATGTAGAAAAATATTTACATGCATATTCATATCATAAATGGGTTAAATATGTTGCTATGTATATTTATAAACAATATTCCACCAATAATCCCCATGTAGAAAACTAATTGCATGCATATTCATATCATAAATGGGTTAAATATGTTGCTATGTATATTTATAAACAATATTCCACCAATAATCCCAATGTAGAAAAATAATTATATGCATTTTCATATCAGAAATAGGTTTAATTTGTTGCTATGTATATTTATAAACAATATTCCACCAATAATCCCCATGTAAAAATATAATTATATGCATATTCTCATCAGAAATGGGTTTTATATTTTGATATGTATATTTATAAACAATATTCCACCAATAATCCCCATGTAGAAATATAATTATATGCATATTTTCATCAGAAATGGGTTTAATATGTTGCTATGTATATTTATAAACAATATTCCACCAATAATCCCCATGTAGAAAAATAATTATATGCATATTCTCATCAGAAATAGGTTTAATTTGTTGCTATGTATATTTATAAACAATATTCCACCAATAATCCCCATGTAAAAATATAATTATATGCATATTCTCATCAGAAATGGGTTTGATATGTTGTTATGTATATTTATAAACAATATTCCACCAATAATCCCCATGTAGAAAAATAATTATATACATATTTATATCAGAAATAGGTTTAATATATTCCTATGTATGTCTAACTACAATATTCCACCCATAATCCCCATGTAGAAAAAGTATATGCATATTATTATTAGTAATGGGTTAAATATGTTCATTGTCGGGTGTTAACATGATATTCCTCCAATAATCCCCATGAGAAATAATAATTCTACCCATATTCCCATCAAAAACAGGTCAAATGTAATTTTTAAATTACTTCTGTATCGTGTTGTACAGCTGCATATATATCAGCAAGTGAAGAGTTAAACATTAGCAACTGCTTCTTGCAACATTGTATAAAGCACTGCAGGAAAGAATAACATATTTTGAGAAACAACAGAGTCATTACCATATATATGTGTATATAGTACACTGACATCTAGTGAGAGTTCTCAGTATTGCAGCCAATAATCCAATCATCCCATCATCCTAATATGCAGTTTAGTAGGTCCCAGTTTGAACATACATTTTCAATGCAAGGAAGTTTCATAGAACAATATAATGTGGTATACGGATAATACAGTAAAAGAATGATAACATTCATATAAGTGTAACGGAAGAGGAGATAATAACATATAATTAAGTCGCTCAATCTAGAGATTATTTAAATCTTGAGAATAATTATATCCTGAGATTTGGAAGTGACGTTGTTGCTATCTGCTAATAAATCAACTGAGGATGTATTATGCGAGAGAAATATTATGGTAATATTCAATAATTCCATTTCTCATTGAAAATATATATAATATCTTGAAGGGGGTGGTCTGAGCATTTCCATCCTGGATAGGACCTGCGTCCATGGTAGGTTGTTGGTTCTCCAGTTAAATGCTATCATCCATTGGATCGAACTGATCAATGAATGTAGCAGTCTATTACATGGTACCGGTATGCTTGGTACATTAGCATATAAAAGGCATGCTTGGTGGGGCGAGAGGAACTTTTTGTTTGGATGATTCTTCAATTCTGGCTGTAGCGGCCTACCAAATTGGTTTAAGGTGTTCTCAGCTACAAAAGATGTGCAAGAAGGTGCCAAGTTCTGAGCAGCCCCTGAAGCAGTCAGGGGAGGTTTCAGGTTGGAAGGAGTGTATTCTGGAGGGAGTCATATACCATCTAGAAAACAGTTTAATTGGGGATTCCCTAAATGAGATCGCTCTGTTACACTTACCGAGATTGTCTATCATGATATTCCACAAATCCGTGGTAAAAGAGCAATCCAATTCAGTCTCCCAGTGTATCATCGGTGCTGATTTTTCTCATAATGCAGGAATTCAAGTATCTATAGAGTTGTAAAATTAGGCCTCTATCCCTCGAGGAGTTTATGCATATTTCTTCAAAGAATGTGTTTGGAGTGTGGATATATAATGAGTAGTGTTGTGAAAAGAATCGTTTGATTTGGGTGTAATGGGTGAGTTCTGAGTGGGGTAAATTGTATTTACCGTATTTTTCGGACCATAAGACGCACTTTTTTCCCCAAAAAGCATGGGGGAAAATGTCTCTGCGTCTTATGGTCCGAATGTACATCAGGCACCGCCCCCCGCCAAGGCTGGCACCGCCCCCCGCCGCTACCAGCAGTGCCCCCCCGCCACCAACGCCACGTTAGTACCAGAAGAGAGTCAGGAGAGCAGAGGAAAGACATCCCAAGCCCCCTCAAGCGCCGGGCGATCTCCCGGCTTGTCGAGATAGAAGACAGAGCAGCCCAAGAGATGGCAATGGTAAGGTTGCAATAATGGCACAGGTCGGGCTGCAATAATGGCACAGGTCGGGCTGCAATAATGGCACAGGTCAGGCTGCAATAATGGCACAGGTCGGGCTGCAATAATGGCACAGGTCAGGCTGCAATAACAGCACAGGTCAGGCTGCAATAATGGCACAGGTCGGGCTGCAATAATTGGCACAGGTTGGGCTGCAATAATTGGCACAGGTCGGGCTGCAATAATTGGCAATGGTCGGGCTGCAATAATTGGCAATGGTCGGGCTGCATTTTATTGGCACAGGTTGGGCTGCAATAATTGGCAATGGTCGGGCTGCATTTTATTGGCACTGGTAAGTCTGCATTTCTTTGGCACAGGTCAGGCTGCATTTCATGGGCACTGGTAAATATTTTAGTACATCATTTGGTTCAGAATATTTTTTTTCTTGTTTTCCTCCTCTAAAACCTAGGTGCGTCTTATGGTCAGGTGTGTCTTATGGAGCGAAAAATACGGTAGTCTGAAAAGTGGTATGGGAAGGGAATTCTGATTTAATGATGAATGATCTCAATGTAGTTAGGTTATTTTTAATCCAGATTGTGAATATGTTATTGTTGTTATATGCTTGCATAAACCTAGTATGAGGCTAGAGGTGGAACATTTTAAGATAATTTATTGGGATCCCTGATCTTTAGCCATAATAGGAGAATTTGAACTATTGTATTAGATTTATTTATTGTGCGATGGGAGTATAGATTGGACCATAAGATGCCCTGTAGGTGTAGTAAGGAGATTGAGGTTGATTCAAATATTTTTCAGGGAATGTTATGGATAGGGGCAAATGTTTGGGATAGTTGTGTGAGTCTGGCGGCAAGAAAATAGTGCCATAGGTTGGAAGACCTAGTCCTCCATTCATTTGTGGTCTGTGCATAAGAGAGTAGCTACATCTAGTTTTTTTGTTTGCCCAGATAAATGTATTAATTTCTCTTTGGAGGGATTCTATTCTAGTTTTGGGGACGTTGATTGGGAGGGCTCTAAAGTAGTATAGAAGTTTGGGAATGGTTGACATTTTAATGGCACAAATTCTTCCAAGGAAGGAAATGTGGTAAGAGGACCATTTTTTAAGTAAGGAGCTAATGTGGGAAAAGAGTGGGGGGTAATTATCTTTGTAGAGTGTTTTAAATGAGGGTGTGATATGTATACCGAGGTATCTGAAAGATTGGGAACACCATGTGAATGGGAAGTTTTGTTGTAGCAGAGATTGTGTGTTTTGAGGGAGATTGATAGGTAGGGCTGAACATTTATTAATAATACCCAGGCCTGAAAGATTGTGGAATGTTTTTAGTTTGGTGAGAAGGTTGGGTATGGATATGAGTGGGTCTGATAAGACTAGGAGAGCATCATCTGCGTATAGGCTTAATTTCAATTCATTAGGGCCTTTAGTGTAATCTTGTATATTACTATTGCTTCTCAATGCAAGTACCAGGGGTTCAATTGCTAACGCAAATAAAGTGGGGATAAGGGACAACCTTGTCTGGTTCCTCTGCTTAAGGGGAAGAAATCCGAGTTGTTACCGGGGATTTTAATTCTAGTTTGTGGGGAGTGGTAAAGGGCATTGAAGCCGTGTAGAAATTTGTTGGAAATACCATATTTAGGGAGTAGATGACTGAGGTAGGACCAGTTTAGGGTACCAAATGTGAATGTCTAAGCTGAGAAGACAAACCGGGCGTGAGTGAAGATTGGCATCTCGAATGATGTTTGTGACTAGTCTAATGTTATCTACTATTTGTCGGCCTGGGATGAAGCCAGTTTGGTCTGTATGAATTAGATTAGTTATCATAGTAATCACTGCCGCAAGTCTGTCAACTAACATTCTGCCAAAGATTCTGAGGTCGTTATTTAGTACTGAGATGGGGCGAAAGTTTTGTGGGAGGGTGTGGACTTTGAGTGGTTTTGGAATTAAAGAGAGATTGGCCAAAAGCATTTCTTCAGGGAAGTGGTTACCTTGAAGGATGTGGTTAAATAATTTGGTAAGTTTAGGTTCTGAAAGGGGTGCAAATTTTTTGTAGTAGGATGAAGTAAAACCATCAGGGCCTGGGGCAGTGGATGCTTTAAGAGTTTTAATTATGTTTATTTTTTCTGAATCATTGCAAGGATCATTCAAGGAGTTAATTTGTTCATTGTTAAGGTTTGGAAGTTGGAGGTTATTAAGCCAATTAAAAGATGAGGTTTGATTTTAAGGGTTGTGGATCAGAAAGGAGGTTTTTGTAAAAGGATGTGAATATTTCAAGAACATCTTGGGGATGGCTAACCAGATTGCCTTTTTGGTCACGTAATTTGTAGATATGGGGTGGTTTATGTTCTTGATTGAGCTTTCTGGCAAACATGGTAGATGTAGAGTTTCCATGTAGCAGAAATTTAGCCTTAGAGAATCTGAGAGCTTTTTCCATGTTGGCTGATAGAATTGAATCTTAAGCTTGGCGTTTAGATTGTATTTGATGATTCAGTTCTTGGGAGGGTGAACAATTTAGTTTTTTGTATAGATGGTCTAGGGCCCGGTAAGGCATTTAATTTCAGTCTGTCTTTGTTCTTGGCTGCTGCTACACTGATTAGGTGGCCTCTCAAAAAGGCTTTGTATGCTGACCAAAGTGAGGTAGGGAGTATATCATCTGTTGAGTTTTCAGTGAAGTAATTTTCTATGTGAATAGATATTTTTTGGATATTGGAGGGGTCTGTTAGAAGGGAATCGTTTAGGCGCCAGTTGAATGGAGTTGGAGATAAACCTACATGGGATGTGTCAAAGGAGACCATGTTGTGATCTGACCATGGGGCATGGGTGAATATGCGCTTTGGATGAGTTAGCAAGCAATATTGGTGTGCAAACAATATAGTCCAATCAGGCATAGCAGTTGTGTGGGTGGGAATAATGGGTGTAAGCTTTAATGCCTATGTTATGGGCTCTCCATGAATCAATTAGTTGAAGTATGCTGAGAGAACGGTTCATGGATTTAGAGAAGGCCTTAGAAGAAGGGACTATTCTACTTCTATCGAGAGCGGGGTGTGCCGTCATATTGAAGTCTCCTCCTAGTATCATATGTGGAGAGCTGTAGTTGTCTAGGATATCAAAAAAACCTTAAAAAAAAAGGAATGTTGCGATTCGTTGGGGGTGTACACCGATGTAATTGTCAGTAAGCGGTTATTAATGGTTCCTTTTATAATGATGAAACGATTGCCGTCATCTTTATAGACATTTTGAATGTCAATATTCTCTCATATTCTATTCAATTTTCCATTTCAAATTCATTCTTATATTTGAATTCATTTTCAAATTAGAATTTACATTTTAATCTGCATAATTCATTTTGTTATAATTTATTTTGGATTCCTTGAAATTTGTTACTATTATGATTCTGAAATTCGGATACATTAGAATCTTCCGAATAACGATTCATAACAAAACGAATTGCACACGTCTAATGTTTAGGCTACTTTCACACTGAGGCGTCAGCTATTTTAGCGGCGCTTTACCGTCGTTTTAGCGGTGCTATCCGGCCGCTAGTGGGGCACTTTTTACCCTCGCTAGCGGGCCAAAAAATGGTTAAAACCGCCCTGCAGTGGCGCTTTGCCAGCGGTTTGGTGGCGCTGCCCCATTGATTTCAATGGTCAAGGGCGCTTTAAGAGCGGTGTATACACCGCTCCTACAGCGCTGCAAAGATGCGGCTTGCAGGACTTTTTTTTACCGTCCTGCAAGCGCACCGCTCCAGTGTGAAAGCACTCGGGCTTTCACACTGGAGAGACAGGAGAGGCCCTTTACAGGCACTATTTTTAGTGCTGTATCGCCTGTAAAGCGCCTCAGTGTGAAAGCAGCCTTAGATCTGCAGTCTAAGGCCCCTTTCACACAGAGTAGGTTCCGTTCCAATCATGAGAGGATCAGCTCACAGATCCCCTGCTGATCAGAGCAGAGCAGGCGGATAACACATCTGTGTCCACTCTGCAGAAGCTGCAGAAACTCTGCCCGCTCTGCTCTGTGGGCGGCCGGGTGTAAACAGACTCCACTGTCCGTTTACACCCTACTATGCTCTGATCCGATCTGCCTAAATCAGGGGTCTCAAACTGGCGGCCCCCCCCAGATGTTGGGAAACTACAAGTCCTATCATGCCTCTGCCTGTGAGAGTCATGCTTGTAACTGTCAGCCTTGCAATGCCTCATGGGACTTGTAGTTTCGCAACAGCTGGAGGGCCGCCAGTTTAAGACCCCTGATCTAAATGGAAGAGGATGGATCCCTTTTTTTTGCTGACCTGATTGGACCTGGAGTCCATTTACACCTGCCTGTCCATAGGGATGAATAGACCCTCCAATCAGGTCCTCCTGATCTGACAAATGGACCTGATCGAAATGGCTGGTTGAAAGAGGCCTAACACACAGTATATAGTAGGAATAGATGGCTAGTATTGGTCACATTCAACTAGATGTGTTCAGTAATGTTGAAGAGGTTTTGCTGCTTATCCAAGCTTCACCATTTCTAAACAATTCCAGTTGAATATAATTAACTACACTGAGCTATTCCATGACCTGGACAAATGAGAACCTTCCCAGAAATAATAGGAATAGACAATTCTAACTGCACCATTTAATAGTAAATATCTATATCTATATCTATATCTATATCTAATGTTCATATAATCATTTAATATTTTTTTTAATGGATTTTAATATATTTATCATGTTTTATATTATATGAATAGTAATATTAATAAAAACAATGATCATATTAATAATAAATAATAATTATAATAAATCAAAATGACATATTGCATATGAGAACCTTAAAAGAAATAATATGAATACACAATGCCAACCAATAACATTGTATTAACAAAAAAAAAAAAAATATATATATATATATATATATATATATATATATATGTGTGTGTGTGTGTGTGTGTACCTGTATAACTTCACCATTTAATAGTAAATATCTAGTTATATAATGTTCAGATAGCAAGTAAATATTTTAAAAAAATAGGATTTTAATATACTTCTCATGTTTTATATTATATGAATAGTAATAATAATAAAAACAATGATAATAATTAGGGTTGTCCCGATACCACTTTTTTAAGACCGAGTACAAGTACCGATACTTTTTTCAAGTACTCGCCGATACCGATTACCGATACTTTTTTTTTTAATGTCACGTGATAGTGTTTTGTTTTGTTTTTTTACAATTTTTTTCTTTTTTTTCTTTTTTATTTTTAGGGGGAGAGGGGGTGGACGGTGTCTGTGTGTTTTTTAATTAAATTTTTATTATTTTTTACAATAATTTTTTTTTTATTATTTATTGCAATACTTTGTGCTTTTTTGTTTTAATCAGCGATGTTGGGGGGCTTTGGTGAGATATCAGGGGTGTTAACAAACACCCCTGATATCTCCCCCTTGAGACTGAGAAAGAGACCGAGGATAGAGATTCCCCAGTTCATTCCTCTGCAGCCTCAGCTGCACTGAAAATGAATGGAGAGAAGACAGCGGCTCCTCTCCATTGATAAACTGAGACATCGTAGTCACAGGAGATTACAATGTTTCAGTTATGTGAATGGACAGAGTCAGTGATCACTGACTCTGTTCATACAGAAATGGAAGGAGGATGACATTGAGAGGGACAGCAGAATTGAGGGGGGCAGCAGCAGAACCGAGGGGGACAGCAGCAGAACGGGGGGGGGGGACAGCAGCAGAAGGGAGGGGGACAGCAGCAGAACGGAGGGGGGGGACAGCAGCAGAACGGGGGGGGGGACAGCAGCAGAACAGAGGGGGACAGCAGCAGAACGGAGGGGGACAGCAGCAGAACGGAGGGGGACAGCAGCAGAACGGAGGGAGACAGCAGCAGAACGGGGGGGGGCAGCAGCAGAACGGAGGGGGATAACAGCAGAATGGAAGGGGATAGCAGCAGAACGGAGGGGGATAGCAGCAGAACGGAGGAGGATAGCAGCAGAACGGAGGGGGATAACAGCAGAACGGAGGGGGATAACAGCAGAACGGAGGGGGATAGCAGCAGAACGGAGGGGGATAGCAGCAGAACAGAGGGGGATAGCAGCAGAACGGAGGGGGATAGCAGCAGAACGGAGGGGGATAACAGCAGAACGGAGGGGGATAACAGCAGAATGGAGGGTGATAACAGCAGAACGGAGGGGGACAGCAGCAGAACGGAGGGTCACAGCAGCAGAACAGAGGGGGACAGCAGCAGAGCGGCGGGGGACAGCAGAACGGAGGGGGACTGGAGGAGGATGCGGTGACAGTCAGCAGTGATCGTGTGTGGGAGAGTTACAAGCACCGATCACCACTGTATAGATTTCACTACAGCAGCCGAAAGCCGTGGGGGGAGAAGCTTGTAACTCACCAATCACTGCTGACTGTACAGGTATCGGGGGAAGCATCGGGAGCATTTGCCCGAGTACAAGTACTTGGGCAAATGCTTGGTATCGGTTCCGATACCGATACTAGTATCAGTATCGGGACAACCATAACAATTAATAATTATAATAGAGCAAAAAGATATATTGCATATGAGAACCTTCAAAGAAATAATAGGAATACACAATGTTAATCAATAACATTGTAATAAATATATATAATTATATATATAACTGTATAACTTCCCCATTTAATAGTAAATATCTAGTTAGATAATGTTCAGATAATAAGTTATTATTTTAAAAAAATTGGATTTTAATATACTTATCATGTTTTATATTATATGAATAGTAATGATAATAAAACAATAATAATAAATCAAAATTATATATTGTATATGAAAAGCTTCGAGAATGAGAACCTTAAGCCTGGGTATCACACTCTTGCGAACGCAGACATGGCATATGATTCGCACCCGCATTGCTGTGCTGATGACATGCGAGGTCTATGCGATGTGAGTTCAGCCATACAGCTTGTATGGCCAAAAACTCACAGTGGATTCACACAAAAAAAGGTGCGGGGACTTTTTTCCCCTGCACTGGAATCGGATTGCATGGGTGTTCACACCATGTGATCTGATTCCTGTCCGAATCCACAGTTCGCACTGCGACCTGTGAACCGATCTGGGGCTGTCATTAGCACTGTACTGAACTGCCTACGGGAGAGATGCGATTCGGGAACCGGCGCTGGAATCGCACTGGTTCCCGCATCGCTATAGTGTGAACCCGGGCTGACAGAAATAATAGAAATAGACAATGCTAACCAATAACATTGTAATAATATGAAACAAAAAAAGGGGGGGGGGGGAGTTTTGGGACTTTAAATGAGGTGTGTGGGATGATCACACATCTCCATCCCTATCTATATGCAAGAAAAAGAGGGTTTGGGACTTTAAATGAGGTAGATCTGGCATGGCTAAAAGATGAGTCAATGTAACAAGACATGTTTTATTCATTAAAAACATTACATGTCAATATGAGTACATACATAGTAAATTTCATGACATGTCATGTTTTTTAATTAATAAAACATGTCTTGTTACATTGACTCATCTTTTAGCCATGCCAGATCTACCTCATTTAAAGTCCCAAACCCTCTTTTTCTTGAACATTGTAATAATAGAATATATATATGTAATTTAATACTACATGATAAATACTGTATATTAAAATCCTATGTCTTTTAAATATTAACTTATTGTTTGAACATTAAATAACAAGATATTTACTATTAAATGCAATTATACAGTATATATAAAAATGTATATATATATATATATATATATATATATATATATATATATATATATATATATATATATATATATATATATATATATATATATATATACACATACACACACATTTATATAAAAAAAAATCTATAGATAGATAGATAGATAGATAGATAGATAGATAGATAGATAGATAGATAGATAGATAGATAGATAGATAGATAGATAGATATTTTTTTTATATAAATGTGTGTGTATATATATATATATATATATATATATATATATATACACATACATACATATATATATATATATATATATATATATATATATATATATATACACATACATACATTATATATATATATATATATATATATATATATATATATATATATATATATGTATGTATGTATGTATGTGTATGTATATATATATATATGTATGTATGTGTGTATATATATATATATATACTGTATAACTGAACCATTTAATAGTAAATATCTTGTTATATAATGTTCAAATATTAAGTTATTATTTAAAAAGATAGGATTTTAATATACGGTATTTATCATGTAGTATGATATAATAATAGTAAAAAAAAATAATAAAAAATCAAAATGATATATTGCATAAGGAAATTCTAAGATCCAACAGAATCTTATTACACATTGGGGTGGATTTACTAAATGCAAATAGATGCAAATTTGCAAGTGCAGTTGCTCCAGAGCTTAGTAAATGAGGTGAAGCTTCACTTTGCAAAGATTATCCAATCACATACATGGAACAATTAAAAAAAAAAAAAACACAGCATTTTTGCTTGCACATGATTGGATGATGGAAGTCAGCAGAGCTCTCCCTCATTCATTAAGCTCTGGAGCAACTGCACTTGCAAAAAAGTTCACAACCTATTTGCCTTTACTAAATCCACCCCATTGGTCTTCCTAGTCTGCAAAGCAAAAAAACAAACAAAACAAAACTACTCAGGCAATGACATTATTGTAGTCAGAATTGTTAATTTGTATTTTTTTTTTTTTTTTGGATTCAGATGTATCCGGCTTACCTGTGAATAATGTAGCTAGGAGCCGTAGCAGAAAGGATCCCGCTGTGAAATGACGACTGGAAAATCGATGAAGTGAAGAGAAAGTCTGAGTGAGAATTTATAGAGGAAGGAAGGAGAAGAAACCCCTGACAATGAGATGCGGAGTAACGAGAGGCTTCAAACAGGATGGGCGGCATGTAGATTTAAGTCAATGTAATAACAGATGTCATAAGGGACAGGTGTTTATAAGGAAGAAGATATTGTAATACTTAGGAATGTGCAAGTCAAAGTACAAAAGATATACGTGTGCATTGCAGAGGGTGAGGGCATGGAAAAATACTTACTAAATCTTATCAAAATCTAAAAACAAAAATGTGATAGATTTCAGATTACCAGTCCTCAGGTGCAGTGGCTACATTATTATTATTATTATTTTTTTTATTTTCTGTCTTTTTTTCCACATGATGATCTTACCTATATACCTCCTGTCCTAGGGTGACAACATTGACTCACTGGGGTTCATTTACTAAAAGCAAATAGACTGTGCACTTTGCAAAGTGCAGTTGCTCCAGAGCTTAGTAAATGAGCAGAAGCTCTGCTGACCTCCATCATCCAATTAGGGTTGCCACCTTTTCTTCAAGTCAAACCCACTTTAGCAGCGCACAGCAATCTTTTTTTTATAGTATAAACTATACATAAATTTTGCAATGACCATATTTATCGGCGTAAAAACAAGCACTTTTTTCCCCTTAAAATCAGGGCAAAATCGCGGGTGCGTGTTATACGCCGATCCCCGCCAATTGTGAGCGGAGCAGAGTGAGCGAGTGCCGACATACACAAAGCCGAGTGTACTCGCCTAGGCTCGGCTCCGCTCACAGTCACGCCCAGTCCCGCCATTGTTATGTCCATCATAGGGGCGGGACTGGGCGGGACTGCGGGAGGAGCCAAGCCTGGCCGAGTACACTCGGCTTTGTGTATGTCGGCACTCGCTCGCTCCACTCCTCTCACAATCAGCGGAGATCGGCGCCAATTTTAAATTGCCTGCAATGAGGCTGGGCAAGGCTGCAATGACACAAGGCTGCAATGACACAAGGCTGCAATGACACTGGGCAAGGCTGCAATCATGACACAAGGCTGCAATGACACAAGGCTGCAATCATGACACAAGGCTGCAATCATGACACAAGGCTGCAATGACACAAGGCTGCAATCATGACACAAGGCTGCAATGACACAAGGCTGCAATGACACAAGGCTGCAATCATGACACAAGGCTGCAATGACACAAGGCTGCAATGACACAAGGCTGCAATGACACAAGGCTGCAATCATGACACAAGGCTGCAATGACACAAGGCTGCAATGACACAAGGCTGCAATCATGACACAAGGTTGCAATGACACAAGGCTGCAATCATGACACAAGGCTGCAATGACAAAAGGCTGCAATGACACAAGGCTGCAATGATGACACAAGGCTGCAATGACACAAGGCTGCAATGACACAAGGCTGCAATGACACAAGGCTGCAATCATGACATAAGGCTGCAATGACACAAGGCTGCAATCATGACACAAGGTTGCAATGACACAAGGCTGCAATCATGACACAAGGCTGCAATGACACAAGGCTGCAATGACACAAGGCTGCAATGATGACACAAGGCTGCAATGACACAAGGCTGCAATGACACAAGGCTGCAATCATGACACAAGGCTGCAATGACACAAGGCTGAAATCATGACACAAGGCTGCAATCATGACACAAGGCTGCAATGACACAAGGCTGCAATGACACAAGGCTGCAATGATGACACAAGGCTGCAATGACACAAGGCTGCAATCATGACACAAGGCTGCAATGACACAAGGCTGAAATCATGACACAAGGCTGCAATCATGACACAAGGCTGCAATGACACAAGGCTGCAATGACACAAGGCTGCAATGACACAAGGTTGCAATCATGACACAAGGCTGCAATGACACAAGGTTGCAATCATGACACAAGGCTGCAATGACACAAGGCTGAAATCATGACACAAGGCTGCAATCATGACACAAGGCTGCAATGACACAAGGCTGCAATGACACAAGGTTGCAATGACACAAGGCTGCATTCATGAAACTTGGGTAATCTTTGCAAAGTGGAGCTTTACCTCATTTACTAAGCTCTGGAACAACTGTACTTTCCAAAGTGCTCAGTATAGTTGCCTTTAGTAAATCAACCACATTGTACAGTATTTTTGAAACAGCAGTGTTGTCCCCCTATGATTGTTCTCCTGATTTGGATTACAAATGCCTCCCCCTCTCATCTTCTGCATTACATAGGGGGGGTGTTGCATTGTAGTTCAGAGAAACTTGTTGGGAAAGCTGATATCATTGTTTTAGATTACATTTCAGTCCACTGGAAGTTAGAAAGACACTACATTTCTGACAGGATCATTGCGTATTTTAAAATATAACAAAAGACAAAACTTTTTTTTTTAGTTTTGGATAGAGTGGAGAGGGATTAGAACCCCTGTCAGTTTTTATTTCTTTCTGTGTCCCGTTAAGGAGATACACTCTCTCTATTTGTCCTGTTTACCATTATCATTGAAAGTGAAAATAAAATCCCAAATTTTGGGTTGTCCTTAAAAAAGTAACAGCATGGAAATCTTCCAATGGGGACACAAGTTCTCAAGGAATGCCCTTCATTTTCAGGGATTTCCTCTCACTGCCTGTTTGGCTATGGGACAGGAATTGAGGTGAAATCTCCGCAATGGGATACGGATGGCGAAAAAAAAACTGACAGGGGTTATAATACTCCCTTACTCTATTCAAAATGGAAAAAAAAATAGTTTTGCCTATAGTTCTACTTTAAGTCTTAGTACAAACAAATGGCCAGTACATTTAAGTACTAGCAGAACATGTCCTTGAAAATGAAGACTAATGTAGCTACCACAAGGGAGGACTGACAAAGTGAAATATATTACCTTTTGGGTTTAGATTAAAGCCCCTTTCACACATGCAGGCCGTTTGTCCTTTTTTCATCCATCTGTTGAGAGATGAAAAATAGACATCAATGCATCTCTATGGAAAAACAGATGTAAATGGATGATCATCCATTTACATCAGTTTACATCTGTTTTTTGAAACAAATCAAAGCCCTATTTTTGTTCCATTAAAAAAATGGAACAGACAAAAAAATTAAAGTAAACTGATAAACGGTAAATTTTTGCATACGTCTTGCATTGGAAGTGGATGTAAAAAACTGAAGCAAAATCTGCTGAGAAACTGATAAGCAGCTGATGAGAAACTGATGAGCAGCTGATGAGCAACTGATGAGCAACCAATGAGCATCTGATTAGCAACTGATGAGAAACTGATGAGCAGCTGATGAAAAACTGACGAGCAACTGACGAGAAACTGACGAGAAACTAATGAGCAACTGATGAGCAGCTAATGAGAAACTGATGAGCAGCTGATGAGCAACTGATGAGCAACCAATGAGCATCTGATGAGCAACTGATGAGAAACTGATGAGCAGCTGATGAGTACCTGATGAGCAGCTGATGAAAAACTGACGAGCAACTGACGAGCAACTGACGAGAAACTGACGAGAAACTGATGAGCAACTGATGAGCAGCTAATGAGAAACTGAGGAGCAGCTGATGAGAAACTGATGAGCAACTGATGAGCAACTGACAAGAAACTGATGAGAAACTGATGAGAAAATGACAAGCAACTGACGAGAAACTAACGAGGAACTAAAGAGGAACTGACGAGGAACTGACGAGCAACCGATGAGCAGCTAATGAGAAACTGATGAGCAGCTAATGAGAAACTGATGAGCAGCTGATGAGAAACTGATGAGCAACTGATAAGCAACTGATGAGCAACTGATAAGCAACTGATGAGCAACTGATAAGCAGCTGATGAGCAGCTGATGAGAAACTGATGAGCAACTGATGAAAAACTGACGAGCAACTGTATGAGCAACTGATGAGAATCTGATGAGCAGCTGATGAGAAACTGATGAGTAGGGATGGACAAACGGTTTGGCCCGAGCATATGTTCGGGCCGAACTTTGGTTGTTTGGACGTTCAGCGAACAACGAACATTATGCGGTGTTTGCGGAAAATTCGAAAGCCACGGAACCCCGTTAAAGTCTATGGGACACTAACATGAAAAAAGGCTTATATGCAAGCTATTGTCATAAAAAGTGTTTGGGGACCCGGTCCAGCCCCAGGGGACATGGATCAATGAAAAAAAAGTTTTAAAAACAGACGCTTTTTCAGGAGCAGTGATTTTAATAATAATTAAAGTGAAACAATATAAATGAAGTATTCCTTTAAATATCATGCCTGGGGGGTGTCTAAAGTATGCCTGTAAAGTGGCGCAGTTTTCCTGTGTTAACATTACCACAGCAAAATTACATTTCTAAAGGAAAAAAAGCCATTTAAAACTGATCGCGGCTGTAATGAATTGATGGGTCCCAGCGATATAGATAAAACTCATCGAAAAAAAACGGCATGGGTCCCCCCAGTCCATTTCCAGGCCCTTTGGGTCTGGTATGACTATTAAGGGAAACCCCAAACCAAACATTTAAAAAAAACTGCGTGGGGGTCCCCCCAAAATCCATACCAGGCCCTTCAGGTCTTATATGGATATTAAGCGGAACCCTGCGCCAAAATGAAAAAACATGACGTAGGGGTCCCCCCAAAATCCATACCAGACCCCTATCCGAGCATGCAACCTGGCAGGCCACAGGAAAAGATGGGGGATGAGAGAGCGCCCCCCTCCTGAACCGTACCAGGCCACATGCCCTCAACATGGGGAGGGTGCTTTGGCGTAGCCCCCCAAAGCACCTTGTCCCCATGTTGATGGGGACAAGGGCCTCATCCCCACAACCCTTGCCCGGTGGTTGTGGGGGTCTGCGGGCGGCGGGCTTATCGGAATCTGGAAACCCCCTTTAACAAGGGGACCCCCAGATCCCAGCCTCTCCCCCCTATGTGAATTGGTAACGGGTACATTGTACTCCTACCATTTAACAAACAAAAGTGTCAAAAATAGTAAAAAAAGACAGGAGACACTTTGAGACAATTCCTTTATTAAAAAATGAAAAAACAAAAATGTCCGGCGATGTAGATCCATATCACTCTGCCCAACGAGCCGAAAAAAGAAAAAATAAGCCGTAACAGCTCCGCCTCCATGGGAGGCTCCCACCAAGTGATGCTTCTTCTCAATGACAGCTGTTATATAGCTGAGGGCAGGGCCACTCGGTGAATGAGTGACCCTGCCTTCCTCTGACGTCATGTGGCATCAGAGGGGGGCGCGGTCATCGTTTACGTCACCGGTTGGCCCGTCCTCAGCTATGTAACAGCTGTCACCAAGAAGAAGTGTCACTCGGCAGGAGCCTCCCATGGAGGAGGAGCTGTTGCGGCTTTTTTTTTTCTTTTTTCGGTCCGTCGGGTGGCGTGAGAACTATGATCAGTGACAGCCCATCCATAGGGGGCACACAGGCCCTGCCCCCCCTCCAGGTAGTCACAAAAAAAATTATATATATATATATAAATGACCCTTTAAAAAAATAGAAAAAAAGGTCCCTAAGCGCACTGTTCGGTTGCTGGACATAGTGGTGCACTATGGAAAGCGCCACGTCTATGTAATCACGAAATTGAAGACGAGGCTCTTCATTTGCAGGCTTTTAACCTGCCTTGTAGTGCAATCCATCGCGCCGAGCAGCATCCACCCGTAGAATTACTACGGGCGGATGCTTTGTTGTTCAAGTTACTTCCGGCTTCCCTGTTCCAGAGACCAGATGGAATGGATGGATGGATGGAAGGAAGTGACGTTGGCAGCTCCGTGGGACGCACGCCCCAAGCGGAGCTGCCTGTGAAAGGTAAGTATGATGGCTGCATTGACTTTTCTCCTGGAATATTGGAACAAGTTGGTGGATATTCAGTATGGAATGGATGAATGCTGACCCAGTGCACAAGGGAGTCTGGGAAGGGCAGGTGGAATGTGATAAATACTTTTCAGTGTTATTAATCAGGAACCTTTCATAGATGCCAGGCAACGTCTACATACCTTTACAATGGACACAAGATTTAAAGGGAAACTGTCAGGATAAACAAATGGGAGCTGCCATCGCTGAATTTTGCTTGAAGAATCAAGCAGCATATTGGTTATCCTTATCTTTGTTCTGTCAATTACTATCAGTTACTAGTATGAAAAAAGCAGTCAGAGGCACAGGTGTGCATTACCGCATTACCAATTCTAATGGCCTAAAAAATGTATTTTTCTGGGATTGCAGACAAAGGAACAGATCTGTCTGGTTTGTATGACTTTTTTTTTGCTACGTTAACTGATTGTGTTTTACCACTCAGTAATGTTTAGATCTCAGCAAAGCCTAAGTGTTCACTTACATATGCGCATTGTATAAACACGTGTGGTAAATAGCACCACAAAACACATATACCACTCCTGTATACATTGCAATGCAGAAATATAAATCCTTTCTACTCTGTGGTGAAACAGAAAATTTTTTCCTCTTAGTTGGGATTTTAAATTGGGGGAAGGTCTCCAAGAAGTATGACAAAAGGAGTATAAAAAAATATATCCAATTTTTATTATATCAAAAAATTAAAAAACATAGCACATACTAAAGGGGATCACAGATACCAACAAATATTGTGGATGCCAGAATGTACAAATAACAATAATACAACCAGAGGTATACAGAACAAATTGGTGGAACTACACTTGACCCTTGGAGGCTGCTTGAGCAAGAAGCTCTTGACAGTGCAGGCCCAACGCGTTTCAAGGTATTTAATAATGATTATAACCTCTTCTTCAGGGGCTGGGGGTGAGGTGTATATCCGTCGTAGTATTATCGGGTCAACATCACATGACATCCAATTCAGGAAAGGGGGGAGGATAGAATGGTTAGCCACCGGGGTCCAGAACCGAGTGTCGGCGCCACTACCACGAGACCGAGATCGTAAGCAGATCGAGACCGAACACAGAGGGCGTCACGTCCGTCAGCTATTGTTGTATAAAGAGTAGAGTTCTCAACTCTCGCTCCAACATATGGATGACCATCTAGCTGATCGCCACCCAGCTATTCAGAGTTATAGTGATGTTAATAGACTATAATGCTCTTTGTGATGGCTAATTGAGCTTTAGTCCAAAAAGAAATAACATTGGAGCTCCTCGATTGGTGACTTGCACGATCAGCAGCAACTGCACATTCAGTTCAGTGTCTCCCCAGCGATACAACATACATATACAACAATAGCTGACGGACGTGACGCCCTCTGTGTTCGGTCTCGATCTGCTTACGATCTCGGTCTCGTGGTAGTGGCGCCGACACTCGGTTCTGGACCCCGGTGGCTAACCATTCTATCCTCCCCCCTTTCCTGAATTGGATGTCATGTGATGTTGACCCGATAATACTACGACGGATATACACCTCACCCCCAGCCCCTGAAGAAGAGGTTATAATCATTATTAAATACCTTGAAACGCGTTGGGCCTGCACTGTCAAGAGCTTCTTGCTCAAGCAGCCTCCAAGGGTCAAGTGTAGTTCCGCCAATTTGTTCTGTATACCTCTGGTTGTATTATTGTTATTTGTACATTCTGGCATCCACAATATTTGTTGGTATCTGTGATCCCCTTTAGTATGTGCTATGTTTTTTAATTTTTTGATATAATAAAAATTGGATATATTTTTTTATACTCCTTTTGTCATACTTCTTGGAGACCTTCCCCCAATTTAAAATCCCAACTAAGAGGAAAAAATTTTCTGTTTCATACATTTATACAGGGATGTGGGGGTTGGGTGTCTCCTTCCACCAAGTACGTGTCACCACCCACCGTTCTACTCTGTGGTATGCTGTGCTTCCAAAAATAGTTCAGGCAAGTTTTTTTTGTGCACTATGTATGAGGTAGATTGACAGCCCCTTCTAAATGAACAAGCTGCCTTAAAGTGATACTAAAAATAAAAAAACAAATTTCCGCGCTTAGGAGAAAGGAACTGCAGCCCCCCCAGCAAAGAACATCACCCCAGTGAGGTTCAAAAGACAAATAAAGTCTATTTCAGGGGAATTGGCGCTGTTCAAAAGTGATAAAAAATAAAAATTCATGAACAATAAATAACAGTGATGATCCCAACGTCAGATAATGACATCAAGTGCTGAATAGCTAAAGCAGCTAATTTAATAAATAAACAATATTTTATTCTGTCTTTTCATGTGACAGCACTGAAGAAATGACACTTGTCTACAATGTAAAGTAGTGAGTGTACAGCTTGTATAACAGTGTAAATTTCCTGTCCCCTCAAAATAACTCAACACACAGCCATTAATGTCTAAACCGCTGGCAACAAAAGTACATCCCTAAGTGAAAATGTCCAAATTGGGCCCAATTAGCCATTTTTCCTCCCCGGTGTCATGTGACTCATTAGTGTTACAAGGTCTCAGGTGTGATGGGGAGCAGGTGTCTTAAATTTGGTGTTATCGCTCTCACTCTCTCATACTGGTCACTGGAAGTTCAACATGGCACCTCATGGCAAAGAACTCTGAGGATCTGAAAAAAATAATTGTTGCTCTACATAAAGATGGCCTAGGCTATAGTAAGATTGCCAAGACCCTGAAACTGAGCTGCAGAACGGTGGCCAAGACTGTACAGCAGTTTACCAGGACAAGTTCCACCCAGAACAGGCCTCGCCATGGTTGACCAAAGAAGTCGAGTGCACGTGCTGAGCGCCATATCCAGAGGTTGTCTTTGGGAAATAGACGTATGAGTGCTGCCAGCATTGCTGAAGAGATTGAAAGGGTGGGGTGTCATCCTGTCAGTGCTCAGACCATACGCCATACACAGCATAAAAATGGTCTGCATGTCTGTCGTCCCAGAAGGAAGCCTCTTCCAAAGATGATGCACAAGACAGCCCGCAAACAGTTTGCTGAAGACAAGCAGACTAAGGACATGGATTACTGGAACCATGTCCTGTGGTCTGATGAGACCAAGATAAACTTATTTGGTTCAGATGGTGTCAAGCGTGTGTGGCGGCAACCAGGTGAAGAGTACAAAAACAAATGTGTCTTGTCTACAGTCAAGCATGGTGGTGGGAGTGTCATGGTCTGGGGCTGCATGAGTGTTGCCCACACTGGGAAGCTACAGTTCATTGAGGGAACCATGAATGCCAACATGTACTGTGACATACTGAAGCATAGCATGGTCCCCTTCCATCAGAGACTGGGCCGCAGGGAAGTATTCCAACATGATAACGACCCCAAACACGTTCAAGACAACAACTGCCTTGCTAAAGAAGCTGAGGGTAAAGGTGATGGACTGGCCAAGCATGTCTCCAGACCTAAACCCTATTGAGCATCTGTGGGGCATCCTCAAACGGAAGGTGGAGGAGCGCAAGATCTCTAACATCCACCAGCTCTGTGATGTCATCATGGAGGAGTGGAAGAGGACTCCAGTACCAACCTGTGAAGCTCTGGTGAACTCCATGCCCAAGAGGGTTAAGGCAGTGCTGGAAAAATAATGGTGGCCACACAAAATAATGACACTTTGGGACCAATTTGGACATTTTCACTTAGGGGTGTACTCAGTTTTGTTGCCAGCAGTTTAGACATTAACCGCTTCCCGACCACCTCACACAGATACCGTGGCAGAAGTGCACGTACAGGCATATTAACGTACTTGTACGTTGCCCTTTAAGTGACAGATTGCGGGCGCGCGCACCCGTCGGGAGCGCCGTGACCGCCACGGGGATACCCGCGATCGTCTCACGGTGAGGAAGAACGGGGAGATGCTAATGTAAACAAGCATCTCCCTGTTCTGCCTAATGACACCCTCACTGATCACCGCTCCCTGTAATTAGGAGCGGTGATCAGTGTAGTGTCACACACAGCCCCTCCCCCCACAGTTAGAATGACCCCCTAGGACACACTTAACCCCTACAGTGCCACCTAGTGGTTAACCCCTTCACTGCCAGCCACATTTACACAGTAATCAATGCATTTTTAATCGCACTGATCGCTGTATAAATGTGAATGGCCCCAAAATTGTCCGACGTGTCCGCCATAATGTCGCAGTCACGATAAAAATTGCTGATCACCTCCATTAATAGTAAAAAAAAAAAATTATCAATAAAAATGCCATAAAACTATCCCCTATTTTGTAGACGCTATAACTTTTGCGCAAACCAATCAATAAACGCTTATTGCGATTTTTTTATCAAAAATATGTAGAAGAATACGTATCGGCCTAAACTGAGGGGGAAAAAATGTTTTTTTATATATTTTTTGGGGGATATTTATTATAGCAAAAAGTAAAAAATAATGCTTTTTTTTTCAAAATTGTCACTATTTTTTTATTTATAGCGCAAAAAATAAAAACCGCAGAGGTGATCAAATACCACCAAAAGAAAGCTCGCTGAATTTTGCTTGAAGAATCAAGCAGCATATTGGTTATCCTTATCTTTGTTCTGTCAATTACTATCAGTTACTAGTATGAAAAAAGCAGTCAGAGGCACAGGTGTGCATTACTGCATTACCAATTCTAATGGCCTAAAAAATGTATTTTTCTGGGATTGCAGACAAAGGAACAGATCTGTCTGGTTTGTATGACTTTTTTTTTGCTACGTTAACTGATTGTGTTTTACCACTCAGTAATGTTTAGATCTCAGCAAAGCCTAAGTGTTCACTTACATATGCGCATTGTATAAACACGTGTGGTAAATAGCACCACAAAACACATATACCACTCCTGTATACATTGCAATGCAGAAATATAAATCCTTTCTACTCTGTGGTGAAACAGAAAATTTTTTCCTCTTAGTTGGGATTTTAAATTGGGTGAAGGTCTCCAAGAAGTATGACAAAAGGAGTATAAAAAAATATATCCAATTTTTATTATATCAAAAAATTAAAAAACATAGCACATACTAAAGGGGATCACAGATACCAACAAATATTGTGGATGCCAGAATGTACAAATAACAATAATACAACCAGAGGTATACAGAACAAATTGGCGGAACTACACTTGACCCTTGGAGGCTGCTTGAGCAAGAAGCTCTTGACAGTGCAGGCCCAACGCGTTTCAAGGTATTTAATAATGATTATAACCTCTTCTTCAGGGGCTGGGGGTGAGGTGTATATCCGTCGTAGTATTATCGGGTCAACATCACATGACATCCAATTCAGGAAAGGGGGGAGGATAGAATGGTTAGCCACCGGGGTCCAGAACCGAGTGTCGGCGCCACTACCACGAGACCGAGATCGTAAGCAGATCGAGACCGAACACAAAGGGCGTCACGTCCGTCAGCTATTGTTGTATAAAGAGTAGAGTTCTCAACTCTCGCTCCAACATATGGATGACCATCTAGCTGATCGCCACCCAGCTATTCAGAGTTATAGTGATGTTAATAGACTATAATGCTCTTTGTGATGGCTAATTGAGCTTTAGTCCAAAAAGAAATAACATTGGAGCTCCTCGATTGGTGACTTGCACGATCAGCAGCAACTGCACATTCAGTTCAGTGTCTCCCCAGCGATACAACATACATATACAACAATAGCTGACGGACGTGACGCCCTCTGTGTTCGGTCTCGATCTGCTTACGATCTCGGTCTCGTGGTAGTGGCGCCGACACTCGGTTCTGGACCCCGGTGGCTAACCATTCTATCCTCCCCCCTTTCCTGAATTGGATGTCATGTGATGTTGACCCGATAATACTACGACGGATATACACCTCACCCCCAGCCCCTGAAGAAGAGGTTATAATCATTATTAAATACCTTGAAACGCGTTGGGCCTGCACTGTCAAGAGCTTCTTGCTCAAGCAGCCTCCAAGGGTCAAGTGTAGTTCCGCCAATTTGTTCTGTATACCTCTGGTTGTATTATTGTTATTTGTACATTCTGGCATCCACAATATTTGTTGGTATCTGTGATCCCCTTTAGTATGTGCTTTGTTTTTTAATTTTTTGATATAATAAAAATTGGATATATTTTTTTATACTCCTTTTGTCATACTTCTTGGAGACCTTCCCCCAATTTAAAATCCCAACTAAGAGGAAAAAATTTTCTGTTTCATACATTTATACAGGGATGTGGGGGTTGGGTGTCTCCTTCCACCAAGTACGTGTCACCACCCACCGTTCTACTCTGTGGTATGCTGTGCTTCCAAAAATAGTTCAGGCAAGTTTTTTTTGTGCACTATGTATGAGGTAGATTGACAGCCCCTTCTAAATGAACAAGCTGCCTTAAAGTGATACTAAAAATAAAAAAACAAATTTCCGCGCTTAGGAGAAAGGAACTGCAGCCCCCCCAGCAAAGAACATCACCCCAGTGAGGTTCAAAAGACAAATAAAGTCTATTTCAGGGGAATTGGCGCTGTTCAAAAGTGATAAAAAATAAAAATTCATGAACAATAAATAACAGTGATGATCCCAACGTCAGATAATGACATCAAGTGCTGAATAGCTAAAGCAGCTAATTTAATAAATAAACAATATTTTATTCTGTCTTTTCATGTGACAGCACTGAAGAAATGACACTTGTCTACAATGTAAAGTAGTGAGTGTACAGCTTGTATAACAGTGTAAATTTCCTGTCCCCTCAAAATAACTCAACACACAGCCATTAATGTCTAAACCGCTGGCAACAAAAGTACATCCCTAAGTGAAAATGTCCAAATTGGGCCCAATTAGCCATTTTTCCTCCCCGGTGTCATGTGACTCATTAGTGTTACAAGGTCTCAGGTGTGATGGGGAGCAGGTGTCTTAAATTTGGTGTTATCGCTCTCACTCTCTCATACTGGTCACTGGAAGTTCAACATGGCACCTCATGGCAAAGAACTCTGAGGATCTGAAAAAAATAATTGTTGCTCTACATAAAGATGGCCTAGGCTATAGTAAGATTGCCAAGACCCTGAAACTGAGCTGCAGAACGGTGGCCAAGACTGTACAGCAGTTTACCAGGACAAGTTCCACCCAGAACAGGCCTCGCCATGGTTGACCAAAGAAGTCGAGTGCACGTGCTGAGCGCCATATCCAGAGGTTGTCTTTGGGAAATAGACGTATGAGTGCTGCCAGCATTGCTGAAGAGATTGAAAGGGTGGGGTGTCATCCTGTCAGTGCTCAGACCATACGCCATACACAGCATAAAAATGGTCTGCATGTCTGTCGTCCCAGAAGGAAGCCTCTTCCAAAGATGATGCACAAGACAGCCCGCAAACAGTTTGCTGAAGACAAGCAGACTAAGGACATGGATTACTGGAACCATGTCCTGTGGTCTGATGAGACCAAGATAAACTTATTTGGTTCAGATGGTGTCAAGCGTGTGTGGCGGCAACCAGGTGAAGAGTACAAAAACAAATGTGTCTTGTCTACAGTCAAGCATGGTGGTGGGAGTGTCATGGTCTGGGGCTGCATGAGTGTTGCCCACACTGGGAAGCTACAGTTCATTGAGGGAACCATGAATGCCAACATGTACTGTGACATACTGAAGCATAGCATGGTCCCCTTCCATCAGAGACTGGGCCGCAGGGAAGTATTCCAACATGATAACGACCCCAAACACGTTCAAGACAACAACTGCCTTGCTAAAGAAGCTGAGGGTAAAGGTGATGGACTGGCCAAGCATGTCTCCAGACCTAAACCCTATTGAGCATCTGTGGGGCATCCTCAAACGGAAGGTGGAGGAGCGCAAGATCTCTAACATCCACCAGCTCTGTGATGTCATCATGGAGGAGTGGAAGAGGACTCCAGTACCAACCTGTGAAGCTCTGGTGAACTCCATGCCCAAGAGGGTTAAGGCAGTGCTGGAAAAATAATGGTGGCCACACAAAATAATGACACTTTGGGACCAATTTGGACATTTTCACTTAGGGGTGTACTCAGTTTTGTTGCCAGCAGTTTAGACATTAACCGCTTCCCGACCACCTCACACAGATACCGTGGCAGAAGTGCACGTACAGGCATATTAACGTACTTGTACGTTGCCCTTTAAGTGACAGATTGCGGGCGCGCGCACCCGTCGGGAGCGCCGTGACCGCCACGGGGATACCCGCGATCGTCTCACGGTGAGGAAGAACGGGGAGATGCTAATGTAAACAAGCATCTCCCTGTTCTGCCTAATGACACCCTCACTGATCACCGCTCCCTGTAATTAGGAGCGGTGATCAGTGTAGTGTCACACACAGCCCCTCCCCCCACAGTTAGAATGACCCCCAGGACACACTTAACCCCTACAGTGCCACCTAGTGGTTAACCCCTTCACTGCCAGCCACATTTACACAGTAATCAATGCATTTTTAATCGCACTGATCGCTGTATAAATGTGAATGGCCCCAAAATTGTCCGACGTGTCCGCCATAATGTCGCAGTCACGATAAAAATTGCTGATCACCTCCATTAATAGTAAAAAAAAAAAATTATCAATAAAAATGCCATAAAACTATCCCCTATTTTGTAGACGCTATAACTTTTGCGCAAACCAATCAATAAACGCTTATTGCGATTTTTTTATCAAAAATATGTAGAAGAATACGTATCGGCCTAAACTGAGGGGGAAAAAATGTTTTTTTATATATTTTTTGGGGGATATTTATTATAGCAAAAAGTAAAAAATAATGCTTTTTTTTTCAAAATTGTCACTATTTTTTTATTTATAGCGCAAAAAATAAAAACCGCAGAGGTGATCAAATACCACCAAAAGAAAGCTCTATTTGTGGGAAAAAAAGGACATCAATTTTGTGTGGGAGCCACGTTAAACAACAGCGCAATTGTCAGTTAAAGCGACGCAGTGCCGAATCGCAAGAAGTGCTCTGGTCTTTGGCCAGCCAAATGGTCTGGGGCTTACGTGGTTATTGACTGTGTGTTGAGTTATTTTGAGGGTACAGGAAATTTACACTGTTAAACAAGCTGTACACTCACTACTTTACATTGTAGCAAAGTGTCATTTCTTCAGTGTTGTCACATGAAAAGAAATAGTAAAATATTTACAAAAATGTGAGGGGTGTACTCACTTTTGTGAGATACTGTATATGATGTACTACAGGGGACGGGGTGGGTGAACTCTATAAGGGGTGGGGCTTATGAGAAGTGGGAGGGGTCAAAAAGGGTTGGCAGGGTCTGGCACCCCCCCCCCGTCCATCTTAAAACTTCATCAGCCACCACTGCCTATGAGAAGAGCAGAGTGGACCTGTCCCCATCTACGCACCATGAAGCAGGGTGCGGTGCAAAATCTAGCGCATAAAGAACTTATACAAAAAAAACATAATCATGTTTTCCATAAGGAAGTGGAAGTGTGCTTGAGCTACCCTGTTTCTCCAGGTTGCAATAAGTGTTGCAGAATAGGGTAGTTCTTGAATATGGGATTAGAGTGTCCGTATGTGCCAAGGTCCATCACGGATGAAGTTGAGGAGCATCGGCAAGGCTGGGTTGATGACGTTGTTTGGGAATACCTTAACGTCCCAAAGCCTTGCAAGAACCCACAGTTACCTGGGTTTTGGTAAAGATTCTTGAGCTACAGAAAAAGTTGGAGCCTGGGGAGAACCACTTCCAAAGACAAAGTGGTTATCTGTAAAGCTGGACGCAAGGAACAAGAGTGGACTATTAATATCTGGGGCCCTGATGGGATAATGGTCCAAGTCCCCGGTCTGGACTACCGCAGAAGAATAGTTGGGTTTTTTTTTGGGGGGTTTTTTTGTGTGTAACCTAATTTTTCTGTTGCCTGGTGTCCTGATGGGCTTTTACTACAGATTGCCAGCCATCAATAACGTCCAAAATTAGGAATACACTGAACTGTTGCCTAGGCTAGGTAGCAACCTGTCCCTTTAGCCAATGGCATGCCATATGAATATTCATCCCCTGTGGATTCGCATTATACAGACAGCTTGTACAGCAGCCATCAGTTGCTTTTTCGAGCAAGTTTGTTTTTTTTCGCATGGTTTGTTTCTTCCTTCAAGGAATGAGCCTAGTCACAACATTATGGCTAATGCCCCGTACACGTGATCGGAATTTCCGTCGGAAAAACCATCCAAGGAATTCCACTCAAGCTTGCCGAGAAA
Source organism: Lithobates clamitans (assembly GCA_037952925.1). Lineage (NCBI taxonomy): Eukaryota > Metazoa > Chordata > Amphibia > Anura > Ranidae > Lithobates > Lithobates clamitans. The sequence goes on along the minus strand of JBBGZY010002505.1, from coordinate 919,536 downwards.
ATTAAGTTCAATGCTTCCGAGTATGCATCGAATTGTTTCTGAGCATGCGTAGGCATTTTGCACGTCGGAATTTCTACAGACGATCGGAATTTCCGATAGGAACTTTTTCCTGAGGGAAAAATAGAGAACCTGCTCTCAATCTTTTGCTGGCGGAAATTCCGCCAGCAAAAGTCCGATGGAGCATACGCACGGTCGGAATTTCCGACCAAAAGCTCACATCGGACATTTGCTGGCGGAATTTCCGATCGTGTGTACGGGGCATAAGAATATTGGGGCCTTTTGGACTTTGGAGCTGCAAAGGCAACACAATACTTTTAAGAAATTATAAAGTTTGTTATTTTTTTTTTTTTAAATAACAAACATGTTATAGGTACTTACTTGCCATGCACAATAGAATTGCGCAGAGAAGCCCTGACCCTCTTTCTCTGGGGTCCACCCCGCAACGCTCTTGGCTCCACCTTTTCTCGGTGTGCCACCACAAGAAACCACTTCCTATGGTGGCACACCTGCAGGCTCAGTCCCGAGCCACACTGCCTGCATCCATAAGCATAGACAGTGCGGCTAAGCCCCACCCCCTGCTCCTTTACCACACTATTTGACTGACATCAGTGGGAGCAAATGGCATCTGCTGCCTCAGCAAAGCCTGTGAGACTGGGGAGAGCGGCTACAGATGGGTACAGTGCTGGATTGAGTGAGGGCTCAGGTAAGTATGGGGGGGGGTGATATTACTCCCTAAACATTTTTTATCTTAATGCCAGGAATCCAATAAGATAAAACATGTTTAGGCTGTAGAACCACTGCACACAAGTTAAAGAGGAACTCCAGCCCCCCCCCCCCCCCCCTAAAAAATAAAAAAAAATTAAAGTCAGCAGCTACAAATAATGTAGCTACTGACTTTTAAATATTAGGGTACTTATCTTACTAATTCTAAAATTGGTTCTTGGGTGCTGGCGCCACCATCCTGACGAAGGGAAACTGGCAGTGAAGCCTTGCAGTTTCGCAGCCACTGCACATGAACGAAGCGCACTCCACTTTGTGAATGGGCCGGAGGCTTCTGGGACCTAGGAAGTGTGCCCCCCTTTAAGGCCTAATGAAGGGAATATTCCCTCTTTCTCTGCAGCGTTTGCATTGACTTTTATGTTTCTTTTACTGTTTAGCTGATTGTAGTTAATTATTTAGTTAAATAGAATGTGTTTCTGCTCTGTGGCATGGCAGTGGAGACCATCAACAAGTCAAGCTACTTTGTGTTTAGCTATATAACCTTTACTGTATATGGTTATTACATTGCTTCTGTGCCCCTAAGTGGCGGTAGAATACTAAAAACAATTTTATGGACTTTAAACTTCAGGGGTTAAATGTTATTTATACACCATTGATGCACTGGAATAATATCTTGGTGGACATGATGCTTCAAATCTAGGACTGTAATGTACACTATATTGTCAAAAGTATATGGACGCCTGCCTTTACACGGACATGAACTTTAAAGGGGAACTGAAAAGTGGAACTTCCACTAATCCGACTCCCCCCCCCCCTCCGGTGCCAAATTTGGCACCTTTCAGGGGGGAGGGGGAAACGGGTACCTGTTTTTCACACTTCTGGGAGACGGGACCGCGGCACCGTCTGTTGGAAGTTCAGCCCCCTCCTCTTTCCTCCGCCAGACCAATTAAAAAGCGCAGCGCGCTTCTCACAAATGCTCAGTAGGGAACCAGCTGTGAAGCTGAAAGGCTTCACTGCTGGGTTCCCTTACCAGGAATGGCAGTGGCTGCACCCGACAGCCGATTCGAAGATCGGCTGGGGTGCCGACATGGCGCACTCCCTGGACAGGTAAGTGTCAATATATTAAAAGCTGATGACTTCATTTTTCATGGGGGGGGCTGGACCTCCTCTTTAATGGCATCCCAGTCTTAGTCCATAGGGTTTATTATTGGGTTGGCCCACTCTTTGCAGCTATAACAGCTTCAATTCTTCTGGGAAGGATGTCCACAAGGTTTAGGAGTGTGTCTATGGGAATGTTTGACCATTCTTCCAGAAGCGCATTTGTGAGGTCAGGCACTGATGTTGTATGAGAAGGCCTGGCTCGCAGTCTCCTCTCTAATTTATCCCAAAGGTGTTGTATCGCGTTGAGGTCAGGACTCTGTGCAGGCCAATCAAGTTCCTCCATCCCAAACTCGCTCATCCACGTCTTTATGGACCTTGCTTTGTGCACTGGTGGGCAGTCATGCTGGAACAGGAAGGGGCCATCCCCAAACTGTTCCCACCTAGTTCGGAACATAAAATTGTCTAAAATGTCTTGGTATGCTGACGCCTTAAGAGTTCCTTTCACTGGAACTAAGGGGCCAAGCCCAACCCCTGAAAAACAGCCCCACACCATAATCCCCCCTCTACCAAAATGATTTGGACCAGTGCACAAAGTAAGGTAAAAAGACATGGATGAGCGAGTTTGGGGTGGTGGAACTTGACTGGCCTGCACAGAGTCCTGACTTCAACCCGATAGAACACCTTCCAGGGTTAATTAGTGCAGAGACTGCGAGTCTGGCCTTCTTGTCCAACATCAGTGCCCGACCTCACAAATGCGCTTCTGGAAGAATGGTCAAACATTCCCATAGACACACTGCTAAACCTTGTGGACGGCCTTCCCAGAAGAGTTGAAGCTGTTATAGCTGCAAAGGGTGGGCCAACTCAATAGTGAACCCTACGGACTAAGACTGGGATGCCATTAAAGTTCATGTGCGTGTAAAGGCAGGTGTCACAATACTTTTGGTAATATAGTGTATGTGTCATCTCTTTCACACAGGGTATACTATAGCATACCAAAAACAAATAAAAATGTTCAGCTCTCTTACCAGCTAGTCTGCAAGACCAAACTGACCCTGTCTAACAGTTCACATCACCCTTCCGTGTGCTGCTTGCTGTTATAGGTTGGGGCGATCGTAGGGTTGCCACATAATCCCTTTAATCCAGAACACACATTAACCACTTGAGCCCGGACCATTATGCTGCCTAAGGACCAGAGGTCTTTTTCCAATTTGGCACTGCGTCGCTTTAACTGCTAATTGCGCGGTCATGCAATGCTGTACCCAAACGAAATTTGCGTCCTTTTCTTCCCACAAATAGAGCTTTCTTTTGATGGTATTTGATCACCTCTGCGGTTTTTATTTTTTGCGCTATAAACGGAAAAAGACCGAAAATTTTGAAAAAAAATGATATTTTCTACTTTTTGTTATAAAAAAAATCCAATAAACTAAATTTTAGTCATACATTTAGGCCAAAATGTATTCGGCCACATGTCTTTGGTAAAAAAAATGTCAATAAGCGTATATTTATTGGTTTGCGCAAAAGTTATAGCGTCTACAAACTAGGGTACATTTTCTGGAATTTACACAGCTTTTAGTTTATGACTGCCTATGTCATTTCTTGAGGTGCTAAAATGGCAGGGCAGTACAAAACCCCCCCAAATGACCCCATTTTGGAAAGTAGACACCCCAAGGAAATTGCTGAGAGGCATGTTGAACCCATTGAATATTTATTTTTTTTGTCCCGAATGCTTGAAAAATGACAAAAAAAAAAAAAAAAAAAATATTTACAAAAAGTTGTCACTAAATGATATATTGCTCACACAGGCCATGGGCCTATGTGGAATTGCACCCCAAAATACATTTAGCTGCTTCTCCTGAGTATGGGGATACCACATGTGTGGCACTTTTTGGGAGCCTAGCTGCGTACGGGGCCCCGAAAACCAATCACCGCCTTCAGGATTTCTAAGGGTGTAAATTTTTGCTTTCACTCTTCACTGCCTATCACAGTTTCGGAGGCCATGGAATGCCCAGGTGGCACAAAACCCCCCAAAATGACCCCATTTTGGAAAGTAGACACCCCAAGCTATTTGCTGAGAGGCATATTGAGTCCATGGAATATTTTATATTTTGACACAAGTTGCAGGAAAGTGACACTTTTTTTTTTTTTTTTTTTTTCATAAAGTTGTCACTAAATGATATATTGCTCACACAGGCCATGGGTATATGTGGAATTGCACCCCAAAATACATTTAGCTGCTTCTCCTGAGTACGGGGATACCACATGTGTGGGACTTTTTGGGAGCCTAGCCGCGTACGGGACCCCGAAAACCAATCACTGCCTTCAGGATTTCTAAGGGTGAAAATTTTTGATTTCACTCTTTACTGCCTATCACAGTTTCGGAGGCCATGGAATGCCCAGGTGGCACAACCCCCCCCCAAATGACCCCATTTTGGAAAGTAGACACCCCAAGCTATTTGCTGAAAGGCATGGTGAGTATTTTGCAGCTCTCATTTGTTTTTGAAAATGAAGAAAGACAAGAAAAAACATTTTTTTTTTCTTTTTTCAATTTTTAAAACTTTGTGACAAAAAGTGAGGTCTGCAAAATACTCACTATACCTCTCAGCAAATAGCTTGGGGTGTCTACTTTCCAAAATGGGGTCATTTGGGGGGGGTTTGTGCCACCTGGGCATTCCATGGCCTCCGAAACTGTGATAGGCAGTGAAGAGTGAAATCAAAAATTCACGCCCTTAGAAAGCCTGAAGGCGGTGCTTGGTTTTCGGGGTCCCGTACGCGGCTAGGCTCCCAAAAAGTCTCACACATGTGGTATCCCCGTACTCAGGAGAAGCAGCAGAATGTATTTTGGGGTGTAATTTCACATATTCCCATGGCATGTTTGAGCAATATATCATTTAGTGACAACTTTGTGCAAAAAAAAAAAAAAAAAAAAAATTTGTCTCTTTCCCACAACTTGTGTCGCAATATAAAATATTCCATGGACTCGACATGCCTCTCAGCAAATAGCTTGGGGTGTCTACTTTCCAAAATGGGGTCATTTGGGGGGGTTTTGAACTGTCCTGGCATTTTATGCACAACATTTAGAAGCTTATGTCACACATCACCCACTCTTCTAACCACTTGAAGACAAAGCCCTTTCTGACACTTATTGTTTACATGAAAAAGTTTTTTTTTTTTGCAAAAAAAATACTTTGAACCCCCAAACATTATATATTTTTTTAAAGCAAATGCCCTACAGATTAAAATGGTGGGTGTTTCATTTTTTTTTTTCACACAGTAATTGCGCAGCGATTTTTCAAACGCATTTTTTGGGGAAAAAACACACTTTTTTAAATTTTAATGCACTAAAACACGCTATATTGCCCAAATGTTTGATGAAATAAAAAAGATGATCTTAGGCCGAGTACATGGATACCAAACATGACATGCTTTAAAATTGCGCACAAACGTGCGGTGGCAACAAAATAAATACATGTTTAAAAGCATTCAAAAGCCTTTACAGGTTACCACTTTAGATTTACAGAGGAGGTCTACTGGAAAAATTACTGCACTCGATCTGGCCTTCGCGGCGATACCTCACATGCATGGTGCAATTGCTGTTTACGTTTGACGACAGACCGCCGCTTGCGTTCGCCTTAGCGCGAGAGCAGGGGGCGACAGGGGTGTTTTTTTTTTGTTTTGTTTTTTTCTTTATTATTTTTTTGCTTTTTTAATCTTACTTTTAAACTGTTCCTTTCATATTTTTTTTTTTAATCATTTTTATTGTTATCTCGGGGAATGTAAATATCCCCTATGATAGCAATAGGTAGTGACAGGTACTCTTTTTTGAAAAAATTGTGGTCTATTAGACCCTAGATCTCTCCTCTGCCCTCAAAGCATCTGACCACACCAAGATCGGTGTGATAAAATGCTTCCCCAATTTCCCAATGGCGCTATTTACATCCGGCGAAATCTAAGTCATGAAATACTCGTAGCTTCCGGTTTCTTAGGCCATAGAGATGTTTGGAGCCACTCTGGTCTCTGATCAGCTCTATGGTCAGCTGGCTGAATCACCGGCTGCATTCTCCGGTTCCCTGTTGAGACAGGAGAGCCAGAGAAAAACACGGAAGACGGTGGGGGGGGGCATTCCCTCCCACGGCTTGTAAAAGCAGTCTAGAGGCTAATCAGCCGCTAGGATTGCTTTTACATGAAAGCCGACCGCTGGCTGAAAAGAATGATACCAAGATGATACCTAAACCTGCAGGCATCATTCTGGTATAACCACTCAAAGTCGTGAATGGCGTACCTGAAGACAAAAAAATGGTTAACAATGGTTAACAATAAAGCACAGTAAACAGTAAAGTGTAAATAATTACACACCTGAAAAACAAACATGATAAAACATAATAACAATAACAATAACAATAACAATAACAATAAAACATTGCAGAATAGAATACAGTAAAAAAGAGCAGAACAATAGAGAGAGAGAATAGAGAGAGAGAGAACAATAAAACAACAACTATTTTTTTTTATTTCATTTTTTTTTTTTTTTTTACACTTTTTTTGTAACTAACTTTTATAACGGTAACCGGTTCCAGGTTCGGGTCTCTCAAAATGCGATGGCATCTTGGGAGACCCTGTGAAAGTGTGCCTAGTCTGTGCAATGCTGTACCCTACGCTAATAGTCAACTAGTGCATGGTAGCGTTCAAAACATTCACCAATGCAAAGACCAGGATTGTCAGGACAGGAGGGACAATAATGGCGGGTGTCACGCCTATATCCGCGCTTGCTGCAGACACGACATCTTTTTTGGGGGGGTTCGTTGGGTAGGGGTACTTGGGAGGACATAAAAATGCCTCTCATGCAGCCGACTGCATTTGGTTGGGGATGTGAATGGGGGAAGTACGGGCGCTGCAGAAGCGGTGGGTTCCCAATTAGGATTGGCGAATGCAGCAGGAAGGGCATTATGGGCACGACGGGCCTGTGTTTGTCTTTTTGGTGGCAGCGGGACACTACTTGTGCTTGCCATCTCGCCAGCTTCAACTGCACTTATGGGACTCGCCACGTCACCAAGTGTTACTGCAGTGCTGGTTTGACTACGACCGGGGTGTACTAGTCCGCTGGTGCTTGCCAGTTCACCAAAACGCTACCAAAAAACTGTTAGCGATCGCAGGGATCAGGCCAGACTCTGCGAACGCTGCAGTTATGCGTTTTAGTCTTTTGTAAGTGACAGTGATCGATCGATACTGCACTTGGGTGGGCTGGGCCGGGCCGGGCGGAGGGGCAAAACGCAGGTGCTAGCAGGTATCTGGGCTGATCCCGCTAACACTGCGTTTTTGGGAACCCTAAAGTGCTGGTGACGCTAGTATAGATCTGATCGGATCAGATATTGATGCGATCAGATACTATACCACTAAGGGAGGTGTACGGTGCGTGCGTGGGTGTTAGCGGTACTGGCGCTAACCTGACGCTGCCTGGGGCTGGTGCTTGCCAGTTCACCAAAACGCTACAAAAAAAACTGTTAGCAATCGCAGGGATCAGGCCTGACTCTGCGAACGCTGCAGTTATGCGTTTAGTGTTTTGTAAGTGTCAGTAATCGATCGATACTGCACTTGGGTGGGCTGGGCTGGGCCGGGCGGAGGGGCAAAACGCAGGTGCTAGCGGGTATCTGGGCTGATCACGCTAACACTGCGTTTTTGGGAACCCTAAACTGCTGGGGACGCTAGTATAGATCTGATCGGATCAGATATTGATCCGTTCAGATACTATACCACTAAGGGAGGCGTATGGTGCGTGTGTGGGTGTTAGCGGTACTGGCGCTAATCTGACGCTGCCTGGGGCGACGCATATCACCGCCGGGCGATCGGGGGGCTAAACCTTTATTCGGTAATAAACGGCGGGTGCCCTGACACTATAAAAAATAAACGAACTAACCAGCGTCAACCGTAACGGTTATACGGTGATCAGTGGTGAAAGGGTTAACTAGGGGGCAATCAAGGGGTTAAAACATTTATTAGGTAGTATATGGGGGTCCCTGACGCTATAAAACGCTGACGGCGAACCTAAATATTTACCTCACTAACTAGCGTCACCAGCGACACTAATACAGCGATCAGAAAAATGATCGCTTAGCGACACTGGTGACAGGGGGTGATCAAGGGGTTAAAACTTTATTAGGGGGGGTTAGGGGGGTACCCTAGACCTACAGGGGGGTAACAGTAACTGTGCTAACACAGTAACTGTCACAAACTGACACAGCAGTAATCAGAAAAAAAAAAAAAAAAAAAAAACTGCTGGTGTCAGTTTGTGACAGGGGGGGGGGGGGGTGATTGGGGGGGGAATCGGGGTGTTTTGTATGCCTGGCATGTTCTACTGTGTGTGTGTGTGTTGGTGCACTCACTCACATGTCGTCTCTCCTCGGGCCGGAACGGAAACTACCGACCCGAGGGGAGATGACATCACTTCCTTTGCTGCTGTTTAGCATACAGCAGCAAAGGAGTGTTCCCATTGGCCGGCGGCGATCGCGAGGGGGGGGCCACGAACGGATGGCCTCCCCCTCGTCTCTGATCGCCGGGGGACAGAACGGGACCGCCTCGGGCGGCGGGGGGGGGTCCGATCGGACCCCCCACCCGCGGGAGGCAAATCACGTACATGTACGTGATTTTGCCTGCCCGTGCCGCCTTGCCGACGTACATCGGCGTGAGGCGGTCCTTAAGTGGTTAATTACACAGGTTCTGTAGTTGATTAAGGTAATTAAAATTAATTTGGTGCCTTATCGGCATTAAATCAGCCTTAGAACCTGGGTAATTAATATGTGTCCTGGATTAACCCAAGGCGTTTGACATTTTTACTATAGCATAGGCCTGTGCAGGGGCCATGTTTACCCACATGGGGGGATGCACAGGTGTTCCATTTATATCAATTGGGACAAAGTGGTTGCACAGACACAGACGCTGCTCCTAATTTGATATCACGGGGTATGCACCTACACCCTCATGGATGTCACTTTGGGATCAGCATCTGTGTTGGTGTCCTATTGACATAATGGGATTGCCATCAGGGGGATGCATGGAACATCTCTGCATCCCTATGCACATAAACACCCGTCTGCCTGGGCATACGCTATAGTGCACCAACAGACATCCCAAGTCTCCTGCGGGAGTCTCCCACATTTGGCTGCGGGCTCCCGGACACCCGCGAGCGCAGGGCGATCTCCCGGCTGGGCCTGTCACTGACCGAATGGAGTATGGACGCTCTGTCTGTGGCTGAGTGACAGGCGGACGTAAGGCGCTGCGAGCTGAGGCAGAGAGGGGGGGGCGCAGCCCATACTGCTGTCCCCAGCCTGCTTTGGCTGCTGCATGAGTACTTTTTTTGAGGGGGGTCGGTCCAGCCGATTCAGCAGGGAAGGAGGGGGGTTGGGCAGAGGCAGAGAGAAGACTGTGATCTACAGGCTGTAGCAAGTAAAAGAGTAAAAAAAAAAAAAAAAACTTTCCCCTGTCAAGCGGACTCTTTCTCCACTTTCGGGGGCCGCTGCGCAGTGATCTCCTGTACATCAAGTACATGACAGTCCTGGTCTGCCCGGCGGATTGATATAGAAGAGACCAGGACTGTCATGTACTTGTCACACAGGAGATCACTGTGCATTGGTACCCGAAAGTAGAGAAAGAGTCCGCTTGACAGGGGGAAAGTTTTTTTTTCTTTTAATTGCTACAGCCTGCAGATCACGGTGCCTAGTCTTCTCTCTCTCAGCCCACCCCCTTCCTTCTGGGGAATTCTCTGATTGGGATGGCTCAACAGCCCCATTGCAGCCAGACCCCAGCACCAGCAGCCAGACACTTGGCCCCAGCAGCCAGGCCCTTGGTCTCAGCAGCCAGGCCTTTGGTCTCAGCAGCCAGGCCCTTGGCCCCAGCAACCAGGCCCCAGCCCCAGCAGCAAGGGCCTAGCAGCCAGATCCCTGGCCCTAGCAGCCAGACCCCAGGACCTGTAGCCCAACTCCAGTAGTCAGACCCATGGCCCCAGCATCCAGACCCCTGGCTCCAGCAGCCAGACCCCAGACTCCAACAGCCAGCCCCTTGGCCCCAGCATTCAAACTCCAGGACCAGCAGCCCAGCTCCAGCAGCCAAACCCTTGGCCCCAGCAGCCAGACCCCAGGACCAGCAGCACAGCTCCAGCAGCCAGACCCTTGGCCCCAGCAGCCAGACCCCAGGACCAGCAGCACAGCTCCAGCAGCCAGACCCTTGGCCCCAGCAGCCAGGCCCTAGCAGCCAGACCCCAGGACCAGTAGCCCAGCCCCAGCAGCTGTGTGATCAGACTGCATTCTCTTCGGCACTGGTAAGGCTGCATTTAATGGGCACTGGTGTAGCTGCATTTAATTGGCACTGATCAGGCTGCATTTAATTGGCACTGGTAAGGCTGCATTTTATTCGGTGGGGGGTCAGCGCTGACGCGAAGCGTCAACTCCCTGAAATGAGTTTTTGCAGGTTGGGATGTCTGCACCCATGTAAACAAGGCCTAAAAAAAATGATCAGTCACCAGAGCAGGTTCTGACATCAATGGGACTGCCTGCAGAGGGATGCACGGATCACCTGTGCACCCCCATATGGGTAAACACAGCCCTGTTATAGTACACCCATTGTGAGTGAGGCCTTACACACTGTCACCAGAGCAGTGAAGTGTCACCATGGTGACATTGTTCTGCTGTGACTAGAGATTAGAGACACTGGCTGGTTGCACTGGCATACAATGTCATCAGAGCAGCTGGCCAGTGTTTCTGACCACTAGCAGCTGTAGTACAATTGGGTTGATTTACTAAAACTGCATGATGCAAAATTTGGTGCAGCTCTGCATAGGAACCAATCAGCTTCCAGGTTTTATTGTCAAAGCTTAATTGAACAAGCTGAAATTAGAAGCTGATTGGTACAGCTGTGCATGGCAGCCAAACGCTGTGTGCTCCAGTTTTAGTAAATCTCCCCCCAATGTCACCATAGTGCCATTGCACTGCTCTGGTGACTGATCACTCTAATATACACTCTGCTCACCCTTGAACTTTACAACTTTTTCTACTTCTGTGTTTTTTTTCGTTTGCCAAAAACAAACTTGATTTTGTAGACATAATAAACTGGCTAAACTGGCCATACATGCATAGAATTCTTCAGTCAGCCTGCTAAACAAAGTGGTGATGATGAATGTGTTGAGTGATGAGTGATGATCGTATTCTGGCAGCCAGCAGAAGAGCAACATTAAGGCTCCATTCACACTTGAGCGACTTGTCATGCAACTTTTGACATCAAAGTTCATGACAAGGTGTTCCCCGTGTTTTCCAATGATAATCATTCATCTATGTGTGACTTAAAGTTGCAGCAACTTGCAGCAAAGAAGTTCATGCACTATTTTGGTCCGACTTTCATGCTACTTGAGGGCCATAGACTTCAATGTTAACCCTCAAAAGTTGCTTTATAGTCGTACCTGAATGTTATACAATGCAACAGTGGTCCATTATCACTGGTCAAAGCCAAAGTCGTATCCAAGTCGCGCCAAAGTTGCACCAAAGTTGCACTCCAAAGTCGGGGCAAATTTGTACGAGTGTGACCTAAGGCCAGCCAAAATTTGAATTTCAAAAGAATTTTCTTTCAAAAATCTTATCTAAGATTTTTCATTCGAATTTTGAATTTTGCACCATTAGTGGGCTGCAGCTGATTTTCGTGTGGCCATCGAATTTGAATGTAGCACCCTCTACCAATAGGTAGGTGCTAGTAATAGGGTTTTACTAGAAAACTGTCAGCACTAGGGATGAGCCGAACACCCCCCTGTTCGGTTCGCACCAGAACATGCGAACAGGAAAAAAGTTCGCTCGAACACGCGAACACCGTTAAAGTCTATGGGACACGAACATGAATAATCAAAAGTGCTAATTTTAAAGGCTAATATGCAAGTTATTGTCATAAAAAGTGTTTGGGGACCCGGGTCCTGCCCCAGGGGACATGGATCAATGCAAAAAAAAGTTTTAAAAACGGCCGTTTTTTCAGGAGCAGTGATTTTAATAATGCTTAAAGTCAAACAATAAAAGTGTAATATCCCTATAAATTTCGTACCTGGGGGGTGTCTATAGTATGCCTGTAAAGGGGCGCATGTTTCCTGTGTTTAGAACAGTCTGACAGCAAAATTACATTTCGAAGGAAAAAACATTTAAAACTACCCGCGGCTATTGCATTGCCGACAATACACATAGAAGTTCATTGATAAAAACGGCATGGGAATTCCCCACAGGGAAACCCCGAACCAAAATTAAAAAAAAAAAAATGATGTGGGAGTCCCCCTAAATTCCATACAAGGCCCTTTAGGTCTGGTATGGATATTAAGGGGAACCCCAGCCAAAATTTAAAAAAAAAATGACGTGGGGTTCCCCCTAAATTTCATACCAGACCCTTCAGGTCTGGTATGGATTTTAAGGGGAACCCTGCGCCAAAAAAAAAAAAAAAAAAACGGCATGGGGTTCCCCCAAAAATCCATACCAGACCCTTATCCGAGCACGCAACCTGGCAGGCCGCAGGAAAAGAGGGGGGACGAGAGTGCGGACCCCCCCCCTCCTGAACCGTACCAGGCCACATGCCCTCAACATTGGGAGGGTGCTTTGGGGTAGCCCCCCAAAACACCTTGTCCCCATGTTGATGAGGACAAGGGCCTCATCCCCACAACCCTGGCCGGTGGTTGTGGGGGTCTGCGGGCAGGGGGCTTATCGGAATCTGGAAGCCCCCTTTAACAAGGGGACCCCCAGATCCCGCCCCCCCCCTGTGTGAAATGGTAAGGGGGTACTTACCCCTACCATTTCCCGAAAAAACTGTCAAAAATGTTAAAAATGACAAGAGACAGTTTTTGACAATTCCTTTATTTAAATGCTTCTTCCTTCATCTTCTTCTTCTTCTGGTTCTTCTGGCTCTTCTGGTTCTTCCTCCGGCATTCTCGTCCAGCATCTCCTCCGCGGCGTCTTCTATCTTCTTCTCCTCGGGCCGCTCCGCACCCATGGCATGAGGGGAGGCTCCCGCTCTTCTCTTCTTCTTCATCCTCTTCTCTTCTTCCTTCTTCTCTTCTTCATTTTCTTCTCCGGGCCGCTCCGCATCCATGCTGTCATGGAGGGAGGCTCCCGCTGTGTGACGGCGTCTCTTCGTCTGACGGCTCTTAAATAATGGGGGCGGGGCCACCCAGTGACCCCGCCCCCCTCTGACGCACGGTGACTTGACGGGACTTCCCTGTGACGTCACGGGGAATGCCACATTGAAGTCCCGTCATGTCCCGTGCGTCAGAGGGGGCGGGGTCACCGGGTGGCCCCGCCCCGTTATTTAAGAGCCGTCAGACGAAGAGACGCCGTCACACAGCGGGAGCCTCCCTTCATGACAGCATGAATGCGGAGCGGCCCAGAGAAGAAAATGAAGAGGAGAAGAAGAGAAGAAGGAAGAAGAGAAGAGGATGAAGAAGAAGATGAAGAGAAGATGAATAGAAGAGCGGGAGCCTCCCCTCATGCCATGGGTGCGGAGCGGCCCGAGGAGAAGAAGATAGAAGACGCAGCGGAGGAGATGCTGGACGAGAACGCCGGAGGAAGAACCAGAAGAGCCAGAAGAACCAGAAGAAGATGAAGGAAGAAAGAAGAAAGAAGAAGCATTTAAATAAAGGAATTGTCAAAAACTGTCTCTTGTCATTTTTAACATTTTTGACAGTTTTTTTAGTGAAATGGTAGGGGTAAGTACCCCCTTACCATTTCACACAGGGGGGGGGGGCCGGGATCTGGGGGTCCCCTTGTTAAAGGGGGCTTCCAGATTCCGATAAGCCCCCCGCCCGCAGACCCCCAAAACCACCGGCCAGGGTTGTGGGGATGAGGCCCTTGTCCTCATCAACATGGGGACAAGGTGTTTTGGGGGGCTACCCCAAAGCACCCTCCCAATGTTGAGGGCATGTGGCCTGGTACGGTTCAGGAGGGGGGGGGTCCGCACTCTCGTCCCCCCTCTTTTCCTGCGGCCTGCCAGGTTGCGTGCTCGGATAAGGGTCTGGTATGGATTTTTGGGGGAACCCCATGCCGTTTTTTTTTTTTTTTTTTGGCGCAGGGTTCCCCTTAAAATCCATACCAGTCTGGTATGGAATTTAGGGGGAACCCCACGTCATTTTTTTAAAAATTTTGGCCGGGGTTCCCCTTAATATCCATACCAGACCTGAAGGGCCTGGTATGGAATTTAGGGGGACCCCCACGTCTTTTTTTTTTTCAATTTTGGTTCAGGGTTGCCCTGTGGGGAATTCCCATGCCGTTTTTTATCAATGAACTTCTATGTGTATTGTCGGCAATGCAATAGCCGCGGGTAGTTTTAAATGGCTTTTTTTCCTTCGAAATGTCATTTTGCTGTCAGATTGTTCTAAACACAGGAAACATGCGCCCCTTTACAGGCATACTATAGACACCCCCCAGGTACGAAATTTAAAGGGATATTACACTTTTATTGTTTGACTTTAAGCATTATTAAAATCACTGCTCCTGAAAAAACGGCCGTTTTTAAAACTTTTTTTTGCATTGATCCATGTCCCCTGGGGCAGGACCCAGGTCCCCAAACACTTTTTATGACAATAACTTGCATATTAGCCTTTAAAATTAACACTTTTGATTTCTCCCATTGACTTTTAAAGGGTGTTCCGCGGCATTCGAATTTGCCGCGAACACCCCAAATTGTTTGCTGTTCGGCGAACTTGCGAACAGCCAATGTTCGAGTCGAACATGAGTTCGACTCAAACTCGAAGCTCATCCCTAGTCAGCACAGGCAAATTTAGGCAGGCCTATGCTGCAAGCTAGGCCTGTCTGTTTTGATCTGGGGGCTGGGAGTAGTCAGGGTAGCAGTGGATGTGGCCACCTGTGCTCTAGTTCTGAGGTGCCTCCCCGCCTCCCCTGCTTCCAGGGAGAATGTTCTGAAAGAGGGGCAGGGCCTAGGACTGGAGTGGCAGGCAGCTTGTTTGGGAGCCCTGACCAATCCCCAACTGGAATTGGCAGGGGGGGTCCTCCTATATAAGCTGAGGTAACATGTCACTGGAGAGAGTGGTCAGCTGAGTGAAGTGGAGGATGGAATACTAGACAGCAGCAGGAGGGCACCCCCATTTGGGGGGGGTGCCAGGGATGGACTGGCCAGCGGGACTACCTGGAGTTTCCCGGTGGGCCGAATGGCTCAGTCGGCCGGTTTCAGCGGCTGCCTATTGTGTCTACGATTTACCCATCAATCGCCGACAGCTGGCGTCTGACGGGTAGATCGAGATGCATGCAGAGTAGCGCAGGCAGCCTCTGTAGTAAGTTCTCTCTCATGTCACGCTGCTGCTGCTCCCCCCGGCGGCCCCTCCTCCTCCTCTCTTCTCGTCTAGCTCCAGTTGCTTGTGACATCATCTGGGATGGACAAGAAGAGAGGAGGAGGAGGGGCCGCCGGGGGGAGCAGCAGCAGCGTAACATGAGAGAGAACTTACTACAGAGGCTGCCTGCGCTGCTCTGCATATGAAGAAAACAAGTAAACGCTGTGCCCTTATTGTACCCTATGAGCCCTGAATGTGCCCCGAATTTATCCCATGTGCCCTGAATGTACCCCATGTGCCCTGATTGTACCCTATGAGCCCCTGAATGTGCCCTGTTTGTTGCCCTGATTGTACCCCATGTGCCCTGAATGTGCCCTGATGTTCCCTGAATGTGTCCTGATGTACCCCATGTGCCCTAAATGTGCCCTGATGTACCCTGATGTACCCCATGTGCCCTGAATGTGCCCTGATGTACCCCATGTGCCTGATGTGCCCTGATGTACCCCATGTGCCTGATGTGCCCTGAATGTGCCCTGATGTACCCCATGTGCCTGATGTGCCCTGATGTACCCTGATGTACCCCATGTTGCTGATGTGCCCCGAATGTGCCCTGATGTGCCCTGAATGTGCCCCATGTGCCTGATGTGCCCTGAATGTGCCCTGATGTTCCCAAAATGTGCCTGATGTGCCCCGAATGTGCCCTGATGTACCCCATGTGCCTGATGTGCCCTGAATGTTCCCTGAATGTGCTCTGATGTGCCCTGATGTACCCCATGTGCCCTGATGTTCCCAAAAATGCTCTGATGTGCCCCATGTACCCTTATGTGCCCCATGTACCCTCATGTGTTGTACCCTGATGTGCTGTGTTCTGTTGCCCCGATGTGCCCCGATGTGTGATGTACCCTGATGTGCTTGTACCCTGATGTGCCCTGATGTACCCCATGTGAATGATGTTCCCTGAATGTGCCCTGATGTACCCCATGTGCCTGATGTGCCCTGATGTTTCCTGAATGTGCCCTGATGTGCCCCAAATGTTCCCTGAATGCGCCCTGATGTGCCCCAAATGTTCCCTGAATGTGCCCTGATGTGCCCCAAATGTTCCCTGAATGTGCCCTGATGTTTCCCATGTGCCTGATGTGCCCTGAATGTACCCCATGTGCCCTGATGTTGCCTGAATGTGCCCTGATGTACCCCCTGTGCCTGATGTGCCCAAAAGTGCCCTGATGTGCCCTGATGTACCCCATGTGCCTGATGTGCCCTGATGTACCCCACGTGCCCTGATGTGCCCCATGTGCCCTGATGTACCCTCATGTGCCCCATGTACCCTGATGTGCTGTACCCTGATGTGCTGTGTTCTGTTGCCCCGATGTGCTGTGCCCTGGGCCAGTCTGGATAAAGTCCAGAGCCACATTTTTGTCCCAGTCCAGCCCTAGGGGGTGCGCAGATCGCAGGAGGAGGCCCAGGGAGAGCTGTGAAGTAACTTTGCTATTATACGGTCATTGGCATTGTCTTTATCCACACATGGTCGTTGATAAATAACTCCTGGAGCAGAGGAGCAGGTGAAGCTGTCGGAACGTACGGTCCGGTCAAGTTCTTCATCAAGGACTCAGGGCAGAGAAAGATCGGTGAGTGTTACCACAGTGGAGGGCTGGATGTGCCAGGAAGTCTGTGAGGGAACTTTGCTTTTACACGGTCATCGGCAAAGTCTTCATCATTACATGGTCAATGAGGGGGAGTCCTGGATCAGAGGCGAGACTGTGGGGATATGTGTCAACTCGATGTAGCCTGAGGGCACAGGATTTGCAAGCAGGGCTGGCTGGGAACAGTAGTCCCCCATTCAACAATGTGCTTTTAAGCTACTGGGCCTCAGGGGAGAGGTGCTGCAGGCTTCTGGCCTAGTAGCTGCGAGCAACCAGAGGCAGCTTAAAGGATTTATTCAGAGTGGGTCCTTCTAACTTTCAGAAGATGTGACATTACTTTACTTCAATATAAGATTTGTGCATGAGGAGAGTAGTTCTGAGAACATCACCCTGACACGGTCAAGAATGATGTCCTCATCCCTTACACGGTAATGGATGGGGAACGCCTGGAAAGCAAAAGTCTGCAGGAGTTAAGCAGAGGAGAAGCAACAGTCTGCATGGTGATGCAGGAGGAAAGATCATAGCCATAAATACATGCACATCATCTCTTCTGGCTTTAACTATGTGCTAACTTTTACAATATTTAAAGTATGATGGCAAATCAACTATCCTATGGGCATCCCATATACCCTTTTTCCCAACCAAGTTCTAACGCCCAATAAACCAAAAAAAAACAAAACCAGCAAAAGACTGTTCATTGTCTTTACAAAGTGATGTATGGGAGTCTGGCAGTGGGGTGATTTGGTGGATGTTTGTTACTAGTGGCAACGACACCGCTACATGAGTGAACGGGCATGTTGGAAATTTTTTGAAAAACAAATGATTTTCTAATCAATGATGGAAGAATCGTGTGAGAAATATAAATCGAAAAAGAAATGCACATGAGAAATGAGAATTCCCGGAAAGAAAAGAAGATTCCTAGCCACGAAAGTTCAATGGTGGCATCAGATCACAAGACACACAAAATTTCTGCTTTTCAAAAAAAGGTTTGGACGGAAATCGACCCATGTATGGGTACATTCATACTTGCAAATGTACCTGAGAGTGCTTAGATGTGAACATGGTTCCTGATGATTAAAAATGGTCCGAACACAACCCCCACCCCCCCCAGGTCGGTTAGCAGCAGAACTTCCGAACAGGGGAAATGTTCTAACCCAAACAACAAACCCCATTGAAGTCTATGGGAGCTGAACATGAAAAACAAAAGTGCCCTAAGGCTTATATGCAAGTAATTGGCCATAAAAGGGGTATGGGGGTCCAGGTACTGCCCTGAGGGACATGTATTAATACTTTTTTTTCTAAACAAGCATTCTTTCAGGAGCAGCTATGTTAATTATGCTTAAAGGAGTTGTAAAGGTTCGTGTTTTTTCACCTTAATGCATCCTATGCATTAAAGTGAAAAAACACCTGGCAGTGACCGGCCCCCCAGCCCTCCCCCCCCCCGTTTTACTTACCTGAACCCTCAAACTTGTCAAAAGGGGATGCGCCGTCTCTCGGCTAGGGGATTCTTGGCTGTTGATTGGATAGATTGATAGCAGCGCAGCCATTGGCTCCCGCTGCTGTCAATCAAATCCAATGACGCGGCCGCCGGGGGGGCGGGGCCGAGTCCTGCATTCGGCGCCTATGGACGCCAAATGCTGGACTCGGAAGCGCGTCCGCAAGGTAGCCCCCCGGGAGAGCGCTTCCCCCATGGGGTTATTTAATGCGGGGAGGAGCGGAGAGAACCGCCATGGGACCCCAGAAGGCGAGGTTCGGGGCCACTCTGTGCAAAACGAGCTGCACAGTGGAGGTAAGTATGACATGTTTGTTATTTTTTTTTAAAAAGGAACCTTTAGTATCACTTTAAAGTGCAACAATAAAAATGAAAAATTATTTTAACTATAGTGGCTGGGGGTCCCTTTAATGTGCCTGTAAAATGCGGCATTTGTAGAATGCATAAAACATGCTTCAGCAAAAATGATATTTCTAAAGAAAAAAAAAAACGTGTTAAATCCCATTTAAAATGACGCGCAGTTACATTTTCCGGCACCCGGCTATTGAAAAAACTAAAGAAAAAAACTGAGTGGGGTCCCCCCTCAGTCCATACCAGACCCTTTGGGACTGGTATGAATTTGGAGGGGAACCCCACACTAAAATGAAAAAAAAAAAAAACGGCATGGCCCCCTCCCCCTAAAATCCATACCAGACCCTTATCAGGGCATGCAGTCTGGCTGGTTAGGAAAGGGAGGACAAGCGAGCGCCCCCCCCCCCCTGAACCATAACGGGCCACATGCTCTCAACATGGGGGGGGTGGGTGCTTTGAGGTGGAGGGCCCCCATCCCAAAGCACCTTGTCCCCATGTTGATGGAGACAAGGGCCTCATCCCCACAACTGTAGCCGATAGTTGTCGGGGTCTGCTAGTGAGGTGCTTATCGGAATCTAGAAGCCCCCTAGACAAGGGGGCCCCAGATCCTGACTCCCTCCCCCCATGTGAATGAGTATCGGGCCCATCCACCCATTCACCCAAAAAGTGTCAAAAAGTAAAAAAACAAGAGACACGTTTTTGACAATACCTTTATTTAAAAAAAACAAAGAAAAAAAACAGTATCCCTAGATGTAAATCGTCAATCACGCCACCTGCCGACCCCAAAAATTAAAAAAAAAATGAAAAACGCTCTGCCTCCTGGGACGGCCACCCGCCGAATACCTGCTCTGCGCTTTGGCATTTCTTACAAATGTAAGGGGCGGGGCCACCTGGCTACGTCACCCGGTGGCACTGCCCGCTTCTGATGTCATGGACTGGTGCATGCTGGGCCTGTGACATCACAAGGGGAGAGCCACCATGTGACGTAGCCAGATGACCCCGCCCCTTACCTATATAAGAAATGTCTGCAGCCTCCCATCGTTTTAACACACCTTTTGTTATTCTGAATAAATAGCTGTTTGTTTGTCTGTGTCCATGTGTAGAGGGAATCTGTATGGGAGTGATTGTATAATTATTAATCAGCAGCTGCTGCACCTGCATGGTTCTAATGAGGAAAACTGCTGTGCCTTTAGACACGATTTCCTATTGGGAGTATCTCACCAAAAATGACATTTTGTTGCAGGGGATGCCCAAAATCTAACTTGTATCTTAGTGCAGACTTCTGGGAAAATCAGTGAGCTAATCACACAAGCAGGAAATGACTATTCTGGGGGGTATCCTGTATATCATCTGTGTACAGAACCCCTCCAGGTTGTCATATTGCATTTTACAGAACATTATAGCACTTCAGATTGAAAAGAAAAGGTAATCTTTAATAACATGTAATTGCAATATGACTTGTGTTGCAATGTGTACACTATATTTATTATATACAGTATCTCACAAAAGTGAGTACACCCCTCACATTTTAGTAAATATTTTATTATATCTTTTCATGTGACAACACTGAAGAAATGACACTTTGCTACAATGTAAAGTAGTGAGTGTACAGCTTGTATAACGGTGTAAATTTGCTGTCCCCTCAAAATAACTCAACACACAGCCATTAGTGTCTAAACCGCTGGCAACAAAAGTGAGTACACCCCTAAGTGAGAATGTCCAAGTTGGGCCCAATTAGCCATTTCCCCTCCCCGGTGTCACAAGACTCGTTAGTGTTACAAGGTCTCAGGTGTGAATGGGGAGCAGGTGTGTTAAATTTGGTGTTATCGCTCTCACTCTCTCATACTGGTCACTGGAAGTTCAACATGGCACCTCATGGCAAAGAACTCTCTGAGGATCTGAAAAAAAGAATTGTTGCTTTACATAAAAATGGCCTAGACTATAAGAAGAGTGCCAAGACCCTGAAACTGAGCTGCAGCACGGTGGCCAAGACCATACAGAGATTTAACAGGACAGGTTCCACTCAGAACAGGCCTCGCTATGGTCGACCAAAGAAGTTGGGTGCACGTACTCAGCGTCATATCCAGAGGTTGTCTTTGGGAAATAGACGTATGAGTGCTGCCAGCATTGCTGCAGAGGTTGAAGGAGTGGGGAGTCAGCCTGTCAGTGCTCAGACCATACGCCGCACACTGCATCAAATTGGTCTGCATGGCTGTCGTTCCAGAAGGAAGCCTCTTCTACAGATGATGCACAAGAAAGCCTGCAAACAGTTTGCTGAAGACAAGCAGACTAAGAACATGGATTACTGGAACCATGTCCTGTGGTCTGATGAGACCAAGATAAACTTATTTGGTTCAGTTGGTGTCAAGTGTGTGTGGTGGCAACCAGGTGAGAAGTACAAAGACAAGTGTGTCTTGCCTACAGTCAAGCATGGTGGTGGGAGTGTCATGGTCTGGGGCTACATGAGTGCTGCCGACACTGGGGAGCTACAGGTCATTGAGGGAACCATGAATACCAATACATGTACTGTGACATACTGAAGCAGAGCATGATCTCCCCCTTCAGAGACTGGGCTGCAGGGCAGTATTCCAACATGATAACCACCCCAAACACACCTCCAAGACGACCACTGCCTTGCTATAGAAGCTGAGGGTAAAGGTGATGGACTGGCCAAGCATGTCTCTAGACCTAAACCCTATTGAGCATCTCAAATGAAAATACAGCGCTGTCTAAATAGCCCTTCAAGAAGATGTAGTAATTGAGGTCCTGCTTCTTCTAAAGGATACAACACTTAAGGTCCTGCTGCAGTTTATAATGTGAGATACACAGAATAAGTAAATGTAAAAGAAAAAGAACTGCGCTAAATGGTTCCAGGATGGCACATCCATCCTAGAACCAGTTTTGTGCTTGTGCAGACTGGAGAGCTTTATACCGGTCTATGTGGTGAGACAAAATCTCATGTCCTGTGCAGTGAGACAATGCCTGTGGGGCAATCCTCTAAAATGGGGAGATAGCCAGGGAACCTGCATATGTAGTTAACTGCTGACCGAGAGATATTCAGGGAAGACTGGAGAGGAGGAGAGTTGCCATCTGACGGTTAAACAGAGAGACTGTGGCTGGGATAGAAGCCTAAAAGCACAGCTGATCTCCTTAAAAAAGAGATGGCAGTTATTTTCCAGGTGGAAGGACTTTCCTATCTCATATCACTTTTTCCTACGGGGTTTTCCGGTTTGAAGTCACTATTATCTATGAAGGAGAGACATCCCTTTAAAGTGGTGTTCCAGCCGAAATTATACTTTTTAAATAAAAATACCCCTATAATACACAAGCTTAATGTATTCTAGTAAAGTTAGAATGTAAACTAAGGTCTGTTTTGTTAGTTTATAGCAGTAGTTTGTTATTTTATAAACTTACAGCAGGCCGTGGCCATCTTAAGTCTGGGCATCTGAAGCCAGACTGTATTTCTTCCTGGATCTCATCCTTGCAGATCTCGCACATGCTCAGTGCAGCACAAGCAGTGCAATAGGTTTCAGGTCAGGTTTCCATAGCAATAGCAGTGTCAGAGGAAGTTGCCGCCCCTTCCCAGAAGGCATTGCAAACAGGAAATGATGCGATGGGCCGCGGCCAGGGAGGAGGAAGTGAAAAATAAATACAGCATATATACAGTAAGTGCTAAGAAAAAAAATGTAAAAATATCCAATTAGTTTACAGTGCACAGTTTAGTGAGGGATGCTGAAGAGTTGTAAAAGTGGGTGGAACTCCACTTTAATGTGAACATTCACTGACCAGCAACATTATCAGTTTAGACAATCTGTGTGAACAACAATATCTTCATTGACTTTGTTTATGACTTCATCATGTGATTATTTTGCATGATACATTTTGAATTTATTACTGTGATGCAAGTAGATTTTCCCCAGGTTTTAGAATTTTCCTATCGCTAGGGAATTAAATATGTCCCTTACATTATAAGGACATTCCATCCTGTGCAGTAAATTATTACTGCTTTGGCCAATTATGGCTCAGGCTTTGGCCAATTATGGCTCAGGGGATTTAGTACACGCCCCACACTATATAAGGCCGCCTGCACGGCGGCCCTGTGCAGTGTGTTCCGGTGTGCTTAGAGAGAGAGAGAGACAGTGTCATTTTATTTGAGTTAGCTAGATTAGACAGGACAGTCAGTCAGTTAGCTGCACTTAAAGTGTATTGTGTATATATATGCATCCCAGGTGTTGCATATATATATATACACTGTATTCAGTTTAGCTAGATCCGTTCCTGTTATCTTCTATCTAGACTATTTACATTTAGTGCAGTGCATCCTGCTCACAGTGTTCAGCTAGATCCGTTCCTGTTATCTTCCTACTGACAGGCAGGCTTGTCTTGTTACAGTATTTACAGCTACCTAAAGAAAATTACTGGTGTTCTTTTGATCCTATTAGTACCACGGTCAGGCAGCTAGACTATTTACATTTAGTACAGTGCGTCCTGCTCACAGTGTTCAGCTAGATCCGTTCCTGTTATCTTCCTACTGACAGGCAGGCTTGTCTTGTTACAGTATATAAAGCTACCTGAAGAAAATTACTGGTGTTCTTTTGATCCTATTAGTACCACGGTCAGGCAGCTAGACTATTTACATTTAGTGCAGTGCGTCCTGCTCACAGTGTTCAGCTAGATCCGTTCCTGTTATCTTCCTACTGACAGGCAGGCTTGTCTTGTTACAGTATTTACAGCTACCTAAAGAAAATTACTGGTGTTCTTTTGATCCTATTAGTACCACGGTCAGGCAGCTAGACTATTTACATTTAGTACAGTGCGTCCTGCTCACAGTGTTCAGCTAGATCCGTTCCTGTTATCTTCCTACTGACAGGCAGGCTTGTCTTGTTACAGTATATAAAGCTACCTGAAGAAAATTACTGGTGTTCTTTTGATCCTATTAGTACCACGGTCAGGCAGCTAGACTATTTACATTTAGTGCAGTGCGTCCTGCTCACAGTGTTCAGCTAGATCCGTTCCTGTTACCTTCCTACTGACAGGCAGGCTTGTCTTGTTAAAGTATTTACAGCTACCAAAAGAAAATTACTGGTGTTCTTTTGATCCTATTAGTACCACGGTCAGGCAGCTAGACTATTTACAGTTAGTGCAGTGCGTCCTACTCACAGTGTTCAGCTAAACCTACAAGTTAGTGGGGTGCGTCCACCTCACAGTGTTCAGCTAAAGCTACCTGTAGAAGGTTGGTGGTGTTCTCATACTACAGGCAGGCAGTTGATTTTGCTAGCTGCAGTATATATATATATATATATATATATATATATATATATATATATATATATCCCAGCTTAGTGCAGCTACAGGCCATTAGTATGTCTGGAAGGCCAAGAAGGAGAGGCAGACAGTCACAAGCCAATAAGAGAGGGCAAGCAGGCTCTGTGTCTAGTGCTGGTCGTGGAGACGGTGCATCCTCATCAGCACGTGGCCATGGGACACGCTTGGCCTTTTTTTCGGCAGCTGGCCGTGTTGAGCCGCAACATGCGGGAGACTTGGTCGAGTGGATGACCAAGCCGTCCTCATCCTCCTCATCCTCTCTCACCCATGCCCAGGGTGCTTTGTCTGGCAAAGTAGCGGCCTCTTCCCTCGGCTCAATGTCATCAGTGACTCCTTCCCTAGCTCCACCATGTCCTCCTGAGGAGTCCCTCGAACTGTTTGACCACAGTGTTGGGTACATGCTCCAGGAGGATGCCCAGCGTTTGGAAGGCTCTGATGATGATACTGAGCTCGATGAAGGCAGTAACATGAGCACGGACAGAGGGGGTGCCCAAGAAGGACAGCAATCTGGCAGTCATGCTCCCCCTGCTGCAGCATACTGCCAGGTTTGCTCCAGTGATGAGGAGGGAGGGGATGATGAGGTCACTGACTCAACGTGGGTGCCTGATAGGAGAGAGGAGGAGGAGGCGGCACATCACCAATGAGGCAGGATGCCCTCCAGGGGCCAGCCTAAGGGCAGCACATTGACTGCATCACATGTGCAGGGCGCTGCAGTCTCTGCGCGTTATTCAAAAAGTTCTTTGGTGTGGGCCTTTTTTGAGACGAGTGCATCAGATCGCACCGCTGCTATTTGCAACATATGTCTCAAGCGTATCTCACGTGGCCAAAACATCTCCCGCTTGGGTACCACATGCTTGACCAGACATATGTTGACCTGCCATGCAGTTCGTTGGCAAGCGCATCTAAAAGACCCACACCAAAGAACAAAGAGGACCTCTCCTTGCTCCTCATCAGCTGAGATTTCCAACCCCACTAGACCTTCAGTCCTCTCTGAGACCTGCACTGAGAGGAATAAAGGTGTAGAATTAGGTGTGTCACAGCCAAGTACTTGTGGGCAATCTGCTTTTGGTACACCGACGTCAGATTGTACCAGGCAAATTTCCCTGCCCCAGCTGCTGCACCGCCGAAAGAAGTTTGCTCCCAGCCATCCACATGCCCAGCAGTTGAATGCTAGCTTGGCAAAATTGCTAGCACTTCAACTGCTGCCTTTTCAGTTGGTAGACTCTGCCCCCTTCCTTGAGTTTGTGGAATATGCGGTTCCTCAGTGGCAGGTACCCAAAAGCCACTTTTTCTCACGGAAGGCGATTCCGGCTCTCTACCGGCATGTGGAAGGCAATGTCCATGCCTCGCTGGACAGGGCGGTCAGCGGTAAGGTGCATATTACCGCTGACTCATGGTCCAGCAGGCATGGACAGGGACGTTACCTAAGTTTCACGGCGCATTGGGTGACTCTGCTGGCAGCTGGGAAGGATGCAGGACAAGGTGCAGTAGAGTTAGAGGTTGTTCCGCCACCACGCCTCCAAAATGCTAATGATTGTGACACACCTCTCTCCTCCACCCCCTCCTCTTCTTCTTCCTCCATGGCCTCTTCCTCGGAACCAGCGGTGCTCCGTAGTCGTTCAAGGGGCTACGCAAGTACGCAGGCCAAAAGATGCCATGCGGTGCTTGAGCTGGTGTGCTTGGGGGACAGGAGCCACACTGGGGCAGAGGTTCTGTCAGCTCTGCAGGGGCAGGTTCAGAGGTGGTTGACGCCACGCCAACTTAAGGCAGGAATGGTGGTTTGCGACAATGGCACCAACCTCCTCTCTGCCCTCCGACAGGGACAAATGACCCATGTGCCCTGTTTGGCTCACGTCCTTAACTTGGTGGTGCAGCGGTTCTTGGGCAGGTACCCGGGCTTACAGGATGTCCTGAGGCAGGCCAGGAAAGTCTGTGTGCATTTCCGCCGGTCATATAATGCCAGTGCTTGGCTGACGGACCTCCAAAAGGAGTTTAACCTGCCCAAGAACCGCCTAATCTGTGACATGCCCACCAGGTGGAACTCAACGTTGGCCATGCTGCAGCGGTTGCACACGCAGCAGAGGGCCATCAATGAGTACCTGTGTGACTATGGCACCAGGACAGGGTCAGGGGAGCTTGTTTTTTTTTCCCCACGCCAGTGGGCCATGATCAGGGATGCATGCACTGTCCTGTCACCATTTGAGGAGGCCACGAGGATGGTGAGCAGTGACAGTGCATGCATCAGTGACACTGTCCACCTGTTGGAGCACACGCTGCGTGGAATAATGGACAGGGCACTTGAGGCAGAACAGAGGCAGGAAGAGGAGGACTTCCTTAGCTCTCAAGGCCCCCTTTATCCAGACAGTGTTCCTGCGTGCCCACCGATCACACAGGAAGAGGACGAGGAGGAGGAGGAGGAGGAGGAGGAAGATTGTGTCAGTATGGAGGTGGAGCCTGGCACTCAGCATCAGCAGCAGTCTTTAAGGGATCAGTCCCAAGAAACACATGGACTTGTACGTGGCTGGGAGGAGGTGGCTGCGGACCATGTCGTCCTTAGTGACCCAGAGGACTCCGGACCGAATGCCTCAGCAAACCTACGCTGCATGGCCTCCCTGATCCTGCAAAGCCTGCGTAAGGATCCTCGTATTCGTGGTATCAAGGAGAAGGACCAATACTGGCTGGCAACCCTCCTTGATCCACGTTACAAGGGTAAGGTTGCGGACCTTATCTTGCCATCGCAGAGGAAGCAGAGGATGAAACATCTTCGGGAGGCCTTGCAGAAAGGTCTGTGCAACGCGTTCCCAGAGACTGGGAGGTTACAAACTCCTGTTTCTGGACAACGTGTTGCTGAGGCTTCGGTCAGTCAAAGAAGGAGCGGTGGAGAAGGTGGCCGTCTGACCGATGTGTTCAGACAATTTTTTGGTCCGCAGCCCCAAGGTATGATCGGTTCCAGCAACCATCGCCAGCGTCTGTTTTACATGGTGCAGGAATACCTAGGGGCAAGATCAGACTTGGACACCTTTCCCACCGAAAATCCTCTGGGTTACTGGGTCTTGAGGATGGATCACTGGCCAGAGCTTGCACAGTATGCAATTGAGCTACTGGCCTGTCCTGCATCCAGCGTTCTTTCGGAACGCACATTCAGTGCTGCTGGAGGCGTGGTAACCGATCACAGGGTGCGTCTGTCCACCAACTCGGTCGATCGATTGACCTTCATAAAAATGAATCAGTCTTGGATCACCACCAGCTACCAAGCACCTGATGCTGATGTAACCGAATAATTTTTTTTGAAATCTCAGATCCCTTCAAAGACTGCCTATGCTGATGCTGAGTGACTATCCCTGAGTAATTATCCTCTTCCTCCTCAATCATCACGCTGATAGCTTGTAAGAACATTTTTGGTTCTGGGCGCCACCACCAGTGCCTAAGGCACAATTTTTCAGCCCCTGTTTAACAGGGGCGTGTAATTACAATTTTTGATGTAATACTTTGCAGCAGGGCTCGTTCCTGCATTCCAACTAGAGTGTCTGTGAGGGGTTGCAGTGTTGTGGCACCAGCACCAGTGCCCAAGGCCCAATTTTTCTGCTCCTGTCTAACAGGGGCGTGTAATTATAATTTTTGATGCAATACTTTGCAGCAGGGCTCGTTCCTGCGTTCCAACTAGAGTGTCTGTGAGGGGTTGCAGTGTTGTGGCACCAGCACCAGTGCCTAAGGCCTAATTTTTCAGCTCCTGTTCAACAGGGGCATGTAATTACAATTCTTGATCTAATATTTCACAGCAGGGCCCTATGAGGGCTTACAGTGTTGTGGCCACAGCAACACCTAAGGCCCAAATTTCTGCTGAGTATATAGGGCAGGACCCTACTTTCAAACATCTAACTTACAAACGACTCCTACTTGCAAACGGAAGGAGACAACAGGAAGTGAGATGAAATCTACCCCTAGGAAGGGAAATTCTCTCCTGTAAGAGTTAATATGGGAAAAAAAATTCTCCTTTCCACTGATGCTTTCCAATCCTTGTTCCACAAAAAAACCCAAATTTTCAAAAAACATTTTTCATTGGGACAAAAAGTGAGGTGAAATCTTCTGAAGAGGAGGAAAGACAGCAAAACAAATGTCACAGGGGTGATAACCCTTCCCTATGTTTTCCAAAAAGCTTAAAAAAGATTTTTTGGCTGGAGCTAAACACGTTAAAAATGTACCCGTTCAAAATTACAAACAGATTCTACTTAACCACTTGCCGACCGCCTCACGCCTATATACGTGAGCAGAGCAGCACGGGCAGGCAAAATCACGTACCTGAAACGTGATTGCCTTCCCGCGGGTGGGGGGTCCGATCGGACCCCCCCCCGGTGCCAGCTGCGGTCGGCATTTGGTTGGGAGCGATGACAGACGAGGGGGAGGCCATCCGATCGTGGCCCCCCCCTCGCGATCGCTCCCAGCCAATGAGAAACATCCCCTGCCTCTGTATAGTACACAGAGGCAGAGGATGTGATGTCATCTCTCCTCGGTCTGGCAGTTTCCGTTCCAGCGCCGAGGAGAGATGACATGTAAGTGCACCAACACTCACACACAACACAGTAGAACATGCCAGGCATACATTACACCCCGATCCCCCCCCCGATCGCCCCCCGATCCCCCCCCAATCACCCCCCCCCCCTGTCACAAACTGACACCAAGCAGGTTTTTTTTTTTTTTTTTTTCTGATTACTGCATAGTGTCAGTTTGTGACAGTTAGCAGTGGTGGGACAGTTAGTATTACCCCCCTGTAGGTCTAGGGTACCCCCCTTACCCCCCTAATAAAGTTTTAACCCCTTGATCACCCCCCCTCACCAGTGTCGCTAAGCGATCATTTTTCTGATCGCTGTATTAGTGTCGCTGGTGACGGTAGTTAGGGACGTAAATATTTAGGTTCGCCGTCAGTGTTTTATAGCGACAGGGACCCCCATATACTATCTAATAAATGTTTTAACCCCTTGATTGCCCCCTAGTTAACCCTTTCACCACTGATCACCGTATAACCGTTACGGGTGACGCTGGTTAGTTCGTTTATTTTTTATAGTGTCAGGGCACCCGCCGTTTATTACCGAATAAAGGTTTAGCCCCCTGTACGTCTAGGGTACCCCCCTTACCCCCCTAATAAAGTTTTAACCCCTTGATCACCCCCTGTCGCCAGTGTCGCTAAGCGATCATTTTTCTGATCGCTGTATTAGTGTCGCTGGTGACGGTAGTTAGGGACGTAAATATTTAGGTTCGCCGTCAGTGTTTTATAGCGTCAGGGACCCCCATATACTATCTAATAAATGTTTTAACCCCTTGATGGCCCCCTAGTTAACCCTTTCACCACTGATCACCGTATAACCGTTACGGGTGACGCTGGTTAGTTCGTTTATTTTTTATAGTGTCAGGGCACCCGCCGTTTATTACCGAATAAAGGTTTAGCCCCCTGATCGCCCGGCGGTGATATGCGTCGCCCTAGGCAGCGTCAGATTAGCGCCAGTACCGCGAACACCCACGCACGCACCGTACACGCACCGTACACCTCCCTTAGTGGTATAGTATCTGAACGCATCAATATCTGATCCAATCAGATCTATACTAGCGTCCCCAGCAGTTTAGGGTTCCCAAAAACGCAGTGTTAGCGGGATCAGCCCAGATACCTGCTAGCACCTGCGTTTTGCCCCTCCGCCCGGCCCAGCCCAGTCCAGCCCACCCAAGTGCAGTATCGATCGATCACTGACACTTTTCTTTGTAGCGTTTTGGTGAACTGGCAAGCACCAGCGGCGTAGTACACCCCGGTCGTAGTCAAACCAGCACTGCAGTAACACTTGGTGAATGTTTTGAACGCTACCATGCACTAGTTGAGTATTAGCGTAGCGTACAGCATTGCACAGACTAGGCACACTTTCACAGGGTCTCCCAAGATGCCATCGCATTTTGAGAGACTCGAACCTGGAACCGGTTACAGTTATAAAAGTTACAGTTACAAAAAAAAAGTGTAAAAAAAAAAAAAACACAAACAAAAATAAAAAAAAATAGTTGTCGTTTTATTGTTCTCTCTCTCTCTCTATTCTCTCTCTATTGTTCTGCTCTTTTTTACTGTATTCTATTCTGCAATGTTTTATTGTTATTATGTTTTATCATGTTTGCTTTTCAGGTATGTAATTATTTATACTTTACCGTTTACTGTGCTTTATTGTTAACCATTTTTTTGTCTTCAGGTACGCCATTCACGACTTTGAGTGGTTATACCAGAATGATGCCTGCAGGTTTAGGTATCATCTTGGTATCATTCTTTTTAGCCAGCGGTCGGCTTTCATGTAAAAGCAATCCTAGCGGCTAATTAGCCTCTAGACTGCTTTTACAAGCAGTGGGAGGGAATGCCCCCCCCCCCACCGTCTTCCGTGTTTTTCTCTGGCTCTCCTGTCTCAACAGGGAACCTGAGAATGCAGCCGGTGATTCAGCCAGCTGACCATAGAGCTGATCAGAGACCAGAGTGGCTCCAAACATCTCTATGGCCTAAGAAACCGGAAGCTACGAGCATTTTATGACTTAGATTTCGCCGGATGTAAATAGCGCCATTGGGAAATTGGGGAAGCATTTTATCACACCGATCTTGGTGTGGTCAGATGCTTTGAGGGCAGAGGAGAGATCTAGGGTCTAATAGACCCCAATTTTTTCAAAAAAGAGTACCTGTCACTATCTATTGCTATCATAGGGGATATTTACATTCCCTGAGATAACAATAAAAATGATTTAAAAAAAAATAAATGAAAGGAACAGTTTAAAAATAAGATAAAAAAGAAAAAAAAATAAAGAAAAAAAATAAAGAAAAAAAAAGCACCCCTGTCGCCCCCTGCTCTCGCGCTAAGGCGAACGCAAGCGGCGGTCTGGCGTCAAACGTAAACAGCAATTGCACCATGCATGTGAGGTATCACCGCGAAGGTTAGATCGAGGGCAGTAATTTTTGCAGTAGACCTCCTCTGTAAATCTAAAGTGGTAACCTGTAAAGGCTTTTAAAGGCTTTTAAAAATGTAGTAATTTTGTTGCCACTGCACGTTTGTGCGCAATTTTAAAGCATGTCATGTTTGGTATCCATGTACTCGGCCTAAGATCATCTTTTTTATTTCATCAAACATTTGGGCAATATAGTGTGTTTTAGTGCATTAAAATTTAAAAAAGTGTGTTTTTTCCCCAAAAAATGCGTTTGAAAATCGCTGCGCAAATACTGTGTGAAAAAAAAAAAATGAAACACCCACCATTTTAATCTGTAGGGCAATTGCTTTAAAATAATATATAATGTTTGGGGGTTCAAAGTAATTTTCTTGCAAAAAAAAATAATTTTTTCATGTAAACAATAAGTGTCAGAAAGGGCTTTGTCTTCAAGTGGTTAGAAGAATGGGTGATGTGTGACATAAGCTTCTAAATGTTGTGCATAAAATGCCAGGACAGTTCAAACCCCCCCCAAATGACCCCATTTTGGAAAGTAGACACCCCAAGCTATTTGCTGAGAGGCATGTCGAGTCCATGGAATATTTTATATTGTGACACAAGTTGCAGGAAAGAGACAATTTTTTTTTTTTTTTTTTTTTTGCACAAAGTTGTCACTAAATGTTATATTGCTCAAACATGCCATGGGAATATGTGAAATTACACCCCAAAATAAATTCTGTTGCTTCTCCTGAGTACGGGGATACCACATGTGTGGGACTTTTTGGGAGCCTAGCCGCGTACGGGACCCCGAAAACCAAGCACCGCCTTCAGGCTTTCTAAGGGCGTGAATTTTTGATTTCACTCTTCACTGCCTATCACAGTTTCGGAGGCCATGGAATGCCCAGGTGGCACAAACCCCCCCAAATGACCCCATTTTGGAAAGTAGACACCCCAAGCTATTTGATGAGAGGTATAGTGAGTATTTTGCAGACCTCACTTTTTGTCACAAAGTTTTGAAAATTGAAAAAAGAAAAAAAAAATTTTTTTTTCTGGTCTTTCTTCATTTTCAAAAACAAATGAGAGCTGCAAAATACTCACCATGCCTCTCAGCAAATAGCTTGGGGTGTCTACTTTCCAAAATGGGGTCATTTCGGGGGGGTTTGTGCCATCTTGGCATTTTATGGCCTTCAAAACTGTGATAGGTAGTGAGGAGTAAAATCAAAAATGTATGCCCTTAGAAATCCTGAAGGTGGTGCTGGGTTTTCGGGGCCCCGTACGCGGCTAGGCTCCCAAAAAGTGCCACACATGTGGTATCCCCGTACTCAGGAGAAGCAGCTGAATGTATTTTGGGGTGCAATTCCACATATGCCCATGGCCTGTGTGAGCAATATATCATTTAGTGACAACTTTTTGTAATTTTTTTTTTTCTTTTTTTTGTCATTATTCAATCACTTGGGACAAAAAAAATAAATATTCAATGGGCTCAACATGCCTCTCAGCAATTTCCTTGGGGTGTCTACTTTCCAAAATGGGGTCATTTGGGGGGGTTTTGTAATGCCCTGCCATTTTAGCACCTCAAGAAATGACATAGGCAGTCAGAAACTAAAAGCTGTGTAAATTCCAGAAAATGTACCCTAGTTTGTAGACGCTATAACTTTTGCGCAAACCAATAAATATACGCTTATTGACATTTTTTTTACCAAAGACATGTGGCCGAATACATTTTGGCCTAAATGTATGACTAAAATTTAGTTTATTGGATTTTTTTTATAACAAAAAGTAGAAAATATCATTTTTTTTTCAAAATTTTCAGTCTTTTTCCGTTTATAGCGCAAAAAATAAAAACGGCAGAGGTGATCAAATATCATCAAAAGAAAGCTCTATTTGTGGGAAGAAAAGGACGCAAATTTCGTTTGGGTAGAGCATTGCATGACCGCGCAATTAGCAGTTAAAGCGACGCAGTGCCGAATTGTAAAAAGTGCTCTGGTCAGGAAGGGGGTAAATCCTTCCGGGGCTGAAGTGGTTAACAACAAACCTACAGTCCCTGTCTTGTTTGCACCGCCTGTATCCTGCTGTTCAGAGTATATAGGGCCTGGTGGCCCCACACCTTTCCTTATTTTAATTTGGGTGCGGGGTTCCCCTTAATATCCATACAAGACCCAAAGGGCCTGGTAATGGACTGGGGGGTACCCATGCCGTTTGTCTCACTGATTTTCATCCATATTGCCAGGACCCGACATTACATTAAACCCGCAAGCAGTTTTAAATGAGATTTTTTCCTTTAAAAATGACATTTGGTGCAGGGACTGTTCTAAACATGGGAAACACGCGTCACTTTACAGGCATACTATAGACACCCCCCAGGTACGATATTTAAAGGAATATTTCACTTTTTTTTTTTTTACTTTAAGCATCATTAAAATCACTGCTCCCAAAAAAACGGCCGTTTTTAAAAGTTTTTTTTGCATTGATACATGTCCCCTGGGGTAGGACCCGGGTCCCCAAACCCTTTTTAGGACAATACCGTGCAAATTAGCCTTTAAAATGAGCACTTTTGATTTCGAACGTTCGAGTCCCATAGACGTCAATGGGGTTCTAACGTTCGTGCGAACTTTCGGTCCGTTCGCAGGTTCTGGTGCGAACCGAACCGGGGGGTGTTAGGCTCATCCCTAATGGTCTCATTTAGCGCAGTTCCTTTTCTTTGCTATTGAGCATCTGTGGGGCATCCTAAAACGGAAGATGGAGGAGCGCAAGGTCTCTAACATCCACCAGCTCCGTGATGTTATCATGGAGGAGGGGAAGAGGACTCCAGTACCTGTGAAGCTCTGGTGAACTCCATGCCCAAGAGGGTTAAGGCAGTGCTGGAAAATATTGGTGGCCACACAAAATATTGACACTTTGGGCCCAATTTGGACATTTTCACTTAGGGGTGTACTCACTTTTGTTGCCAGCGGTTTAGACATTAATGGCTGTGTGTTGAGTTATTTTGAGGGGACAGCAAATTTACACTGTTATACAAGCTGTACACTCACTACTTTACATTGTAGCAAAGTGTCATTTCTTCAGTGTTGTCACATGAAAATATATAATAAAATATTTACAAAAATGTGAGGGGTGTACTTACTTTTGTGAGATACTGTATATTTTTTGTTGCTATTTGTCTAACAAAAGCAGAGTTACTCTTTAAACCTTGGGTGTGTTGCTGCAATATTGAGGTGCTGCTGAGATTTGCTAAAAACTGACAGCAATAAAAACATGACAGGGTGTCTACTCCTACCATAGGAGCCCTCCTGATCATGTCAACAGGTGGGATTTTCATTATCTCTGACAAAATAGAAGTTTCCTGAAGTTTCATTGACTATTCAAGAGTTAAAGTGAGGTAGGGTGGGACTTTGTATGTACCTTTGTGGGGTTTGTGGTAAAAAAAAAAATGCCCAGTTTTTATTAAAAAAAAAAAAAAAAACACACGCACACAATATCCATTCATTGTCAATCCCATTGTGCAGTGATACAGATCCACGCCAATCACAATGAAGTATTGCATAGGGGTGGATGTGGAACAACTATAACCCTACATAGGTACCATTCCAAAAGAAGAATATAAAATCAAGAGATAAATTGAGGTAAGGTGGGACTTTGTATGCACCTTTGTGGGGTTT
This sequence comes from Lithobates clamitans, assembly GCA_037952925.1. Classification (NCBI taxonomy): domain Eukaryota; kingdom Metazoa; phylum Chordata; class Amphibia; order Anura; family Ranidae; genus Lithobates; species Lithobates clamitans. The sequence goes on along the minus strand of JBBGZY010002505.1, from coordinate 885,027 downwards.
GAATAAAGATGCAGGCCACAAATTTAAAATAAATGTATTTAAACTTTATTTTACATCTGTTTTTTAAAAACATATTACAGTTATACAGATACAGGTACTGTTAAATTGGGTCCAGGACGTGCTGATCCTGGTACGATGAATCAAAAAAGTATGGCCTACGCGTTTCGTCGGGGGCCTTAGAATAGCACAAATACAATAGAGATATTGCAGGGACCTAAGGATACAATATTGACAGAATTATAAAATCGATGTTAACAAATATTATATATGTTTCTTAATATAAAAGACAAAAAATTAATTTATAAAGTATTCACAGTTGCCCAAATATTCTTATAGCGGAATTGAATCTTCTATCGAGATAGAATTACGTACAGCCTATTTGATGTCCAGCAGTATCTCATAGACTGGGGGCAAGCCAAGGAGGCTCAGAGTCTTTTCAGATTATCAAACTCTTAGAATAAAGACTTAATTAGTTTGTCTTATCAATTTATTTACCTTCAAACTGTAAAACTTGAAGAAATTGACATACCGAACCATTGAAGATATTCAAAAACTACGTTCAAAATCCCAAAAAATCAAATCTAACCTCTACCCAAAGATTGGCCCTAAACCGGATTAAAGCAAGACAAGGTATAATAATTAAACCCTCAGACAAGGGAGGCAACCTTGTAATACAAACCTCAGAAGATTATATGGCTCGGTGCCAGAAGATTCTGTATACATATTTATTAGGTATCTGTCAACACTGTATAAACACCCAGCACTGCTTCATATGGAAAACTAGTTAATCCAAGGCTATATATCTATGTATACATGTTCGGGTTTTATTAGACGTTTATTATATTAAACCGCATTTTTTTATTATTTTTGCATTTGTGTTTTTCTTCTTTCTTATAGATTTTATAATACATCATCTGATCCAGTTGGCTCTGCCCCACCCGTGCCTGAGGGATTTAGAAGCCCCGCTATGCGCAATTCTCCACGAGCGGGACTTCTCATACAATTTGAGACACTTGTAATCCCACAGAGGTGTTCCCAGTACGGACATTTTCCATCTGGGATTCCTTTTTTTTACCACAAATAGAGATTTCTTTTGGTGGTATTTGATCACCTCTGTGGTTTTTATTTTTTGCGCTATAAACAAAAAAAAGAGCGACAATTTTGAAAAAAAAAAAAACGCATTATTTTTTACTGTTTGCTATAAGGCGCAAATATCCCCCAAAAATATTAACTATTTTTTTTCCCTCAGTTTAGGCCGATATGTATTCTTCTACATATTTTTGGTAAAAAAAAAATGCAATAAGCGTATATTGATTGGTTTGCACAAAAGTTATAGCGTCTACAAAATAGGGGATGGTTTTATGGAATTTTATTTATTTATTTATTTATTTATTTATTTTATTAGTAATGGCGGCGATCTGCGATTTTTTATCGGGACTGCAACATTATGGCGGACACATAGGACACTTTTGACACTATTTTGGGACCATTGTCATTTATACAGCGATCAGTGCTATAAAAATGCACTGAATACTGTGTAAATGACACTGGCAGTGAAGGGGTTAACCACTAGGGGGCGATGAAGGGGTTAAGTGTGTCCTAGGGAGTGATTCTAACAGTGGGGGGGGGGATGGGCTTCAACTCACATGACAGCGATCACTGCTCCTGATGACAGGGAGCGGTGATCTCTGTCATGACACAAGGCAGAATGGGGGGGAAATGCCTTGTTTACATAGGCACTTCCCCGTTCTGAGGCGCCGGGAGACTGGCGGACATCGACTCCGCCGCATCCCGCAGGCACAGTCTTGTGGCAGGCGCACGCACCCGCCTGCTATCCATGGTTCTTAAAAGGGGACGTACAGGTACGCCCGTTTGCCCACCGCTGCCATTGTGCCGACGTATATCGGCGTGCGCCTGTCGGCAACTGGTTAAAACTTCTTCCGTTTGCTTGCTGGTTTTTAATCTTAAATAGGACATTCTCTTTCATGTTTCCCTTGTTAGATCACATTGAGGTCATTTTATATGTACACTACTGTGGAAATTGGGGGTTTAAGGATAGAGTGATCCACTATATACCTATAGCTACCTAGTACCTTCTTCATCTACAACACGTGTATCTGCCATAGTGGAACATTTCCAACTATGCTAGGACTTCTTCTCCAACATCATCAGGTATGATCTCTTTAATTAAAACTCTTGGCCTGTATACTCATTCTCATAAACAACAACATAAACATTCATTATATAAATTATACACATTTAGGAGTCTGCCCTGCTTTCCCTGGTGAGCACAGGGAGGTTATCCCTACGGGTTCCCCAGGCTCTCTCTCTTCCACTGGACCAGTATGTCAAGTTTTTCAAGTTTTACAGTTTAAAAGGTAAATAAATTGATAAGACAAACTAATTAAAATATAAGTATTTATTCTATAGTTTAATAATCTGAAAAGACTCTGAGCCTCCTTGGCTTGCCCCCAGTCTATGAGATACCGCTGGACATCAAATAAGCTGTACGTAATTCTTATGCCCCGTACACACGGTCGGATTTTCCGATGGAAAATGTCCGATCGGAGCGTGTTGTCGGAAATTCTGACCGTGTGTGGGCTCCATCGGACATTTTCCATCGGATTTTCCGACACACAAAGTTGGACAGCAGGAGATAAAATTTTCCGGCAACAAAATCCGTTGTCGGAAATTCCGATCGTGTGTACACAAATCCGACGGACAAAGTGCCACGCATGCTCAGAATAAATAAAGAGATGAAAGCTATTGGCCACTGCCCCGTTTATAGTCCCGACGTACGTGTTTTACGTCACCGCGTTTAGAACGATCGGATTTTCCGACAACTTTGTGTGACCGTGTGTATGCAAGACAAGTTTGAGCCAACATCCGACGGAGAAAATCCTCGGATTTTGTTGTCGGAATGTCCGAACAAAGTCCGACCGTGTGTACGGGGCATTAATCTTGATAGAAAATGAATTGCTATATGAATTCCGCTATAAGAATATTTGGGCAACTGTGAATACTTTATAAACTCCCAATGTCAATGTTTTTGGAAATTTTATGTCTTTTATATTAAGAAACGTTAATATTTGTAAACATCGATTTATAATTCTGTCAATATTGTATTCTTAGGTTACTGCAATATCTCTATTGTGTTCGTGCTATTCTGATGCCGCGTACACACGGTCGGACTTTAAGGCAGACTTTGCCCGGCGGACTTTTCGACTGACTTTACGACGGACTTTCTGAATGAACGGACTTGCCTACACACAATCAACCAAAGTCCGTCAAATTCGTACGTGATGACGTACGACCGGACTAAAACCAGGAAGTTCATAGCCAGTAGCCAATAGCTGCCCTAGCGTGGCTTTTTGTCCGTCGAACTAGCATACAGACGAGTGGACTTTTTGACCGGACTCGATTTCGACGGATTAATTTAAAACATGTTTCAAATCTAAGTCCGTCCAACTTTTGAGAAAACAAAGTCCGCTGGAGACCACACACGATCGAATTGTCTGACGAAATCCCGTCCGCCGGGCAAAGTCTGCCGTAAAGTCCGCTCGTGTGTACACGGCATGAGGCCCCCGACGAAGCGGGGTTACCCAGCGAAACGCGTAGGCCATACTTTTTGATTCATCGTACCAGGATCAGCAAGTCCTGGACCCAATTAACAGTCACCGTATCTGTGTAACTGTAATCCGTTTTTAAATAACGGGTGTAAAATAAAGTTTAAATACATTTCTTTTAAACTTGTGGCCTGCATCTTTATTCAAACCTCACAAAAAAGGTACATACAAAGTCCCACCCTACCTCAATTTAACTCTTGATTTTATATCCTTCTTTTGGAACCTATGTAGGGTTATAGTTGTTCCACATCCACCCCTATGCGATACTTCATTGATTATTCATTGTGATTGGCGTGGATCTGTATCACTGGACAATGGGATTGACAATGAATATTGTTTTTTTTTTTGTTTTTTTTAATAAAAACTGGGCATTTACAGTGGGGCAAAAAAGTATTTAGTCAGCCACCAATTGTGCAAGTTCTTCCACTTAAAAAGATGAGAGAGGCCTGTAATTATCATAGGTATACCTCAACTATGAGAGACAAAATGTGGAAACAAATCCAGACAATCACATTGTCTGATTTTTGAAAGAATTAATTTGCAAATTATGGTGGAAAATAAGTATTTGGTCAATACCAAAAGTTCATCTCAATACTTTGTTATATATCCTTTGTTGGCAATGACAGAAGTCAAATGTTTTCTGTAAGTCTTCACAAGGTTATCACACACTGTTGCTGGTATGTTGGCCCATTCCTCCATGCAGATCTCCGCTAGAGCAGTGATGTTTTGGGGCTGTCGCTGGGCAATACGGACTTTCACCTCCTTCCAAAGGTTTTCTATGGGGTTGAGATCTGGAGACTGTCTAGGCCACTCCAGGACCTTGAAATCCTTCTTACGAAGCCACTCCTTCATTGCCCAGGCGGTGTGTTTGGGATCATTGTCATGCTGAAAGACCCAGCCATGTTTCATCTTCAATGATGCTGATGGGAGGAGGTTTGCACTCAAAATCTCACGATACATGGCCCCATTCATTCTTTCATGTACACGGATCAGTCGTCCTGTTCCCTTTGCAGAGAAACAGCCCCAAAGCATGATGTTGCCACCCCCATGCTTCACAGTAGGTATGGTGTTCTTTGGTTGCAACTCAGCATTCTCTCTCCTGCAAACACGAGTTGTGTTACTACCAAACAGTTCTACTTTGGTTTCATCTGACCATATGACATTCTCCCAATCCTCTTCTGGATCATCCAAATGCTCTCTAGCAAACCTCAGACAGGCCCGGACATGTACTGGCTTAAGCAGGGGGACACGTCTGGCACTGCAGGATCTGAGTCCCTGGCAGCGTAGTGTGTTACTGATGGTAGCCTTTGTTACGTTGGTCCCAGCTCTCTGCAGGTCATTCACTAGGTCCCCCCGTGTGGTTATGGGATTTTTGCTCACCGTTCTTGAGATCATTTTGACCCCATCGGGTGAGATCTTGTGTGGAGCCCCAGATCGAGGGAGATTATGAGTGGTCTTGTATGTCTTCCATTTTCTAATTATTGCTCCCACAGTTGATTTCTTCACACCAAGCTGCTTGCCTATTGCAGATTCAGTCTTCCCAGCCTGGTGCAGTTCTACAAATTTGTTTCTGGTGTCCTTCGACAGCTCTTTGGTCTTCACCATAGTGGAGTTTGGAGTGTGACTGTTTGAGGTTGTGGACAGGTGTCTTTTATACTGATAACAAGTTTAAACAGGTGCCATTAATGAGGTAATGAGTGGAGGACAGAGGAGCCTCTTAAAGAAGAAGATACAGGTCTGTGAGAGCCAGAAATCTTGCTTGTTTGTAGGTGACCAAATACTTATTTTCCACCATAATTTGCAAATAAATTCTTTAAAAAAATCAGACAATGTGACTGTCTGGATGTGTTTCCACATTTTGTCTCTCATAGTTGAGGTATACCTATGATGACAATTACAGGCCTCTCTCATATTTTTAAGTGGGAGAACTTGTACAATTGGTGGTGACTAAATACTTTTTTTGCCCCACTGTATTTACCCTTTACACTTTTTTTGAGAATGAGTAGGGTTACTATGTACCCCTTACTCGGTGACATAGGGGGCAGTACCTGTTGTAAAAGGACACCTCCAGCTTATGATAAGCCCCCCACCCACAGATCCCCACAACCACTGGGCCAGGGTTGTGGGTAAGAGGCCTTTGTCCCCATTTTTTGGGGAAACCTCAGGCAGTTGTTTGTTGTGGGGGACCCCCATTAACATCTACACTCACCGGCCACTTTATTAGGTACACCTGTTCAATTGCTTGGTAACACAAATTGCTAATCAGCCAATCACATGGCAGCAACTCAATGCATTTAGACATCTAGACGTCTTGCTGAAGTTCAAACCGAGCATCGGAATGGGGAAGAAAGGGGATTTAAGTGACTTTGAACGTGGCATGTTGGTTGGTACCAGACGGGCTGGTCTGAGTATTTCTGGGATTTTTCACACACAACCATCTCTCGGGTTTATAGAGCATGGTCTGAAAAAGAGAAAATTTCTAATGAGTGGCAGTTGTGTGGATGAAAATGCCTTGTTGAGGTCAGAGGAGAATGAGCAGACTGGTTCCAGATAATGGAAAGGCAACAGTAACTCAAATAACCTCTTGTTACATCCAAGGTGTGCAGAATACCATCTCTGAATGCACAACGCATCGAACCTTGAAGCAGATGGGCTACAGCAGCAGAAGACCACACCGGGTGCCACTCCGGTCAGCTAAGAACAGGAAACTGGGGCTACAATTCGTACAGGATCACCAAAATTGGACAATAGAAGATTGGAAAAACATTGCCTGGTCTGATCAGTCTCGATTTCAGCTGCGACATTCAGATGGTAGGGTCAGAATTTGGTGTATATAACATGAAAGCATGGATCCATCCTGCCTTGTATCACCAGTTCAGGCTGGTGGTGGTGTATTGGTGTGGGGGATATTTTCTTGGCACACTTTGGGCCCCTTAGTACCAATTGGGCATTGTTTAATCACCATGGCCTACCTGAGTATTGTTGATGACCATGTCCATCCCTCAGTGTCCCCATCTTCTGATGGCTCCTTCCAGCAGGATAATGCACCATGTCACAAAGCTCCAATCATCTCACCACTGGACAATGAGGTCCCTGTCCTCCAATGGCCTCCACACTCACCACATCTCATCCAATAGAGGACCTTTGGGATGTGGCTAAAACTGGAGATTCGCATCAGGGATGTGCAGCCGACAAATCTGCAGCAACTGCGTGATGTTATCATGTCACTATGGAGCAAAATCTCTGAGGAATGTTTCCAACACCTTGTTGTATCTATGCCACCAAGAATGAAGAGAAAAGGGGGTCCAACCCGGTACTAGCAAGGTGTACCTAATAAAGTGGCCAGTGCGTGTATATTAGACCATCATCTAGGGTAATGGTCTGGTATAGATGAAGGGAATCCCCAGTAAAGCAGCCAGAGCTGTCATTTGGCGTCAACATAAATATATTTTTTTAACGTTGTCAGTGTTGCTCTAGTAGGTTGAATACCTACACATGTTTATTTAAAGAAACTAAACAAAAATCAATCAGCGAGTAGCAAAATCATTTGGGATTATGGTGTGGGGGTTGTTTTTCACGGGTTGGGCTTGGCCTCTTAGTTCCAGTAAAGGGAACTCCTAAGGCGTCAGCATATAAAGACATACCAAGCATACCAAGACATTGTGAACAAATTTCATGCTCCCAACTTTGTAGGAACAGTTTGGGGATGACCCCTTCTTGTTCCAACATGACTGCGCACCAGTGCACAAAGCAAGGTCCATAAAGACACGGATGAGTGAGTTTGGGGTGCACAGAGTCCTGACCTCAACCCGATAGAACACCTTTGGGATGAATTAGAGCAGAGACTGCGAGGCGGGCCTTCTCATCCAACATCAGTGCCTGACCTCTCAAATGCTCTTCTGGAAGAATGGTCAAACATTCCCATAGACACACTCCTAAACCTTGTGGACAGCCTTCCCAGAAGAGTTGAAGCTGTTATAGCTGCAAAGGGCGGGCCAACTCAATATTGAACCCCACGGACTAAGACTGGGATGCCACTAAAGTTCATGTGCGTGTAAAGGCAGGCGTCCCAATACTTTTGGCAATATAGTGTATATTATATACAGTACATGAAGTTACATCCAAAGTGACACAGAATATTCACATGTATTAAAAAAATAAAACATGCATAAATCAGTATAGACCCCCACAAATTATAGAAGAAAAACTTAAAGGGTAATTCCACTTTCATGGGGAAAAAAAATCAACCAATGAAAAAAAAAAAAAAGAAGAAGAAAGAAGAAAGATATAGATTATATATATATATATATATATGTATGTGTATGTGTATATGTATATATATGTGTATATGTATATATATGTGTATATATATATATATATATATATATATATATATATATATATATATATATAAAATACAATTGCGACACAAGACATATTGTAATTGAATGTTATTAAAAATTAACTTTCCTTTTCAATCTGCAGCACTGTAATTTTCTGTGAGATGCATTATGGCAATATGGAGGCGTTCTGTACACAGATAATATCCAGACCGCCCCCCAGAAACATCATTTCCTGCTTGTGTGATTGGCTCACTGATTTTCCCAGAAGTCTGCACTAAGATACAAGTCAGGGCAGTTTGGGCATCTCCTGCAACAAAAATGTCATTGTTAGTCAGATACTCCCAAAGGGAAGTCACATTTAAGAGGGATGTAGACCCTGCAGCTTTCCTCATTAGGAGCCCTGCAAGTGCAGCAGCTGATTGATAATTACAAAACCACTCCCATACAGATTCACTCCACACAGGGGCACAGACAAACAGCTTATTTCTCCAGAATAACAAAAGGTAGGAATCTGCAACAAAGATTGTTAACCACTTCAGCCCTGGAAGGTTTTACCCCCTTTCATGACCAGACCATTTTTTTGTGATAAGGCACTGGGTTATTTTAACTAACAATTGCACAGTCATCCAACGCTGTACACAAATAAAATTTATATCCTTTTTTTTCCCACAAATAGAACTTTCTTTTGGTGGTATTTGATCACCTATGCGTTTTTGGTTTTTTTTGCGCTATAAACAAAAAAAAATAAAATGTAAATTTTGAAAAAAACAAATATTTTTTCATTTCATTTCTTCTATAAAATATACCCAATAAAAAAATTAGAAAAATCTAATTTCTTCATCAGTTTAGGCCAATATGTATTCTGCTACATATTTTTGGTAAAAAAAATCCCAATAAGTGTACAGTATCACAAAAAAGTAAGTACACCCCGCACATTTCTGTAAAAAATTTCTTCTATCTTTTTATGTGACAACACTGAAGAAATGACACTTTGCTACAATGTAAAGTAGTGAGTGTACAGCTTGTATAACAGTGTAAATTTGCTGTCCCCTCAAAATAACTCAACACACAGCCATTAATGTCTAAACCGCTGGTAACAAAAGTGAGGACACCCCTAAGTGAAAATGTCCAAATTGGGCCCAAAAGTGTCAATATTTTGTGTGGCCACCATTATTTTCCAGGACTGTCTTAACCCTCTTGGGCATGGAGTTCACCAGAGCTTCACAGGTTGGCACTGGAGTCCTCTTCTACTCCTCCATGATGACATCACAGAGCTGGTGGATGTTAGAGACCTTGCGCTCCTCCACCTTCTGTATGAGGATGTCCCACAGATGCTCAATAGGGTTTAGGTCTGGAGACATGCTTGACCAGTCCATCACCTTTACCCTCAGCTTCTTTAGCAAGGCAGTGGTCATCTTGGAGGTGTGTTTGGGGTCGTTATCATGTTGGAATACTGCCCTGCGGCCCAGTCTCTGAAGGGAGGGGATCATGTTCAGCTTCAGTATGTCACAGTACATGTTGGCATTCATGGTTCCCTCAATGATCTGTAGCTCCCCAGTGCCGGCAGCACTCATGCAGCCCCAGACCATGACACTCCCACCACCAAGCTTGACTGTAGGCAAGACACACTTGTCTTTGTACTCCTCACCTGGTGGCCGCGACACACGCTTGTCACCATCTGAACCAAATAAGTTTATCTTGGTCTCATCAGACCACAGGACATGGTTCCAGTAATCCATGTCCTTAGTCTGCTTGTCTTCAGCAAACTGTTTGTGGGCTTTCTTGTGCATCATCTTTAGAAGAGGCTTCCTTCTGGGGCGACAGCCATGCAGACCAATTCGATGCTGTGTGCGGCGTATGGTCTGAGCACTGACAGGCTGACCCCCCACCCCTTCAACCTCTGCAGCGTTGCTGGCAGCACTCATACGTCTATTTCCCAAAGACAACCTCTGGATATGACGCTGAGCACGTGCACTCAACTTCTACTTCCATGGCGAGGCCTGTTCTGAGTGGAACCTGTCCTGTTAAACCGCTGTATGGTCTTGGCCACCGTGCTGTGGCTCAGTTTCAGGGTCTTGGCAATCTTCTTATAGCCTAGGCCATCTTTATGTAGAGCAACAATATTTTTTTTTTCAGATCCTCAGAGAGTTCTTTGCCATGAGGTGCCATGTTGAACTTCCAGTGACCAGTATGAGAGAGTGAGAGCGATAACACCAAATTTTACACACCTGCTCCCCATTCACACCAGAGACCTTGTAACACTAACGAGTCACATGCCACCGGGGGAGGGAAAATGGCTAATTGGACCCAATTTGGACATTTTCACTTAGGGGTGTACTCACTTTTGTTGCCAGCGGTTTAGACATCAATGGCTGTGTGTTGAGTTATTTTGAGGGGACAGAAAATTTACACTGTTATACAAGCTGTACACTCACTACTTTACATTGTAGACAAGTGTCATTTCTTCAGTGTTGTCACATGAAAAGATAGAAGAAAAATATTTACAAAAATGTGAGGGGTGTACTCACTTTTGTGAGATACTGTATATTGATTGGTTTGCACAAAAGTTATAGCGTCTACAAACTATGGGATAGATAGATTTATTTATTTATTTTTACCAGTAATGGCGGAGATCAGCGACTTATAGTGGGACTGCGATATTGCGGCGGACAAATCGGACACCGAACTAAACACTTTTGATACTTTGTGGGAACCAGTAATACAGTGATCAGTGTCTAAAAAATATGCACCGTCACTGTACTAATGACACTGGCAGGGGAGGGGTTAACATCAGGGGCGATCAAAGGGTTAAATGTGTTCCTAGGGAGTGATTACTAACTGTGGGGGAGGTGCTTTGACTAGAGGAAGGCAGAGATCTCTGTTCCTGCTTTGCTGAAACACAGGATCAATGCCTTCCCCGCTGACAGAACGACAATCTGTCTTGTGAACACAGGCAGACTGCTGTTCTGCCTTTGTCCCGAATGATCCCGGTGGACATGGAGTCCGCCAGATCCACTAATTGGGTCCCGTGGTGTCCAATCACAACAGGAGCCGGTTGCCGGTGGCCCCAGACGACTCGGAAGTGTCCTCACACACAATGCAATTTTGAAATTATGAAAAGCGACTTGTTTCATGTCACTACAGACTGTAATTTGCATGTTTGCATTAGGAGGGACATTAGGAGGGACACACTGAGCCTGTGCCCATTCCACCGGTCCAATGTACCTCTGTTACCTCACTCCCAGTAACAGGATGGAGTCCTGCCAAGCCAATGACCTCTTTCATGCACTTGTTAACTTCTGTCCTTCCCATACCAGGTAACCAGGCCATAAATCTCTGTAACGCTAGTCTGCTCCCGGGTGCCACAGGAGACAGACTGCTAGGGAATGAGGCAGAACATCGACCCTTTCACTACCAGAGGACTTGTCACTTTACCTGGTACCACAACTAATGACTGGTTGCTTACAGCTTGTTCCTTCACTTGCTCACCCATACCAACCACACTCCTCTTCCTTGTTTTGCCGAGTTAACCTCTTTTTGTAGCAGTGTTACTTCGTACCCCATAGCGCAATTACAAACCCAGGTTCTTTGGAATACGCCAGAACCAACATCCACTCCTTTGAATAACTTCAGACCAGGCTCATAACGGTTAATGTAACTTTACTGTAAACATGTAGCATGACAGTACCAAACAAATAATGTCCTGTCCCTAATCCTAAATGAGATAGCTTAGTGGCCCAGGCATACCTCCATTAGGTGAGAGTCCAAAATGGGGCAACGTCCATTGCTTGAATACTGTCCATGATCCCCAGTTTCTTCAGCTCAACACTTGCACTCGCAGGTAAGTCTACGATCCACCTATACCAACGTGTTGTTATCTGGAGCACCCTCTGTGAAGTAGTTGGAGATTACATGCTACGGCTTGTCTGTGTCTTCTTCCCATGCAGACTGCTCTTTGTGCGGTGCCCTTCCCCCTTTTAGTTTTATAGTGCAGGGGGGAAAGGCAGAGAAAAAAAAATGGGAAACTACAAAAAAACAGGTTTAAACCCTTCCTAGCCTGGGCCAGCCAACTCCAACCTGCCTACATACGTAGCTGATGGTTTGGTGGGCAAACAAAGTCTTCTACTGATAGTATAAATTTGCACGGGGTTGATATTTCTGGAGGTGTTTGTAGCATTGAACATGGTTTGGTATAGCTGGAATGTTGATCCAAGTAGTGCAGACTAATACAGTTTAAAATTTTTAAATGCAAACTAATACATCTAGGAAAGACCCCCCCCCCCCCTCCACAGTGGTAGCCAGAACTACAGAGTAAAAAGGAACTGGAGATGCCTATTTAAGGTGATTTTACCAGCAGGAGGAAGGAGGTCCTGATTCCCCTATATAGATCTTTATATCACTAGAGGGGTCACCAGCAGGAGGAAGGAGGTCCTGATTCCTCTATATAGATCTTTATATCACTAGAGGGATCTCCATCAGGAGGAAGGAGGTCCTGATTTCTCTATATAGATCTTTATATCACTAGAGGGGTCACCAGCAGGAGGAAGGAGGTCCTGATTCCTATATATAGATCTTTATATCACTAGAGGGATCACCAGCAGGAGGAAGGAGGTCCTGATTTCTCTATATAGATCTTTATATCACTAGAGGGGTCACCAGTAAGAAAAAGGGGGTCCTGCTTTTTCTATATAGAACTTTATACCACCACTAGAGGGATCACCAGCTTGAGAACGGATGTCCTGATTCCCCTAATTAGGTCTGTATAGATCTCTAGAGGGAGAAAGGAGGTCTTTTTCCCCAATATACTGTAGATCTTTAGTTAGACATGATTTAAAATACTGTGTCCAGTTCTGGAGACCTCACTTACAAAAAGATATTGAACGAGTCCCGAGACAGACAATAAAAATAGGGAAAGATCTGAGGGGTAAAACGTGAGGAAAGGGAGCAAAAGAATGAATGGGGGAAAACTCATATAACTTCTCTATGTTTCCAATGATTGAGTTTACATCTACTTCAAATGTCAGAGCAGTGGTGGTCAACTTATGTAATATAGGGGGTCTGAACCATGACCCCTAAAATTACCAAAGGACTGCACACACACTGTAATATTCACAGTATGTAAAGCTACAGAAAATTGTCAGGAATTTCGAACATACGATAATGGATGGTCAGGAGCTGGAAGCATGCTATACTTGCTGGTTGGAGACTCCACACCTGCTACAGGAGTGGAGACTGAGGACCAGCTACAGGAGTGGAGACTGAGGACCTGCTACAGGAGTGGAGACTGAGGACCTGCTACAGGAGTGGAGACTGAGGACCTGCTACAGGAGTGGAGACTGAGGACCTGCTACAGGAGTGGAGACTGAGGGCCTGCTACAGGAGAGGAGACTGAGGACCTGCTACAGGAGTGGAGACAAAGGACCTGCTACAGGAGTGGAGACTGAGGATCTGCTACAGGAGTGGAGACTGAGGACCTGCTACAGGAGTGGAGACTGAGGATCTGCTACAGGAGTGGAGACTGAGGCCCTGCTACAGGAGTGGAGACTGAGGACCTGCTACAGGAGTGGAGACTGAGGACCTGCTACAGGAGTGGAGACTGAGGACCTGCTACAGGAGTGGAGACTGAGGGTATGCTACAGGAGTGGAGACTGAGGACCTGCTACAGGTGTGGAGACTGAGGACCTGCTACAGGTGTGGAGACTGAGGACCTGCTACAGGTGTGGAGACTGAGGACCTGCTACAGGAGTGGAGACTGAGGACCTGCTACAGGAGTGGAGACTGAGGACCTGCTACAGGAGTGGAGACTGAGGACCTGCTACAGGAGTGGAGACTGAGGGTATGCTACAGGAGTGGAGACTGAGGACCTGCTACAGGTGTGGAGACTGAGGACCTGCCGCAGGAGTGGAGACTGAGGACCTGCCGCAGGAGTGGAGACTGAGGACCTGCTGCAGGAGTGGAGACTGAGGACCTGCTGCAGGAGTGGAGACTGAGGACCTGCTGCAGGAGTGGAGACCGAGGGTATGCTACAAGAGTGGAGACTGAGGATATGCTACAAGGGTGGAGACTGAGGGTATGCTACAAGAGTGGAGACTGAGGGTATGCTACAAGAGTGGAGACTGAGGGTATGCTACAAGAGTGGAGACTGAGGGTATGCTACAAGAGTGGAGACTGAGGGTATGCTACAAGAGTGGAAACTGAGGGTATGCTACTGTACAAGAGTGGAAACTGAGGGTATGCTAAAAGAGTGGAAACTGAGGGTATGCTACAAGAGTGGAGACTGAGGGTATGCTACAAGAGTGGAGACTGAGGGTATGCTACAGGAGTGGAGACTGAGGGTATGCTACAGGAGTGGAGACTGAGGGTATGCTACAGGAGTGGAGACTGAGGGTATGCTACAGGAGTGGAGACTGAGGATATGCTACAGGAGTGGAGACTGAGGACATGCTACAGGAACTGGCCGGAGACTCAGGACCTACTCTAGGAGTGGAGAGTTCAGACCTATTACAGGAGTTGAGACTTCAGATCTACTACAGGAGTGGAGATGGAGCACATGCTACAGGAGTGGAGGCTTTAGACCTACTACAGGAGTGGAGATGCAGAACATGCTACAGGAATGGAGACTGAGGACATGCTACAGGAGCTGACCAGAGACTTCAGACTTACTACAGGAAAGAAGACTGAGGACATGCTACAGGAGTGGAGACTTCAGACCTACTACAAGAGTGGAGACTGAGGACATGTTACAGGAGACTCAAAACTTGTTCCATGAGACTGTTAGCAATGTTAATTATCGGTGAGTTTCTCTGAAACGTGCCACATCCAAATAGCTAAACAGAAAGAAGAATATCCCCTGACTGGACTTTAAGGCACTTAAAATACCATTGTATATAGAAAAGTATAAATTTTATCAACGTACATACAACATAAGATACAGAATAAAAAATATAGGTGGAATGTTAACAATACTGCATATAAATTTTGACAGTCACCACAACGATTGGCAGTATTTGCTTATAATTCACCCAACGTGTTTCAGAGTTTTCAAAATCTCCTTCTTCGGGGGTATGTGAAAGAGTCAATCATGTGTCTATATAATATTAAAAGGCAGTTTAGGCATACGACCTTAAAAACAACATAACAAATAGCAGTATGGATTGTTAGTAATAAATGAGTATAACATGTATACTTACATGTCTTCTGAAATTGTCATATGCATAACATTCCACAAAAAATAAAAACAAGAAAGTTGAGCGGATTTGTGTCTTGGATAAGCCCATCTATGTTTTTTTTTGGTGTCACACTAAAGCCCCATGCACACGGTCGCATTTTCTGACGGGAAATGTTCGATGGGAGCTTGTTGTGGGAAATTCCGACCGTGTGTAGGCTCCATCGGACATTTTCCGTCGGAATTTCCGTCACACAAAATTTGAGACCTGGTTCTCAAATTTTTCCGACAACAAAATCCGTTGTCGTAAATTCCAATCGTGCGTACACAATTCCGGCACACAAAATTCCACGCATGTTCGGAATCAAGCAGAAGAGCCGCACTGGGCTATTGAACTTCATTTTTCTCGGCTCGTCGTACGTCTTGTACGTCACCGCGTTCTCGACGTTCTGAATTTCCGACAAGATTTGTGTGACCGTGTGTATGCAAGACAAGTTTGAGCCAACATCCTTCGGAAAAAAAATCCATGGATTTTGTTGTCGGAATGTCCGATCGTGTGTATAAGAGTGGACGTAATTGCTGAGGAGTAGCCAGGATAACCCGGGAAGAGATTAACACCTAATGATGCTGAAGTCAAAGAGAGACTTGATCCTGTAGGTAAGAGCAATTGGAATAGCTTTATCTCTGAATCACATATTTGTCACACATAAAAGATGCTCAATTTCCTAAATGTCATACCTCATAATAGGTAGATTAGCGCTGTTTATTCACAGGTAAGTGGAGCACACTATCAAGCAAGTGGCCACTAAAAATAAAATATGGGAAAAAGAAGAGAGAGGAATTCTTCTTAGTATGTGCGTGAACATGATAGATTGATAAGCTAATTAAGGCTTCTTAAATTCCCGGGATAAGTCAGTAATCAAATCTGATTTCACAACCAGTCATAGCGACAAAGGACATAGTAGCTTGACATAGTATGAATAACTAAGTATACAATTATAGAATTTAGATCCGCGATACAATAACTCATTGTGGATTATCCACGTGGGTTTGCGGCTGGTGAGCATAAATTTTAACATTGAAGATAATGGCATAAGGTGTGTGTGTGTGGCAAGATTACAAAACCCATAAGAATATACGGTATAAAATATCTAGTGTAGGGGATCAGACTCAATGCAAGGACAAACTCACAGTTTCTTTAGGAAAACATCATGTTTAATCCAGAGGATATACCCAAACAGAAGAAAAGAGGCATCTTGCCATTAATCAAACAAAAAAATAAAATTCTGCTCTACCGAGCCTTACTGTATCCGTAGTCTGAACAAAATATGTGAATATGTACAGCGCTGCGCTAGACCGAGGAAAACGCTAGGATAGCAGCTAAGGTAAAAGGTGAAAAAATGTGTAAAAGTGCAGCGCTATAAACTAGCAAATATATGAATCAATAAATTAGGTATATGCACACACATTTGAATAAAGTGTAAAGCAAACTAAAGCTGACCATAGATATGGATACACAATATAAATATGCAGTATTGATCTGCAAAAGCAGTTAGATAAAACAAAATGAATAGTTCTAATTATCAAAAAATAAATAAACAATGACTGGTAGTGAAAACAGTGATGATTCCAAAGAACCTAAATTAAATATAAAGAGCAACTTGAACACAACAGTCCATAGTATAAATTTGTGAGAAAAAATATTTTGTGAGAAGCCACCACCAAAGTTCCATGGAGGTTAAGCGTAACAACTGATGGAAATACAACTCCCAGGTTCACAAGTGAATAGATACCTGTAGTTAATTTCCAGGATCTAATAGGTAAGTTGATACTGAGGGAACCGCAGGTGAACAGAAGGTCTAAGTCGGTGCCGGGGCCATCACCAGAAACATCAAGAGGCTTACCGGAAGATAATGACTTGACATACGTCATACAAGTCCCAAAAGGCTTGTTGACCACCTGGTCCGAACAATATAACTTGTCAGATGTCGTCAGCACACAAAGGGAAGGGAGGGTGACATCACAGCTTCCACATCCATAAGCAATCCGACATGGGCCAAAACAGGTAATTCAAATGCCATGCGAGAAGTAAGAAAACTCACATAGCGCGATAACGTTTAAAATACTGGTTTATTAAAATATTAAAAAACAAACTCACATTTTGGAAGATCAAAAACAGCTTTGAATATCATATAACGGCAATCGTAAGGGGTCCACCCGACATGTTTCAGCTAAGGAGCCGTCATCTGGGGAGCCGTATCCGTAGTCTGACCAGTCCTTGGTTTTGTAGTAAGTGTCCTTACAAACGCAATTACTTTGTATCCAAAGTCAGGGAATAAGCAGCCATGCTCCTAGTTGCCTCCTCACATGGAGACACACACTCTCTCTCTCTGAAAGCTAGGACCAGCTGCCTTAGAGCCCTTTCACACTGGGGCGGCGTCCGCGGTAAAACGCCGCTATCATTAGCGGCGTTTTACCGTCGGTATGCGGCCGCTAGCGGGGTGGTTTTACCCCCTGCTAGCGGCCGAGAAAGGGTTAAATACCACCGCAAAGCGTCTCTGCAGAGGCGCATTGCCGGCGGTATAGCCGCGCCGTCCCATTGATTTCAATGGGCAGGAGCGGTAAAGGAGCGGTATACACACCGCTCCTTCACCGCTCCGAAGATGCTGCTGGCAGGACTTTTTTTACCGTCCTGCCAGCGCATGGCTCCAGTGTGAAAGCCCTCGGGGCTTTCACACTGGATACACAGCAGCGGCACTTTCGGGTCGGTTTGCAGGCGCTATTATTAGCGCAATAGCGCCTGCAAACCGCCCCCAGTGTGAAAGGGCTCTTAATCAAGACCTGAAAAGAAAACATTAACCACTTCAGCCCCGGAAGATTTGGCTGCTGAATGACCAGGCCATTTTTTGCGATTCGGCACTTCATCGCTTTAACTGACAATTGGGCGGTCGTGTGACACTGCCCCCAAACAAAATTGACATTCTTTTTTCCCCCACAAATAGAGCTTTCTTTTGGTGGTATTTGATCGCCTCTGCGATTTTTATTTTTTGCGCTAAAAACATAAAAAGAGTGCCAATTTTGAAAAAAAACACTATATTTTGTACTTTTTGCTATAATAAATATCCCCATTTTTTAAAAAAAAACACACATTTTTTTTCTCAGTTTAGTCTGATACGTATTCTTCTATATATTTTTGGTAAAAAAAATAAATTAAAAAAAATCGCAATAAGCGTATATTGATTGGTTTGCGCAAAAGTTATAGCGTCTACAAAATAGGGGATAGATTTATAGCATTTTTATTATTATTTTTTTTTTACTAGTAATGGCGGCAATCTGCGATTTTTATCGTGACTGCGACATTATGGTGGACACATTGGACAATTTTTACACATTTTTGGGACCTTTGTCTTTTTTACAGCGATCAGTGCTATAAAAATGCATTGATTACTGTATAAATGTCACTGGCAGTGAAGGGGTTAACACTAGGAGGCGGTGAAGGGGTTAACTGTGTTACCTGATGAGTAGCAGATCAGCCACGAAACGCATAGAGCTACTTGATGCCGTGTTTCCATTCATTTACACCTAGATCTTCAAGTTTTTACGTAATTTCTACCTCTACAGGTTTTAATGAGGCCTCAGGTCCTGCAGGCATTACCTCGCAACTATATTCGTTATTTAATCTTATTATTTAATCTAGCCCATATTGAACAATTAATTTATTATCTTGTCTAACTTTGTACTTTCGATATTAATGATCACATTTCAGACAATTGTGTTATCATTTATAGTTATTTTTGCCCCGATGTTTACCAATTAATCTGATATCAACATGGTATTTAGAACTACTAACAATGTACACAAATAAAATTCCCTTGTTCAGCTCAATTACCTTTGTGCTACCATGTGCTTCACTCAAAGTCCCACTTCCCTTGTTCCTCCTTTTTTTCTTGTGTTCCCTGGGGGGTGATTCTAACTGAAGGGGGAGGGGACTGACTGGAGGAAGTGACGGATCGTGGTTCCTAGCTAATAGGAACACACGATCTGTCACTCCTCTCAGAACAGTACAGGTAAGTGTGTGTTTACACTCACTCGTCCCTGTTCTGTGTCTCCTGCCCACGATCGCTCGTGGCCAGCGGTCATCAGCGGGCGCGCAGGCGTGCCTGCTGTCCCATTACCGTGAGCCGTCGTACAGCTTCGACAGTTCGCAGGATTGTGCCGACCTGCCGCCGTATAATGATGGCAGCTGGTCAGCAAGCGGTTAAACTGCGGTCCATGGACTTGGGGGTCTGTCCCACCCAGATCTCTATCAGACTCCCAATAAAAACAGCCCCGGAATGGACTTCACCAATACAAGGTAAAGAACTATCCTTCTTTACCCTGAAGTCTTTGCTGGTATTATCTTAGGTTGCAAATCTAAGAATCCATGGAGGAACATATATCCCATCAATCACTTTTCCTGAAATTTTAACCTGTTTCACAGGCACCCGCTACACTAATCATTGTGAGATTGCTGGGAATGTTAAGACTGGAGGAGATGGGAAGGGATCTAAGGCATCCACAGACAGAAATGCAGCCAGAAAAAATTGGATTTGATCATACCTTGTTTGATATAGACGACCGTGTGAAGACACACTCCGGCATCCGACCTGAAGGTGGATGTCGGCTTGTGCTGCACAGGGCCTGCTAATTATAGTAAGTCCCCACCAATCACAGACACAGCCCATTAAAATCAGCTGCGTCTGAGATCTGGGAAGGAGATGCAGGGGCATTGCATCATCGGCTTCCTGAGCCGAGCGTGCACGCCCCATCCCAAATGCGCATGCGTGATGCAAGCGCGGCGGAATGATGGCCTGCACCCACGGCCCACCGACACAGTAGCCTCAACGGCGTATGGCGCATGCGCGTCAGAGAGGCAAGATGGCGGCCAGACGGGAATGAATCCGTCTGAGCGGCCAGCCATAGGAAGCCGCCACAGATTCCCAAATCTGGGTGGCTTATGCCCCGTACACACGGTCGGATTTTCCAATGGAAAATGTGTGATAGGACCTTGTTGTCGGAAATTCCGACCATGTGTGGGCTCCATCGGACTTTTTCCATCGGATTTTCCGACACTCAAAGTTTGAGAGCAGGCTATAAAAATTTTCCGACAACAAAATCCGTTGTCGGAATTTCCGATCGTGTGTACACAAATCCGAAGCACAAAGTGCCACGCATGCTCAGAATAAATGAAGAGATGAAAGCTATTGGCTACTGCCCCGTTTATAGTCCCGACGTACATGTTTTACGTCACCGCGTTCAGAACGATCGGATTTTCCGACAACTTTGTGTGACCGTGTGTATGCAAGACAAGTTTGAGCCAACATCCGTCAGAAAAAATCCATGGATTTTGTTGTCGGAATGTCCGATCAATGTCCGACCGTGTGTGCGGGGCAATAGTGTACCCGGCATATCAGATGTAAATCCCGGGGAGGGCCACAAAGTGAGCACTGTGGTTTGAAAAAAGGGAATAGCAAAATTCCTACACTTGGGAAGAATAGGTGCTGTGTAAGCAGCACCACCTAGTGGTCAAAATAAAAATGTATGTAATAAAAAAACATGTTAGAAACAAAATATATAGACGGGCAAATTCTTCAAGACAGAGCCCCTGCTCGCAACAATGATTCAAAACATTGATTCAAAAAGCAGTAATACATACAATGAGATGTCATTCAATATGAGGGAATTATATATATAAAACCCCCATTTTTGTTACATATAGATTCGTAGTATGCAGGGATTTTTTTCTCAGAAAATAGGTGCAGGAACTTAACCACGACCACCCAAACCCCCACCCCCCCACACACACACCCTCTAAACCAAAGGGGCATTAAATACCAGGAGTGCATTACGTACAGTGTAAGAGTGCAGAGTTCCGGGGGGTTCACTTCCCACAGAGTGCAGCGTTCAGGAGTGCACTATTTGCAGAGTTTGGGGGGGTGCTTTACGTACATAGTGCCAAGTTCAGGGGGTGCACTACACATCGAGTGCAGAGTTCAGCCTTCTTCCACAACTTCTTCCACGACTTCTTCCACAACTGCTCACCTCTGCATCTCCCTTCCACATCTCACTTTCACCCCTCTTCAGCTCTGACCTCTGCATGCAACCTTCCCTCCTCCTTAAAAGCTCCACCATCTTCCACATGTCTTATTTTTGTTGCTGTAATAAACTGAAGCACCCAGCCGGCTCTAGTACCTCCCCGAACACTGTAGGTGGCACCTCCTCCCTCGCTTGCAGATCATCTAGTGGAGGTGTCAGCATCCACAATGAACCCTGGGTACTTTCATCTCCCTTGATCCCATCCTACACTCTGCAGATCTGTTGGAGACAAGCTATCACTGCTAAACACAGAAGCCTGACTTCTGTGCTTACCAGTGATAGTGGTGAGCAGGTAACAGAGGGCCTGAGCCAGAGGTATTGGAACTGAGTTCCACCAAGTTCCAGCTGAAAAAAAGCCCTGGTAGTATGACTTCAATGATGTTCACATAGTAATATAGAGATAAATATGCAACATATTCTTTGTTTGTCATGAAATTGCCTTAACAAGACAATAGCCTCGTGCTGAAGTCACACCATACTACATATGCAATGCTAGGGATAGGGTCTGTGAGGCAGAAAAGAAGGGATTTCTCTGTCCCAAAGTACGTTGGTATAATAGTTTTCTATTTTTCCATGCCTCCGGATGAAAAGCCTTCCAGAAATGGCTTAAAGCATACGGCCTCATTAAGGCCAGGAGGTAGGGTAGCTTTAAGGGTATGTATCCACCGCAGCTCCAGTTGGAGAAGGGTTTTGTTCCAATCCCCACCTCTGGAGCTGGGGCGGACACGGTCCAAAATAAGAAAATGTATCCTGGGAAATCTACCCCCATGCACCGTCTGTGTGTGATGGCCCAAGGGTAAATCAGGGTCATTTGTTTGCATGCTTCTAATGTGTCTATAGGCATGTTTTCAAAACTCCAGTTTTGTCTTGCTTATATAAAAGCAACTGCAATCACACCTTAGCATTTAAATGACACTGATAGTTTTGCAATTTGCGAAATGCCTGGGACGGAAAATTTGGCTATTGGGAAGTGCAGGATTCCTAGTAGTGTACATGTACTTGCAATACCTGCAAGTGCCACACATGTAGGTTCCTTTATATTTGCAGGGGTCTGATCGAGCAACACCCCTGTATTCACTCGTAATAAGTTTGTCTTTAATGGATTTTACCCTTTTGAAAGAAAAATGGGGACGTTCAGGGACAAATTGTCCCAGTGTCAAATCAGATGAGAGCATATGCCAGTATTTTTTAATGAGGTTATTTACTTTAGTTTGTTGATTGCTGTATCTTGTGATGATACGGATGGGGTTAATGCAATTTTTAGGCTTTTGGATATGTAAAAGTTCACTTCTGTCTTGCGACAGAACTCGTTGATAGGCTCTCTTCAGAGAGGCATGGGAGTAGCCCTTCTGAAGGAGCCTATGGCTGAGCTGTAAGGCCCGAATCTTAAAGTTTTGTTCCCTAGAGCAATTCCGCCTTATTCGCAAATACTTATTATACGGTAATGAATTTACTAGCGTTTGAGGGGAAAGCTTGAGGCATGAAGTATACTGTTGCCAGCAGTAGCTTTCCTATACAAATTACTGCCTAATTTACCATCATTGTCTTTAAGGACCACAACATCTAGAAAACATATCCGTTCCCTATCAAAACTCATGGTAAAATTCAAGTTGAATTCATTTTTGTTCATTCTCTCCAGAAAATGTTGCAGTGATTCAATGGGACCGTCCCAGATAATGAAAATATCGTCTATATAACGGAACCATGATGTGATATGGTCCATATACATATAGACAGAGGGTCATCAGAAAACAGTATTTTTTCCCACTCCCCCAGATACACGTTGGCGTAGGATGGGGCACATGAGGTCCCCATTGCCACACCCTGTATCTGGAGGTAGTGGGAACCGAAGAAGGAAAAAACATTATGTTCCAAGATAAATTCTAAAAGGGAGAGAATGAACTCATTGTATGAAGAGTTCCCATCGCTATCCACACCTATAACATGTTGGATGGCCGCAAGGCCTTTAGAATGAGGAGTAGAGCTATACAAGGCCTCAAAGTAAATCGTGACTAGTATAGCGTATTCCGGAATGTATAGGTTTTCAAGAATTTTTAGGAAATTAATGGTATCCTTTACATAAGATGGCAATGAACTGACATATGGCTTCAAAAATTCATCCATAAGTTTACTAGCATTGTCACTCACAGCGCCTCTGCCTGAAATAATTGGTCTTCCAGGTAGATTGGTTATGTCTTTATGTACCTTGTGAAGTGCATAGAACAGCTGTCACTAAATGGCGGCCCGTGGTCCGAACACAGACCGAGCAACGCTCCTGTCCGGACCGTCAGGCCGCCAGTGTACAGCGCCACATCCCCACTGCTCAGCTCAGCTCAGCAGTCATTGGTGGCTGCGGGCAGCAGAGGTTGCTTGGCACAATGAGGCCCTCGTGGCTGCTTTTTCTCATGGTTTATTGGATTCCATCAAGGATGAGATAGCAGCCTGATATTTACCCACTGAGCTGGAGAAGTTGATCACGTTTGCCATCCTCATTGACTCCAGAGTCCAGACTCAGAGAAAGACTCTCTTTTAAGGAGCGCCTGCGGAAGACTCCTGTACGTTTTCCTCCGAGCTTTGCAGTCCCACCCTTGCCTCCCTCATCTCCCATGCCTCCTGGTATCAAGTCGGTCAGTGAAGATGAACCCATGCACTTGGGCTTCACACGTCTCTCTGCGGATGAGAGAACCTTTAGGAGGAGGGAGAGATTGTGCCTTTATTGTGGCCAGGCAGGTCACTTTTTGAAGTCTTGTCCTACCCGTCCAGGGAACGCCCGAACCTTGAGGTCCTGTCACGGACAGACCTTAGGTGGCGTTGTTTCGTCCCAAGTTATCCAGAAGGTTTCGGTCACCCTTTCTTGGGCTGAGTCGTCCATCGAGATACAGGCTCTAATTGACTCTGGGGCTGCAGGCCTCTTCATTGATGCTGCCTTTGTATTTAAGCACTCGATTCCACTGCAGCTGCGTGACACTCCACTTGCCATTGAGGCTCTTGACAGAAGATCTCTACAGCCTGCCCATGTGACTCATGAGACGGTTCCTTTGTCCATGGCAGTAGGGACTCTTCACCATAAGATAATCCAATTCCAAGTTATTTCCTCACCTAAGTTTCCGCTGGTTATTGGTTATCCTTGGTTACAGAGGCACAACCCCTCTCTTGATTGGCTCTGTGCTGAGGTTCTCTCCTGGTCACCACAATGCAGTGAGACATACTTCCAGAAGGTAGCCAAGGTCCTGTGCACCTGCCGGAGGAGTACCACAATTTTAGCGATGTCTTTGACATAGGTCAAGCCAGTAGTTTGCCTCCACACCGGCTGTACCCCCTCGTTGCCGGGTTTATCCTTTGTCGGTCTTGGAGGATAAGGCCACGGAGGAGTATGTTGCAGATGCACTTTCTCGAGGTTTCATCCGCAAATCTTCATTTTCTGCTGGTGCTGGTTTCTTCTTTGTGAAGAAGAAGAGCGGTGAACTGAGACCTTGTATTGATTATAGGGGTCTCAATCATTTCACGATTAAGAATGCCGATTCCGTTAATTACAGAGTTATTTGACCACCTCAAGGGAGCAACGGTTTTCACGAAGTTTGATTTGAGAGGGGCATACAATCTCTTGAGGATTAAGGAGGGTGATGAGTGGAAAACTGCGTTTAATACCAGAACAGGTCATTATGAGTACCTCGTAATGCCTTTTGGCTTTTGTAATGCCCCAGCAGTTTTCCAGGAATTTATTAACGATATCCTCTGAGATTTGTTGCAGTTATGTGTGGTGCTTTATCTCCATGATATCCTCATATTTTCCAAGTCCCTGGAGAGCCACCACACAGATGTCTGTCGTGTGCTTCAGAAACTAAGAGGGAACAATCTCTATTGTAAACTGGAGAATTGTGAGTTCCATTGTGAATAGGTTAAATTCCAGGGCATGTCATTTCCACTGCTGGTTTTTCCATGGACCCAGAGAAACTTTTGGCAGTCCTACAGTGGCCCCAACCCTTGGGTTTACGTCCTCTGCAGCAGTTCCTGGGCTTTGCCATCTATTATTGAAAGTTTATTCGTAACTTCTCGTCTCTGGTCAAGCCCCTGACTGTTATGACCAGAAAGGACGGTAACCCACAGAGTTGGTCTCTGGATTCCATTAAGGCATTTGAGAGTCTCAAGGCTGTCTTTTTTTCTGCTCCTGTGTTGGCACATCGTGATCCTATAATATAAAGAAAAATGAGAATTGGCGCCAATAAAATTATTTTGAAATATTCAAATGCAACACCAAAAATTAGTAATAACGAATAAGACATGAAAAATAATGATTAAGGGCGCAAGTAGAACATATGCTAAATCCAATATTAAAGTGCATATGTATCAACAGTCCAAACTAAAAACAAAAAATATGTGTATCAAATAAAACAATGTAATATAATAATTTGGGTCTTCTATATAAGCTCCAACACCATGCTTCCTAAAGTGCAATGTGCT
Organism: Lithobates clamitans; assembly: GCA_037952925.1. Lineage (NCBI taxonomy): Eukaryota > Metazoa > Chordata > Amphibia > Anura > Ranidae > Lithobates > Lithobates clamitans. The sequence continues at coordinate 859,297 of JBBGZY010002505.1, read as the reverse complement.
TCAACTCTTGTCATAAAATGTGCTTCACCCGAAGTGACATATGATTGTGCTCACCAGATATCTTTGGCCACGAAGTGACCACCAGGCATGTAAAATGAAAGGAATCCTTCCTTCGTTGGCTATACTATATCAAGCCTCACATAGACATTTCTTACTGCTTCCAAGCATTAGCCCAGGCTTCACTCCAATCATTAATGGTATGAGATAGTAAAATCTTCAACCTAAATTAACTCTTGAATACGTGTCCACAACTCTCTTCCACTTAATCAGCAAAGTTTGGCTCCACCATGAATGAGCCACAGAGAGGCATAGATGGTGTAATACAGTCTTTAATTTCTTAAAAGCACTTACAAATCGTGTGTAAAGTACAGCAGGTTGCAGCGCAGCTTTGAGAGGAGGCAGGGGCCGGTCCGTCACTGGTGTGCGATACGAGAAGCGCGGCGAGCGTCTCAACTGTCTCAATGGAGGCGGAGAGCTCCTGTACCAAGCGTGTCAAGCCTCACTTTTGATGCATTTCATGCTCAAGCGCGCATCATCAGGAAAATGGACCTGCTGCCATGATACCGGAGCCTAAGTAGTGTCAGAATGCATGCCATTGGTCAGTGGCGATCGTGGGGGAAATAAACTATTATCTTACATAAAATAAATATCTAGTTAGAAAACATCTCTGCTTTCCCTCCAAGCCATACCTTTATGCAAATGAAATCTTGTTTGGTACCAGGAACACACACATTATGCAGCAATAAAAAATTAAAACACAAATGAGAGTTTAAATGCTCTCTACTAAGACAAAAATATCTTCTCAGCCCTATACCTTCATATTTAATTGTGGAGATTACCATATGGGCTGCGATTTAGACTAATTAGTCACTTTATACATTACTATGAAAATTAAGAGATGAAAATATAAAACATATGTATATGAAATCCATAGGCATACTAAAAAAGCAACCATGCCACCTAGTGACGGTGTCTTAAAAAGCATTAATAGTATACACTGAAGAACACAGGATATTAACCTGGATGAAATGAATTAAATTAGGAAATTGATATTACAATCTTACAACCAGCACCTAGTGCAAGTATATAGAATAAAATCAAAAATTTCTCGCAATCATAATCTATTTTATCAATATCATATCAATAACCTACAGTTAAAAATCAGTCAGAAAGCAATTTAAATCTATTTCAATATTCAAACCAGCAGACATGAGGCATCCTAACCATAGGCGTGCACTTGCCCCAGTAGAAGGACGATGGTCCGAAACATGTCGGGTTGCTAATGCCTATAAATGCCTTGTTACCACGCGATTTTATTTTCATTTTATTCTCTTTGTGATCACGTTTTATACATTGGAGTGCGTTGTTTAGCACTTTTTTCAGCTTTTCAATAAAAGCTTTTTATTTAAATGATTCATGCCCTATGTGGAGAATTTTTGCTCTTGTCTCCTTTCATGAATGGGACCCTGCTGAGCCCTAGCCATTTTTCTTTACACACTCCGTCCATCTGAGAGAGACATCCTGATTGACATCCTGATCGAGAACTTCCATACCCTCGAACGGTGACGGTCGCCCTGGACGTGACTCCCCGTCAGGACCTCCCCAGCTAGATATCCCTGGGATCGTTGGATCCCTCAAGTCTGTATGACACCCCACCGTACGGTGACTGTGTCCACCTTTTCTGGTAAGGATACCCATTTTTACCATTTGCAGTCTTCATTTGGAACGTAGATGATCCATGTGTGAAGTGTCTCTATACAGAGTTGGTTCCAGTCTCCACCCTATGTGAAGTTGTGGCACCATCCATGCCTCTGAACCCCCATGTGGTTTTAACTAACATATGATCTATCACACTTCTATGGACTTTTATTTTAATTTGTTTATGTCAGGGGCGTAACTAGAAATAGCAGGGCCCCATAACAAAATGTTCTATGGGGCCCCCCTGCAAACAGCCCCCCCCCCCCACAGCTGCCCTAGTGTCAATGCAGTGTGACCTGTGCCCCATACAGCGTGACCTGTGCCCCATGCAGCGTGACCTTTGCCCCATACAGCATGACCTGTGCCCCATACAGCGTGACCTGTGCCCCATACAGCCTCACCTATGCAGAGGAAGAGACAAGCCACCCGGATCAGCAGACAGCGGGATTCCCCGCTGTAATAGCTTTCATTTGAATTTCCCGTCTTCCCGGGGCTCATCGTCACATAGCCCCACCTCTTGGCCCGACGCCTTTGATGACGTCACATGCCCCGCATTGGATCAGCGTTCTGTCTATCAAAGGCGCCGGGCCAAGAGGTGGAGCTATGTGACGTGAGCCCCGGGAACACTGGAAGTTCTAATGAAGGCTATTACATCGGGCAATTCAGCTCTCTGCTGATACGGACAGCTCGCCTCTTTCTCTCCTCTCTCTTCCCCTGGCTGGGAGACTGTGCCGGTGGTGCCCTCATCCTCACTGGGCCCCACTCGGCTGCGGGCCCCATAGCGCCCGCATGGGTCGCTATGGTGGTAGTTACGCCCCTGGTTTATGTGTTAGACAAATACACATATTACCTAATAGGTATCTATTATGTTTTCAGCACTTTTTCACAGATATATGTTGAATATGTAAACGAACATTTTTAGCGCTGCATGTGTTTTATATTTATTCATTTGTACATTGTCCACCACATTGTTACATGCCGGCAGCTATCACCTATATAATTTTGTAATAGCGCAGTTATTGATTGTTTTTTTTGATAGGCGTGCACAGCCTAAATTGGATTAGGGTGTGCACCCCAAAACTCAAACACGCACGTGTGTGGATATATATATATATATATATATATATATATATATATATTAGACATATATACAGATGCACACTTTTAAATAAATGTAAACAAACATTTTGAAATGTGTTAAAACAATTTTTAATATTTCAATACATTTTACATCTTATGGCAGAGCTGGTCAGAGGGAGAAAGTGGGGGTGAGAGAGGGGGGAGATGGGATCAGTTGGCAGTGGTGGTGGGGGGGGGCATGGGATCAGTGGCAGTGCTGGAGAGGGGGGGTGATCAGTGGCAGTGCTAGGGGGTTGATGGGATCAGTGGCAGTTGTGGTGGGGGTAATGGGATCAGTGGCAGTACTAGGGTGGGATGAGTGGCAGTGGTGGGGGGTGGGGATCAGTGGCAGTGTTAGGGGATTGATGGGATCAGTGGCAGTGCTGGGGGGATGGGATCAGTGGCAGTGTTGGAAAGTTGATGGGATCAGTGGTGTTGATGGTGGTTGTGGTGGAAGGGGGAGATTTAGGACCAGTGGCAGTATTGGGGGGAATGGGATGAGTGGAAAGGTTGGGGGCATCATTGGCAGTGCTGGGGGTTGATGGGATTAGTGGCAGTGGTGGGGGTTGTGGTGGGGGGATTTGTGGCAGTACTGGGGGGATGAGTGGCAGTGGAAGGGGGAGATCAGTAGCAATGCTGGGGGGAGATAGGATGAGTGGCAGTGTTGAGGGGCATGAGATCAGTGGCAGCAGTGGTGGAGGGGTGGGATTAGTGGCAGTGATTGGTGGTGGAGATAGGATGAGTGGCAGTGCTTGGGGGCATGGCAGCAGTGTGGTGGGGGGATGGGATCGGTGGCAGCAGTGGTGGGGGATGGGATTAGTGGCAGTGCTGAGTGGAGGAGATAGGATGAGTGACAGTGCTGGGGGGCATGGCAGCAGTGTGGTGGGGGGATGGGATTGGTGGCAGTGCTGGGTGGGGGGATGGATGGGATTGGTGGCATTGCTGGGTGGGGGGATGGATGGGATCAGTGGCAGTGCTGGATGAGGGGATTGGTGCGGGTATAGATGGGATCAGTGGCAGTGCTGGGTGGGGGGATGGAAGGGATTGGTGGCAGTGCTGGGTGAGGGATGGATGGGATTGGTGGCAGTGCTGGGTGGGGGGATGGATGGGATCGGTGGCAGTGCTGGGTGGGGGGGATGGATGGGATCGGTGGCAGTGCTGGGTTGGGGGATGGATGGGATCGGTGGCAGTGCTGGGTGGGGGGATGGATCGGTGGCAGTGCTGGGTGGGGGGATGGATGGGATCAGTGGCAGTGCTGGGTGGGGGGGATGGATGGGATCGGTGGCAGTGCTGGGTGGGGGGATGGATGGGATCGGTGGCAGTGCTGGGTGGGGGGATAGATCGGTGGCAGTGCTGGGTGGGGGGATGGATGGGATCAGTGGTAGCGCTGGGTGGGGGGATGGATGGGATCAGTGGCAGTGCTGGGTGAGGGGGATGGATGGGATCGGTGGCAGTGCTGGGTGGGGGGGGTGGATCGGTGGCAGTGCTGGGGGGATGGATGGGATCGGTGGCAGTGCTGGGTGGGGGGAAGGATGGGATCGATGGCAGTGCTGGGTGGGGGGATAGATGGGATCGGTGGCAGTGCTGGGTGGGGGGATGGATGGAATTGGTGGCAGTGCTGGGTGGGAGGATGGATGGGATCGGTGGCAGTGCTGGGTTGGGGGATGGAGGGGATCAGTGGCAGTGCTGGGTGGGAGGATGGATGGGATCGGTGGCACTCACTTGCTCTCAGTGTGGACTCCATGCTTGCTGTGTCTCCGGCTCCCTCCAGGCTTCATGTGTTTCCTCACACAGTGGAGACCTCCTCTGCTCTTCCTACTGGATCAGCTGGCTATTGCAGTCCCCCGGACGACATGCCCCCATCTGCCTGCTGCTGTAAATTCAATGGGCGGAGCCGCGGAGAAGATGGGTGGGCGGTCCTGCAGCAGTTACTTCGAACGAAGGAGTCAGGGGGAGCTGGGAGGCGGAGCCAGCAGTTCTAGTACAGTAGCCGATGGAAACATAGAGCACCAGGCTGGATGAGAGGGGAAGCAGGGCGGCATATAGAACAACCGATGCTCTGCATTTTACTCCATGCAGCCCCTGAATGCTCGCTTCTCCTTCTCTTCCTCCCAAAGGCATTCAACGGCTGTAGGGCGGAAAATGCAGAGCATCGGTTGATCTATATGCCGCCTGCTGCCCCTCTCATCCAGGTATAGACAAGTATGTCAGGGGATTAGGGTGCGCCCAGGCACCCCCCCCTGCGCACGCCTATGATCCTAACTCAAAAATCCATCGCGTTTCAGCTTGGGAGACACAAGTCCTCAGGTGCCCCCCTCTCCAATGAGGTACTACCTTATCTATTCCATAAAATTTTAAAAGGGCTGGATTTTGTTGGTGATGAGTTCTGAAATGATTCGACACACTGTTTTCTAAACCCATTTGTTATATTAGTCACATGCTCATTAATTCTTTTTTATAAGCATCTTGTTGTCCTCCCCACATATACCATACCACATGGGCATGTGAGGAGGTAAACCACGTATCTTGTGTTGCAGGATATACATTTTTCAATCCTATACTCCTTTCCATTGCTACCCTTAAAAACGTAAATTTTTCCTTTCTTATCTGCGGTGGTCCTACATGATTTACATCTTCCACATCTATAAAATCCTGTAGTATCCAGAAAGGTTTTCCTTCTACTCTTAGGGGGACCTACCACGTTTTTTGGGGGGGCTTTCCTGTAAATAAAAGATGGCTTTATTTAACAGAATAGGCCAAAACTTTTTGAAAGACTTTTCAACCTTTTTATAGTCCAAATGAAAACCAATGACAAAGGCCATCTCAACTTGTTCTCCTATCTTCTAGCCTGCAATATCAGATCCTCCCTTTTGCTATTAGACACCTCCATCCTGATCTTCTGGAGATCATAGTAGTTATAACCCTTCTCCAGGAATCTCCTCATGAGCACCTCTGAATGGGCCCAATAATCTTCGTCAAGATAACAATTCCTTCTGATCTGGACAAACTGACCTTTCGTTATGGGCTTAATCCATCCTGGATGGTGGCACCTACATGTTGAGATTCTTGTCCACCTCCTTAAAAAAAGTTGTAGTTAAAAGCCTATTTTCTGCTTTAAAAATTTCAAGATCCAAATATTGTATTTCTTCAACACTCCATTTGCTGGTAAGTGCGATAACATATTGATTGTTGTTCATATGGGTCATGAATAACTGTAGCTCCTCCACAGAACCCTCCCATATGAAGAATAAATCATCTATGTACCTTCGATACAGTGTAAGCTGCGGCCATTCATCTGTAAAGATGTCTTCGCTCTCCCACCTATTCAGGAAAATGTTTGCCACACTGGGGGCATACTTTGCCCCCATAGCGACGCCTTTCACTTGATTATAAGAATCGCCTCCATACCAAAAAAAAGTTGTTTGACATGGCTATCTTTAGTCCCTAAACTAAAAATCCAATTTGGTTTTGTTTCAGTTTTGTATGTTTATGTAGGGACTATTTGTATTGAAGGTACAACAATCGATATGGTATTGCACTTACCAACAAATGGAGTGTTGAAGAAATACAATATTTGGATCTTGAAATTTTTAAAGCAGAAAATAGGCTTTTAACTAGAACTTTTTTTAAGGAAGTGGACAAGAATGGATACATCTCAACATGTAGTTGCCACCATCCAGGATGGATTAGGGCCATACCGAAAGGTCAGTTCGTCCGGATCAGAAGGAATTTTGATCTTGATGAAGATTACTGGGCCCAATCAGAGGTGCTCATGAGGAGATTCTTGGAGAAGGGTTAAAGCTATTCTGATCTCTAGAAGATCAGGATAGAGGTGTCTAATAGCAACAGGGAGGATCTGATAGAGCGGGCTAGAAGAAAGGAGAACAAGTTTGAGATGGCCTTTGTCACTGGTTTTAATTTGGACTATAAAAAGGTTGAAAAGTCTATGAAAAAGTTTTGGCTTATGCCCCGTACACACGGTCGGATTTTCCGACAGAAAATGTGTGATAGGACCTTGTTGTCCAAAATTCCGACCGTGTGTGGGCTCCATCACACATTTTCCATCGGATTTTCCAACACACAATGTTTGAGAGCAGGCTATAAAATTTTCCGACAACAAAATCCGTTGTCGGAATATCCGATCGTGTGTACACAAATCCGACGCACAAAGTGCCACGCATGCTCAGAATAAATAAAGAGATGAAAGCTATTGGCTACTGCCCCGTTTATAGTCCGGACGTACGTGTTTTACGTCACCGCGTTCAGAATGATCGGATTTTGCCGACAACGTTGTGTGACCGTGTGTATGCAAGACAAGTTTGAGCCAACATCCGTCGGAAAAAATCCTAGGATTTTGCTATCAGAATGTCCGATCAATGTCCGACCGTGTGTATGGGGCATAATTCCGTTAAAGGATAATACCTTAAAAGATGGCTTACGAGGCAGAATCTTATTTATTTACAGGAAAGCCCCAGTTCTTAGAAATATGATAGCTAAAAATGTGGTAGATCCCCCTAAGAGTAGAAAGAAAACCTTTCTGGATACTGCAGGTTTTTATAGATGTGGAAGATGTAAATCATGTAGGACCACCGCAGATAAAAAAAGAAAAATTTACATTTTTAAGGGTAGCAATGGAAAGGAGTATAAGATTGAAAAATGTATATCCTGCAACACAAGATACGTGGTTTACCTCCTCACTTGCCCGTGTGGTTTGGTATATGTGGGGAGGACCACAAGATGCTTATAAAAAAGAATTAATGAGCATGTGACTAATATAACAAACGGGTTTAGAAAACATAGTGTGTCGAATTATTTCAGAACTCATCACCAACAAAATCTAGCCCTTTTAAAATTTTATGGAATAGATAAGATAGTACCTCATTGGAAAGAGGGGGACATGAGGACTTGTGTCTCCCACGCTGAAACTCGGTGGATTTTTAAGTTAGGATGCCTCATGCCTGCTGGTTTGAATATTGAAATAGATTTAAATTGCTTTCTGACTGATTTTTAACTGTAGGTTATTGATATGATATTGATAAAATAGATTATGATTGCGAGAAATTTTTGATTTTATTCTATATACTTGCACTAGGTGCTGGTTGTAGGATTGTAATATCAATTTCCTAATTTAATTCATTTCATCCAGGTTAATATCCTGTGTTCTTCAGTGTATACTATTAATGCTTTTTAAGACACCACCACTAGGTGGCATTGTTGCTTTTTTAGTGTGCCTATGGATTTCATATACATATGTTTTATATTTTCATTTCTTAATTTTCATAGTAATGTATAAAGTGACTAATTAGTCTAAATCGTAGCCCATATGGTAATCTCCACAATTAAATATGAAGGTATCGGGCTGAGAAGATATTTTTGTCTTAGTAGAGAGCATTTAAACTCTCATTTGTGTTTTGAATAGAATTTTTTATTGCTGCATAATGTGTGTGTTCCTGGTACCAAACAAGATTTCATTTGCATAAAGAAAGATAGATTGAGTGGAAGGGAGCTGTGGATACTTATTCAGGAGTTTATTTTGATTGAAGATTTTACTATCTCATACCATTAATGATTGGAGTGAAGCCTGGGCTAATGCTTGGAAGCAGTAAGAAATGTCTATGTGAGGCTTGACAGAGTATAACCAACGGAGGAAGGATTCCTTTCATTTTACATGCCTGGTGGTCACTTCTTGGCCAAAGATATCTGGTGAGCACATTTATATGTCACTTCGGGTGAAGCACTTTTTTGACAAGAGTTGAAGCACGTTGCACTTTAGGAAGCACGGTGTTGGAGCTTATATAGAAGACCCAAATTATTATATTACATTGTTTTATGTGATACACATATTTTTTGTTTTTAGTTTGCACTGTTGACACTTATGCACTTTAATGTTGGATTTAGCATATGTTCTCCTTGCGCCCTTAGTCATTATTTTTCACATCCTGATCCTACGTTACCTTTTATCCTTGAAGTTGATGCTTCTGAGACTGGAGTTGGCGCCCTTCTGTCTCAATGTCCTACCCCTGAGAGTGCTATGCATCCTTCTGGCTACTTTTCCAAGAAATTGTCACCTGCGGAGTGCAATTACGAGATTGGTGACAGAGAGCTGTTGGCGATCATTTTAGCCCTGAAAGAATGGAGACATCTCCTCAAAGGTACCACTGTGCCGGTTCTCATTCTTACTGACCATAAGAATCTCACATTCTTGTCTCAGGCTAAACGCCTCTCTCCCAGAAGGGCGATGAGCTCTTTTCTTGTCAAGTTTCAATTATATTATCTCATTCTTACCCGGTACTAAGAATGTAAGGGCTGACGCCTTGTCACAACATCTTTCCTCCACTTCCAAGTTGGAGTCAGTTCCCGTTCCGGTTCCTGTGATTCCTCCTGATCGTATCCTGGCTACGGTTCGCACCTGTCTCACTTTTTCTTTGGGTGACAAAATTCTTGCTGCTCAGTTCCATGCTCCTCCTGAGAAACCTTGTGACCACTGCTTTGTCCCAGAGAGTCTCCGTACTGCTGTGCTCCAGACTTACCATTCTCCCAAGACAGCTGGCCACCCTGAGAAGAATCAACGTGTTTGGGCCATTTCCCAACAATTCTGGTGGCCTAGTCTACACGTTGATGTAACTGCCTTCGTAGCTGCCTGTTCCATGTGTGCTCAGAGTAAGACTCCACGACACCTTCCAGTGAGCCTCCTACAACCCATACCCAATGGAGAGAGGCCCTGGACCCACCTGTTTATGGATTTAATTGTGGAGTTACCCAACTCCCAATGCAATACTGTTATCCTTATGGTGGTTGACCGGTTCTCAAAGATGTGTCATTGTATTCCACTTAAGAAGTTGCCCCACTTCTAAGGAACTGGCTTCCATTTTTGCTTGGGAGATCTTTTGCTTAGATGGGCTACCCAAGGGGATTGTCTCGGACAGGGGTAGTCAGTTTGTGTCCTGGCGAGCCTTTTGTGCACAGTTGGGAATTCAGCTTGCTTTCTCCTCTGCGTATCACCCGCAGTCTAATGGGGCCGCAGAACGAGCCAATCAGTCCTTGGAGCAATTCCTACGTTGCTATATTTCTGACCATCATAACAACTGGTCAGACCTATTACTGTGGGCAGAGTTTGCTCACAACAGTGCCTTGAATTCTGCTTCCCGATTGTCCCCGTTTATGGTGAATTATGGTTTCCAACCTCCCATGTTGCCTGACTCGTTTGTTCCGCAGGGTATTCCTGCGCTAGAGGAGCATCTCCGTGGTCTTAGTTCCACTTGGGCACATGTCCAGGAGGCTATGCGCCATGCTAATGATAGGTACAGACTCCATGCTGACCGCAGACGCCTGCCTGCGCCTTCCTACCAGGTTGGGGACAGGGTCTGGCTGTCATCTCGCAACCTCTGACTTCGTGTTCCCTCACTGAAGTTCGCACCTCAGTTGCTTACGCATTAGACCTTCCTTCTAATGGGCGTATTTCGAATGTATTTCATGTCTGCTTATTAAAACCTTTGCTCTGCAACCACTTTACCACCTCAGTGCCACGTCCTCACCCTGTACAGGTTGAGAACCATGAGGAGTATGAAGTACAGTCCATTGTTGATTCCCGTAGGTTCCGTGGGCGCATACAGTACCTGGTGCATTGGAAAGGGTACGATCCGGAGGAATGCTCTTGGGTCTCTTCCTCAGACATACATGCCCCTGTCCTCCCCTGTGATTTCCAAAGATGTTTTCCCCTCAAGCCTGGTGGTCCTCTGAGGGGGAGGGGTCGTGGATAAGGGGGTACTGTCAGGGCTGCGCTCAGCCCTTCCTTCTCTGAGCTGGCCGCTCAGCTGTCGTCTAATTGCCAGCTCCCATTTCTCTCCACTTTTACCCAGCTGAAGTTGATCCTGCTTGTCAGTCCTGCCTACTTAAGCCGTCCAATCCAGAGGAGCTCTGCCTTCGCCTTGGTCACATCACAAGAAACTATCTCCTGCATTCCTGTTTTAAAGACTGGCTTTGCTGACATTTCTTCAGGCTACAGATCCTGCTTGCTGTTCCACTTCTTTGATCCCTGACTCCTGGCTTGGCTGACGATCCGTTCCGGTTACTGAACTTTGGCTATGTTTTGATTACGTTTGTTCTTTTTAATTTTATTATTAAACAAGTGTGATTTAACTGTACTTCTGTCTTGGTCTGATTTCAGGGTTTCTGACAGTTTTATTCATTGGTCGATTCAGCATACTTGAACTGAACAATTAACAAGACGACATGGGACTTTATTAGAACGAAGTTCTCTATAACACCCACATTCTATGCACTTCCAAAGGTACATAAAGACATAACCAATAACCAATCCTCCTGGAAGACCAATTATTTCAGGCAGAGGCACTGTGAGTGACAATGCTAGTAAACTTGTGGATGAATTTTTGAAGCCATATCTCATTGCCATTGCCATTGCCATCTTATGTAAAGGATACCATTAATTTCCTAAAAATTATTGAAAACCTATTCATTCCAGAACACACTATACTAGTCATGATTGATGTTGATGCCTTGTATAGCTCTACTCCTCATTCTAAAGGCTTTGCGGCCATTCAACATGTTATAGGTGTGGATAGCGATGGGAACTCTTCATACAATGAGTTCATTCTCTCCCTTTTAGAATTTATCTTGGAACATAATGTTTTTTCCTTCTTTGGTTCCCACTGCCTCCAGATACAGGGTGTGGCAATGGGGACCTCATGTGCCCCATCCTACGCCAACCTGTATCTGGAGGAGTTGGAAAAGATACTGTTTTCTGATGACTTTCTGTCTATATATACGGACCATATCACATCATGGTTCCGTTATATAGATGACATTTTCGGTATCTGGAACGGTTTTGTTAGGGAACGGATATATTTTTCCTAAATGTTGAGGTCTTTAGAGACAATGATGGTAAATTAGGCAGTAATTTGTATAGGAAACCTACTGCTGGCAACAACATGTCACCCTTCAAAGCAACAACAGCTTTCACCCTCAAATGCTAGTAAATTTTATATCATATAGCCAGTATTTGCGGATAAGGCGCAATTGCTCTGGGGAACAAAACTTTAAAGTTCAGGCCTTACAGCTCCACGATCGGCTCCTTCAGAGGGGCTACTCCCATGCATGTCTGAAGAGAGCCTATCAACGAGTTCTGTCGCAAGACAGAAGTGAACTTTACATATCCAAAAGCCTAAAAATGACATTAACCCCATCCGTATCATCACAAGATACAGCAATCAACAAACTAAAGTAAATAACATCAATAAAAAATACTGGCATATGCTCTCATCGGATTCGACACTGGGACAATTTGTCCCTGAACGTCCCCTTTTTTCTTTCAAGAGGGTAAAATCCATTAAAGACAAACTTATACGAGTGAATACAGGGGCAAAGCTCGATCAGACCCCTGCAAATATAAAGGAACCTACATGTGTGGCACTTTCCGGTATTGCAAGTACATTTGCACTACTAGGAATCCTACACTTCTCAATGGCCAAATATTCCGTCACAGACATTTCGCAAATTGCAAAACTATCGGTATCATTTACATGCTAAGGTGTGATTGCAGTTGCTTTTATATAGGCAAGACAAAACTGGAGTTTTGGAAACGTGCCTATAGACACAATAAAAGCATGCAAACAAATGACTCCGATTTACATACATTTTGATTTTGACCACTAGGTGGCGCTGCTTACACAGCATCTATTCTTCCCAAGTGTCGGAATTTTGCTATTCCCTTTTTTCAAACCACAGTGCTCACTTTGTGGGCCTCCCCGGGATTTACATCTGATATGCCTGGCACACTAAGCCACCCTGATTTGGGAATCTGTGGCGGCTTCCTATGGCTGGCCAGATTCATTCCCGTCCGGCCGCCATCTTGCCTCTCCGGCGTGCATGCGCCATATGCCATTGAGGCTACTGTGTCGGTGGGCCATGGGTGCAGGCCATCATTCTTCCGCGCTTGCATCACGCTTGCGTCACGCATGCGCGGTTGGGATGGGGGCGTGCACGCTTGACTCAGGAAGCCGATGATGCAATGCCCTTGCATCTCCTCCCCAGATCTCAGACGCAGCTGATTTTAATGGGCTGTGTCTGTGATTGGTGGGGACTTACTATAATTAGCAGGCCCTGTGCAGCACTTGTACCGGACCACCAGCCGAACACGGGAATACCGGGATTATGGCAGCTAGCTGCCGCCGTAACAACGATATCCGTCCTCAAAGTAAGGACATACATCGGCGTGCGGTGCACCAGAAGCGGTTAAGGTCGTATGCCTAAACTGCCTGTTAATATATTATAGACACATGATTGACTCTTTCACGTACCCCCCCGAAGAAGGAGATTTTGAAAAATCCGAAACGCGTTGGGTGAATTATAAGCAAATACTGTCAATCGTTGTGGTGACTGTCAAAATTCATATGGAGTATTGTTAACATTCCGCCTAGATTTTTTTATTCTGTATCTTATGTTGTATGTACGTTATTGATAAAATGTACACTTTTCTATATACAATGGTATTTTAAGTGCCTTAAAAGTCCAGTCAGGGGATATTTCTTCTTTCTCATGAGACTGTTAGAGATGACTGTCATTAGAGTCCCTTCACAAGGCATAGCTCCCTACACCACCATAAAAACTATTGATGCCATATCTGATATTCCTTTACCAGAAACATGCACAGTATCTGCAGTGAGTGACAAGCCAAACTGCCCCGGGTTCCTTTCCAGGAGGGTTTGGTGAACTTCAATCAAGTTCGGGTGTCGAAACTGAACCCCACTGAAATCAATTCAAGCCAAGCAAGAATTGCCCATTTTCTGGGCGGGGGGGGCTGCCCTGCCCTGGGGGAAGATGTACCAAGGCAAAAAAAAAAAAGAAAAAATAACAAAAAAATTCCCAAAGAGAAGCAAAAGAGCCCAGGAACCATAGTGAAGGGTCACCCTCCATAAAAATAATCCGGATCACATTTACATAAGGACTGGGAAGACTGAGAGCCGGCTGCACAAAGTAGTACCAACCATAAGTGTATTTTAACCCCTCGAGTGCCAGGACATTTATAAACTTAGCCTGGCAGACAAGTGGTTAATTATAGTTCTTTTGTTAAATACTGCTTACGCCGGCCATTAGCTCTCTGATTGCCAGGCTTCCGCTAAGAGGGTTTCCAGACCTAAGTTCCATTATGATGCTGCTAAAAGTTTTAATGGAGATTTTACACCAGGCTTAATTAAAATCCTGTGACTCTGGAGGTTTACAACACTTATTTAGCTATTAAGAGGTTTTGCAGGCTAATTACTGACCCCCCTATTCTAGCTTGTTACTGTTGTGATGGAATTTTTAGTAGCCTGCCTGCGTCTAAAGGTAAACTGTTCAGTCCTACAACTTGATTACTGAATTATTATTATTATTATTATTATTATTATTATTATTATACAGGATTTATATGGCGCCAACAGTTTGAGCAGCACAGACGGTACAATTACAATACAGGAGGAATCAGAGGGTCCTGCTCGTTAGAGCTTACAATCTAGAATAATTATGATTTTTTTTTTTTTCTTCTTGATATTAATTTTTTCATTTAATTTTTTTATTAATTAATTTTTCTTTTTTATTAATTAATTTTTCATTTTGTTTTTCTAATTCAATCATTTTTCTTCAGTTTAACCACTTCAGCCCCCCGCAAGGATTTACCTCCTTCCTGACCAGAGCACTTTTTGCGATTCGGCACTGCGTCGCTTTAACTGACAATTGCGCCGTCGCGCGACGTTGCACCCAAACAAAATTGACGTCCTTTTTTTCTCTCCCACAAATAGAGCTTTCTTTTGGTGGTATTTGATCCACTCTGCGATTTTTATTTTTTGCCCTAAAAACAAAAAAAGAGCGACAATTTTGAAAAAAAAAAAAGCTATATTTTTTTACTTTTTGCTATAATAAATATACCCCAAAAATATATATAAAAAATATTTTTTTCCTCAGTTTAGGCTGATACGTATTCTTCTACATATTTTTGGTAAAAAAAAAAATCGCAATAAGTGTATATTGATTGGTTTGCACAAAATGTATAGCGTCTACAAAATAGGGGATAGTTTTATGGCATTTTTATTATTATTTTTTTTTATTAGTAATGGCGGCGATCTGCGATTTTTATCGTGACTGCGACATTATGGCGGACACATCGGACACTTTTGACACTATTTTGGGACCATTGTCATTTATACAGCGATCAGTGCTATAAAAAGGCACTGATTACTCTGTAAATGACACTGGCAGTGAAAGGGTTAAACACTAGGGGGCGATGAAGGGGGTTAAGTGTGTCCTAGGGAGTGATTCTAACTGGGGGGGGGGGGCTTTGACTCACATGACAGCGATCACTGCTCTCGATCACAGGGAGAGCAGTAGATCTCTGTCATGTCACAAGTCAGAACGGGGAAATGCCTTGTTTACAAGGGCATCTCCCCGTTCTACCTCTCCGTAACACGATCGCGGGCACCCGGCGGACATTGAGTCCACAGTCCCGGAGAATGCTGCGCACGCCACAGTGTCGCTTCTTAAAGGGGATGTACCTGTATGCCCTTTTGCCCAACCGTGCCATTCTGCCAAAATATATCGTCATGCAGCGGTCGGAAAGCGGTTAACAAGTGCTACTGAATTATGAATTTTGAGTGCGACTCATATTTCCCTCTCAGCATACCTGTGCCGGGACAGGGTCTTCTAGAACCCAGGACAAACATGCCAAAATGCGCCCCAAAGATGTATGAGCATTATGTGTCAGCAAATCCCCCCCCCCCAAAAAAAAATAAAAAAATTGAGCACTAATCTGTATGCATATCCTGTAAGCATAAATTCCCCCTACACCCAGTACAAATCCGCCCCCCCCGCTGAAATACACTATCACAAATGCCCCCCCCAAAATCACCCCTTCTAGCACAAATCCTCTACCCTTCAAACCCCTCAAATTACATCTCTAAGTGCACATCCTCTCCCCTCCTCTCACTTCAAATCCCCCCTCCCAGCACAAATCTCCCTCCTAGCTCAGATCCCCCCCACCCAAAAAAAACCATTCATCCTGACTAGCACAATCCTCTCCCAACAAAAATATTTCCCCTCCTAGCACAATTCAACCTTCCCTCCTTTACCATATCACCTCTTCTAGAACAAATCCTCCAAAGCCCCCCTCCTAGCACAAATCCTCTTCCCCCACCCCCCTCCCAACACAAATCCCCCTAAAATCACCACTTCCCCAAATGTACCCTCCTAGAACAATTCTTACCCCTGCCTCTACCCTAATTCCCCCTACCAACACAAATTCCCTCCCTCCAAGCTCCTTGTGGTGTCCCCCTTCCACACTTCACATGATACCACAGTGCCCAGGGCAGCCGCCCCTCCTGCCCACCCCTCGTCGCAGGCCCTGCAGCATACCTTCCAATTGTCTGCGATTTGGAAGGATTGTCTCTATATTGGAACAAAATCCCTCTGCCCCTTGTAACTCTTCAAATGCCCCTCTGGTATAGACGACCTCTTATGCCTCGTGCACACGGTCGGACATTCCGACAACAAAATCCATGTTTTTTTCCCGACGGATGTTGGCTCAAACTTGTCTTGCATACACACGGTCACACAAAGTTGGCCGGAAATCCTGAACGTCGAGAACGTGGTGACGTACAACACGTACGGCGAGCCGAGAAAAATGAGGTTCAATAGCCCAGTGCGGCTCTTCTGCTTGATTCGGAGCATGCGTGGAATTTTGTGCGTCGGAATTGTGTACACACGATCGGAATTTACGCGAACGGATCTTGTTGTCGGAAAATTTGAGAACCAGATCTCAAATTTTGTTTGTCGGAAATTCCGACAAAAAACAGCTGATGGAGCCTACACACGGTCGGAATTTCCGACAACAAGCTCCCGTCGAACATTTGTTGTTGGAAATTCCAAGCGTGTGTACGCGGCAAGTGTCAGATTTGTCCACCGCAATGTCCCACTAAAAAGCACTGATTGCCGCCATTACTAGTAAAAAATAAAAGATAAATAAAAAGTCCCTAAAAAAAATCAATCTCATAGTTTGTAGACGCTATAACTTTTGCGCAAACCAACCAATATGTAGCAGAATACATATTGACCTAAATCAGGGGTAGGCAACCTCGGCCCTCCAGCTGTGGTGAAACTACAAATCCCATCATGCTTCTGCCTGTGACTGTCGGGGTCTTGCAATGTCTTATGGGAATGGTAGTTTCACCACAGCTGGAGGGTCGGGGGTGCCTACCCCTGGCCTAAATAGATTTTTTTACGTATTTAAATTGGATAGTAGAAAATAAAAAATATGGTTTCTTTTTTCAATTGTCGCTCTTCTTTTGTTAATAGCGCTAAAAATAAAAACTGAAGAGGTGATCAAATACCACCAAAAGAAAGCTCTATTTGTGGGAAAAAATGACATACATTTTGTTTGTGTACAACATCGCACGACCGCGCAATTGTCAGTTAAAGTAACGCAGTGCCATATCGCAAAAAATGGCCTGGTCATTGACCACTTACGGACCGTCCGCCATCGTTTTACGTCGGTATTTTGAAGAGGAATATCGTTGTTATGGCAGCAGCTAGCTACCATAGCCCTGGTATCTTCTTCTTCGGCCGGTGGTCCGCTTTCAGATAAAAGTGGTCTTTGCGGCAGATTCGCCGCAAGCTCACTTTTATCGGTGGCGGGAGAGGGCCACCCCCTCCCGCTGCGCTCCGGTGCCCTCGCCACTTACCGGAGCCGCCGGTAGTGGCGAAGGCGATTGGATCCTTGTTCTTGCTGGGTATGGAGACGAGTGAGGGGAAGATGTCCCCCACCCGTCTCCATACCATTGCAGGGCGGAAGCGCCGTCAAAACGGCACTTCCGCCCACAGCTCTTATTTTTTTTTTTTCAAATGATATTTTATAATTTTTTAAAATTTTGTATTATTGCATTTTAGTGTAAATATGAGATCTGAGGTCTTTTTGACCCCAGATCTCATATTTAAGAGGTCCTGTCATGCCATATTTCTATTACAAGGGATGTTTACATTCCTTGTAATAGGAATAAAAGTGACACAATTTTTTTTAAACAAGAACAGTGTAAAAATAAAAAAATAAAAGGTAAAATCAATAAGAACAAAAAAAATGTTTTTAAACGCACCCCGTCCCGCCGAGCTCACGTGCGGCAGCGCCCACATATGAAAACGGTGTTCAAACCACACATGTGAGGTATCGCCGCGATTGGTAGAGCGAGAGCAATAATTCTAGCCCTAGACCTCCTCTGTTACTCAAAACATGCAACCTTTAGAATCTTTTAAACGTCGCCTATGGAGATTTTTAAGGGTAAAAGTTTGTCTCCATTCCACGAGCGGGCGCAATTTTGAAGCGTGACATGTTCGGTATCAATTTACTCGGCGTAACATTATCTTTCACAATATAAAAAAAATTGGGCTAACTTTACTGTTGTCTTATTTTTTAATTCAAAGAAAAGTGTATTTTTTCCAAAAAAAACAAGTGCGCTTGTAAGACCGCTGCGCAAATACGGTGTGACAGAAAGTATTGCAACGACCGCCATTTTATTCTCTAGGGTGTTAGAAAAATATATATATAATGTTTGGGGGTTCTAAGCAATTTTCTAGCAAAAAAAAAAAAATATTTTTAATTTGTAAACACCAAATCTCAGAAAGAGGCTCGGTCCTTAAGTGGTTAAGGGGGTAAATCCTTCCAGGGCTGAAGTGGTTAATTCATATAGAATTGAATGAATCAGAAAAATATTGCAATATGGTCACTAGTTGGAGCTGGCTATCATAGAAGCGAAAGGTCCACTTTGTTAGGCATTCCTATAGTCACTCATAATTGATTAACAAACTTCCATCCCATCCTTATAACAGTATAAATTTGAGCACCCTTAATGGGTCAGCACATTGCTGGGGGGAGCACATTGCAACGACTTCTATCCTTAAGGCTTCATTCTTTAAGTGATTCTTTCTACAAGTGATATGCACTTCAATATTTGCACTTCAGCGATTGCACAAAGCAAACATACATAGCAATCTGCACTGGAAAGCACCTAACAGACTGCAGGTGATCCTGTCTCTCTATTAAGCTCTCCTTCTGACACTCGTGTCCTCTCTCCTCAAACTCTCTTACCTTCACCCCTCTTTTCCACCCCCTGCTTATACATATCACCCTACCTTCTGTCCTCTCCCTACCACTGCTCCTACCAACTCTTGCTCATTCTACATCCATACACTGATAAAACCTCCAGTACTCTGAGACATGCCCCTTTATATAAATCACATCCCCACATTACCTCCCTCACCCTCCTGCTTCTCCTAACCTCTGGTGACATATCCCCAAACCCTGGGCCGCTATCATCTGTCTTTGCCCAACACTCCCATCCCCCTACACCCTCTGGCATCATTTGCAACCCACAGAACTTAGTCTCTATTCCTCTTCTTTCCAAAACCAACCACCCCCCCCCCCCCCCTGTCCTGTGCCCTTTGGAACGCACGCTTTGTCTGTAACAAACTCACCGCCCTCCACAAACACTTTATGACAAATTCCTTAAACCTACTTGCCATTACTGAAACCTGGCTTCATGAATCAGATAGTACTTCTCCTGCTTCCCTCTCCCATGGTGGCCTTCTCTGGACTCACTCCCCCAGACCAAGTGGGCGGAAGGGAGGTGGAGTGGGATTCCTTCTATCCCCATGCAGCACCTATCAGGTACTTCACCCACCTCCCTCTCTGACACTCTCCTCTTTTGAAGCACATTGCATTTGTCTATTCTCTCCCATTTCTCAGAGAATTGCTGTCATCTACCGGCCCCCTGGACCGATATCAGCCTTTCTTGATGACTTCTCTGCCTGGCTACCCTACTTTCTCTCTTCTCAAATCCCCACAATTATTCTCGGTGACTTCAACATCCCTGTTAACATTAACACTACTATTACTTCTAAACTTCTCAGTCTAACCTCATCGATTGACCTGAAGCAATGGATACAGGCTCCTACCCACTCCAACGGCAATACCCTTGACCTTGTCTTCTCCTATCTGTGCACTCCGTGCAACCTTTCCAACAATCCATTCCCACTCCCTGATCACCACCTTATTAGTTTTGCTCTCTCCCTGTCTTCCACCTCCTCTCCCTCCAAGCGCCTAACAGTTACACGTAGAAACCTTCGCCACCTCAACCCTTCTCTTCTCTACTCTGATACTGATCACCTCTATGACAAAATCTCACCTCTGTCCTGCCCCAACCTAGCCACTTTCATCTACAACAGCTCACTGTCTTCCTCCCTAGACAAGCTTGCCCCCCTCACTACATGCAGAATTAGGCCCCGACTGCTACAACCCTGGCAAACAGACAACACCAGAAGTCTCAGAAAACGTAGCCGCGCTTATGAGCGCCTGTGGCATAAGACTAAGACCCAGGAAGACTTCACACAATAAAAATCTGCCCTCCTAAAATACTATTCCTGCCTCCACAATGCCAACCAGACCTACTTTATCACACTCATTAACACCTTCTCATCCAGTCCACATCAACTCTTCTCTACCTTCAACACTCTACTCTGTCCTCCACTGCCTCCACCCACAACTCACTCACTGCCCAGGAGATTGCCAATCACTTCAAAATAAGATTGATACAATTCATGAGGAGATCTCCAATGCGCAAAAACCTCCCCCATGCAACACCCCATGTCCACAGATACAATCATTACTTCCCTCATTCAACCCTGCTACTACTACTGAGGTTGCTAAACTTTTATCTAACACTCATCTAGCCCCCTGCCCCCTGGATCCTGCTCCCTCACAAATGCTACGCTAGTCACCCCCATACTTAAAAAGCCCTCACTGGATCCCACCAATCTTAACAACCTACGTCCCATCTCTTTACTCGCCTTCTCCTCCAAACTTCTTGAAAGACTGGTCTACAACCGACTGAGCGACCATCTGACCATGAATAAACTTCTTGATCCCCTTCAGTCCGGATTTCGCCCTCAACACTCCACGGAAACTGCTCTCCTTAAACTCTCAAATGACCTACTAACGGCTAAAACCAGCAGACACTATTCTGTATTACTTCTCCTGGATCTCTCTGCTGCCTTTGACACAGTGGACCACCCTCTCCTCCTCAATAAACTCCACTCCTTTGGTCACCGTGACTGTACTCTTCGTTGGTTCTCATCCTACCTATCCCACCGCTCCTTCAGTGTCACTTACAACTCTACTTCCTCCTCTCCTCTTCCTTTCTCCGTTGGGGTCCCCCAAGATTCTGTTCTTGGACCTCTCCTTTTCTCAATCTACACCACCTCCCTGGGTCAGTTGATTGCCTCCCACGGCTTTAAATATCATCTCTACACTGATGACACCGAAATCTATCTCTCCACCCCCCAGCTCTCTCCATCTGTCTCCTCACGTATTACCAACTTACTAGCAGACATATCAGCCTGGATGTCACATCAGTTCCTCAAACTCAACCTATCCAAAACCGAGCTCATGATATTTCCTCCCCCAGGTGCCACTTCCCCTGATTTCTCTGTCAATATCAACGGCTCAACTATCAACTTATCCCCTCATGCCAAGGTCCTAGGTGTAATCCTGGACTCTGAACTAACCTTTCGGCCCCACATGCTATCGCTATCCAAAATTTGCCGCCTCAGCCTCCACAACATCTCCAAGATACGCCCCTTCCTAACCAATGTCACCACAAAGCTTCTAATCCACTCCCTGGTCATCTTCCGCCTCGACTACTGCAAATCCCTCCTCATTGGCTTACCTCTAAATAGGCTATCCCCACTTCAGTCCATCATGAACGCTGCGGCCAGGCTCATCCACCTCACAAACCGCTCAGCGTCTGCTACACCCCTCTGCCCATCCCTCCATTGGCTGCCACTCAGTCACCAAATTAAATTCCAGATACTAACTATAACAAAGCCATCCACAACCTGGCCCCCAGCTACATCTCTAACCTAGTCTCAAAATACCAACCTAATCGTTCTCTTTGCTCCTCCCAAGACCTCCTGCTCTCAAACTCCCTTGTCACCTCATCCCATGCTCACCTTCAGGACTTCTCCAGAGCCTCTCCCATCCCCTGGAATGCTCTACCCCAATCCGTCTGATTTTCTCCTACTTTATCCACTTTTAGACGATCCCTGAAAACTCATCTCTTCAGAGAAGCCTATCTGGCCCCCACCTAACAACTGTACATGTCATTTATCTTCTCAATCAGCACATCACCCACAGTTATTACCTCTTGTATCTCTTGACCTTCCCTCTTAGATTGTAAGCTCTAAGGAGCAGGGCCCTCTGATTCCTACTGTATTAAAGTGTATTGTATTTGTACTGTCTACCCTCAAGTTGTAAAGTGCTACGTAAACTGTTGGCGCTATATAAATCCTGTATATTATTAATGATAATAATAGTAAATAAGTATTTATGATCACCATCTAGTGGCCAAAATGCAGTTATTTTTTCCTGAATCTCTTCAAGTAATTGAAAAGGATATTTTATTTAAAAAACAAAAACAAACATGTTATACTGACCTGCTCTGTGTAATGGTTTTGTACAGAGCAGCCCCAATCCTCCTTTTCCAGGGTCCCCCGCAAGCGCTCCTGGCTCCTCCTGCCTTCGAGTAACCCCCCTTTAGCAAGCCGCTTGCTAGGGGCATACTCATACGGGCTCGTCTTGATCCTGAGCCACATTGTGTGTGTGTCAATAGATTCATTTCTGGGGGTCCAGTGAGAAAGGAGAGAGGGAGCAACGTTGCTGCTCTCTGGCACAGGGCTGGATCGAGATCAGGCTCGGATAAGTATTTAGGAGGAGCTGCACAGAATGCATTAAGGATAAAAACCTTTACCTTTACAACCACTTTAATTATCAGCTTCAGGCTGTTAAGGGATAATCTTTAGGGTCTAGTAAAGAGTTATGTTTTAATTAAAGTGAAAAAAAATAAAAACACCTGACTAAAATCTGAATATGACTTTGTATCAGCTTCCTGTAAACCCCCCCCCCCCACACACACACACACACACACAGCAGCACTCAGACCAGGAGAGGTAGAAGCTGCAATAGAAGCCGATGATAGATAGATAGATAGATAGATAGATAGATAGATAGATAGATAGATAGATAGATAGATAGATAGATAGATAGATAGATAGATAGATAGATAGATAGATAGATAGATAGATAGATAGATAGATAGATAGATAGATAGATAGTCAGTCTGCATGGAGAAAGTCATTCCAGCTATAAAAGAAGCAACTGCTATACTGTAAAGTGTCCACTAGATGTCACTAGTATAGCACTGCTGGAAATATGCAGTGATAGAATATAGAGATCCTGGTGCCCAACCTGTGGCTGGAGGGCCGCATTTGGCCCTTTTTGGTATATGATGTGCGGCCCTTGGACCTCAGTAGTCTGTAGTGAGAACATTGATTAGGGTAATTGCATTTATCTCTACTAGCCTCATGTAACATCTTCCCAGTTTCCTATTTTCTTCTGTAGCATGTCCATAGTCTCTGACCCTCCTTTCCGCTATTAGGTTTGCAGTCTCTGACAGTCCTCTCAATTATTACATTAAATTAACCATTATGTGCGGCCCTTTGGTGATATCAGGGGGCCGCAGTTAAGACCACCTATTGCTCATAAGTTGACAACCACTGAGATAGATAGATAGATAGATAGATAGATAGATAGATAGATAGATAGATAGATAGATAGATAGATAGATAGATAGATAGATAGATAGATAGATAGATAGATAGATAGATAGATAGATAGATAGATAGATAGATAGATAGATAGATACGTGATAAGCAATTAAAGCCATTTCAGTTATAAAGTGGTTAAATGAAGTGAAGCAGCTGTCATACTGTACCATGGCCACTAGATGTCACTAGTAATGCATTGCTGGGGAGCTGCACCATGTTTAGAACTCCATAGATGTCAGTTAGTCCTCCTGCACACAGGGCATTAGAAAAAAAACGAGCTGCAAAGCCACTACCAATGCCAGAAAAAAAAACATCTGTAAAAACGCAATTTTAGTAGCTTTCTGCATTGGCGTTAATGCGCGTTTAGCCACATTAGCTTTTAGCAGCGTTTCTCTGCCTCTATTTAAAAATGTTTCCCTACGAGAGCCGTCTTAACTGATCCGACTTTCAGCCCACTGATTTGAAAAGAAGTCGTATCAAAGTTGGATCATGATGATCCGACTTGTGGTGTGACTTGTGCTCTGAGGATCCTAAAGGGGAACTTAGAGGAGCTCTCACGCCAACATAAAGCGGCATTGGGTGCCCCCCCAGAAATCCATACCAGACCCTTATACGAGCATGCATACTATCTAATAAATGTTTTAACCCCTTGATTGCCCCCTAGTTAACCCTTTCACCACTGATCACCATATAACCGTTACGGTTGATGCTGGTTAGTTCGTTTATTTTTTATAGTGTCAGGGCACCCGCCGTTTATTACCGAATAAAGGTTTAGCCCCCCGATCGCCCGGCGGTGATATGCGTCGCCCCAGGCAGCGTCAGATTAGCGCCAGTACCGCTAACACCCACGCATGCAGCATGCGCCTCCCTTAGTGGTATAGTATCTGATCGGATCAATATCTGATCCGATCAGATCTATACTAGAGTCCCCAGCAGTTTAGGGTTCCCAAAAACGCAGTGTTAGCGGGATCAGCCCAGATACCTGCTAGCACCTGCATTTTGTGCCTCCGCCCGGCCCGGCCCAGCCCACCCAAGTGCAGTATCGATCGATCACTGTCACTTACAAAACACTAAACGCATAACTGCAGCGTTCGCAGAGTCAGGCCTGATCCCTGCGATCGCTAACAGTTTTTTTGGTAGCATTTTGGTGAACTGGCAAGCACCAGCCCCAGGCAGCGTCAGGTTAGCGCCAGTACCGCTAACACCCACGCACGCAGCATACGCCTCCCTTAGTGGTATAGTATCTGAACGGATCAATATCTGATCTGATCAGATCTATACTAGCGTCCCCAGCAGTTTAGGGTTCCCAAAAACGCAGTGTTAGCGGGATCAGCCCAGATACCTGCTAGCACCTGCGTTTTGCCCCTCCGCCCGGCCCGGCCCAGCCCACCCAAGTGCAGTATCGATCGATCACTGTCACTTACAAAACACTAAACGCATAACTGCAGCGTTCGCAGAGTCAGGCCTGATCCCTGCGATCGCTAACAGTTTTTTGGTAGCGTTTTGGTGAACTGGCAAGCACCAGAGGCCTAGTACACCCCGGTCGTAGTCAAACCAGCACTGCAGTAACACTTGGTGACGTGGCGAGTCCCATAAGTGCAGTTGAAGCTGGTGAGGTGGCAAGCACAAGTAGTGTCCCGCTGCCACCAAAAAGACAAACACAGGCCCGTCATGCCCATAGTGCCCTTCCTGCTGCATTCGCCAATCCTAATTGGGAACCCACCGCTTCTGCAGCGCCCGTACTTCCCCCATTCACATCCCCAACCAAATGCAGTCGGCTGCATGAGAGGCATTTATATGTCCTCCCGAGTACCCCTACCCAACGAACCCCCCAAAAAAGATGTCGTGTCTGCAGCAAGCGCGGATATAGGCGTGACACCCGCTATTATTGTCCCTCCTGTCCTGACAATCCTGGTCTTTGCATTGGTGAATGTTTTGAACGCTACCATTCACTAGTTGAGTATTAGCGTAGGGTACAGCATTGCACAGGCTAGGCGCACTTTCACAGGGTCTCCCAGGATACCATCGCATTTTGAGAGACCCGAACCTGGAACCGGTTACCGTTATAAAAGTTAGTTACAAAAAAAGTGTAAAAAAAAAAAAAATATGAAATAAAAAAAAATAGTTGTTGTTTTATTGTTCTCTCTCTCTCTATTCTCTCTCTCTATTGTTCTGCTCTTTTTTACTGTATTCTATTCTGCAATGTTTTATTGTTATTGTTATTGTTATTGTTATTATGTTTTATCATGTTTGTTTTTCAGGTGTGTAATTATTTACACTTTACTGTGCTTTATTGTTAACCATTGTTAACCATTTTTTTGTCTTCAGGTACGCCATTCACGACTTTGAGTGGTTATACCAGAATGATGCCTGCAGGTTTAGGTATCATCTTGGTATCATTCTTTTCAGCCAGCGGTCGGCTTTCATGTAAAAGCAATCCTAGCAGCTAATTAGCCTCTAGACTGCTTTTACAAGCCGTGGGAGGGAATGCCCCCCCCCCCCACCGTCTTCCGTGTTTTTCTCTGGCTCTCCTGTCTCAACAGGGAACCTGAGAATGCAGCCGGTGATTCAGCCAGCTGACCATAGAGCTGATCAGAGACCAGAGTGGCTCCAAACATCTCTATGGCCTAAGAAACCGGAAGCTACGAATATTTCATGACTTAGATTTCGCCGGATGTAAATAGCGCCATTGGGAAATTGGGGAAGCATTTTATCACACCGATCTTGGTGTGGTCAGATGCTTTGAGGGCAGAGGAGAGATCTAGGGTCTAATAGACCACAATTTTTTCAAAAAAGAGTACCTGTCACTACCTATTGCTATCATAGGGGATATTTACATTCCCCGAGATAACAATAAAAATGATTAAAAAAAAAAATATGAAAGGAACAGTTTAAAAGTAAGATTAAAAAAGCAAAAAAATAATAAAGAAAAAAAAAAAAAAAAAAAAAACACCCCTGTCGCCCCCTGCTCTCGCGCTAAGGCGAACGCAAGCGGCGGTCTGTCGTCAAACGTAAACAGCAATTGCACCATGCATGTGAGGTATCACCGCGAAGGCCAGATCGAGTGCAGTAATTTTTCCAGTAGACCTCCTCTGTAAATCTAAAGTGGTAACCTGTAAAGGCTTTTGAAGGCTTTTAAACATGTATTTATTTTGTTGCCACTGCACGTTTGTGCGCAATTTTAAAGCATGTCATGTTTGGTATCCATGTACTCGGCCTAAGATCATCTTTTTTATTTCATCAAACATTTGGGCAATATAGCGTGTTTTAGTGCATTAAAATTAAAAAAAGTGTGTTTTTTCCCCAAAAAATGCGTTTGAAAAATCGCTGCGCAATTACTGTGTGAAAAAAAAAAATGAAACACCCACCATTTTAATCTGTAGGGCATTTGCTTTAAAAAAATATATAATGTTTGGGGGTTCAAAGTAATTTTTTTGCAAAAAAAAAAAACTTTTTCATGTAAACAATAAGTGTCAGAAAGGGCTTTGTCTTCAAGTGGTTAGAAGAGTGGGTGATGTGTGACATAAGCTTCTAAATGTTGTGCATAAAATGCCAGGACAGTTCAAAACCCCCCCAAATGACCCCATTTTGGAAAGTAGACACCCCAAGCTATTTGCTGAGAGGCATGTCGAGTCCATGGAATATTTTATATTGCGACACAAGTTGCGGGAAAGAGACAAATTTTTTTTTTTTTTTTTTTTGCACAAAGTTGTCACTAAATGATATATTGCTCAAACATGCCATGGAAATATGTGAAATTACACCCCAAAATACATTCTGCTGCTTCTCCTGAGTACGGGGATACCACATGTGTGAGACTTTTTGGGAGCCTAGCCGTGTACGGGACCCCGAAAACCAAGCACCGCCTTCAGGCTTTCTAAGGGCGTGAATTTTTGATTTCACTCTTCACTGCCTATCACAGTTTCGGAGGCCATGGAATGCCCAGGTGGCACAAAACCCCCCCAAATGACCCCATTTTGGAAAGTAGACACCCTAAGCTATTTGCTGAGAGGTATAGTGAGTATTTTGCAGACCTCACTTTTTGTCACAAAGTTTTGAAAATTGAAAAAAGAAAAAAAAAAATGTTTTTTCTTGTCTTTCTTCATTTTCAAAAACAAATGAGAGCTGCAAAATACTCACCATGCCTTTCAGCAAATAGCTTGCGGTGTCTACTTTCCAAAATGGGGTCATTTGGGGGGGTTTTGTGCCACCTGGGCATTCCATGGCCTCCGAAACTGTGATAGGCAGTAAAGAGTGAAATCAAAAATTTTCACCCTTAGAAATCCTGAAGGCAGTGATTGGTTTTCGGGGTCCAGTACGCGGCTAGGCTCCCAAAAAGTCCCACACATGTGGTATCCCCATACTCAGGAGAAGCAGCTAAATGTATTTTGGGGTGCAATTCCACATATGCCCATGGCCTGTGTGAGCAATATATCATTTAGTGACAACTTTATGAAAAAAAAAAAAAAAAGTGTCACTTTCCCGCAACTTGTGTCAAAATATAAAATATTCCATGGACTCAATATGCCTCTCAGCAAATAGCTTGGGGTGTCTACTTTCCAAAATGGGGTCATTTTGGGGGGTTTTGTGCCACCTGGGCATTCCATGGCCTCCGAAACTGTGATAGGCAGTGAAGAGTGAAAGCAAAAATTTACACCCTTAGAAATCCTGAAGGCGGTGATTGGTTTTCGGGGCCCCGTACGCGGCTAGGCTCCCAAGAAGTCCCACACATGTGGTATCCCCATACTCAGGAGAAGCAGCTAAATGTATTTTGGGGTGCAATTCCACATAGGCCCATGGCCTGTGTGAGCAATATATCATTTAGTGACGACTTTTTGTAAATATTTTTTTTTTTTTTTTTTTTGTCATTTTTCAATCACTTGGGACAAAAAAAATAAATATTCAATGGGTTCAACATGCCTCTCAGCAATTTCCTTGGGGTGTCTACTTTCCAAAATGGGGTCATTTGGGGGGGTTTTGTACTGCCCTGCCATTTTAGCACCTCAAGAAATGACATAGGCAGTCATAAACTAAAAGCTGTGTAAATTCCAGAAAATGTACCCTAGTTTGTAGACGCTATAACTTTTGCGCAAACCAATAAATATACGCTTATTGACATTTTTTTTACCAAAGACATGTGGCCGAATACATTTTGGCCTAAATGTATGACTAAAATTTAGTTTATTGGATTTTTTTTATAACAAAAAGTAGAAAATATCATTTTTTTTCAAAATTTTCGGTCTTTTTCCATTTATAGCGCAAAAAATAAAAACCGCAGAGGTGATTAAATACCATCAAAAGAAAGCTCTATTTGTGGGAAGAAAAGGACGCAAATTTCGTTTGGGTACAGCATTGCATGACCGCGCAATTAGCAGTTAAAGCGACGCAGTGCCAAATTGGAAAAAGACCTCTGGTCCTTAGGCAGCATAATGGTCCGGGGCTCAAGTGGTTAAGGGGCGTCAAAACTCGGGCTTCCTTGTACCTATAGAATATACTTTTATTATTGTTTCACAAGCAAGAGTCTCATGGATATATACAAACCCCAGCACATTTATTTAAAAAAAAAGGATAAAGGGTTTTGGAGTGCATTACGTACAGAGTGCTGGGTTCTGGGATGAGCTACATTAGGGATGAGCCGAACACCCCCCGGTTCGGTTCGCACCAGAACCCACGAACTTACCGAAAGTTCGCACGAACGTTAGAACCCCATTGACGTCTATGGGACTCGAACGTTCGAAATCAAAAGTGCTAATTTTAAAGGCTAATTTGCATGGTATTGTTCTAAAAAGGGTTTGGGGACCCGGGTCCTACCCCAGGGGACATGTATCAATGCAAAAAAAACTTTTAAAAACGGCCGTTTTTTCGGGAGCAGTGATTTTAATGATGCTTAAAGTAAAAAAAAAAAAGTGAAATATTCCTTTAAATATCGTACCTGGGGGGTGTCTATAGTATGCCTGTAAAGTGACGCGTGTTTCCCATGTTTAGAACAGTCCCTGCACAAAATGTCATTTTTAAAGGAAAAAATCTCATTTAAAACTGCTTGCGGGTTTAATGTCATGTCGGGTCATGGCAATATGGATGAAAATCAGTGAGACAAACGGCATGGGTACCCCCCAGTCCATTACCAGGCCCTTTGGGTCTTGTATGGATATTAAGGGGAACCCCGCACCCAAATTAAAATAAGGAAAGGTGTGGGGCCACCAGGCCCTATATACTCTGAACAGCAGTATACAGGCGGTGCAAACAAGACAGGGACTGTAGGTTTGTTGTTAAGTAGAATCTGTTTGTAATTTTGAACGGGTACATTTTTAACGTGTTTAGCTCCAGCCAAAAAATCTTTTTTAAGCTTTTTGGAAAACATAGGGAAGGGTTATCACCCCTGTGACATTTGTTTTGCTGTCTTTCCTCCTCTTCAGAAGATTTCACCTCACTTTTTTGTCCCAATGAAAAATGTTTTTTGAAAATTTGGGTTTTTTTGTGGAACAAGGATTGGAAAGCATCAGTGGAAAGGAGAAATTGTTTTCCCATATTAGCTCTTACAGGAGAGAATTTCCCTTCCTAGGGGTAGATTTCATCTCACTTCCTGTTGTCTCCTTCCGTTTGCAAGTAGGAGTCGTTTGTAAGTTAGATGTTTGAAAGTAGGGTCCTGCCCTATATACTCAGCAGAAATTTGGGCCTTAGGTGTTGCTGTGGCCACAACACTGTAAGCCCTCACAGGGCCCTGCTGTGAAATATTAGATCAAGAATTGTAATTACACGCCCCTGTTAGACAGGGGCAGAAAAATTGGGCCTTAGGCACTGGTGCTGGTGCCACAACACTGCAACCCCTCACAGACACTCTAGTTGGAACGCAGGAACGAGCCCTGCTGCAAAGTATTGCATCAAAAATTGTAATTACACGCCCCTGTTAGACAGGGGCAGAAAAATTGGGCCTTAGGCACTGGTGCTGGTGCCACAACACTGCAACCCCTCACAGACACTCTAGTTGGAATGCAGGAACGAGCCCTGCTGCAAAGTATTACATCAAAAATTGTAATTACACGCCCCTGTTAAACAGGGGCTGAAAAATTGTGCCTTAGGCACTGGTGGTGGCGCCCAGAACCAAAAATGTTCTTACAAGCTATCAGCGTGATGATTGAGGAGGAAGAGGATAATTACTCAGGGATAGTCACTCAGCATCAGCATAGGCAGTCTTTGAAGGGATCTGAGATTTCAAAAAAAATTATTCGGTTACATCAGCATCAGGTGCTTGGTAGCTGGTGGTGATCCAAGACTGATTCATTTTTATGAAGGTCAGCCGATCGATCGAGTCGGTGGACAGACGCACCCTGTGATCGGTTACCACGCCTCCAGCAGCACTGAATGTGCGTTCCGAAAGAACGCTGGATGCAGGACAGGCCAGTAGCTCAATTGCATACTGTGCAAGCTCTGGCCAGTGATCCATCCTCAAGACCCAGTAACCCAGAGGATTTTCGGTGGGAAAGGTGTCCAAGTCTGATCTTGCCCCTAGGTATTCCTGCACCAAGTAAAACAGACGCTGGCGATGGTTGCTGGAACCGATCATACCTTGGGGCTGCGGACCAAAAAATTGTCTGAACGCATCGGTCAGACGGCCACCTTCTCCACCGCTCCTTCTTTGACTGACCGAAGCCTCAGCAACACGTTGTCCAGAAACAGGAGTTTGTAACCTCCCAGTCTCTGGGAACGCGTTGCACAGACCTTTCTGCAAGGCCTCCCGAAGATGTTTCATCCTCTGCTCCCTCTGCGATGGCAAGATAAGGTCCGCAACCTTACCCTTGTAACGTGGATCAAGGAGGGTTGCCAGCCAGTATTGGTCCTTCTCCTTGATACCACGAATACGAGGATCCTTACGCAGGCTTTGCAGGATCAGGGAGGCCATGCAGCGTAGGTTTGCTGAGGCATTCGGTCCGGAGTCCTCTGGGTCACTAAGGACAACAACGTCCGCAGCCACCTCCTCCCAGCCACGTACAAGTCCATGTGTTCCTTGGGACTGATCCCTTAAAGACTGCTGCTGATGCTGAGTGCCAGGCTCCACCTCCATACTGACACAATCTTCCTCCTCCTCCTCCTCGTCCTCTTCCTGTGTGATCGGCGGGCACGCAGGAACACTGTCTGGATAAAGGGGGCCTTGAGAGCTAAGGAATTCCTCCTCTTCCTGCCTCTGTTCTGCCTCAAGTGCACTGTCCATTATTCCACGCAGCGTGTGCTCCAACAGGTGGACAAGGGGGACAGTGTCACTGATGCATGCACTGTCAGTGCTCACCATCCTCGTGGCCTCCTCGAATGGTGACAGGACAGTGCATGCATCCCTGATCATGGCCCACTGGCGTGGGGAAAAAAAACCAAGCTCCCCTGACCCTGTCCTGGTGCCATAGTCGCACAGGTACTCATTGATGGCCCTCTGCTGCGTGTGCAGCCGCTGCAGCATGGCCAACGTTGAGTTCCACCTGGTGGGAATGTCACAGATTAGGCGGTTCTTGGGCAGGTTAAACTCCTTTTGGAGGTCCGTCAGCCGAGCACTGGCATTATATGACCGGCGGAAATGCACACAGACTTTCCTGGCCTGCCTCAGGACATCCTGTAAGCCCGGGTACCTGCCCAAGAACTGCTGCACCACCAAGTTAAGGACGTGAGCCAAACAGGGCACATGGGTCATTTGTCCCTGTCGGAGGGCAGAGAGGAGGTTGGTGCCATTGTCGCAAACCACCATTCCTGCCTTAAGTTGGCGTGGCGTCAACCACCTCTGAACCTGCCCCTGCAGAGCTGACAGAACCTCTGCCCCAGTGTGGCTCCTGTCCCCCAAGCACACCAGCTCAAGCACCGCATGGCATCTTTTGGCCTGCGTACTTGCGTAGCCCCTTGAACGCCTACGGAGCACCGCTGGTTCCGAGGAAGAGGCCATGGAGGAAGAAGAAGAGGAGGGGGTGGAGGAGAGAGGTGTGTCACAATCAGCATTTTGGAGGCGTGGTGGCGGAACAACCTCCAACACTACTGCACCTTGTCCTGCATCCTTCCCAGCTGCCAGCAGAGTCACCCAATGCGCCGTGAAACTTAGGTAACGTCCCTGTCCATGCCCGCTGGACCAAGAGTCAGCGGTAATATGCACCTCACCGCTGACCGCCCTGTCCAGCGAGGCATGGACATTGCCTTCCACATGCCGGTAGAGAGCCGGAATCGCCTTCCGTGAGAAAAAGTGGCGTTTGGGTACCTGCCACCGAGGAACCGCACATTCCACAAACTCACGGAAGGGGGCAGAGTCTACCAACTGAAAAGGCAGCAGTTGAAGTGCTAGCAATTTTGCCAAGCTAGCATTCAACCGCTGGGCATGTGGATGGTTGGGAGCAAACTTCTTTCGGCGGTGCAGCAGCTGGGGCAGGGAAATTTGCCTGGTACAATCTGACGTCGGTGTACCAAAAGCAGATTGCCCACAAGTACTTGGCTGTGACACACCTAATTCTACACCTTCATTCCTCTCACTGCAGGTCTCAGAGAGGACTGAAGGTCTAGTGGGGTTGGAAATCTCAGCTGATGAGGAGCAAGGAGAGATCCTCTTTGTTCTTTGGTGTGGGTCTTTTAGATACGCTTGCCAACGAACTGCATGGCAGGTCAACATATGTCTGGTCAAGCATGTGGTACCCAAGCGGGAGATGTTTTGGCCACGCGAGATACGCTTGAGACATATGTTGCAAATAGCAGTGGTGCGATCTGATGCACTCGTCTCAAAAAAGGCCCACACCAAAGAACTTTTTGAATAACGCGCAGAGACTGCAGAGCCCTGCACATGTGGAGCTTTGGGGTGTGATGCAGTCAATGTGCTGCCCTTAGGCTGGCCCCTGGAGGGCATCCTGCCTCGTTGGTGATGTGCCGCCTCCTCCTCCTCCTCCTCCTCCTCCTCTCTCCTATCAGGCACCCACGTTGAGTCAGTGACCTCATCATCCCCTCCCTCCTCATCACTGGAGCAAACCTGGCAGTATGCTGCAGCAGGGGGAGCATGACTGCCAGATTGCTGTCCTTCTTGGGCACCCCCTCTGTCCGTGCTCATGTTACTGCCTTCATCGAGCTCAGTATCATCATCAGAGCCTTCCAAACGCTGGGCATCCTCCTGGAGCATGTACCCAACACTGTGGTCAAACAGTTCGAGGGAATCCTCATGAGGACATGGTGGAGCTAGGGAAGGAGTCACTGATGACATTGAGCTGAGGGAAGAGGCCGCTGCTTTGCCAGACAAAGCACCCTGGGCATGGGTGAGAGAGGATGAGGAGGATGAGGACGGCTTGGTCATCCACTCGACCAAGTCTTCGGCATGTTGCGGCTCAACACGGCCAGCTGCCGAAAAAAAGGCCAAGCGTGTCCCATGGCCACGTGCTGATGAGGATGCACCGTCTCCACGACCAGCACTAGACACAGAGCCTGCTTGCCCTCTCTTATTGGCTTGTGACTGTCTGCCTCTCCTTCTTGGCCTTCCAGACATACTAATGGCCTGTAGCTGCACTAAGCTGGGATAGAACACCTGTAATTTTCTTCAGGTAGCTTTATATACTGTAACCAGACAAGCCTGCCTGTCAGTAGGAAGATAACAGGAACGGATCTAGCTGAACACTGTGAGCAGGACGCACTGTACTAAATGTAAATAGTCTAGCTGCCTGACCGTGGTACTAATAGGATCAAATAGAACACCTGTAATTTTCTTCAGGTAGCTTTATATACTGTAACCAGACAAGCCGGCCTGTCAGTAGGAAGATAACAGGAACGGATCTAGCTGAACACTGTGAGCAGGACGCACTGCACTAAATGTAAATAGCAGGAACGGATCTAGCTGAACACTGTGAGCAGGACGCACTGCACTAAATGTAAATGGCAGGAACGGATCTAGCTGAACACTGTGAGCAGGACGCACTGCACTAAATGTAAATAGCAGGAACGGATCTAGCTGAACACTGTGAGCAGGACGCACTGCACTAAATGTAAATAGTCTAGAAGATAACAGGAACGGATCTAGCTGAACACTGTGAGCAGGACGCACTGCACTAAATGTAAATGGCAGGAACGGATCTAGCTGAACACTGTGAGCAGGACGCACTGCACTAAATGTAAATAGCAGGAACGGATCTAGCTGAACACTGTGAGCAGGACGCACTGCACTAAATGTAAATAGTCTAGAAGATAACAGGAACGGATCTAGCTGAACACTGTGAGCAGGACGCACTGCACTAAATGTAAATAGCAGGAACGGATCTAGCTGAACACTGTGAGCAGGACGCACTGCACTAAATGTAAATAGTCTAGAAGATAACAGGAACGGATCTAGCTGAACACTGTGAGCAGGACGCACTGCACTAAATGTAAATAGCAGGAACGGATCTAGCTGAACACTGTGAGCAGGACGCACTGCACTAAATGTAAATAGCAGGAACGGATCTAGCTGAACACTGTGAGCAGGACGCACTGCACTAAATGTAAATAGCAGGAACGGATCTAGCTGAACACTGTGAGCAGGACGCACTGCACTAAATGTAAATAGCAGGAACGGATCTAGCTGAACACTGTGAGCAGGACGCACTGCACTAAATGTAAATAACAGGAACGGATATAGCTGAACACTGTGAGCAGGACGCACTGCACTAAATGTAAATAGTCTAGAAGATAACAGGAACGGATCTAGCTGAACACTGTGAGCAGGACGCACTGCACTAAATGTAAATAGCAGGAACGGATCTAGCTGAACACTGTGAGCAGGATGCACTGCACTAAATGTAAATAGCAGGAACGGATCTAGCTGAACACTGTGAGCAGGACGCACTGCACTAAATGTAAATAGCAGGAACGGATCTAGCTGAACACTGTGAGCAGGACGCACTGCACTAAATGTAAATAGCAGGAACGGATCTAGCTGAACACTGTGAGCAGGACGCACTGCACTAAATGTAAATAACAGGAACGGATCTAGCTGAACACTGTGAGCAGGACGCACTGCACTAAATGTAAATAGTCTAGATAGAAGATAA
This sequence comes from Lithobates clamitans, assembly GCA_037952925.1. NCBI lineage: Eukaryota > Metazoa > Chordata > Amphibia > Anura > Ranidae > Lithobates > Lithobates clamitans. The sequence goes on along the minus strand of JBBGZY010002505.1, from coordinate 823,760 downwards.
CAGGAACGGATCTAGCTAAACTGAATACAGTGTATATATATATATGCAACACCTGGGATGCATATATATACACAATACACTGTAAGTGCAGCTAACTGACTGACTGTTCTGCCTAATCTATCTAACTCAAATCAAATGACACTGTCTCTCTCTCTCTCTATCTCTTAGCACACCGGAACACACACTACACAGGGCCGCCGTGCAGGCGGCCTTATATAGTGTGGGGCGTGTACTAAATCCCCTGAGCCATAATTGGCCAAAGCCACCCTGGCTTTGGCCAATTACAGCTCTCTCTACTGACGGCGCTGTGATTGGCCAAGCATGCGGGTCATAGTGCATGCTTGGCCAATCATCAGCCAACAATGCACTGCGATGCCGCAGTTAATTATGGGCCGTGACGCGCCACACGAATTTGGCGCGAACGGCCCATATCGTTCGCAATTCGGCGAACGGGCGAACAGCCGATGTTCGAGTCGAACATGGGTTCGACTCGAACACGAAGCTCATCCCTAAGCTACATACATAATGCAGGGTTCTGGGATGAGTTACGTACATAATGCAGGGTTCTGGGATGAGTTACGTACAGAATGCAGGGTTCTGGGATGAGCTGCGTACAGAGTGCAGGATTCTGGGGTGAGCTGCGTACAAAGTGCAGGGTTCTGGAGTGAGCTGCATACAGAGTGCAGGGTTCTGGGGTGATCTGCATACAGAGTGCAGGGTTCTGGGGTGAGCTACGTTCAGAGTACAGGGTTCTGGGATGAGCTGCATACAAAGTGCAGGGTTCTGGGGTGAGCTGCATACAGAGTGTAGGGTTCTGGGGTGAGCTGCATACAGAGTGTAGGGTTCTGGGGTGAGCTGCGTACTGAGTGCAAGATTCTGGGATGAGCTATGTACAGAGTACAGAGTTCTGGGATGAGCTGCCTATAGAGTGCAGGGTTCTGGGATGAGCTACGTACAGAGGGCAAGGTTCTGGGATGAGCTGCATACAGAGTGCAGTGTTCTGGGATGCCCTATGTACAGGGTGTATGGTTCTGGGATGAGCTATGTGCAGGGGTCTGGGATGAGCTATGTACAGGGTGCAGGGTTCTTGGATGAGCTATATACAGAGTGCAGGGTTCTGGGATAAGCTATATACAGGGTTCTGGGATGAGCTATGTACATGGTACAGGGTTCTGGAATGAGCTATGTACAGGGTGCAGGGTTCTGGGATGAGCTATGTACAGGGAGCAGGGTTCTGGGAAGAGCTATGTACAGGGAGCAGGGTTCTGGGATGAGCTATGTACAGGGTACAGGGTTCTGGGATGAGCTACGTACAGAGGGCAGGGTTCTGGGATGAGCTGCATACAGAGTGCAGTGTTCTGGGATGCCCTATGTAGAGGGTGTATGGTTCTGGGATGAGCTATGTGCAGGGTTCTGGGATGAGCTATGTACAGGGTGCAGGGTTCTTGGATGAGCTATATACAGAGTGCAGGGTTCTGGGATGAGCTATATACAGGGTTCTGGGATGAGCTATGTACATGGTACAGGGTTCTGGAATGAGCTATGTACAGGGAGCAGGGTTCTGGGACGAGCTATGTACAGGGTGCAGGGTTCTGGGACGAGCTATGTACAGGGTGCAGGGTTCTGGGATGAGCTATGTACAGGGAGCAGGGTTCTGGGACGAGCTATGTACAGGGTGCAGGGTTCTGGGATGAGCTATGTACAGGGTGCAGGGTTCTGGGATGAGCTGCGTACAGAGTGCAGGGTTCTGGGATGAGCTACGTGCAGGGTTCTGGGATGAGCTATGTACAGGGTGCAGGGTTCTGGGATGAGCTATGTACAGGGTGCAGGGTTCTGGGATGACATAAAAAATAAAAAAAATTGCGCTAATGTATGTGCAAGATAACAAAAACAAGTATAGTGATATGTGCAAAAGTGGAAAAGTTAAATGTGAATAACAGTTAATAAAAATCCACCATAATGTCCCAATGAAGTAAGAGCTCAATATAGTATGTAAAGAGCTCCAATTCGCCCAAAAAGTGCAAAAACCAAAAGTCCAAGTGATACTGCGATTAGTGACATCAGAGGAGGGTCCACCACCCGGGATAGAAGGGGTTGCTCCTTACCAGATGGCCATGACTCCCCACTACAGAGGGTCACAGCAAGCAGATAAGATCGTAACACAGAGGTTAGAGACTTCTATCAGCATCCACCAGGGGTCGCCTCACCGCCAGTCACTCCTGTGTCAATGGATATATCCGAGATGGACCTATTAGGATGGCCTGCATTGAAGGTTCATGGTTGGACATTTCATACTCCCCAGCCTACACAAACACAGAACTGGTTCCAGGGTGGATGAGCTATGAACAGGGTGCAGGGTTCTGGGATGAGCTGCCTACAGAGCATGCTAGGTACAGAGTCCATCCATCCACATCTTATTACTACACCCTCCCTCAGCAATAACCTCTGCACCCCCCCCCCCCCCCAACACAACTCCTCTCCTCTGCCCTAATCTTTAGCCCCCCCACCCTCCCCAAAGATACACCATTGTCTCCATGGTTACCTTTCTGGCTCCTCTTCCATCCCCTGCAGCAAAATCTTTCTTTTCAGTGCACTAAGGTGCACACTCATTGTCGGCTCCAGAACTTCCCCTACCAGGTAGGAGAATGGGGATCAAGCTGCTGTAGAATCAGGAGCTTCTCTCCCCAATCCTGCCATTGAACACGCTGCACTCTGACAGACCAGCACTGGTCCCCTGTGCAGAGCAGGCAGGCTGCTGTAGAAGTGAAAGCGTTAAACTATGAGCACACAGCTAACTATGACTGAAAACAATGATGCGGGACATACCTCTTACACAGCGGGACCGTGGGACAAAGGTGCATATGCGGGAATGTCCCGCCCAATCCGGGACTGTTGGGAGGTATGCTTCTCTCTCCGCTGTCTTCTTCCTCTGCTTTTTCTGCTGCCTCCGGTTCTTCTTCCTGATGTCTTCTCCTGACGCTTGCTCTCGCTGTTCTGTTAGGTCCAGCATGTGCCATTACTTATATAGCCATTGGGCGTTGCCATCCGGTGATATCATCCGGAAGACCCCGCCCGCTTGTGACTTCACCGCCCGCTTAAACGTGCACCGTTTAGGAGATATTCACCCTGCATGAAGCCAGTGACATCACTGGCACATGCGCTCTGAAGGTCCGGCATACCTTGCCGGATCTTCAGAGCTTTCTGCCGGAACCGAGGGCTCCCCGTGCGCATGCACGGGAGTGACATTGTCGCTCCGGCCAATCACATAGCCGGAGTGTGCAAACCTGGAAGAAAAACAGGGGGAACATGTCAGCCCTCCCAGCGGTGACTTTACAGCACTGGAGAGCTTCTTTTCAAGGTGAGTATTTCATAATTTGCTAGTATGTGATGCATACTAGCACATTATGCCATTGCCTTGCAGGTTTTTTTTTTTATTTGGAACATCTGCGGTTTACTATCACTTTAACCTGGAGGGACTCTTTAAAGAGGTCTGCCCACCCCTGCAAAAATTAAAAGCCAGAAGCTACAAATACTGTAGCTGCTGACTTATAATATTAGGACACTTACCTGTCCTGGACTCCAGCGATGTCGGCACCACAGCCAATGTTTCCATCAGCTGTCGGGTTAGCCATTGCAGCTAAGGGAACCCAGCAGTGCAGCATTACGGCTTCACGCCGGGTCCCTACTGCGCATGCGCAAAATGTGTGGAAGTTCCACTTTTAGGTGGAACTCTGCTTTAAATAACTTTCGGGTCTCAGGGAACCCCTGTCATCAATTATTCTAACCCCCAGGTCAACAGAACTAGTGCCCCCATTGGAAGATTTAGCCTTTATTACTTTTCTGGGGACAACCCAAAATTTGGGATTTTCTTTTACTTTCACTTTAAATGAAAATGGTAAACTAAGGTGACCAGATTCTTAAAGTGAAATCCGGGGACATATTTTTTTTTTATTGGCAAATGGTAAACTATTTTATAAGCATATTTTCCTCAAATTATATATGCAGTGTATGTGATATGTGTTTATGGAATGATTGTATGATATATACACGTTATTCCTCACATTTCGTCCAAAATTAAAGATAAAAAAAAAAGATCCTTAGAATTTTTTGAGATATGGCTACCAAATGTTATGAAGGTAAGATAGAGAGTGCAGAGTTCAGGAGTACGTTACATAAAGAATGCATGGCTCAGCTGTGCCCAGCAATGCAGCCTCACCAGTGCCCATCTATGCAGCCTCACCAGTGCCCAGCAATGTAGCCTCACCAGTGCCCAGCAATGCAGCCTCACCAATACCCATCGATGCAGCCTCACCTGTGCCAGCAATGCAGCTTCACCTGTGCCCAGGAATGCAGCCTCACCTATGCCCAGCAATGAAGCCTCACCTGTGCCAAGGAATGGAGCCTCGCCAGTGCCCAGGAATGCAGCCTCATCTGTGCCCAGGAATGCAGCCTCACCTGTGCCCAAGAATGCAGCCTCACCTGTGCCCAGGAATGCAGCATCATCTGTGCCCAGCAATGCAGCCTCACCTGTGCCCAGGAATGCAGCCTCACCTGTGCCCAGGAATGCAGCCTCACCAGTGCCCAACAATGCAGCCTCACTGTGCCCAAGAATGCAGCCTCACTTGTGCCCAGGAAGGCAGCCTCACCTGTGCCCAGGAATGCAGCATCATCTGTGCCCAGCAATGCAGCCTCACCTGTGCCCAGGAATGCTGCCTCACCAGTGCCCAGGAATGCCGCCTCACCAGTGCCCAGGAATGCAGACTCACCAGTGCCCAGGAATTCAGCCTCACCAGTGCCCAGGAATTCAGCCTCACCAGTGCCCAGGAATGCAGCCTCACCTGTGCCCAGGAATGCAGACTCATCTGTGCAGGGGATCAGAGAGTAGAGGAAGAGGAAAGCCGGCTGGATCATCACACAGGCCGGCGTCTCCCGTTGTGTCAGCTTTAATTTGAATCGCTGGGTGCCGGCCGTCACACAAGTCCCGCCTCCTGGTATGGCTCCTTTGACAGACAGCACACCTGTCCAATGCTGGGACATGTGCTGTCTATCATAGGTGGGAGCCAATCCAGGAGGCGGGACTTGTGTGACGGCCGGCACCCGGCAATTCAAATTAAAGCTGACACAACGGGAGACGCCGGCCTGTGTGATGATCCAGCCTCAGTCAGGGGACTGTCCCCGGGAACCAGGGACCTCTGGTCACCCTATGTTTAACAGGAGAAATAGAGAGGGGGAATCTCGTTATGGAGGCACAGACAGCAATAAAGACTGACAAGTGTTCTAATCCCTCTGCCCTCTATCCAAAAAAAAAAAAATAATAATTTTTTCCTTTAGTAATACTTTAAACTGGTAGTCCGTGGGAACAATTTAATCCAAATTGAATGGATAGTTCAGGTATGTGCTTGTATTACATAGTTTTGGTAGGTGTAAAGGCAACTGTACAACCAGATTGTATAGGGTATGACCAGCTTTACATTGGTGATCAGTGAGAAGAATGCACCTTACACTGGTGATCAGTGGGAAGAATGTCCCTTACATTGGAGGTCAGTGGGAAGAATGCACCTTACACTGGTGATCAGTGGGAAGAATGCTCCTTACATTGGTGATCAGTGGGAAGAATGCTCCTTACATTGGTGATCAGTGGGAAGAATGTTCCTTACATTGGTGATCAGTGGGAAGAATGTTCCTTACATTGGTGGTCAGTGAGAAGAATGCACCTTACACTGGTGGCCAAGGGAGACAGATCCCCTTACATTGGTGGTCAGTGGGAAAAAGACCCCTTTACATTGGTGATCAGTGAGAAGAATGTTCCTTACATTGGTGATCAGTGGGAAGAATGCTCCTTACATTGGCGATCAATGGGACCTATGTACAGTGGCCAATATGTCACTAGATGTCACTAGTATTGCATTGCTGGGGAGCTGCGATGATGATTGGATGAATGGATTTGACCACATATTCTTCCTTCTTGAGTGGCAAAAATAAATGTGACAGCAATCAGTAAAAGCCACTTCAGTTTTGAAGTAGGTAAATGAAGACAACCGGATGCCATGTTGAGCAGTGGCCACTAGATGTCACTAATAGTGCATTGCCGGGGAGCTGCAACATGTTTGGAAAGCCATAGATCAGAATGTTATAGATAGATTAGGATCAGGCTTTCTGAACTTTTTTTTTTTAACACAGAGGAACCCTTAGAACAACGTTTCAGATCTCACAGAGGACCCTGTTAATTAATCTATCTACAGTTCACTATTAGTGTGAGGAGTAAGACAAGTCCCTTACATTGGTGATCAGTGAGAAGAATGTCCCTTACATTGGTGATCAGTGAGAAGAATGCTCCTTACATTGGTGGTCAGTGAGAAGAATGTTCCTTACATTGGTGGTCAGTGAGAAGAATGTTCCTTACATTGGTGGTCAGTGAGAAGAATGTCCCTTACATTGGTGATCAGTGAGAAGAATGTTCCTTACATTGGTGGTCAGTGAGAAGAATGTCCCTTACATTGGTGATCAGTGAGAAGAATGTTCCTTACATTGGTGGTCAGTGAGAAGAATGTCCCTTACATTGGAGGTCAGTGAGAAGAATGTCCCTTACATTGGAGGTCAGTGAGAAGAATGTCCCTTACATTGGAGGTCAGTGAGAAGAATGCTCCTTACATTGGGGGTCAGTGAGAAGAATGTTCCTTACATTAGAGGTCAGTGGGAGGAATGTCCCTTACATTGGAGGTCAGTGAGAAGAATGTTCCTTACATTGGTGATCAGTGAGAAGAATGTTCCTTACATTGGTGGTCAGTGGGATGCATGACCCTCTTACAGATACAGTATTAAAAATATAATTGGTGACAAGTTTACTTCCCTGAGAGTCAGAAGTTGCTTATTGCTCAAGGAACCCATAGTAACCTTCACAGGAAACATGGTTGCAAAGGCTGCATTGGATGGAAGGACAGATAGATAGATAGATAGATAGATAGATAGATAGATAGATAGATAGATAGATAGATAGATAGATAGATAGATAGATAGATAGATAGATAGATAGATAGATAGCTCATAGGCATGCGCAGGGGGTATGCTGGGTGTGCCTAGCGCAATAGGCTGCACACACCTATGAGATAGATACAGTGCCCAGGGCCGTTTTTCCATTGGGCAAGCTGGGCAGTTGCCCGGGGGTCCCACTTGCCTGGGGGGCCCCACCTGCCCAGCGACCCCAGCCAAGCATGGTATGGTGTAACTCTATGTGTCACCCTCACTCCAATTTTCTGTGTCCCCGTGCTCTGGCCGCCATGTCAAGTCTCAGGCCGGCCCCTGGCTCCCTGTGATTGGGCAAAAGGGGTCATGTGCGGTCGGGCTGGCCTGTCCTCAATCGTGGGAGAGCGGGGCTGGCCTTCACTTTGAGCTGTGGCCGCTATCTTCTCCTCTCCGGGCCACCGATCATGTCCACGCCGGGGCAGGCAGTCTGGCAGTGTGACAGGTGGCGGCGCAGAGGCAGAGCAGATCATGAAAGAAAAAAAGGTAAGGGACTCACTCGTGAGTTTTGTTGCTGGCCCGGGGAGGAGTAGATATGGTCTGGGGAGAGGGAGCAGCCATAAAGTCAGTAATGTGCTGTGTATAGTGTATTGCTTGTGTGTGTGTAGTGTATAGTGTATTGTGTGTGGTGTGTAGTGTGTGTGTGTGTGTGTAGTGTATAGTGTATTGTGTGTGTGTAGTGTATAGTGTATTGTGTGTGTGTGTGTGTAGTGTATAGTGTATTGTGTGTGTAGTGTATAGTGTATTGTGTGTGTGTAGTGTATAGTGTATTGTGTGTGTGTAGTGTATAGTGTATTGTGTGTGTAGTGTATAGTGTATTGTGTGTGTAGTGTATAGTGTATTGTGTGTGTGTGTAGTGTATAGTGTATTGTGTATAGTGTATTGTGTGTGTAGTGTATAGTGTATTGTATGTGTGGTGTATAGTGTATTGTGTGTAGTCTATTGTGTGTGTGTTTGGTGTATTGGTCTGTGGGTAGAGTATTGTGTAGCGGTCAGTATGTAGTGTACTGTGTAGTGGTCTGTGGGTAGTGTATAGTGTAGTGGTCATGAATATGCTTTGATCTAAACCATTCCATTGTAGCTCTGGCTGAATGTTTAAGGTTGTTGTCCTGCTGGAAGGTGAACCTCCGCCCCAGTCTCAACAGGTTTTCTTCTAAGATTGCCCTGTATTTGGCTCCATCCATCTTCCCATCAACTCTGACCAGCTTCCCCGTCCCTGATGAAGAAAAGCATCTCCACAACATGATGCTGCCACCACTATGTTTCACAGTGGGGATGGTGTGTTTAGGGTGATGTGCAGTGTTAGTTTTCCTCCACACATAGCGTTTTTCTTTTTAGGCCAAAAAGTTCAATTTTGGACTCATCTGACCAGAGCACCTTCTTCCACATGTTTGCTGTGTCCCCCACATGGCTTCTCACAAACTGCAAACGGGACTTCTTATGACTTTCTTTCACCAATGTCTTTCTTCTTGCCACTCTTCCATAAAGGTCAGATTTGTGGAGAACACGACTAATAGTTGTCCTGTGGACAGATTCTCCCACCTGAGCTGTGGATCTCTGCAGCTCCTCCAGAGTTACCATGGGCCTCTTGGCTCTTCTCTGATGAATGCTCTCCTTGCCTGGCCTGTCAGTTTAGGTGGACGGCCATGTCTTGGTAGGTTTGCAGTTGTGCCATACTCTTTCCATTTTCAGATGATGGATTGAACAGAGCTCCGTGAGATGTTCAAAGCTTGGGATATTTTGTTATCACTTAAACCTGCTTTAAACTTCTCCACAACTTTATCCCTGACCTGTCTGGTGTGTTCCTTGACCTTCATGACGCCGTTTGCTCACTAAGGTTCTCTAACAAACCTCTGAGGGCTTCACAGAATAGCTGAATTTATACCGAGATTAAAATTACACACAGCTGGACTCTATTTACTAATTAGGTGACTTCTGAAGGCAATTCGTCTTTAGATTCGATTTTAGTTAGGCGTATCAGAGTAAAGGGGGGCGGAATACAAATACACGCCAAACTTTTCAGATATTTATTTGTAACAAATTTTGAAAACCATTTATCATTCTCCTTCCACTTCACAATTCTCCTTCCACTTCACAATTATGGGCTATCACATAAAATCCCCAATAAAATACATTTACAAGAGAGAGATATAGAGAGATATAGAGAGAGATATAGAGAGAGATATAAAGAGAGAGAGAGATATAGAGAGAGAGATATAGAGAGAGATATAGAGAGAGATATAAAGAGAGATATAAAGAGAGATATAGAGAGAGATATAGAGAGAGATATAGAGAGAGATATAGAGAGATATATAAAGAGAGATATAGAGAGAGATATAGAGAGAGATATAGAGAGAGATATAGAGAGATATATAAAGAGAGATATAGAGAGAGATATAAAGAGAGATATAGAGAGAGATATAGAGAGAGATATAGAGAGAGATATAAAGAGAGATATAGAGAGAGATATAGAGAGAGATATAGAGAGAGAGAGAGAGAGAGAGAGAGAGAGAGATATATAGAGAGAGAGAGAGAGAGAGAGAGAGAGAGAGAGAGAGAGAGAGAGAGAGAGAGAGAGAGAGAGATATAGAGAGAGATATAGAGAGAGAGAGAGAGAGAGATATAGAGAGAGATATAGAGAGAGATATAGAGAGAGAGAGAGAGAGAGAGAGATATAGAGAGAGATATAGAGAGATATATAAAGAGAGATATAGAGAGAGATATAGAGAGAGATATAGAGAGAGATATAGAGAGATATATAAATAGAGATATAGAGAGAGATATAAAGAGAGATATAGAGAGAGAGAGAGAGAGAGAGAGAGAGAGAGAGAGAGATAGAGAGAGATATAGAGAGAGAGAGAGAGAGATATAGAGAGAGATATAGAGAGAGATATAGAGAGAGATATAGAGAGAGAGAGAGAGAGAGATATAGAGAGAGATATATAGAGAGAGAGAGAGATATAGAGAGAGATATAGAGAGAGATATAAAGAGAGATATAGAGAGAGAGAGATATAGAGAGAGATATAAAGAGATATATAGAGAGAGATATATAGAGAGAGATATAGAGAGAGATATAAAGAGAGAGAGAGATAGAGAGATATAGAGAGAGATATAAAGAGAGATATAGAGAGAGAGATATAGAGAGAGATATATAGAGAGAGAGAGAGAGAGAGAGATAGATAGATAGATAGATAGATAGATAGATAGATAGATAGATAGAGAGAGATATAGAGAGAGATATATAGAGAGAGATATAGAGAGAGATATAAAGAGAGATATATAGAGAGAGATATAGAGAGAGATATATAGAGAGAGATATAGAGAGAGATATAAAGAGAGATATATAGAGAGAGATATATAGAGAGATATAGAGAGAGATATATATAGAGAGAGAGAGATAGATAGATAGATAGATAGATAGATAGATAGATAGATAGATAGATAGATAGATAGATAGATAGATAGATAGATAGATAGATAGATAAGATAAGATAAGATAAGATAAGATAGATAGATAGATCGAACGAGAGATTTGACTAGACATTTATTTTCCCTGCCCAAAGGAAGTTATCTCCAAGCTGCAGAATCAGATGTGACATCTACAGATGAAAGCCCTTCCACTTCTAATGTGGATAAATGAAGAGACGCAGTTGCTGTACTGTACAGTGGCCACTAGATGTCAGTGGCGACGCCTGGAATCTGCAGTAGGCATTGGATATAATATTGATGGAGAAGTCACATAACACAACTTACCATTGTGTGGTAAACATCATCATGCAAATGAGGTGTAATTGTGAGATAATAGCAATCATCTCACATAACGCCATGTCTAAACAGGGGCGCTAATGATGATGTGTGAGGGAGGCGCGCCAGGCCTACAGCCCATGAGTCACACAGATATTATTATCGCCGTCTAGATTACATCTTGGGAAGAGATGGCATCCTGGGAGATCATCGACTCCGGATAATATACAATCCCTGGAACACGCGGCATGGCCTCAGTTCTGGAATGGGATCAATATGGACCGCGGGAATTACCGAATATTGCACACAAAAAAAAGAAGAAAAAAAACAAACCTGTAACTCGGTGCTGAGCGTAAATCACTATTTGTGAAAATATCACAAATTTAGCAGGCTGGGGGTTCAATTTTCCTCTGCAGCTTGGCTGATTTTAGAAAAAAAGCCCCTTTGAAGGATTTATGAAAGGGGCTTTATGGTAGAATTGGTGGTTTAGATCCTGAATAAGCAGCGGCTCAATGGCACTGCTTCTCCTTACCTTGGAGTTAAAGCGGAACTCCAGACAGATAGAAAAGACATACAGTGCCTCAGTGGCGTAACTAGAATCTTCAGGGCCCCGATGCAAGAAACCATGGAGGGCCCCCCTGACCCCCGGACAGGGCTCTTTTCTCCGAGCCCGATGGCGGAACACCAGGGTCCGGTCGCAAGTGGGTGGGTGGCTGCATCTAAAGGAATCGATTTCTCCCCCCCCCCCGCTTCTCCTCCTATCCCTCCCACAGGCATTCAGCGGCTGCAGGAGGAAAATGGAGAGATGGGTTCCTCTATGTCGGTGTTTCTCAATCTTTTTCAAGTGAGGGCACCCTTGAAGTGGCTGCACTGCAACCACCCTGCAACTGTGTGCATTGCATGCAGTTGCAGCATAGTGATGATGCATTTAAGGGGTTAAAACAGGCGGTCAGGAGGCAACATATTGCCTCTTTACCGGCTGTCAAATGCCTCTGAAAAGCGATCTGAGCATGGATCACTTTTCAGAGGAACAGCATTTTTTTTTGCTGGTACTATGGACAAGCAAAAAAAAAAAAAAAATCGGTTCTAATGGGACACATATAGGGGGTCAGGATTAAAAGCGCATACATAAAATGTGCATATATACATGTAAACACACATACATACACACACATATACATACATACATATACACATACATATATATATAAATGCACATATGCACACACATATAAACCAGTGGCAGATGGTGCTCAACATTTTTGGGGGGTGCAAGCAAACTGAAAAATTCTTTAAAAAAAAAACGCATCAATTGCAGCCACTGTGCCCATCAAACGCAGCCACTGTGCCTATCAAACGCAGCCACTGTGCCCATCAATTGCCACCACTGTGCCCATCAAACACAGCCACTGAACCCATCAAACGCAGTCACTGTGCCTATCAAACGCAGCCCTTGTGCACATCAATTGCCACCACTGTGCTCTCAAACACAGTCACTGTGCCTATCAAACGCTGCCACTGTGCCCATCAATTACCACCACTGTGCCCATCAAACGCAGCCACTGTGCCCATCAATTACCACCACTGTGCCCATCAAACGCAGCCACTGTGCCCATCAAACGCAGCCACTGTGCCCATCAATTGCCACCACTGTGCCTATGAAACGCAGTCACTGTGCCCATCAAACGCAGCCACTGTGCCCATCAAACGCAGCCACTGTGCCCATCAAACGCAGCCACTGTGCCCATCAAACGCAGTCACTGTGCCTATCAAACGCAGCCACTGTGCCCATCAATTGCCACCACTGTGCCCATCAATTGTCACCACTGTGCCTATGAAACGCAGCCACTGTGCCCATCAAACGCAGCCACTGTGCCCATCAAACTCAGTCACTGTGGCTATCAAACGCAGCCACTGTGCCCATCAAACTCAGTCACTGTGGCTATCAAACGCAGCCACTGTGCCCCGTTAAACGCAGCCACTGTGCCTATCAAACGCAGCCACTGTGCCTATCAAACGCAGTCACTGTGCCTATCAAACGCCACCACTGTGCCTATGAAACGCAGCCACTGTGCCCATCAAACGCAGCCACTGTGCCCATCAAACGCAGTCACTGTGCCTATCAAACGCAGCCACTGTGCCCATCAATTGCCACCACTGTGCCCATCAATTGTCACCACTGTGCCTATGAAACGCAGCCACTGTGCCCATCAAACGCAGCCACTGTGCCCATCAAACTCAGTCACTGTGGCTATCAAACGCAGCCACTGTGCCCATCAAACTCAGTCACTGTGGCTATCAAACGCAGCCACTGTGCCCCGTTAAACGCAGCCACTGTGCCTATCAAACGCAGCCACTGTGCCTATCAAACGCAGTCACTGTGCCTATCAAACACCACCACTGTGCCTATGAAACGCAGCCACTGTGCCCATCAAACGCAGCCACTGTGCCCATCAAACGCAGTCACTGTGCCTATCAAACGCAGCCACTGTGCCCATCAAACGCAGCCACTGTGCCCATCAATTGCCACCACTGTGCCCATCAATTGCCACCACTGTGCCTATGAAACGCAGCCACTGTGCCCATCAAACTCAGTCACTGTGCCTATCAAACGCAGCCACTGTGCCCAAATGCAGTCACTGTGCCCATCAAACGCAGTCATTGTGCCTATCAATTGCCACCACTGTGCCTATGAAACGCAGCCACTGTGCCCTGAAACGCAGCCACTGTGCCATCAAATGCTGCCACTATGACCCCCCTGCCCGCTCGCAGTCTGCCCGGCACTTACCCTGTCTCGGTGGGGCAGCGGGTGACGGCGATGAGCGGGGTCCTCCATGCGTCTCCTCCCATCCTCTCCTCCTGATAGGCATCCAATAGCGGCACCTGTCGTTTCAGCCAATCAGGTGACGGGTAACAGACCCGAGCACCTGATTGGTGGAGAGGCGGTTCAGTGTTAGGAAAGCGAATATTTATGCGATTTTCTAACACACCTGGGTGGACTGTGAGCGCCAAGCATGGCGCTCGCAGTTCACCTATTTTGAAGCCTATTAGTGCTTTAAAAACACCCCCGCCGGTGTCATTCAGGCGCCCGGCGTCCAAAAAGGGGCCAGGCGTCTGAATAGGGGGGCAGTGTTGGCCATAGATAGATTCACACTATGCATGCATCTATCTATTTGTGATAGAGGGGTGCCTGGAGAGAGGGGGCGGCGCCCATGCGCCCCTATGGATGCACCGCCACTGATATAAACACATACACATACATACACACACATATACATAGATGCACACACATTCACACACATAGATGCACATACACATAAACACACATACAGTAGATAAAAAACGGCAGACCTTTACCTTAGCTCTTCCTGCCGGGTACTGCACTGTAGGGGGAGACAAAGAGCACAGCACTGTGCTTTCACTTTCTTTGTAATGTGACCAGCTCCCTGCACAGTGCCGAATACAGTTCGGCTCGGAATCGGGGAGCTTGTCTGCGCTCCTCCTAACAAAGCACTGCATACAGGGGGCCCTCAAGGGCCCCCTGCAGCAAGGGGCCCGGTCGCCATGGCAACCTCAGCGACCCCTATAATTCTGCCACTGCAGTGCCTTGCAAAAGTATTCACCTCCTCGGCATTTTTCGTGTTTTGTTGCCTCACAACCTGGAATTAACATGGATTGTTTGAGGATTTGCATCATTTAATTTACAGAACGTCGCCACAACTTTGAAGATTTCTTTTTTTTTTATTATGAAGCAAACAACAAATAGGACAAAATAACAGAAAAAGTCAACTTGCATAACTATTCACCCCCCTAAAGTCAATACTTTGTAGAGCCACCTTTTGCGGCTATCACAGCTCCAAGTCACTTTGGATAAGTCTCTATGAGCTTGCCACATCTTACCACTGGGATTTTTGCCCATTCCTCTTTGCAAAACTGCTCCATCGCCTTCAAGTTGGATGGTTTTCGCTTGTGAACAGCAATCTTTAAGTCTGACCACAGATTTTCTATTGGATTGAGGTCTGGGCTTTGACTAGGCCATTCCAACACATTTACATGTTTCTCCTTAAACCACTCAAGTGTTGCTTTAGCAGTGTGTTTGGGGTCATTGTCCTGCTGGAAGGTGAACGTCCGTCCTAGCCTCAAATCACACACAGAGTGGTACAGGTTTTGCTCAAGAATATCCCTGTATTTAGCACCATCCATCTTTCCTTCAACTCAAACCACTTTCCCAGTCCCGACTGCTAAAAAACATCCCCACAGCATGATGCTGCCACCACCATGTTTCACAGTGGGGATGGTGTTCTTTGGGTGATGTGATGTGTTGGGTTTGTGCCAGACATAGCGTTTTCTTTGATGGCCAAAAACTTCAATTTTAGTCTCATCAGACCAGAGCACCTTCCTCCATACATTTTGGGAGTCCCCCACATGCCTTTTCGCAAACTCAAAACGTGCCATTTTGTTTTTTGCTGAAAGTAATGGCTTTCTTCTGGCCACTCTGCCATAAAGCCCAACTCTATGGAGCGTACGGCTTATTGTCGTCCTATGTACAGATACTCCAGTCTCTGCTGTGGAACTCTGCAGCTCCTCCAGGGTTACCTTAGGTCTCTGTGCTGCCTCTCTGATTAATGCCCTCCTTGCCCGGTCCGTGAGTTTTGGTGTGCGGCCGTCTCTTGGCAGGTTTGCTGTTGTGCCATGTTCTTTCCATTTGGTTATGATAGATTTGATGGTGCTCCTAGGGATCATCAAAGATTTGGATATTTTTTTTATAACCTAACCCTGACTTGTACTTCTCAACAACATTGTCCCTTACTTGTTTGGAGAGTTCCTTGGTCTTCATGGCAGTGTTTGGTTAGTGGTGCCTCTTGCTTAGGTGTTGCAGCCTCTGGGGCCTTTCAAAAAGGTGTGTCTATGTAATGACAGATCATGTGACACTTAGATTGTACACAGGTGGACATCATTTCACTAATTATGTGACTTCTGAAGGTAATTGGTTGCACCAGAGCTTTTTATGGGCTTCATAACAAAGGGGGTGAATACATACGGACATGCCAATTATCAGTTTTTTATTTCTGAAAAATAGTTTTATGTATATATTTTTCTAATTTTACTTCACCAACTTAGACTATTGTGTTCTGACCCATCACATAAAATTCAGTTTTAAAAAAAATTGAACTAAAGGCTTTAATGTAACAAAATAGGTAAAAAGCCAAGGGGGTGAATACTTTTGCAAGGCACTGTAAATTGACATAGCCTAACAATCATTAATACATTAATAAATGTATTTTTATATGCAAGCAGCAGTGGCGCCGCCCCCCCTTAATCCATGCGCCCAGCCCCTAATCTACATGCAGGGTGGATTTCAATGTTTTTATTTTTATGAAGCACGTGATTAGAGCCAGAGGCTGTAATTGGCTTCAAAAAAAGGTTATGCGACAATAGTGAATTAATTATTCCCTATTGTCTTCCTGCTTCTCCTCCCAGCCAATCAGGAAGTGCATCTTAAGACCTGATTGGCCGAGAGGAGAAGGGACCGCATTGGCCGGGAGGGGAGTGCCGAGGAGGAGGAAGCGCAGGGGGAAGCCACCAAAGCTGCCCGTGATATGGATAGGGTAAGTGCGAGCTGATGGGTGGACAGAAGAATGGGCGAGCGGGGGGGGGGGTTTGTTCGCCGATCGACCGAGTTAAGGGGGGGGTCAGGTGGTTTGTTTGCCGTTGGCCCCCAAAAATAGAGCACAGTCTGCCACTAGCAAGCAGTATAAGTACCTGAATGTAACTCCCCCCATCCCAGCAAAAATCCCCCCCATGCCCCCAACACATATCTTGCCTCCCAAAAAAATTTTCCCTACCTAGCAGAAATCCCCCCTCCAAATCCCCCCTCCCAGCACAAATTCTGCTCCTCCAATCTCCCATCCTAAATCACCACCCCGCTCCCCAAATTTCCCCTCCTAGCTCACCCCCCCCCCCCCCCACACACACACACACCCTATCACTTTCTGTAGCACAAACCCCCCCAAATTCCCCCTGCTAGCACAAATCCTCTTCCACCTCCCAAAACAAATCCCCCCAAATCACCTCTCCTAGCACACCTCCCCACATTTCCCCTCCTGGAACAATTCTTACCCCCTCCCCCCTACACAAATCCCCCCCCCCAATCTCCTCATGGTGCTCCCCCACCTCATATTATACCACAGTGCCCAGGGCAGCCGCCCCTCCCGACCACCTCTTGTCCCAGCCCTGCCCTTCATGTGACTACCCTTGAATGGAAGTAGAAGAGAAAGGAAGTCGTTATTTCTGCCAGACTTTTGGAATAAGGACCCTTATGGGTCCCTTATCTCTCCCTCTTACGTAAATGACATTTAACTCCTGCAAGGCTATTTAAAACACCTGAGCATATTCAGAAAATATGGGGATTTAGTTACACCATATGGCCATATAGTGCTAAGCCCACTACTACTTCAAAGTACCCCAATATCTGTGGGTCCTATGCTATCCATAGAATGGGAGATCCTGCTTCTCTGAACCATGGGAGGAATACACTCCTCTATATGGGAGAACTAAAGGACTCCTCCTATAACACAGGTGGACACTAATAAGAGGCAATAGTGTGGGGGGGGGGGTGCTCCAGCCCAAAGGGATTTAGTCAGAATCCATACAATAGACAAAGATTTGGGGGGCAGGTGCTTTAAATAGCCTTGCAGGAGTTAAATGTCTTTTTTGTATGTGTGCGCTGTAATAATTTGTTCTGTTTATATGGTCTTATGGCTGCACCATCTTTATCACATTTTTTAGGGCGTGCCCCTCAAATCTTTGTTTATCGCTCCCTCTGGTGCCAGGTCCTGGTAGAAGTTGCCCTGGTGGGAGCTGGACTATATAAGAAGTTTTGTTGTGAGAGCTGATGTGCTCCGCACTGGTAAGGTATTTTGTAACATGTCCTATTGTAATAATGTATGGAAGATCTGTTGTGCAATTCTGCTGTGTAATTCTTTAACAAATGTGCTCATCTTTTTTCATTTTATTTTGAAAATCTGGTAACCTGACAGTATGAGAGACTTGTATTTTCTCTTCTGTGTGCAAGTAACACTTACAGGTCTTGCCCCTCCCCAATGAAACAAAAAGCAGAAGACTGATGAGGTCATCTCTCCGTCACTTTGCTCTCTCCTCCTAACAGCATGCTCTATGCACTAGAGCAGTGTTGCTCAGATATTTTTCAGTCATGCCGCCTGTTAAAAGTATGTCATATTTCGAGGTACCCAAGCCTAAAATGTAAAAAACGTAAATGTTATTTGTCAAAGGGAAGCCTATGCCTGAGATGATGCACACAATGACTTTGGTGAAATTAACTTCACATCAGAAGCCAGCCGTCCACCTCACATCAGAGGTTCCCCCATCATATCAGAAGTCCTCCACCATGTCAGAGGTCCTCCCATTACATCAGAGGTCCTCCCATCACATCAGAGGTCCTCCCATAACATCAGAAGTCCTCCACCATGTCAGAGGTCCTCCCATTACATCAGAGGTCCTCCCATCCACATCAGAGGTCCTCCCATAACATCAGAAGTCCTCCACCATGTCAGAGGTCCTCCCATTACATCAGAGGTCCTCCCATAACATCAGAGGTCCACCCACCACACCAGAGGTCCTCCCATAACATCAGAGGTCCACCCACCACACCAGAGGTCCTCCATCATGTCAGAGGTCCTCCCATCACATCAGAGGTCCATCATGTCAGAGGTCCTCCCATCACATCAATGGTCTCCCATCATATCAGAGGTCTTCTTATCACATCAGAGGTCCCTTCTTCACATAAGAGGTCCGCCATCATGTCAGAGGTCCTTCCATCACATCATAGGTCCTCCCATCACATCAAAGGCTCCCCATCACATCAGAGGTCCTCCCATCACATCAGAAGTCCCTCCTTCACATCAGAGGTCCTCCCATCACATCATAGGTCCTCCCATCACATCAGAGGTCCCCATCACATCAAAGGTCCTCCCATCACATCAGAGGTCCTCCCATCACATCAGAGGTCCTCCCGTCACATCAGAGGTCCTTGCGCCCCCCCTCCCCAAAGCACCTTGTCCCCATGTTGATGAGGACAAGGGTCTCTTCCCGACAACCCTGGCCGTTGGTTGTCAGGGTCTGCGAGCAGGGGGGCTTATCGGAATCTGGAAGCCCCCTTTAACAAGGGGGCTCCCAGATCCCATCCCTCACCCTATGTGAATTAGTATGGGGTGCATTGTACCCCTACCCATTCACCTAAAAAAAAAAAAAGTGTCAAAAAATAAAACACAGTACACAGGTTTTAAAAGTAATTTATTAATGCAGCTCCGGTGTCGCCCCTAATTTCTTCTCCCCTCTCCGGCTCTTCTGCCTCCTCCGCTGATGTCTTCTGCCTCTGCCGGTTCTTCTCCCCTCTCCGGGTCTTCTCTGCTCTCCGCTGATGTGTTCTATCCCTCTCCGGTTCTTCTCCCTCTGTCCGCTGTCTTCTGCCTCTGCAGGGTCTTGTCCGTTGTCTCCTCGCTCTATTGCCCGGTCTTCTACGCTGTCTTCTCCCTCTGTTCTTCTTCTGATATTGACTCAATGCTCTCTCCCGCTCTAATGCTGGGTGCACGGTGTGCCACTACTTATATTGGCATATGGGGGGTCACCGGGTGATGTCATGCGGAGGCCCCACCCCTTATAATGTCACCGCCCAGGGCATGATGCCAGACCAAAGGGCCTGGTATGCTCTTGGAGGGGGAACCCATGCCGTTTTTGAAAAAAATTTGGTGTGGGGTTCCCCCTAAAAATTCATACTAGACACAAAGTGCCTGCATTGTCGGGATCAAAGTCAGATCCCCGTTTATTAAAGTCGGACTGATGTCGGACTTCAAGTCGCAGGGCAAAGTCGGATCCAGTCAGATGACTGTCGCGTCGTACCATTGTGAACCCGGCCTAATTGAACAAGCTGAAGTTAGAAGCTGATTGGCTACCATGCATAGCTGCACCAGATTCTGTGTGCACCAGTTTTAGTAAATCTCCCCCAATGTGTGGCTTCTCCCTCACCCTCTAGCTCTGCTATTGATAGATCTTCTCTTAGATAAAATAGCTGTCCAAAATACCAAGCCATTGACTCTGATTTAAAGCACCTGTGCAAAATAAAGGAAACCCTGTAAACCTGGCCTGTTGGGGGTACTTGGGGATTGAGGTTGAGAACCACTGGATTAGATCACAAAGTGGCTGATACAAGGTCAAAGGTGCTCACACTTTTTGCGTTTACAAAAATACATTTAATGATGTATAATGATGACAGAGCTGAATTCACTTATGCCTTTTACACTCTCCGGAAACAAGGTGTTGGAAAGAGATTTTGCTCCATAGTGACATGATAACATCACACAGTTGCTGCAGATTTGTCGGCTGCACATCCATGATGCAAATCTCACATTCTACCACATCCCAAAGGTCCTCTATTGGATGAGATGTGGTGAGTGTGGAGGCCATTGGAGGACAGGGACCTCATTGTCCAGTGGTGAGATAATTTGAGCTTTGTGACATGGTGCATTATCCTGCTGGAAGGAGCCATCAGAAGATGGGGACACTGTAGTCATAAAGGGATGGACATGGTCAGCAACAATACTCAGGTCGGCCGTGGCATTTTAACGATGCTCAATTGATACTAATGGGCCCAAAGTGTGCCAAGAAAATATCCCCCCCACACCATTACACCCCCCACCACCAGCCTGAACCGGTGATACAAGGCAGGATGGATCCATGCTTTTATGTTATATTCACCAAATTCTGACCCCACCAATGTCGCAGCTGAAATCCAGACTCATCAGACCAGGTAATGTTTTTCCAATCTTCTATTGTCCCTTTTTGGTGATCCTGTAAATCCTCTTTCTTCCCCATTCTGATGCGCAGTTTGAACTTCAACAAGTCGTCTTCACCACGTCTAGATGCCGAAATGCATAAAGTAGCTGCCATGTAATTGGCTGATTAGCAATTTGTGTTACCAAGCAATTGAACAGGTGTTGGAAAAAAAAAAACGAAAAGAAACTGCACTAAGATATATAAATGCACCAAATAAAGTGGATCTAAACAGTAGGGGACTTCTATACGAAATAATAGAAGCAGCAATTCTATTATAGCAACCAATCACCTGCTGGTTAACTTGGAAAGTTAACTCTGGCAGCTCCCGATGTCTATTCCTCGCTGCTGTGTCTCTCTCTCCCGTTCTGCCCCCTGCTCTACTCTCCTGTGTCTCCCGCTCAGCATGCCCAAATTAGGTAGGAAGAGGCAGAGCTCTGGGAAGGGGGGTAGGGGCTGTGTAATGCAAAGGGGTCCAGAGGTATGGAGGGGCTGTGTAATGTAAGAGGGTCCAGAGGTATGGGGGGGCTGTGTAATGTAAAGGGGTCCAGAGGTATGGGGGCTGTGTAGTGTAAAGGGGTCCAGAGGTTCAGGGGCTGTGTAATGTAAAGCAGGTGATTGGTTGCTAGCTCCTGATGTCTATTCCTCGCTGCTGTGTCTCTCCTGTTCTGCCTCCTGCCCTTTGCTCTACTCTCCTGTGTCTCCTGCTCTGCATGCCCAAATAAGGTAGGAAGGGGCAGAGCTGTGGGAAAAGGGGGTGGGGGCTGTGTAATGTAAAGGCGTCCAGAGGTATGGGGGGCTGTGTAATGTAAAGGGGTCCAGAGGTACAGGGGCTGTGTAATGTAAGAGGGTCCAGAGGTATGGGGGCTGTGTAATGTAAAGGGCTCCAGAGGTGTACGGGGGTGCTGTGTAATGTAAAGGGGTCCAGAGGTACGGGGGGCTGTGTAATGTATAGGGGTCCAGGGGTACAGGGGCTGTGTATTGTAAAGGGGGTCTTCATACATTTTACCTGCAGTTATAGCTGCAGTCCTATAGATTTCTACTAGATTGCGCATTTTTTTTAGTAATTTTCTGAAAACCAAACGTCCTGCATGCTACATCTTTGGAGCACTTTCAGAAAACAGGAAAAGATATTTTTTTTTTTGGGGGGGGGGGGTGACACCATGTTTTACTCCACCAGGTGACACCAACCCCCTAGTGACGCCACTGGTAGTAGCACATAGTAAGTGTACCAGTGGCAGTTACATGTATTTCTGTCTGGCGCCGATGACAATCCTCGGTTCGGTCGTCGCCGTTTTTACAGAGGAGGAGGAGGGGCCCGGCCCCCCCGGGGGAGCAGAGGAAAGAGGATTCCTCCGGGTTCCGGGCTGATGTGCGGTGCGCTGCCTGTCAGCCTGGGGGGGGGAGGTTCCAGATATAGGATCCGCCCTGAGTGCCAAATGCTCCCCAGTGTTCATCCAGTCACTTTTTTTGGCTTTAGGATTATAAATCTCTAATTCTTATGCTAAACATTTCTGAGTAAAACAAACATATTAAATATTCACTAAGCACATAACAGCGATTATTGAATTGTTCATTTTGGTAATCTTCAGAATTCAATTTAGAACCTCCAGTTGTAAAGCTCACTAACAAACGGCAGTCACACTGGAGACGCGGCGCGCTCTGGGAATATTTGTGTCGCGCCGCTTGCTGTCCGCCTTCTTCACTCCGGAACATGTTTACATTTCATCATTTTCTGTTATTTATTAATGGGAAGGAATCTGGAAGCTCCCCCGGGGTTCATTTAATAAGACAATCCATAGAGGAACACTGAGCAAAGTACAAAATTCACAACAGCCAATCAATCAATGGCTTAATCAATCCAGGTTTCTTATAGGATATTGTGATTATTGGGCTTTGCATGTAGCATTTTTTTTAGATGAGAGCAGTGGTCTCCAAACTGCGGCCCTTTATTTACCTTTATCTGGCCCTTGCAAGGCACTATTCCACCCACTGACACCAACAATGGGGCATAACTCCTGTTATTGACAACAACAACAACAGGGCACTATTCCTCCCACTGATACTAATGATGGGGCACTATTCCTCCCACTGATACCAATGGTGGGGCACTATTCCTCCCACTAATACCAATGATGAGGCACTATTCCTCTCAATGACACCAACAATGGGGCATAACTCCTGTTACTGACAACAACAACAGGGAACTATTTCTCCCACTGACACCAATAATGGGGCACTATTCCTCCCACTGATACCAATGGTGGGGCACTATTCCTCCCACTGACACCAATGATGGGGTATTAATCCTCCCATTGATACCAATGATGGGGCACTATTCCTCCCACTGATACTAATGGTGGGGTACTATTCCTCCCACTCACAATGATGGGGCACTATTCCTCCCACTGACACCAATAATGGGGCATTGTTCCTCCCATTGATACCAATGGTGGGGCACTATTCCTCCCATTGATACCAATGATGGGGCACTATTCCTCCCACTAATACCAATGATGGGGCACTATTCCTCCCACTGATACCAATGGTGGGACACTATTCCTCCCACTCACAACAATGATGGGACACTATTCCTCCCACTCCCACCAATAATGGGGCACTATTCCTTCCACTGACACCAATGATGGGGCACTATTCCTCCCACTGACACCAATGATGGGGCACTATTTCTCCCACTCACACCAATCATGGGGCACTATTCCTCCCACTCACACCAACAATGGGGCACTATTCCTCCCACTAATACCAATGATGGGGCACTATTCCTCCCACTAATACCAATGATGGGGCACTATTCCTCCCACTGATACCAACAATGGGGCACAAATCCTCCCACTGACACCAACGAAGAGCAAATATTACTTCCACTGACACCATTACCTCTGCACAATTCCTCCCACTGACACCAATGATGAGGCACTATTCTTCTCACTGACACCAACGATGGGGCACTATTCTTCTCACTGACACCAACAATGGGGCACTATTCTTTCCGCTGACACCAACAATGGGGCACTATTCATCCCCCTAATGCCAATTAAGCACTGTTTACTCTCACTGACAACAGGACAATTTCTAGCCCCCTGGCTACTTTCTGGCCCCCCTAAAGTCTGAAGGACAGTAAGCACACTGTAGGTGTCACATGACCAATCACTTACAGCACAGCGCATGCACACTCCCGTCCCAGGTCTGCACAAGTCATTTTTACATTTGCTCCCTTCACCTTTGATTAAAGTGTGCATGTGTATCCGGTCCCAGATTGAAGAGTGCACACTGAATACCTGGCACCATAACAACAAGGCACATGCACGCCCTTCATAGGCTGAAGTGTGCTCGCAAGGGTGGTTCCACGGGACCCTGTTAAGCAGTGGAGCCACCCTCATGACGGAACTGGGGAAGAGAGAAACCCCCAAGGCAGAATATCTTGGATACTCCAAAAGAAATATCTCTGTACCAAAATTCCCAACTATGTTCCTGTCCTCCTAAGAGTTTAATGCCGCGTACACACGACCGGACTTTCCGGCAGAAAAGGTCAGACGGAAAAAATCTGGCGGACATTCCGATCGTGTGTGGGCTTCATCTGACCTTTTCTGTCAAAAAATCTGACGGACCTTAGAAATAGAACATGTTTCAAATCTTTCCGACAGACTCGATTCCGATTGAGAAAAATGTTCGTCTGTATGCTAGTCCGACGGACTGAAAACGACGGAAGGGCAACTATTGGCTACTGGCTATTGAACTTCCTTTTCTAGACCAGTCGTACGCCATCGCGTTCGAAACAATCGGACTTTGGTGGGATCGTATGTAGGCAAGTCCGTTTCGTCTGAACTTCGTCGGAACTCCGCTCCGAAAGGTACTTCGGAGTTGGGTCCGACGAGAAGTCCGCTCGTGTGTACGCGGCATTAGGTGTTCCTGCCGATCATTGTGTGGTCCTGATCCTCCTGTTGCATTCTTTACAATATTTAAAACAAAGTCCATCTGAGATGATGGGAACCCCTGATAATGGGCCCAGCAGGTGTACAAACCAGGGATCCCAGTGCAGAGATGGTAGAAACCTCTCATTATGGGCCCAGCAGGTGTACAAACCAGGGACCTCAGTGCCGGGATGGTAGGAACCCATCATATTGGGCACAGTAGGTGTACAAACCAGGGATCCCAGTGCAGAGATGGTGGGAACCCCTCATTATGGGCCCAGCAGGTGTATAAACCAGAGACCTCAGTGCATTGATGGTGGAAACCCCTCATTATGGGCCCAGCAGGTGTACAAACCAGGGATCCCAGTGCAGGGATGGTGGGAACCCCTCATAATGGGCACAGCAGGTGTACAAACCAGGGATCCCAGTGCAGGGATGGTGAGAACCCCTCATAATGGGCCCAGCAAGTGTATAAACCAGAGACCTCAGTGCATTGATGGTGGAAACCCCTCATTATGGGCCCAGCAGGTGTACAAACCAGGGATCCCAGTGCAGGGATGGTGGGAACCCCTCATAATGGGCACAGCAGGTGTACAAACCAGGGATCCCAGTGCAAGGATGGTAAGAACCCCTCATAATGGGCACATTCACTGTACAAACTCAAGGATTTCACCGATACAGTCTACCATAGAGAGAAGAGTCAGTGTTTAACTCTCCAGCATCAATGCACCAGCAGGCTCCTCATCATGTGACCAATGTAACAACCAATCACAGTGATCACACAATTCGGACATCTGTCCTCCCCCCCCCCGGTGTAAAGAACCAGTTAAAGGGCCACCGGGACTGGGCATGAAGGGGTTAAAGAAGAATAGCACTATGGCACACTAATGTGCAAACATGTGTGAACCCAACATTAATGGGTCTGGGTAGGTTGAATTTTTGGAGGCTCTGTCCCTGTACTTTGAATGATGAAAGTGAAAAAGTCTCTTATACAAAATCTCACTGAAAAATTAAAGCCCGTAAAGCTGTTGTTCTGACCCCTCTCTGACCCGAATCGCCGGATCGTTTTGTTCGCCGTACCGAACGCTTCTCAATGAAGACTGACCATCAAATTGTCTCTTTCATGTTTCGAAAGCCTTTTTTGAAGAACTTTATCGGCAAAAAGGTCAAACACAAAGGACGGCTCGCATTAAAGTTTAACAGAGACGAAAACGGCGATCTATAAAAAGCTGCCGGTCCCACACGTGTATAATAACAATCCTCAGCTTGTTGTGGTGGGTCCCCCGCTGGCTCGCTGAATAATTTAGCACAGATTCTGCTGGTAGCTTATTTTTATTCAATTGTATAGTTTACGCTGTGTGAGCAATGCGCTCCTACGCCCCCTCAGTCCTGAAGTGAAAGCCCCCGCTGCAAGCCAAACAGCCTCATCGCCGCGTAATTTTAAGGGAATATAAAGTGTATTTTTAGGGAGTACACATTTACTGGAACATTCATCCGTTTTGCTTTCTTGCTGTTCCATATTTAATATCAATCATAAATGCTCCCTGAAACAAAGGCGTAGATAAAGGGGGGGATAGGGGGGTCCAAACCACCCCCCCCAGAGTGGGATTGGAGATAAGACAGTTAGCTTCATAACCTCGTGCTTTCCATCTGGCCAGACCTGAACCATAGACATGGACTGAGAAAGAACAATGATCATTATTTAGTGCTGCGATGCAGGACCCAGATCCTGCATATGTAATAAGCATATAGACTGAAGCAAAGGTTTGACAAAGGAGCCTGAGCGCTCCGAAACACGTAGCCACGCCCCTTGGTTGTAGGTCCTCCTCCGGTGTAACATAATTTCCGCTTCTGTGTCTCACAGTTGCTTTGGTGCTTTTTGATACGGATTCTGAGCGGGTTTCCCACATTGCAGATGCCTGCTGGGTACCTTCACACCACAAGTCCCCACCGGCATGAGACCCCCTCCTTGGGAACATTCTATTTGGTGAGCGCACTGTCATGGTTGCCATGTTGCCAATTGTCTTTCATGTAATAGAGTACACTAATGATGTCCTTAGGTGGAGCCCCCTTTTGGTTTGTACACATAAAAGTTGCACATCGGTTCAAAAACAGTAACACGCACTGATATCACTTACCTTAAAGCTCAACTCTGGGCTACCATACCTTAAAAGATAAAATTGTCACCCCAGCAGGTGCTTACAATGAAAAGGCAGCCTAATGCCGTGTAGACACGAGCGGACTTTTCAGCATCAAAGGTCCGACGGTCTTTCCGACGGACTTTCGACGGAGTTACTACGGACTGTCGAACGACCGGACTTGCCCACACACGAACGGACTAAAGTCTGTTCGAAGGTCCGTTGGTTTGAACGTGATGACGTACGAAGGGACTAGAATAAGGAAGTTCATAGCCAGTAGCTAATTGCTGCCCTTGCGTCGTTTTTTTGTCCGTCGGACTAGTATACAGTTGAACGGGTTTTTCGACCGGACTCGAGTCCGTCGGAAAGATTTGAAACATGTTCTAAATCTAAAGTCCGTCCGATTTTTCGACAGCAACGTTCAGATGAAGCCCACACATGATAGAATTAGTTCCGTCGGACCTTTGCTGTCGAAAAGTGCGCTCTTGTGTATACGGCATTAGGCATACTCATTCAGGGCCTCCCGCAGTAATCCTTTATCACCACATAACGTCCTCAAACATCTTCGTTGACTGATGCCCAGCATCATTCAACTCAAAAGACTGAGGAGATACAGTAAGTGTAGGGTGCCATGGATCTACCCCCTGTAGAGGTGGCACCACGGCATCCAACCCTCTCTGTTAATTAATGCAGAGAGAGCCACTGTAATTACTTTATTACACCAGCACCACTCTCTGCATCATCCAGGACCACTCTATGCCATTAGGGAGGTGGAGTGGAACCTGCACATCATGTGACCAGCCTGAAGACATCTGGAAAAGTAAGTGTGATGCAAAATAAAGCATAATATAATATTGTAATACTGACACATAATCACACACATAGGTTGGATTTGATGGACTTGTGTCTTTTTTCAACCTCAGCTACTATGTAACTATGTATATAATATTTTAAAATCCTCTGCTGTCATTAACTTGACACCTGGTGACCCTAAAAATCCACAAAGGTCTCTGTCCAAGCACTTCCTGTTCTAGGTTGACAACACACTGACCCTATCTCAAGGAGCGTAACTACGAGGGTTGCAGGGGTCGCAATTGTGACCCGGCTCCATGCTCCAGGGGGCAGCCGCTGAATGCCCACTTCTCCTTCTCTCCCTCCTGCCAGCATTCACTGGACACAGAAGGAAAATGGAAGGGATTAATTCCTCTCTCTGCTGCCCGAACTTCCCCTCCTTTCCAGCGTCTTTCTGCTGCCCTTGTGCTCTTTCCTACCCCCTTGTGCTTTCTTCCACCCCCCACCCCCCCTTGTTCCCGCAACTCTGCTGGGTACCCCCTCTCCTCCCGCTGGCTGCTGTGGAGGATGTGTCAAGATTGAGAGCGGGAAGGGGGCGGTAAATGTATCATTTACCGGCCCCTTCCTTGTCCTTGTCTGAGTGAATACATGTAGTCAGTGATCCATACCAAACACTGACTATGTCCATTCATAACTAAAGCATAGTGAACTGTGTGTACTATGCTTCAGTATGTGAATGAGTGGGAAGCTCTGTACACAGATATTCCTGTCCATTCACTCTGTGCAGCTAAGGCTGCAGAGATGGAGATTGATGGCCTCAATCTCTTTTCTTTGACTCAATGATGAAACATCAGAGGTCTGATTAGATCTCTGACATCTCACCAAACGCCCTAAATGGGGCTTCTAAAGAAATATTAAAAAATAATATTGTAAATAAAATAAATTGGTAAAAAAATAATAAAATTACAAAAATAAAAAACTACTGACACCAGTGGTCGCAAATGTCACACTTGCAAACTTCTGCCAGCCGGGTGCCAGGGGGGCTCTTCATGGTTTCTTGCACCCAGGGCCCTGAAGGTTCTAGTGATGCCTCTGCCTGTCTCCCAATTGTCCTACTCTATTGTCACCATTTCCCATGGGCTTTCAATGGAGACTACAAGTGACTGTTTTAACACTCATTGTATAGGCATGGTCCGTTGTTGTCACCGTCAGGAAAACCGCCCTTAGAAATGCCATGCAGCTATCACTGCAGTGAACACAGACTGGAAATCGCTGCAAAGAGGCAGCAGGGGATCAGCATTACTGTGATGTAACAAAGGATCAAAAACTGGAAAACAGTGTTTTATTAGCAAAAAATAGCATTTGATTATGGTACACAGTGCTTTAGCAAACTGAATGACATTGAGGATGTACTTTAACTGCATAGAGGATAATGACAGTATGGCCTACAGTTGTAGCACTTTATAGAGGGGGAGGATGCTTTGCATGATCAGAAGAATCTGGCTAGCCACAGCTGAATTGGACCAGGGTACTGATATGTGACAGGACAGTTTTTCTTCTGCTCCTACAGGGCACACTCTCAGGGCTCCTCCATAGACCGGCCAATGGACCATCTTACAGCTCTCACAGCATTTTAATATAGACAGCATATGCCTATTGTTATACCCTAGAGGTCTACTTAATCATCTTCGGAGTCACATCCACTGATTGACATTGCCCATCCAGTTGCCATAAGTCTACAGCCACCTTGACTCGGGCATCGCCCATTAAAAACTAAATTAGATTTAGGTGGACTTGGCTTTCCCAGCCCTATGGATTTAACGAGAAAGCAATGCCTGGTCCAACATAGTAAAATGGATAGACAGGCTCAGAGAAGATCTCAGTGAAAGTGTGGAGGAGCCTGTAAGTGTCCACATCATAAAAGGACACCTTCCCTTCGTCATAGTCCAGATAAGTCCCGACTCTCTGTATCCGCTCAGGTTCAGACGCAATGTACACTGGTGGGGTGTACAGAGCATAGTAACCTTCTGTTGTTCCTCTAATGGCCCATATCAAGGCTTCAGGACATTCTCTTTGACCTCCGGTCCGTCTCACCGAATTGCTGGCTATCCCAAGAGACCAGAACTCTCCGCTCCTCTCCAAAATCTCTGTCTCCCAATAGTGGGTGCCTGACGAGAAAGCGGCCTGACCGAGGACACATGGCTCAGTGTCAAACCTCTCTGGGTTTTGGGGGACATCTTGGATCACATCTGTGGTTGAGATAGTGCGACTGTCTGGAGAGACCAGAAGGCCGTTATAAGCGGTAGAAGGATCAAACAAAATGGATTCTGAAAGAAAATTTGAATATAAGAATCAATGGAATATTGTTATCATTACCAGACATTTAGGATTAGTCAGTACATTTGACAAAATACATTACAATCTGACTGGTATGTTCCATTCAAAATCCTAACTTAATCAAACAAAATTAAATTAGTTTTTTCAAGTCGGTAAAAAAGTTGCGACTAGTCACCCTGTAAATCCCAAACTCCTGATCTTTTTGGTGTTTTGAAATGTGTGATGTACTCATTTTTCTATCGGTCTTTTCCGATAAAACCTTAATTCCTTTTCATGGACAAAGAGTAGGTTTTGCTTTGAAGCCCAAGATGTCAAGAGGGAATTTCTTAACTACTTGAGCTCCAGAAGGTTTTACCCCCTTCATGACCAGACCATCATTTGCTATTCAGCACTGTGCTGCTTTAAACAACTGCCAACCACCCTATAGCAGACCCACTTCCGGGTAGAGGGCGCGTGTGCCACTTCTGCTGTGATTAGTCACAACAGAAGCCGATCAGCGGGTGCCAGTCAATGGATGTCCGCCGACACCTGATGACCGGCAAGGAGACAGGCTGGACAGAGATCTGCATATGTAATAATGCACCCGGCGCCCCGAAAGGGGCTGGATGCATGAACAGGGGGTGGCCGCGGCTATCTAATCATTACCATATAGGGGGTGGCCTGGAGAGAGGGGGTGGCACCCAGGCGCCCCTAATGGATGGGCCATCACTGGTTACCGGTTACAGTGATCCGCTATGTCCGGTGGACGCAGTGGTCACAGGAGGGGCATGCAGCGCCCACCTAAATGGCATCAGGCTCAATGACGTATATACAGTATATACTTGACTGAGTCTGCACAGGCCAGCCTGCCGCAGCAGCGGGCAGCAAGTGGTTAAAAAAAGAAATGTTGCTGAGGTGCAGGTAGGAAGGGGGTTTGGAAGGCTGGTGCAGTTGGGCTTTAGTGGTGGTCCAACCAGTAGCATATACAGTATTCATCTTCCCTTCCCTTCCACTCCACTCCCTCTGGCTGGGAACAAAAAAAGATTTCAAATTACGAGGGAGTATGTGACATAGGGGCAAAGAGAGAGTCTTGTGTAAGCTATAAGTCCTGACATGTGGCTTACAACCTGACTTTCCCCAATCCAGCAACCTTTCATCCAGACTTTAGATCAGCTTGTCTCAACCTTTTCAACACAGAGGAACCCTTGAAATAGGTTTCTCGGGGAACCCCTGCTAAAAATGATTATATCTAGATGTAGCACCCTGGAGTTTAGGCAGGGTTGCTCCTAAATTTACCTGCTATTCAGCTACCTTAGCCTATTGTTAAGGATCAATTGATTTCACTCTAATGCCGCGTACACACGACTGGTTTTGCCATCGGAATTAACACTGACGGCTTTTCCGACGGAGTTCTGACGGAATTCCGCTCAAGCTGTCTTGAATACACGCAATCACACCAAATCCCGACCGTCCAGAACGATGTGACGTAAACCACGTACGACGGGACTAGAAAGAGGAAGTTCAAGAGCCAGTGTGCCACCCTTTGGGTTCCTTCTGCTAATCTCAAGTTTATTTTGTGTTAGTAGAAGTTTGTTAGTTTTACCAGACCGAGCGCTTCCGTCTCGTACTTGCTTCAGAGCATGCGCCGTTTTTGGTCCGTCGGAACAGCATACAGACAAGCGGTTTTACCGATAGTAATTCGTTCCGTCGGAAAAATTTATAACATGTTCTATATCTAAGTCCGTCTGAATTTTCGACGGGAAAAGTCCGGTGGGGCGTACACATGATCGGAATATACGATGAAAAGTTCCCATCGGACTCTATCTGTCGGAAATTCCGCTCGTGTGTACGTGGCATAAGTCTGTAATTGCTGCACTTCTCACTTTTGCCGCTAGATAGCTGGGTACCTGATGGCATTAGGTATGAAAAGGGCAATGCAAGGTCAGATTGCGGGTATATGGGGTATCCTATCCAATGGGCAGGGGTTTTATTAAATCCCTTGGCCTGTCAGGAGAACCTATATATTTGGGTGGAGTCAGGTGATTTGTGTTCTGTGCCACCTGGACGGCTGTTTGGGTGGACGTGTGTTGTACTGCCCTGGGCTGCTAGGCCGGAGTTTGGGCCTATCCTGGGCACATCTGGTTGCTAGGCTGTCTGAGGACCTATCCAGAAGCAAGAGAGCAGCGGCTTGCAGTCCAACCAAAAGTGACGGTTCTGCTGGCCGGAGAACTTGTCATGGTCGGAGGTAGAGGGGAAGCTTTCGCCAGTAAGGGATCATCCGCCTTATTTCCAGGGACCACAGTGAGTAACTGAAGCAAGTACCGGAGCAGTATTCTCACCAACCGGGGACGGTGAAGAATTGGGAAACTTCAGTGGGTATCAAGGACCCAACCAGCGGAGATGATGCTTGTAGAGCAGCCTTATGTGTCAAGCCAGGGACCGAGCAAGCCACTGGGGTGAAGATTGAGGAGTATCTTGAGTGCCAAGCTAGGGACCCAGCAGAGAGGTGGGGGTGACGCTTGAGGAAGATACCACCATGAAGATTGGAGGAGCTCAAGGGATTCAGTGGCAGTGAATCATCTAGTCTAGTGAGAGACTGGGAGCTCAGTAATCTGAACAACTACAAGGAGTGATTGTAGTGAAAGTGAAAGGACTGTTATGTTTTGTGTTAGGAACTGTTAAAGACTGTTGCCATAGGAGACAGCATTCATGCACATGCAGATGTGGTGTCTTGCTGGATGCCTTTCCCTGCATGGCTGTCCTCCTATTAAAGTCTCGGAGTCTGCCAATTAGTCTTGCAACTACCTAAGGCCCTAACCCTCTCTCCCCCCCAAAAAAGTTTGTTAAGAGAAATAAGCAATAACTTTAACTACTCCGCACCCACCATGCCTCACAACCCACCACATACAGAAGGATGTCAGCTGTAGCTGTCTTTGGCCCTGGAGGTTCTCATAGACTGAAGAAGGCCTGGGACCTTGCTACATACAACTCCTGATACATTAGTGGGATGGTCAGTGTGAAGAATGCTCCTTATACTTGTGGTCATTGGGAAAACCTACCCCCTTATAAAAAAAAAGAAGAAAGATCCATGGTGTCAGTGGGAACTTATCTGAGAGGCAGAACTTGCTCATTGCTCAAGGAACCCCTAGCAACCTCTGGAGGAACCCACATTGAGAAACTCTGCTTTAGATCATTTCATGGTGTTGGAACCAGCCTATGGGTGTGGGTCACATTCATTCATTTGACCATTTGTGGAGATGGTTGTAAGTGACTGAATTTTCCTATAATATGCAATTCTTGTGGCTAGTGAAAGACTAAAGTGACAACCGTGGGATGACCACGTGGCTAAAATGTTTAGATAAAATAATCACATGATACATGCGGTGGATGTGAAGATCTACTCACCTTTTATAATGGAAATCTTCCTCCACTCTAAAAACAAGCAAGAAATAAAAATGAGGATAATATTTCCAATCTTAGTTTTGTTGTTCATTACAGCAACAATGTTGGTCTACCACTCACTAAAATCAGTGGCGTAACTAGAGCCTTCAGGGCCCCGGAGCAAGAAACCATGAAGGGCCCTTCTGGCCACCAGGGCCTTTTCCATCAGGCCATTTCCATTGGTCTCAGGCCCTTCCAACTAATCCCAGGGCCCTTTACTCCTGTCCAGGGGCCCAATGTGACTGGTAGTTCTGCCACTGACTAAAATCATATCTACTGCTTATTACAAAGTTTCATTTTCAAGAGAATAATAAATGTTGCGGTAACATTAAATATGGACTTCTACCTCTAGGTCCACAGCCCTTGACATTAGACGATTGTTTCTCAACCTCCAGCTACCTGTCGACAATCCAGGCCAGAGAGCAATTCTATCATTAGATGCAGCTAAGGCCTTTGACAGTGTCGAGGTGACCTTACCTGTGGGAGGTGTTGAGATGCTTTGGACTGGGAGATACCTTTATTGCCTGGGTGAGGCTGTTGTATGTGGCCCCTACAGCTAGGATAAATGGAGATCTCTCTGACCCTTTTCCCCTCTTTAGGGGTACAAGACAGGGGTGCCACTGTCACCCCTGTTGTTTGCATTAGCCCTGGAATCGTTGGTGGCTACGATACGGTTATCCCCGACTATTGCAGGATTTAACAGAGTATCAGGCATTGAAAAGATCTCCCTTTACGCAGATGATACCCTTCTCTATTTGGGGGATGCGGGCACATCCCTCACCAACGAAATGGCAGTGATTCAGCACTTTGGCTCCTTGTCGGAATTCTCCATCAATTGGAGCAAATCGGTTCTTCTACAGTACCTTTTAGATGATCCACTGATTTTGTTACCGATTGATGAGGAGTCCCTCAAAGTTGTCTCCATGTTTAAATACTTGAGAGTGCAGGTTTCTGTGAACCCGCTGACCTATTTAGAAGAAAATGTACTACCACTATTCAAAAGATTCCAAATGACCTGTAACACTTGGTGTAAATTACCACTGACGGTAATAGGAAGGATAAACCTAATTAAAATGGTCTGGGGCCCCCAAATGTTATGCATTATGCACAATTCCCCTCAGTGGATACCCCGTAGATGGTTCATGTGGGTAAATACCCTGTTCAGATCTCTGATATGGAAAAAACAGGTAGCTAGGATCAGCCTTTCCACACTGCAGTACGGCACAGATCAGGGAGGAGCAGCAGTACCTAATCCTAGGCTTTATTTCTATGCCTCTCAACTACAACACCTGAGTGGTCTTAGATCACCTGGTGAGTCTGACGCGATTGATGGCCTACTGCGGACTGGGACGCGTACCATCTCCATTTCAGCAGGTTTGGAGGTGGGCCTATCTCACCTGCCACAAACGGCACCTACTGTTATTCTCCTAAAAAAACTCTGGACTACTATCAAGAATAGCTTGAGGGTGTCGGGATTTCTTGAAGAAACCCTGCTATGGTGCAACCCTAATCTTGCGGAAATATGCAAACTGGAAAGTTTCCAAATATGGAGATTGGCTGGCATATCTCCCAACTATATAAACAAAATGTATTGAAATCCTTCATGGACCTCCAAATAAAATTTAATTTACCCAGACACCAATTCTACAAATACCTCCAATTGAGGCATGCTCTCCAGGCCCAGGGCACTCCCTGATAAGGGACATTTTCTATGGACAGGAGAAAAAGGGCCTGATATCTCATAGCTATTCAAGCTTACTAGCATCCACACAGGACCCCGCAGACCCTACCGTGTAGAAGGGGCTGGACAGAGGACCTAGGGGAGATAACTGAGGAAACATGGGAATTATGCTTGCAATCTGGGCCAATCACATCAGTCTCACAATCGCATAGGCCAGTGGTTCTCAACCTGGGGGTCAGGACCCCCTCGGGGGTCAAATGATGATTTGCCAGGGGTTACCAAATCCTGGGCTGTTCTGAAGCCCGCACCACTCTCCCAGCCTTTTTGAGGCTGCCCAGCAGGGCTGTCCCTGGAGCCTGTGGCCGCCCACTCAGCCTCTTTGCAGCCACCCATTCAGTTCACGCATGGGTGGGGAGCAGAGACTAGAAGTCAGCTGACTGGTGAGGAATGTGAAGTGGGAGGGGCTGGAGGAGACCCTATCTCCTGATTTCGGCATAGGTGTCACTGCTACGAGACACCACAAGGTCGGAGACAGAGTGAGTAACACTACCTGTGATTAGAGTTGTAATTAAAAGTCCCTACTACAGTTCTCAGATCAGCAGATGACCTTGATCAAGAGCACCTAAGTTGGCTGATCAGAACTCCCCCCAGCATTGCCACTCATCCCATTCCCCCCACCAATTAGTAAGAGAAGGAATACAAATAGAGAATACATGGAAGGGAGAGGAAAAGAAGGGGGGGAACAAAGAAAAAAGAGAGCAAGAGTGTACACACGGGCGGACTTTTCGGCAACAAAGGTCCGACAGTCTTTCCGACTGACTTTCGACGGACTTTTGACAGACTTCCGACGGACCTTTGAACGAACGGACTTGCCTACCCGCGATCACACCAAAGTCCGACGGATTCGTACGTGATGACGTACACCGGACTAAAATAAGGAAGTTGATAGCCAGTAGCCAATAGCTGCCCTAGCGTCGGTTTTGGTCCGACTAGCATACAGAAGAGCAGATTTTTCGACCGGACTCGAGTCCGTCGGACAAATTTGAAACATTTTCCAAATCTAAAGTCCGTCAGATTTTCACAAGAAAAAGTCTGCTGCAGGTCCGATGGAGCCCACACACGGTCGCATTGCCCGCCGGATTCGGTCCGTCGGACTAGTCCGGTCGAAAAAGCCCGCTCGTGAGTACGAGCATAAGAGAAAGAGCAAGAAAGAAGGCTAGAGAGAGGGATGGGGGAAAAAAACAAGAAATTAGGATAGAGAGAGATGAAAGGGAAAGAAAGGAGAACAAAGAGAAAGAGTGGTACATCCTAAAATGTACCATAAGGGGTTTTAATACTGTATGAGTGGAAGGGACTCAGGGAGCCCTAAATGTCCATGGGTTAGAGGCACAAATTACTTGTCTTGGGTGCTGACAACCCTCGCTAGTCGCTACAAAAATAATTTTACTGTTAGGGGTCCCCACAACCTGGGAAATTTTATCAAGGGGTCACGGCACTAGAAGGGTTGAGAACCACTGGCATAGGCTCATTTCATTTATTCTTGTTACATAGGGCTTACCGCACATCCATTCAATTGCATCGCTGGGGAAGGAGAGATTCTCCTTTGTGCCCCAAATGCAGTAGGGAGGAGGGATCTCTAATCCATTTAATCTGGCGCTGTCCCAAACTACACCGGTACTGGGCTGAAATAACCAAAGCTATCTCCACAGTCTACCAGGTTAGGGTCCCAATGGACCCCATGGTTTGTGTCTTAGGAGCCATTGATTGAAGAAATATATCCCTCACCCGCCAATATAGCAGTGATCAGATTATTATATCTTTCTAGAAAGTTAGTGGCCAGATTCTGGCTCTCCCCACACACGCTCCCTCAAAAAAACAATGGGTGGAACAGGTCACTTATGCCCCGTACACACGATCGGAATTTCCATCAGAAAAAACTTGGATGGTTTTTCCGACGGAATTCCGCTCAAGCCTGCCTTGCATACACACGGGTCACACAAAAGTTCTCTGAACTTTCGACCGTCAAGAACGCGGTGACGTACAACACTACGACGAGCCGAGAAAATGAAGTTCAATGTTTCCGAGCCTGCGTCGAATTGTTTCAGAGCATGCGCCGTTTTTCGTGCGTCGAAATTGCATACAGACGATCGGAATTTCCAATAGGAACTTTTTTCCGACGGGAAAATAGAGAACCTGCTCTCAGTCTTTTGCTGGCTGGAATTCCGCCAGCAAAAGTGCGATGGAGCGTACGCAAGGTCGGAATTTCTGACCAAAAGCTGACATCGGCGGCGGGAGAGGTGCCACCCCCCTCCCGCCGCTCTCCACTTGTCTTAAAGGCACAATTTTTTTGTGTCATTTTTTTAAACGACTTTTTTTTTTTTTTTTGCATTAAAGTCTAAATATGAGATCTGAGGACTTTTTGACCCCAGATCTCATATTTAAGAGGACCTGTCATGCTTTTTTCTATTTTTTTTTAAAAAACAGTGAAAAAATAAATAAAATAAAGTAAAATACAATTTTTTTTTTTTTAAAGCGCCCTGTCCCGATGAGCTCGCGCGCAGAAGCGAACGCATACGCAAGTAGCGGCCGCATATGAAAACGGTGGTCAAACCACACATGTGAGGTGTCGCTGCGACCGGTAGAGCGAGAGAAATAATTCTAGCCCTAGACCTCCTCTGTAACGCAAAACATGCAACCTGTAGAATTTTTTAAACGTCGCCTATGCAGATTTTTAAGGGTTTGACGCCATTCCACGAGCGGGCGCAATTTTGAAGCGTGACATGTTGGGTATCAATTTACTTGGTGTAACATTATATTTCACAATATAAAAAAAAAATTGGGCTAACTTTACTGTTGTTTTATTTTTTTATTCAAAAAGTGAATTTTTTCCAAAAAAAGTGCGTTTATAAGACCGCTGCGCAAATATGGTGCAAAAAAAAAAAGTATTGCAATGACCGCCATTTTATTCTCTAGGGTGTTAGAAAAAAAAACAACATATAATGTTTGGGGGGTTCTAAGTAATTTTCTAGCAAAAAAAACTGTTTTAAACATGTAAACACCTAAAATCCAAAACGAGGCTGGTCTTAAAGTGGTTAAATACAATATAGAAACTTAATAGAAAACTTTTCACAAACCTTAAAAATAGAAAGTGAATAAATAAATAAGAAAATGTATAAATTTGTGACACACAATTTTCTACTAAGTTTCTATATTGTATTTAACATTCAATATTCTATTTATTTTTTTTATTATCCACTTTAACCAATAGCGCCCCCTATCTATTTACATACATTTTGATCAAGATTTGTTCAAATTGGGGAGCAGCTCACTACCATTTGTAATTTTTCATTTCTATGTTTATTTTAATGCAATTTTTCTTTTCACTAAATTTGGCGCGGAGTATTTTTCCCTTTTATAAAAGAATAATGGTCAGGTGTAAAGCTGACTCGAACCCTTTGAAAGAGCGTAAGGACAGAGTCTGCTACTGTTTCACCTTATCAGGTAAACTCAACCTCTGTACACGCTTTATGATCGTAGAGGGGAAATCCCACGAGATCAGGTAGATTATGAGAGCTTCTGTTTACTGTTTGGCCCGTTGGCCCCCCCGGCTGTGCTGTGTAGAATGGAAGGGTTCAACCTTGCCCACTTGACACAGATTCCTTTTCTTTCCTTTTAAGGATATGTCATTGTACTTTATGTTGTGTCATGGTTCCATTTTTATTGACTTACATTCCGCATAATCTTTGGATGTGAGAACTGCATACCTTTTCTTATTTTTCTTTAATGCAACATGTAATTTACTGCAAATGACACAATAAAACTTTTTCTGATTTAAAAAAAAATATGGACTCCTGTGCTGTGCCTCTCTGATGATACCACCTCTGTATCAGGGGGAGGGGGGGGGGCACCCCGCATCTGTTGGGGTTAAAATCTCATTGCAGCTTCTTCCCAAATCCTAATTTAGCCACTTACCCATGTTTTCGTGTAGATGGGGCGGCTGCGTTACTTTTCTGGGGGGGAGGGTTTCATGCTAAAAACACTTTTCCTGCAGTACATTATAATACCCGTTGATCCTGCCAGAAATGCTGTGTCCTTGTCACTTCCTGTGAGCTGAACTGGAAGTACAATCTTATCTTCCTTTTCTAAAAAAAGAATAATTCCCCTTCTCCCATTTAACAGAGATGAACCAAAGTAGACATGTTTAACCCCTATGCGGCCTCTCGGCACCTGATCTTTGGCACCAAGGGGCTGCATATTTGGATGAATCAGAATAGGGGCTGGCGACTCGGATGCTCTTGAATAAAAGTCCTTCATTGGGTTACATGGGTACACGGGTACAGGCTACTCTGACGCGTTTCGGCTAGGACGCTTTCGTCAAAGCATGCTTTGATGAAGGCGTCTTAGCCGAAACGCGTCAGAGTAGCCTGTACCCGTGTACCCATGTAAACCAATAAAGGACTTTTATTCAAGAGCATCCGAGTCGCCAGCCCCTTTCTGATTCAAGTACTGCATTTTGGGGCCTGAACATCCTGGCTAGAGCACCGGATCACAGTTCATAGATCATCATATTGGCAGTGGAGCTGGGGTATCATTTTGCTTCATTTTCTTCTCTTGCATATTTGGATGAATTGTTGTGCATAGAGCTGTGCTTAGAGCGCGCTGCGCCCTCCCGACACAGTTACTGAAGTTTGCAGATCACGTGACCGCCATGACAGTCAATCACAGCGGTCTAGCGCTCTTAAGCCCCGCCCCGTCTCCTGGCATCATAATCCGTTTAAAGGCCCGGGAGGCGCCGGGGGTTAAGAAGTTAAAGTGGTTGTAAACGGTCAATTTTTTTTTTTAAGTACCAAACATATTATACTTACCTGCTCTGTGTAATGGTTTTGCACAGAGCAGCCACGGTCCTCTTCTTCTGGGTTCCCCCGCCAGTGCTCCAGGCCCCTCCTCTTCATCGGGGGCCCCCACGGAAAGCTGCTTTCCCTGGGGGCACCCGTGTGGGCGTGCTCCTGAGAGCCGCTGGCACAGACAGCAAGACTCAGCCCCACCCCCTGCCTCCCGTGTCACAGCTTTTGATTGACAGCAGCGGGAGCCAATGGCTCCCGCTGCTATCAATCTGTCCAATGAGGAGAGAGACAGCATGAAGGAATACATTTTTGCTTTTTTAAGTTTTAGATATACTTTAGGGACATCGTGACACTTACCGACTTCTCGTTCTAAGGACTCTGTAAAAGAAGAAAAGAAAAAAAAAAACACATCTCAGTTACGGCAGCGACAGATTTTTCTTAGAGCCAGGTTTCCCTGACATTGCTCCGTGTTTCTGTTTCACACATTGTCAGATTATTAGCTTGAAACCATTTTAAAGACTTCTTCTAAAACCGATATATTTCTCTCTTATGAAGAGTTTTTTTTGTAAAGACAGAACACTGTCTGATGCTTACAATGCTGTAAAAAAGTATTTGCCCCCTTCTGTTTTTTGTTTTTTTTGTGCATATTTGCCACACTTAAATGATTTAGATCATCAAAAAAATTTTAATATTACACAAAGATAACCCGAGTAAATACAAAATGCAGTTTTAACCACTTGCTTACTGGGCACCTAAACCCTCCTCCTGCCCAGACCAATTTTCAGCTTTCAGCGCTCTCACTCTTTGAACGACAATTGCGCGGTCATACAACACTGTACTTTATCATTTTTTTTTCCCACAAATAGAGCTTTCTTTTGGTGGTATTTCATCACCACTAGGTTTTTTATTTTTTGTTAAAAAAATTAAAGACTGAAATTAAAAAAAAAAAAAAAATACAAAACCGTTTTATATTTTGCTAATACATTTTGCAAACAGGTAATTTTTCTCCTTTATTGATGTACGCTGATAAGGCTACACTGATGGGCACTGATAAGGTGGCACTGATGGGCACTGATAGGTGGCATTGGTGGGCACTGAGAGGTGCCACTGATGGGCGGCACTGATAGCTGGCACTGATAGCTGGCACTGATGGGCACTGATAGGTGGCACTGATGGGCACTGATGGGTGGCAGTGATGGGCACTGATCGGCACTGGTAGGTGACACTGATAGGCAGCACTGCTAGGTGGCACTGATGAGGCACTGATTGGCACCACTGGTGGGCATTGATAGGTGGCACTGATTGTTGGCGCTGTTATGCACTGGTGGGCACTGATTTGTGGCAGGTGGCACTGGTTGGCACAGATGAGGCGACTTCCCCTCTTTCTCTTTGGGACCGATGCCGGTGATCGGCTTTTTTTCTCCTCACGCTGTCAGCGTGCGGAAAAAAAAAAACGAACAAGCAGAAATTTTTAAAACGTCACCTATGGAGATTTTTAAGTAGCGTAGTTTGTCGCCATTCCATGAGTGTGCGCAATTTTAAAGTGTGACATGTTCGGTGTCTATTTACTCGGCGTAACTTCATCTTTCACATTATGCAAAAAAATGGGCTAACGTTACTGTTTT
This sequence comes from Lithobates clamitans, assembly GCA_037952925.1. NCBI lineage: Eukaryota > Metazoa > Chordata > Amphibia > Anura > Ranidae > Lithobates > Lithobates clamitans. The sequence continues at coordinate 782,374 of JBBGZY010002505.1, read as the reverse complement.
TTTTGTTTTTTTTAATTCATAAAAGTGTATTTCTTCTTAAAAAAAAATTGCATTTGAAAGTGTGTTCAAAGTAAATTTCTAGCAAAAAATATGGATTTTAACTTGTTAGCAACCATTATCAGAAAAAGGCTTAGGCATGAAAGGATTAAACAAGAGCACGTTCTGGGAATATAAAATTTAATTTTTGACAGTAAGGGTGGAGTTTAGACATGTGCAATTCGTTTATTTCTAAATTCGTTTTTTTAACGAATATTGGCAAATTTGTTCATTTCGAAATCTCCGAATTTCCGAATTTTTCAATTTCCGATATTTCCGAAATTTAGAATTTTGAATTTCCAAATTCAGAATTTCCAAATTTTCCAATTTCTGAATTTTCAAAAATTTGAAATTTCGGAAAATCAAAATTCGGAAATTCGAAATTTCGGAAATTCGAATATTCGAAATCTCATAAATGTAAAAATTCTAAAATTTGGAAATTTAAAAATACAAGAATAAGAATGAAAATCTGAAAATTCAAAAGAATGAAAATCTGAAAACCCGAAAATCTGAAATAATAACTAACTAATAATAAATATTAACTTATAGGTATTGGAATTTCCTTTCAGATTTGGCTGTTAGTGAACGTAATGAATACGAATTTTTATCCGAAGTTACGAATGATCTGAAATAATGAAAGCCGTGTCTAACCGAATGGAACGTAACGATATAACAATAATAAAACCTTTTTATTATTATTATTTATTATTAATTTGTTCCGTTCCATTTGTTTAGATTCGTTATTTCGGATAATTCGTAACTTCAGATAAATTTGTATTTGCTACGTTTCGTCACTAACAGCCAAATTTGAAAGGAGATTCCAATACCTATAATTTAATAGTTAGTTATTATTTTGAATTTTACAGATTTTCTTTCTTTTTTTCAGAGTTTCGAATTTTCGAAAATCTGAAAATTCGGAAATTTGGAATTCGAAAATTCAGAAGTTCGAAAATTCAAAATTCGGAAATTTGAAAATTTGAAAATTCGGAAACCCGAAAATTGGAAATTTGGAAATGTGAAAATCCGAATTTTTGATTTTTCGAATTTCCGAGTTTCCGAAAAAAGCAAAAAAACGAATGAACCGGAAACTAAATTTTTTTTTGTCAGTGCACATGTCTAGTGGAGTTTGACGTTAAGCCCTTCCCGCCTAGCCCTGGCGTCCCTGGGGGGGGGGGGGGGGAGTATCGATGATCATGTGACCTCTGTGATTGGCAGCTTTGGGAGACGTTTGCTCAGAATAATGAGAATAATGTGTCAGGAAAGGGTCCATTCGCTGGTAAGATATGTCATTTGGCATGCAGTACTGGGGTCCACCAGCAGGTGTCTCCTGGCAGTGTTGAACTGTCAGGAGAATATTTCCCTGCTGGTGTCTTGTCATCTTTTGGCTGCAGTACTGATGTCCACCAGCGGATGGATCCTGGCAGTATGGAACAGACAACACTCCCTGCGCTCAGGTGTGACTTGAAGCCAATTAGTCAGCCCTAAAAAATATCCGGCGAGACCTCACATGCTCGCCTTGGTATCGCTCTCCCTGCACTCTAACCTTGCTGCCCGTTATTTTGACCTTGAGCCTGCATCTGCCTTGTCCTGACCTGACCTGATCTGATCCCATCCCTATCCTGAGCCTATCCCCTCTGTTCCTGGTTACCTTGGATCCCTGCCCTGTATCCCATCCATCCACCCTCTTCCTGTCCTGCTGGTTTGATCTCCCTGTGTATGACCTTGGCCTGGCTTGTTTACGATTACGGTATCTCCATTTCCTTGTATATATTGTTGTTTGTAGTGGGTTTGTTGTGTTGGTTTTGCACTGTTTATATTTCTTTTACTTGTCACTTATTTATTAAACACCATTATTTCACTTATATGTGTTTTGGGTTTCCTCTGTGCAGTCCACACAGTCTGGTCAATTAGATTCTCTGACAGTATACCAAGGCCATCCCTGACCAGACGTGGCTGCATTGAGGAAACTATCCTGGTTTATCGGGTCTGCTAATATGGATTTCGATGAAATCCTTTATTATTCTCTGCTAGCAGAAGAGGATGGTGAATATTGTCGCCAGATTTTAAAAGGGTGGACTAGTGACAGGCTGATGGAAACTATCCGATCAGCTCATTCCCTAGTGGATCAGGGGTATATGTCCTTTGAAGAGGTTCAGCCCCTGATCCAGTTATGTGCAAAACCAGCCCTGTCATGCATTCCTGAGGGAAGTGATGATTTTTCACCCCCCTTCAATTATGGCCAAGTTGAATCCCTGGTTTGGTTGTTAGAGGATGATCCAGCCTATTTTATGGAACATTATTCCAACTGTTCACAGCAAGTGTTGTCTAATTGCATCCAGTCAGTGCAATCCTTGATTAGTCAGGCTGTGTGTGAATCAGCGTTTGTTCAACCTGTGCTGCAGGTATGGTCAGATCTCCTGTCTTTTGCTAAGGCACAATACTCCAGCCCTGCCATTAATCCTCTGTCTCCCCAAAAATGTATCTCCCCGTCGCCTATGGCAACCTCAGCTACAGCCCAGTTTATCAAACCCCCTACCAAATACTACTACCCAGTCTCCAAGTGTAGCACCTATCCCGCCTTCAATCCACCTGTCTCTTCTCCTCCACCTGTAACAGTCCCACAAAACCCCTCTCTAGCTACAGTTCCTTGGTCTTCCTTCGATCCAGCTACTTTCCTTTCTTTCAGCCCTGCACCTACATACAAGACTGCACGGGCTAAACCAAAAAAGAAACAAATTCTTTCCTACCCACACGATCCTGCCAGTAACCCAACTTGCTTCCACACCAACTAACCCACCTGATTCTGTCAAACCAGTGCCTGCTACCGAGCCTGATGCGCCAGTGTCTTCTACGCAACCTGTTGTGCCAATGCCTGTGCCCGCTGTCCAGTTTGATGTCCCTGTCTTCCAGTCTGGTGTGCCCACCTTCCAGTCTGATGCACCCGCTCTCCAGTCTAATGCACCTGCAATCCAGTCCGATATGCCTGCCTTCCAGCCGGATGTCTTGAAGCTTGCCTTCCAGCCTGAAGTCCCGGTGCCCGCTTTTCAGTCTGTGCCCGCTCCCCAGTCTGATGTCTTCACGCCTGCCTCCCAGCCTGATGCCCCGAAGCTTGCTTTTCAGCCTGATGTCTTGGTCCCTGCCTTCCAGCTTGATGTCCCTGCCTTTCAACTTGATGTCCCTGCCTTCCAGTCTGGTGTGCCCACCTTCCAGTCTGACGCACCCGCTCTCCAGTCTAATGCACCTGCTATCCAGTCTGATATGCCTGCCTTCCAGTCGGAAGTCTTGAAGCTTGCCTTCCAGCCCAAAATCCCAGTGTCCATGTTCCAGTCTGACGCCCCAGCGACTATTGACCAGTCTGATGTACCTGCTGTTCTGCCCGATGTGCCAGCGCCTGTGTCTGCTGCCCAGTCTAAAGTTCCAGCACCCGCTGCCTGGTCTGATGTCTCGGTGCCGGCTTTCCAGTCCGCTTTCCAGCCTGATGTGCCAGTGTTTACGACTCAGCCAGTTGTGCCAATGCCTGTGTCCGCTGCCCAGTTTGAGGTCCCAGTGCCTGCTGCTCAGCCCGAAATCCCAGTGTCCATGTTCCAGTCTGACGCTCCAGCGACTACTGACCAGTCCGATGTACCTGTTCTGCCTGATGTGCCCACTGTTCAGCCTGATGAGCCTGCTTTCCGGTTTGATGTGTCCATCCTCCAGCCTGATATCCTGGTACCTGTCTTCCAGCCTGATGTTGTGATGTTGGTATCCCAGCCTGAGGTTTCGGTGCCCGTGTCTCCGCCTGAAGTTTCGGTGCCCGTGTTTCAGCCTGGAGTTTCGGTGCCCGTGTCTCAGCTTGCTGAATCGGTGCCCGTTACCCAGTCTGTTGAATCGGTGCCCGTTACCCGGTCCGCTGAACTGGTGCCCGTTACCCAGTCTGCTAAACCGAAGTCCGTCACTTGGCCTGTCAAGCCAGTATCCGTTATCCGGCTTGCCGAACCAGTGCCCGGTGTCCAGCTCGCTGGGTCGGGGCCTGTTACCCAGCCCACTGGGCCGGGGTCCGTTACCCAGCTTGCTGAGCCGGTGCCTGTAATCCGGCCTGCCCTTAAGGTGCTCGCTGTTCGGCCCAATGTTCCAGAGCCTGCTGTCCATCTCGATGACCCGGAGCCTGTTGCCCAGCTCGATGACCCGGAGCCTGTTGCCCAGCTCGATGACCCGGAGCCTGCTGCCCAGCTCGATGACCCGGAGCCTGCTGCCCAGCTCGATGACCCGGAGCCTGCTGCCCAGCTCGATGACCCGGAGCCTGCTGCCCAGCTCGATGACCCGGAGCCTGCTGCCCAGCTCGATGACCCGGAGCCTGCTGCCCAGCTCGATGACCCGGAGCCTGCTGCCCAGCTCGATGACCCGGAGCCTGCTGCCCAGCTCGATGACCCGGAGCCTGCTGCCCAGCTCGATGACCCGGAGCTTGCTGCCCAGCTCGATGACCCGGAGCTTGCTGCCCAGCTCGATGACCCGGAGCTTGCTGCCCAGCTCGATGACCCGGAGCTTGCTGCCCAGCTCGATGACCCAGGAGCTTGCTGCCCAGCTCGATGACCCGGAGCTTGCTGCCCAGCTCGATGACCCGGAGCCTGCTGCCCAACTCGATGACCCGGAGCCTGCTGCCCAGCTCGGCTTGTTCCTGTCTGCTGCCCAGCTCGGCTTGTTCCTGTCTGCTGCCCAGCTCGGCTTGTTCCTGTCTGCTGCCCAGCGCGGCTTGTTCCTGTCTGCTGCCCAGCTCGGCTTGTTCCTGTCTGCTGCCCAGCTCGGCTTGTTCCTGTCTGCTGCCCAGCTCGGCTTGTTCCTGTCTGCTGCCCAGCTCGGCTTGTTCCTGTCTGCTGCCCAGCTCGGCTTGTTCCTGTCTGCTGCCCAGCGCGGCTTGTTCCTGTCTGCTGCCCAGCTCGGCTTGTTCCTGTCTGCTGCCCAGCTCGGCTTGTTCCTGTCTGCTGCCCAGCTCGGCTTGTTCCTGTCTGCTGCCCAGCTCGGCTTGTTCCTGTCTGCTGCCCAGCTCGGCTTGTTCCTGTCTGCTGCCCAGCTCGGCTTGTTCCTGTCTGCTGCCCAGCTCAAGTTGTTCCTGTCTGCTGCCCAGCTCAAGTTGTTCCTGTCTGCTGCCCAGCTCAAGTTGTTCCTGTCTGCTGCCCAGCTCAAGTTGTCCCTGTCTGCTGCCCAGCTCAAGTTGTTCCTGTCTGCTGCCCAGCTCAAGTTGTTCCTGTCTGCTGCCCAGCTCAAGTTGTTCCTGTCTGCTGCCCAGCTCAAGTTGTTCCTGTCTGCTGCCCAGCTCAATGACTCTGACATGCCAGCCGTCTGCCCGGATGTGCCTGATGACCAGCCTGAAATACCTTCTTCCACCATTCTGCCTGATGCCATAGACCATGGACAATTAAGACCAGTTGGAGCGTCCGGAGGCCGCTCCTTTAGGGAGGGGTACTGTCAGGAAAGGGTCCATTCGCTGGTAAGATATGTCATTTGGCATGCAGTACTGGGGTCCACCAGCAGGTGTCTCCTGGCAGTGTTGAACTGTCAGGAGAATATTTCCCTGCTGGTGTCTTGTCATCTTTTGGCTGCAGTACTGATGTCCACCAGCGGATGGATCCTGGCAGTATGGAACAGACAACACTCCCTGCGCTCAGGTGTGACTTGAAGCCAATTAGTCAGCCCTATAAATACCCGGCGAGCCCTCACATGCTCGCCTTGGTATCTCTCTCCCTGCACTCTAACCTTGCTGCCCGTTATTTTGACCTTGAGTCTGCATCTGCCTTGTCCTGACCTGACCTGACCTGATCTGATCCCATCCCTATCCTGAGCCTATCCCCTCTGTTCCTGGTTACCTTGGATCCCTGCCCTGTATCCCATCCATCCACCCTCTTCCTGTCCTGCTGGTTTGATCTCCCTGTGTATGACCTTGGCCTGGCTTGTTTACGATTACGGTATCTCCATTTCCTTGTATATATTGTTGTTTGTAGTGGGTTTGTTGTGTTGGTTTTGCACTGTTTATATTTCTTTTACTTGTCACTTATTTATTAAACACCATTATTTCACTTATATGTGTTTTGGGTTTCCTCTGTGCAGTCCACACAGTCTGGTCAATTAGATTCTCTGACATAATGACTGAATTCCGTATTGCTTACCTGCAGAATCCTTTATTTCTTGCAGCTGTCTCTCTGCAATGACAAAAATGAAGTTTGTAAATAGTGCTGATCATCTCATAACTAAAGTCACAATCAGGTTTTAATAAAAATTTTAAAAAAATGAATCACTGACTTAAAGTGGTGTTCCGGCCGAAATTATACTTTTTAAATAAAAATACCCCTATAATACACAAGCTTAATGTATTCTAGTAAAGTTAGTCTGTAAACTAAGGTCTGTTTTGTTAGTTTATAGCAGTAGTTTGTTATTTTATAAACTTACAGCAGGCCGTGGCCATCTTAAGTGTGGGCAGCTGAAGCCAGACTGTATTTCTTCCTGGATCGCATCCTTGCAGATCTCGCACATGCTCAGTGCAGCACAAGCAGTGTAATATTTTTCAGGTCAGGTTTCCATAGCAACGGCAGTTTCAGAGGAAGTTGCAGCCCCTTCCCAGAAGGCATTGCAAACAGGAAATGATGGGATGGGCCGCGGCCAGGGAGGAGGAAGTGAAAAATGAATACAGCAGATATACAGTAGGTGCTGAGAAAAAAAAATAAAAAAATATCCAATTTGTTTACAGTGCACAGTTTAGTGAGAGATGCTGAAGAGTTGCAAAAGTGGGTGGAACACCGGATTAGTATTGTTAAAATCTGTTTTGTGACTTTGAAGACGAGTGCCTAACCTCAGTCCATCCTTGTAGTTGCAGCTCCTTTTTTTTATTTATATATTTATTTATTTTTTGTACGTCTAACTCTTAAAGCAGTATTAAATCTAAAAGCAAATATGTATTATATTGCAGCTTACCAATTCTTAGATGTGATGACTGCATTGGTTTTTTTTGTTTTTGTTTTTAGGCTTTCTTTCTCCTATTTTCATCGGGTGATCCAGCCAGTAAGTCAGTTGTTTTTCAAAAGAACAAGCTCTCTTCCAGATGTATCAATTTACCACTGGCAGGGGGTGCTTAACAAAAATCATCTTGTATTTATTTATGTAAAACCTTTATCCCAAAAGTAAAAAAAAAAAAAATAATAAAAATAAAACCTGTTAGCTGTAACTGCTTATAAACTATTAGCTGGGGTTTGAATTCAATATGTTAGTGTATCTAAATCTGCTAGTACATCTAACACTCCCCCCCCCTCAGACTAACAATGCTGTTGTCCAAAGGTGCCCCCTGTGCTCCTTCATCCAGAGTGGAGGTATATATATATATATTCCCCCTGTTTAGACCCCTGATATTTCACCAAAGCCCCCCAATAAAGCTCCTAATTTAAAAAAAAAAGTAATAATAATAAAATAAAAACTAAAATTGTAAAAAATAATAAAAAATAAAATAATAAAAATAAAAATTACTGACAATGTCCACTGCCCTACTGACACCATCAGTATACGTGTATATATATATATATATATATATATATATATATAATGTATACTGATGGTGTCAGTAGGGCAGTGGACATTGTCAGTAATTTTTATTTTTATTATTTTATTTTTTATTATTTTTTACAATTTTAGTTTTTATTTTATTATTACTTTTTTTTAAATTAGGAGCTTTATTGGGGGGCTTTGGTGAAATATCAGGGGTCTAAACAGGGGGAATCTTCACCTCACAGGGTGATTAGGGTATGCCCGGGCACACCTGGCACACCCTGTGCATACACCTATGCTGAATACCCTTTAGACATGCATGCTCCAGGGAGGGAGCTGGCCACTGGATGGTGTAGACTTTAGCTACGCAGTCTGCCCATAAGTGGCTTGATTACACGCTATGAAATCTGCTTCTGCAACAGTAATCAAGCAACTGATCAGTAGCAACAAAAATCTGAACCACCCAGTTGCCAGCAGGGAGGAACATGCTCATCTAAAGGGATGCTGGGATGCGTTCTTTCACCCGGGCTCGTCACACTTGTCATTACTTGCATTTGTAGTTTCTGCTCTCAGTGCATTTGAAATGCACACCTACAATAGGGGATAGTGAGAGGGCAGAAATAACTGTACACCTGGGCATAAAGGAAATGAATGCCGGTGAAGATCTCTGGAACAATTCTAAGGTTTTTACGGTGAATAAATTCCCTACTCATTGCCTCTTCCATCTCACTGACACTGTGGCTGCTCTGTGCCCCCCCCCCCCTCCCCCGTTGTATAACCACTTGACCTCTGGAAGATTTCACCCCCCTTCATGACCAGGACAGTTTCTGCTATTCAGCACTACGCTACTTTAACTGGCAATTGTGCGGTCATGTGTACATAAATTACATTTATATCATTTTTTTTCACACAAATAGAGCTTCTTTTTTGATGGTAATTGATCACCTCTGGACTTTTTTTAAAAATTTTTTATTATATAAAAACGAAAAAAGACCTGAAATCTTGAATAAAAAAACAATATTTTTTTTACTTTCTGCTATAAAAAAATATCCAATTAAGAAAAAAATAGTTTCATCAATTTTGGCCAAAATGTATTCTGCTACATGTTTTTGATAAAAAAAAAAAATCCCAATAAGTGTATATTGATTGGTTTGCATGAATGTTATAGCTTCTACAAACTGTGGGATATATACTGGAATTTGTTTTTATTTATTATTTATACTACTAATGGCAGCGATCAGCGACTTATAAAAGTACTGAGATAGTGTGGTGGACAATCTGACACTAACTGCCGCTACGGGGGGAGCTAACTGCCGCTGACATCACCAGTTGCACTAATATAGCGATCAGTGATAATACTATACACTGTCACTGTACTAATGACACTGTCAAGGAAGGGGTTAACATCGAGGGTGATCAAGGGGTCGTGTAAAGTGTGCTGCTTTTTACTAAAAATCTCTTTGTTTCTTCTCCCTACTTTGCAGGGATAAAAAAAAACAGTGAGATCATTCCCTCTGTACAGAGCTCTGTGTTGATTGTCAACACAGGGCTCTGGGCTGTGATTGGAGACAGCCACTCAGCGGGTCAAAGCCGTGAATCATTGGTAGGAACCTGCTGACAAACTGTGTACAATTCCAGGCAGCAATGTACCAGTACTTTGTTTTGCTTGTTCAACCGTCCGCAGTACCTTGGGGGTGGGGACTCCTTAAGTGGATAAGGAAGGGGCTGACCTAACGAAAAGCCTCCTTATAGGTCACTCTAATCCCGGCTGGCCATAGTTCAAAGGTCGTGCAGTGCATTCAGGTTTAGACATGTGCAATTCCTTTCGTTCCAAATTCGTTTTTTAACAAATTAGTTAAAGTGGAGTTCCACCCACTTTTACAACTCTTCAGCATCCCTCACTAAACTGTGCACTGTAAACAAATTGGATATTTTTTTTATTTTTTTTTCTCAGCACTTACTGTATATCTGCTGTATTCATTATTCACTTCCTCCTCCCTGGCCGCGGCCCATCGCATCATTTCCTGTTTGCAATGCCTTCTGGGAAGGGGCGGCAACTTCCTCTGACACTGCCGTTGCTATGGAAACCTGACCTTAAACCTATTACACTGCTTGTGCTGCACTGAGCATGTGCGAGATCTGCAAGGATGAGATCCAGGAAGAAATAGAGTCTGGCTTCAGATGCCCACACTTAAGATGGCCATGGCCTGCTGTAAGTTTATAAAATAACAAACTACTGCTATAAACTAACAAAACAGACCTTAGTTCACAGACTAACTTTACTAGAATACATTAAGCTTGTGTATTATAGGGGTATTTTTATTCAAAAAGTATAATTTCAGCCGGAACACCACTTTAATTCAGGAAAATCCGAATTTTCGAATTTCTGAATTTTTCCGAGTGCTCTGAAATCCGAAAATTCAAAAATTCCGAAATTCGGAAATCCAAAAATAAAAATGAAGATCTGAAAATTCAAAAGAACGAAAATCCGAAAATTCAAAAACCCGAAAATGAGAAAATCTGAAATAATAATTTCCTTTCAAATTTGTCTGTTAGTGAACGTAACTAATACGAATTTATCCGAAGTTACGAATTATCCGTAATAACGAATGCCGCATCTAATCAAATGGAATGGAACACGAATTAATAATAATAAGTAACAATAATAATAATAATAATAAAAACCTATTATTATTTATTATTATTTAGTTTTGTTCCATTTGTTTAGATGCGGCATTCGTTATTTCGGATAATTTCTAACTTCGGATAAATTTGTATGTGTTACGTTCACTAACAGCCAAATTTGAAAGGAAATTCCAATACCTATAATTCAATAGTTAGTTATTATTAGTTAGTTTTTAGTTATTATTTAGAATGTTTGTATTTTTTGATTTTCGTTCTCTCTAATTTTCAGATTTCCCTTTCTTATTTTTGGATTTTGGGATTTTGGAATTTCCGAAATTTCAAATTGTCGAATTTTAAAATTTTCGATTTTTCGAATTTACCAATTTACCAATTCCGAATTTTAAAATTTACAAATTTTCGAATTTACCAATTCCGAATTTTCTAATTCCGATTTTTCGAATTTACGAATTCCAAATTTTCGAATTTACAAATTTTTGAATTTCCGAAAAAAACAAAAGACGAATGAAACGAACAAATTTTTCGGCAGTGCACATGTCTATTCAGGTTTATAACGGGCCTCCTAGTTAAATCTGCATATAAGGACCTCAAATCTGGAACATGCAGGATAGGCCTCGACCCCATAGTGATAGTGAAAGGAGAAGCAGCCCAGTGGTGAACGCACCTCTCTATCACTCTGCTTTCTTCTCCTATCAGCATGCTTCTTGTTAGCACATGAACTGATTGTTTCTTTTGGCTGCTTCTCCCTCTCCCAATCTAAGCTCTGCTGTACCAGGATTGCAATAAGCTGATACCAGGCCAATACATACACTGCTTGCATGCAAAAAAAAAAAAATACATTTTTATAATGTATTAATGATTACAGAGCTGCATTTATTTGAGTCTTCTACATCTGCCTGGAGCTCAGCTTTAAATTTAGCTTCTCTGTGATGCGATGCGATGCAGCCAGCCGATAATTAATGTGCTGCCGGTCTTGGGGGGGGGGCGAGTGCAAGCTGCTGACTCACATAATTAAAAAAGTGCCGGGCGATCAGCATCACTGCTTTATTGAGAGGTCCTCCGCTGCAAGCAGCGAACCGCTTACAGTCTGTTACAGTAATACAAACGGGACTTCTCTTTACCAACCGGGAGAAATCCAATAAGAGCGCTCATTTTACAATCCACCCGCCTTTAACCACTTCAGCCCCGAGAAGATTTTACCCCCTTCCTGACCAGAGCACTTTTTACAATTCGGCACTGCGTCGCTTTAACTGACAATTGCGCGGTCGTGCGACGTTGTACCCAAACAAAATTTGCGTCCTTTTTTCCTACAAACAGAGCTTTCTTTTGGCGGTATTTGATCACCTCTGCGGTTTTTATTTTTTGCGCTATAAACAAAAAAAAGACCAACAATTTTGAAAAAAAAACTATGTTTTTTTAATTTTTGCTAGAATAAATATCCCCCCCCCCCCCCAAAAAAAATATCTTCATCGGTTTAGGCTGATATGTATTCTTCTACATATTTTTGGTAAAAAAAAAATCGCAATAAGCGTATATTGATTGGTTTGCGCAAAAGTTATAGAGTCTACAAAATAGGGAATAGATGTATGGCATTTTTATCATTTATTTATTTTTCACTAGTATTGGCGGCGATCTGCAATTTTTATCGGGACTGCGACATTGTGGAGGACAAATCGGACACTTTTGACACTTTTTTGGAACCACTGTCATTTATACAGTGATCAGAGCTAAAAATAGCTAAAAATTTTACTATTATTAATTTATTTTAATTTTTTTTTTATTTTTACACTGCTTTAAAAAAAAAAAAGTATAACTTTTATTGCTGTCACAAGGAATGTAAACATCCCTTGTGACAGCAATAGGTGGTGACAGGTACTCTTTATGGAGAGATCTGAGGTCTATAAGACCCCAAATCCCTTCTCTGCACTTAAAAGTATTCAAAACACCAAGATCAGTGTTTTAGAATGCTTTAACTTTTTTTAAAATGGCGGCGAACTCCAAGTATGTTTTTTCTTGTATAGTTCAGCTTCGACCAACATAAGGATGTAGACAAGTGCAATCTATATTCTCCACGGCAGGTGGCGCTCGTCAGCACATGCACATGGGGGAGGAAGGCGAGAGGATCCTAGGTCCTCTATGGTTTTCCTCAGTCGCAGCGAGGCAGACCCCTAATGTCACTCTGGTACTCTCCCAGAGCAGATCTAACAGAATTTTTGCTTGATCTGCTGTTTGCTGGGGATTTATAGCCCTGAACCTGGAAGTTCTCAGAGCTGAACGCTTCCAGGTTCATGCCACCCAGGGGAGGTCAGCGTATGCTCTCCATCCTGACACCCACCATAGACATCCCAGAGAACCCAGGGAAGGACAGGTAAGCCCTGATTTAATAATGGTATGGAGTTTTTTTCACTTTCAATGTGAATTTTAAATTATATTGATGAATGAGATGAAAATGTATTTTGTAAAGTAGAAATTTTCCGTGATAGTGAACATGCTCTGCTCTATTAGTACTTAGTTGCACCATCACCTTGCCCATGTGGGGCAAAGTCAAAGGGGAGCAGGGAGAGAGCCCTCAGCCCGGTGTAAGCTCCATATCATAGTTAGTAGACACTATAACTTTCACGCAAGCCAATCAATTTACACTTATTTGGATTTTTTACCAAAGACATGTAGCAGAATACATTTTGACCTAACTTTATGAAGAAATTAGATTTTATCGAAAAGTAAAAAAATATTAAACTTTTTTGTTTTAAATGTCAGTTTTTTTTGATTATATAATAAAAAAATAAAAAACCCAGTGGTGATCAAAAACCGCCAAAAGAAAGCTCTGTTTGTGTGAAAACATCGATATACATTTCTTTTGTGCACAGTGTTGCATCATCGTTCAATTACCAGTTAAAGTAGCACAGTGCCGAATAGAAAAAAAAATGGCCTGGTCATGAAGGGTGTAAAACCTTCCGGAGCTAAAGTGGTCAAAAAAAATTGGACAGACAGGCTACATCCCTTGATCGGGACACAAGAGGTGTAACATTTTGCAGTACCCTTACCCCATTGTCTCAACTCAAAGTCCTTCATACCTCAAGCTGCTGAGATGGTACATCTCCACTCTGACAAAGTAGAGGACAGAGTTATCTGAGTTTGGAAATTTTCAATCAAGTTGCGACCTGCTTCAGGGAGGTACCCTGCCTACCCCATTCCCAAAAGTCTACTTTAATTTCAAACCCGACCTTACCTTTCTCCTTTTGTTTTGAGAAGAAGAACCAAGACAACAAAGCTGAGCCAGCAAGGCCGAAGATCAAGAGGATCCAGAAGGCAATCGCCCATGGGGAGGCTCGAGGAAAGATGTCATCTGTCCAACATAAGATGGGAAGACCAAAGAGGAAAATGTCAGAGGAATATGGATTGGTGGAGAGCAGAAATTTTGAGCTGAATTGGAAAGTTGGCACAGACTACCTGCTCATGACTTCATCTATGGTGCACCAGTCTACCAATCCAACTTTTGTTGGTAATCTGGGAACCCCGGCTTGTGATGCAATTGAGTTATTTTCAGTGTATTGCTTAAAGCCCATCTCTGGGCAAATGTGGTGTTGATCCAGTGCTGGAGTCTGGGCCCACTGCCTATTCGTCTTGTTGCCACATGCACAATGTATAAGTACCAAGTACAATAAGCATTTTATTGTACTTGGCACATGTACTTTATGCATTTGACAATTAAAGTGATATTAAAGGCTATTTTTTTTTTAATTAAAACAAAAAATAGGTTATACTTACCTGCTCTGTGCAACAATATTGCGGTCCCTTGCCTCCTCTTTGGCAGTGCCCTGCTGGTGCTATCTGCTCCTTCTTCTTCTGACTGCCCCCTTAGCAAGGCATGTGCTACGGGGATGTAGGCAGGTGCAGTCTGTTTTCTCCACTGCAGGTGGCGTTCGTCCGCAGCGGCAAATCAGATGATGGAGGAAGTGGAACCTGGTTCCTCCATTCAATTTGATGCTGGCATCCCATGTGACTTGGGTAGCCATCTTGAGTCAGGAGTCTATTTAGGCCCCTGTCTCCCCAGTTTGGCATGCATTTTTGCGAATGGCAGTGTAGAGACAGGATACCCATCTGTCGGGGACAGTGCTTAGCGTCAGGGAGAGGTTTTGTGAGGAGTAGGGAAAGTTTAGGAACACGCCATCCTTCCTGGAAGCCTCCCCATTTGGGTACGGGCTAGCCAGGCCGCATTTCACTCTTCGTGACAGACATTGTCTGCACCTCTGAGTCTTTACTTAACTGTCCCATCTCTGTTTCTACTTGGGAGTGTTCCCTGTTGGGTTGTCTTCTTGCCGGGCCTGCTGTGTATTGCTGGACTTCTATTACAATATATTTCTGTTACTGCACTTGGACCCTGGGTTTTTTCTGCCTGCCGAATTATGCTGCACCTACCCACAGGGGCGCCCATGTGGGTGCACTCATGGGCTGGGCTGTGAGTATCCATAGACACAAACAGCACCAGTAAGCCACACCCCTGCTCCTTCCCCACAGCCTATGGCTCCCTCTGCTTCATGTATCTCCTGTGGGACCAGAAAGTGAGAGGAGTCAGGTAAGTGTTTAGGGGGGAATAGTTAGTAGGGAGTTTTATTCCGTAATGCAGAGAATGCATTAAGGTAAACATTTGAAGCCTTTAAAAACTTTTTAACTTTGAGTTTAGAGTCCCTCGTTGTGACATAATCACTCTGTTGCAATCTTTTGAAACCTGAAAGGACCCTCCCATTGTATAGCCAATAGGAGGGGCACCTGAAGAAGGACCCTCCCACTATGCAGTCCAGGTAATAGAAGACACAGGACCATCATGTGCTGGAATATTTAGGTAAGAAAAAATGGTATTGGGTTTAGATTCTTTTTAACTAATCTTAGCAATTGGAGGGGGTAAAGGGTAGGGGAGGTAAGAGAATAGCTGGAGAATAGTAAAGAGCTTGGGTTCAGACTTGGGTTTGGTCTAAACCCAAGTTCAGTTGAACCTAAAAGTTATCTGTCATTGCTGGGCCAGTGAGCAGTGGGTGGGAGAATTCCAGTCCTGATGTCCAGCTGATTTACACTAAGGGGCAGGGATGCTCATGACATCATTGATGTAAAATGGCCACATGACCATGGTAGGTCAGTTTGATTAACAGCTAACTTCCAGGTTCACAACAAACACAAAACCGAGCGCAAAAGATTTTTTTTTTTTTTTTAAGATTGCGATCTAAGCTGCTGAATCTGGCAATGGCCCTAGGACACCAACCTGAAACTGACACATAAACGCCGGTCTCTTTCTTTGTCACAGGATGTTGTAGTCCACAGTAGACATGCCCGCCTGAGGCATCTTGAAGATGAATGTTGCTATGAACATGGAAAAGTCCACTGGAGTATTCCTTTCTGCTGTGATTCACTGGTAATGGTTCCCCATTTCCTATCACCCAGAACATGGTTGGCTCTGGAAACCACTCCTCCGAGGAACATGAGAGAACAACAGAACTGCCCTGCAGAGCAACTGCTATAAGAGGCGGAGTCCCCAAACCTACAAGAAACAAGATGGCATCAGACTGACCAATGGAGAACATGAGTGACGTTATCATTCTTACAAAAAATTTTTATCTATACAGATTATTTTTTTGGACCCAGAATTATTAATAGTGTCTTTTTCTTTGAGTATTTCATGCATCACCTAAACGGAGCAGATTCCGGTATGAGACTTTCTTTTTCCATGATGTATAACCTAAGATGTCATTAAATATAGTAGACAAGTCTGATTCCATTATCTGCCACACTTCTCGCCTCAGAGACATTTTCAATATCTTCCTTTGTTGCATGCCTGATATTTCATGCCATCTCCTCACTGCCTTAAGCAACTGTCATGGTTGCCCTTCTCTAGATACATCTGGCTACAGACATCCCTCATTTTATGATATGGCCAAAGGGGCAGCTATTATTTCTGTCAATATAGTTCCTTTGATATCTCCTTTCCCTCTCTCTTTCCTTCCTTCCTTGCTTCTTCTTTCATTTTTTCCTTATTTCTTTCCTTTCCCATCCCTTCCTTCCTCAATCATTCGTCCCATAAAATGCCTTCCTTCCTTTCTTCCTCTTTAATTCTTCCCATACCATGCCATCCTTCCTTCCTCCTTTGCTGCCTTACTTTGCACTGTCCTTCCTCACTTCCTTCCTCTTTCGTTCTTCCCATCCCATTTTTGGGGGATGGGAAGAACTAAGAACGATGGCTCCTTCCTTCCTTCCTTCCTTCCTTCCTTCCTTCCTTCCTTCCTTCCTTCCTTCCTTCCCTTATTTTTTTCCCTGCCTTTTTCCTCTCTTTTTCTTTCATTTTTTCCTTCCTTCCTCACGTCCTTCCTTCCATTCCTTCTTTCCTTCCTTCCATCCATCTTTTCTTCCTTCCTTCTTCTTTTCCAACCTTTTTATTCCTATAAAACATAACATAGCATAACATATTGTTTGGGGTGGGGGGGACTCAAGGGCAATTTGGGTGAGGGGGATGATCCAGGAGTTGAGTTTTGTACCTTTACCACAAGTTGTCCTTTAAAGCGGGGTTCCACTCAAGTTTTTAACTTAATCTTACCCCCTTCAGTTAATTGCATAGATGTTCAAATGCCACACGAAAACATTTTTATCGCTGTAATTACCTTTATATTGTACTTTATTGTGCCACTTCCTGTCTCTCTTCCCATAGGAGTAGGCGTGTTTATTGCCTTTCCCCGGCGCCGCACTGTCTCCTGGGAGCTTAGTGTCATCTTCCCAAGATTCAGTGCGGAAACAATGATCATGCTTGCGAACAAGCTGTGAATGAACAGCATTCACCGCATCCAGAAAATCAATGCTTGTGGGCTTCACATGCCCACACGCAAGATGGAAACAGCCAGCATCACATTTTTTAAGTTATTCTTGAGTACAAAAACAGACAGAGGCGGAAATATTACACCCAAACTGTGAGTATTATTTTGGGATTAGCAAAGTGTCTCAATGACCTAAAAAAAAAAAAAAGATTGGTCGCCGGACTCCCGCTTTAAGACATGGTTCCACCTCCCTTTGTGCTGCCCACCTGGTCTTATACTTGCCTCTGTCCCCGTTACATCAGTCTTTGCTGTTTGGCCTTGCCCAGTCTTTTTTTTTTAAAAACATACTCACTTTGCATCCTGCACAGTCAAGCCATGGCCCTATTCATTCTCATGGGGAACCATACTTATAGAGCCTCCAGCAATCCTGCAGAGTATAGTTCTCCCCATAGGAGGGAACAAGACCATGTGCTCATGGGCAGGATGACCTTTTTTGAAACAAGGTTGTGTGACTTTAAGCAGATCAAGAATGAAGGTATTTCTTCAGGCATGCTTTAAAGGGCAACTTATACCAAAGGAACAGTTATCCTTGTACAGTATATATAAAAATGTCAGTTGTAACATTCAAGTTTGCAGAATCATATTCACATTTGAAAAATTCAAGGCAAAACAATATTTTTAGCCAGAACCTTTTTTTCTCAGAAATTAGGTGCAGGAACTCAACCATGACCCTCCAATCCCCCCAACCCCCCCCCCCCCCACACGCACACCCTAAAGACCGCATCAAATAGTGGTGTGGTCAAATTTTACTAACAGTGGAAGGGTCTTAGAGGGGCATTAAATACCAAGAGTGCATTACATACAGAGTGCAGAGTTTGGGTGGGGGGGTTACAGAGTGCAGAGTTTAGGGTTGCTCTACATTTTTTCCTTATTTCCTACCTTTCCCATCCCTTCCTTCCTCAGTCATTCGTCCCATAAAATGCCTTCCTTCCTTTCTCCCTCTTTAATTCTTCCCATACCATGCCATCCTTCCTTCCTCCTTTGCTGCCTTACTTTGCACCTTCCTTCCTCACTTCCTTCCTTCCTCTTTCATTCTTCCCATCCCATTTTTTATTTTTCCTTCCTCCCCCCCTTCCATCCTTCCTGACTTACTTTTTCTTACCTTTCTTGCTTCCTCCATCATTTTTCCTTCCTTCCTCTTTCGTTCTTTCCATACCATTCCTTCCTTCCTTTCTTCCTTCCTTCCTTCCTTCCTTCCTTCCTTCCTTCCTTCCTTCCTTCCTTCCTTCCTTCCTTCCTTCCTTCCTTCCTTCCTTCCCTTACTTGTTTCCCTGCCTGCATTACGTACAGAGTGCAGAGTTCGGGCGGGGGGGTTACAGAGTGCAGAGTTCAGGTGGGGGGGTTACAGAGTGCAGAGTTTAGGGTTGCGCTACATGCAAAGCTCAGGGGTGCGCTGCGTACATAGTGCAGAGTTCAGGGTTGTGCTGCCCATAGAGTGCAGAGTTCAGCCTTCCACATCTCACTTTCATCCCTCTTCAGCTCTGACCTCTGCATGCAACCCCCCCACTCCCCCTCCACTGTCCCCTTCTTCTCCTTCCCTCCTTAAAAGCTCCACCATCTTCCACATGTCTTACTTGGTGGTGCTGTATTAAGCTGAAGCACCCAGCCAGCTCTAGTACCTCTCCGCATACTGTAGGGGGCTCTGCCTCTATTAGTTGCAGGGAGATCCTCCAGTGGGGGTGTCAGGATCTGCACTGCACCCTGGGCACCTGCATCTCCCTTGTCCACGTCCTACACTCAGTGGGAGCCACTCAGAAGATCAGATCTGTGGGACCTGTTGGCAGACAAGCTGTCGCTTGTAAATACAGAAGCCAGACTTCTGTGTTTACAAGTGATAGTGGTGAACAGGGAGCAGAGGGTCTGAGCCAGAGGTGGTGGAACTGAGTTCCCTCTAGTTCCTGCTGAAAAAAGCCCTGTTTTTAGTTAAATTGCTGATCGCTACTCAGAATTAGTTGAACCTCAACCAGTTAAACCCCAGCCAGGAGCAAAGGCTCAATACAGCCATGTCAACATGCTAATGGATAAAAAAAGTAACACATTTTGGTCAGACTAACCCACAACACGGAGCGTCATGATTCCCTCTTCGTCGACCTGGGCCGTGGCGTTCTCCACAAAGCAGTGATATTCGCCTGCGTCGGAGAGGCGGACCTGGCGCAGACTAAGTGACAGGTCTCCTTTGTCTGGTCCAGCCAGCATAAAGGCTCGCCCGCGATAATCTGGGCTCTGTTGCTGTCGGTCTTCGTTGCCATCTTTGAGCAGGAAGGCGACATTGTGGTAAAGGTCACGAAACCAACGCACCTCCAGGCCAACGCCAGGCAATGGTGGGGTTACAGTGCAGGGCAAGATAACGTCCGATCCCACCGCTGCCACCAGGAGCTTCTGCTGGGTGTGGATACGAAACTTTGCTGAAAATGGAAGAAGGGATAGAGATAAGTAAAGTCAGGAGAAAGTTGGAAGGACTCATTCTGCATAAGGATTCAAAGCAAGAGGGTCAACATGGCCGTAAGCTAGCAGGGTTTTCAGAACAAGGGGCCAGTAATGGCAGCCTCCATGTTTATCCATTTACAGATTTTCCTTTATTCTAGTACTTTCACTAACACGGATGTACAGAATAACATTCTGAAAACATTTTTAAAGCGGTTGTAATCCTCAGACATGAAATATGAACAAAGCCTATCCCTCTATAGTGTGTACTTGTTCCAAGTAAGAGCACTATAGGGTTGATTTACTAAAGCTGGAGAATGCTAAATTAGGTGCAGTTGTGCACGGTAACCAATCAGCTTCTAACTTCAGCTTGTTCAATGAGGCGTTAACAAAAAATCCTGGCAATTGATTGGTCTCTATGCAGAGCTGCACCAGATTGTGCAATCTCCAGTTTTAGTAAATCAAGTGTCATTTCTGTCTGCTGCCTCCTTGCTCTGCTATCAGCATGAGTCACTTCAAACAATTTTCCTGACACCAAGAGAAAAAAAGGTGACAGGGGAGGGAGATCCGGCACACAGCCTATGGATGACAGCCTCATCTCTGTTCCTGTGTGCTGTGTGAAGGGTGGTGTGTCTCTTCCTTCCAATCAGTTTTCAGAGCTCTCCTCACTGAGCTCTGCAGAGGGTCGTTTTAGCTCTCCGCCCTCTTATTTCTGAACTCTCAGACAAGCTTTATAAATCCAGCACTTTGAATGGATGCAGAGGAGAAAATAATGCAGATAAGCAGGTACAACTTATGTAGGAGGATTTGTTTAATCTCTGTGTATCATCTGAGGCCAGTCACTTCACTGGGTATATGTAACACACGAGAAGACTTTTCGACCGGACTGGTCTGACGGACTATCAGTCGGACTTTCGGCGGACTTCCAACGGACTTTCCCAACGAACGGACTTGCCTACACACGGTCACACCAAAGTCCGAAGGATTCGTATGTGATGACGTACGACCAGACTAAAATAAGGAAGTTGATAGCCAGTAGCCAATAGCTGCCCTAGCGTCGGTTTTAGTCCGTCGGACCAGCATACAGACGAGCGGATTTTTCGACCGGACTCGAGTCCGTCGGAAAGATTTGAAACATGTTTTATTTCTAGGCCCGTCGGACTTTTGGGAAAAAAAAGTCCGCTGGAGCCCACACACGATCGAATTGTCTGATGGAGTCCGGTCCACCGGACCAAGTCTGCCGGAAAGTCCGTTCGTGTGTACGCGGCATAAGGGTTTACAACAACTTTGAAGCCCCACTCCAGGATGAAACCTTTTTTCCACCCCTCTCATCCACCTCTAACCCAGTCTCATAAGCATTTAGTGCTTTACCTTGTGAAGCCAGATATACTCACCTAAGTCTCCCCTCCAGGTTCCTAACTGCCACCCGTTCTGCAAATCCAGTGGTATGATGGAGGACAAGATCTTCAATCCTCCAACAACACCCTGTGATGATGTCAGTCCTCTTCTGGATCTTGAGAGGACACTGCCACTGGACATCCAATAGGAAGTGTCCATGTCTTGCAGTCACCAACACCCAAAGATGGACCCAAGCAGCAGGTAAACAGAAGAAAAGTCTGGAGGTTGCAGCATCATATGACCACAGCTTAAGGTAAGTCAAAAGGGGCATTTAGGTAGGGACTTTTTTTGATTCAGCAATCAGATAGAGAGGGTTGGAGGGGGGTAGGAAGGGGGTAAAATCTATCCCAGAGAGGGACTTTACATTTTGTGAAGTTTACAAATGTTTAACACATTATCACAGCTGTTGTTCAGATAAACATAATTATTTGATTGTTACTATAGCCATAGTCCAGTTTTGACCCTTGCCACTTATGGAGGTCCCAGTGTAGGAACTCCATATATACTGTACAATCTAATGAGAGCGCCAATCAAAAGTCTGAAAGTCCAGGATTTTTTACTAATGAAATTAAAGCAGGATCACGATAGATAGATAGATAGATAGATAGATAGATAGATAGATAGATAGATAGATAGATAGATAGATAGATAGATAGATAGATAGATAGATAGATAGATAGATAGATAGATAGATAGATAGATAGATAGATAGATAGATAGATAGATAGATAGATAGATATGAACTCTGGCTAGCCGATTGGCCTGACTAGAGTAGTGACATCAGTGTTAATACACCATGCAATGGTACAAGTAGTGAGCTGGCTCTGCATAGGAGGATGGCCCCTTCCTGTTCCAACATGAATGCCCACCAGTGCCCAAAGCAAGGTCCATAAAGACATGGATGAGCGAGTTTGGGGTGGAGGAACTTGACTGGCCTGCACACAGAGTCCTGACCTCAACCCAATAGAACACTTTTGGGATGAATTCGAGCAGAGACTGCGAGCCAGCGCTTCTCGTCCAACATCAGTGCCTGACCTCACAAATGCGCTTCTGGAAGAATGGTCAAACATTCCCATAGACACACTCCTAAACCTTGTGGACGGCCTTCCCAGAAGAGTTGAAGCTGTTATAGCTGCAAAGGGCGGGCCAACTCAATATTGAACCCTACGGACTAAGACTGGGATGCCATTAAAGTTCATGTGTGTGTAAAGGCAGGCGTCTCAATATACTGTGTGTGTGTGTGTATATATATATATATAAACTCTGGCCAGCTGATTGGCTGACTGGTGCAGTGACATCAGAGTTAGTAGTGAGCCGGCTCTGTATAGGAGGAGAGAGATAGGAGGAGGGATGGGTTTTTCTCATATCCCCCCCGGCCAATGTAAGGATGTGTTTCCACAGTATATTGCCCATGTTTTGGCACTACTGCCAGTGTGTTGCAAAAATTATATACCGTATATGCAATAGATTTTTTCCACCAATGGCT
Organism: Lithobates clamitans; assembly: GCA_037952925.1. Taxonomy (NCBI): domain Eukaryota; kingdom Metazoa; phylum Chordata; class Amphibia; order Anura; family Ranidae; genus Lithobates; species Lithobates clamitans. Next base: position 760,024 of record JBBGZY010002505.1, on the reverse strand, counting down.
GAAAAGTACTGAAAGTATGTAATACCACAATATGTTGCCCATGTATTGCCACAGCTGCCAGTGTGTTGGAACAATTATTTATATGCAATATATTTTTTTTAAAGGTTATAGCCGGTCATACTTGATCTTGACATAATTTACTTTTTTTCGTTTTGAAGTTCAATGCCAAAACGTGATGCTTGTGGTGCCTAAAAGTACCGCACCACCATGGACTTGCCACACTCTGTCCAATTATCTCACCAAAAATACCGATCTTGGCACAATAAACTAAAGAGCACTGCGGGGGGGGGGGGGGGGGGTGGGCATAATATCAGACTCCTGGGAGAGGCATTGAGCCAATTACAGGAAAAGGGCGATGATGATTTTTGGAAATCCTCTCTCTAGAGTACTGTTGCCATGTTTGAAAGCTAAAGAAATTTGATACATATATTTTTTTTTTTGAACGTTAGAAAAAGTCTTTGGACCCAAACGGGAAGGCAGTTTTTAATTAGCATTAAATTACAAAATGACTTGTTTAGCTGTTATATACCTTTTACGTTATATCATATATCATTTTATTTTTTTATTTTTTTTCCTTTAAATAACTGAGAACGCAATTGTAGGTGAGAGGCATTTCAATCCATAAAGCATGAATTTCCTTGTAAGTCACACAGGCAAGTGCAGTATTGAATTGCTGCAATGTGATTAAGAATAAGGAACATGAAATAGCATTGCTATTGATTGTCAGTGAATCGCGGTCCTCAGATTTACTGCAGGGATCAATAGAAAGCATCCAGCTTCTGCAGACACCGAGCTGAAATCTGCGCTTGTCTTATTTAAAGGGAAACAACAGGTTTCTACTACAGGATATACACTGAGCAAAATTATAAACGCAACACTTTTGTGTTTGCCCCTATTTATCATGAGCTGAACTCAAAGATCTACGACTTTTTCTATGTACACAAAAGGCCGATTTCTCTCAAATATTGTTCAAAAATCTGTCTAAATCTGTGTTGGTGAGCACTTCTCCTTTGCCGAGATAATCCCTCCACCTCACAGGTGTGGCATATCGAGATGTTGATTAGACAGGATGATTATTGCACAGGTGTGCCTTAGGCTGGCCACAATAAAAGGCCGCTCTAAAATGTGCAGTTTTATCACACAGCACAATGCCACAGATGTCACAAGTTTTGAGGTTGCGTGCGATTGGCAGGCTGACTGCAGGAATGTCCACCAGAGCTGTTGCCCTTGAATTGAATGTTCATTTCTCTACCCTAAGCCGTCTCCAAAGGCGGAAAATTTGGCAGTACATCCAACCGGCCTCACAACCGCAGACCACGTGTAATCACACCAGCCCAGGACCTCCACATCCAGCATCTTCACCTCCAAGATGGTTTCAGACCAGCCACCCGGACAGCTGCTGCAACAATCGGTTTGCATCACCAAAGAATTTCTGCATAAACTATCAGAAACCGTTTCAGGGAAGCTACATAGTTACATAGTAGGTGAGGTCGAAAAAAGACACAAGTCCATCAAGTCCAACCTATATAAGCTCATCTGCTCGTCGTCCTCATCGGGGTCTCCACCTGACTGCGGTTCGTCGTCGTAACCATCTTGAGTGGGCAAATGTTCACATTCAATGGCGTCTGGCACTTTGGAGAGGTGTTCTCTTCACGGATGAATCCCGTTTTTCACTGTACAGGGCAGGTGGCAGACAGCGTGTATGGCATTGTGTTTGCATTGTGGATGGAGTGGCCCATGGTGGCGGTGGGGTTATGGTAAGGACAGGCGTATATGGACAACCAACACAGGTGCATTTTATTGATGGCATTTTGAATGCACAGAGATACCATGAAGAGATCCTGAGGCCCATTGTTGTACCATTTATCCATCACCTCATGTTGCAGCATGATAATGATAATGCACGGCCCCATGGTGCAAGAATCTGTACACAATTCCTGGAAGCTGAAAACATCCTTGTTCTTGCATGGCCAGCATACTCACCGGACATGTCACCCATTGAGCATGTTTGGGATGCTCTGGATCGGCGTATACGACAGCGTGTTCCAATTCCTTCCAATATCCAGCAACTCCGCACAGCCATTGAAGAGGAATGGACAATATTCCACAGGCCACAAGCAACAACCTGATCAACTCTATGTGAAGGAGATGTGCTGCACTGTGTGAGGCAAATGGTGGTCACACCAGATACTGACTGGTTTTCGAACCCCCCCCCCCCCCCCCCCCAATACAGTAAAACTGCACATTTTAAGCTAACAAAAAGAATGGTAGTTGCGCTGTGATGAAAAGGGGAAAGGGGAATAATGGGAGGGACTAAGTATAAAGTGAATGTGATAGAGAGGTGGAAAACAGCTCCAGAAAGGGGCCACAAATAAAAAGAAGGTAACAATATACAAAATGGTGAACTCAAGTGGGGTAAATATAATATATGATAAGTGTGGCGATTACAATAAATATCTCAAAACATAAATATACAATATATGGAGTTGAACAAACTTAAGTGAAAAAACTCAACAAAACGTCCCAGTTGCTCTAGACTTCCAGACTAGCACAAATTGACTAACATAAATATGAAGACTGGATACAGTGAGTCCATATGAGTGAATAAATAACAGTGCCGCCACCAAACAACGTGCAACTCTTCAGTGTGAACACCTCCGTGTCTTTAAGCAGCTCACCTTACTGCTGTAAGGTATACATCATGTGCTTAGTTAGAGACCACTGGCGGACATGGATATCCCATCCGGTGTTGCAAATGGTTCCAGTGGTGGGTATATAAATTGATCAATAAAAATGACATAAGCTGTATATCAAATATAACACCGTGACGACCAGAGGGGGGGGGCGGACCAAAAGGAAAAGGGTGCACTCACTCGTTGAAAGTGAGTGTGGGCATCAATCCACGAACACCGAGTTCGTATGCCTCAGTAGATGTCCTCAATTGGTCCCAGCTCCGCAATGCTCGTCAGATAGGGTAGGTGTGTATTGGGTATAGAGAAAGAGTATACATAGCATAATCCCGTATGGTAGACTCATTTTATTTAAAACAATAAAGCAGACTCACATTTAAAAGCAGACTGCGGCACATAACGTCCATGAGCACCGAGCTCGTCTCCTGCCGTTGAGATGTGACAGTGTCCCGTGCTCCAATCCTAAAGGATCTTTAAGCTACTTTCACACTTGGGGCATTGGCAGTAAAGTACTGATTTTTTTAGCAACGCTTTACCGTCGTTTTTGCGGAGGTTTTTGGCCGCTAGCAGAGAGCTTTTAACCCCCGCTAGCGGCCGAAAAAGGGCTAAAACCGCCCCGCAAAGCGCCGCTACAGTGGCGCTATGCCGGAGGTGTGCTGATTTCAATGGGCAGGGGCACGTTAGGAGCGGTGTATACACCTCGCTCCTACAGCGCTGCAAAGATGTGGCTTGCAGGACTTTTTTTGGTGTCCTGCCAGCGCACCGCTCCAGTGTGAAATCACACAGGCTTTCACACCGGAGTGAGAGGAGAGGCTTTTTATAGGTGCTATGCAGGCGCTATTTTTAGCGCTATAGCGCCTGTAAAGCACCTCAGTGTGAAAGCAGCCTTAGAGTGGCCTTTTATTGGGGCCAGCCTAAGGCACACCTGCAGTGGCGTTGTTAGGTGGGTGCGGGTGGTGCGGTCCGCACCCGGGTGACACCCGCCAGAGGGGTGACACCCGTAGGTAGCGGCACACACCGCAAACACTGCCCGCTGACCTGATCTGCTCCTCAGGTCTTGCACTGTGTGCCTCAGCGCAGCGAACTGAAGCCGCCTCCCCCTCCTCTTTGTTTACATCCACACAGGAGGAGAAGGAGCCCGAGGGACAAGGCTGTGTGTATCGTCCGCGCTGTTCTGAGGTCTGTAAAATTTATGTATATGTGGGTTGACATGTGCAGGGGGATTCTATATTAATGGGGGGCTCTGCACTAGGGGGGATTCTATATTAATGGGGGGCTCTGCACTAGGGGGGATTCTATATTAATGGGGGGCTCTGCACTGAGGGGAGATTCTATACTAATGGGGGTTCTGCACTGAGGGGGGATTCTATACTAATGGGGGTTTGCACTGAGGGGGGATTTTATACTGATGGGGGTTTGCACTGAGGGGAGTTCTATACTAATGGGGGTTGGCACTGAGGGGGGGGGGATTTTATGCTGATGGGGGCCTGCATTGAGGGGGGATTCTATACTGATGGGAAAGTCTGCACTGAGGGGGGATTCTATACTAATGCGGGGGGGTCTGCACTGAGAGGGGGATTCCATACTGATGGGGGTCAGCACTAAGGGGGTGTGTATGTACTGATGGGGGGGTCTGCACTGAGGTGGGAGGTTGATACTGATGGAGGGGGGTCTGCAGACTCTGCACTGATGGAGGGTGTCTGTACTGATGGGGGGTCTGCAATAAGGGAGGGGAGTCTGTACTGAGGGAGGGGGTCAGTACTTAGTGGGGGGTCCATACTAAAGAAGGGGGGTCTGCACTGAGCAGGGGTCTGTACTGATGGAGGGGGGTCTGTACTGAGGGAGGGGAGTCTGTACTTAGTGGGGGGGTCTATCGTGATGGAAGGGGGTCTGTACTGAGGGAGGGGGGCTATATTGATGGAGTGGGGTCTGTAGTTAGTGGAGGGGGGTCTGTACTGAGGTAGTTGGTGGAGGAGGGGGTGACACCAATTTTTTCGGCACCGGGTGACACCAATCCTAGTGACGCCACTGCACACCTGTGCAATAATCATGCTGTCTAATCAGCATCTTGATATGCCACACCTGTGAGGTGGATGGATTATCTCAGCAAAGGAGAAGTGCTCACTAACACCGATTTAGACAGATTTGTGAACAATATTTGAGAGAAATAGGCCTTTTGTGTACTTAGAAAAAGTCATAGATCTTTGCATTCAGCTCATGATAAATAGGGGCAAACACAAAAGTGTTGCGTTTATAATTTTGCTCAGTGTATATATATATATATATATCAGTACAGTGTCTTGAAAAAGTATTCATACCCCTTGAAATTTTCCACATTTTGTCATGTTACAACCAAAGGCATAAATGTATTTTATTTGGATTTTATGTGATAGACCAACACAAAGTGGCACATAAATGTGAAGTGAAAGGAAAACAATAAATGGTTTTCAAAATTTTTTTACAAATAAATATGTGAAAAGTGTGGGGTACATTTGTATTTAGCCCCTTTTACTCTGATACCCCTAACTAAAATCTAGTGGAACCAATTGTATTTGGAAGTCACCTAATTAGTAGAGTTCACCTGTGTGTAATATAATCTCAGTATAAATACATCTGTTCGGTAAAAGCCCTCAACAAAGGTTTGTTAGAGAACAAATGTCTGCATTGCCAATAAGCCTTTACAGGTTACTAGTTTAGAGTTACACAGGAGATCTGGTGCTAGAATTAATGCTCTCACTATAACTTTCACGACAATACCTCAAGTGTGGTGCGAACAGCATATACAGTATCTCAAAAAAGTAAGTACACCCCTCACATTTCTGTAAATCTTTTCTTCTATCTTTTCATGTGACAACACTGAAGAAATGACACTTTGCTACAATGTAAAGTAGTGAGTGTACAGCTTGTATAACAGTGTAAATTTACTGTCCCCTCAAAATAACTCAACACACAGCCATTAATGTCTAAACCGCTGGCAACAAAAGTGAGTACACCCCTAAGTGAAAATGTCCCAATTGGGCCCAAAGTGTCAATATTTTGTGTGGCCACCATTATTTTCCAGCACTGCCTTAACCCTCTTGGGTATGGAGTTCACCAGAGCTTCACAGGTTGCCACCGGAGTCCTCTTCCACTCCTCCTCCATGATGACATCACAGAGCTGGTGGATGTTAGAGATCTTGCGCTCCTCCACCTTCCGTTTGAGGATGTCCCACAGATGCTCAATAGGGTTTAGATCTGGAGACATGCTTGGCCAGTCCATCACCTTTACCCTCATGTTCTTTAGCCAGGCAGTGATCATCTTGGAGGTGTGTTTGGGGTTGTTATCTTGTTGGAATACTGTCCTGAGGCCCAGTCTCTGAAGGGAGGGGATCATGCTCTGCTTCAGTATGTCACAGTACATGTTGGCATTCATGGTTCCCTTAATGAACTGTAGCTCCCCAGTGCCGGCAGCACTCATGCAGCCCCAGACCATGACACTCCCACCACCATGCTTGACTGTAGAAAAGACACACTTGTCTTTGTATTCCTCAACTGGTTGCCGCCACACACGCTTCACACCATCTGAACCACATAAGTTTATCTTGGTTTCATCAGACCACAGGACATGGTTCCAGTAATCCATGTCCTTAGTCTGCTTGTCTTCAGCATACTTTCTTTTGCATCATCTTTAGAAGAGGCTTCCTTCTGGGATGACAGCCATGCAGACCAATTTGATGCAGTGTGTGGCGTATGGTCTGAGCACTGATAGGCTGACCCCCCACCCCTTCAACCTCTGCAGCAATGCTGGCAGCACTCATACGTCTATTTCCCAAAGACAACCTCTGGATATGACACTGAGCACGTGACCTCAACTTCTTTGGTCGACCATGGTGAGGCCTGTTCTGAGTGGAACCTGTCCTGTTAAACCGCTGTATGGTCTTGGCCACCATGCTGCAGCTCAGTTTCAGGATCTTGGCAATCTTCTTATAGCCTCGGCCATCTTTATGTAGAGCAACAATTCTTTTTTTCAGATCCTCAGAGAGTTCTTTGCCATGAGGTGCCATGTTGAACTTCCAGTGACCAGTATGAGAGAATGAGAGCGATAACACCAAATTGAACACACCTGCTCCCCATTCACACCTGAGACCTTGTAACACTAACAAATCACGTGACAGCGGGGGGGGGGGGGATGGCTAATTGGGACCAATTTGGACATTTTCACTTAGGGGTGTACTCACTGTTGTTGCCAGCGGTTTAGACATTAATGGCTGTGTGTTGAGTTATTTTGAGGGGACAGCAAATTTACACTGTTATACAAGCTGTACACTCACTACTTTACATTGTAGCAAAGTGTCATTTCTTCAGTGTTGTCACATGAAAAGATAGAAGAAAATATTTACAAAAATGTGAGGGGTGTACTCACTTTTGTGAGATACTGTACATATGTGTGAGCGTCCTACGTATTTGTTTTTCCTTTGTGCAGGAGCACAGGGGGACAGAGGCAATTCCATTTTTTTTAAAAAATATTATTATTTATTTAATTTTTTTCTCTTTACATTTTTTTTTATCAACTTTATTGCTATCACAAGGGATGAACATGGGCAGTGACAGGTACTCTTAACCGAGTGATCTGGGGTCAGTTAGCTGCGGGTTTGTCACTGAGGCTGAAGTGCTTAAAGAGCATTAAACCTAAAAAAAAGTTAGCACTCCTCTTAGGTTGTAAGTCTCGGTGCAGCAAAAACCACTGACCGCATTAGCATAATTAGAGAATAAATTCAAAATATTTTTTTTTAAATATTATTCTCCATGCATGTCTTCACAAGGACCCACAGAAATCAGTATTTTCCCTAAAACTGACAGCAGACCTCTATATTGTTATAGTATTAGCTGTCAAGAATATTCTAGAGAACTGGGAGAAAGGTGACTTAGTTGATAAAAATCGCATTCTTCCATAAACTGTATTTTCATAGTACAGCTGCAGAGATCGGCCCTGATAGCTACATGCAGCCTCTACATACATTTGCTATTGTACGTAACTAAGACCTCTGCTTTTATTTGAACTGGAAACCGGTTTGACCACCTGCCATCCACAATACGTATATACACTATATTGTCAAAAGTATTGGGACACTTGCCTTTACACGCACTTGATCTTTAATGGCATCCCAGCCTTATTCCCCGTACACACGATAGGATTTTCCAACGGAAAATGTTCTATAGGAGCTTGTTGTTGGGCTCCATCGGACATTTTCCATTGGAATTTCCGTCACACAAAATTTGAGAGCTGGTTCTCAAATTTTTCCGACGACAAAATCCGTTGTCGTAAATTCCGATCGTGTGTACACAACTCCGACGCACAAAGTTCCACTCGGAATCAAGCAGAAGAGCCGCACTGGCTATTGAACTTCATTTTTCTTGGCTCGTCGCACGTGTTGTACGTTACCGCGTTCTTGACGTTCGGAATTACCGACAAAATTTGTGTGACCGTGTGTATGCAAGACAAGTTTGAGCCAACATACGTCGGAAAAAAAAAACCACGGATTTTGCTGTCGGAAAATCCTATAGTGTGTACGGGGCATTAGTCCGTAGGGTTCAATATTGAGTTGGCCCACCCTTTGCAGCTATAACAGCTTCAACTCTTCTGGGAAGGCAAATGGGCGTACCTGTACGTCTCCTGTAATCGGCGGGGCTAGCGGCCGCAGCCGCCACGTACAGCGTGACCGTGCCCACTCCTGGTGATCGTGTAAGAAGCGGTGCTGCGGGCGCGCCTGCCGCGTTCTCCGTGACCGCGGGTCCCGTGGACTCAATGTCCGTTGGGTGCCCGCGATCGTGTCACGGAGAGGTAGAACGGGGAGATGCTTTTGTAAACAAGGCATTTTCCCGTTCTGCCTAGTGACATGACAGAGATCACTGCTCCCTGTCATCGAGAGCAGTGATCGCTGTCATGTGAGTTGAAGCTCATCCCCCCCACAGGTAGAATCACTCCCTAGGACTCACTTAACCCCTTGATCGCCCCCTAGTGTTTAACCTCTTCCCTGCCAGTGTCATTTACACAGTAATCGGTCCATTTTTATAGCACTGATCGCTGTATAAATGACAATGGTCCCAAAATAGTGTCAAAAGTGTCCGATGTGTCCGCCATAATGTCGCAGTCACGATAAAAATCGCAGATCACCATAAAACTATCCCCTATTTTGTAGACGTTATAACTTTTGTGCAAACCAATCAATATAAGCTTATTACAATTTTTTTCACCAAAAATATGTAGAAAAATACATATCGGCCTAAACTGAGGAACATTTTTTATAATGGGGTGGGGAACTACATGGCAAATGAGGTTCAATGTAAAAAAATGTAAAATAATGCATTTAGGTGGCAAAAATATGAATGCAATCTATACACTGGGGGGAGAACCTCTGGGGGGATCTATGATGGAAAAGGACCTGGGGGTCCTAGTGGATGATAGGCTCAGCAATGACATGCAATGCCAAGCTGCTGCTAACAAAGCAAACAGAATATTGGCATTAAAAAGGGGATCAACTCCAGAGATAAAACGATAATTCTCCCGCTCTACAAGACTCTGGTCCGGCCGCACCTGGAGTATGCTGTCCAGTTCTGGGCACCAGTCCTCAGGAAGGATGTACTATAAAATGGAGCAAGTACAAAGAAGGGCAACAAAACTAATAAAGGGTCTGGAGGATATTAGTTATGAGGAAAGGTTGCGAGCACTGAACTTATTCTCTCTGGAGAAGAGACGCATGAGAGGGGATATGATTTCAATATACAAATACCGTACTGGTGACCCCACAATAGGGATAAAACTTTTTGGCAGAAGAGAGTTTAATAAGACTCGTGGCCACTCATTAAAATTAGAAGAAAAGAGGTTTAACCTTAAACTACGTAGAGGGTTCTTTACTGTAAGAGCGGCAAGGATGTGGAATTCTCTTCCACAGGCGGTGGTCTCAGCGGGGAGCATTGATAGCTTCAAGAAACTATTAGATAATCACCTGAATGACCGCAATATACAGGGATATACAATGTAATACTGACACATAATCACACACATAGGTTGGACTTGATGGACTTGTGTCTTTTTTCAACCTCACCTACTATGTAACTATGGAAAGTATTCAGACCCCCTTAAATTTTTCACTCTTTGTTATATTGCAGCCATTTGCTAAAATCATTTAAGTTCATTTTTTTTTCCTCATTAATGTACACACAGCACCCCATATTGACAGAAAAACACAGAATTGTTGACATTTTTGCAGATTTATTAAAAAAGAAAAACTGATAGGAGATCACAATTACAAAGTCTCAGCCTATGCAGACGATCTGTTGTTTTCTATGTCTAATCCACACATTTCATTGCCTAATCTTATGAAGGAGTTTGAAGGCTATGGAGCTCTCTCAAATTTAAAAATACATTTTACTAAATCGGAAGCTATGGGAGTGGCACTTCCTCAATTATACAACCTAACTTTAAATTCCAATGGGTGACTTCAGCGTTCAGGTACTTGGGTACATATATACCATCAAACCTGGGCAATAATTTTACGCCAAATTTTCCACCATTATACAACGCAGTACGATCTTTATTGGATAAATGGAACCGGGGGCTACATTCGTGGTTTGGCCGATGTAATGTTATCAAAATGAGTATCATGCCAAAATTCTTGTACCTTTTTCAGGCATTACCTATCGTTATACCGGCACTTTTTTTTTTTGGTCAAATTCGCACTCTTTTTACTAAATTTATATAGGCGAATAAACGCCCCAGGATTAGTAGATGTCTTTTGACGCTACCCAAGTGCTTTGGGGGTTTAGCTGCCCCAGACGCATTTAAATATTATCAAGCAGCCCATCTGGGCAGGATGATCGATTGGAGCAGACATAGGGAATTCAAACTTTGGATAGACATAGAACAACATTCTAGCCCGATACCTTTGGGTAGAGCACCTTGGTGCTATGCAGCCCTACCCGTCCCTCTTAAAACACATCCTATTATAGGCCCTACACTGAGAACGGGATCTGGGATCTGTCAGAACCCTACATTTTCCATGACACAATCACCCTTGTTCCCAATACTGTGAAACCCTAGTTCCCCCCCAGGTATGGAATTAGGGGCGTTTAAGAATTTAATAGAGAGGGGCTGTTTTCAGGCATCGTACTTTCTGGATCACAAGAATTGGCCCACGGTGGCCACATTGACGCACCCGGGGGGGCGGTACGAAATAAATCTTTGGCAGGCGTTGCAGCTACGTCATTTCCTTAGGTCTCTGGGACCACCGATAAATTATCAGCGTCAATTAACTTTATTTGAGTCATATTGCGACGGAAACGAACCCCTCCCTCGGACGATTTCAAAGATATATGCCTTGCTTAGCATGCCCTCAGAAGATTTTGTGATGCCAGGCTTTGGTAAATGGGAGAGAGATCTGGATAGGACCTTTAGCCCAGCCCAACGACAGAATATTATCTATCTTTCGTTGAGTCATCAATATGCACACGGATTCAGGAATCTAATTATAAATTACTGACACGATGGTACTACACCCCGGCAAGGCTAAGTAAATTTTCTCCAGAGGACTCAGACCATTGTTGTATATGTAGAGAGGATCGGGGGACACTATTTCACATATTTTGGTCCTGTCCTAAGATTAGACAATACTGGCTGGAGGTACAGAGGATATCTCAAAAGTTTACAGTTTTTCCAATATCAGACGACCCCGCATTTTTTCTGCTTCATTGTTCACAAATCCCCCCGGCAGGCATATAAAAAATCTGTACTATGTCACGTGGTCAACGCAGCTAAAGCCTGTATTACTCTTAGCTGGAGGGATCCCAAACCTCCTTCCATTGCTCAGTGGCTAAATAGGGTAAGGAACATCGGGATTATGGAGGATCTTGTAATGTCAGCACAAGACAGGAAAAAGCAATACACTAGAACATGGGCAGACTGGGATCAATTCATATACTCAGAAGAGGGGAGGAGACTAATGGGGAGTGCGTCTGGGGAATGATGGGCCCTATGTTGGTGTGTTTTCACTTTGTACGCCCGTCTCCTCGGGGAGCGGAGGATGACCCCTTCCCCCTTTTTTTTTTACTTCTTTAGTTTTTGATTTGTTTTTTGGGTTTGTGGGTTTACTGATTTACTGTATTTATTGGCGTATAACACTCACTTTTTCACCATGAAAATTGGGTGCAAATAGCGTGTGTGTGTTATACGCCAATACTTCGAGTGCCGTCAGATTACATACAGTGAGAATCTCCTGTTTACTTGGCGGCCTCTGTAATAGGAAGCCAATAGATTGCAATGGCGAGGCTGCTGCATTTATGGCAATGGTGAGGCTGCTGAATTTATGGCAATGGCGAGGCAGCTGCATTGATGGCAATGGCGAGGCTGCTGCATTTATGGCAATGGTGAGGCTGCTTCATTGATGGCAATGGCGAGGCAGCTGCATTGATGGCAATGGTGAGGCAGCTGCATTGAATAAATAAAGAATATTAAAAAAAAAGGAAAAAAGAAAAATTGCAATATCACATGGTCCTAAGTATTCAGACCCTTTGCTCAGTATTTAGTAGAAGCACCCTTTTGATCTAATACAGCCATGAGTCTTTTTGGGAAAGATGTAACAAGTTTTTCACACCTGGATTTGGGGATCCTCTGCCATTCCTCCTTGCAGATCCTCTCCAGTTCTGTCAGGTTGGATGGTAAACGTTGGTGGACGGACATTTTTAGGTCTCTCCAGAGATGCTCAATTGGGTTTAAGTCAGGGCTCTGGCTGGGCCATTCAAGAACAGTCACGGTGTTGTTGTGAAGCCACTCCTTCCTTATTTTAGCTGTGTGCTTAGGGTCATTGTCTTGTTGGAAGGAAAAACCTTCGGCCCAGTCTGAGGTCCTGAGCACTCTGGAGAAGGTTTTCATCCAGGATATCCCTGTACTTGGCCGCATTCATCTTTCCCTCGATTGCGTCCTGTCCCTGCAGCTGAAAAACACCCCCACAGCATGATGCTGCCACCACCATGCTTCACTGTTGGGACTGTATTGGACAGGTGATGAGCAGTGCCTGGTTTTCTCCACACATACCGCTTAGAATTAAGGCCAAAAAGTTCTATCTTGGTCTCATCAGACCAGAGAATCTTATTTCTCACTATCTTGGAGTCCTTCAGGTGTTTTTTAGCAAACTTCATGCGGGCTTTCATGTGTCCTGCACTGAGGAGAGGCTTCCGTCGAGCCACTCTGCCATAAAGCCCCGACTGGTGGAGGGCTGCAGTGATGGTTGACTTTCTACAACTTTCTCCCATCTCCTGACTGCATCTCTGGAGCTCAGCCACAGTGATCTTTGGGTTCTTCTTTACCTCTCTCACCAAGGCTCTTCTCCCCCGATAGCTCAGTTTGGCCGGACGGCCAGCTCTAGGAAGGGTTCTGGTCGCCCCAAACGTCTTCCATTTAACAATTATGGAGGCCACTGTGCTCTTAGGAACCTTAAGTGCAGCAGAAATTTTTGTAACCTTGGCCAGATCTGTGCCTTGCCACAATTCTGTCTCTGAGCTCTTTAGGCAGTTCCTTTGACCTCATGATTCTCATTTGCTCTGACATGCACCGTGAGCTGTAAGGTCTTATATAGACAGGTGTGTGGCTTTCCTAATCAAGTCCAATCAGTATAATCAAACACAGCTGGACTCAAATGAAGGTGTAGAACCATCTCAAGGATGATCAGAAGCAATGGACATCACCTGATTTAAATATATGAGTGTCACAGCAAAGGGTCTGAAAACTTAGGACCATGTGATATTTCAGTTTTTCTTTTTTAATAAATCTGCAAAAATGTCAACAATTCTGTGTTTTTCTGTCTATATGGGGTGCTGTGTGTACATTAATGAGGAAAAAAAATGAACTTAAATAATTTTAGCAAATGGCTGCAATATAACAAAGAGTGAAAAATGTAAGGGGGTCTGAATACTTTCCGTCCCCACTGTATATTTTTGGGGAATATTTATTATAGGAAAAAGTAAAAAATGTTGTGTTTTTATCAAAATTGTCTCTCTTTTTTTGTTTATAGTGCAAAAAATAAAAAACGCAAAGGTGATCAAATGCCACCAAAAGAAAGCTCTATTTGTGGGAAAAAAAGGATGTCAATTTTTGTTTGGGTGCAACGTCACACGATCGCGAAATTGTCAGTTAAAGCGACGCAGTGCAGAATCGCAAAAAGTGCTCTGGTCAGGAAGGGGGTAAAATCTTCCAGGGCTGAAGCGGTTAAAAAAAATTTGTAAATTTTTTTTTTTTTTTTTTTACATTTTCTTTTTACATTTTTATTTATTCATTTTTCTATATTTTTATCTGCCCTTTTGGGGGGGGGCTTTGGTGAAATATCAGGGTTCTACACAGACCCCTGATGTCCTACATTTAAGACTGCGAAAGAGACTGAGGACAAGATGGAAGTGCAGATGCTAGAACTGATCCCCCTGCAGTGCAGCCAGAGGGAGGGAGAGGAGGATAAGCTGGCAGCGCTGCAGGGGGAGGAACAAGAGGATCGGTATCTGCAAGTAGGCAGTACAGCCGGTCCTCCTGCTTGGCGGGTGCCCAGGGCCCCCCATTTGAACCAATACAAAACAGAAAGAAAACCCTCTAGTGGCACTTTAAAGGGCAATGACTCCAAAAGGACGTTTCTAAAAGGGTTAAAAGGTATTAATTTATTGTTACATACATGTAAAAGACACAGCATTGGTTGTGCCAGACAAAATACTAAGATAGATAAGAAACGTGTGACATATTGTTCGTCATCATGAAATCACAACCACTATTTGTAATCACTCTTATACTAGTGTATAGAGTGATATTCAATGCGTTTCAAGGTCATGCATTTATTCCTCTTCATCAGGAAGACTTTAAAAGCAAGGAAATATGGCTGTGCTGGCCCCGCATCGCCCAGGAGGATCCCCCCCTGCTGGCTGTTCGGAGCAAACCCACCCAGACCCTGTGAGATCCACACTAAAGAGACACCCCATTACCGGCGCATCTAATTGCGTTTACGCAGCTTCCTTTTAAGTGGACACCGGTCCATCTGCAACGTGCTACAGTACATTTCAAATCAGTCACACTTATATCAGATTCCCTACTTTGACTCTGGACAGAGAATGTTTTGGAAGGGGGAGATGTAGAAAGTGAGGAACGAGGAGGAAGGGCGCAGGCCTTTTGCTGGTTACATAGTAGGTGAGGTTGAAAAAAGACACAAGTCCATCAAGTCCAACCTATGTGTGTGATTATATGTCAGTATTACATTGTATATCCCTGTATGTTGCGGTCGTTCAGGTGCTTATCTAATAGTTTTTTTAAACTATTGATGCCCCCCGCTGAGACCACCGCCTGTGGAAGGGAATTCCACATCCTTGCCGCTCTTACAGTAAAGAACCCTCTACGTAGTTTAAGGTTAAACCTCTGTTCTTCCTATTTTAATGAGTGGTCACGTGTCTTATTAAACTCCCTTCCGTGGAAAAGTTTTATTCCTATTGTGGGGCCACCAGTATGGTATTTGTCTTGAGGTGCGGCTCCCAACGAGCTCTGTGGTGCAGAGTCATATGTTTTCTCACCCAGGTGGCTGATTGTACTTTCACTATGGCTGATACGCTGCAGGAAGAGGCTACAGACCACAACTGTGCTGTCAGCAGCAGATACTACAATAAGTCCACAACGTAGAGCTCTGTGGAGTGGCCCTGCGGATAGCAGTATCAGTGGGGCAGTGCTTCCTGATTGGCTGGGAGGAGAAGCAGAAAGACAATAGCTAATATTAATTTGCTATTGCCACACAACTGAGCCCACTCATTTTTGAAGCCAATTAGAGCCTCTGGTGCTAATTACAGACATCTAATCTCAACAGATTTCTTCATCCAAGCTAAATGTGCGTATGGACCAATCTCCCACTGAGGATATTGGATTCTTATAGCCAGTGCCGGGGGCTGTCAGAACCTGGGCGCTATCAACCAGTGACTGCAGATGATTGGCTGCAGTCACTGTTCAGCCAAGAAGTATCCTCCTGGCTCCTTCAAATTTTGGATTAAAGGATCTCAGGGTGACAGGGTGCTGACAGGGCCGCTCACAGCTCAAATTTCAGTCTGTTCATCAGAAATTGGCTGAAGTTTGATTAGTGCATGGTCAGCTTAAGTTAGCGCAATGTAGCAAAGTATAGCAACTAACTCTTCCACAGCCTATCAGCTCTTCCTAAACTTTTCCAATAAACACTGATAAATGGATGCTGGAAGCCCACCCCTTAAAGTGTGAAAGTTTTCATATAACAAAGCCCCCATTGTTAGTCCTTCTTCTAAGCCATCTGGCCTATGTTCAAAGGCCATGCAATGCATCATGGTTACAAATTCAGTTTGGCAAATGTCATAAATTCGCTGGAGCTGCAAACTTTGGACAAGCAGGGTTTTTCCTTGAACCCATGGTAGCAGCGAACCTGAACCTCATCCCTACTTAGCAGCTTTGTCTAATCTGCTCTTTTAAAACGAAAGCTGAAATTTGGTTGGTTGCTTCTCTGCTTCTCTACACACCCCTATGATCCCTATGGTAAGCCTGGAGAGAGGCGGCAGAGCGGACTTACCTGTAGTTGCTGAAACCAGAGCCAGATATATGAAGAGTCTCTCCATCCCTGGTGCTAGATATTGGTGTTGTACACCATACATGTCAAAGTCTGTCTGGTTCTGCTGTTTTATAGTTATTTTCTCTCAATCAGTATTGGTAAATATCATCTCGGCTGTGTCTATCCCATGCACTATCCCACTACCCTCATTTATCACTTTGTCAGTCTCCCCAATATTCACCCCCCGACTCCCCTTGTTGTCCTTATCGCTCTCTCTCACTTATATTCTAACTCGCTCCCCTTCCCTTCCCTCTCCTCTTCCTATTGTTTAACTAGACTCTTTCTTTTTAACTGCCTATTATCTGTCTTTTTGTAATTTCCTTCCTCTTTTTCCTTTTCTTTCTTTCTTTTTCTCCTTTCTTTCTTTCTTTCTTTCTTTCTTTTTTTCTCTCTCTCTCTCTTTCTTTCTTTTTATATGTTTTTCTCTCTCTCTCTTTTTCTTTTGCTTTCTCTCTCTTTCTTTCTTTCTTTCTTTCTTTCTTTCTTTCTTTCTTTCTTTCTTTCTTTCTTTCTTTCTTTCTTCTCTCTCTCTCTCTCTCTCTCTCTCTCTCTCTCTCTCTCTCTCTTTTTTTCTTTCTTTCTTTGTCTCTCTCGCTCTTTCTTTTTCTCTATCTCTCTTTCTTTTTATTTCTTTATTGCTCTTTTTCTTTTTTTATCTCTCTTTCTTTCTTTTTCTCTTTCGCTCTCTCTCTCTCTTCCTTTCTTTCTTTCTTTCTTTCTTTCTTTCTTTCTTTCTTTCTTTCTTTCTTTCTTTCTTTCTTTCTTTCTTTCTTTCTTTCTTTCTTTCTTTCTTTCTTTCTTTCCTTCTCTTTTTCCCTCCTTTCTTTCTCTCTCTTTTTCTCTTTCTTTCTTCCTCTTTTTACTCGTTGTCCTTTACCCTTTCTCTCTTCCCCACCCTTTTAGCACTATGTATCTCCCTCTGCCTCTCCAAACCCTCACCCTTTTGATCTCTCTGTCGCCCTAATCCCTCTCTCTCTTACCCCTTTTGCTCCCTCTCTCCCTTTACCATCCCTCTTCCCCACCCCTCCTCCTCCTCCTCCTTCTTCTCTCTCTCGCACTCTGTTTCTCGATCTCTCTTTCTTTCTCTGTCTCTCTCTTGCTCTCGCTCTTTCTTTCTCCGTCTCCGTCTCTCTTGGGTGCTCGGTCTCTCTCCTAACACACTATGCTGCAAAGACGCCCAAGATTTAATGCATACAAAAACGTCCTATTTCTTTAAACAGAACACATGATCAATAGACTGCATTGCAACAAACAGGAAGCGTGAGACAAGAATTTGAAACCCAGCAAGCCGGAGACCGTCAGAGTCACAATGAGACAGTCAGAGAGAGAGGGAGATGCAAGAGAGTGACGATGACAATGGAGCGCCCCCGTTTATTCCTTCTTATCACATTGCTGGCTGCAGACATCTCAGGTACAGTCTAGGTGTCTCTTCTCTCTGTGTTCTCTCTATATGTCAACTCAAATGACACTGAAACTATGTATTAATATAAGTATTAAGGGGTACCTTCAGACAATATTATCATTTAAAGCAGTGGTTCTCAACCCTGTCCTCAAGCATAGCTCCCAACTGTCCCTGATTTCAAGGGACTGTCCCTGATTTGGAGCAATATCCCTCTGACCCTCATTCCTCCTCATTTGTCCCTCATTTTGGTCTGATCTATATCGTTGTATATAAAATTTCCAGCGCTAAACTTTTCATCCGAGTTCTAAATTGCTGCATTTGTAAATTCCAAAAACCAATATAAAGGAATGTTAGTCCTCTCCGCTCTTCTCAAGACCTCCTACTCTCAAGCTCTCTCGTCTCCTCCTCCCATGCTCGTCTCCAGGATTTCTCCAGAGCCTCTCCCATCTTCTGGAATTCGCTACCTCCACCTGTCCGGCTATCCCCTACTCTTGCTACCTTCAGGCGATCCCTGAAAACTCATCTCTTCAGGAAAGCCTATCACGTCTCCAACTAATCTTTTACCACTTCCATCAGCTCATTCCCCACAGTTACGACCTTTTGTACCACCTGCCCCACCCTCTTAGATTGTAAGCTCTTCTGAGCAGAGCCCTCTTAATCCTCCTGTATCTTATTGTATTATAACTGTATTGTCTCCCTTTTATATTGTAAAGTGGTGCGTAAACTGTTGGTGCTATATAAACCCTGTATAATAATAATAATAATGAATGAATGAATGAATGAATGACTTGTATAGTGCTGCAAATGCGAACTGAATCGCCTGAAGGCACTTGGTCCATCCTGTGGGTCCAGCTTGTTAGAAGAGGTAGGTCTTGAGTTTCTTCCTGAAGGCCTGATGGTTTTCTTCCATACGGATGTTGGTCGGTAGAGTGTTCCATAGCCGTGGACCTTGGACTGCGAATCTTCATTCTCCCTTTGATCTGTAGCGGGATTTGGGAACATGGAGTAGGTTTTGGTGGGTTGATCGAAGACTGCGATTAGGTACGTAGCGTTTTATTTTCTCGCATAGGTATTGAGGCGCGTTTCCATGTAGGCATTTGTGGGTGAGGCAGAGGGTCTTGAATGTGATCCGATCCTTTATGGTTAGCCAATGTAGGCTCCTCAGGGATAGGGAAATGGGTTCCCAGGGGTTTTTTTCCTGTTATCAGTCTTGCTGCGGTGTTTTGGATGAGTTGTAGGCCTACAATCTGGTATTTAGGTAGTCCGGCGTAAAGGAAGTTTGCGTAGTCGAGTCGGCAGTTAATGATGGTTCCAACTACTGCTGCTTTGTCCACTTTAGGAATGAAGGGGATGAGTCTGCGTAGCAGGCGAAGAAGGTGGTGAGATCCGCTGACTACTGATCCAATTTGTGCATCCATTGTCATTTCTGAAAATGACTCCAGGACTTTTGACTTTGGTGCTTGGGGCGATGGTCTTTCCAAGGACGGTGGGCGGAGTCCAAGGGTTCTTGTTTTTTGAGTTTTGGTTTGCATGTAGTAGGAATAATAATAAAAAAGCACTTGTGGGTTTAACCAATCTTGTTTTTTTTTTTGTACAATTCTCCTTTAAGGGGGCGTGGCAAGGGGTGTGTCCTATGCCTGCACACTTTTGCTGATAGGTGTCCCTCATTCCCATCTCAAAAAGTTGGGAGGTGTGGTCAAGTACCCCCAAAAGGCCATGTTTTGGAAATTTCTCTTATGCCCTGTGCACACGATCGGAATTTCCATCAGAAAAAACTTGGATGGTTTTTCCGACGGAATTCCACTCAAGCTCGCCTTGCATACACACGGTCACACAAAAGTTCTCTGAACTTTCGACCGTCAAGAACGCGGTGACGTACAACACTACGACGAGCCGAGAAAATGAAGTTCAATGCTTCCGAGCATGTGTGATTTTTTTTGTGCGTCCGAATTGCATACAGGCGAACGCATTTTCGGATAGGAACTTTTTCCGACCGAGAAATAGAGAACATGCTCTCAATCTTTTGCTGGCTGGAATTCCGCCAGCAAAAGACCGATGGAGCGTACACACGGTCGGAATTTCTGACCAAAAGCTCACATCCGACTTTTGCTGGCAGAATTTCTGATCGCGTGTGCGGGGCATTAGATGAAATAGCTGTCCAAAATACCAAGCCATTGACTTTGATTTAAAGCACCTGTGCAAGAAGAAGGAAAACCTGCAAACATGGCTTATTGGGGATACTTGAGGACAGGGTTGAGAACCACAGATTTAAAATACATGTGCATTTTCAATATTCTTTTTTCGAACGTTTGCTTGAAAATATATTTATAGCAGCCCAATTCAAGTACATTTTCCTTCCCCAATTAGTGGACATTCACTGTAGCATTATTTCTGGCATTATATTAGTTAAAGGCGATGGATGCAGTGGGAGAATGACACCTCTCCCTGCGGATCATTGCTATAGTGATGTAGTTCTGGCTGATGACAGCAAACAACATTGCTATAGTGATCTATTTCTGGTTGATTACAGCAAACAACAGTCCAGCGCTTCCAAAACTGAAACGAGAAAAACGAAAGCGCAAATAAACTATGAAAATAATCACATTTTAAAATATCTAACAAAAAGTAACTATGCCATTACGCCCTGCCCTCCCCCCATCTACAGTGGTATGATAATCAAGTGTCTAGTGACGTTTGGCCCCTGTATTATACAACGGGTATAGAAAAGAATCACCCCCTTTATATTAATTACATTTTGTTGCTTTGTAGCCTTAAATGAAGAGAGACACTATTTTTGTTTTATCCAGCTGTATTTACTCAGTGCAACCTATAATATCCAAATGAAAGATATAACACCAACATGTCAGAGAAAAATAAAAAAAAAATAAAAGTCAAAAACAGAATCACTGAGTTGGAAAAAGGATCCCCCCTTCCTAAAAATGACTTGCAAACTCAGTCAGGTGCAGCTAAGCACCTTCTCAATGGCACACAAAGCCATTTCACTTTCAGCTGTGAGCCGCTGTGGTCATTTTGATTAGCTCAGCATGAAAAGAGCTTTCATGGAGCATTTCAGTCCTTGATAGTGCAGCATCCAAGTGAAAGATATAATATCAACATGTCAGAGAGAAAAAAAAAATTAAAAACAGAATCACCGAGTTGGAAAAAGGATCACCCCCGTGTGTCAGTATTTTGTTGGACCACTTTTTGCTTTACTTCAAGCCTTTAGTCTGTTGGGATTTGTCTTTTCTAACTTTGCACATCTAGACTTTGCAGTATTTGCCCACGCTTCTTTGCAGAACTGCCCAAGTTCAGTTACATTTGATGGTGACCATTCAGATGTGAGCCGCTGTTGTCATTTTGATTAGCTCAGCATGAAAAGAGCTTTCATGGAGCATTTTGCTCCCTGGTAGTGCAGCTGAAGCAAACAAATTATGGGCGGCAAGGCATTGTCAGAAGATCAAGATAAAGTCAGAAGATGGATACAAAAAAAAAAAATCAAAGGCTTTATCAATGCCTTTATCAATGCCTAAAAGCACAGTGACGTCTATTATTAAGAAGTGGAAGGTATTTAGTACAATAGAGACCCTCCCTCAATCATGACGTCGCTCAAAATTGGATGAAAGAGCTGAGAGGAAACTGGTCAGAGAGGCCACCAAGAGGCAAAGAGCGGTCATTGTGTGCATGTGACAACGATATCACAAATTCTCCACCAATGTGGCTTGTATGGGAGGGTTGCAAGAAAAAAAGTCACTCCTCAAGAAAGGCCACATGCAGTCACCACTGAGCTTTGCCAAACCTTGAAGATTCTGAGGCCACATGGAAAAAGGCCTTATGGTCAGATGAGACTAATTATTTGGCCTCAACACCGAACGATAGGTCTGGCGGAAATCCAATACAGCTCACCATCCAAATAACACCATTCCTACAGTAAAGCATGGAGGGGGTAATATCCTGTTATGGGGGGGTGTTTCTCCGCAGCAGGGACTGGAGCACTTGTCAGGAAAGAGGGAAAAATGGATGGGGCAAAATACCATCAAATTCTTGAGGCAAATCTGCTGCCCACTGCCAGAAAGTTGCCAATGGGAAGAAGGTTTACCTTCCAACATGACAATGACCCAAAGCACACAGCAACAATGAGCACACAGTGGTTGAATGAGAAAAAGGTGAATGTCCTTGCATGGCCTAGTCAGAGCCCAGACTTAAACCCCATTGAAAATCTGTGGAATGACTTGAAGACTGCAGTTCACAAACGGTCGCCATCGAATGTAACTGAACATGGGCACTTCTGCAAAGAAGCGTGGGCAAATACTACTATCCCAGCAGACTAAGGGCTCGAATTAAAGCAAAAGGTGGTCCAACAAAATACTGACACATGGGGGTCAGGGCCGTCTTTACCGCAGGGCAAAATCATTGTTGGGGGCCCAAAGCAGCTGCCCCTAGAGACTGCGCTGCCCATACTCTCAAACTGTCAGAAAGCTCCCAAAAATCAAAGCCGCGGTTGGGACAGCTCATCGCGGATGACTGTACTGGGGATTGCTGTCCACTGTCTGCACAGACTTTAATCTCCGCCCCATGTACCCCTGCTGTTTAGCGGGCACTCTCCTGAACGAAGGGACATCCCTAAGACGGAGCCTCCTGTTGGATGTAGGACAGGGGGGGCGGGGATGTGCCCCATCTATGAGATCACGCCCACTGGGAAGCGATGAGGAGATAAGCCGAGTCCTGAGCTAGTGTGTCTGGACTGCGGAGATAAACTCATCTGGAGGCAACTCTATGCTAAGTCTGCTGAATTACTGCAGCTTAGCATAGAAGTGCTGCATGTTTGCTGACAAATGGGAAGATGGCATATTTTTCATGTAGCGCTAGGAGAAATGATGGGTTTATTACAGGTTGTCACTGCCTCCAGGTTTTTACTGCCCCCTAGCTAGTGTGTGCCCTCTGGACCCCGTGTGTTTCCTCCCAGCCCTCATACTGTGCCCTCCCCACCCCTGTACTGTGCCCTCTTGACCTCTGTACTGTGCCCACCTGATGCCCGTACTGTGCCCTCCTTACCTCTGTACTGTGCCCTCCTTACCTCTGTACTATGCCCTTCTGACCCCTGTACTGTGCCTTTCTGCCCCCCCCGTACCGTTCCCTCTCAACCCCCGTACTGTGCTCTCCTGACCTCTTGACTGTGCCCTCCTGACGCCCCTACTGTACCCTCCTGACACCCATACTGTACCCTCCCAATGCCCATACTGTGCCCACCCAGCCCCTGGTGTGTGCCCTGCCAGCCCCTGTACTGTGCCTTCCTGACGCCCATACTGTGCCCTCCCATCCCCACACTTTTACCTCCTGACCCCCCTGTACTTTGCCCTCACTCCCTGCACTGTGCTCTGCACTCTTCTGACCCCTTTTACTGTACAATGCTGACCCCCTTGTACTGTTCCCTCCAGACTCCCTGTATTCTGCCCTTGTGACGCTCAGTTGTTTGCTCTGCTAAACCCTGAAAACTGCCCTTTGCTCTAATGAACTCCATACACTGCTCTACATCCCACTGACATCTGTACACTGTCTTGTTGCTGTCCTCTGCCCTACTGACTGCCTATCCTCTGTCCTGTCATCTCCTGTCCTCCACCCTACTTTTCTCTGTACACTGCCCTACATACTACTGACCTCTGTACTCTGCCCTACATACTACTGACCTCTGTACACTGCCCTACATACTACTGACCTCTGTACAGTGCCCTACATACTACTGACCTCTGTACAGTGCCCTACATACTACTGACCTCTGTACAGTGCCCTACATACTACTGACCTCTGTACACTGCCCTACATACTACTGACCTCTGTACACTGCCCTACATACTACTGACCTCTGTACACTGCCCTACATACTACTGACCTCTGTACACTGCCCTACATACTACTGACCTCTGTACACTGCCCTACATCCTACTGACCTCTGTACACTGCCCTACATACTACTGACCTCTGTACTCTGCCCTACATACTACTGACCTCTGTACACTGCCCTACATACTACTGACCTCTGTACAGTGCCCTACATACTACTGACCTCTGTACAGTGCCCTACATACTACTGACCTCTGTACAGTGCCCTACATACTACTGACCTCTGTACTCTGCCCTACATACTACTGACCTCTGTACAGTGCCCTACATACTACTGACCTCTGTACACTGCCCTACATACTACTGACCTCTGTACACTGCCCTACATACTACTGACCTCTGTACACTGCCCTACATACTACTGACCTCTGTACACTGCCCTACATACTACTGACCTCTGTACACTGCCCTACATACTACTGACCTCTGTACACTGCTCTACATACTACTGACCTCTGTACACTGCCCTACATACTACTGACCTCTGTACAGTGCCCTACATACTACTGACCTCTGTACAGTGCCCTACATACTACTGACCTCTGTACTCTGCCCTACATACTACTGACCTCTGTACAGTGCCCTACATACTACTGACCTCTGTACACTGCC
Source organism: Lithobates clamitans (assembly GCA_037952925.1). Lineage (NCBI taxonomy): Eukaryota > Metazoa > Chordata > Amphibia > Anura > Ranidae > Lithobates > Lithobates clamitans. The sequence goes on along the minus strand of JBBGZY010002505.1, from coordinate 735,800 downwards.
CTACATACTACTGACCTCTGTACACTGCCCTACACACTACTGACCTCTGTACAGTGCCCTACATACTACTGACCTCTGTACACTGCCCTACATACTACTGACCTCTGTACACTGCCCTACATACTACTGACCTCTGTACACTGCCCTACACACTACTGACCTCTGTACAGTGCCCTACATACTACTGACCTCTGTACTCTGCCCTACATACTACTGACCTCTGTACACTGCCCTACATACTACTGACCTCTGTACACTGCCCTACATACTACTGACCTCTGTACACTGTCCTACATACTACTGACCTCTGTACACTGCCCTACATACTACTGACCTCTGTACAGAGCCCTACATACTACTGACCTCTGTACACTGCTCTATATACTACTGACCTCTGTACAGAGCCCTACATACTACTGACCTCTGTACACTGCCCTACATCCTACTGACCTCTGTACTCTGCCCTACATACTACTGACCTCTGTACACTGTCCTACCTACTACTGAGCTCTGTACAGTGCCCTACATACTACTGACCTCTGTACACTGTCCTACATCCTACTGACCTCTGTACAGTGCCCTACATACTACTGACCTCTGTACACTGCCCTACATACTACTGACCTCTGTACACTGCCCTACATACTACTGACCTCTGTACACTGCTCTACATACTACTGACCTCTGTACACTGCCCTACATACTACTGACCTCTGTACACTGTCCTATATACTACTGACCTCTGTACACTGCCCTACATACTACTGACCTCTGTACACTGCCCTACATACTACTGACCTCTGTACAGTGCCCTACATCCTACTGACCTCTGTACAGTGCCCTACATACTACTGACCTCTGTACACTGCCCTACATACTACTGACCTCTGTACACTGTCCTACCTACTACTGACCTCTGTACAGTGCCCTACATACTACTGACCTCTGTACACTGCTCTACATCCTACTGACCTCTGTACACTGTCCTACATCCTACTGACCTCTGTACACTGCCCTACATACTACTGACCTCTGTACACTGCCCTACATACTACTGACCTCTGTACACTGCCCTACATACTACTGACCTCTGTACACTGCCCTACATACTACTGACCTCTGTACACTGCTCTACATACTACTGATCTCTGTACACTGCCCTACATACTACTGACCTCTGTACAGTGCCCTACATACTACTGACCTCTGTACACTGCCCTGCATCCCAAGGCTAAGTTCACACTTGAGTGGGTTTGAGGCCAACATCTGCCGGGTACGACAGCCCATTTATTTGTATGGGGAGCTGTGCCTGCATTTTCAGGGGAAAAAAAGGTGCCTGCACCTTTTTTTTAAATGTAGCCACAGTGAAGTCGCATGTGGTGCTTTTGCACCATGCGATTTCCCTGTGGTTCCTGTATCCACACACTCGCTACGTGTTTTGTGCTCTGTGACTGTGGGTGGTTGCCGGTGTGGGAACAGCTGCAATTTCTGTAATTTATAATATATCTATATATATGTGTATGTGTGTATATATATATATATATATATATATATATATATATATATATATATATATAGTGACTGTTGACATGTTTTTGGTGCGTAAGTATGGCACTTATTGTTTCTCTGCTGGCATGTGTTGTAAATAAATGGATGCTAAAAGGATAAAAATGGATAACAGGCTGAAACTTTCAGCAACCAATCAGTGAGCGGTAATAATGTTTAGTAAACTCTAGCAACCAATGTGTGAGCAGTATTAATGTGCAGTAACCTCTAGTAACTGAATCAGTGAGCAGTAAGGATGTGCAGCAACCAATTAGTGGACCAGTTTTTAGGATGGAGAGCGAAATTGCATGGGGGGGGGGGCAAGAAAATGTTTGCCCAGGGTCCTATCAATAATAAAGATGGCCCTGACGGGGGTGATCCTTTTTCCAACTCAGTGATTCTGTTTTTGATTTTTTTTTGTCTCTCTGACATGTTGATGTTATATCTTTCACTTGGATGCTGCACTACCAAGGACTAAAATGCTCCATGAAGGCTCTTCTCATGCTGAGCTAATCAAAATGACCACAGTGGCTCACAGCTGAAGGTGAAATGGCTTTGTGTGCCATTGAGAAGGTGATCAGCTACACCTGATTGAGTTTGCAAGTCATTTTTTAGGAAGGGGGAAATCCTTTTTCCAACTCAGTGATTCTGTTTTTGACTTTTGATTTTTCTCCGACATGTTGATGTTACATCTTTCACTTGGATGTTATAGGTAGGACTGAGTAAATACAGCTGGATAAAACAAAAACTGATGTTGGATGAGAAGACCTGGCTCACCATTGATGTTCCAACTCATCCCATGAGATTTGGCCCCTTTTGTGGCTATAGCTGCCTGCACACTTCTGGACTTCTGGGGGGTGGGGGGTTACACAAGAGTAGTAGGATGATTTGGGGGGATTTGTGAGGTCAAGTACTGATTTTGGACAAGACCACCTGGCTTACAATCCATATTCCAGTTCATCCCAAAGGTGTTCAGTAGGGTTGAGGTCAGAGCTTCATCGCCCCTGATGTTAACCCCTTACCAGCCAGTGTCATTAGTACAGTGATAGTGTATATTTTTAGCATCTGATCACTGTATTGGTGTCACTGGTCCCCACAAAGTGTCAAAAGTGTCAGTTAGTGTCCAACTGTCTACCAGTTGGACACTAACTTTTTTTTTTGTGACCCAAACTTCTCGTTTGGGTCACAGGGGAACTTTTATTAAAGCAGAACTAACTACACTGTAGTTGGACACTGCCGTATTGCAGCCCCGCTATAAGTTGCTGATCCCCACCATTACGTAGGTCACATAGGTTGGATCTGATGGTCTTTTTTCAAACTCACCTACTACGTAACTATTACTAGGAAAAAAACAAAAAACAAATAAATAAAAATATCCCATAGTTTGTAGATGTTATAACTTTTGCGTAAACCAATCAATAAATGCTTATTGGGAATTTTTTTTTACCAAAAATATGTAGCAGAATACATACTGGCCTAAATTGATGAAGAAAATTGATTTTTTAAAATGTGTTTTAAAGCAGAAAGTAAAAAATATTGTTTTGTTTTTAAAATTGACGCTCTTTTTTGGTTAATGTGCAAAAAATAAAAAGCGCAGAGGTGATCAAATACCACGAAAGAAAGCTCTATTTGTGGGAAAAAAATGGACATCAATTTTATTTGGGTACAACGTCGCACGAACCACGAAATTGTCAGTTAAATTTGAGCAGTGCCGTATCCAAAAAAATGGCCTGGCCAGGAAGGGGGGTAAATCTTCCAGAGATCAAGTGGTTAACCACATCTCACCCGGCCGATAGCAGAATAACGGCCGCAGCGGGGGGGGGGGGGGGGGTCAATTATCCTGACTGGGCATCATATGATGTCCAGCAGGAAAAGCTGCTCCTGCGCGCGCCTAGGGGCGCGCAGCGGAGCGACACACCGCATCTCCGATCTAGGTAAAGAGCCTATGACGGAGGCTCTTTACCACGTGATCAGCTGTGTCCAATCACAGCTGATCACATGTTAACCAGGAAGTGCTGTTTATCAACCTTCCTCCATTCGCGCTGACAAGGCGCGGGTAGAGGAGAGCCGATCAGCAGCTCTCCTGACGGGGGGGGGGTCTGCGTAGATAATCAGCACTATAATTATCAGTGCAGACCTATCAGCAATGCCCATCAGTGCCCCACTAGTGATGCTTCCCACTAATGCCAATCAGTGCCCACCTGTACCCACATGTGATGCCAATCAGTGCCCATAAAGGATGCCAGAAAGTGCCATTAATAATGCCAGGCAGTGCCCATCAGTAATGTCTGTCAGTGCCTCCTCATCGTGCCCATCAGTGCCCGTAATTGCCCATCAAATAAAGTCCGTGTCCATCGGTGCCGCCTATCAGTGCCCATCAGTGCCACATATCAGTGTCCATCGGTGCCACATATACTAGTACTGCATATTAGTGCCCCCTCATCAGTGCCCATCAGTGCCCGTAATTGCCCATCAGTGCTGCCTATCAGTGCCACCCATCAGTGCCAAATATCAGTGTCCATCGGTGCCGCCTATCAGTGCCCATCAGTGCCACATATCAGTGCCCATCGGTGCCGCATATCAGTGCCCATCAGTGCTGCATATTAGTGCCTCCTCATCAGTGCCCATCAGTGAAGGAGAAAACTTACTTATTTACAAAATCTTATAACAGAAACATAGAAAAACATTTTTTTTTTCAACATTTTTGGTCTTTTTTTTATTTGTAGCACAAAAAAAATAAAAACCGCAGAGGTGATCCAATACCATCAAAAGAAAGCTCTATTTGTGGGGAAAAAAAAGATAAACATTTCATGTGGGTACAGTGTTGCATGACCGCGCAATTGTCATTTAAAGTGCGACAGCGCTGAAAGCTGAAGATTGGCCCAGGCAGGAAGGGGGTGAAAGTGCCCGGCATTGAAGTGGTTAAAAACGAATGAAATAACGTTTTTGGTTTGTGTTCCCAGATGCAGTGTAGTTAGTTCTCCTTTAATAAAAGTTCCCCTGTGACCCAAAGGAGAAGTTCAGCCAAAAAAAAAAAAAAAAAAGTTTTGTCTCCATACTTTTCTATTAAGTGAAAACAGTGTTACAAAAAAACCACCAGAGACAAATATTTTGTTCTTTATTTTTGTTTCTTACTTACTAATTCATTCCTAGAAAATGAAAATAGATCAGATCTGTTACCGGAATAAAGTTCTACCAAAAGGCATAATTCTTCAGCATGGAATGTGAAAGTGAAAGTTTTTTAGCAAGCGATTATGAAAAAAAAAAACCTTCTTGTCCTACAGGGTTGTCACATGCATATGAGTGGCTGAACTGCTTAAGAGCCCTTTCACACTGGGGCGGTTTGCAGGCGCTATTGCGCTAATAATAGCGCCTGCAAACCGACCCGAAAGTGCCGCTGCTTTCATTCCAGTGTGAAAGCCCCGAGGGCTTTCACACTGGAGCGGTGCGCTGGCAAGACGGTAAAAAAAGTCCTGCCAGCAGCATCTTCGGAGCGGTGAAGGAGCGGTGTGTATACCGCTCCTTCACCGCTCCTGCCCATTGAAATCAATGGGACGGTGCGGCTATACCGCTGGCAAAGCGCCTCTGCAGAGGCGCTTTGCGGTGGTATTTAACCCTTTCTCGGCTAATAATAATAGCGGCGTTTTAACGCCGACCCCGCCCCCGCCCCAGTGTGAAAAGGCTCTTACACTTTTGTGGGTTTTTATTTGCACACAAAAAAACAACCGGAGATAAATATTTTGTTCTTTATTTTGGGAGTTTGACGCTGTTTGGGAGGTGTCTCTGTGATTGAGAGTCCTGCTGCGCTGTGTCTACCTGCAGCGTGAGACTCCACAGACCTCCTAACAGCCCCCCTTTTCCATCGGTCTGTATACCTTTCATCTTACAAATTTAGATCCTCCGCTTATTTTGGGCCCCAGTGCATGTGTCAGCTCGCCGCCGGTCTGTGAATCGGATCCCAGTGGGGCTGTTTGGATGCGAGGAAGGGGGTTTTTTTTTTTACCGTTTTTTTTTCTCCCTTCCTCTACGCCAATTTTTTCATCCTATTTTACACTGACCGTTGTCCGGTGGATGTGGCCCTTGGGGGACCCCTCGCTTCTTTTATTCCTCATTTTTTTTTATTTTGTTTGGATGCGTCTATGTACTGTTTTGCCTTTATGATACATTGTACGTCCTTGAAAAAAAAAAAAAAACCCTGATGAAGGAGACTACGGTTCATCTCTGAAACGTCGTTGGGTTTAGGATTTTGTATCATGTTCTCTCTGCCAAACGTTTTTTACATCATAATGCATCCATTTGTACTTGTTTATTTTTTATTTATTATGTGTTTTTGTTTTTTTTTTTGTCTATATATAATAAACTTTATACATTTTTATTCAATTTTTGGTATGGTAGTGCCTTCAAAGTCCCACCCCTAGGGGATTTCTCCATTTCCATGACCGCGCAATTGTCATTCAAAGTGTGACCGCGCTGAAAGCTGAAAATTGGCCCGGGCAGGAAGGGGGTGAAAGTGCCCGGCACTGAAGTGGTTAAAAACGAATGAAATGACGTTTTTGGTTTGTGTTCCCAGATGCAGTGTAGTTAGTTCTCCTTTAATAAAAGTTCCCTTGTGACCCAAACGAGAAGTTCAGCCAAAAAAAAAAAGTTTTGTCTCCATAATTCTCTTTTAAGTGAAAACAGTGTTACAAAAAAAACCACCGGAGACAAATATTTTGTTCTTTATTTTTGTTTCTTACTTACTAATTCATTCCTAGAAAATGAAAATAGATCAGATCTGTTACCGGAATAAAGTTCTACCAAAAGGCATAAATCTTCAGCATGGAATGTGAAAGTGAAAGTTTTTTAGCAAATGATTATGAAAAAAAAACCTTCTTGTCCTACAAGGTTGTCACATGCATATGAGTGGCTGAACTGCTTCACACTTTTGTGTTTTTTTGCACACATAACCCCCCCCAACATTATATATTTTCTGAAAGCAGACACCCTAGAGAATAAAATAGTGGTAGTTCCAATTTTTTATGTTACACACTATTACCGCAAAGGGTATTTTAGGGTACACAAACGTAATAAATGACCCAGTTTTTTGGTAAAATATAAAAGACGAGGTTGCACCGAGTAAATAGATACCCAACATGTCAAACCTTAAACTTGTGTGCGCCTGTGAAAAATGGTGACAAATTTCAGTATCCTATATTCTTCATAGGCGACATTTTAAAAGCCTGACTGTGGGTCATCAGGTTAGTGTTACGCAGTGTTAATTTCGATGACTAAAACGACTAAAACATTTTAGTCGACTAAATGAATATTATTTAAGTCGACTAAAATACGACTAAAACTAAAACAACTGAGATGACTAAATTACAACTAAAACTAAAATGGCATTTTAGTCGAAAGACTAAAATGGAACTAAAACTAAAATGCCATTTTAGTCAAAAGACTAATGCCCTGTCTTTCCGATGGACTTTCGACGGACTTTTGGTGGACTTCCGACGAACATTCGAACGAACGGACTTGCCTACACACGATCACACCAAAGACCTACGGATTCGTACGCGATAACGTACACTGGTCTAGAAGAAGGAAGTTTATAGCCAGTAGCCAATAGCTGCCCTAGCGTCGGTTTTTGTCCGTCGGACTAGCATACAGAAAATTTTGAAACATGTTTTATTTCTAGGTTCGTCAGACTTTTGAGAAAAAAAAGCCCGCTGGAGCCCACACACGATCGAATTGTCCGACGGACTCCGGGTCCGCCGGACCAAGTCTGCCGGAAGGACTTCCTAGAATAAGGAAGTTGATAGCCAGTAGCCAATAGCTGCCCTAGCGTCGGTTTTTGTCTGTCGGACTAGCATACAGACGAACGGATTTTTCGACCGGACTCGAGTCCATCAGAAAGATTCGAAACATGTTCCAAATCTAAAGTCCGTCAGATTTTCGACCGAAAAAGTCCGCTGCAGGTCCGACGGAGCCCACACACGGTCGGATTGTCCGCCGGATTCGTTCTGTCGGACCAGTCTGGTCGAAAAGTCCGCCTGTGTGTACACGGCATAAGACTAAAACTAAATTGAAATTTGACTTCAAAATTAAACCCTGGTCTGTAGTGCATGTTCATACCGCAATACCATAAATAATAACATATTCGATTTTTCACTCCAGCAGTATATAATGAGTTTGGAAATTGTAGAGAAATGTTTAACTAATGCATTACAATTTAATTAAACCCATTAGATTTTAGTCGACTAAAATGTACTGGAGATTTAGTCGACTAAATACAACTAAAACCAAAACAATTGCAGAAGACTAAAATGAGACTAAAACTAAAATGCCATTTTACTCCTAAGACCTATGCCCCGTACACACGATCGGATTTTTAGACGGAAAATGTGTGATAGGACCTTGTTGTCGGAAATTCTGACCGTGTGTGGGCTCCATCACACATTTTCTATCGGATTTTCCGACACAAAAAGTTTAAAAGCAGGCTATAAAATTTTCCAACAACAAAATCCGTTGTCGGAAATTTCCGATCGTGTGTACACAAATCCGACGGACAAAGTGCCACGCATGCTCAGAATAAATAAAGAGATGAAAGCTATTGGCCACTGCCCCGTTTATAATCCCGACGTACGTGTTTTACGTCACCGCGTTTAGAACTATCGGATTTTCCGACAACTTTGTGTGACCGTGTGTATGCAAGACAAGTTTGAGCCAACATCCGTCGGAAAAAATCCTAGGATTTTGTTGTCAGAATGTCCGAACAAAGTCCGACCGTGTGTACAGGGCATAAGACTAAAAGTAAGTCGAAATTTACTGCCAAAACTAACACTGGTGTTGCGGAGGAGATCTGGTGCTAGAATTATTGCTCTCACTCCGGCGTGCGCGGTGATATGTAACTTGTGTATCGCAATCAATGTTTTCATGTGTAGGCACCCCGGACGCGTGCGTTTAGGTTCATGCGTGTGTATATGTGGGGGGGGGGGGCTCAAAAAAATTTGAGGGGGGCGGTTTATGTGCTTGGGTGTAATTTTCATTGTTCACTAATAAAAGAACATTTTTTTTTTTTTTTTACTTAAAGTGATTGTAAGGTTTTTTTATTATTTAAATAATTAACATGTCATACTTACCTCCACTGTGCAGCTCGTTTTGCACAGAGTGGCCCCCGAACCTCGTCTTCTGGGGTCCCCCGGTGGCTCTCGCCGCTCCTCCCCACATCAGATAACCCCCTAGGAGAAGCGCTCTCCCGAGTCCAGCATTTGGTGTCCATAGCTGCCGAATGTATGACTCGACCCCGCCCCCCACATCATTGGATTTGATTGACAGCAGCAGGAGCCAATGACTGCGCTGTTATCAATCTATCTAATCAAGAGCCGAGAGACAGCGCGTCCCTGCCAGGTCCAGTTCCAGGGCTTTGGTAAGTAAAACAGGGGGCCTGGGGGGGCCGGACACTGCCAGGTGTTTTTTCACCTTAATGCATAGGATGCATTAAGGTGAAAAAACACAAAGGTTTACAGCCCCTTTAACTTTTTTTTTTTATCATATAGCGGACAAAAAGTGATGATTTTTTTTTGGTGACAGGTTCTCTTTAATGAGACATCCAGGGTCTAAAAGACCCCCAATGTCTCCCCTGTGCTCCACTGAATGTATTGCAATGCAGATCACATTGCAATACCATCTTTTCCAGCCAAGCTGGCCGGGGACACCGAGAGGCCGACCCGGAAGTGTCGTCCTTCATGTAGTTTTTCGGGTCAGCAGCAAGGATGGGAGGTGAGTGGATGTGCATTCGCTCTTCTCCTTCCCCTCTAACCGGCGGCACCCGCCATGGCGGTACCGGGCCTGCAGGGCAAGTGGAGCCCCAGATACAGGGCAGGGGCACTCACCATTACTGTGGTCATATTTACACACAAACCTGGTGGCTGCAGCCTCCTGCATACCTCCCAATGTTTTGAGATGGGAATGAGGGACACCTATCAGAAAAAGAATGCAGGCATAGGACACACCCCTTGCCACGCCCCCTTAAAGGAGAATTGTACAAAAAACACAAGATTGGTTAAACCCACAAGTGCTTTTTTTTACCACTACTATTCCTTTATATTGGCTTTTGGAATTTACAAATGCAGCAATTTAGAAATCAGATGGAAGGTTTATCACTGGAAAACACTTTTTGATAGATAAAAAGTACATTTTATATACATCTATATAGATCAGACCAAAATGAGGGACAAATAAGGGGGAGGAATGAGGGACAGAGGGACATTGTTCCAAATCCGGGACAGTTGGGAGCTATGCCTTCCTGTATTAGAGCCCCACCCCCCACACACTCTGGAGGAAGGAGCACAGAGGGCACCTTTGGACAGCAGCATTGTCCATCTGGAGGAAGGGGATGTTAGATGTACTACCAGATTTAGATACACTAACCAAATGAAGCCAAACTCCAACGGAAACTTTATAGTCAGTTACAGCCAGAGCTTTTTTTTTTTCAGCGGGAAAGTGTTGGAACGCAGTTCTGGCACCTCCAGCACTGAATGTATGTAATGACAAGGGGTGCTGGCGCATTCTGGAGGGTCTATTGATGCTGGCCGCTGGGGGTCTACTGTTGCTTGTGGGGGATCTATTGTCGCTGGGAGAGGGGGCAATTGTTGCTGGGGAGGTCTACTGTTGAGGGAGAGGTCTATTGTTAGTGTGTATCATAGACTCTATTGATGGTGGCTGCTGGGAGATCTAAGTTGCTGGGAGGGGTCTTTTATTGCTCAGGTGGATCTATTGTTGCTGAGGGGGGGATTTTGTTGCAAGGCATCTATTATTGCTGGGGGAGGTCTATTGTTCCTGGCTACAGGGGGGTCCATTTTACTGCCTTTCTTGTTATCATTACCAAATTCCATACAAATTAGCACCACAAAATGATACTCGGTTCTGTATTCTTTAAAAGGGGCAATACTGGAAGGTGGGTAGGGGGCAGAACCAAGGGGTGATTCGTAAAGGGGGTGGGAGGGGGGGGGGTACCTGCACCTATTTTCTGAAAAAAAAAAAACCCTGGTTACAGCAAACATTTTTTTACCATTTTGGGATAAAGGTTTTACATAAATGAATAAAAGCTGATCATTGTAAGCACCCGTCAGTGCTAAATGGTTTGTCTCATCCCTGTAACTGAAAGAGAGCTTGTTCTTTTGAAAAACAACAGACTTACTGGCAGGATCACCAGATGAAAATTAATGTAAGAAGTCCCTGGGATGTGGTAAATGACTTCCTCTGAAAATATTTGTTTTTGGCTGCGGTTTTTTTTTAAACAACGATTAAAAGCGATGTCTCTGCGGCTTGATGAGCGACAGGCACAAGTCCTGAAATGCCAAAGTGGTTTCTTATAATAACAACGATCTGTTTAGACAAGTTTAATAGCGCTGGCAGCAAAAGCAGAAATACCGGTAAATCCATCTCCGGGGAGCTGGAAGCTGTGTGCAAGCCTGACAACAAAAGGAGAAACTCGGGGAAGGGGTTGGAAGGCGCACAAGTGTTACATGCAGAGTCTTGTCATTTTCTGCATGCCTCCGAGTGACGACTCCGAGCGACAACTCCGAGCGATCATTACTACGCCATTCATATGTAAACAATAGGCAAGAAAGGCTTCCGAGCTCAAATCTCCGATGGGCAATGTTCAGATCTTGTCTTTATTCTGGAGGAACTGTCAACTGTAGCTGTATACCGTTATCTGTAGATATCCGGCATGGGTGAAAAAAAAAAACATGTAGTGCTCACCCCAGAGAGGGGTTCCTTTCCCAGGCACACAGCCAGTGCCATCCTAATAGCATCATGGGCTCCTGGGCACTGGGGGCCCTACCACCCTGCATCGGTCATCCCTATCATAGTGCCCCTTTACATCAGGTTCCCCTATCACAGTGCCATATATACCGTACATCAGGCTCCCCCATCACAGGGTCCCCATACATGAGGTTCCCCCATCACAGTGCCCCTTTATATCAGGTTCCCCCATCACAGTGTCCCCATACATCAGGTTCCCCCATCACAGTGTCCCCATACATCAGGTTCCCCCATCACAGTGTCCCCATACATGAGGTTCCCCCATCACAGTGCCCCTTTACATCAGGTTCCCCCATCACAGTGTCCCCATACATCAGGCTCCCCCATCACAGTGCCATAAATACTGTACATCAGACTCCCCCATCACAGGGTCCCCATACATGAGGTTCCCCCATCACAGTGTCCCCATACATCAGACTCCCCCATCACAGGGTCCCCATACATGAGGTTCCCCCATCACAGTGCCCCTTTACATCAGGTTCCCCCATCACAGGGTCCCCATACATCAGGCTCCCCATCACAGTGTCCCCATACATCAGATTCCCCCATCACAGTGCCATATATATCGTACATCAGGTTCCCCTATCACAGTGCTCCCATACATCAAGTTCCCCATCACAGTGTCCCCATACATCAGGTTCCCCCCTCACAGGGTCCCCATACATCAGGTTCCCCCATCACAGTGCCATATATACCGTACATCAGGTTCCCCTATCACAGTGTCCCCATACAACATGTTCCCCCATCACAGGGTCCCCATACATCAGGTTCCCCCATCACAGGGTCCCCATACATCAAGTTCCCCCATCACAGTGTCCCCATACAACATGTTCCCCCATCACAGGGTCCCCATACATCAGGTTCCCCCATCACAGTGTCCTCATACATCAGGTTCCCCCATCACAGTGTCCCCATACATCAGGTTCCCCCATCACAGTGTCCTCATACATCAGGTTCCCCCATCACAGTGTCCCCATACATCAAGTTCCCCCATCACAGTGCCATATATACAGTACATCAGGTTCCCCTATCACAGTGCTCCCATACATCAGGTTCCCCCATCACAGTGTCCCCATACATCAGGCTCCCCCATCACAGTGTCCCCATACATCAGGTTCCCCCATCACAGTGCCATATATACCGTACATCAGGTTCCCCTATCACAGTGCTCCCATACATCAAGTTCCCCCATCACAGTGTCCCCATACAACATGTTCCCCCATCACAGGTTCCCCCATCACAGTGTCCCCATACATCAGGCTCCCCCATCACAGTGTCCCCATACATCAAGTTCCCCCATCACAGTGTCCCCATACATCAGGTTCCCCCATCACAGTGTCCCCATACATCAGGTTCCCCCATCACAGTGTCCCCATACATCATAGTTACATAGTAGGTGAGGTTAAAAAAAGACACAAGTCCATCAAGTCCAACCTATGTGTGTGATTATGTGTCAGTATTACATTGTATATCCCTGTATGTTGCGGTCATTCAGGTGATTATCTAATAGTTTCTTGAAGCTATCAATGCTCCCCGCTGAGACCACCGCCTGTGGAAGGGAATTCCACATCCTTGCCGCTCTTACAGTAAAGAACCCTCTACATAGTTTAAGGTTAAACCTCTTTTCTTCTAATTTTAATGAGTCTTGTTAAACTCTCTTCTACGAAAAAGTTTTATCCCTATTGTGGGGTCACCAGTACGGTATTTGTACATTGAAATCATATCCCCTCTCAAGCGTCTCTTCTCCAGAGAGAATAAGTTCAGTGCTCGCAACCTTTCCTCATAACTAAGATCCTCCAGACCCTTTATTAGCTTTGTTGCCCTTCTTTGTACTCGCTCCATTTCCAGTACATCCTTCCTGAGGACTGGTGCCCAGAACTGGACAGCCTACTCCAGGTGCGGCCGGACCAGAGTCTTGTAGAGCGGGAGAATTATCGTTTTATCTCTGGAGTTGATCCCCTTTTTAATGCCAATATTCTGTTTGCTTTGTTAGCAGCAGCTTGGCATTGCATACCATTGCTGAGCCTATCATCTACTAGGACCCCCAGGTCCTTTTCCATCCTAGAATCCCCCAGAGGTTCTCCCCCCAGTGTATAGATTGCATTCATATTTTTGCCACCCAAATGCATTATTTTACATTTTTCTACATTGAATCTCATTTGCCATGTAGTCGCCCACCCCATTAATTTGTTCAGATCTTTTTGCAAGGATTCCACATCCTGCGGAGAAGTTATTGCCCTGCTTAGCTTAGTATCGTCTGCAAATACAGAGATTGAACTGTTTACCCCATCCTCCAGGTCGTTTATGAATAAATTAAATAGATTTGGTCCCAGAACAGAACCCTGGGGGACCCCACTACCCACCCCTGACCATTCCGAGTACTCCCCATTTATCACCACCCTCTGAACTCGCCCTTGTAGCCAGTTTTCAATCCATGTACTCACCCTATGGTCCATGCCAACGCACCTTAATTTGTACAGTAAACGTTTATGGGGAACTGTGTCAAATGCTTTTTCAAAATCCAGATACACCACGTCTACGGGCCTTCCTTTATCTAGATGGCAACTCACCTCCTCATAGAAGGCTAATAGATTGGTTTGGCAAGAACGATTCTTCATGAATCCATGCTGATTACTGCTAATGATACCGTTCTCATTACTAAAATCTTGTATATAGTCCCTTATCATCCCCTCCAAGAGTTTACATACTATTGATGTTAGGCTAACTGGTCTGTAATTCCCAGGGATGTATTTTGGGCCCTTTTTAAATATTGGTGCTACATTGGCTTTTCTCCAATCAGCTGGTACCATTCCAGTCAGTAGACTGTCAGTAAAAATTAGGAACAACGGTCTGGCAATCACTTGACTGAGTTCCCTAAGTACCCTCGGATGCAAGCCATCTGGTCCCGGTGATTTATTAAAGTTAAGTTTCTCAAGTCTAATTGTAATTCTGTCCTCTGTTAACCATGAGGGTGCTTCCTGTGTTGTGTCCTGAGGATAAACACTGCAGTTTTGGTTACTGAAGCCCCCGATTCACTCGTGAAGACTGAGGAGAAGAATAAATTCAATTCCTTCGCCATCTCCCCATCCTTTGTAACCAGATGTCCTTCCTCATTCTTTATGGGGCCAATATGGTCTGTCCTCCCCTTTTTTACTGTTTACATACTTAAAGAATTTCTTGGGACTTTTTTTGCTCTCCTGCGCTATGTGTCTTTCATGTTCTATCTTAGCCGTCCTAATTGCACCCTTACATTTCTTATTGCATTCTTTATAAAGACTGAATGCTGAGGATTAGAAGATGAGAGAGTGGGGTGATTGGCGCTACCTAGAAAACCCTAGATGCTGCTGCATAATAGGGAAAAAAATCCGCAAGGGATGTTTATTATATGAAATGTTACACACCTGTGCCCATAGAATCTAAGTAGAGCTATAAGATATATATTTGTTAAGAAAAACTTCCTGACAATATGAGCCGTACACAATGGTTAGGATAAAGGGGGTGTATCATATAGGCCTAGATACCCAACTTATGGCTCCAGGTAATGGAAAGGTGTGCGGTGGGGGAAAAAATACTGGTATGGCAAATAGAGGCTAAGTATATAGATGAAATATACATACAAAAAACATCAGTGCACATACATCAATATGAGCTATCACATCTATATAGGAATAAGACATCAGCCAAACAGGACCCAGCAATCAGCACGGTGGCCCCTAGACAGTGTGGTTATCAGCAAAAAACAAAAAAACAAAAAAAACAAAAAAGTCTATAATATGCAAGTCAAGATGATGTGTGATAGTCCCATATACATAGTAGTGTCTACATCAGATCTAAACATCATCAAGGTGACTTTAGTGCTTAAAGATGTTTCCAGGTGACTTCTGTGCTCCCCCTTCAGACTTCCTACTCACCGAATCCAAGCACCCCTGCAGGGGTAATAGGCATGTAGTGCTTATTATGGAGGTCACTGCTCCCTAGTATCTGCGGTGGATGTCCCAGATGTGTCCTTATTGGTTGATGGATTCTGGTGTGCCCATAGGTAGAATCCCTCATATATCAGAAAAATGAAGAAAGAGCTCCCATAGTGTAGTAAGATCAAAAACCGGTCTGTTTATTCATTAAAAAACATAAAAAGAACAGCAAGCAAAACATCCGAAAGACCGTGTGTTCCTGAATCGGTACCACACGTAAAAAAGCATGTAATGCCGGTTCTAACGGATAAAAAACAAGTGTGTAGCGAGATGAGGGATAACGGCAGCTATTGTGTTCCAACTGCGTTCCACCCTTTGGTAAACACGGAAGTGACGTAGTGTGCGTGGCTCCGTCGTACGCGTTTCGTCATAGACGTCCTCACCGTCGCTGACGTGCACTTGCAGGCCACTCGCAGACCTACGTGCACTCGCAGACCTACGTGCACTCGCAGGCCACTCGCAGACTTACCTGCACTCGCAGACCTACGTCCCCCATCACAGTATTCCAATACATCAGGTTCCCCCATCACAGGGTCCCCATACATCAGGTTCCCCCATCACAGTGTCCACATACATTAGGTTCCCCATCACAGTGTCCCCATACATGAGGTTCCCCATCACAGTGTCCCCATACATCAGGTTCCCCCATCACAGTGTCCCCATACATTAGATCCCCCATCACAGTGTCCCCATACATCAGGTTCCCCCATCACAGTGTCCCCATACATAAGGTTCCCCCATCACAGTGTCACCATACATCAGGTTCCCCCATCACAGTGTCCCCATACATCAGGTTCCCCCATCATAGTGTCCTCATACATCAGGTGTCCCCATCACAGGACCCCCATACATCAGGTTCCCCCATCACAGTGTCCCCATACATCAGGTTGCCCCATCACAGTGTCCCCATACATCAGGTTCCCCCATCATAGTGTCCTCATACATCAGGTGTCCCCGAACACATCAGGTGTTCCCAATTACTGTATCCCCATACATTAGATTTCCCCGTCACAAGGGTTCCCGTACATCAGGTTCCCCCATCACAGTGTCACCATACATCAGGTTCCCCCATCACAGCGTCCCCATACATCAGGTGTTCCCACCACAGTGTCCGCATACATCTGGTGTCCACATCACAGGGTCCCCATACATCAGGTTCCTCCATCACAGTGTCCCCATACATGAGGTGTCCCCGAACACAGTGACTCCATACATCAGGTGTCCCCAATTACAGGGTCCCCATACATCAGGTTCCTCCATCACAGTGTCCCCATACATCAGGTGTCCCCAATTACAGGGTCCCCATACATCAGGTTCCTCCATCACAGTGTCCCCATACATCAGGTGCCCCCAATCACAGTGTTCCAATAAATCAGGTGTCCTCAATCAGTGTCCCCATACATCAGGTGCCCCCAATCACAGTGTTCCAATACATCAGGTTCCCCCATCACAGGTTCCCTATACATTAGATGCCCCCCATCACAGTATCCCCATACAACAGGTTCCCCCATCACAGTGTCCCCATACATCAGGTGTCCCCACCACAGTGTCCCCATACAGCAGGTTCCCCCATCACAGTGTCCTCATACATGAGGTTCCCTCATCACAGTGTCCCCATACATCAGGTCCCCCATCACAGTGTCCCCATACATGAGGTTCCCCCATCACAGTGTCCCCATACATGAGGTTCCCCCATCACAGTGTCCCCATACATCAGGTTCCCCCATCACAGTGTCCCCATACATCAGGTTCCCCCATCATAGTGTCCTCATACATCAGGTGTCCCCATCACAGGACCCCCATACATCAGGTTCCCCCATCACAGTGTCCCCATACATCAGGTTCCCCCATCACAGTGTCCCCATACATCAGGTTCCCCCATCACAGTGTCCCCATACATCAGGTTCCCCCATCACAGTGTCCCTATACATCAGGTTCCCCCATCATAGTGTCCTCATACATCAGGTGTCCCCAAACACATCAGGTGTTCCCAATAGCAGTGTCCCCATACATTAGATTTCCCAGTCACAGGGTTCCCATACATCAGGTTCCCCCATCACAGTGTCACCATACATCAGGTTCCCCCATCACAGCGTCCCCATGCATCAGGTGTCTCCACCACAGTGTCCGCATACATCAGGTGTCCACATCACAGGGTCCCCATACATCAGGTTCCCCCATCACAATGTCCCCATACATGAGGTGTCCCCGAACACAGTGTCTCCATACATCAGGTGTCCCCGATCAAAGTGTCCCCATACATCCGGTGTCCACATCACAGGGTCCCCATACATCAGGTTCCTCCATCACAGTGTCCCCATACATCAGGTGCCCCCAATCACAGTGTTCCAATACATCAGGTGTCCCCAATCAGTGTCCCCATACATCAGGTGCCCCCAATCACAGTGTCCCCATACATCAGGTTCCCCCATCACAGGTTCCCTATACATTAGATGCCCCCCATCACAGTGTCCCCATACAACAGGTTCCCCCATCATAGTGTCCCCATACTTGAGGTGTCCCCGAACACAGTGTCCCCATACATCAGGTGTCCCTGATCACAGTGTCCCCATATATCCAGTGTCCACATCAGAGGGTCCCCATACATCAGGTTCCTCCATCACAGTGTCCCCATACATCAGGTGCCCCCAATCATAGTGTTCCAATACATCAGGTGTCCCCAATCAGTGTCCCCATACATCAGGTGCCCCCAATCACAGTGTCCCCATACATCAGGTGTCCCCAATCACAGTGTCCCCATACATCAGGTGCCCCCAATCACAGTGTCCCCATACATCAGGGGTCCCAAATCACAGTGTTCCAATTCATCAGGTTCCCCCATCACAGGTTCCCTATACATTAGATGCCCCCCATCACAGTGTCCCCATACAACAGGTTCCCCCATCACAGTGTCCCCATACATCAGGTTCCCCCATCACAGTGTCCCCATACATCAGGGGTCCACATCACAGTGACCCATACATCAGGTGTCCCTATCACAGGGTCCCCATACATCAGGTTCCCCCACCACGGTGTCCTTATACATCGCCTGCAGAAGGGAGAAGAAAGCTTAATCTTCTCTCAAACAGAAGCCAGCCGCTGCTCCTTCTGACAGGAGTGGCATTGCAGTCATTCCTGTCAAATACCATACGCTCACTGTACAACAGAATTGGCGAGCACGAAAGATTCATTGAGGAAGAGTCGGACAAGCATAGTGTCTCATACCATATTTCATCCTTCCATGGAGGCAACACTGGTGCTTTGACAGTTTTTGTCAATGAACATCTCTTGGAGAAGTCTCATACTGCCTGTAGTATGCAGTGGATACTTATATTTTCCTGCAATCAGAAGACACTGTGTGGTATTATTTAGAGGGAGCTGTTTCCCCCTAGTGTTCCAATTTGGCTGTCCTAATAAAGGCAGAGCAAGGCATCTTGGGACATGTAGTCCATACGGAATGGATTTGCCCTCTAGCTGATTCTGTGAAAACTATAATTACCAGCTGGCTGATGGAGAAGAGCTGACCGCTGGGAGGGACTATAAGCGGCAAGGTTGGAGGCCTAGCGCGCTCTCTTGGGACCGACGTGGATCTGTCTGCAGAGAATCTGTTACAGGGTGAGCTGCAGCTGATTGCGGCCTGCTTTAGCAGATTTTCCCAGTGGATATCTGGAAGGAGACCTGCGGACAGTTCCCCTTCACTGTCCGGCAGCAGCCTGGAGGCCGTTCCTGTTCCATCCACCCTGCGGGGATATCAGATTTGTGTGAGCATTGTTGCGGTGCGGCGGAGGCCAGAGGACATCCCTTGAGCCATATTCCTGAGCGATCATCATCCTACGTGCATGCGTATACGGCCAATTGCGGTTGGCAGTATATGCATGCATGTATAGTTTTACGTGGGTCATTGCCTATGTACTGTGTGTATTCATATTTCATATTTGGTTGATTCCGTTTTTGTTTTTGGTTTAGCGTTGTTTGCTCCCAATGGCATCATTATTATATTCACATTATATACTATATCACATATTATGTATATTTTTTTTACATATTTATTATTTTATTATTTTATGTTCCTACAGTATACAGTATCTCACAAGAGTAAGTACACCCCTCACATTTCTGTAAATATTTTATTCTGTCTTTTCATGTGACAACACTGAAGAAATGACACTTTGCTACAATGTAAAGTAGTGAGTGTACAGCTTGTATAACAGTGTAAATTTGCTGTCCCCTCAAAATCACTCAACACACAGCCATTAATGTCTAAACCGCTGGCAACAAAAGTGAGCACGAAAGAAAGAAAGAAAGAAAGAAAGAAAGAAAGAAAGAAAGAAAGAAAGAAAGATTTGTTTTTTCATATATTCGTAAAATATTATATACAAGCATTTTCTTATGGAGGAGGCCATCCTCTTTAGTCTCTTACAGACACATTAGGGACACAATAATTTACAACTCAGGAATGCATAGCTTGTGGTAGGTTTGCTGGTTGTACTGCTTTCCCTGCAGTGAGCAGTTTATAACAGAAGGTGGCGCTAGAGTCAGCATAAACCCAGCACACTGCCCTATTTGGAGCTGTACACTTCCACAGTCAGACATTTATTATACTGTAGCAGCTCTGTAATATCTTTTGATGAAGGAAGCAACTACATGGAAAATGAGGTTTAATGTGGAAAAATGTAAAATAATGCATTTGGGTGTCAAAAATATGAATGCAATCTATACACTGGGGGGAGAACCTCTGGGGGGAATCTAGGATGGAAAAGGACCTGGGGGTCCTAGTAGATGATAGGCTCAGCAATGGCATGCAATGCCAAGCTGCTGCTAACAAAGCAAACAGAATATTGGCATTAAAAAGGGGATCAACTCCAGAGATAAAACGATAATTCTCCCACTCTACAAGACTCTGGTCCGGCCGCACCTGGAGTATGCTGTCCAGTTCTGGGCACCAGTCCTCAGGAAGGATGTACTGGAAATGGAGCGAGTACAAAGAAGGGCAACAAAGCTAATAAAGGGTCTGGAGGATCTTAGTTATGAGGAAAGGTTGCAAGCACTGAACTTATTCTCTCTGGAGAAGAGACGCTTGAGAGGGGATATGATTTCAATATATAAATACCGTACTGGTGACCCCACAATAGGGATAAAATGTTTCCGCGGAAAGGAGTTTAACAAGACACGTGGCCACTCATTAAAATTAGAAGAAAAGAGGTTTAACCTTAAACTATGTAGAGGGTTCTTTACTGTAAGAGCGGCAAGGATGTGGAATTCCCTTCCACAGGCGGTGGTCTCAGCGGGGGGCATTGATAGCTTCAAGAAACTATTAGATAATCACCTGAATAACCGCAACATACAGGGATATACAATGTAATACTGACACATAATCACACACATAGGTTGGACTTGATGGACTTGTGTCTTTTTTCAACCTCACCTACTATGTAACTATGAAGGCTGTTTTACTCCCCCAGTCTGTGATCACTTCGGAATCTGAAGGATTTATAACTGAATTTTCCCCTAGTGGTGACTGAACACATTTGTAGCAGGCAAGGGTCAGAATCCCCCCCCCCCCCCCAGGGGTCCATTTATAAAGGGGTATGTCATTGCAGATTGGGTGGTTTAGGTAGACCTCCGCCCTCCGCACTGCATGGTTGTTGGCAAATCTAAAGAAGACCGTGCAAAGATCATACAATCTAATTGTAACACGTGTTGCCAACATTGGAAGTCTAAGCTGCTCTGTCATTATTACATCATCTTGCATACATCGAGGTTCATCGAGGTTCCTTGTTGATTACTTGGACTTTATTGTTTGGTTCATATTTCAACATACGTTTGTTTGTGTTACGGGACTTTCCACATTTGTATAAAAGGGTTTTTTGATGACAAATCATTAGCACATTAATACACCGCTTGATTCATGTATTTAAAGGGCCAGCGCAGCTACACAAACGATCGTTTTTTTTGCACATCATCATCCTTGGCCATGCCTTCATTTAAAAAAAAAAACACAGTTTCCGTACTCATAAGGCCACCATCATCCTTAGCCATGCTTTTATTTCCAAAAGTACCTTTTCCTAACTCGTTAAGGCAACAATTTTCCTCAGCCATGCCTTCATTTCCAAAAATACCTTTTCCATACTTATATCGCCACCATCATGCCTTCATTTTCAAAAATTCATTTTCTAAACCACCATCATTCTAATGCCACGTACACACGGGCGGACTTTTCGACTGGACTGGTCCAACGGTCTTTCCGACGGACATTCGACAGACTTTCGAACAAATGGACTTGCCTACACACGATCACACCAAAGTCCGACGGATTCGTATGTGATGACGTACGACCGGACTAAAAAAAAGAAAGTTGATAGCCAGTAGCCAATAGCTGCCCTAGCGTCGGTTTTCGTCCGTCGGACTAGCATACAGACGAGCGGATTTTTCGACCGGACTCGAATCCGTCGGAAAGATTTGAAACATGTTCCAAATCTAAAGTCTGTCAGATTTTCGACCGAAAAAGTCCGCTGCCGGTCCGATGGAGCCCACACACGGTCGGATTGTCCGCCGGATTCGGTCCGTTGGACCAGTCCGGTCGAAAAGTCCGCTCGTGTGTACGCGGCATAAGGCTACTTTCCCACTGAAGCGCTTTACAGGCAAGCAGCTTCTTTGAGTGTATACACCACTCCTAAAGCGCCCCCAGCCCATTGAAATCAATTGGCAGCGCCGCCGATGGATTGGTCAGCACTGTATATGTTCCGATAGAAAGATGACAGAACGCACTGCATTGTGGATCTCTGCATATGGGGCTGTATTAGGTGGCTCATGCCTTCCACGTGTCCTCAGCCAATGGGCTCATGAGCATCACAACTGGACCACAGAGCAATGGTAGAAGGTGACCTGGTCTGATGAATTCAAGAATGGTTTGAGGAGCGCAACAACAAGTTTGAGGTGTTAATTTGGCGTCCAAATTCACCAAATCTCAATCCAATTGAGCATCTGTGAAATGTGCTGGAAAAACAAGTCCGATCCACGGAGGCCCCACCTCACAGCTTATAGAACATAAAGGATCTGCTAGTGGCAATATGGTGCCAGATACCAAAGCACACCTTCAGGGGTCTAATGGAGGCCTTGCCTTGAGATTGGTTATAGTAGGTGGTGGTGGCATAGAGTTGCCCTGCCCGGGTCTAGAAAGAGGTTATAACCAAGAATTCTCAAACAGGCAGGTTGAGGGGCTATAGGGGGTTGGCTTAATGGGGAGGAAAGTGGGTTTTCAGTTTCCTCAGTGGCTTGTAAAGTCTATTTTAGGACCTGGAACCTGGAGATTTCAAAGTGATCCGGGTGGGGTGAAATCTCCAGGTCAAAAAACACAAAGGTCTTAAAGACTTTACCAACCAGAAAGATAACTGAAAAGCCAGTTTTCTCTCCATGAAGCCAACCCCTGGAGCCCCTCAACCTGCCTGGTTGAGAATTCTGGGTTATAAGCTCTTTCAAGACGCAGGCAGGGCACCACTCTGCCACAGTGCTCAAAATGTTGTGGATAATCGCTATATAATACTATTAATACACGTTAGCAAGCCGCACATATCTCGCACTGACTGGCGGCTTGAAAAATCACGCTGAATTTTGAATATTATAATAAAATATATTTTGAATATTCTCAAAAAAAACATAGTTACATAGTTAGTAAGGTTGAATAAAGACACCAGTCCATCCAGTTCAACCTGAGTGAGTGTGGGTGCAGAGGCGGCTCCCTAATTAGGCAAATTAGGCGGTCGCCTAAGGCCTCGCACTCACAGGGGCCTCGCGGCCGCCTAATTTGCCTGTTCTCAATCACTGAAGTTGACGCCGGCGGCTCCGCCTACCCCCACTGGGACTCTGTGGCTTAGGAGCTGACAGACAAATCAGATACCGCCCGGAGCCTGAGGAATAGCGGCCTCATCACGGAGCGTCCCAGTCCGTGGGGCCTCATGTGTAAGTTTTGCTTAAGGCCTCACAAAGCCTAGAGCCGCCTCTGTGTGGATGTCTACAATTCCCTATTTATTTAAGGTACCCATATAGTGCCGTTAATTTACGCAGCGCTCCACACATACATCACACACTCACATCGGTCCCTACCCTCAAGGAGCCCACAATCCAAGGTCCCCAACTCACACCCATATACTAGGGCCAATTTTGGACAGAAGCCAATTAAGCTACCAGCATGTCTTTGGAGTGTGGGAGGAAACTGGAGCACCCGGAGGAAACCCACGCAGGCACAGGGAGAACATGCAAACTCCAGGCAGGTAGTGTCATGGTTGGGTTTCAAACCAGTGACCCTTTTTTACTGCTAGGCGAGAGTGCTACCCACTACACCACTGTTCAGAAAGAAAAAAAAATTGCACTAAATTAGCACAATTTCAAAGCCGCATTCAGTGTGAACGGGGGGGGGGCGTAAATGTATTTAAAGCGTATGTGAACCCCCCCCCCCCCCCGCCGCCCTCTGGTGCTTCCACCGACTCTCTGCTTCCATCGGTGAGTCGGAGAACGGATCCGCCAGCCCCGGATAGTGACCATAGAGATTTCTGGCGGACCAGATGGTCGCCGGAGTCTCTATGATCGTTCGGAGGCCGGGCGCGATGTTATGACGTCACGCCCGGCCTCTGCATTCAAACAAACGGCTCCTCCTCGGCTGGGAAGGCAGGATCGTTTTATTTATTTTTTCTATTTCAGGCTTCCCAGCCTAGAGGTGAGATGTGGGGTCTTATTGACCCCCCATATTTCACTGTAAAGAGCACCTGTCATGCCGTATTCCTATTACAAGGGATGTTTATATTCCTTGTAATAGGAATAAAAGTGATAAAAAAAATGTTTTTTTTAAAAAAAAGTGTCAAACAAAAAAAAAAAAAAGTAAAATTAACAATAAAAAAAAAATAAATAAAAAAAATTTAAAGCGCCCCTGTCCCCGTGTGCTCGCACGCAGAAGCGAACGCATACGTAAGTCCCGCCCACATGTGAAAACGGTGTTCAAACCGCACATGTGAGGTATCGCTGCAAGCGTTGGAGCGAGAGCAATAATTCTAGCCCTAGACCTCCTCTGCTACTCAAAACATGTAACCAGTAAAAAAAAAATTTAAAACGTCCGCCTATGGGGATTTTTAAGTACCGAAGTTTGGCGCCATTCCACGAGCGTGTGCAATTTTGAAGCGTGACATGTTAGGTATCTATTTACTCGCCGTAACTTCATCTTTCACATTATGCAAAAAAACTGGGCTAACTTTACTGTTTTTCTGTTTTTTTTTAAAGCACAAAACTTTTTTTTTTTGCCAAAAAAAAACGCGTTCGAAAAATTGCAACGACCGCCATTGTATTCTCTAGGGTCTTTGCTAAAAAAAACATATATAATGTTTGGGGGGGTTCTATGTAATTTTCTAGCAAAAAAAAAAAGATGATTTTTACATGTAGGAGAGAAATGTCAGAATAGTCCTGGGTGGCAAGGGGTTAATAGCATTCAATCACAATCTGACTTGTGTAGCAATTGTATACAATACAGCAGGGGGGCGGCAACCTACAGCCCGCGGGCCGCACTCGGCCCCCCCCACCGTTCAATGTCCGGCCTGTCAGTGCCCGTGATCAAGTCACGTCAGTGTTAATTTTGGCGGCATATTTCGATTTAGTTTCAGTCCCATTTTAGTCTTCTGCAATTGTTTTAGTTTTAGTCGCATTTAGTCGACTAAATCTCCAGGACATTTTAGTCGACTAAAACTCATTTTAGTCATCTAAAATCTAATGGGTGTAATTAAATTGTAATGCATTATTTAAGCATTTCTCTATCAATTTCCAAGCTCATTATATACTGCTGGAGTGAAAAATCGAATATGTTATTACCTATGGTATTGCGGTATGAACACGCACTACAGATGTCAAATTTTGATTTAGTTATAGTCTTAGTCTTTTGATTAAAATGCCATTTTAGTTTTAGTCGTATTTTAGTCATATCAATTGTTTTAGTTTTAGTCGTATTTTAGTCGGCTAAAATGGTATTAAGTTAGTCGACTAAGATGTTTTAGTCGGTTTAAGTCGACGAAATGAACACTGATTCACGTGCACTCGGCCCGCGGACATTTTCGCCGCTCTTCTCTTGATTGGACAGCAGCCGGTATCACAGGGCTGGATGGGGGGGGGGCCGGAAGTGCTGGATGTAACTTTTCACATTAAACGATAGGTGGTTGCCGGGCAATCCTAGCAACCAATCACCAGCCTTAACTTCAGCAGTTCCCGCCCCCATCCAGCCCTGTGATACCGGCTGATCTCTGCTCTGCTGTACACCTGTGTCAGGTAGGAGAGTTCTACACAGTGTGTGTGTGGGGGGAGGGGGGTAGAGGACACTGCAATAGGGGCTGGGACCCCTTCTCACCTGGGGACAGGGACACCATCACCCCTGGGGACAGGGAGCCAATCATGCCTGGGGACAGGGACACCATCTTCCCTGGGGACAGGGACCCCATCACCC